>OY759211.1:53085645-55485645 GCA_963662105.1 Meiosimyza platycephala | reverse complement strand
AATAAACTTTCTCCAATATGTGTAGGACCATTTGAAGTAACAGATATCAAAGGGTCTGTTACAACAGAAATTGTAGTAAAGGGTAAGAAAAAGAAGTTACATAATAATTTACTAAAACTATTTAATGTAACCACATAAAAAAATTCTAATCTTACTGCATGGGAATTTTTTTTTTTTTATCAAAATAAAAAATAAACGCTAAATACATGAATACTTGCTTATTAACAAGAAATATGAGACGACGTGTGCCGCAATAAGCACACGCGGTAGCATATAACTTCCCTACCTCAACAGTAGGTAACGGAAAAATTTGGGAAAAAATAAATAACAATAAAAAACGTAAAAGAAATATAAAGCAATGCATTTCGATCAAATAGAACGAAATGCAAATGCAAAACAAAATAATAAAAAGCAAATGTAACTAGAGCTAAGTTTTATATTAATAAATAACAGCATTTGGCTGAAATGAATATGAAGATAATTTTAAGTTATATTGTTTTGAAATACAAGGCTGGGAAAGATAAGGAAAAATAAAATTTGAACTCAAAACAGCGAAATATGCATTTGTATACATTCAAGAGATGTATACACATACATAACATACATTTGAATTTTAGTTACAAATTTAAGAAAAACTAAAATTTCAAAATTAAATCCCAAAAGAATTAAAAATAAAAATGTTTACTTTGAAATTAGAATTGATTAAAAAAAAAACAGAGCAAAACTTTTTTGTAAATAGCTTTAAAATAAAAGCAAGAAATTAGTTACTATAGAATAATAATATATATTTGTATTCATACGCTTAAGACGTATGCACTAAAAGTCTGCAGGAAATGGTTTGAAATGCTTTTCAAAACATTCTATTGCAAATCAAACACTCACTTCACTCCATTCACTGCTTGCAAAGCATCTGTATTTGTTCAGAAATCATCCCTTGTTAGTACGAAAACAAACAAAAGAGAGAACAAAAATATTCAATCATTTTACTCATTAGAATAATTTTCACTACAAACAAAGTGTTTGAATATATTGTTAAATGAAGTTGTACAGCAAATGTTGTGGTGTACAGCAAATATACTAGTATACAATGAGCATAGTCAAACAAAATTATGGCTGCTTATCCTGAATTTTTTTTTTCTATTACTTTGATACTTATATAACATTTTTATGCGCGAAATCACACAGAGTTTTTGAATTTATTAGTTTCTGAATTTGACCTGGATTTGAGTAATTTTTACTGTTCTTCGAAAATGCCCTCTTCTAGGTGCACTTGAATTTTTTTACCTAGCGAAGCTTTATGACTTATTAACTAACAGGAAAAGGTAAGCCCCTATTGATGTGGAATACCTGTAAATATGCTTCAACCATGTCGAACCCTCCGTAACGCGTTGACCTGTCTGAGGTTAATTTTATTACAACACAACAATAGTCATCAACGGGTTGTGTTTTTATTACACGAATCTTTATATAAAAATTTCCCAATTTTTTAAAATGTGTGTGTCACAAATAAGAAATATGACTTCATTACGTTCTATGATTTGAGTTAGCTAATAACAGGTAGTTTTATGTTTACCTATCATTCAATATTTATTAAGACTTTTACCTGTAAATAAGTTCATGAATTAACTCTGAATAAAGTACACTTTTTTTGTATTTTTCTGTGTAACGTTATAGTAAATGTGAAATTGAAATTTGTACGTAAATGTTGGACTACCTGCAAAAAAATCTAAAATTCATCTCGAAATCATATTCATACACAAATTTTTAAGTGTAATTTTTGAGTTCAGCAGCCCATTTGCGTAACAAAAAAATATTAACAACTGCAAACATTTTTTTTTCTTTCATTTTGTAAACTAGCGTTGCTACAGTCTGAAATGCTTAGTAACATATCAAACCATTCAAAGCATTCCTTTTATTTACTATATTCGGTAGGTTTTTTGACATTCTTATTTTGTTTTTGTTTGCTGAAACTGGCATTGTAGTCGAAGAAGAGAATAGAATGTAACGCGCGAATTTACTTCAATGCAACTAGATCTGTAAATGTTTTGTTCTCTATTATGTTCTCATTTCACTTCATTCTCTATTGCTTGCTTATTTCAGTAATGCAGTGTTTAATGAAATAGTGTGCCCTACTGTAGACGAAGAAGGGAATGCGTTCCTGCTGACCTTTAGTATGCACACACCTGCTCAAAATAATAGGTACACTTTAGAGTTCAAAATTCAACTAAACGGAAAATCTTTTTATTCAAAATATTTAAGAAAACGAAAATGCAGATATCTTCGTAGTCTTTATATATATAAAAAAAAATAAGTCCTTTAAGTATTACCATAAGGTACGGAAGTTGAGGTCAATGAATACTATTTGCTCAATATTTGCCTGCTCAAAATAATAGGTACACCGGAAAGATATACAGTAAAACAAAAGAAAATGTAAAAGATATGAACTTTTTTGTTTACAATTTAATTATTTAGTGTATCCACCTATATTTTGGATAACTTTCGCAACTCTTCTTGGGATATTTTTGAATAGAGCCTGGCAGGTTTCTTTGGGTATCTCATACCACATTTCTTGGACACACTCTCACAATCGCTCCGTATTCGAGAAATTTTATTGTTGCTTTTTTTCTTCTTTAAGGCCCCCCACAGGTTTTCTATCTGGTTTAAATCCTGTGACTGACTCGGCCAGCTAAGCGCGTTAACTTTATTGTCCTCAAAACATTTTTTCACAAACACAAGAGGTGTGTTTTGGGTTGTTATCTTGCTGATAGATCCAAAGCAAGGGCATGTTTTTCTCGGAATATGGCATCATTACGTTTTCGAGTATACTTTTGTATTCGGCTGCTGTCATTTTACTCGTTGTCCGGAATATAGGACCTATCCCATATTAAAGAAAACACTACCACACCATAATATTTCCACCTCCGTGTGTAAGTTTTTTTTATGAATCTGACGTGAAACTCTTTGCTTTTAGACCGTCGCACATTCTTTTCTGAATCATTTCCATAAAAATTAATCTTAGTTTCATCTCTCCTTAAGATATTACGCCACTTTTTCTGTCATTCAGGTCATGACCAGTTTTCATGATCCCTTGCAAAACATAGCCTCATGCTCAATTTTTCTTTCCGTAGCAAAGGAACTTTTTTAGCTATGCGCCCAGGTAGGTTTACTTTTAGTAAACGTCGTCGAATTGTTTGAGCGGTAACCGCGTTCCCAATTTCCGCTAAAATTGTCTTTGAAGATTTAAATATGCTTTTTTTTCGATACTTTTAATATGAAGAACATATATTGGAGCGGTTTTTGATGGTCTACCACGAGTTTCTTTTTGCGGTTTATTTTTAAATACATTTCTCACAAAGTTCTGAGATATATTCAGCAACCTGCAAGCTGCATCTAAGAGATTTTCGTTCTTTTTTCAAGTTTAAAGCCAGCCTGTATTCCTCAGCAGATCAATTTGACTTACGACCCATCTCAACTAAAATTTTTTGCTATTAATTCACTGAGCTTTAAGATTTAATTAAAGAAACCTCACCGTTCTTCTAAGGAAAGCTCAAAAAAATTAAAAAAAAAAGTTGTCAAACAAAAATTTAAACCAACTTGCAGGTGTACCTATTATTTTGAGCAGGCAAATTTTCAAACTATACACAGTAAGTAGAAACGTTCAAAATTTAGGGGAATTAAATGATTTGTTTTACTGAAGATAGTGCTACCAAATTGTGTTATTCACGTTAACACTACGATTTTTCCTCTATATTTCCAAAATATTTTTGTAATAGAGTTTAAACTAAAAGCTGAGAAGTGTACCTATTATTTTGAGCAGGTGTGTATATACATATATAGATTTATGATTTACGTTGCACATTTTTGCATCGTAAGGTAAAACAAGTCAGTTCGTTGACATGTTTAAATTTTAAGACTTAAATGTTTTTACTTAATTGCAAAATTTAATATGTCATAAATATTTGTAAACAAGGCCAACACAATCAATAAGTAAATAAATAAAAAAAATAGTGATTCAAAAGAACAATAAATGCCGTATATATATATATATATATATATATATATATTAGACCTGTTCAGAAATTTACGAAATATGAATTTTTTAGGGGGCTGAAAGCTTATCTGGAAGCTCAATGAATTTAGATAAGATTTGCATTAAAAAAAATTGAAAATTATTTGTGTTAGATATTGCGCTTTTCGCGGAAGGTCGAATTCGGGTGTTAATCTGAATTTTAAAAGGTTCTCTCAGAAACACATAAATAACTTTTATTTTAGAAAATATTTCAAAATAAAAATAATGCAGTTTTCCTATGTTTAGTCTAATTAACCAGTTCTTAACAGGGACCGAAAATAACTATTATTTTGTTTTTTGTGATTGAAAAAATTGCAAAGAGGTCGAAAATGGATTTTGACCATCATTAGAGGTGGTTCCGAGTCACAAAAATTACCGATTTCGGTACATTTTCGAAAAAAAAATGTTAAGCACCAATCGATGGAAAGAGGTTGAAAATGGATTTTAACCATCATCAGAGGGGGTTCCGAGTCACAAAAATGACAAATTTCGGTACATTTTCGAAAAAAAAATTTTATGCACCAATCGATTGAATGAGGTCGAAAATGGGCTTTGACCATCATCAGAGGTGGTTCCGAGTCCCAAAAATGCCCGATTTCGGTCCATTTTTGAAAAAAAAATGTTATGCTCCAATTGATGGAAAGAGGTCGAAAATGGATTTTGACCATCATCAGAGGTGGTTCCGAGTCCCAAAAATTACCGATTTTGGTCCATTTTCGAAAAAAAAATTTTATGCACCAATCGATGGACAGAGGTCGAAAATGGATTTTGAATATCATTTGAAGTATCTCCGGAAACTAGAAAGGACCGTTTTTGACCAATTTTCGGAAAATTTTTTTTTTGCTCCAATCGATTGGGTAAGTTCGAAAATAAATTTCGGATATCACATTGGTTGGCTCCGGACCTTGGAAAGTACCGTTTTCGACCCTTTTGGTGCTTTCCAAGGTACGGAGCCACCCTAAGGTATGTCCAAAAGCCATTGCCGACCATTTATTATCGTTTGGAGCAAAAAAAATTTTAGGGTGGTTAAAAACAAATTAGAGCGGCCGTCGCAAAATATGCAATTGCAATGCATGAACGGTCAGGGGTTCGAGTCCATGTACAGAATTAACCAAACTGGTCTGATGAGGCTATTGGTAATAGCCGAAACATGTCACCAATTACCAGGTTAAAATTGTTCCATTTGTTATCTTTGTCATGTTTGTTGAAAAATAGCATTGATCAATAAGTAAAAATTTACAATATTGGTCTTTGCTTAATGACTGTAAGTTCGATTAAATAATGTTTAATTATCGACAATTAATATAATATCTCTTATTAATAATAATTAAAAATCAATTTTTTTTTTTACAAAAAACTTATAATAGTTATGTCCCTGGTTCTTAAGGTCAGAAACTTTTAAAATTGTTTCAATTCTATTTAAGACAATGAAATACTTTTAAAGAGTTAGTTCATTGTTAAAATACATAGTCAATAGCCTATTAGTAGAGCAAGTAAAAATAAAATCAAAAATATAGAAAATCAACAGTTTGTACATTTTCTTTTGAATGAAGCAATTTAAAGACGCTCCAGAATAACTGGCTTACTTTAGTTAAGTAGAAAGGTAGTAGGCTATGCAACAACAAAAAAACATTTTGAAAATTTTTGAAAATTTTTTTCTCGGAAATATTTAAGGTTAAAGTTGGAATTTCAGAAAAAAAATCTAAAATTACATGTTTCAAGTGTTGTAAAATAGAATTGAAACAATTTTAAAAGTTTCTGACCTTAAGAACTGGTTAATTAGACTAAACATAGGAAAACTGCATTATTTTTATTTTAAAGTATTTTCTAAAATAAAAGTTATTTATGTGTTTCTGAGAGAACATTTTAAAATTCAGATTAACATCCGAATTCGACCTTCCGGCGAAAAGCGCAATATCTAACACAAATAATTTTCAATTTTATTTAATGCAAATCTTATCTAAATTCATAGAGCTTTCAGATAAGCTTTCAGCCCCCTAAAAAATTCATATTTCGTAAATTTCTGAACAGGTCTAATATATATATATATATATGGACCAAAACGCAAAAAAGTAAACTACGGAGAAAATTTTCTTTCTTCAAATTTCGCTGGTTCTTCATTATTTTCTGGCTATACATATCCCTAGGTATCGAGAAACACAAATGTCAACCCGAAATCTGTTGTTTGCTGCGAGAATTTAGACCTGTTTCTTGGTTGCCTCTTGATGAATAAAAATGAACAAAAATACAACACGAAACAATAAGGTACGTTGTATTCAATATATGTTATTTTTTACTTGCTATCCGCTTTTCTGAGATAGTGTTAAGCCTAATGAAATTAACTAAATAAAATATTTGAAGGAAAAAAATGTTATCAACATTTTGTGTAAAAAAGAATTCGACCGCATTTTTTTAATGTAACATTACAGTCCAAAATCCTAAAAAGTTTTTTGGCGAAAAATCTAGTACGTCAACAAAAGAGAAAGACCTCATTTTCTTCGAGCAGTTTTAGTATATTTTCTAAAGAAAATAAAAAATTTGCGGTGCATTGACTTGTGGGTGTCCAGCGCCGAAAACAATTTGTAACGTAACAGTCTTTTTTAATCGATAATCAAATATTATAAGAGCTATGTTGATTTTCTCACCTTAAATGTATGTATTCTTGATGTTTGTGAAAAGCTGAGCAAGGCTTTACATTTTTATAAGAGCATCACTCTTTAGTCCCTTTATGGAACATTTTAGTCAAATTTTCCGAAAAAATTAACATATGGGTCAAACGAGTGAGAATTTCTTCATACGGTCTTAGGAAAAAATATTCCTCATAAAAAACTAACAACAAAACTTCCTCAGGCTCATCTGTATGGTAGTAAAATTCAAAAATTAATTTTTCATTTCCTTTATATCGCTCGTTTACCGTTATAACTAAAAAAAGTTTATTTCGAGTTAATTATTCATTTGTTTTATGTCGAAAAATCGTAAAGGTATCTAATGAAATTGGCTTGTGATAAGAGTTTATATAGCCACACTTTCATATATTTTCATCTGCAACTTTATATGCGTTTTTCTCCAAATTTAGGTTTTTCGAGTTGTGACAGTTTTCCAGAAAACGAGCGAAGTGTTTTTTATAATTTTAAATGTATCTCTCGTATGTAAATTTTTTTCAGAAAATTTCAATAACATTCTATATAGAGGGATTAAATGCAAATGAAACAAGTTCATGAGGAACAACTTTTCCTCAGACACCAAATCTCTTAGACTTGAATTAAAAAAGCCGTATAAAGCGTTTAACTGTGTCAATTACCAGTTAGTTTACCGATATCTGAAAACGCAGAAGTCTTGATCAAAATCTGATGGCAGATTCGAGCTCAGTGACCCCAAATTACACTGATTACTCAAATTTTAGAAATAATTTTTGCACACAGTGCAGTTACAGTGTTGTTGGTTCCTTCAAATTCAACGTCAATTACTTGTAATTTTTGGGACGTCTAATCGTTAGACCATTGAATCAATGCTATCTATAGTGAAATTAAATAATTAAAGCCATTTTAATGTTTTATTTTACTTTTTACGCGAATATATATCGCAAAGGTAACGTAACAGTCCGAACATTTTTGCTTCTACAGCACTCAAAAACAAAATTTTCAGTGTAATTAAAATTTAATTTATTACTTTCATTCTAAAGCTTAGAAATTATAAACTTCACATTGAAAGTAGTCCACCAGAAGAGCTGACTTTTTCAACAATGTGAGGCAACTTCAAAATCTACTTCCAAAACTATGTAACGTAACAGTCCATGCTCACACGTTCATAGCTCCGAAATAACAAGGGATACAAAATTTTTTATATAAACAGAAAATGGTACTACAGAATCATACTTTCAGATGCATGAATCAAATATATCTAAAGCACTCAATTCCATGTGTTTTCAGAGCAATTTATGTTGAAATGTACGTACGAATGTAACGTAACAGTCTGCGTTTTTGGTCCATATGCATTATAAAAATGCATACACATATATAACATTTACATAAATTAATAAACAAAAATGGAGTAAATGCCGTAAATACATATATATTTGTATGCATTATATAAGAATGCATGCACATATATACCATTTACATTAAATTACGTATAAAAATTAAGTTACGACATATAATTGAAATATTCTAATAATGTCAAAATTAAAATTTATAGTAAGTTTAATGAACAAGTACATATATTTTTGATGATAGGGAACAATAGATTTTTAATTTAATTAACATTGATTTCCATTTATAATCATGGTCCTATACTGAGGCAGTTTAGCAGTAGCAGATTCGGAGTTGGCTAAATACCCTCCACGTTGATAATTCACACTAGAGCTTACTTGCGGATATATTCTATCCAAAAGCGGGAGACAAACTCTAATCCACGCTTCATAAATTAAAGATTCAGGCAGAGAAGAAACAATAAAGGGTATTTTTATAAAGCTAAGCTGAAGAATATTTCAAGCATTAAAATCGAAATATCCAGCATTAATAGCTAAAAAATTATGGTTGTCAATCCCTATATGGAAACAACCAAATGAAGGAAGGGAGGGAGCAACAAGTAAAGCGTAAAGCCTCCCTTGATGAAATGAAAACTGTGGCATAAGCCGTTTCACCAACAACGGCAACCACAAGTTCACCAAGTGAAACTCTACAAGATGCCAAGTTGTGATGTGCCTTGTCTCACAAGACAAACAGAAAAATCAGTAGCCTCGCCAGCGAATCTGAAGTACAACCTAAGAGGGCAGTTAAAGTTGAGCTGAAGCAGTTCCAACCAAGGGGGACAAGCATGAGTTAGGTAGACTTATTTTTAATATTTTTAATTTTTCAATTAAAATAAGAGAAGAAAATAATGTATAATCAATAATATAAAATAATGTGTTAAGAAAAAATTATTGCAACTTCTTAGCCGTAATTTTTTCTTATCCCAAGGGGGGAGGAATGTTGTGGGTTCTTACCGCACAATATAATATGTTATTAACATAAATAGCATGATGATTAACATCATTCTATAACATTAAAACTGCATTATTGAATAATGCAATTTATCCAATAATAGTAATTGTTGCAAAAGTGCAGCATACTTGCGGGCTGTTGTCGTTTTGTTGGTCATTTATGTTACCATGGGCAAATTCTGCTTGTTAACAATTAACAAGAATGAACTTAAATGCAACAACAAAACCCAAAGCAAAAGCCAACTTGTGCAACCCGGAAAACATTTCGCCCCACTAAATTTGGTCAACAAAGTTGAATTAAGTAGAATAAGTTTTGCTATTGTAATCATGTATACATATTTTAGTATGAATTGTTAGTGTAATTTTTATTGAGCGAGGTGTTAAGATATGTAAGTTTTAAAATAAAACTAAGTTTGTTCACAGCAACTAAAGTGACCGGTGTTCTCTATTTACGAAATTACAGGGGATTCAACTTTTGGATACAAGTAAGTATACTAACTAGGGAATCTTCTACTTTACTTGCAGATACGACTCCAGTAATTAGCAAAACATAAAATTGCATTACAACACTATATAATAGTTGTCAGATTTGGTTGACAATTTTATGGATCTTGATCTTGCTTCAAGCGAACCGTGTGAGGCCTTCTGCCAGCAAATCTGACCCTTTATGATACTGCTTCCAGCAGGCACTCATCACTAAAAATGACCTTCAAATAAATAAAAACATAAGAAATTATTCAAAATAAAATTTCTGACAATGTTACGTTAACGTCACTGAATTTAACTGAATTAAAGTACGTCACTATAATCCAGTAGTCGTTGGGAGTGTTACGCGGAATCTGAGCCCAATACAGCCTCCGTTTGCACATAGCATTTGTAAGCTTTAGCTTTTTGCAGGACATCGGCATATCAAGCTATTTTCTTTAAATCGGCGTCACAATGTATTGAGCGAAATGTCGACTCCAGCTTCGTTGAGGCGGTTTAGTACTGATTGCGTTGATGCACTTCGTTCCATTATGGTTTCTGCACAATTAAATATCTCTTAATATTGTTGATGTATTAAAGTGTATCTTTAATTTAAGTAATACTTCTGGCATATTTCCAGAAGAAATACAATGTGACATTGTGTTACCGCTTTCCAAAAAGGGTAATAAAAAAGACAAGGAAAACTATAGGCCAATTTAACTTTTGTCCTCGATTTCTAAAATATTTGAAAAAATAGTAAAAAATAGAATGATAACGAAATTTGCGAAAATAAATTTTCGAAGTCCATTACAATTTGGTTTCAGGGAGGGTGTTTCAACGGAAGATGCTCTTTTGGACTTCTGCTCAACTATATACAAGGGCATTGACATAAAAAAAGTTTGTGCTGGGCTCTTTGTCAACATAACAAAAGCCTTTGACATGGTTGATCACAGTCGTCTTTTGCTCAAACTCCATAGCTTGGGTATACGTGGTTTCTTTTACAATTGGTTTGTGTCTTATTTAAAAGATCGAACTCAGAGAGTCGATAGTCTTAGTGAAACGAAGGTCATAAGCTCGAGTGTACCACAAGGCTTGGTTCTTGGTCCCATATTTATTTCTAGTTTATGTAAATTCCTTATTCATACAACATTTTATGGGGAAAGTAAAAGCATTTGCGGATGATCTAGGGATTGCATATGACTCAACTGATCCCTTAGATTTAATCACTGATCTAAGTCGCGATATTCACATGCTTCGGTCATGGTTTGCGGGGCATAAGTTAGTAGTCAGTAACAAGACCAAATTGATGTTTTTTAATCCAAAGCTTCAAGAAGCGTCAAACATTGCTATATCATTTCATAGTGTAATCTGCAAACAGAATATTCTATATCCAAAATTTTTCCATCGTCCCTAATTCAATGAGTAGATACTGTATTTGCTTGACTGAGCGGACTGAGCACATAACATTATCGGCTATATATTGCCCTCCAAATAACAAAATCGACCATATACAATTCACAGACTTTTTTAATAGCTTAGGCAATAAATTTATAGCTGCAGGTGACTACAAAGCTAAACATACCTATTGGGGATCATCCTTCCATCCTTGATATCATCTCCTCAGGCCAGCCAACTTACTGGCCAACAGATTTCCGAAAAATACCTGATCTAATCGATTTTGGCATAGCAAAACATTTTCCTCATAGCCAACTAAAAACAGAAACCAGCCTCGAGCTATCATCAGATCATTCCCCGGTAATAATAAAAATAAAAGTTTTTAATCCTAAGGAACAATCTATACGCGCACAAACTGACTAGGTTATCTTAAATACGCCAGTTCTCATATTATCCAAAATCCTCCACTGTATAGTGAGCAAGATGTTGACACATCTGTTACTGAGCTCAATGCCACACTTACTCTGGCCGTACATCACTCAACTAGAAATTGTAGCAAACACACTAAAAAAGCTACAACTTCCAATGAAATTTTTAATTTAATCAAAATAAAAAGAAACAAAAGAAGAGAGCACCAACTAACAGCCCTAAGGTCAGCTTTAAGGATAGCTCTACAAAAAGAAAAGCCTTCAATACTACCTAGAGAGAGTTTCTCCAAACCAGTCATCAAACTATGGAAAGCAGCGAAAAAAATCGATACTCCTATACAATCTGAGTCACCTATTTATTCGCCTATCCCTAGGCAATTGGCCTAGATCAGATTCTGAAAATGGAACTGCCTTTGCTGAACATCTATACTCAGTATTTAAGTCAAATCCACCAAAAAACAGCTTCCAACAATTAACAGTGATAACATAATACCGCCTTTTCTAACAACACCAGTGGAAATCCATGACAAGATAAAGAAGGAATTTAATTCTCAGAAATCTGCAGGATATGATCTTATCACTAATAAGATGATAATCCAATTGCCAAGCACAACAGTCAGCTTAATAACAAAAATTTTCAATGCAATAAACTCACTAGGATAATTTCCAAGTTCATGTAGGATTGCTCAGATTATTATGATACCGAAACCAGGCAAATATCTTACACAAGTATCCTCTTACAGGCCTATTAGCTTCAATCCAGTCCTTTCCAAACTTTTTGAAAAACTGATGCTAAGAAATTTGCTTCCGCACATAAAAAGTATCACATCAATTTGGCTTCCGAGAAAAACACAGTACGATTGAACAGGTACACAGAATAGCAACTGTCATAAAATCTGCACTAACAAAACAGTATTGTACGGCAATCTTTCTAGACGTCGCTCAAGCGTTCGACAAGGTCTGGCACGAAGGCCTAATATTTAAAATTAAAAAATTACTTCTTGCTGACGTACATAAGATCCTAGAATCCTATTTAACAAACAGGCACTTTAGAGTCAAGTTTAAAATTTTCATATCTCGCGACTACATCATCCGAGTTGGAGTACCTCAAGGCAGCGCACTGTACCTTATATGTATATACAGCAGACCTGCCCACCGATGCAAACCTCACAACATCAACGTTCGCTGACGACACTGCAATCCTTAGCACAGACGCTTGTGCAATCACCACGGCAAAATAGAGGAGTGGCTGTCCAACTGGCGCATACAAGTAAACGAGAGCAAATCTTGCCGCATAACCTTTACACTTCGAAAAGAAACCTGCCCACCTATCCTTCTTAAAGAGCTAAACAGAATTGGGACGTGCAATATTGTCCAGATTTTTCCCATACGTTTGTAGTGAGTAAAAAATTGACTAATTCTAATTCTGATTCTATTTTTTGGTGCGATTTGACACATAAGATAAATCGCACGTTCCAATTCTGTTTTTAGCTTAACAATTGTAATGTCATTTTTATGTGTCAAAAATTTGATTGAAAGTTGTAGTGCAATGTAGCCCTAATGTCAGCGACATCTATCTGTCAACGAATGATTTTAAAATAATAAAATAAATGTAGCTAACTTCGCTCTAGACAGAGAGAAGAGTTCCGGTAAAGAAAAAGTAAGATAAAAAAGTCAGCCATTGTCCATTGGACATCAAACACGATTAAATATTGTTTTATTATCTTGTTTACAATCTCAGATGTGGGGTTCAACCTAAAAAGCCAAGAAACCACTCTAGCAATTATAGGAACGACAAAATGCCAGATTCACGGGCAACGCGTCAGATGATGATGGAAACATTGAATGCGGCCGAGGTTATAGTGCCGCGAAGTGCTACTATCGCGCAGGTACGTTTAGCTCTATGAGCAATTCATACACAGAAAAAAAAGATTCTATGATATCAAACAATTTCGTTTCCGATTTCAACGAATGTTTTGTATGATTTTCAGTCATAGAAACAGTTTCTCTGAAATAACAAAAGATGATTTGTTGAAACTTAAAATAAATTAGTTGATTTCAAAAAAAATTTGTTAATTTTCCTAAAGTTTTTGTTGAAACTTTGAATAAATTCGCAAAAAACATTTTTCTTTTTTGATTTTATTTTACTTTCCATCTATTTCTCTCTAATGCTGTTGTTTTTTGTTAGTACTACTTATTGTCAAATCTATTAATTTGTAATACGTTTTTAAAATTTCAAAGGAGAACTTAAATTTTTTTTTTACCTTTCACCCGATCACAGAATTGAACCTGTGTCCTGCGCCATGCCACTGTTCAAAGATGCTTATCTTACCCAACTCAGCTACCGACATACTACAATGATGTTGTTAAACTGCGCATGTAACAACCATTGTCTAATCAGGGAAGCTCCTGGTTAAAACCCCGGCGACAACATAATTTTTTTTTTTTAATTTTTTTATCTTTTAATTTAAAAGTATTTAAAAAACAAAAAAAAACGAGTAGAGAACTATAAATATATTGAAAATATCTTGAAAACTGCCTTTTATATTAAAAAATAACGAACTCGCTTTTTATTGTTAACATAAAAGGCAGTTTTCAAGATATTTTCAATTTATACAAATACAGTTCTCTACTTCTTTTTGTTTTTTAAATACCTTTAAATTAAAACAATAAAAAAAAATTATGTCGTCGCCGGGGTTTAAACCAGGAGCTTCCCTGATTAGACAATGGAAGTTTTTTATTTGCAATATCAGTGAAACATTTTGCTGATTAAGCAAAAATATTTTGTTGTAAAATCAGATAATTTAAATTTGCAAATCCAAAGAACAAAGGGTTTTGATTTTGCAAATTTTTTCTTTGATTCAATGAAATGAATAGTTGAATTCCAGAAATTTTCATAGAATTGCAATTCTTTGATTTTACCAATTCTGTTTTTTCTGTGTAGCCAATAGAAATGCAGTGGCTAATGAAAATGATGTGGTGGCCGATGGTGCTGGTGCAGCCGACGAAATTGCTGTTGAGTGGATCTGGAGCAGGCCGCAGTAATTGGTGACGTATCGCCACTTGATAATGCTGAATTGTAAAGACTTGAGACGCAAGTCCGGATCTTACGAATGAAACGTGAAATGTTATCGCTACAACAGCAAATACAAAATATGGAAGGTCGTAGCGTACCGAATAAACTTCACGTACGCCTTGAATATATTTAATGGTAAAAATTATTACGATATTCATTTATGGTTTGAGGAATTCGAACAATACACTGATACACGAGGTTACACGACAGATGAAAAATGTACGGGCGTATGTCGCGACTTTTACTCTTGGGTACTCTGGGCGTAGTTAATTACGTTCAACTTAAGGATGCACTTATTGAAACTTTCGGCCGACAGATTACTCATCCGGACATATATCGACAGCTTGAACACCGACGAATGAAGCCTGATGAATCATGTTTAGATATCTGTTCCAGAATTTGAAGTGGTATCCTTCATTATTGACGGTTTCGATGACACTAGTGTAAACATAACATTGATTAATGATGCAAAAACATTTGCGGACTTGCTATCAAGATTAGACCGATATCAAGAAAAACGCACACTTTCACGCGAACGTAGTTCTGCTGCTAAATCATTAGCTGTTGTTGCCAATAAACAAAAATTTTCTGCTGTTGTTCCTCGAAATATAAATAAAGTTTTATCTGATTTTCGATGCTACAATTGTTCCAAGTTTGGCCATTATAAAAGTAATTGTCCTAAGCCATTAAGACCAACGAATGCTTGTTTCATTTGCCAGTTGCTGAAGAATATGACGTAGACGATGATAAAGAGTTGAAAGTTGCTATTAGCGCAATGGCAAGTGTTGCCTTCTTAATTAATCAGGTCAGGCGCACTAGGACTAAAAGTTATTTTTCTTTATTTGATACCGGCAGCGCCGTTAACTTTGTTAGACGTTCGGTTATTCCAGAAGAAATCAGTGTGCCTGAGTTTTTAAAGCCAACATAATATACTGGAATTAGGAAAACAAAGCTTTGGTTGTACGGAACTATTCAATGCGTCATAGAATTTCAAAACGAAGTCCGAAATGTATTACTTTTTATTTTGCCAGACAATGCAATGACATTGCCATTAATTTTAGGTCGTAATTTTTTGAAGAAATTTAACATTAATCTTAGAAAAACTTGTAAAAGTGTGAATACACAAAATACTTGTGAATTGAATTTAAATAAAAATATTTGTAAAAACCGAAGTGCGCCTGACGTTTTTAATTCAAAGTGTATTAGTGAGTGTGGTAGTCCGATGTCCTCCGCCGTAAACAAGAATTTGTCCCCTGATCATGGTGGGGCAACTGTTAAATTCGAAGCATTAGCTTCGTTGAATGGTAGTGTCAATGAAACCGATGATATTCCAGTGTCGACTATTGATGACCCACCACAGATGTGTCGTAACGAGTGTGATGACTTTATTTTTAAAATTTTTGCTATTGACGTTGGTAGCCCGCAGACAGAGAATAATATTTGCCCGGTGTTAGATAAAAACCAAAAAAGTGAACTGAAAGCCGTTATTGATAGGAGTTATTTAAGCCCGACTGACATTGAGCGTAGGCCACACAATTACAAAATGAAAATTCCTTTAACCGACGACACCCCTTTCCATTGCTCTCCGAGGCTGTTGTCTGTTTTTGTGTTACGTAAAAAAATTCATGACATGTTGGAAAGAAAGTAATTCAACGGAGCAGATCCCCGTATGCTGCCCCAGTGGTGCTAGTAAGGAAAAAAGATGGTGATTTGCGTTTATGTATTGACTATCGTGCATTAAATAAGAAAACTGTTAGGGATAATTTCCCTCTGCCGTTAATTGAGTATTGCATTGTATTTTCAGGGGGCAAAAAGATATTTTCATTACTTGACTTAAGAGAAGGTTTTAATCGGATTACAATGGATGAACAGACGATTCCACTCACTGCATTTGTCACGCCAGCTGGCCAGTACGAATATTTGCAAAGGTCGTTTGGGTTGAAAAACGCGCCTGCAGTTTTCCAGCGGTTTTTAAATGAAATACTACAAGATCTGATTTTGAAACCCGCTTAATAGTTCTTTCCGAAGTACTGCGTCGGATATATGAAAAGGGGATTGAATTAAAGATGATAAAGTGTAAGTATTGCTATAGTAAATTAGAATACCTGGGTTATGTTGTAAATGCGTCTGGGATTCGACCCACAAATGCACATATTGAGGGTATCAAACATTATCCGATGCCAAAGAATCACAAAGAGTTACAAAGATGTATAGGTCTGTCCTCATACTTCCGCCGCTTTGTCCCTTCTTTTTCCAAAATTGCGAAACCGCTTTCGCAGCTATTGCGAAAAGACGTTAGATACGATTTTACTGACGAATGCGTTAAGGCCTTTAGAGAACTGCAAGATAAGCTTATTACAGCCCCTGTATTGGCGGTTTATAAGCCTAATAGAGAAACTGAATTGCATTGTGATGCTAGCAGCATTGGTTTTCGTTCAGCAATGATGCAACGTCAAGTTGATGGTAAATTCCATCCAGTGGCATTTTTTTCTAAAATGACTACCGCCGCAGAATCCAAACATTGGCTATTATTACTCCCTACGACATTTTCGGTTATACTTGGAGGGTATTCTATTTAAAATTATTACCGATTGCAATTTATTGACGCTCACTCTGAGCAAGAAACAAGTCAATCCACGAATTGCCCGTTGAGCTTAAGAGCTTGAAAACTACAATTATTCGATACAACATAGAAGTGGCATGACAATGGGCCATGTAGATGCATTGAGTCGTTGTCATACAGTTGCATCACTCAGTGGTGACTAGGGTTTCTCATTTCCCGGCAAATAATGAATCCCGGGAAACGAGAATATTTCAATGATATTCCCGGGAAAACCGGGTTTTAATATTTAGGCACTAATTAAAAGAAATTTTTAATTTAAAAAAACAATTAAAATATTAATTTATTTTTTTATTAAAAAAAAACTCACAAATTAGAACAACTTGGTTTTTCGGGTAATTCTAATATCCGAAATGTTTTAATTTCTGGAAGTATTTTTCCTCATAGAAAAAATGAAAGAAAGAGAGCCAATTTAATTCAAAAAAAACTTTAATTTTAATAGCCCTTTTACCGTTCGCGAGTCACCTGAATTTGGCGACTCGCCTTACTTGGCGACTCGCCTATGGCTCTGTATTATGGTTGGCGAAAGTACAAGTTCGCCTTCAAAACAATGCTGCCAAATTGCGAAACATAAATTGACGGCTGAAAAACTGAAAACTGTCAAAATATTCAACTTCTAACTTTTATAAGTGAAAAAAATTAAAAGAAATTATGTACTCCCCCTTCTTCGGGGTTGGGGGTGAAAAAAAACGATGTTTTCAATAAGAATCCGAAGGAATTAGCCGTCGGCAACTCCTTTAAAAAAATTATGAAGCATTGAAATTTCTGGAAAAATTCGATGACGCAGGCTGCTACCCCTACTCTTATGTAAAATTACTGTTGCTAACAAACTAGGTGTTGGATATATTATAGACTGATCCGCGGGCGAAATCCAACGGAATTATGTTCAGAGTACCCCTTCTGAACTACCCCCGCAACCCCCACCCCCTGTGACAAATGGGCCGGACATTTTTGAGATAGTAATTGGCCATGAGTGGACAAAAATGGAAATGACAGAAAATCTGCAATACCGGGAGTCATTGGGTGCGTTGACAGAACTCATGTTGGTATTGCTGCTACGGATCAGTTAAAACATCAATATTTCAACAGAAAGTGACTTTACGGCCTGAATGCAATGATAGTATATCTTAACTGAAATAATGTTATCTACGATATCAATTCTAAAATACTTATATAATAATAAATAAATTTTTCAAAAACTTTTGTCACGCACAAATTTTATTCGCCTGATTTTGACATATTTGGCGAATGAAAGTTAGGCGACTCGCTAACAGCAATATGAAAATTTTTGACATTCGCGCTATTTTGACGTTTGAGGCGAAACAACAGGGCGACTCGCGAACCGTAATTTCAATTTACGCGAGTGGCTTAATTTTCCAGGCGACTCGCAAACGATAATAGGGCTAAAATTCTTAAGTTTGGTTTCCAAAGACAAAGTATTTTTTGATGTTTTTAGACATACATATTTAGCACTTTCACTTATTAAGCTTTCGTTTTCACTTTTCAATCAAGACTGCTCGAATATTTACATGTGTAATAAACATTCATATGCGTATGACCAATTATAAGTTTATAGAGTGCGACAAAAAATACGAGAATGGTGATTGCCCGTTTTTAGTTTTATTTTATTGAAGTTTCTAAAACAAAAATTAGAATTACCAGTGTCCAAAAAACCTAAAAATAAAGAACTCTCTGAAATTAAAGCTACAAGTACTAATTTCAAAGTATTCAATGCATAACAAAATCATGTTGTAATATCTGGAAGATTTTAATTCTAATTTGTGAGTATCCACTGTACTAATAAAACAGAAAAAAGTTATTTATCAGAAGAGTTCTTAAAATGAGTCCTGAGACAAACTAGTGCATTAACTGAATTGTCGTAGAATCGTGTCCTAATTTTGCTGTCAAAAAGCCAGCAGTCGAAAATTCTCTTTCACTTTCCACTGAAAATGGTTTAATGCAACGTAGAGCATTGTTGTTAATTTTCTACTGGCTTCAAAAAAATCAAACTCTATTAATAAAGTCTTATATTCTATATCTCCGAGAAACCAGATCTCGAGATGAGGCCCAAATATGTAAACTAGTGGCATTTAAATGTTTGCTTGTTTTAATATTTTAAAATATAGACACTAAAATACACACAGGTTCTGATTTTTAAAAATTTGTATTGCGCTCCTCCAAAATCACTAACACAAGTAGTTTTGAAATATATATTTTCCAGTTATACTATGTAATAAAAGTTTAAAATAATCCCGGGAATGAATTTTTTCTCGGGAAACCGGGAATAAATATTTTTGTGGATTTCGCGGGAAAACGGGAACGGGAAATCCCGGGAGAGAAACCTTACTCACGCCCTTGTATACGGAGGAAAAAATAGAAGCCGATCTTGGGATAACGGTTTTAATTAAGGGGAGGGTGGTCCATAAGGACAATTTAAGATTAGAGTTTACTATATATTTTCTTTTTATTAATATTGTTGCTTAGGATTTTAATTATGATGTTCATTGTCATGACAACAACCGCCAAGCTGACAGACTATACAAATCGGATTACATACCAGTGGCTGATGGTGACGTAATAATTTGGCAAGAATATGAATATTTGAGGCACGCATCAAACCTTACTATGTATTCAGAAATGGCTGAGGAAACTAAATCACTGACAAACCATTTTCCCCAGTCACATATGAGGACGATACTGGACGCCGATATAGGTCATATTGAGACGGTTCTGGAAACGGTATACGTTCACCACAGAAACTCCAGAAGTATCAACATATTGGGAACTGCTCTAAAAATAGTTGCCTGAACCCCGGACTTTGGGGATTTTGAACAGATAAAATTTAGGCAAGAGCAACTTATTGAGTCCTGTAATAGGCAGGTAGTCATAAACACGCAGGCGCAGGAACAAATCAATAAATCAACGGAAACAGTTAATGCAATTCTCAAAGATTCAAAGCCTAAACAAATTGATACAGGGCACTTATATGAGAACCTACTGGCAAGGGATAGAATCCTAATTTCAGAGCTAGAAACATTAATTCTATCGATTACCCTGGCAAAGATTGGAATTATAAACCTTGTAGTTCTTGATACCAACGATCTAAAAAATACATTCACCGAGCGTTCTACAGCTATTACTATCACTGATTTAATGAAAGTCCTTTTAGATATAATTTTTTATATTTCTTACAGCCCCTTCATGGTTGGCTACAATCTCGCCTTTTTAGTCGCCGAGATAAAATTGGCTTCATGGTTGGCGACATTGGCGAAGTATCGCCGCGGCAATGTCTTCCACACTTTTTTTTTCTACATGGTTGGCAACAGTCTCTTATATTTGTATCCAGAAATGTCAAAATTCGGAGACAGCTATTTTGCTGTCGCCAAATTGAAAAAGTGCACGTAAGTAAAAAAATATTTACAATTTATATCAAAAAATGTATTTCAAAATGTTCTTTCAGTACAAAAATCAGCACCAAAAGGGAATATGAACGAAATATTGAAATTTTGGAAAAATAACCAAAATTTTAAAACGGGTGGGATGCTTGATGTTTAATGGCAAAATTTATGTTAATAAATGTTTGGCAGAAATGTCAAATTTCGCCACAAATGTCAAGTAAATCCAGAAATGTCAATATTTTTGTCATCCACAAAGTGTGGAACTTAATACTATGGAGACAGTACTACATTTCTCTGAAGATAACAATGTAGCCGATTGTAATAATCACATTTTAGCCATCGGAAATTGCAGCGCAAAACTCACGTCAATATTTTGCAGACTGCGCACAACAATTACATTCGGGTGGTATCGCAAATTGTAGCACTCGTCCCAGTCATCTCATGCCATTGGAGACCGTTGACGACGGTGTCATAATCATAAAAGATGCAACTGCTACTGTTGCAATAAATAGTTCTGAGAAAATCATCTTCGGGACGTATCTGATTATGTTTGAGGACGAGGTTCAAGTTAATGGATCCTTATTCAAAAACCAAAAAAACATCGTCAAGAGACTCCCAGTGTCAGCGACATCTGGACTTTTAAATATCACTGATCATCAGGAGATATTAAGTCTGCCGTACTTACAAAGACTAAGCATAGAGAATCTCCACTACATCGGAGAGGTACAAAGTATGACATATCTGGGATGGCCTCGATTATCATTTTACTGGTCATCTATAGCTCTTTAAAACTATATCAGAAAAGGAGAAGACTTAGACGTGAACTATCTCTACAAAGCTTTATGGCCAGTTTATAGAAGTCCGAGGACGGCCTTCATCTTGGTAGGGGAGGAGTTAACGTGACCGAAGGTATCGACAACGCATATCAAGCGATGTGAGCATGATATTCCATAAGTAACATTCGCTGAGAATGCTACTTATGCAAAATGCTGAAATTAAATGTAATTAGGTCTTGGATAACATCCGCTGAGAATGCGACTCAGCGTTTTTAGGGAATAGGGATAAGTTATTTTAAGTAAACTTTGTAAAAGTAGTTTAGTTTGGTTTTGTTAATAAAGCAATAAGCAGAAATTAAATAACTTACATGGACGACATCATTATTTTCTCTAAAACAGTAGAACAACACTTAAACGATATAGGAATATCTTTGATAAACTCAAATGAGGATTTCGGCTGAAAAATGTAAAATTTTTAGGAAAGAAGTGGAATTTCTGGGATTTTTAGTATCTTACAAGGGCTTTAAAACTTGTCCCAATAAAATTAAACACATAATAAACTTTGAAGTACCTAAATCACTGAGTGTATTGAGATTCTCGGCCTTACAGGTTATTACCGTAGATTCGTAAAGGACTACGCTAAAATCGAGAAACCTCTAACAAGGTACCTAAGAGGTGAAAACGGCTAACAAACTTAAAACCGTTAAACAAGAGTAGATATTATTTTACGCATCAAAATTTAAAACTTCTTGCAAAATTCAAATCGGCGTTTTTTTTTATCGTGAGTGTATCTCTGATAGGAACCTTAACACAAAACTTAAAAGATGGAGAGCATTCATTGAAAAATACTCTTCAACTCTCCATTTAAAGCCAGGTAAAGAAAACATAGTGGCCGACGCACTTTCACTTCAATTCATAAATGCCGCCTCTACCTCGAGCGGAACAGTTCATAGCGAGGAATCACTATCTAAAGTGATTGTATCAGTAAAAAAAACCCTATTAATTGCTTCAAAAATCAAACATTCCTTATACCGGCCCAAGAAAATTACAGGATAATGAAAACATTATTTCGAAAACAGATCAGGCATACTATAAGATTCTCTTCAATATCCAACCTAATTCTCACAATGAAAGACACACTAAACCCAAACATTACAAACGGCATCCACTGTACCTTAGAAAGTCTTGGGAAAATCCAAAACCAATTAGCTGAAGCCTTTCCGAATGTTAAGATGAAACATACAGAAGAGTTTGTCTAGGACGTAACAAATGTTGACGACCAGAATGATATAATAGTGACAGAACGCACCAGAGCTCACAGGGGAGTAAACGAAAACTATAAACAGATTATCACAGATTATTTTTTCCCAATTTAAAAAAGCAGCTCAGAGCATACGTAAGCAGATGCAAAATTTGTAGAGAAAACAAATACACTCGCAAACCAACACAACATCCCATCGGTGAAACACCAATCCCTAAATATGTAGGTGAGATTCTACACATTGATATTTATTATTCAGCAAAGCAGTACTTTATCATTGTTAACTTCTCGAAAATCGCTGACATTAAGCCAATCCAATCACGCAACACAGTGGACATCAAACACCCACTAATAGAAATAGTCGCACAGTTCCGAAAATCAAGACTATTAGAAGTATATAACGAAGGAGCGTTTTCCTCTAATACAATTCGTGCTCTTTTAAATAACGAATTTAATATATGGGCTTTTATCACGAAATGGGTGTAATGGATGTCTGTGAATAGTTTGGCCAGATGCAAAGGCTCAACAATTTTTTTTTCTCACAATTTATTCTCAAGATGATGTAATTTATTTTCCATCATACGCGTCGATATTAAATTGCTCTAATAAAAAGTTATATGGAGAGAATCTACAGATATGTCGCCTCCGTAACCTGTCCATTTCCCATTTCAATACACTAAAGGTCTGCTCGCGCGACTCCTCGTTCAAAATTTCGCGCGCGCAAATTCTCAAATAATAGTAGTATGCTATCGCACCTCATTGCCGCGCAGGATAAGTTAACAAAAATCCTCCCACTCCCGCGCTACAGGTTTGAAAATTGTCCATCGATTTTTCTATAATGCATATGTATGCACTCAGAAAAAATAACATTGTTATCCAAAGAATTTTTGTATTCTTGAAAAATTGTGAGCTAAAAATTGTTGACTTAACAAAAATATCTTCGAGCAAAAACTCGTTTTTGATTTTTTAAGAATCAAACTATCAATTTATAATAAAGTTCTTATAAAAACTATTTTAATATTCTTTAACATTTTTAAAAACGAAAAATTGTTGGCCCAATAATAAAATTTTTGTGTTAAACATTTTTGTGATCGTATTGGCCTTTAAAAATGAAATTGTTAATTCAACAATAAGTTCTACAGTTTACAATTATTATCAAGATTAAAAACAGTTGGCATAATAATGAAAAATGTGAATGTTTTTGATTTTAAAAACTAATTCTCGGACTAAGAAATAAAATTCTTGCCACAACAATTTATTCTTAAAGTTGTGAAAAACTGACTGTAAATCTGTCACTTTAGCAAAAATTAATGACTTAATACTTAATAACTTCGATAAAACAATAAACAAACATTTTTTCCCATTTACAATGGAAAGAGAAAGTGTTTTTAGCGATATATAAGAAAATGATATCTCCCGAAATTTGTGCCGGTAATTATAACTTTTTAATTATGTCATGATAAACTCACTGATAAAATTCTTTTTTAGATATTTTTTCTTCTTTAGTTTACTACATACGCTTATCCGCCAAGAATAAGCAAAAAATGTAAACCGTTCATTTCTGATGAAGATGAACTCAAACTCCAAGCTGTCTCTGAAAAGCTAAAGTTGCAGCCAAAAGGTTTTGTGGCTGGAGAGTCTTTAGAAAGTTTTAAAGAATTTTTAAATCAACAACTCGTTCTTGAAACAACAATTTATTTTTTCGAAGTGTTGACAATTTTTATATCAAATCAAGTCAAGTCAAATCTCATTACCACACGACAAGTGTTCGTAAAAACGACAAGAAAAAAAGAGTGTCGCTACCGTAACCTGCCAGTTTTTGCTTATTATGCTTTGAATATTTTCAAAGGTTTGACATTTCACTTTCACTTTTGACATTTCGTTTTCATTTGTAATGTGACGATTTGTCCGGAAAATAAGTTTCGTCTCTTCTCTCAGATCCAAGACATATATTTCAGTGAAAATTCGCCTCCGTAATCAATAAAATTTTTGTCGAATCCGAAGCTCTGAGTTAGTGTATTTTGCAGCAAACTACCTTTTGAGTACTCTTACTGTAGATCCAGTGATAAATATGTTAAAATAACTTGAAAATGAAATAAATAAAAAAAACTAAAAGTTGCTACGATGAATTTTTTTTAATTCTCTATGAGTTCTAAAAATCACCCATTTCGTGATAATAGCCCATATCAATCCACACCATTCCAGCACTCCATAGCCAGAGCAATGGGCAAATCGAGCGTTTTCACTCAACACTAAGTGAAATCGCTAGGTGTACTCAGAGTACTACAATAGATTGTCAGAGTGTGTGTGAGCGCAAGAGGCGACAACTCACGAAACCAGAATAACTAGAGTCAGTCTACGTACGGCCGCGAATGAAATCGAAACGCTTTTGCTATAAACAAATTAACTATTAAATAATAATTTAATAATACCATAAAAAAAAACATTAAATAAAAAGAACATTTATTAATTAATCGTAATTAATGGTTTTTCGTTTTTTTTATTTTTAAATATTCGACCGACCTGACAAGATCTAATAGAGTTATTCCTATTAGCCACGTATAAATACAATAATACTACTACTACTACTAATTTGTGTTTTTTTTCATCCCTTTTAGAATACAGATTGTGTACATTCGGGGAAATATCATAGACTATACTAACTCTTACTTTATCCCCATTCCTTCGGATGACGCAGTTATTTTTAATAATTTTCTATACTTGAGACATGTAACCAATATCTCGCTAATGTAAAAAATGATCAGGGAAAATCTCGAGGCTATGAACTCCATAGAAGATGAAAACTCTCGAAGCATCCTGGGACAAAATATAAAAGAAATACAACGACTATTGCGCTTATTAAATATACCTATTAGATCTCGTAGGTCAACTTAAATAACAATGTTTACGCGATCATGCTAGCCAAGCAAAACATTGTTAATTCTCTAATGTTAAATCCAGAGGAAATTGAATTTATAACGCAAACGAAAAAATACCAACTTCGATTAACGATTTGCTTTTGATTGCAGACGTAAAATTATATTATCAGGATAATTCAATAGTGTACGTAATTATGCTTTCCAATATTATAGAAGTATGTATGTGGGACTTTTGAAATAATTCCAATTGTTAAGAATGATAAAATCATAATGTTCACCGACTAGTTTGCCGGCTACAGTAAATATTATGCAGTACAAATAATATTATTCACGAAAAACGAAGTGCGAAAAAAGACTTCTTAATTTGAGTGTTCAACGATAACTAACTTTATATTCCATTCTTCTCTTTGTCTTAAGCTTAGTTTCAGTTCATAAGTAACAGTTTTCTATTTTAAATGTTGTTGTTGTAATATTTATGTAATGTATGTATTAGACTGCGTCATTTCAAAGTTTTGGAGTTGGATTTTATTTTTTTTTGCCTATATTTTAGCTTGAGGAATAAAAATAGTTGTCGCAATATTTGAGCTTCCTATCACAAAACTGTAAACGGCGCGGACAGAGAGTTTTGGAGTTGGATTTTATTTTATTTTTTGCCTATATTTTAGCTTGAGGAATAAAAATAGTTGTCGCAATATATCAGCTTCCTATCACAAACCTGTAAACGGCGCGGACAGAGTTTATGTCCGATTTCGTTGAAATTTGACGAAAAAAGCGACTTGCTAAAACGAAGAAAAAATCGGCCTTAGGTGCGAAGATATAGGGTTTTAGGTATTTTATTTGTATGGGAGATGCCACCCACTGTTGTCAAACTACATCCACATTTTTCATCTAGATGAAAATGCGGACAAAATACACCCAAAGGGGAGTTTTTTTTTTTTTAAATTTTGTGGGCATTTTAGCCTATGTTTTGGCATTAAATCCGAAGGGAACACTCCCAAAATTTCAGATTTCTAGATAATACCTATGGATGGCGCATTCAGTTTGTTTCTAATTTAATTGACGACTTTTTACTAAAACGTAAAAAAAAATTACCATAGGTGCCAAGATATAGCGTTTTAAGTATTTTAGTTGTATGGGAGGTGTCACCCTGATTTCAAACCACGCCCACATTTTTCGAGTGGCTGAAAGTGAGCAATTTACATCTCAATACCAAATTTGAAGCTAATAGCTTCCATAGGTTACGAGATAGCTATTAAGCGATTTTGTTATATTAGAGCGTTTTTAGTGATTTTGTTATATTATGGCTACCACGCCCCTTAATTAAATCCCGCTCACGTTTGCAGGGTGTTAAGCGAAGACAGTATAGATACAAGTACCGAATTTCGAAACTGTAGCTGCCATAAGTACCAAGATATAGCGCCCACCCTGTTTTCAAACCACGCCCACATTCTTCGAGTGGCTAAGTACAAACTAAATACTTCCATATATTAAACTTTAAGCTTGTAGCTTAATAGACAAAATATTTCCCATCCCTAAAATTTTGCCTCACATGGTTTTTCTCACTGGGTACAGCCACTTCGAAAACCATCAACAATAAATAAAATAACAGCAACCTAAACACGCCACTTTTTCTACCCAACAACAATAGCCCAGCCACCAATAGTTCGAAAACACCAGAAATAGTTGGTAAACAACATTAGTTCGAAAACCGCAGGCCCTATGTATGATCATACAAATAACATGTTTGATGGTTCGAACGTAACCCAAACCGGTTCTGCCGTATGTTCAGCTGTACAGACCAACAACATGTTTGATGGTTCGAAAGCAACCCAAACCGGTTCTGCCGTATGTTCAGCCGTGCGGAACGTGTATAAAGAGAGGTTGTAAGCAGAGCAGGATTCATTCAGTTGGAAACCAGCAGCAAGTCAAGAAGTAAAAATTATTTCAAAGTGAAGTGAAGTGAAGTGAAGAAAAAGCAAGTGCAAACGGAGTATAATCTGGCAGGCAAAGCAGCAGCAAGTAGCGGAGCATCGACAAAGCCAAACCGAACGGCGAAAGGTTGGACCAGGCGTTGGGATACAGGTAAATATAGTGCTTACTAGGATAAGAGTTAGACTTCAAGTGCTCCTCCGAGGGTCTTCAAACCTACTTCTTCGTTCAACGAATAAAACCACCAGGATAGTTAATTTGGAATACTGTTAATTTTCTGTGTCACCCCTACATCTAATAACTTTATTCCAAAGCTAACCTGTGCCGATTGTTATTGGCCGGTCTAAGGTGTTGAACGAGCCTGTAAGTACCGTAGTTACCCACTATCCGGATCCTTGGTGGCGATAGGAAAATCCCTAGCCAAAGGTGCGGCCAAGCAGAGGCCCCCAAGACTAAAACCGAAGGGTTCCGAGTGCACCCGAGAGTGAAAAACCCTAACACGAAGGCTTACAGCATATCACACAGAAATATTTAACCCAGTAGCGTGATACCCCGAGATACCGAAAGATCCAGATAGACACCCGAAGGTTTCCGAGTATATCCGAAGGCGGAAAACCTAAAACGAAGTCTTACAGCATATCACACAGAAATACAAAACCCAGCAGCGTGATACCCCGAGATACCGAAAGACCCAGATAGACACCCGAAGGTTCCCGAGTACACCCGAAGGCGAAGAACCTAAAACGAAGTCCTACAGTAAACCAGTCGAAATTATTGAGCCCAACAGCGAACTTCCTAGAGTAATCGACAAACTCGGATAAACACCCGAAGGTTTCCGAGTACACCCGAAGCCAAAAACCCCAAACCGAAGTTGTTCAGCGTCCAGCACGGAAATCCTAAGCCCAGCATTGTGATTGACAGCGATATCCGAGTAACCAAAGGAAGACCCGAAGGTTCCCGAACACACCCGAAGGCTGCAACGTCGAAACGAAGTGATAGAGTTCCTGAAATCAAATAAATAATTTGCAAGGAGAGAAAACCTGATTAAATAAAGAACAAAACATTGTAAATTTCACAGAAATAAAAGTAGTTCTCAATTTTACGAACGCCTGGTCATCCGGCGAGTTTACCCCGGCTGGAAAAGTTCCTTACAAGCTGCCATAGGTGCGAAGATATAGCAATTTAAGTGGTTTTGTAGTACAAGAGGTGCCACACCCCGTTTTTGAAACCCGCCCACATTTTACAAAGTGCTTCGTACACACAGCATACACTGTGGTTCATCAAGATAGAACCAACTGAATTTTATGAAAAAAATCTCCATAAATTGTGAATGCAGAAACAATAAATACTCCAACTTTTCAGAAATATAAAAGCACTTGTAATACGTCAGGTTTTCGAGATATTCTAACCTAAAAGTGCAAAAAACACGGTTTTTGGCTATATAGGTTATTTCACATCGCAAATAAAATTGTTTTTCCAAAACTTGTTACGGCATGTGAAAGTATTACTCTTACTCTTTAAAACCCATTTTAAATTTTGTCGATATCTCTTTTAATCACCGAAATATCATAAATTTAAATTTTCTATCCATCCTGTCATACTAGAATTAATGTAGATCTGTATGTACAGTCGTGTTCGAAATAATAAGAACAACATAGACAAAAATTGAAGTCGTCGTACAAAATTTTAATAATATTTTATAATGTCGATTTTTATTGTAATAACTAAACACACATTAAGGTTTTTGTTTTGTCACAAGCGTTTTTGAGACACATCAACTTTTTAATATTAATAGTTTTCGCAAAAATGAAACACAAATTTATTTAAACTTCAATCAATTTATTTTAATTCACACCGTTGTTCCTTCTCCAAGGCTAACTGGCAAACTCAAACTCTTTCTTACATTTTTCGTGTTTTATGCGTTTAGTGGAATGCAACCACAGTTAACAATAATACATAATATAAATTGATGAGAGTTAATGAGAGTTAGGAAATAGGTATTTTATGCTTAAGGCATTAGAGAACAAAAAAGAGGGTGCTGCCAATGCAGCATATTTATTATGTTTGCTAAATTAATTTAAATTTTAATTTATAAAAAATACTTATGAATTCTTAACATGCCGACGCCTTTGATGCAACCATTACTGCTTTTGGAATTGGCGCCACTTTATGTATGGCGCGTCGAATCGTCCCATTTTTCGTCTTGACATCGACAACTCGAACGATGCCCGATGCATCGCTTACTGCTTTCGTCACTCTACCAACCAGCCATTGCTTTGTCGGAATGTTGTCTTCAGCTACGAGTACTAAATCGCCTTAAAATAAATTTTTCTGCTTCTTGGTCCACTTTACTTGTCGTTGCAACTCGTGAAGGTATTCCAGCGACCAGCGCTTCCAAAAATGCTGGATTGCAATGAAACGTAGCCGCGATTAAGACATGAAATATTCTGCTGCTCGAAAGTTGGCTCCGATATACCAACAAGTAGACCACCAATCATAAAATGGCCAGGCGTCAGTACTGCTTCATCATTCGGATCGTTGGATATTGCAGTCAGCGGGCGAGAATTCAATACCGCTTCAATTTCTGTGGTGACTGTGCATAATTCTTCGAAAGTCAAATGTGATGACCCTAGAGTACGAGAAAAATGATACTTAGCAGATTTGACCGCCGCCTCCCACAAGCCGCCGAAGTGAAGGGAGCGAGGCGGAATATGTTGAAAATCAATTGAGTTCGCGATACAATACTGCGAAATAACATTTTGTGTTTGCTGCTAAAAAAACATCTCTTTAAACTCTGTTGCGTGGTAAAACACGCCACTGCATTTTCTTAAGTGTTGCGTGGCAGCCCTGAAAATTTACTTCTGTCAAGAAAAAAAAGAAAACCATTTTGTCTGGAACTTTAAAATATTTCTATAAATTGTTATTTAATTTCACTTCTTTATCGGTATCCTACCGAAACATTTAATTTTGTATTAATTTTTTTTGACCCGTTTGGAAACCGGGCGCTATTAAAACATAAGTGTAAGAATTTTATATTTAAAATGAATTTGTTTAAGCAAACCAATATATCTTTCAGATTAAAGCTTCTATAATTTTACGCAGTAAAGCTAGAGTACGTATTTTCTTTATACGCCGCCCACCGTCCAACATTCTTTAATACTTTAGCTCTTTATTACTTTGCGGTTGTTCATACTTCAACATAACCTCAATTGTAAGTGTTCGCATCTTTCAAAATGGTCAACCAAGGAGATGGTGCAACTGAAGGTAAAACAGCATGCAATGCTGCCGGCAATCAAGCTGCCACCAATGTTAATGACAAGGGCGCAGCATCGTTGGAATACCACAGCGCTGACGACCAATCTGATACTCTCGCACCATACGGCGCACACGCAAATAACGGCGCACACGCGCGACCAAATGCATACGCGCAACCCGGTGCTGAGATCAACGCAATCCTGCAATCGGACCAACAAGCACGCACGGAGACTAAAGTTTCCACTCCAACACAACCCTCTGTACTGGTAAGTGAATTTCCTCTATCTATAAACGAAAATGCTCAGCCAAACGACAAAGCCATATCTCGCACTCGCTCTGGCGCTATAAGAAAAGTACCTATTAAAAGGCGTAGCCCCGCAACTACTGCATCAAAAATGAAAGCACCATCAACTGCAGCAGACAAGCAAGTTACATGGAAGCAGCCAGGATTTTCCTCTCCTACTCACCAGCAAACTGCCTTGCATACAGCAAACAATGGTAATCTTGACGCAAACATTTCGGCACAGCTGTCCGGTCTGAGAATTCAACCTACTGCAGCAAATGCCAGCGCTCCTTCGCAAAATATTATGGGGACAAATATTTCCTTCGCACCAGCAGCTTCGAGCTCAGCTGTTTTTGAAATACAGCAAAATTTTTCGCCAAAATCTACGCTATTTCAGTTTGGCAACAGTGCTGCTACGAAAAGCACTACAGCGACAATGATTGAACAAATACCCCAGCCAAGTGCAGCCACTGGTAATTTTGTAAATTCATCAACGGTCTCGTCTGCGTGTACCACAGCTAACACTATGAATTTTCTAAATACATCAGCAGGCGCTGCCAGTTATTTAAATCCATCGATTTTTGGTAATCATAATAACATCACTGGCAACACAAATTTTTCTAATCAGTCAGCTATTCCTGCAACTAGCTTTGCGCCAGTACAAACTCAATATGGTGTATTTTCCACTGGCATGCCGCCGTTATATGCGCAAGCGCCTCAACCTACAGTTTTCCAACAACAATCCATGACGACGTCGATTCCAATGTTTACATCGAATAACAGCTGTGCATCAGCGCCGTCATTAACCGGACAGCGTACATTTTTACAAAATTCAACGGCTGATTATACACTGTCAACTACTCACTGCGCAGCGCGCCATGCTATCAGTAAAGATTTACCAATTTTTTCAGGAAAGCCCGATGAATGGCCCGTATTCATCACAAATTATGTGCAGTTGACAGAACGATGCGGCTTTACAGACCAGGAAAATCTTATACGCTTACAAAAGTGTTTAAAAGGCGCAGCATTGGAGACAGTGCGTGGTAAACTTATGATGCCGGCGACCGTACCCTTTGCTATTGAAACATTGCGTATGTTATTTGGCAGACCTGAATTAATACACAACACACTTCAACGCAAATTAAAGCAAGAGCAACCCGTTCGAAAAGAGAGACTAGAAACTTTAATTAATTTCGCTCTTGCAGTGCAAAATTATAGAGCAACGATGCAAGCGATGGGTCTCGCTGACTATCTCAATGATCCAATGCTCTTAAATGATTTATTAGAGAAATTGCCTAGTGATTTAAAATTAGACTGGGGTCGTTACCGCATGACATTTGCTCGAGTTGACATAATTCTCTTTGATTCCTGGCTTTTTAATTTAGCTAACTGCGCAAGTCAGGTGACGTCATATGTGCCGACAGCCACGCACTGGAGTGAAGGGTAATCGTAAACGATCAAAAGAGCGAATATTTGTGCATGACGTTATTAATAACAATAACAACGCAGCAGCTATCCCAAAATGTAAAATGCAGCATCGCTTGACAGAATGCAAAGAGTTTACCTCGCTAAAGATCGACGAGAGATGGAAGTTTGTTCGTGAAAAAAAACTCTGCTTACGTTGTTTCAAAAAACATCATTTGCGTCGCTGCAATTCAAAAAAGCAGTGCAGTGTCGATGGTTGTAAAATGCCACATAACCCATTGCTACACAATAGAAGAGAGCAACGGCAAGTAAACGAAAATAATACAATAAAAAATAAGACGATTGTAACACGTCAAGCAAATGACAGTCAATCAGTATTATTTCATGCAAAAGAAAAGAAGAAGACATTATTTCGCTATATACCTGTAACGCTCTTTGGAAATAATAGGTCGTTAAATACATTTGCATTAATTGATGAGGGTGCTGCCTGCACTCTTGTTGAAAATGAAATCGCTGCTGCACTCGGTTTGGAGGGGCCAACAGAAGAACTTTGTTTACAATGGACAGGCGAAATCACACAAAAGGAATACAATTCAAAAATAGTTACATTTCAGATTGCATCACATGAGAATAATGCACGCAAATTTTGTCTACGCAATGTTCGTACAGTGTCGGCATTAGATTTGCCTGAACAAACACTTGCAAAATCTGAAATTGATTCTTTTGTTGATTTTAAAAATATACCTATACGCCCATATATTGCTGCTAAAGCGCGAATTCTTATTGGACTTGACAATGCAAATATTTGTGTTCCTCTTGAAGTTAAAGAGAGCGGTGTTGATGGTTTAATCGCCGCAAAATGTAGAATCGGCTGGAGTGTGTATGGCCGTCAATATGGAAGCAGCTCTGAAACTTCAAGGTTAATGCATTTATGCCCATGTAACAAAAACGACCGCATGGACGATATGCTCAGAAGTTATTTTTCGCTAGAATCAATTGGCGTAAAAAACTCTAGTTGTTTACGCTCCAAGGACGATGAGCGCGCTTTAAAAATTATGGAAGCTACGACTAAGTATATTGAGAGCGACAAGGTATGGGAAACAGGCCTTCTATGGAAGTACGACAAAATAAATTTGCCAGATTCTCTGCCTATGGCTCGCCGCAGATTGCAGTGCCTTGAGACAAAAATGGCCCGCAACCCTGAATTAAAAACCTTTCTCAACGAAAAGATTAATCATTATGAGAAAAAGGGCTACATACAAAAATTGCAGAAGCAAGAAATAGTAAGCGGTGGTAAGTCGTGGTACATTCCAATTTTTTCTGTTCATAACAAAAACAAAAATAAATCTAGAATCGTTTGGGATGCGGCTGCTGCCGTCAACGGCGTGTCTTCAAATTCTGCCTTGATGAAAGGTCCTGACCTCCTCAGATCTCTTGTTGGTGTTCTCATACGTTTCCGCGAAAAGCCTATAGCATTATCGGGCGACATTCGCGAAATGTTTCATCAAGTTCGTGTGGCTAAAGATGATCAAATTTCACAAAAATTTTTATGGCGCTGTGGTGACACGTCAAAGCCCATAGATGTATACAAAATGACAGTAATGACCTTTGGAGCATCTTGCTCACCGTCTCTAGCAAACTACGTAAAAAATAAAAACGCAGAACGTTTTCGCGAAACACAGCCTGGAGCCGTTGATGCCATTATTGAGAATACATTTGTGGATGATTGGTTACAGAGCGCAGACACTGAGGAAAAAATGATTGAAATGGCCAAACTTGTTCGCACTATACATCAAGATGGAGGGTTTGAAATGCGCAATTGGCTTTCAAATTCTAAACGCGTGTTAAATGCTTTAGCAGGGCAAACTGAGCAGCAGAATAAATGCATTCAAGCCACGGTAGCTCAGTATGAAAAGGTGCTCGGCATGTGGTGGCAACCAGCATCAGACATATTCACATATGTTCAATATTTTGACGCTGATGTTTTCGACGAAACAATTGTTCCAACCAAGCGCAAGATTCTGCGAGTCGTGATGACTATATTTGACCCACTTGGCTTGCTAGGATTTTATGTCATTTACGCGAAAATATTGCTACAAGAAATTTGGCGCTCAGGCGTAACTTGGGATGAGCCCATATACGCAGACGAAAATGGAAAATGGTGGATATGGGTAAAATTATTGCTTGGTATATCAAATGTACGCATTCCACGCTGCTTTGATCATGTCAGCCGCTGCTCAAATATCCAGATGCATGTATTTGTGGATGCAAGCATCAATGCTTACGCCGCTCTTGTGTATTTGCGCGCAGAGTATGATGGCGTTGTTAAATGCAGTCTAGTGGCATCTAAAACAAGAGTGGCGCCACTGAAGCCGGTTTCCATTCCTATACTGGAATTATTAGCGGCAGTATTGGGCCTTCGCTTAGCGAACTTCGTCGGCGGCGAATTGTCAGTGCGCATAGTGCGTCGCGTGTTTTGGTCAGACTCCAAAAATGTATTGTACTGGATCAGGTCCGATGCCAGAAAATATCAACAATTTGTAGCACTGCGTATTGGTGAGATTTCGGAGAACTCGAATGTGAAAGAGTGGCGCTGGGTCTCATCGGCTGAAAATGTGGCCGACGATGGAACCAAGTGGACCTGCACTCCTCAAATCGACGCAGACTCGCGATGGTTCACAGGACCTGATTTTTTGAAAAACGATGAAAGCGGATGGCCTGTGATGGAATTCAATAATACGGCAGAAACTGAGCCTGAATTGCTGTACCATATTAAGTGCATGGAGCCAATCGAATCTACTTTGGCCGTTACTACGCCTGATCCGACGCGATTTAGTAAATGGGAAAAATATCGCAATACTCAATGGAAGGTATTGAAATTTTTGCGCCTTATTCGAAGCATTAATTAATATAAATGATGTTGACAGTGTCGAAACTGTTATAATGCGAAAATGTCAAGAAGAGGCCTTTAGCGATGAGATAAAATCACTACGCTCCGGCAAGGTTTTAAGCCGCAAAAGTACAATCTATAAGAGCTCCCCTTTTTTGGATGATTTCGGCGTACTTAGAGAGAAAGGAAGCATTGATGCAATGGAAGGTGTTGCAACTAGCGTCAAACGACCCATAATCATGCCACCTAAAAATGTAGTGTCGCATTTACTTGGAGATTTTTATCATCGCAAGTATCATCATCATCACAGCGAAGTGGTTGTCAACGAGATGCGACAACGTTTTCGCATAAAAGGGCTAAGAGCGCTGGTCGCAGCGATTTCTAATAAATTTCAAATTTGCAAAATTCGAAAAGCTAAGCCGAGCTGCCCAAAAATGACCGATGTGCCCCCGGAGCGTTTGGCTGCATTTACGAGGCCATTTCATTTCACTGGTGTCGACTATTTCGGACCGCTGGAGGTTGTGGTTGGCAGACGTAGAGAAAAGCGTTGGGGCGTGTTGTTCACGTGCATGACTGTGCGTGCAGTACACATAGATATTGCACCTTCACTATCTACCGACTCATTTTTGTTGGTATTCAAGCAGTTTATAAGTCGCCGAGGAATACCGAATCGTATACTGTCGGATAATGCAACGAACTTTAGAGGCGCAAATCGAGTTTTGATGAACGAAGTAGAGAAAATTTCTTTAGATGATCTTGAGAGAAAATATCCAGTAATCGAATTGAAGTTTATTCCGCCTGCCTGATGAACGAAGTAGAGAAAATTTCTTCAGATGATCTTGAGAGAAAATATCCAGTAATCGAATTGAAGTTTATTCCGCCTGCCTCGCCACATATGGGGGGCTCGTGGGAAAGAATGGTTAGGTCTGTTAAATCAGTTTTAATGGACATCCTCCCAGAAGGTGGGCTGCGCGAAGAAGTTTTGAGAGCGGCGCTGGCGGACGTTGAAAACATTCTCAATTCACGACCATTGACTTACGTACCATTAGAAACATCTGAAGACGAGGCGCTGACACCAAATCATTTTTTGATTGGCTGCTCCAGTGGTGTGCGAGAGCGAACTGCACCAGATGGTAGCGGTGTGGCTTTGAGCAAGAATTTTCGTATATCCAGTGCATTGGCGGATCAGTTTTGGAAGCGTTGGTTGCGAGAGTATCTGCCGGGCTTGACCAGACGTGCAAAGTGGCACGAGAGTGTTGCTGACCCTATTGCCATTGGAGATGTCGTTATCGTCGTCGACGAAAACCAGAAGAGGAATAACTGGCAGAAAGGTTTGGTTGTCGATGTCTGTCGAGCGAAAGTTGTCGAGCGCGGTTGTTAAAACTAAAAGTGGCCTACTTACCCGACCTACAGTCAAGTTAGCCAAGCTTGACGTTAAATAGTAAACCACATGCTGCCTGCACGAAGTTTACGAAGGGGGGAATGTTGCGTGGTAAAACACGTGGCAGCCCTGAAAATTTACTTCTGTCAAGAAAAAAAAGAAAACCATTTTGTCTGGAACTTTAAAATATTTCTATAAATTGTTATTTAATTTCACTTCTTTATCGGTATCCTACCGAAACATTTAATTTTGTATTAATTTTTTTTGACCCGTTTGGAAACCGGGCGCTATTAAAACATAAGTGTAAGAATTTTATATTTAAAATGAATTTGTTTAAGCAAACCAATATATCTTTCAGATTAAAGCTTCTATAATTTTACGCAGTAAAGCTAGAGTACGTGTTTTCTTTATACGCCGCCCACCGTCCAACAAACTCCTTGAGTTCTCGTTGTGCACCTATAAAATTGGTCGCGTTGTCGCAATACAGGCGAGCACACAGTCCTCTTCGGGCTACGAACATCTTCAGCGCTGCAATGAATGCCTTGGATGTCAGGTCAGACACAATTTAAATATGAATAGCTTTTGTTGCGAAACAAATAAAGATCGCAATATAACATTTTGTGAGACGAACACCTCGCAGTTTAGAAGTTATCATAATGGGACCGCAAAAATCTACTCCTGTCGTAGTGAACGGCTTTGCAACACGCACTCTATCGACAGGGAGATCACCCATTATCTGCTGCTGTAAATTAGGCCGACAGCGAAAACATAAAAGACACTTACTTGTCACTGCACGAATCATCTTTCTGGCATTTATGATCCAAAATCGCTGCCGAAGTATCGCCATCGTTGCTTGAGTACCTGCATGGTAATTTTTTTGATGCAGGTGACGTATATAGCTTAGTACAAAATTGCTGCGCGTTGGTAATAATATAGGGTGTTTAGCATCGAACGGAAGATTCGCATTTACTAAGCGACCACCTACTCTGATGAGATCAACCCCATGGCTGCTCTCGATGAATAAATTCAAGCCCTTTAGCTTGCAAGTTGTGGGTAATTCTGTGTCTGCTTTCAGAGATCGAAACTATTTTTCAAAATAGTGTTGCTGTAGACAATAAACAGCGCGAATGGGTGCTTCATCCAGAAGGCTACAACTAATATTAATCTTCGAATTGTTTTTGCGGTTTCTTACCGATTTGAGTACAGTAGCTATCTTTTGCAGAATTTCTTGAATTTGACTATGGCGTTCTATCCATTTTACTACGTAGCTCTCTTTGAGTTCCGCATGTAATACAACAACGTGTGTGCGACGCTCTTCGTTGACCTCTGCTGTGTTACTTGGAAATTTGTTAGATGGCCAATCGTCGCAATATTTCCTCAAAAACTCTGGACCTGAATACCAAATTGAAGACTGCAACTCTTCCACGTACGCACCTCGAGATACGATATCCGCCGAATTCATCTTTGACGGAACATACCTCCAAATAGTTGGTTTTGTTGACTCTTATATGGCCGCAACTCTGTTGGCAACAAACGTTTTCCAGGTCGATGGGTGTGACTACAACCAGTTAAGTACTACCGTAGAGTCACTCCTTAAATAAACTGCATCAGTGGAAACAGGAAAATTAGCTTGCGTCTTCACCAGTAGTTTTGAAAGTAGTTCCGCTGCTAACAGTTCCAAGGATGGCAATGATTATACTTTCAGTGGGGCCACTCTCGACTTGGCGCTCCAAAGCTGAATAGTTACACCATTGTAACAATCGATACATCGCACATATATACAGCATCCATACGCCCGCGTACTTGCATCGGCAAAACCATGCATTTCCACCCGTTCTCTGCTATGTGTTGACAAAATATAACGTGGTACTGTTACATTTTGCACCATTTTCAATTTTCTGCGATACTCAGCCCAATGGCTGTGCAAATTCAAAGGCAATGACTCATCCCAATTTAGCTTAAGTATCCATAAATCTTGCATGAATATTTTAGCTTTGACTATGACAGGGTTTATAAGCCCTGATGGGTCAAACAACGTCGAAAGCTCGGCCAGTACGCTTCTTTTGGTAATGGGTTTATTTTCATTAATTTCAGGTGCCACATACCTGAAAGCATCAACCGATGGCTCCCAAATTATCCCAAGCGTTTTGATTATTTCGGCATCGTTAACTCGCAGTGGTTTTTCTTTGACGGCTTCTGGAACCTTATCCATAAATCGCTCACAATTCGAATGCCATTTTCGCAAATCTGATGAATTCATAATTCTGCTTACTTGCTTATAAATCTCGAACAGCTCACATTCCGTGTCAGCACCGCTTATCAAGTCATCCATATAGAAGTCAGAAATAATCTTTTTATACCCCAATGGGCATATTTCGGCGTTATCTTCACCGAGTTTTTTCAAGCACCTTGTTGCCAAATAAGGTGCAGATGTAGTACCATATGTGATTGTATGTAGACGAAATGCTCGCAGTTTATCATTGCTTGATGGTCGCCACAAAATAGTTTGGTAATTGGTATCTTCTTTCATCACCCATGCTTGTCGATACATTTTAGCAACGTCCGCTGTGATCGCAAACTTGTAGCATCGAAACGTAAAATTATCGATAGCAGATCGTCCTGCACATTTGGGCCTTTCAACATCACTTCGTTTAATGAAATGCCAGTACTGGTTTTGCAGCAGCAGTCAAAAACAGCACGGAGTTTTGTACTTGTTGATTCTGGGCGCAGCACATGTTGGTGTGGAGAGATATATTTTAGGTTTGGAATTTCAGCTTCATCAACTTCAGCCATATGCCCGAGCTCCAAGTATTCATCCATAAACTGCTTGTAAATCTTTTTTATAGCTGGATCTCTATCAAGCCTACGTTCTAGAGAAATAAAACGCCGTTCTGCAATGTGGTAAGAGTTACCAAGCTTATCGACATCCTTTGTAAACGGTATTTTAACTACAAATCGCCCAGTGGCATCTCTCGTTACATGCTTATTGAAAATACGTTCGCATTCTTCTTCATCAGCAGTTCAAAATACTGCCTTAGTATCGATTTGTTCAACCTGCCAAAATTTTTCTACCAAACTACTTAATTGCTCACCTTCATTCTGATTCACTAGAAAGTTGTGCACCTTTGTGCCAGATCCGTTGATGCACTTTACAGCTCCAGAAACAACCCATCCAAACACAGTCTTTTTTTTTTTTTTTAGTCGTGGTAATTGTTCACTTAGACAAATACGGCCAACAGACAGAAGATCTAAAAATATCTCTGCGCCCAGTAGCATGTCGATACGAGCTGGAATGTTGAAGTTGGGATCTGCCATTTTAATGTTACTTGGCAAATTCCATTTAAAAATATCTAAGGGCTGTTCTGGTTTAAGTCCGGTGATTTTTGGTAGAATATAAAATTGTAAATTTATTTCAAAATTGTTAAAACGCGATTTAAGCGTAGCTTGCGTTTTCTTCGTTATATTTGTACGTACGTCAGCAATTCCGTTTGCACCAAGTGCGCACGATGATTTTTTTAACATTAGTTTCTGTACCATGTTTTCGCAAATCAAATTTATCTGCGACGCAGAATCTAACAAAACACGCGCAGTATGCAGATTCCCACGCTGATCTTTAACGAATACTATTGCAGTTTCCAACAAAACTTCAGGAGCTGATGAAAAATTGACCAATGTCGTATGCAGCGCAGACTGATCCAATTCAGCTGATCCCACCGTGGCTACCGTTGTAGAATGCGGAGGCTGTGCTGTTGTATTTTTATGCAATGCGATCCCTTGACCGCCGAATCGATGCAACATTGTATGATGAGGTAAATTGCAAATTTCACACTTTACCGATGTACAATCTTGTAACCTATGCCCTTTCTTTAGGCAGTTAATACATAATTTTAAATTACGAGAAACTACATAGCGTTCTCTTGCAGATTTATTTTTAAATCCTGAGCAATTGGTAAGCCCATGGTCACCGTTGTGACACATCTCGCATGAAGACTTGCCTATTGCAAGTGAAGTAAAATTTGGCTTTTTAAAGTTGTATTTCGGCTTCCAATCTTTATTGGCCTCTTTTGAAATATATGTTTTGTCAGCACGACTTGATTTTACTTCACGCGCTTCCAATTGCTGGCAACGTCTGGCCAAAACCAATGAGAACTCGTCCCATGACGAGAGTTTAGTATAGTCGACTGACTCTTCCCATTTTACGAGAGAGTCTTCATCGAGCCTTTCCATAACTAAAAATATAATCATTGCATTTGCAATATTTTCATAACTGCCCAGAGACAACATTGCGCTTAAGTGTGCGTTCACACTATCAATAACTTGACGCAACTGTTCTGCAGAATATTTTTTAAATTTCGAAATTTCAAAAAGCGCCGATATGTGCTCTTCGAACATAACAGCTTTTTTGTCGTAATTGTCTTTCAAGCGTTGCAGTGCCTTTGCATAGTTATCATCTGTGACATCAAAATCAGAAATTGCTGCCAAAGGCTTGGACCCAAGGCTCTCTTTAAGAATAAGAAACCGCTCACAATCACTAGTGCTTGGTCGTTATGCACAAGCTTTGTAAATATCGAAATAAATTTTGGAAACTCAGAATATTTGCCTTCGAATTTTGGCAATTTTATTTGTCGTTGCATGCGCGATAGTGGCATAACAGCAGTCGTTCCATTCAGGATACTGACATCCGCCATTGAAGGCCGCTTCTTTTTCAGTGAAGACATAATTAATGATTTTGTTGTTACATAAACTTCCTCAATTTCTGCAATGAATGTTGCGTTAGCGTTTAATTCCGATTCACCAGAAATCTTATCAATATTGGCTTGAACGCTTATTATTTGTTTGAAATACGACTCCAAGATTCGAAGTCGACACTCTAATTCTTCGACCGACAATGTTGTTGCTTTTTTAGAAACTAATGTTTTTATGCGTGTTATGCTGCCCTTTGTTGTCGCTCGCAATGCCTTAAATTGTGCTAGCTGCGTTGATTTTGATACACTTGCCGTGTCCACTGAATTTGCCGATTTCCTTTTATCTTCGTCAGAAGACACTTCGTGAGCCTCATTATCTGACATTTTTAAGAGAAATAAAAACGCTCAATTGTTTTTCTTTCTTTCCACTCGCACTCAATTCTTTATCTCTTCGTAAGTGCTGAGATTTCTTTAAACGTCGCTCTGCCTTCTTTGCTGCCGATGCTGCTGGCTTCTTCGCGTCGCTGCTGTGTAGCTCTGCTGCCAAAAATCGTTCTACCTTTGATGCTGCCTATGCCGCTGGCTTTGCCCTAGTCGCTGTCGTCGATTTCTCTAGTAATTAATTTTCTACCAATATAACTCTTACTCCTTTTTTGACTGCAACCGTTGTTACAATATATATTTTTAAGTATGTAAAAATTTGCAAATAAAAAAAAACCGAACTACAGAGACCAAACGCACGATTATATGTTAGCCTGGAGACGATCGCAACGATTTGCAGTTGAACAAATTTCGTTAAAAAAGAAGGAAAAATTAAATGCAATTTTTTCACTATTGGGAATAACTATATTCCCGGGTTTCGGCACCAATGTTTTGTCACAAGCGTTTTTGAGACACATCAACTTTTTAATATTAATAGTTTTCGCAAAAATGAAACACAAATTTAAACTTCAATCAATTTATTTTAATTCACACCGTTGTTCCTTCTCCAAGGCTAACTGACAAACTCAAACTCTTTCTTACATTTTTCGTGTTTTAGACGTTTAGTGGAATGCAACCACAGTTAACAATAATACATAATATAAATTGATGAGAGTTAATGAGAGTAAGGAAATAGGTATTTTATGCTAACGGCATTAAAGAACAAAAAACAGGGTGCTGCCAATGCAGCATATTTATTATGTTTGCTAAATTAATTTAAATTTTAATTTATAAAAAATACTTATGAATTCTTAACAGTTTTAAAAAATGGAAAAAGTGATGACCAAATCTATCCCCATTTTTTTTTAATGACAATATTGTTGCATTAAGTCCAAAATGAGCTATTCGAAAAAATAAGAACAAGGATACAAAATATACAATACTCAATTTTTATATTCATCAAATACGCTCTCATGACATTATATTCAATACGAAGTGGCTCCCCCATAATTTTTGACTACTATGGCAGACCTGGACTTAATTTAAAAAATATCATGCTGCCTAGCAGGCGCGCACATTGGTCTGGAGTAATTTTATACCAATTCTCTTGATTAACTTGCCACAAGCTGCTTTTCTCGCGGGCTTCGTGCTGCTACGACTCGTTGGATTATGCCTCATAAGTTCTCTATAGAATTTAAGTCGGTACTTTGAGGTGGCCACTTCAGAATCTTGGTGGATTGTGGGTCCAGCCAAGATTTGACAAGTGGAGATTAATGTTTTGGGCCATTATCAAGCTGGAAAATCCATCTCAGCGGAAAATTTTTGGTGTAATATCGGTGGTCAAATGTTCCCTTAGTATATTCCCATATAAAAAATTTAAATGTAAGGGTCGCCAGGGCAACCATTGATGTCGTTAAAAAAAACATCAAAAAAGTCGTCGGTTCGCAAACGGAACACTTTTTCAGAGGACTGACTTTTAGAACATGATTTATTCTTTGATTGAAGTATGTTGTATATAGAAACTAACATCGCTCCCAAGTACGTTGAACTTAGATTCATCTCTTTAAATAATCATACTCCAAAAATTCAGGCCTTTGAAAAAGGGCTCCGTTTGCGAACAGACGACTTTTTTTGATGTTTTATTTCTATAGATTTCTATAGAGAACTTATGAGGCATAATCCAACGAGTCGTAGCAGCACGAAAACCCGCGAGAAAAGCAGCTTGTGGCAAGTTAATCAAGAGAATTGGTATAAAATTACTCCAGACCAATGTGCACGCCTGCTAAGTAGCATGATATTTTTTAAATTAAGTCCAGGTCTGCCATAGTAGTCAAAAATTATGGGGGAGCCACTTCGTATTGAATATAATGTCATGAGAGCGTATTTGATGAACATAAAAATTGAGTATTGTATATTTTGTATCCTTGTTCTTATTTTTTCGAACAGCTCATTTTGGACTTAATGCAACAATATTGTCATTAAAAAAAATGGGGATAGATTTGGTCATCACTTTTTCCATTTTTTAAAACCTTAATGTGTGTTTAGTTATTACAATAAAAATCGACATTATAAAATATTATTATTAAAATTATGTACGACGACTTCAATTTTTGTCTATGTTGTTCTTATTATTTCGAACACGACTGTAGGCCTATGTAATAAATTTCAAGCCGAAGCTATTAGCTTCAAATTTGGTATTGAGATGGAAATTGCTCACTTTCAGCCACTCGAAAAATGTGGGCGTGGTTTGAAATCAGGGTGTGACACCTCCCATAAAACTAAAATACTTAAAACGCTATATCTTGGCACCTATGGTAATTTTTTTTACGTATTAGTAAAAAGTCGTCAATTAAATTGGAAACAAACAGAATGCGCCAGCCACAGGTATGATCTAGAAATCTGAAATTTTGGGAGTGTTCCCTTCGGATTTAATGCTAAAACATAGGCTAAAATGCCCACAAATTTTTAAAAAAAAAAAAAACTCCCCTTTGGGTGTATTTTGTCCACATTTTCAGCTAGATGAAAAATGTGGATGTAGTTTGACAACAGTGGGTGGCATCTCCCATACAAATAAAATACCTAAAACCCTATATCTTCGCACCTAATGCCGACTTTTTCTACGTTTTAGCAAGTCGCTTTTTTCGTCAAATTTCAACGAAATCGGACATAAACTCTGTCCGCGCCGTTTACAGGTTTGTGATAGGAAGCTGATATATTGCGACAACTATTTTTATTCCTCAAGCTAAAATATAGGCAAAAAATAAAATAAAATCCAACTCCAAAACTTTGAAATGACACAGTCTAGTATGTTTAGCTTAATTTTATGTGTTTTATAAGTAGAAGTAAATCAAATTCAATAAGGGTGGCTCGATAAGGTAATTAACAATTTAAATTAGAGTAGTTCAATTAATTCAATATTTTAAACGCTTACATAAGTATATAATAGTTTGTGGATAAATTTAATAATATTAAAAACAAAAATAAACATAATGACTTGATCGAACACATAGATTTAAAAAATAATGCAACCGCCTTATGCGGTCATAAACATTTTCTGATTATTCATTGTAAAAGATCTATTTTGTATAAGTATTGTAGTATAGACCAAACGAACGTCTGCCTATCTCAGCTACTCAACAACCACACATCACTATGCCCAACTACAAACGCACATCATTTACCAGCGACAGAAGTACTTAGAAACGGCTTAATCATCGTCCGAGGAAAACCATTAATATTACAGACTCTACTCAGCACATAACAGTAAACGGCACATTTCTTGTCACCTTTGAGAAAACTATTTCAATAAACGGCATCTCATATAACACAACAAGTTCAGATACATGGAAAATCCACGAATTTCCTGCCCCGAAAACAACCGTCTTAACGGAAACGACTTTTAAAAACCATATATCGCTTCCTTTTCTCCATAAATGAAGCATTGTCAACGACGAAAAAATCGAAGCATTCAAGGTCACCTTGGAGAGTAGCAGATGGACTTGGTATGCAGTTATGGCAGTACTTACAGCAATTATCGTCACTCTGCTCTACCTGAAGATAAAACCAAAGCGTATAATATTGAAGACTATGGAGAATCATAGCAATAACCAAGCAATAAACGCAGATGCCATCAGGATACACGTTAATGAAATCATGAGCAGGGACGCTCATATTTAACAGGGGGGGAAGTTATGGACACCCTAAAACGTTCACCCTAACAACACTACAAACAACTCATATCCGCTGCACTTATGACATAACGTCATACGATCTACACGCGCAGCAACAACATGAGCATGACAACGGCGACGGCAACGGCCAGCCGCTGAATGGCATTGAACACAAGAAAAGCTGAGTGGACGGAAAATAGGATGGGAAATAGGTAGAACTTTAGTTATTTTAGATTGTCTAAGACATTCCGATTGCAACACTAATATAAGTAGCTTCCAAGTAGCTTCTGACAAAACTGTTGTTTAATACTACACGGTTAGAAATCTAGGATAAAATTTTAATACAAGCGAAATATTACAAGGATTTTTAATGCAATTTTGATTAAATTAAATACTTTTGAATAGATTACAGAATTTTGTAATATATTTTGAATTAAATTCTAATATAGTTCAAACATTATAACGTCATTTCATAACCCTTGAATTGAATTCTATGCCAAGGTGAGTATTATATTTGATTTTAAAACCATACTGCATTACATTTCAATACTCTCTGTATTGAATTGACAGAAACGAATTCTGTCTCTTTATCTCTCCCTTCAATGAACGAAATTGTATTCGTGTCAACATGGAGAACGATCCGGCTAATAAATTTTGTTTTAATGTGAAAAGTGGTAAAAATATAAATTAATTTTGCTAAATAATGGTGATGCATGTAGTATCTTGCAAAAAAGAAATTAAAAATAAATAATTGAATTTACTTAATAAAAAAAGTGCTTACATAAATAAGTGTTTAAAATTGCAATTTTTATTTAAGTATGTGTTTTTACTGTTGCGGCACGACTAATATATTGTAGAAGTATTCAATGCTTGTCAAGTGCAACATCCTGTATATGTGTAAGCAGTATTCAATCTTTGTTAAGTGAGTCACCCTGTATGTGTATACACTATATGTTAAGTATTATTTGGTTACATATTTCTATCTCAAATTACTTTTATATGAGTTATCTCTTTCTAACATATGTAGTCAATCGTAAGATGCTAGCATTAAGATTAAACAGTTTATTATATATCAGTTATCTCTTTCTAACATGTGTAACTAGTTATAAGAAACGAACCTTACGATCAAACTGTTTGAGAAATTTGAAATAAAGAATCAGTTGAAGTTGGACTATAAAAGCGTGCGGTTTATTCATTTAGAAGGTGCTACAATATGTACATATGTATGTATAAGTTAACGAAAAAAATGTTTATGCCGAAGAAATAAACATTTTTAGGTCATAAAAAAATTCTACTCAAAAGAATATAATTTATCGTTCATAAATTATTTTCTTTTGGTCAGAAAATCGTAAATTACTTAAGCAAGAACTCACAAGTGGTTACAAAATTCTTGAGAACCTCTTGTGAAATGACCTAAAACAAAATAACTACGTTGCGTCTTATGTTAAGTGGATCGCGCGTGCATTTTTGATTTCTCTTTATCGGCGATTGTTCAGTCGCAAAGTGCCACACTCATCTTAATGTTCATTTTGGTTAAGAATTAAATAAAATAAAAATTATAAGAAAATAAGATTAAATCAAGGAAAAAAAATAAAATTTACAATCAGTGAAACATTTTATTTAACTGGCGCCCAACAAGAAGGATTCTCTTTATAAAAAGTTCCTCAAAAAGAGCAAAACTCGATAGAAGACAATTGGAGAAATAAATACATTGAAGATCCTACACAGCCCTGATAGTCATCCGGGAATAAATCAGCAACTTCGTTAGAAGACTGGACGTAACTTTTGGCATCACTTCGGATCCCGAGTCACCCTGCATAGAACAAAAAGGAAGCCATCCAAGCATGCCGTTGCGTATGATACTTTAAAAACTATACTACAAACAAAAACAACGACTTGAATATTAATGGAAAAAGAAAACTAAAATAATTTAGCAAAGTGAAAAAAAAGCCCAACACAATCTTAATTAAATTCCAACGAAAAGGAAGTTTTTCTTAACAAATTTTATAAGCTAAAATTAAAAAATTCATAAATCATCTAATTTTTTTTTTAAGTATTTTTAAACAAACTCAGATCAAAGTACTTTTAATTAATTTTTAACGAAAAAAAGTTTTTTTTACAAAATTTTATAAGCTAAAATTAAAAAAAATTCATAATTTCAAATTTTTTTAGAGTATTATAATTCTTAATAGCAAACGTAGCATAGTCTTAATTAAATTTCGCGGAAAAAATTTAAACAAAAAAAAAGTCTATTATATTCTCCATAACATAACATTATGTGTTAGTGAAAATGAATTCAAACAATTTGATCAGACCACCGATATTGCAAAACCCAGTGCAACAAATTGCTGCTCAACCTAATAACCCACTTGCCAACCCACCTGCTAATCCCAACGCTCTAACACCAGAAATGGAATTAGCCATCAGTAATGCAGTGCGTAGATTATGCATTACTGAATGTGCATCTATGGTGCCAATCCTAGTTAACCTAGAACAAAGAATTTTAACAGACCCAGGTATAGATGAGACAAAATACCAGATGTGGTAAAATGCCTCAGAGAATTTTCAGGGAACCATAGCGAATTCGCGTCTTGGATAAAAAGTGTCGAACGCATATTAGCGCTTTATGAAGATAAAAAAGGAACCCCTAAATACTTTGGCATCTTAAATGTTATACGAAATAAAATAGTGGGAAACGCAGATGCCGCCTTAGAATCTTATAACACTCCGCTAAACTGGGAGGCCATTTCAACCTGCTTAAAAACTCACTATGCAGATAAACGCGATGTAGGGACACTCGAATATCAAATGTCCACGCTAGTGCAGGGTAACAACACAGTGCAACAATTTTATCAAGAAGTTTATTCTCATCTAACACTCATACTAAACAAGGTAGCCTGTATGAATGTTAGCGCAGAATCCGTTCAACTAATGACAAAAATTTACCGTGATAAAGCATTGGCATTGTCAGAGGCCTTAGAGGAGATTAACCGAGACTTTTAGGCGTGCGAGACATTAACGACCTTCTTCATGCTCTTCATTTGTGCTTAAAATTAGATAATCTAAACTTTCGTACACAGCAGGCAAATAACTTTCAAAAAAACTCACCATCAATACCCCCAAAAAAAAATCAACAAATGCCATTTTACCCAAATTTGGCCTATTTTCCGCAAATTGCTTCAGGAAACCAATTTTTAGCTACGCAACAACCAATTGCAAATTATTGAAACCAATTTTTAGCTATGCAACAACCAAATATAAACTATAAAAACCAACAATATCTTACACCACCAATACAATACAATCATAACAACACAGTTGCTATGAATCCACAATACGCAGCTCCACCACCAAGGCCTTCTCAGCCAAAACCACCAGTCCCCATGGTAGATAGGTAGATAGATCTATGCAAACAAAAGCAATTAATTACGCAAATAGACCACAATTCACAGTTAGAAGGCCACATCCAATATCAAACCAGGTTCACCACCCCCCTCAAAAGCTTCAGCGAATAAACTAAATAGAAAGTACAAACGCTGATGGAGAACAACAACAACTTACAGAATACCATGCCAACATGACAGCCCAAGATGAGGAATTAGGACCCATCGCAGAATATGTCCAGGAGTATTCCGATGTTCATACAGAAGAAAACATAGAAACAGATTTTGCCGATATTCATTTTTTAGGTTAAAGCAGTCTTCTTTGCCCTACTTTCAATGTAAGACAAACGAAGGCCAAATTTTAAAATTTTTGATAGACACCGGATCTAACAAAAATTACATTCAGCCATGTTTAATAAAAAACCCCATACCCAACGGAAAAAATTTTAATGCAGATTCAGTAGCAGGAAAAATATTAATAACACATCATACAAATATTAATCTGTTCGGACTCAACATTATTCACAAATTCTTCCTTTTGCCTCCATTAAAGTCCTTTAACGGCATACTCGGCAACGACAGTTTAAAAGCATTAAACGCCATCATTTACACAGCTAATAATTTTATGAAAATAAATGACTCCATCAAAGTTAGATTCCTACAAGAACCTTCACAAAGTGTTAATAAACTGGAAGTACAAGCAGGCCATTTAGAACCTAATCTTAAACAAAAACTCCACGCGTTATGTGAAAAATATTCAAACCTATTTCTAGAACCAGACGAAAGACTAACATACACGTCCACAATCAAAGCTGACATTAGAACAATAAATGACAATCCAATCTACTCCAGATACTATCCGTACCCCATAGCAATGAAAGACGAAGTCGAGAAGCAAATAAATGAATTATTGGAACAGGGAATATTCAGACAATCGGTATCGCCATATAATTCTCCAGTCTGGATAGTCCCAAAAAAGATAGACGCTTCCTACACAAAAAAATACCGGGTGGTATTAGATTACAGAAAACTTAATTCCGTAACCATCCCAGATCGATACCCTATTCCTGAAATTAATGAAGTACTAGCGCAAATGCGAAACCAAAAATTCTTCACAGTTTTAGATCTCAAAATAGTAGAACCTTTGTTCATTATATTAAATGGCAAGAGTTCAATCCTAGGTTCACCCAGAAGATGGTAAAACACGGGTGTGAAAACATTATGGTCTGCAGTGCATTTTCTTGGCATGGTGTAGGCCCGATTATAAAAATAAATGACAAAATGGACAAGTTTCAATATTTGGACTCATTGACAAACCATACGGAACCATATGCATTCCATTCCATGCCAATTAAATGGACATTCTTGCAGTATAAACACTCCTCCAAAGTAATAAATATTGGGTTTTGTGCGGAAAAGATCGACATTTTGGATTGGCAACCCGGAGTCCTGACTTGAATCTAATAGGGAACCTGTCAAGGTTAAAATCGTAAAAAAAATTATACAAATATGGACGATATTTGGTCTGCCGCACAGAAAGATTGGTATGTCATATATAAAACAAAATGCGAAAAAGTGTGGAGAGTGTGGGTCGCACGTGTGAAGCTGTCATCAAAAATCTCAAAAGTGGATTCCATCAGATTCCACTGAATGAACACGACATCCCGAAAACCGCATTTTCTATTAATAACGGCAAATATGAGTTCACTCGATTACCGTTCGGTTTGAAGAGTGCACCGACCATTTTTCAAAGAACTTTGGAAAATATCTTAAGAGACCTTAAAGGAAACTGTTGCTATATTTATATAGACGACATTATAATTTTCGGGGAAGACGAGGAGACACACCTCCGGAATATCGAGAAAGTATTTTCAACTCTCGAGAAAGCAAACATGAAGGTTCAGATAGACAAATGTGATTTTTTTAAAGGCGAAGTATAATATCTAGGATTTATTGTGTCATCAAAGGGAATTAGAACCAACCCGAAAAAAGTAGAAACTATAAAAAATTTTCCTTACCCGAAAACCTTGAAAGACTAACGGTCATTCTTAGGAATGTCTGGGTTTTACAGACGCTTCATACGGGATTATGCAAAAATTGAAAAGCCCCTTACCGCTCTTTTAAGAGGGGAAGAGGGACGCATGTCCAAATTCTTATCTGCAAAAAAAATAATAAACCTTACCCCGGAAGCTAGGGAAGCATTTCAGAAAATAAAAGATTCACTTACATCCTCCGAAGTAATGTTGCAATATCCAGACTACAAGAAAGGGTTTGACCTAGTGGCTGATGCATCCAACTACGCATTAGGAGCAGTTTTAATGCAGGAAAAAAAACCTATAATATTCCTTTCAAGAACTCTGAATAAGGCAGAAGAGTACTACGCGACAAATGAGAAGGAAATGGTCGCGATAGTTTGGGCTTTGAAATCTTTAAGAAATTACCTTTACGGTTCAGCATCCACAAAAACTTATACAGATCACCAGCCGTTGACATACGCGCTGAGCAATAAAAATTCAAATAGCAAACTCAAGAGATGGAAGGCAATATTGGAGGAATACAGCTACGAGCTAAAATATAAACCTGGAAGCTCAAATGTAGTTGCAGATGCCCTATCTAGACCCGTACACGATACTCAAATTAATTCCATGACTGCTACTCGACACAGCGATGAAAGCTCTTCACAAAGTTTAATTCCTTTTACGGACGCCCCCTTAAATGTTTTCAAAAACCAGCTTATCATTGCAGAAGGACAAAGCAGTTCCTATAAGTTTGATATTGTCTTCCCAACATATCACCGTCATACGATAACAGAAAGTGAATACAACGACAATAATCTAATAACTATCCTGAAAAAATATTTGAACCCTTCAGTTGTTAATGTCATAAAAACCGAAGACCATATTCTCGGGAAAATTCAAAAACTGTACCCCCTTCATTTTACTCGATACAAAGTGCGCTACACGCGTAAATTAGTATCAGACTTAATAAACGAAATCGAACAGGAAACAGAGATCCTTAACGAACATAATCGTGCCCATAGAAACACGGAAGAAAACAAAGCTCATTTACTGGAAAGATTCTATTTTCCACAGATGAGGGCAAAAATCTTCAAAGTTGTAAAACAGTGCAGTTTGCAAATTGAATAAATATGACAGGCATCCACCCAAAATCACACTCCAAGCCACCTGTTGCGTGGTAAGCCCCGCCACTGTATTTTTATTGTTAGTGAATGGCAACATTGAAATTACTTCTGTCATTTAGAATAAAAAGAAATTAAACCATTTTGTTGAAAATTGACTGTGAAGAAAAGCACACGTGAAAATTGAAAAAATTCTAAATTAAATTTTGTAACCACACACAGTGGAAGTAAATATTTTATTAAATAAATTTAATATCCGAAAATTCAATTCGCTATAGCTAGGGAAAACACAAGTGTAAGATTATAATTGAATTTGTAAAATTTGTATGTAATATGCCACATATATTTCAGATTAAAGTGCTGATAATTTTTTGAATATATTTATTGAAATTAAGCTGAAATACGTGTTTCCTTGCTAGGCCGCTCACGGTGCAACACCACCCCTATCCCAACATTTCCAGGCGAAATCGTCCATATAGACATCTATCATACAAACAAAAAAGTAATTCTAACGGCAATAGATAAGTTTTCAAAATTTGCCATCGCAAGAGTGGTTAATTCGAGAGCTACACAGTACATTAAGGATCCGTTACGAGATATGCTCATGTATTTTGGCATTCCTAAAAAAATAGTGATTGACAACGAAAAGTCTTTAGGATCAGCCCCTATAGTGCACATGTTACAGAATCAATATAACATCGAAATATTCAAGGCACCACCCTATATGAGTATGGTGAAATCATTCGTCACATTAAGTCGGAGAAGATTCTTGATTCATTCGATGACTTATTAAACAAATCAATTTTTAAATATAATTACTCAATTCATTCCACCACAAAAAGGAAACCCGTAGAAGTTTTCTTTGGAAGAACTGTAACAACCATTCCAGAGCAAATAGATCTTGAAAGGTTAGAAACTATAAAAAATATAACTGAAAAACAGGAAAAAGACCTAAAATTTCATAATAAGAATAGAACAGATTTTAAAACATTTCAAATAGGAGACGACCCTATCTATGTGAAAATTATTAAGAGGCTCGGAAATAAGTTATCCCCACGTTATCAGGAGAAAATTAAAAAAGATCAGGGAAATACTATTCTATCGCAATCCGGGAGGAAAGTTCATAAAAGCCATATTAAAACTTAATCTCTCCCTTGCCTCCCTCTCACATGGGGAGTTACAAGTCTTGGATTACTCCAATGCCCAGATAGTGATCATAGAGACGGGAATAGCAAAAATCCAAAATGCCACCTTTAAAATCATTCATGACATCGATCTGGGACAATATGGACCTATTCTCAGTAAAATAAAAAAGACCCTAGAGGAGGAAGTATCAGACCAGTCAGATAATTACCCTTACTTGATTCACGAAATACAGCAGATGGAAAGGGTTTTGAGAAGATTAACTCCAAGAAGAAATAAGAGATTCATAGACGCTCTGGGCACAGCATGGAAATGGATCGCTGGTACCCCTGACCATTATGATTTCAAGGTAATCTCTGACAAAATGAATAATGTATTGGAGAATAACAATAGGCAAGTAATCATTAATAGACTTATGGAGGAAAAATTAAATGACTTGGTCAATAGAACAAACATAGTGACCAACACCATTAAATCATACGAGCAGGTAATAAAAGATGTATCCAATTTGCTCGAACTTAAAATTAAAATTGTCAAAGAAGAGCTTATTAATGTAGACTATGCTATTCAATGGTCAAAAACTGGGGTCATAAATTCATTCATATTGTCAGATCTAGAAATAAAAATTACAAAAGATTTTTTTTGAAAAGCAAAATATGTCATACGCCAATTTAATAGAGGCATTAGAGTATGGTGAAGTAAAGATCGCCACAAATGGTGTAACACTCATTTATATTATAAGTTTACCAAAAACAAACGAGGAAAACTGCAAAAATTTAATTGTAAAAGCAGTAAAAAAGAAGAATGTAGTTGTCAAAATTACTAACAATAACATAATTATGTGTAAGAACTCAATTTTTGAAATAATAACCAAATGTAAAACTTTCAGCGATATTTCAATATGTCAAGAAGAAAATTTTGTTAACATAACCCTCAGCAAGTGTTTACCAAATCTACTTAAGGGATACCCCTCGTCATGTATCAAAACCAATGCGCAACACATACCGCGTATAGAAGGAGTTAGTCCAGGCATATTATTGCTCAATTCCTATAATGGGTCAGTAGAAATGAATGAAAAGGCTATGAACCTTCAGGGAACATTCCTAATTCGATTCCATAATGCCGTCATCGATCAAACAGCAAACTTACGAAAATTAACAGGTATCTCTAGCTAATCCACTACCAGCAATTCTTCAATCCGCAAATATCTCAAACCGGTTTCGAAGAAATTTTATCATTGAAAATGCTTAAGGAATTGCATAGCAACAATACAAAGGAAATAGGGACTTTACAGGAAAAATATCAAATACATTTTTTTGGTATAACCGGATTAATAATACTTTCTTTTACTGTAGTGGTAATCAGGTTTTTAATACAAAGGATAGGAAAGAAAACAACTCGAATAATGAATCTTAACGACAAGGAATTAGAGAATAAAATAAAAAGGGAAATTAAACAAGAAATAGCACAATACAGTGAGGACACAGTTTCTCCTAAGGGGGGAAGAGTTAACTTCGGCATAAACATTTTTAGGACATAAAAAAATTCTACTCAAAAGAATATAATTTATCGTTCATAAATTATTTTCTTTTGGTCAGAAAATCGTAAATTACTTAACCACTTAAGCAAGACCTCACAAGTGGTTACAAAATTCTTGAGAACCTCTAGTGAAATGACCTAAAACAAAATAACTACGTTGCGTCTTATGTTAAGTGGATCGCGCGAGTTACGTTCCCATACCCTACATACATATATACATTAAACAATATAATAAACAATTTCAGACTCTTCTATGCAATAGCGTTATCGCTTTGTTTACGCTATTGCATAGCCAGACAGTTTCAGATTCAGTTGAACCTTCAAATGCAAAATATGCTTAGTTGCCCAATTTAAACCGAAGGCCAACTGAATTTAAAGCAGAAATTTAGGATACAATAGAATAGAAAAAATAATGTAAACTAGTCTTAAGACCCAGTTAAATAAATGAACATTAAAATTAAAGTGTTAATTAAAATCCAGTGTTTCATTTTATAATTAACGTAATTGGCACAGTCGTGGAGTTTAATCTGAAGATTAAAGCAATCGAACCGAACGTGTAAAAAGAAAATTTTACAGTAAAACAATAAAATTTTGAGAAAAGTTCACCATAAAAGGGAACACAAAGAATTTAATTCACAAAAACAGAAAGTGAATGCGGAGATCAGCAGCGTTTGATTTAAATCGTATGTTAGTAGAAGACGATATGGAGCAAGAGATGCAGCAACGAATACAAAATTTAGAAGCAGCACTATTACGACAGAACAATTGATGGACCAGCAACAACAGATCCAAAATCAGCAGATGCAACATGCTGAACAACAATTACAACAACAAGCCGATCATCAACAAGCCCAACAAATACAACAAGCTCAACAAATATTGCAACAGCAACCACAACCACAACGATAACAACTAGAATGTTCACTAAGTCCTCAACATATTTTAAATCAGTTCAGGCACTTAAAATTATTCGACGATGGAAAGGACTATAGCCTATCATCTTTTATAAAAGCCGTAGAAAGCACAACAGCACTTTGCGGAATGAATGATCAATTATACAGCTATGGAATGCAAATAGTGATCAACGAAAAAATCCTAGGAGAAGCATCCAGATGCACTAAGGAACTGGGAGACGATGCCCGATGGATTGACATCAAAGAAAAATTAAGACAGCATTTTAAGCCAAATAAATCATATGGAAGTTTGTTTAACAAGTGTCGTATGATGAAGGTGAGTAACCTAAATGAGTTATTCAAAGAAACTAATACAATTAAGTATGAATTGAACGAAATATTCGAATTCGATGATAAAAAGCCAAATATATATAAGCCAGAAAATATAGATAGAGATCTTGCTGAAATTATTTTAGAGAAAATTGATGGGACAGTAAGAGCCCATATTGTTGACGACATGACACTAGATGACATTTATAGAAAGTATGATAGATTAAAGTTATTAGATGACCATAGGTGTATAGCTTACAATCATAGGAAAGACAAAAATAGTTCTGGGAAACCTAATTACCCTAAACAATCTTATAATGATAAGTTTAAAAATCGCACCCAACAATATAATACAAACACAAGTACACAACAATATAACTATAATAATCAGGAAAAATCCAGTTCGTGTGAAAATAGGCAAAGTAAGAATCAATTTATTCGACAAAATAATAATTCAGCCTTTTCTAATAACATTAATAAGTACGATCAGAACAATCGGCGGAATGACGATTCTAACCATACCAATCAATCTCGCTTACCTCATATGAGTGTTGATTCTAATAGAACTTCAGGGCATTCTAAACGTATGGAAGTAGACACCATACAGGAGGTAGAGGTAGAAAAAGATGACGTAAATTTTTTTATACCTGCCCAAAATTCAAATTACCTATAGTAATCCTTACTATCGGCAAGCAAAATATCAAATGCCTTATAGATACTGGAGCAAATACCAGTATTATTAAACCAAGTTCACTAATTGAGTACGAACCTCAAAAATTGTCAAAACCACTATGGTTTAGAACCCTTAATGGCATGAATGAAGTAAAATATTTTGTGGTAACGCCGATACCAAAGCAATTTGTTGTAGCAGGAACTATTTCATGGAAAATAGTCAATTTCAAAAACGAAGATTATGTCGCAATAATTGGGCAACATTTTTTAGTCCCATTTAAAGCAAAAATAAATACCGGTGAAAATTTTATTGAAATTTTTAACAATAAAATATTTTTCGAAAAAGGAGAATACCCAGTTCCGTATGAAAATATTTGTACAATTTATAACAAAAGAAATTTTTTGCGAAGTTTTAGCTTTGACCATCTAAATGGTGAAGAAAATAAATTAATAGGAAATTTATTATCCGAATATCACGAATTATTTTTCGAAAAAGGAGATATTTTATCGGCAACCAACGAAATAGAACACGAAATTGTCACAACAATTGACAAACCCTTGTATTCAAAAACATAGATACCCTGCAATAAATGAGGGGGAAATTGATCGTCAAATAACAGAAATGCTCACTAGTGGCATTATTCCAGAATCAAATTCTCCATACAACAGTCCTTTGTGGATTGTCCCCAAGAAATCCGATAATTCTAATCAGAAAAAATGGAGATTAGTAGTATTTATCGAAAACTAAATCAGTATACAGTTGCTGACAAATTCCGCATTCCGAACCAATATTCTAGATAAACTTTGCAAGGCACAATATTTTACAACATTGGACCTTGCAAGGGGCTTTCACCAAATATTGGTGAGGGAGGAAGATAAAAAAAATTGCATTTTCAACTCCATATGGACATTACGAATTTAATCGTATGCCGTTTGGATTGAAAAACGCTCCCTCCACCTTCCAAAGATTGATGAATCATACCTTAAGAGAATTCATCAATAAAATATGCGTCATTTATATGGACGATATCCTGGTATTTAGTACTTCATTGAAGGAACACCTAATTAACCTTAGGAAAATATTTACAACTTTGGAGAAAGCAAAGCTTAAAATTCAAATCGATAAATGTGACTTTCTGAAGAAAGAATCACAATTCCTCGGTCACCTTCTCACCACAAATGGAGTTAAGCCTGACCCAAATAAAATTTCTATAATCCAAGGTCTTAAGCTTCCCAGTACCCAGAAACAAATTAAATCATTTTTGGGAATGACCGGATTTTATAGAAAATTTATAAAGGATTATGCTAAAATAGCCCATGACAAAATTCTTAAAGAAAAATCAAAATGTCAATACGAACGACCCGGACTACATTGTCGCTTTCGAAAAGTTAAAAGAAATTGTAACAAATTCTCCAATTCTGAGATATCCAAATTTTGAAAAGCGCTTCAAAATTGTTACTGATGCAAGCAACATCGCTATTGGAGCTGTCTTAACTCAAGATGGTCACCCAGTAGCATATTGTCATATAATCATCTCACTATATGATTATATGTGACCATCTATCTATTCTATCCCACTGTATGAAATATAATATTCTATTTAATTATATTGCCGTTCATACATTTATGAACGCAGCCCATATCAGCGGAAATGCTGACTCTGACTTTTCAAATAAACAAGCAACTGCAAATCTGCTTACGATCATTATTTCTGTTCTAGCTTAAGTCTTTTCTCATTTAATAAATAAAGTTTAGTTTCAAAGAAGAACTCAAGCAACATTTTGTTGTTTTATTGGCGCAGTCGGTTCTGCATAAATAAAGTTGAACAATTTGAAAAACTACCTAATTGAAGTTTAATTCAAAAAAAAATTAAATAAGAAGTTTAAAGTCAAAAATATAAAATAGCAAAAATAAACTCTTCACACTTGAAGAAAAACTATACAGTTCAAGTTTATGCAGTGGATTGACCCGGTTTTGGACCCAGTCACAGCGGATTTACTTGGCCAAATAATTACAGCGCTTGAAAGTTTAAGTTGAAGCCGCCAAAAAACGTATAGCAACGCATAAGATTTCTACTGGAATACATACGTGATTGATACAAGCTGCAAAGGCAATACCATCATGGCAAAATCTGTAAGCTTTTTATTTTTGAATTATGTTCATTAGTAGATACTACAGCAACACAAAAAAAAAATATTTAAAAAGTAATTGTAATTGTATGTATGTGTGGTGAAAAGTAAAGTTGTAGCACATTACCTTACAGAAATATGTATAAAAAAATATTCACAATAAGTACAGTATAAAAGGAAGATTATAAAAAGCTAATTAAAGCAATTTCATTATAAAAATTTGTTTGTGGAAAAATTATCCTTTATCGCGCATAAAAGAATAAACATATCAAATAAAAAAAAAAACAAGTGCAAGTATAATAAGAATTTATCTTGTGAGATTTAGTAGCACGTACATAGGATATTTAACACAAAAAGAGGACAAAATGAACGCAGAAACAGTTCAACAAATGAATTTGTTGATCAATTGCATTGGTCACATTAAAGAATTTGACGGTTTAAATTCGAGCTCATTACCAGATTTTATTCAACAAGTTGAGAATATCTTACCAGCATTTGATCATTTTGACGTTCCGTCTAAACTTATTCTATTAGGATTTATCAAAGGTAAATGTACAGGAAAATGTATAGATGCTTTACATAGTGAACAATCAGAAACTTGGTTACAAATTAAAGAAATTCTTAAGAAACATTTCGGGGAAAAACAGACCGTTGTAGAATTAATGGACAAACTAAAGACAACAACACTGAACGGAACTATAGAAAATTATTTTTACGTAATTCAAAAACTTGTGAACAGAATAATAAACAGGAAAATGACGCATAGTGAAAACGACTATTCAGTTCACGAAATTAATAGAATAGCTTTACAGATTTTTCGAAATCACCTACCAGAACCAACGAGGACGATGATTATCATAAGAGAACCAAACACTTTGGCAGCAGCAATCAAAATAATTATTGAGGCTCGACATCAAGGATACACGCAATATGGTCCACCCCAACATAGGCCAACTAACACACAGTATACACGAACAAATTTTAGCGATAACTACAATAACCGCGCTAAAAACCAAAATTACAATTATAACAAACAAAGCAATCAAAATGACAAGAAACAGGGTGACGCATACAATCAACAAAGACAAGGTTATAACCAACAGGAAAAAATTACGGCAGGCAGAGAAACTATGACAACACAAGTTCTAATTCTAGAAGACAACATAACACTAATCAAAATGAAAGCGTATCACGAAATACACGACGTACTAATGATCATCAAAATACACGAAATGATAACCAAAGCGCACAATCCAGACGTTCGAACGAACCAATGGACATAAATAACGCTAATGCAAATTTTCAGCCAACTGGGGAAAATTACCCTATATCGTAATTGAAACAAAAAAAGAACCTCTCCGTTTTATTATAGATACAGGGCAGAGTTTAGTTTAATTAATAAGGGGCTTTGCCATCCAAAATTTCAAAGCAAAACTAACGCAACTATAAGAGCATTAGGAGAAATTTTCACTACAAGTGTCATATGCACGTTTCCAATTTTTAAAGAATTTAATTAACCCAACTATAATTGCAAAATTTTTAGAATTTAATCTCCAAAAAGATTTTCATGGTTTAATTGGTAACAATATTCTAAGAGATATAGATTGTGTTATTGATTATCCTCAAAGAAAACTAAAAACAAGACATTCGGAAATACCACTTTACTTATCTAAAGAGGAAGATATTTACCAACAATTAGCATATAAAGAAAATCCCATATTAAATATTGAAACTTCTCTAAACGTTCTCGATTCTATTAAAACTGATCACCTAAATAATTTTGAAAAACAAAGTTTAAATCAGTTTTATGCAAATATAAAAATGCCTTCTATCAAGAGGGTTCCGACCTATCTTTTACTAACGAAATAAAGCATAGTATAATCACTAAGAATGATATACCAGTTCACTCTAAACTATATAGGTACCCAGAAATTCATAAAGAAGAGGTACAAAGACAAATAAACGACATGCTAAAACAGGGAGTGATAAGAGAATCATCAAGTTCATACAACAGTCCGATATGGATTGTACCGAAAAAATTAGACGCGTCAAACGTTCAAAAATGGCGCTTAGTGATTGATTATAGGAAATTAAATAACATCACAATAGAAGATCGCTTCCCAATCCCAAATATAGACGATATATTTGACAAATTGGGACGGTGTCAATATTTTTCGACACTTGATCTTGCAAAGGGTTTCCATCAGATTGAAATGGACCCCAGAGACATCAAAAAGACAGCTTTTTCAACGGCAAATGGCCATTATGAATTTCTTCGTATGCCTTTTGGCCTACGAAACGCGCCAGTCACATTCCAAAGGCTGATGAATAATGTGCTTAAAGAACATATCGGGAAAATTTGTCTGGTTTACTTGGACGACATCCTTGTTTTTTTTACTAGTATAGAAGAACATTTGGATTCACTAAGTAAAGTTTTAAAATGTCTCAGTAACGCAAATCTAAAAATTCTATCAAACAAATGCAATTTCCTCACCAAACAAACAGAATTTTTAGGCCATATTATCACAGAGGAAGGAATCAAACCTAATCCCAATAAAATTGCAGCAATAGATAAAATTACAATCCCAAAAACACAAAAAGAAATAAAGTCGCTCTTAGGAATTACCGGTTATTATAGACGTTTCGTAAAAGACTACTCAAAAGTAGCTCAACACTTGATTAAATATCTAAAAAAAGGTGCGAAAATTGATTTAAAAGATAAAAATTTTATTTCGGCCTTTGAAAAATTAAAATTGTTAATAAAGACAAATCCAATTTTAATATGTCCTGATTTCTCAAAAACATTTACGTTAACTACAGATGCAAGCAACTTTGCACTGGGTGCCGTTCTTATGCAAAACAATAAGGCAATAGCTTATGCTAGCAGAACTCTGAACGACCACGAAAAAAGGTACAGCACTATTGAAAAGGAACTTTTAGCGATTGTTTGGGCATGTAAATATTTTCGACCATACCTATTTGGTCGCAAATTTACAATAAAAACAGACCATAGACCTCTAATTTGGCTAGCTAACCTAAAAGAACCAAATACAAAACTTCAAAGGTGGCGAATACAATTAAATGAGTTCGATTTTAACTTAGAATATATAAAAGGGAAAGAAAACGTAGTTGCAGACGGACTAAGTAGGATTCCTATTGAACAAAATTTTGAAAATTATGAGTTTTACTTAAATGAATTATATGAAGACAACCACATGAATCAGGAAGAAAGCGCTTCAGCTCGCTCTAGTATAAATGATATGACAATGAACCGAAACCTAACTGAACCCAGGAGAACTAATGAAGACGTGATTACGGACGATCCTAGTGGAGTTGGTCATATGTCAACAGAGGACATCTTGAGAAAACTCAGAACAATTTATGAAAACGAAACCGATGAAATCGATACTATCCATAGTGCAGAAACTAGTAGTGATTATTTCATTAGGATAACAGAAAATCCACTAAATATTTTTAAAAATCAGATAATACTTGAGATTTCAAATACAGAATCACATACTAAAAAGATTCTTTTTGGAAAATAATTAGAACTTTGCTAAAAATAAACCTAAACAGCGATATTCTTAAATTTATGCAAAATGTACTACCTGAAAAAGGTTTGGTAGTAGTTTTCTGTGAAAATAATGAGTTATTTACTAAATTTCAAAACCTATATATAAAATACTTCGCAAGAAATAATAATTTAAAAATAATGCGATCAATGGCTTTACTAACAGATATTTTTGACAAAGAAAAATTATTGCAAGAAATAAAATTAGAACACGAAGGACGTAATCATAGAGGAATTATTGAAGTCTATAAAGAACTAAAAATGAGAATATATTATCCAAATTTACAAAAAGAAATTCATAAATACGTAAACAACTGCGAAATTTGCAATAAAGCCAAATTTCACAGAAACCCAATTAGGTACCCCTTCAATGTTACTAAAACCCCTGAGAGGCAAAACGAAATAGTTCATTTCGACATTTGGTTCCCTCAGCGAAACATAATGTACCTTACAAGCATAGATAGATTATCTAAGTATGCAACAGCTCATTACTTACAAGATAGAACTTGGGTATCATTAACAGAAGGCATCAAAAAACGCATCCAATACCTAGGAAAACCAGGAAAAATTATTGCTGACAATGAATTTGACACTACTTGTGTTAGGGAGTTCCTAAAAGACAACAATATAGATTTCCATTTCTCAACAACGTATTTGAAAACTGGAAATTCTGATGTTGAAAGGCTCCATTCAACTTTGAATGAGCACATTCGGTTATTTAACGCCGACCCGAATAATAATGATGACCTAAATGAAAGAATTTTCAAAGCTATTACATATTACAATGACACAATACATTCTACAACAAATACAAAGCCTGTAAATTTTTTAAATAATCTAATTACTAGAGAAGAACTTTCTGAACTAACAAAAATTTGGGAAGCAGAAAAAAAGAAAAGAATCGCAGAATTAAATAACAATACGAAAGACGTAACAAATGTTGAAAATAATTTAGTAAAAAACTATAGGGTAACTAAAGCTCAACCCAAATATAAAAAAATTACAAAGTTTAGAAAAGATGGTAATTACTTAGTATCAGATGAAAACAAATTTAAAAGAGTTTATAAAAATCAAGTTCGAAGAAAATATAAATACCAAAATTAACAGTTAAAACATATCGTTACAGATATTTCTCGTGATATTAACGGTAGCCATTCATACGATCTACTCTATACCTCTAGAGGACTCTATTACCCAGTATCAACCATCAATAAAAATCAGACCTTTAAACAACAGTGATGGATTTGTACTATTTAAAACAGAAAAGAAAATTATACTGGACTCATATATCAAAGTACTTCATTTAGTAAATATTACTCAATATAATGTTGTCTCGCGGAAACTTGAGAATCAGACAGAATTGTTGACCCTCACTAGCGATAATTATCTCACCGAAATAATAAAATCAGAATTAAATTTATTAAAACATAATTTACAAATGCTTACACCTATCACTGGCAGGAAAAAACGAGGACTATTTAATTTTGTAGGAAGGGCATATAAGTTTTTAATTGGTACTATGGACGATGAGGATGCACAAGACATCTATGAACATTTAAATAATCTTGACAACAATGTCAAGAATTCGATTGACGAAAACAACAAACAAGTATTCGTTAATAATAAATTAATTGAAAATATGAAGGATATAGGGAACCATATAAACAAACAACTGGATCTCATTTCAAAGAATTCATACATTGTTGAAGGTAAAATTAATGAAATGATTTCCTCACTGAACTCTTATGAGCAGGTTTTTCAGATTTACACTACACTACAAAATATGAATAATCAAATTGATAGACTTGCAGACATTATACTACTGAGCAAATTAAATGTTTTAGCTCACAATTTTTTAACAGATGAAGAAATAAAAAACTATAACATTTCAATTGACAAAATGACTTATATGAAAACAAACGTACTCTATACAGACGAATTAATCATTTTTGTGCTAAGTATCCCAAAATTTTCAACCAAACAATTTTTCGAAGGTATGATCATACCTATTCCAAATAAAGAAAATAAAGAATTGGACATACCGATAACGAAAGTAATTTTCAACGAAAAGGATATTTTTGAATACACTAATGAGGTAGTTAAAGAAAAGAATCTCAAGTTATCCAAAAATCAGTGCATACGAGACATATTAAAATATAATGAAACATGCTTGTATAAAAAGAATATTAACAAAGAAATTGAACAAATGGAAAACAATATGTTAGTTTTAAAAAATTTTCCTAAAACAGATATTATGCAAGTTATCACGTTGCGTTCCCAGGCACACAGTACAAAAATGCTGACTACAGGTCTACGTTTGCACGCGTAACCAGCACACCAGTTCGTTCACCTGAGTCCACCGTGGGATCGCAGACGCAGCATAATTGTAAGCTAGAACTAAGTGCTTATTTTAGGTATTGAGGTTTATGTTTAATTATGTTCAAGTTAGTTAAGTGCAGTGAATAAACCGGCACAGTCTGGAATAAAAATAAGTGTAGAACTAAAGTAAAATCGTTCACATTGTTTTCATAACCAAGGATTCTCTCTAGCTGCTCCTGTAGAAAAGTCTAGAAGCCGACGTTGAGGCTTCTAGCAACATTATTTTTTAAACCATCAAGGACCAAAGGAGTTAATTGGCGCCCGAGGCAGGGACCGGCTAAGGACCAGGGCTTTTTGCTGAATAAAAAATAAAAGTGAAAAAAGGGTTGAATTCTGTCAACATAAGAACCAGAATCAATCCTTTACTACAAAAAAAAAAAAAAAAACAAGGGTTAAGTTCCGTCAACACAGGAACCAGACTTGATCATCAAGAAGATCAACAAAAGCTGAAGTCCAGGTCGAGAAGTACACTCGTGCCCTAGTAGGTCACTCACAATCATAAACGTTTGTGACTAAAGTGGAACAACACGATCCTTTTCAAATGTCGGTTCACCACGGAGTGGCTGAGACTATCCTGATTGGGTAAGGAAAAGAGGTTAACCAAAAGTGAAATACGATAAAAAAAAAAATTAAATTGCACAGTGACGCTGCGAATCTTCAAGGGACAATCCCGTGTGTTAAAAGTACAATTACACTCTAGTTTTTTGATACATTGACGCGGTGAATCCCCAAAAGACAATCCAGTCCATTGAATTATAATAAGGGGAGATTCAGTAAACTGAAAATTAGAAGCTAATTCCTTATATAGGAACAAAACGGAAAATATTTTGGAATTCTGGCAAAATTTTAATTAAAATTAAAGTGCACAAAAATAATTGGGGAATTTAAAAAAAAAAAAGGATAATCTTCATATTTTTTCCGTTGAGTAGGTTTTTATTTAAGGATAGGTTCAGGTGAATGTACGAACTTCGTTCCAAGAACACTATTAGCGAAATGGATGAGATAAAGAAATCCTTGACGGATTTGACCGGAGCTGTGAACAATATCCTGGATCAGCTGAAAGGACTCGACGGTCGGCTCATTAGAACTGAGGAACGTATCAATGAAGTAGAGAGGCAGGCTATCAGCGAGTCACCTACGTTCGGTGTCACTTCAGTCTCATTGTGTGGTCCAAGGACTGAGGCTGATCTCAAGGAGATTGGTAAGCTCCCGGATTGCGTCAAAGAGCTGCAAGTTTTTGACGGAAATCCGGTACATTATGTGTCCTGGATACACAACGTTGAATCCATTCTAGGGGATTTTGAAATTGTTCGTGCCAAACCCATCTATAGAGCGATCCTCCAGCACATACGCCAAAAAATCAGGGGGAACGCTGATACTGCCTTAGTATCATATAATATCTTCAATGAAGATTGGGGCGAGATCAAACGTGTTCTTTCGCTGCATTAAGCAGATAAGCGGGATCTGCAAACACTTGAGCACCAGCTCGCGCAACTTTCTCAAAAAGGGGGTGAAAATTGATGAGTTCTATGCAACTGTGAACCATCAGTTTTCCCTAATCGTGAATAAAATAAAATCAGAAACTTATTCACAAGAAACTGTAGAGGTTTTGCTAGAATCTTACAGGAACCGCGCTCTAGATGTTTTTATTCGTGGTCTTAACACGGACATTTCTCGAATGCTTATCATTCAAAAACCGAAAACGCTTCCAGAAGCTTATTCCGCTTGCTTGGAGCTCCAAAATTTGACCTTGCGTAACAATATCATCCATCCTAGCGTTCAAAATCGACAAGACCATCGCAAAGAAATTTTGATTCATTCGCTGGCAATCGGTTTACCCCACGGTCTTCATACACTGACAACGCTGGGCCTTCAATTTCAAATCGACCATCGGCAAGGCCTACAGAACATGACAATCATGCCAAAAAAGAACCTGAAGGATCATTCCAGTCCAGTAAGACAAACTTCAACAATCGACCACACAATAACCACTTCAAGAGACGAGCGCCAACCTTGCAGAGTCATTCGAAACATCAAAGGTTGAACAACATTCAGACTGCAAAGGGACAAGATGATGTGCCTAGGGAGGAAGAACAACCTGAAGAAAATTTTATGACAGACGCCTCTCCAGCGTTCCTTACCTAGAATACACAACAAAAGATGGTAAGGTGTTGAATTTCTTGATCGACACAGGTGCAAATAAGAATTTCATTTGTCCGTCCGTATACAACAATCCTGTTGAATTAAAAAAACCCTTCGTTGTGCACTCTGCTGGCGGTACCATTTCCGGCAGATTTTTTGAAAAAGCTGGCAACAACACTCTTGTTACATTTTATGTTTTGCCAGGCCTCACGACATTCCACGGCATTATAGGTGATGACACCTTGAAAGAAGTTGAAGCGGTAATTGACCGCAAATTAAATATTCTAACACTTAAGCCAGATATTAAAATTCCTCTCAAAGCCAAAATTTCAGAGGATATAAATTTTTTGATTGAAAAAGGACTTGTGATAAAACACAGTTTCATCTAAAACAACTAATCGCTAAATTCGATAAACTTTTTGGTCCTATTAACGAACATGAAGTTGTAAATACGACAGTGAGGGCTGAGATCCGAACAAATACGGATGAGCCCATTTATATGAAAAGTTATCCATATCCAGTTAGTATGAAAAATGAAGTGGATAGACAGGTACAAGAGCTCCTGTCGTCGGGAGTTATCCGCCCGTCCAAAAGCCCTTACAACTCGCCCATTTGGGTGGTTGCGAAAAAGCCAAGGCCTAATGGGGAGAAGCAGTATCGAATGGTCATCGATTTTAAAAGATTAAATACGGTGACCATTGCAGATACATACCCTATTCCCGACATAAATAGTACACTTGCGAGTTTAGGTTATGCAAAGTTCTTCACAACTATAGACCTCACCTCCGGTTTTCATCAAATTCTGATGAGAGACAGAGATATTAAGAAAACAGCTTTTTCCACATTAAATGGTAAATACGAGTTCTTGAGAATGCCATTTGGGCTAAAGAACGCCCCTGCCATCTTTCAGAGAATGATAGATGACGTTTTGAAAGAATTTATTGGGAAAATATGTTATGTCTATATTGACGACATAATCATATTTAGCAAAACTGAACATGATCATCTGAAAGACATAGAAACGGTATTCCAAAGGCTGCAAGAGTCAGGTCTAAGGGTAAATTTAGAAAAAACACATTTTATGAAAAGATCCGTCGAATTTCTTGGGTCATAGTCACACCTGATGGCATTCGCCCCGATCAAAAAAAGGTCCAGGCCATTGAGGGCATTCTTCCTCCCGAAAATTTGAAGGAACTAAAAAGATTTTTGGGTCTTACATCATACTATAGGAAATTTATTTGTGATTATGCAAAAATCGCAAAACCACTCACCAATTTGACTCGTGGTGACTTTGCTCAAGTAAAGGCTAATCAGTCAAGAAATGTAAAAATTCATCTCAATGATGAAGCCCTTCTGGCATTCGGTAGCCTGAAAAAACTCCTTACTCTTCGGAAGTACTTACTTTTCCCGAATTCGACAAGCCTTTTAATTTAACCACTGACGCGTCCAACTATGCCATCAGGGCTGTCCTTTCTCAGGGGGAGCATGGCAAAGAGAAACCAATAGCCTATATCTCCCGTTCGTTAAATCGCACTGAAGAAAATTACGCGACAAACGAAAAGGAGATGCTGGCGATTGTATGGGCGTTAGATAACTTGAGGAACTATCTATATGGTGCAAATAAAATAAAAATTTTCACCGATCACCAACCCTTAACTTTCGCATTAGGAAATAGAAAGTATAATGCGAAACTTAAGCGTTGGAAAGCACGCATTGAAGAATATAACTACGAGTTGGTTTACACTCCTGGTAAATCAAACTTTGTGGCTGATGCTCTTTCACGGTTAAAATCAGAGGTTAACCATATGCCTAATCAATCAAGTCACTTGGATAATGAAAACGAAAGCGAGGGTACTATGCACAGTGCGGAACAAGACAGTACTGATCTTATTCCTCACGTAGAAGCACCTTTGAATGTTTTCAGGAACCAAATTGTTATTAAAATAGGGAGAGATCTGCAGAGTGTGATACAACCACACCCTGGCTACACTCGCCACCTCATAAATACATGTTACCTAGGTAGGGATGAAATGATTAATTTTTTGAAGGACGCATTGAACCCCGGTGTAATCAATGGCATCAAAATCCAAGAGCCATGCCTGCCATTGCTCCAAGAAGTTTATGCGGATCATTTTGCAAACTACAAGATACGCATTACGCAAAGACTGGTTGAGGATATTACTATTCCAGAAAAGGTTTGTAGCATTATTGAGGAGGAACATAAAAGGGCACATAGGAATGCCAAGGAAAATAGGCAGCAAATTTTAGAAAAGTTTTACTTTCCTAGTAGTCCATTGAAATGTTACATTGACCTCGCATTTTGGGAAGGACAAGATTTTTTTTTTTGTTTTGTTGGAGGGATCAGCGTGAGAATAAAACTCGGTTTTCGGGGTTGAAAGCCCCCCCATTTGGCCGCCGTTTTGAAAAAGGGTTGCAAATAGTTTTTCCGCAATATCTTGAGAGCTGTAAGTCTCACAAAATTTTTTTTTGACTTTTTTTGTAGAAAATTGAATTCTCTACAATTTCATAGAAATACTTTTTACCGTAACCTTGAAAACGAAATTTGGAGAGCAAAAAAAATTCCGTATATACACTCAAAAAAAAGTTGTACTCAAAAATTTGAAAAAATTAAAAAACGTGAAATTTTAATTTTTTTTCAATAGTTTTTTTAACTTATTTTGTTGAAAATCTAAATTTTTCCCCAATATAAAAAATCATTTCGATAGGAAATTTAATTCCCTACAATAAATCTTGTAATATGTTTCCATAAAAAATGTATGGTTTTTGGGTTATAATTAAAAATATAAAAAATGAACAAATTCGACCCGTTCTCAAAAGTCCAAGCCAGAATTTAGTAGCACTTTTGGCTATATCATTTTTAGGATTCAATTGAACATATAAGATATTAAAATACCTTTAACGAATTAGTTTTTTATTAAAGTACATAGTCAATAGCTTAATTATTTATAACAGGTTACCTCATGGTTTGATTCCTTTGCAAGATCATAAAACCTCTCCAAATTAAAATATTTTAAAAATTAATATAGAAAATTGTTCGCAATGAAATGGTCTATAAAAACCATCTAAAGTGTTTTTTCAATAAAATCAATAAATAAAAAGTTCTAGCCCTTAAATGATATTTTACTCGAAAATGTCAGCCTTTTTTTTACTATAACTTTTTCGTTTTCAAGGTTACGGTAAAAAGTATTTCTATGAAATTGTAGAGAATTCAATTTTCTACAAAAAAAGTCGAAAACAAATTTTGTGAGACTTACAGCTCTCAAGATATTGCGGAAAAACTATTTGCAACCCTTTTTCAAAATGGCGGCCAAATGGGAGGGCTTTCAACCCCGAAAACCGAGTTTTATACTCACGCTGATCCCTCCTACAAAACAAAAAAAAAAATCTTGTCCTTCCCAAAATGCAAAGTTCAGCCAAAATTTTGTAACATTTCAATGGACTATAGTATGAGCAGTTTATCGTATGAGACAAATTATCGTCATTGACAACGAACGAAGCTTTGTGAGCCCTTTAATTTCAAATTATATTACAGCATTGGGTATTGAGCTCTATCAAACCCCAACGCAGAAGAGTGAAGTAAATGGGCTAGTGGAAAGGCTTCATTCGACCATAATAGAAATCTACCGTTGTCTTGACAGGGAAATGAGAAATATTAACCCCAAAGAACTTCTCCATATAGCGGTAGATAGGTATAATAATTCCGTTCATTCGGTGATAAATAAAAAACCAAGCGATATATTTTTCAATAGAACCCAAAGAATAAATTACCAGAATTTGGTGAATTTCCGCGAAAAAGTGCACGGTGATGTAAGGGCCGAAATCGAACGCAATCAGGAACTTAGGAACCTAAGAGTTAACAAAAGCAAAACGGAGCCTAAAATTTACAATCCAGGTGACGTTATTTAAGTGGCAAATAGACAGATCAAAGCAAAACAGAAGGCCCTGTATAAAAAGGAAACTGTGGGTAAAGACAATAGGGTAACAATTACCACAGTAACAGGGAAAAAGTTCCATAAATCGCATATCAAAAATACATGAAGCTCGGTAAAAATCATTAAACTTTTATTTTTCTTTACAGCTGCAGTCTTGGCAAAACAACACCATACCTGCTAAAAATAAGGAAAATTTTTTTAATTACATTTTATCTTAAAACAAAAAACAAAAACATTTCATTTTCATTTTCACTATTAATATTTTTACTCTAAGGTTAAGGTAGTCTTGAATTTTCTAATATTCAATTTTAAATTTAAATTAAAATCAGCCAAAAAGGCTACATTAATTATTCATAAATTTTGTGCTTAACACTATAAATTATCATATCTTGCTTTTAAACTTACTTTTAAAATTCTTTTTATTAATTTTGAATTTATCATAACCATACGACAAAAGTATAATATAAGAAGAGTTTATTACTAATGGCTTATTAGCACTAGAATTAAGACAATTTAATGGTCCACATAATCATCATATTACAGATTAATAGTTGCTGCGGTGCATGGCTTCCACGTTATCAAATACAAGGCTCCCATCATATCCATAAGGGAAGGTAATGGCTGGGTTGTAAGCGGTAGTTTCAAATTGGTGCACGTCATAGACCTGGAGCGCTATAATGATATCCTAGCAGAGATGAAAAATTTGTCTGCAACAAATTTCAAGGACAAGGAGAAGGGGCTGATCCTCGAGTTTCATGTAACGCAAATGGGTGAACTACGAGCTATCAGGACGAGAAAACCACGGTCAATAAATTGAATTGGATCCGCCTGGAAATGGGTAGCAGGGAACCCAGATGCAACCGACTGGGATACAATTTTGCAGAGTCAAGAAGAAATCATCGAAAATAACAATCAACAATATAAAATTAACAATAGGCTTTTTGACGCGACAAAAGAAGTCATCCAGAAAATTAATCGCATTATCAACAGTGTTAACGGCATATCAAAGGAAATGGAGGCGGGCAAAGCCGAACAAGATTCAATTAATAAGGCGTTGCTATTGAAGGAAGAAATTAGAGAAATTGTTCGAGCATGCCAAATGGCAAAAAAAGGAATTGTAAATACCAACCTTCTTGACATGGAAGAAATTAATCAAATTCTAGCCGAAATTGAGACTCTACCATATCAAAACGCAATAGAGGCTATTGAGTACGGGAAACCTTCGATTATTTCCAACGGATCCCTTCTACTTTACGTACTTTCCATGCCAAAGTTAAAGTATAAAAAGTACCACCTGCTGATAACACGAGCTACTATCAACAAGGGGAAACAGATCGATCTCAAGTTTAGAAAGATGCTGGTGAACCAAAAAGAAACTTATGGCATGATAGGGAATTGCATTTCTATAAGCAATTCTACTATCTGCGAAGCAGCGGACCTGGAAAAACTGGATGAAGATGATTGTTTGCCAAGGGTACTCAAAGGTGGACAGGCTACCTGTCGGTACAAAACGAATAATGAGGTAATTTCTGAAATGATTAACGAGAACACTATTTTTCTTACAAATTTCTGTGGAGAGGTCATCGCCAATAATGTGACAAGTTTCCTAAATGGGTCATACATTCTTCAGTTCAACAACGAGACGATCCAATTGCAGAACCGTACTTTCTCTAGCAGGACAATGTCTACGAATGCGACGAAATAAATAATGGAAAGGATTCAGAATCCATGCAAGTGCAAACTGTCCACTCCCCAGAGGAGGACTTAAACGCCCACATACCAATAGAACACAAATCATAGTAAAGATATAAAGGAAGTTGAAACCGAAATAGTCTTTAGCAACAAAAGAATTTTTATCGACAATAATGATATTGTTAATGGAAACGTCATTAATATAATAAGACGAGGAAATTTGAAAAGCAAAATTGGAGTATACTCCGAATTAAATGACCATGAATACAATAAGGTTCAGAAAATTTTAATCAGTGAATTTTCAGGGAATGACAAAGTGAAGTTCGTAAAATGTACCTTTCTTGCGAAAGACTTAGAGGACTATAATGAGCTTAAAAAGCAAATAGCATTTTTCCATAAGGAAGAAACAGGTCACTCCGGAATTAGTGCAACATATGAGGGAATAAAGTGTAAAATATATAATCCAGCACTAAAAAAGATTGTTCATAAGATTATAAATAACTGCGATATCTGTTCAGGTGCAAAATATGATAAAAATCCTATTAAAAATAAATTTAAATATACAGAATCACCCTCTGCTATTAATGACATAGTACATGTGGACACATATGTTAATAGCAAAAATTCATTTATAATATTTATAGATAAATTCTCTAAGCATTCTGTATGTTTTCATTTACCAGATAGAAACAGTGTAACAATCATTCAAAAAATTAGGGATTACTTAGCGATTAAAGGAAACGTTAGAAAGTTTGTCTTTGACAATGAATTCAACTCAAAAAATGTTAGGGATTTTTTAAGTAATGAAGAATCCAATTCCATGCAACGAAACCAAATAGCCACACAGGAAACTCTGATGTGGAGCGGTTAAATAATACAATAACCGAGAGGATAAGAGCGCTAAACCTTGAAGAACTATTGCCAATACAGGCTTAAATGTCAAAAGCAATAAAATTTTATAATAACAACTTCCATAGCACTATCACGTGTACCCCTTTTGATGTACTTAATAATAAAATCGATCATAAAATAATCCAAGATAGGTTAGAAGAAAAAAAGAGAAATACGTTGAGGAAAATAAATGAAAACAGAGAATCTTACGTTGAGAGTAGACAGGAAGGCTAAGTATATAAGAAATTACACTAATCTAAGGCACAAGGAGCAACCTAAATATAGGAAACATAAACTAGAAAACGTCCACGAATGTAACATTAAAAGACCCTTTAAATTTGCAGATACTTACACTCATATTAATCTTTACTATCATGATGACAATAACAACAACCCAAGGACTCATGACAGTCAACCCAATATCAGACGAGATGGGCTATACAATTATCCAATTTAGGACGGTTGAAATCACAAACGAAACGAGTACAATTCTGCACATAGTTAAGCCGGGAGAAATCCGAAAAATCTTGAAAATTTTCATGAGTAATATAGAGCTGGCAAAAATGTGAAAAGATAAAAAGGAAATACTTCTCGCAGAATTAGAGCTTGTTGAAGCGAAAACTAAATCCATAACTACGGGGGAAATCCATAGGTCAAGGCAAACAAGAGGACTGGTTAATGGAATTGGTTCTATATATAAATGGTTGTTTGGTCTGATGGACGACTCGGACAGACAAGAAATAGAAGAGTTTTTAAAAATCAACAATGAAAATAATCATAATCTCATTGAAAATTCAAATAAACAAATAGTAATAAACAGTAATTTTAACAAATCTATTAACACTTTAAAGAAAATTGTGGAAGATGACAGGGTTAAAATTTTGAGTTCTTTAAATACAGTAAGTACAGAAATAAGAGAACAAACATTGTTCTACGAAGCTTTGTATAAGATCGCCTTTATAGAAAAAAAATAGACCAGATACAAAATAATGTGGCATCTGCCAAATACAATATCGTAATATAACGTAAACAAAAAAAATTATAATTATAAAGAAAACACTTTGCTCAAAGAACTAGAGTTAAGTAATAGTTGTATATTTTCCAATTCATGTCAATATAAAATAAACAATGAAACAGAAATTATTCCTATTGAAGAAGATTCTATTTTAATAAAAAATGCTGTAAATCTAAGCCTTTCTCAAAATTGTACGAAAAGAAAAGTACTGTTGAACAAAAACAACTTAATTAATTTTGCAAATTGCCAAATAAAAATTTTAAACATTGAATATACTAACCAAAAAATCGAATTCTTTGAAAAATTTCAAATACAAACGGAAAATGTGTTATCACAAGAAATACCGGAATTCAAAGATATTCATTTAGGAAAATTTGAAAAAACAAAAGAAATAAAAGAATTGTATTTTCATAAAAAAGTATCCTACGGAATAAATATTACATTCGGTGTAATTATCTTCTTAATTATTGTAATTTTGTTATATCTTTATAAAAGAAAAGACCAAATAAAAATTGTAAATAATATAAAAGACAATAATGTCGATGAAATCAAATTAAATGAAATTAAAAAGAAGTATGGAATTGTATAAACTATTTTTATTACTTCCCACTTATATTTATAGTAACGAGATTCAGGAGTATCTCGAATCAAGGGGTGGAGAAGTTACGTTCCCATACCCTACATACATACATATATACATGAAACAATATAATAAACAATTTCAGACTCTTCTATGCAATAGCGTTATCGCTTTGTTTACGCTATTGCATAGAAGAGTCGTTATCGCTTTGTTTACGCTATTGCATAGCCAGACAGTTTCAGATTCAGTTGAACCTTCAAATGCAAAATATGCTTAGTTGCACAATTTAAACCGAAGGCCAACTGAATTTAAAGCAGAAATTTAGGATACAATAGAATAGAAAAAATAATGTAAACTAGTCTTAAGACCCAGTTAAATAAATGAACATTAAAATTAAAGTGTTAATTAAAATCCAGTGTTTCATTTTATAATTAACGTAATTCGCGTGCATTTTTGATTTTCTCTTTACTTTCACTTGCTCTTTGAAATATCGGCGATTGTTCAGTCGCAAAGTGCCACACTCAACTTAATGTTCATTTTGATTAAGAATTAAATAAAGTAAAAATTATAAGAAAATAAGATTAAATAAAGGAAAAAAAAAATAAAGTTTAAAATCAGTGAAACACTTTATTTAACTTATATAAGGATTTGTGATGCTGAAAAAATATTGCCGATCTCAAACGGCTTGTACATTGCAAATTACAATGTGTGTTCATTAAATTACAATTAACAATTCTGAAAGTAAGAAGAAAAATTGAAAAAAAAAATCATGTGCGCATTTCACACGCGTAAGTCTCATTTTATCGCAGCGTTTGATTGAGTAGGCCTTTGAACGCACGAAGTGTGTCGACTCTTGCACAATTTCCGATTGGTATTCGGTAAACGAACTGAGCTGTCACATAATCGTAGTATGTAATAGAAAGCAAGGGGCGCTAACAAATTGGCAATAAGCCAATTTATGATAGTCGTTGACAGCAAAATAATACCTCTACCAGCAGAATTTGGCATGCAAAAAGCATTTGATGTGTTATTTAAAGTATTTTTTATTTTTAATATCTAGTTTAGTTCTTCTCTTAATAGTCCAGGAGAAATAGGCTTTGAACAACAAAATAATTCGTTACAGCACTCTGACAGCGGAATATTGTCGAACAAGCTCTTGTAAAAGAGGACAAAAAAATCGAACCGACAGCAGCTATCCGGGGTGGAATGGGGTGCATTTTTAGGGGTCGAACACAGTTTTCCACGATTTCTGGCGAAACTGTGCATCCTATCGAAAAAAGTTTAATCTAAAAGTTGTAGGAAATAAAATGATCTACATTTTTTTCTTATACCGTTTTCACCGTAACCTGAAAACTTTTCGAAAAATTACGGAAAACCGGTTTTTTCGTTTTTTAAATTTTTTCTTTGACAAAAAAGCTTCAATGAAGCTGAAACTTGGGCGAAAGATACTTCTTAGTGCTTCACAAAAGCAGTAATTTTTTTAGACGGAAATATTTAGAGGTTGTTGTTAAATTTAATTTTTTCTTTAAAAAAACCGAAATTTTTAACTGCGATTCCTCTTAAAACTACACCTCCTACGTATTTCTGTTTTGGCTCACTTACTCGTTATTATGTCTACTTTCGATAAATGGGAAAAATAAAGTATACTGCAATGGAAAAAATGACCGAAAAATTTAAAAAATCGTAAAAACCTAATTTTTCGTCGAAAATTGCATATTTATCGTTGAATTATTGTTATTAAATAACAAAACCGTTAAAATTTTGTCATATTCGCGTTAACGACGATTATTCAGAAACAAATCAATAAATAATTATTATATGCCATTGTTATGTTGCAAGTAATATAGATTTTTTGGGAACTAAGTATGAATTTATTCTTTAGTTTAGTAGAAACAAAAAAAGTAATTCAAGTTAACTAAAAATTATTCAAGTAGTGTTTTTCTTTCAAATTTATAAATCGTTATAAGGCGCCAAATCTCCCGATTCTGAGGGTGATATGGCACCATGCCTTGGGTGTTGTGGCACCTGAAGTGCTTTTTATGAACATGTATCATGTGACCATATACGGCACATAACACATTGGATCCAATCATCTGCAAAAATTTACCTCTTTTTAATTACCATTTTTGTACTCCTAATGTCTTATCACATACTTAGGGGAGAAATGGCACCCAAACCATAACACTCCCAGTGAATTTTTCTTCCTCAGATGCAACAAAACTGAACGATTTTTCAGTGTACCCGAAATTTCTTCCGAGTCACATTCGTCTATAGAAACTTGTGGAAGTTCAGCATTTGAACAATTTTCTAAATTAAAACAATTTAAACACAAATTGGTACTGGGAGTGTTATGGTTCGTTAAATTCGGAATTACACGTATTACACATTAAAACATTAGTACGCCACGCTTTCATTTTCTTAATTTTTAATATAATATCAACCAATACCGAACCCAAAAATTATATTAAGCTGCAAAAAGAGCGTCACTGAACGACTGATAGAATAATGATATTGGTAGCATTCAGAAAATGCTGCATCAAAGCTTCTAACATTTCATCTGACAAGTGTTTTTCTGAGTGCGGTTTGCATTTCGTCCGCTTACATCTACGTTTTGTCCGCTTTGTTTGACCGCAAACAGGAGTACAAATGGAAGTACAATATCTCTAAAAGTACAGACAGCTGCTCAGGAGTATTGTACTCCTAAAATAAGTACATTTAGCAGCATTAGGTGTAATGGATCTCTGTGTATAGTTTGGTCAGATGCAAGGTTCAACAATTTATTTTTCTTCGCAAATTATTTTCAAGATGAGGTAATTTATTTTCCATCATACGCATCGGTACCGTTTTCCTGATCAACCTTGGGTCAAGATTTGAATTTTCCATCTTACGTAGTTGATTTATCTTTGTCTCTTCAGTCCAAACCATATTTTTCCCAAACTGGACATCATTTCTCCGATGTTACTTGGGAAAGGACAAACGTTTCATCACGTGCTTTTTTGACAGAGCGAATTTTTTCTAGCAATGCGCCCATACAGATTTGCTGCATTGTGCCGTCTTCCTATTAAGTTCTGTGACACGCTAACTTCTTATTCTGCATTCTATGATATCAAAATGGACCTTCATGACCCGAAACATACGGCCAATATCATCAAACCCTGGCTTCAGCGAGAGAAAATAAGTGTTTTGGACTGGCCAGATCAAAGTCCCGACCATAATGCCAAAGAAAATTTATGGGGTGATGTAGAGGCAAAACTATGGAATAAAAATATCAAAAATTTTCACGATTTGTGGACTGCAGCTCAAGAAACTTGGTATTTATTCCTAAGGAGAGGTCTCAAAGGCTTGTGGAGAGCTTGAGCCGAAGATGCGAAGCGTTCATGCAAAATAAGGGACTTAGTACAAAATATTAATTATACCTAATCATTTACATGCAGATTTTTTCAGATTTCAACATTGAAAATAAAAACATTTCCAAATTTTAGTATTTGTCCTATTTATATGAACATCTCATAATGGCCATGTGACCCCATGTCTTTTAAATAATTAAAAAAATTTTTAATTTTGATTTCCATTTTTTTTGTTAACTGAATTGGTAATACATTAAGTTAAATTTATGTATCTCCATAGTTCTGGAAAAATAAGTGCCTGCCAATAAAATTAACTTTATTTAACTTAAGAAAATGTGTGCTATTTATATGACCATGGCTGTATATATTCAATTCCAAAGAAACAAAACCAATTTAAAAAAAAAAAATTAACTTTTAAAAATGTTGAAAACCATTGTCTAAAAACAAAAAGTATCGAAAAAGTAAAGACTCCACTAAAATTTTGGTATTTTATTTTACTCAAAAGAAAAAGTATTACACTTTACTTTTTTCCACTATAAACTTAATAGAAAGACAGAAAGTTTCGTTTCAGTAACGTTAAAGCATCTTTACCTGAAGATCTATACACACGGGGGGCTTTAACCAAGTTTAAATGACAAGTTGAGTTACTACAAAAATTTGAATGGGGAATTATTTCGGATGTTATTTATAGTCAATATACATCAAAAGGAAAAAAATCCTTAGAGCTTTTTTTTTAATTCCATATTTACTATTTTTAAGTAATATTACATGCGTATGAAATACGTGCAACTCACTTATGAAACTTAAAAAACATCTGATTTTGCTCCAATTTGGACACATCAATGAACATTAAAAGTTAACCCCACAGCACAAATTTCAGCTCTCTAAATAGTCGGAGTCCCGAGTACTGTAAGATCAAAGTTTGTAAAAAACTCAATTTTTGCGAAAACAGCCGAATTCACTGTCTAATATCTCTGAACCTGGAAAACCAATTTCACTGAGTGCTATCTCATTTGGAAGTGTATAAAAATGTTAAAAATGTAAAGTACAATTTAAGTATTATGAGTAAGATCTCGATATGGAGCACCATTTGCAAAGCTGTCATATTTTACTATGGACTTTTTCACTTAATCTGGTCGGAAATAAAGATCTTAAGGTCTAGAAGCTTAAAATTATTTTTTGTGTATAGATGACATAACAAAAAAAAATTGATATCCATAACTTTAAACTTAGATTAGTGGGCATTTACAACTAACATTTTTAAAACGGTACAATTACGGTTATTTTTAGGCTAAAATATGGCTCTTTGGACTCCGACCACCTAGAGAATTGAAATTTGGACTGTGGTGCTATCTAATAAATTACTTTGACCTGTCAAAATTTGAACAAAATCGGAAACTTTTTAAATTTCATACTTATGATTAATATAATTTTAAAACAGTAAATACGGATTTAAAAAAAAAGCTATAAGGATTTCTTATGTTTATCATATATCGACTCCAAACTACATCCCAAATAATCCCCAATTAAAGTTTTTGTAGTAAAGCTCACCGTGTACACATAATCGTCAGACTATTCTATTGCATTCGTGCAACGTTCAACGATAAGGACTACAAGGAGTTTATTGTAGTCCTTTCCCACCCCGATATATGCCTTTCGGAATGACTGGCATATTGTAAGAGAGAGAGAATATGAAGCGATATGTGAAAAAAGTGAGTTGGAACAAAATTAAGTTAACTGCAAATTGTATCTCGAAAGAATTGAGGCTGCGTTTATGGCAAGCAACGTGAGTGTTTATGGCTAGACTATTTCGCGTAGCGTGACACGTTGGCTTGCCGGCCGATCGCAAGCCGATTAGTGATTAATTTCATTCGTGTTTAAATGGTGGTAGATTAAATAAGATGCGTGATATAATAAGGCGTTTATTGTTTTTGGAATGCATAATTTACTGTGTAAAAATATGTATATTCCTGATAAAAGTTTATCCGATAAGCTGAGTTTGACAATTTTTTTAAATACCAGCGGCATCCCCAGACCCGTTTTAGGTTATGTTTTTGTTCACTAACTCTATAAACTGTATAAAAAATGATTGATAACTTCTTTCAGTGTGACCAGCCGTTTTCGTAATACAATGTAAAATAGTGTAAAACCTATTTTTAGCCTTTAACCTTGAATATTTTGAAAAAAAATTGTTGACTTAACAAAAATATCTTCGAGCAAAAACTCGTTTTTGATTTTTAAGAATCAAACTATCAATTTAAAAATAAAGTTCTTATAAAGCCTATTTTAATTTTCTTAAACATTTTTAAAAACGGAAAATTGTTGGCCCAATAATAACATTTTTGTGCTAAGTATTTTTGTGGTCGTATTGGCCTTTAAAAATGAAATTGTTAATTCAACAATAAGTTCTTCAGATTACAATTATTATCAAGAATAAAAACAGTTGGCATAACAATGAAAAATGTGAACGTTTTTGATTTCAAAAACTAATTCTCGGACTAAGAAATAAAATTCTTGCCACAACAATTTATTCTTAAAGTTGTGAAAAACAGACTGTAAATCTGTCACTTTAGCAAAAATTAATGACTTAATACTTAGTAACTTCGAAAAACCAATAAACAAACACTTTTTCCCATTTACAATGGAAAGAGAAAGTGTTTTTAGCGATATATAAGATCTCCCGAAATTTGTGTCGGTAATTATAACTTTTTAATTATGTCATGATAAGCTCACTGATAACATTCTTTTTTAGATTCAAGACACTTCTCTTCTTCAGTTTATTACATACGCTCATACTACCGCCAAGAATAAGCAAAAAATATAAACCGTTAATTTCTGATGAAGATGAACTTAAACTCCAAGCTGTCTCTGAAAAGCTAAAGTTGCAGTCAAGTTTTAAAGCATTTTTAAATCAACAACTCGTTTTTAAGACAACAATTTATTTTTTCGAAGTGTCGACAATTTTTATATTTAAGCCAACAATAAAAATTTTTACTTTATAGCTAACATTTTTTATTGTTAAGATAAGAACGCAAAATCGTGTAGTCATAGATACTTCTATATATACACTTGCATTTGATCGGCAGGAGCGACAAGCTGTCGTACAGCGCTGCAAAAAACGCCTAGTCATAAGCAAGGCCTAAAGCTGGTACTGTTGCAAAAAATGTATTTTTAGTTTCCATCAACATTTGCTGGATAAACTTATTGTTTCTATTCTCATGTAAGTGCTTGTTTCAGACTTTTAACAGAATGTGCTTATAAAAAAGCAGGTAGGAAATAATTTTTGAAATAAAAATACAATTTAATACTTACATTATTTTTTCTCGCTATAAATTCCTTGTTAAAAAATAGGAGAATAAATTTTTACAACAAATGTCCAAATGTTCGATTTTCAGGGAATTTTTTCTTATTCTGAAAAAATCTTCCACGACTGCAAGCCAGGGATTTCGTGAAAAAATTCGCGAGAATGTTCATTCATGATAAAGCCCATTGTGTCGTCTATTGACGTTCTTAAGTATCGACGCAATGTTGGTTCTCTAACCTTGATATTATAATGAGATGTGTTCTTAAGATACACGTGACCTTGTTCCATAAATTCGTATATTCCATCGAAGCTCCAAAGGAACTGATGCCCAATCTCAAGCCCATCTTCCTGTGAACATTTTTCTAAACAAATTTTCAATCGTTCAGTATATTCAAAACGAATGAACACCGACATTACTTCACCTATCTCCATTCCTTCTAATCTTAATCTTTTCTCACTCAATAATCTTTGCCACTAAATTATTATTCTTCTTCTAAGCCAACACAGTACTTCGCACTTATTCGGAGAATCCCCTGAGCATTGGTCATACGCGTAAAAAAGGTAGGAACTTGAGCTTAAAAGATCTAAGCTTTGCAGAACTGCACTTCAGGATAGGGGATACACTTGACAATACAATTTGCTTGGAACACCCCACCCAGCTGAATTTTATAAAGACATTTAAGAATATTCACTTGAAAGAGTTCTGGCTGTAGTTCTTAATATGCCCGCAAGAGGAAGAACAAAATTGAAAGTATTTTTCATCAAACGTGCCACGAACTCATTTTTTTGTGATATCCACGCGTCTTCTTTTGTGATTCCCATACGACCGTTTTCTGTGAATTTTTGTAGGCAAGAATGAAATAATAGGTTCCTTTATCAGTTAGTAATTACTTTTTGAGCCAACAGAGTTGGCATAAATATAGTTCCATTAAGACAAATTAAAAATTGTTAACCATAATAAACAAATATAAAATTGAGTTTTATTTGGAACATCAAATACCAACGAACTAAAATTGAGTTTTATTTGAGACATCAAATACCAACAAACTAAAATTGTGTTTTATTTGGAACATCAAATACCAACGAACTTACATAGTAAGTACCCAAAATAATTCGAAAAACTTACATAGTAAGTACTTAAAAATAATTTGTACTATTACCGTGCGTTTACACTGTGCGAACGAAAGAAGATCCTGTACGTTTGCTCATTACAGTGTGAACGCAGAATTAAAAAAAAGTCAAATGAAATAGATATACCTAGAGCTTCTGTCACTTAGAGAAGATGATCGTTTTTGGTAATTTCGACTTAATTCTTGCCCTTGGTTTCGGTAAAAAATTTTTTCTCGCTCACGGGATTGCCGCTGATGGACTTTTTGCATTGTTTTCGTATCATATGGAGAAACAGGAGCTCGACTACGCTGTTGTTGCGGTGAATACTTTCGAAATGTTTTTTCCTTCGAACGAGAGATACGGCGAATCGGTGACCTTTGATGCTCTTTGTTCTTTTCTTTTTCTCTCATTATTCTGTTGAAAGCTTCCAAAGGATCATCAATAATCCTAAAATTAAACAAAAATATACATTAACTTTTTAAGATATTCAAAAATACGTGAAACAAATTTTGAATTTGATAAAAACTGTAGCAACAAAATCAGATCTTCAGATTTCTGAAATTGAATTTGTTACACATTGGCCACAAATATCATGTTGTAACGAGTATGATGATGATGCTTTGACTAGATAAATAAAATCAAAATCACGTAAGCCACTAAGAATGCAGCAATACCAAAGATACAACGAACAAAGATTTTTATAACCGCTTACAGCGCCAACTCAGGAATTTATTACTACAGGTGGAATAGCAAAGGCCATTAAGTGTGTATTGTATATGCTGCCAGCGAAACTAGTTTTTAGAAGGAAAAACTAGTTTATCCTAGACAAAAGGAAAAGTAGTGGCAAATTCAGAGCGTGGCATCACTAAATTGTTGTGTGAATTGTGATTTTTCTGCAACTCCACCCTTCCAATTACATTTCGATTATAATATATTTTATTGTATTAACATTTTCTTTTTTCCACATTTTCTATTAATTTCAAAATAAATGAATTTTCCACTTCTGGCTCCAAATAATTTTTTTTATGTATACAATGCATAGGCAACTGATTCCGTACATTTGTGGAAATTGAACGAAACTTTTTGTTAAGTACGTTGTAGTTTTAATATACGATTTATGTGTATTCGCACAGTTGCAGAAGCTGACTTCAGTTAAGACATGCATGGTTCAATTGGGCCTTTAGTTGTCAAGTTATGGCCTTATCAAAAATTGAAATAAATGAAATACGAATTTTTGGCGATTTAAACAAATTTACAATAAACTATTGAACCTAATGGTTCTTATAGGAAATTTACTGTTTTGTATTTTCAAATCTGAAACCAGATTCAAAATTTCAAATCAGCATTTCAACGATTTCGATCATTTTTATTTTAATTTTAAAATATAGATTTAGGTATATAGGTTATACACTTAAAATCTCAAAATGGAATCAACAAAAAATAGAAATCGTTGACGTTCGGATTTAAAATGTTTACATTTAATATATGTAACTAGCATCCATGGTACCAACTATCCTAGTTAGAGGTCCGATGCCATTCCACGAGAAACATCCCCACAGCATCAGTTTGAGGCCACCATGCTTAATAGCCTTAGTGGAGAACTTCACATTGAATTCTTGCTTAGGAGTGCATTTTACGTATTGTTTTTCTCTGGCGTGGTCGATTTGTACAACTTTTGTCTCATTCGTCCATAATATTTTGCGTCAAATGGTCTGAGCTTCCACAAAAATAATCTGGCAAACTGAAGTCTCCGTTACAAATGCACACCTTTCAACAAAGGTACTTTTCTAAGGCTTCGTGAATTCAGATTAAAGGGAATTAATTCTTTTCTTATGTTAGAAGTGCTATTGGAAGATAAAACTCATTTCTGAATTGCGTAGAGGTTATAAATGGATGCTGTTTAACAATAAGATTTTTTTCAATTTTTTGCACAGTGAATAGTTTAAAACGCAGTAAAAATTAACCACACAAATACACATGATATTATTGCATTTAAAATTTGGGAATCCCTCTCTTGTACCAAGAAAACGTGCTGCATAATCATGTTCATATTTTTTCGAACAGCTCATTTTAGACCTAATGCAACAATATTGCAAGAACAAACGAAAATTTAGATGCATTTGCTCATCACTCTTTCCAATTTTTAAAACCTTAATATGTGTTTAGTTATTACAATCAAAATCGATATTATAAAATATTATTATAAAAATTTTGCACGACGAATTCGATTTGCATCTAAGTTGTTCTTATTATTTCGAACACGACTGTAAATATTTACACCGTCTATTTTTTTTATTGTCTGCTTCACATGAAATGCCCGATATGTGTATAAAGTAAAGGTCTGCATGAAATTGTTTGAAATGCATTTCAAAACATTCTATTGCATATCAAACACTCACTTCACTCCATTCACTGCGTGCAAAGCATCTGTATTTGTTCAGAAATCATCCCTCGTTAGAACGAAAACATACAAAAGAGAGAGAAAAAATATTCAATCATTTTACTCATAAGAATAATTTTCACTACAAAGTGTTTGAATATATTGTTCACAGTCGTCGACTATCAGTCATACGGAATAGACAAATTTTGTTCTCTTTGCGTGTTATTTTAAATATTTTTTCTTTTTTTTGACAAAATAATTTTTTTTTTTTAATTCAAATCGAAAAATATTTTATTTTTTTCTCGCGACAATAAATTTCCATTTCTCGTGGTATAAAAATATGCCACCGGGGCCCCTCTTTTTAGGGGAAAATCGTTTTGCGCCATTAATAGAAGAATCTACATAAAAAAAAAACGGCGCCTGACCCAAAAAAAATCATGGGATGTTTTTCCTGAACTCCCAAAAACAAGAACCCTAACTCCAAAATTTTTAATTGTTGCTTCAACTGACGAAAACAAGCCGATATCAAGTTACTCTTGCTTTGCTGTTCATAGAGGATTAAATCTTATCAGCAATGAAATACAGTCCATTTCAGAATTGAGAGACGGCAATTTATTGCTATTAGTTAACAGTAAGCAAATTGCAGAAAAATTTCTAAAAACCAAAGAATTACATATGCTCTATAAAATGCACACTTCATGAGACACTCAACCATATTAAAGGTACGATATATGCTCCTTGCTTAAATAAAGTTCCTGATGAAGAAATCGTTAAAGAACTCGCTTCTCAAGGCGTTGTATCAATATTTAAATTTCCAAAAATTATTGATGGTGTATCCCAACCAAGTGGAGTCGCTCTATTAACCTTCGACTTATACAACCTCCCAGAAAAAATTGAAGTCTCTTGGCATTCAGTTAGAGTAAGGCTATATATACCAAATCCAATGCGCTGTAAATCATGTCAATTGCTTGGACACACTATTAAGTGATGCAAAAATTCCCCTGCTTGTGTTGGTTGCAACTTACCACCTCATGCACCCGAAAATTGTAAACGCCTTTTCTGCGCTAACTGTTCCGAAAACCATCCCGCAACTTCAAAAGAATGCCAAAAATTTATACAACAAAAACAAATCTTGGAAATCAAAACAAAAAACAAGTGCACAATGAGAGAAGCTAAAGAATAACACCGTAACCAAATTCCTTCTGCACCTCTCTTAAATAGCTATGCATCCCAAGCACGTCAATCTAACAACAACAATAACGACAACAACAAGAGTAACATGAACAACAAAAGCAACTCAAATATCACCAGCGACAACAACAACAACAACAGCAACAATAATAACAACAACATCAACAACAACAAGATCATTATTAATAACAAAAACAATGTGAGCAACATAAACAAGTATAGCAGTAACGTCAACAATCACAATGATACCAGCAACATCAAATGCAGCAACAGCGACAACAACAACATCTTTACCCAAGTAACAGTTAATCAATCACACGATCAAAATCAGCAATCCAGAAACAACATAACCAATACACAAACTGAAAATTTATCTCTTAATCTACCATCTTTTTTATCTTTAACTCAGATCCCTAATTCATCTGAAATTATTTCTAACAATTTAAATATTAGTTCAGAAAATGTTAATAATAGTTTTGTTAATCCCTTTATCCCAGAAAATTTTAATTTTGATGAAATGTAAGATTTTGTCAAATATCACTCCTTATATTCTTTTATTTTAAGGTCAAGGTACGTTCATCCATGTTGCTCAAAATAATACAATGGAACATGAAAGGCTACATTAATAACTTTTGTGAACTACAACTGCTCATTAAATTAATCAACCCTGATATTATTTCGATTCAAGAAACGCATATTCCACACAACCAAACCAATATTATAACTCCTGGAAACTACAAAGGATACTTTTCCAACCTACCAAACAATACATTGGCAAAACAAGGCATTGGTATGTTAATTAAGAAACATATACCCCACAGTTTAGTTTCATCATACTCTAATATAGCGTCATTAATAGTTAATATAAATCTTGGTTTTCCCTTGGCAATTATAAATATGTATATACCTCCACAGCAAGATTTTTCAATACAAGATATTCTTGTAAATTTACAGAACATTCGAGGTCAATACATTTTAACAGGAGACTTTAATTCGTGGAGTACTCTTTGGGGTTCACCCACGAGTAACCTACGTGGGAAAATTATAGAAGATGTAGTTTTGGGTAATAACCTAGTAATCTTAAACAACGGCTCCTTTACACATTTTTCAACCCGTGGAACTTTCACACATATTGATGTTTCTATCTGTACCACTCAATTAGCATCTAAATGCTCATGGAAAGCTTTAGATGATTTTTATGGTAGTGACCACTTCCCTACTCTAACCGAATTGCAAACTAATACCATTTTCGAAAAACTTAAGCCCAATGTTAAATTTAAAACTGATTTTGCTAACTGGTCACTTTATCAGAAGTTTTGTGAAGAAAGGCTTCCTGACAGTGCCTCCTCCAATATTAACCGAGAAGCTGCTAAGCTCCAAAAATTAATAAGAACTGCTGCAAATATATCCATCCCACATCTTGTTTTGTCAAAGCTTCTATTCCCTGGTGGAATAAAACGCTGAGCAACTTAAGAAACAACAAACAAGTACTTTGGAAAAATTTTAAACAGCTAAGAACAATAGGAAATTTGATTTCTTATAAAAAAGCAAACGCAGTTTTCAGAAGAGCTTTTAAACAGTCCAAAGCGACCAGCTTAGAGAAATTTACTTCGAGCATCTCACCAACCTCCAGTGTGAAAAAGGTTTGGGCGGATATAAATATATTAGTAGGACATAAAAAAACTGATACCATTTGTTGCATTGAGCACGGTTCCACACTTTTAACAGATACAGTTGCAATTTCTAACTGCTTCGCCTCCACGTGGTCAAGTGAATTCGCCGACAATAACTTTCATGCCCAATTTATAATCCACAAAAAATCGATAGTACAAAATCAATACCAGCCTATTTCACTTTCAAAAGCAGCCATAAAAATCGAGTCGATGATAACTCTTAGCGAGTTTGAAAATGCCTTACGAAATGCCAAAGGTAAGACCCCAGGTCTAGATCGAATATCCTATCCAATGCTTAAAAACCTACCGATTTCCACTAAGACAAGAATTGTTGACTTATATAATAACATTTTCTTCACTGGAATTTATCCTACTAGTTGGCGTACTGCTGTAATTATTCCGATTCCCAAGCCAAACAAATCGACTACCAAAATTAGTGGTTACCGGCCAATATCTCTTCTACCGTGTATCTCTAAGATTTTTGAAAAACTAATAGCCAAACGTTTAATGTGGTATATAGGGAACAAAAACTTGGTTAGTCCAAATCAAACTGCATTCAAAAGAAAGCAGAGCACAGCTGACGCTCTCCTACATTTGCAACATTTTATATCTAATTCCCTTTCCTGTAAGAATCATGTAACCAAATTAGCTACTGATTTTGAAAAAGCATTCGATCGCATTGGTATGCACACAGTACTTCAACAGCTCGTTGACTGGAAAGTGGGTGGGAAAATCTTTAATTCCGTTAAAGCTTTTCTGACTTCAACGAAAATTTCGTGTCAGAATTAACTCTTCTTTGTCTGAAACAGTGCCATTGCATAATGGAATTCCCCAAGGGTCACCATTATCCGTTACCTTGTTTATTATCGCTTTTGATCATTTGAGTAAAATTCTTACTAAGTATGCTAATTTTGACCATTCCATTTACGCTGACGATGCTATAATATTCACCAAAATAGCTGATATGAGCACAGTAAAATCCACCTACACTAATATTCTGAATGATATCAATGAATGGGGTAAATATTCTGGAGCTAAGTTAGCCATTGAAAAATGTAAAATCCTGCATATATGCAATAAAAAATGTTGCACTGAATTGTTATTAATGTACAAAAATGTTAAAATAGAAAATGTAATTTTTCTCAGAATTCTTGGAGTGATATTTGATAAAAGTTTTAGTTTTAAGCAACATTGTATTGAGTTAAGGAAGAGTCTAGTGTCCAGGCTAAACATTATAAAATATCTTTCATCAAAACATTGCCTAGTTCATATTACCACTTTAGTTAATATCACTAGAGCTCTCATTCTTTCTAAGCTTGAATATGCTTTGCCAATTTTTGGATGGTGTGCTAAGACACATATAAAAAAACTTGAAGCTCCTTATCATGCAGCGGTTCGCAGAAGCATAAATGCCTTTCCAACATCACCAATTCAAGCTATTCTCGCTGAATCGGGTTTTCCCTCTATATCCGAACACATTAAGTCTTCCACATTTAAACTAATTCCAAAACTCTTACATTGCAACAATCGAGTTCTTTACGAAGATACGATATCCACGTTGAAACAAAAACGCAGCTACAAAAAGGTCTCAACAATACGAAGATGCGTTAATTTTGCAAAAAGCCTCAAAATTGATTTTTACCCAATCCATATCAAAGAGAGTAAGGAGCCCCCATGGAAACTTAATGTGGACACTTTTCTGTTAAATCTGTACTCCATATCAAAAAAAAATACAAATCCTGATATTTTTCGCAAACTTTTTTTTGAGCAAAAAAATGTATTAAAAAAATGGACTTTTCTTTACACCGACGGCTCCAAAACGAGTTTTTCCACAACTTTTGCAGTAGTGCAAGAAGATGGACAACGCTTCATTTCAGGTTTTTTACCTTATCAGTGCTCTATATTCACTGCCGAGGCATTCGCTATTAAAAACGCAGTTGACTTTGCAAGTAAAAATAAAGGTAAATTCATTATCTGCTCTGATAGCAAATCTTCTGTCAATGCTGTCAGAAATATAAGCAACATGAATTCTATTATTTGCGATGTAAGAGATAAATGTATCTCTAACCCCAAAAAAATAAAAATCATGAATTGGCTGATAAAGAAGCCACTAGCCACTAGCACACACAACTTGCCAAGCTATATTTTTCATCCATTGACAGATGACTACATTAGTCGGATAATCAAAGAGCACCTACATAAAGAAAAACTTAATGAATGGTTAGAATATAATCACCGGTACAGACTTATCAACACTGACAGATCTAGAGCGTTCTTTCCTACTTCTTGTTCCCGACATCTTAGCAAATTTTTTGTAAGACTACGATAATCTCTCACCAACTGTTACCCATCTACTTGATGAATGTCCCAATTTAGACCCACTAAGAAAAATAATTTTTGGCAACACTAAACCAACTGAACTGCTTAAAACTATCAATACCGAAAATATTGTGAAAATTTCAAAATTTTTAAAGATATCTAATCTATCAAATTTCATATGATTTCATTTTTTTACGTACTTTTATAAATATCATGAATTAAATTTTAAATAGAGTCGAAAGCCCTGGCAGCTAGTACTCTTCCTTTTTAGTATTTGTAATTTATTACTTTACTAATTATATTAAATAAATAAAATAAATAAATATTGTTCAATGAAGGTGTACAGCAAATGTTGTGGTGTACAGCAAATATACTAGTATACAATGAGCATAGTCAAACAAAATTATGGCTACTTATCCTCAATTTTTTTTACTGTTACTTTGATTTGCTACAACTTTGACACATATACATACTTACATATCTACATTAGGGTGTTTTTATTCTTTTAGCAAAGAGATTAAGGAGCTGGTAAGGTACATGGGAAAAAAATTTGAATTGAGCAATGTGTATTATGAATTCATTTATTCAATGTCAAAAAATACAATATTTCATGTTCAAATAAATTTATTTCAATGAAGCAACTTAAAAATATCATAACATTGCGTAATAAAATAAAATAAAACTAACATGTAATTCAGATCAAGCACTTACTTTATTCTATTCATTGTTTTCAAAACATGTATACTTATATAACATTTTTATGCGCGAAATCATAGGTTTTGAATTTATTAGTTTCTGAATTTGACCTGGATTTGAGTAATTTTTACTGTTCTTCGAAAATGCCCTCTTCTAGGTGCACCTGAATTTTTTTACCTAGCGAAGCTTTATGACTTACTAACAGGAAAAGGTAAGCCCCTATTGATTTGGAATACCTGTAAATATGCTTCAACAATGTCGAACCCTCCGTAAGGCGTTGACCTGTTTGAGGTTAATTTTATTACAACACAACAATAGTCATCAACGGGTTGTGTTTTTATTACACGAACCTTTATATAAAAATTTCCCAATTTTTTAAAATGTGTGTGTCATAAATTAGAAATATGACTTCATTAAATTCTATTATTGGAGTTAGCTAATAACAGGTAGTTTTATGTTTACCTATCATTCAATATTTATTAAGACTTTTACCGGTAAATAATTTCATGAATTAACTCTGAATGAAGTACATTTTTTTTGTATTTTTCTGTGTAACGTTATAGTAAAGGTGAAGTCGAAATTTGTATGTAAATGTTAGACTACCTGTAAAAAAATCTAAAATTCATCTCGAAATCCTATTCATACATAAATTTTTAAGCGTAATTTTTGAGTTCGGCAGTCCATTTGCGTAACAAAAAAATAGTAACAACTGCAAAACGTTTTTTTTTTTTTTCATTTTGTAAACTAGCGTTGCTAGTCTGAAATACTTAATTACATATCAAACCATTCAAAGCATTCCTTTTATTTGCTATATTCGGTAGGTTTTTTGGCATTCATATTTTATTTTTGTTTGCTGAAACTGGTATTGTAGTCGAAGAAGAGAATAGAATGTAACGCACGAATTTATTTCAATGCAACTAGTACTGTAAAAGTTTTGTTCTCTATTATGTTCTCATTTTACTTCATACTCTATTGCTTGCTTATTTCAGTAAAGCAGTGTTTAATGAAATAGGGTACCCTACTGTAGACGAAGAAGGGAATGCGTTCCTGCAGACCTTTAGTATAAAGGTGATTTTCTTTTAAATTTTGTAGATGCATTTTATTTTTTTCTGTCTATATTTTAGCTTGCGGCTTAAAAATATTTGTCCCAAAATTTGAGCTTCCTAGCTCAAACCTGTAAACGGCGCGGACAAAGATTCTGTGCATTCTTGTAGGAAACAAACTCTTTGCTCCGTTCGCAGGTTTGATCTAGAAAGATAAAATTTTGGGATAATTTTCTGCAAACCCGATTCTATAATATAGGCCTATGACACCGCAAATTTAAAAAAAAAAAACCCTTCAGGTGTGTTTTGTCCACATTTCCAGCCACACGACAAATGTGGGCGTGGATTGACAACAGGAGGTGGGTAACAAAAAAAATAACCAAAACGCTAAATTTTGGCACCTAAGGTAGATTTTTTCTACGTTTCAGTAAGTCCGCAATCGGTCAGAAACTCTGTCCGCGACGGTTACAGGTTTGAGCCAGGAAGCTCAAATTTTGGAACAATTATTTAAAAAATATAATCCGCCTACAAAACTTTAAAAAAAAATAATTTTTTTTGAAGCATCCTTGCGATCCTTTGCCAATGAGTTTATAACTCTTCCAGAAAAGTTGAAGTGTCACTCTAGATATTTCTTCAATTTTATATATTTCAATACGAATATTATGATTTGACATCTCTGATTTGTTATATATGTACATTAGAGCGGTTCAAGAAAAAAAGAAAAAGAAGAAAAACTGATCAAGCTTTCAAAAATTCGGCCACCATATTTAATTTTTGACCGCCATATTGGATTCTGTCAACCTTCTACGCTAGCTTTTTAGGAGCTACAATTTGAGCCAAGAAACGACCCGATCGGTAGCGAATTTTTATTTTTACAAACTTTTTTTTGCTGAATACTCGATTTTTCTCTGGCTTCCGGCCGCCATATTGGATCCGGCATTTGGAATTTCTCATCGGGCCATTTTGCTTTTAGAAGTCCTTAACTAGACGAATATTTTAATACGGTCAAGCCAATTTTTAGCCAGGAAGGTGATCCACTTGACGTGAAACGTCCCATATATATCGTTAGAAGCAAAGAATGGTGTCAATGTTGCCAAGTTTTGGTCCTATGTTTTCATGTTATGTATGTTAAGTGTAAATTTGTGTAATTATTTTCAATTATACTATATCGTCACAATGGGTTAGGTTAGGTTAGAGTGGTGGCTTAGCTAGGGTTGGCATACGTACTGATTCTATCAGTTTATGTACTGATTTTTACTAATTTTCTTTAAAAATACTGATTTTTCAAGATTCTGAAATCAGTTCGCAAATGTACTGATTTTTAGCAATTGGTACTGATTTGTGCTGATTTTAAGATTTTATTTGAATTACTAAATAATATTTACATTCGATATTTAATTATTACACGGAAAAAAAGGTTTTGTAAAAAATAGCGTGTGATATTCAAAAAAGCACAATAATCAAGAAAAATTGTCGCATATCCTTGTAATTTCTCATTTCATGGAATTCTTAATACAAATTGATGGGTAAACTGCAAACATTACAGTCCAAAACTTTATTTTTACAGTTTCAGAATGTAAAATATATAATGTGGTTAGGAAAAAATTAAGTTAGCAAAAAATACTAAATAAATATTGAAAATATCATATGATCGACTAGTAAAAATTACAGGGCAAACTGTAAAATCTTCAAATTTATCACATAATAATATATTTATTTTATGATTTGATATTACTTTTTTGTTATTAGCATTGTACAAATACAACATAAGATGTAGATATATGGTTGGAAGAAGAAAACTGTGTGAGTGTTGCCAGACTGGCTCTCTGTCTCATGATATGTTAAGAAGTATGGTTGAAAAAAAGTATGATTGTAAGAAAATATAGAATATGCAGTTATAAAATATTTTTGGAGTAAATTTTATATTTTACAGTGTGTGCACTGTAATATTTCATTGACACTCAAATCAATTATTATAGTTTTTCGCTACTATCCGGACATTACAGGGTAAAACTGTAATTATTATCGGAAATCCAATGAATTTTTACAGAATTTTTTTCCGTGTACCAGTAGCATAACTAGGAGTATGTAAAATGGTCCTTGTTTTGTAGCATATTTTGTTATTTTGCTAGCGTATTGTGCAATCCGAAAAGTTCTGACTTTTTTTTTTTGTAAATAAAAGTAAAAAATTTTGTACTGATTTTTTGCGCTGAATATACTTGAATGTACTGATTTTTCGTTTCGAAAATCTGACAACCCTAGGCAAACCTGAAGCCTTAAGTAGCACGGATTGTGTCGCTACAATAAACTACTAAAAAATATTTGCGCATCAAGTTGTTGCGTGGTTAAAACTGAATATTTCTTTTTTTCATAATCAAATCGGTTTGGCGAGTCGCTACCAGCCGACTGCTTCTCCCCAACAAACTCTCGCTAGGATAAAAATATGATCGATCAAAACCATCGTCTCGGTGATTGAAATATGGCTCTTTGATCATTCAAAATGTTTGGTGTTTTGCTTCTTAAAAAGTATTGTTGGTATAGTAAGCTCAAAATGTATCAATATGGCAAGGACCTCTGCGCCCATCCTGAACACAATCCTACTACTCATGTCCCAGCGGTTGATTTTTCGACCAGTAACTTTCGTATTTTGTCCAGGTGAGCCAAAAACTGTCACCACCTAAGTGCATAGCTTGTACTTTTGTCAGCATAAATTATTTTTGGATTGGCGTGATTCGGTTATTTAACTGTTCATTCGCGCCTTGGAGCAGTGGCATTTTCGTGTTTTTTTTTTTTAATTCGGTAAAAATTTTAGCAATCGCCCAAAAATAATCATTGGGGTATATTTGGTGCTAAAAATGCTACGAGTGCGATCTGCCATTTTTCCCGCGAGCGAGATTTTTCGACCACAGGGCACAGCCGATATCTAAAAATGCAATACTACCAGAATGAATCAATAAGGTTTTTGAGAATCGATTCTCCTCATTTGTGGACAAATCAATTTTACAAATTATGAAATGTGTTGTAGCATTTTGGGTGCAGCTGCATCGTATTTGGTGCATTGCCATGATGCTTGCTTCTGGCAAACCCGGCAAGGCCCTAGCGATCTTCGAAATTCCGTTCATGGCTATGGTTTTGGTCAAATTGGGTGCTTTGACGACTTGGTTTCAGTTTATTTTACTCAATGACAAACACCCGAAAGTCAATCTGGTTCAACATACGCGATCATTCCAAGTTCCAGGATCGTTTAGACTGGCTTATCGACTTGGCAGCGACCTCACGTTTGGCCAAAGCGGAATGTAACGTCTGCATGCGTCTAACGGGTTTGTCAACAATGGCCAGTACCTACCACTTTTTTCCACGTGCTCGAGTTCACAGCAATGTCATCGTTCAGTGTGCCATGCCCTTTCTTAGTTTGATTTTCTCGAATGATGACGGTAGCAAAATAGCCCAATGCAGACAGACAACACTTCAATAAATGGGACGTGAAAAGGTTGTCGAAGGCGAAACGGAATCTCGAAGATCGCTAAGCCACGTCCTTGCCGCGTTTTCAAGAAGCATACATCATGGCAATGCACCAAAATACTTCCACACATTTTATAATTTGCAAAATCGACTTGTTCACAAATGGAAAGATTCGATTCTCATAAATATTGATTCAAGATATAATTTTTTCGGCATACAAAAACGTTTTTCGTTCATTCTAGTAAATATTGCATTTTTAGATATCGGTGGTCGAAAAATCGACCACTCACCTGAGCCCAAACCTGAAAAGGTAAAAAAAATTGAAATAAACGGCAGGCCTACGATCCAAATATAGCCTCTGGATGAGATTTTAGGCTTGGGTCTTAATGGAATAAATACAAATGCTAACAACAACATATAATTTAATATAATGATATAATTTCTGAGGAATAAATGGTATTGAAATCATTGAGATATTTATTCTTACCCAGATCCAACCTTGGCTGCAACACCCTCATATACTGACGCCAAATTGACAGACAATGGTAATTGTGGTGTTTCGGATCTTCCCATAGGCATGCATCCAATTCGAGAAGTGTATGGAGGTTGTGCATAATGAGGATATCTGAAACCATAATTGAGATAAAATGCAATTGTTATTCACTAGTCAATTAATTTTAGAGACTTTGTATATCGGTCAATCTTTTAATAATTGCACACTTTATTCTCTTTGACGTTTTTGAAAGTTTTTTGAAACGAAATATCTCAAAAACTATGGGGAATAGAATAAAAATAAACCTGGGACGTTTATTGCCTAAAATGCTTTAGTTTTATGGAACAAAATAAGAAATCACAAATAAATTTATTTAAACATTCATTTTTTAATTCATAAATATGTATCTCAAAATATCTTTGATATGTAGGGGAAGAGCATGTACCTTGGACCGAATGTACCTTGGACCAACAGCGATATTTCATGTTTGCCAGCATGTAGCTAAAAATTGTAACAATACAATTTTCTCTATTTATGTAACCGATTTCAGCAACGCTGCACAAGATCTATTTTAATTTACGTTCTTTCGTCAACTGAGGAAGACGAAATTTTCACGTGGTTTGTAAATTTTGTGCTAATTTTCAAGGTCGATTTACGAGCTGTGTGATTTTGTTGTGTTGGGGATCAATGACGAAATAACGGTACCCAACGTTTCTCTTCAAGTTAACTATCTTAAAATCTTATTATCTCCTAGGGTAAAATTGTTTTTGAATATTTTCCGAATTTTGTGCTTGGCGTGTACCATGGACCAATGCATGGAATGTACCTTGAACCGGTCCAAATTGCAAAGTTTTTCTGTGTCGTGAAATGTATTACGAATATAATTCAGAAAATATTCCTCGGAGCAAAAATTACGGTAAAGGTAAAGTAGGCCATTTAAAATGGTTTAAGGGGTTGATCTGCTGCTAAAAAGGACAAGATCGGAGAAGTAAATTTAATTCGCCATTTAGCTAAACTTTAGCATCCTCTGTTTTTTTTATTTTTATACTAGGCTGATTGAAAAATCCCAGGCCTGACACAGAGAGGGCGCCACAAATATCGAATCCTTATTATTTTATCCTTCAAAAGGCTACATGTGAAATTTCATTAACATCTGTCGAATAGTTTTCTTTTCAAAGCTGTCCAAGTGCACCTCTGTGTTTTTTTAAATTATGGAACAAAGTGAATTTCGCATTTTGATAAAACATTGCTTTGTGAGCGGAAAAAACGAGAAGCGAACATTTAAATGCTTTAAAAATATCACAGCACATCTGCTCCGTCGAAAACTGTTTACAGATGGTTTTCTGAATTTAAAATAGGTCGTACGAACACCAGTGATGCACCACGTTCGGGTCGGCCAAATGAGGCTACCACTTCAGAAAAGATCAAGAAAATCCATCTGATCCTTTTGAAAGACCACAAAGTGAAAGAGAGAGAGCTAGCAGACATAATAAAGTTGTCGATCGGTAGTATTTTCAATATTTTGCATGAGCATTTCGAAATGAAAAAGGTGTGCGCGAGTTACGTCTCCGTACCCTACATACGTATAGTAAACAATTTCATGCTCTTCTATGCAATAGCGTTATCGCTTTGTCTACGCTATTGCATCGTCAGACAGTTTCAAATTCAGTTGAAACTTCAGGTGCAAAATGTGCTTAATTGTACATTTTACACCGAAGGCCAACTGAATTTAAGGCAGGAAGTTAGGATATAATAGAATAGGAAAAATATTTTAAACCAGTCTTAAGATTCATATAAACAAATATGTATGTGTTTCATTTTATAATTAACTTAATTGGCACAGTCGAAGGCGTATATTTCTGAAGGAATATATTTAGAAAAAAGAACCGAAGAACATTTAAACTTAAAGAAATTATATTTTTGTCAAGGAAGACGACTACTAAACTTATTTAAAACTACAACTATATATGCACAGAAGACAAAGGTTATTTGATAATAACAGGATTGGAATAATGGAAGATTTACAAAGACAAGTTGCTGAGCTACAATTAGCTCTACAAAGGTAAGAATTGGTACTCCAGCAACAGACCATTAGAGAGCAAAAGCTTGAACATCAATTACAATTCTATCAAGAACAACAAGAACAATGGCAAATCCAACAACAAGAACAAGGGCAAGTCCAACAACAAGAACAACGGCAAGTCCAACAACAAGAACAACGGCAAGTCCAACAACTAATTCTTAGCGCAGAAAGTATCCTGAATCAGTTTCGTCTTTTAAAACCGTTCAGTGGTGGACAACATAAGGTCTGTATGAGCCGGATTTTGTGGTAAAAAATGAAAAGTGTCAAATTGCGATTTCGAGAGAGTAAAAACTGAAACTTCTCTGACTAGTCTCACCACCACAATTTTCGGCTCGAACGCAAAAATAGGTAAAAAATGAAGACTGTCAAAAATTTGCGCGTATTCTTGTAAACAAACAATGGCAGGGTTCAGGAAGTAAAACCTGCGTCGTAGTTGCATAACCGTTTGGTTAATACTTTCTGAATGCAAGCCAAGTGACATCTTTTTGAGAATATTAATAACAAATAGGACGATGACTATATATTCGAAAGTAGATAAGAGCCACAATTTTTGCTTGAAAATTTTTTTAAAGTATATAAAGTGCATTTTAAAACTATTGCTTAGTATAAATTAATATTCCCGCTGCTTTAAAAAGGGTTAAAATCTTGTGAACCGCAAAAATTTTTCATTCCGCATTGTTTTTTTTAAGGAATTTACGTAAAAGTGTTCAATGGACTGACTCATTTCCCTAAAAGTCCTTATATTCCTTTATCTATGCAAAAATAAATAGTTCATTATTGTAAATCTATCAAAAAAAAATGTAAAAAATAATTATTGCTAGTGGGACAGTTACCGATTTCGAGCGATGACAAGGTGCAGAATCGTCTTGAAATATGACTTTTGCTTTGGTCAAATGGGGGCAATAACAATATGTGCGGTGGGAGAGATTCCTCTTCCGGAAGGTTATGTGAACTCCGAAGCTTATATTGATATCGTAAAAATCGGCGTTTTACCTAGCATCGACCGACTAAGCGAGCACGTAGCAAAAGTCTTATTTCAAAACGATTCTTTCCTTGTCATTGGTCGAAATCGGTAAGTGTCCCACTCACAATAATTATTTTTTACATTTTTTTTTTTAAAATAATGAACTATTTATTTTTGCATAGGTAAAGGAATATAAGGACTTTTTTAGAAATGAGTCAGTCCATGGCCCGGTAACAGCCCCGACTTCAATCCCATTGTGAATGTTTGGGCCACTTTAAAACGCAAAGTGCGTCAACAAAACCCTAATAATATTCCAAAGTTAAAGAAAATAATTGAATCCACTTGATACAAAGATATTTTAATGGAATTAATACGGAAACTATATGAGAGCATGCCTTTTCGAATGGAAAGCGTCATCAAGGCAAAAATAGGTCCTACGGTATTAAAATCAATTTTTAAAACAATTAAATAATAAATAATTAAAAAATATGTGAGAAATTAAAAATGCGTAAAAAAACTACAAAAAACAATATATTTTTTCATATAAACAAGTTGTAATTTCTGATTACAAAACTAGCAATTATGTGTTTATTTGGAAAAGGTTCCTAGAATTTATTATTGTTAGGTGGACAGTTTTGAAAATACTCAAAACTTGTCCCTAGCAAAAGTATCTAACAAACTTAAAACCGATAAACAAGAGTAGATATTATTTTACGCATCAAAATTTAAAACTTCTTGTAAATATCAAATCGGCGTTTTTTTTTTGACCGTGAGTGTATATAGAATAAGAGCCAAGTTAGAAAAGTGAATAGGATAGAAAAAGGCTTTAGGAGTTGGAGAAATAAGAATAAATAGCACGTTTGAAGTTGCACATCAATCTAATTCTTTTAATATTAATTGGCAAGGAGTTCCAAAGCCTAACAGTGCTAATGAAAAAGAAGCGGCTAGCATTTAGGTAGTTGCACCTAGGGAAAATTAAATGAAGTGATCTACTAGATTGGCAAAAACTAATCTTTTTAAACAAATAATCAGGAGCTTGAGTAAGAATAAGTTTGTATAAGAAAATTAGATTCCTGATGTCAAAGTACTTCATTAAACTGACCCCTAAAATGCTTCTACTCAATTCACTAATATGGTCAAACTGTCGTACACCATACACGTATCTGGTCGCATTGTTAAAGGCAAATTATTCATTAAAAGCTATCAATCAAAAAACTTAAGTTCTGACCAATCAAGGCATAATAACTCTAGTCAATATAACTATAAAAATCAGGAAAAATTTAGTTCGAGTGAAAATACGCAAAGTAAGAATCAATTTATTCGACAAAATAATAATTCCGCCTTTTCGCATCAATCTAATAACATTAATAAGAACGATCAGAACCATCGGCGGAATGACGATTCTAGCCATACCAATCAATCTCGTATATCTCATATAAGATATTGATCCTAATAGAACTTCAGAGCATTCTAAACGTATGGAAGTAGACACCATACATGAGGTAGAGGTAGGAAAAGATGACGTAAATTTTTTTATACGTGCCCAAAATTTAAATTACTTATAGTAATCCTTACTATCAGCAAAATTTCAAATGCCTTATATATACTGGAGATAATACCAGTATTATTAAACCAAGTTCCTTAATTGAGTATGAACCTCAGAAATTGTCAAAACCACTATGGTTTAGAACCCTTAATGGCATGAATGAAGTAAAATATTTTGTGGTAACGCCAATACCAAAGCAATTCGTTGAAACAGGAACTATTTCATGGAAAATAGTCGATTACAAAAACGAAGATTATGACGCTATAATTGGGCAAAATTTTTTAGTCCCATTTAAGGCAAAAATAAATACCGGTGAAAATTTTATTGAAATTTTTAACAATAAAATATTTTTCGAAAAAGGAGAATACCCATTTCAATATGAAAATATTTGTACATTAGAGAAAATTTATAAGAAAAGAAATGTTTTGCGTGCGACGAGTCACAACAAAAGAACGAGTATTTGACACTCGTCATTAAATTTTAATTCGTCGCACACTGCACACTTAAGTTCGTTCTGGAATTCATGACTTGCGCTGGAAAATATTTAATAACTTCCGATCTAACAGACTCCACTTTTTTGTCAAATGGGTTTTGTACATAAAAGAACAAGGAACAAAATCTTATTTTTTTAAATGTATTCTAGTTGGGGGGACATCATGTTAAAACTATTTAAACAATTAAATTGTTATTATTTTTTATTTGTTGACAATATAAATTTTTTTTTTAATTTATTGCAGAAGCTAACGTTATAGACTATTAAATAAAAGAAATTCGACATTGATCAAATCAGTAGAACTGGAGTGGAATTGACGAAATCCAGCCAATTATCAAAAATTCATAAGTGGATATTTTCGAAAAAAAAAATTTCAGCAAAATCAAAAAAGATGGGTCAAATGAATTTGTTAGAAGATGCAGGACAAAAATTTTGATCGCATTTGGAGAAGACGAGTTTTTTTTTTCCTGAATTTTGTGCGGTTTTTAACGACCGATATAGAAACAGTGTAACAATCATACAAAAAATTAGGGATTACTTTCGATGTCCTTAATAATAAAATCGATCATAAAATAATTCAAGATAGGTTAGAAGAAAAAAAGAGAAATACGTTGAGAAAAGGAAATGAAAACAGAGAATCTTACGTTGAGGATAGACAGGAAGGCTATATAAGAAATTACAATAATTTAAGGCACAAGGAGCAACCTAAATATAGAAAACATAAACTAGAAAATGTCCACGAATGTAACATTAAAAGACCCTTTAAATTTGCAGATACTTACACTCATATTAATCTTTACTATCATGATGACAATAACAACAACCCAAGGACTCATGACAGTCAACCCAATATCAGACGAGACGGGCTATACAATTATCCAATAACGGACGGTTGAAATCACAAACGAAACGAGTACAATTCTGCACATAGTTAAACCGGGAGAAATTCGAAAAATCTTGAAAATTTTCATGAGTAATATAGAACTAGCAAAAATGGGAAAAGATAAAAAGGAAATACTCCGGGGGAAATCCATCGGTTAAGGCAAACAAGAGGACTGGTTAATGGAATTGGTTCTATATATAAATGGTTGTTTCGTCTGATGGACTCGGACAGACAAGAAATAGAAGAATTTTTAAAAATCAACAATGAAAATAATCATTATCTTATTGAAAATTTAAATAAACAAATAGTAATAATCAGTAATTTTAACAAATTTAAAGAAAATTGTGGAAGATTACAGGGTTAAAATTTTGAGTTCTTTAAATACAGTAAGTACAGAAATAAGAGAACGAACATTGCTTTGTATAAAATCACCTTTATAGAAAAAAAAAAATAGACCACATACAGATTAATGTGGCATCTGCCAAATACAATATCTTGTTTCCAAATATATTAAACAAAGAAGAAATTGAATACTTCAAAATTGACTTTTATAAGCTAAAGCTATCCAGAATTGGGTTATTAATATACAGCAGGCATGTCAAACTCATTTTATTGTGCGGGCCAAATTCTTCGAAAATTATAGTCTAAATCCTCTTGCGGGCCGCATTTACTTTTTTTTCTTGAAAATTCAAATTTTGAGTGGAAATTGAATTAAATAAATCATAAAAAAAACAAACAAAAAATTTATAGAAATATATTTATTAATAAAAAGAATATAAATTATTTTTTGCTGGATATAATGCACTGCTTGTCATTTTTCAATTCATCAAAGTCTAGTGTTAAATTTTGGGTTGATGTAATTTATAATATCGATGCTGAATGTTCTTCAGTTAATCTGGTTCGCTGCGCAGTTTTATTCATCTTCATTTGTGAAAAAAGCTGTTCACAAAAATATGTGCTACCAAAGGGGACGTCCATTAATTACGTGAGCTAAAATAGGGGGGGAGGGGGTCGAGGAAAACCTCACTTCAACGTTTTAATGCATAGAATTTACATTAAAAATTATAATTCAATACTCATGGAAGGGGGGGAGCGTGTCCCGCCAGATCTCACCAAGGGGAGGGGGGGTACGAATTTTCAAAAAAAACACCTCACGTAATTATTGGACGTCCCCAAACATGGATAATATGCGTATTACAAAATATCGAATTTGTGGAAAACGGTCTGCAGGTTAGTACCCGTATAATTTTGGAATACTAATTTCCTTATATTTCTGTTTCAATTAGGTATCGCATCGTAGTTCTATAAACTCCATTTGCAAATTTTCAATGTCAACCGATATCGGAGAGCAAAAAATATTTAAATGGGACTCGGTACTTTGAAAATCCGAAAACCTCTTTTCGAATTCTTCTTCCAACATTTTCAGTTGTTTCTCACATTTGTCAAATTTTAATTCTCGATATTTAAGCAAAAGAGTCTGTTTGAGTTTGATAAATTTTCTTTTTTCATTTGTATTTTCCACAGGGATAGCTTTTGTTTGAATGAATTTATTTGGTCATATAATGAAGTTATGAGCATGATTCTGCCCTGCAGGTTAATATCGAGTTGACTGAGAGACCCAGTAATTTCAACTGAGAAAGCCAAATCTTGCATCCAATTAACATTTTTCAGTTCAGAACACTCGTAATCTATAATTTCTAAAAAAAGTACGTTTCGTCCAACAGTTGTAAAAATCTTCTTAAAACTTTATGACTTGAAAGCCAACGAACTTCTATATAATATGGCAAATCTTCGTACTACATCTTTCAGCTATGACGTAAATTTCTGATGATTTAATCCGCGTGCTCGAATAAAATTAACAATTTTACTAACTTTTTGAAATACATTATCAAATTTAATTACTTTTGAACATAACACTTGCTGCTGAATAATAATAATAATGCACTGGAAGTGTTGAACAGATTTGTTATGTTGAGTTTTAACCTAAGCTTTTAGTCTACCAATGACACCATGTATGGGACGTTCTTTTACAAACCGAACGGATTTAGACAAGTATTGAGCGACACATTTTTGATTTCGCTTAAATTTTTTTCATGGGTCCGATTTTTTAAAATTTTCAAAATATTTGATTTCCAAATTTTCTTGAAGACAACGATGCTCTTTTTCAATTGATCGTTTTTTACTAGAACTTGGCTTCATCACAAATTGAAGGGTTTTAATACTGTAATTCTAATATAAATGTATATTCTTTAATAAGAAACAAAATCAGATCAAACTTACCGGATTAGAATTACGGTGTGACCTCAATGAAGTAGTTGCAATAATCAAATCAATATTTTTATTCATTCAAAATGTAAAAAATTAAAAATCATCAAATAAATAAAAAAAAACATAGCGGGCGCAAAAATTCAAAATTTGTGCTACAAAATTTTACGAAACAAGTGCAGACACAAAAACAGCACAGTTAAAAAAATAAAATACAAAATAAATCTACATACATATAAGCATCATGAGTGATGAGAATATTTTTGAATTTTGAATATACATGTGAGTATGGAGTCCAACAATTTAAAGTAAATTCTTTCTTTTTCATTGATTTGACACTGTCAAAATAAAAATTATGTTATATTTGATCACACATACATATATTGAAATTTACACGAAAAAAATTTAACTATGTCATTTCACACAACTCAAAATTAAGAAAATAATTAATTTTTGATTTTTTTAATGAAACCGGTAGGAGTTGTGGAAATGTGTTGAGGGCCGCAAAAAATCATGCCACGAGTTTGACATGGCTGATATACAGGAATGACGCCACTGTAATTTGTATTAAAATTCCGAAAGATTATGTGACGGCAGATCTAAATCTAATTATTCCACTTCCAAACAAAAATCATTTAGAAACTGTAGGAAAAAATGAATTAGTAGAAAACGTAAACAAAAAAAAGAACTAGAGTTAAGTAATAGTTGTGTATTTTCCAATTCATATCAATATAATATAAACAATAAAACAGAGAAACTTCTTCCTATTGAAGAAGATTCTATTTTAATAATAAATGCTGTAAGTCTAAGCCTTTCTCAAAATTGTACGAAAAGAAAAGTACTGTTGAACAAACAACTTAATTAATTTTGCAAATTGCCAAATAAAAATTTCAAACATTGAATATACTAACCAAAAAATCGAATTCTTTAAAAAATTTCAAATGCAAAGGATAATGTGTTATCACAAGAAATACCGGAATTCAAAGATATTCATTTAGGGAAATTTGAAATCACAAGAGATAAAAGAACTGTATTTTCATAAAAAAGTATCCTATGGAATAAATATTACATTCGGTGTAATTATCCTCTTAATTATTGTAATTTTGTTACATCCATTAACTCGTTAATCCGTTAATCGCTAATTAACGAAGTTAACATTTCGACTAACGGATTAACTTTTATGTTAACTTTAAAAAACGTTAACGGACTCGTTAACTTCCGTTAAATTTCCACAAGTCCGTTAATCGTTAATTTAGTTAAGAAAGTGGAAACATTCTCATAATAATATTAAGCAAAATGATAAACAAACTATCCATTCCTGTTGTATTTCTACCAACGATTCTCACTAAAGTAGTTGCAAAGGAGTTGATAGGAAGATGTTTTCATGGCATTGGCGATTGAGAAATTGATTTGGATGGCATCTCTGAATGAATGAATCAAAAACATGAGATGAAATTAAAGGCAGAGTACAAGACTTTTGCATGGAATTAACTGAAGTGGTTGAATACGTGAATGAATTTTCTTGTGAAAAGTAAAGGAGAGATGTTTCATGCAGGCATTGCCTCGGTACTCGTTTCTTTAAAAATATTGTTCATGCTCTTTTGACTCCCATAGTTTGCTAAATTACTTCATGTGTCACTATAACACTTTTTTTCTTCTTTTGCTCCTGAATATCTCTGTCTTTCATTTTTGTTTAGGTTGATCTAAGACAAATTGTTCTACATTTATAGCATTTAAAAAAAACTGTCTTTAAATTAAAAAATATCTCCTATTATATTAAACGAACAATAATTGTATGTAGATATACATATATATTAGGGTGTATCGAAAAATTAACACCCAATTCCAGGCCCAAATAATGAAATAGGAAGGAAAGTCAAGTCAGGAAATATATATTATAAACACCTGCTGAAAATCATAGATACACTTCTCAGTTTTTGGTTTAAACTATATTACAAAAATATTTTGGGAATATAGAGGAAAAATCGTAGTGGTAACGTGAATAACACAATTTGGTAGCACGATCTTTAGTAAAACAAATCATGTAATTCACCTAAGTTTTGAACGTTTCTACTTACTACTTTGCCTGCTCAAAATAATAGGTACACCAGCAAATTGGTTCAAATTTTTATTTGACAACTTTTTTTTCTAATTTTTTTTGAGCTTTCCTTAGAAGAGCGGTGAGTTTTCTTTAATTAAATCTTAAAATGCAGTGAATTGACAGCAAAAAATTTTAGTTGAGATGGGTCGTAAGTCAAATTGATCTGCTGAGGACTACAGGCTGGCTATAAATTTGAAAAAAGAAATAAAATCTCTTCGATGCAGCTTGCAGGTTGATGAATATGTCTCAGAATTTTCTGAGAAATGTATTTAAAAATAAACCGCTAAAAGAAACTCGTGGTAGACCATCAAAAACCGCTCCAACAGATGATCTTTATATTGAAAGTATCGTAAAAATCTTGAAAGACAATTTTAGCAGAAATTGGGAACGCGGTTATCGCTCAAACAATTCGACGACGTTTACTAAAGGTAAACCTACCTGGGCGCATAGCTAAAAAAGTTCCTTTGCTACGGAAAGAAAAATTGAGCATGAGGCTAAGTTTTGCGAGGAATCATGAAAACTGGTCATGACCTGAACGGCAGAAAAAGTGGCGTAATATCTTAAGGGGAGATGAAACTAAGATTAATTTATTTAGAAATGATTCAGAAAAGAATATGCGACGGACTAAAAGCAAATATTTTCACGTCTGATTCACAAAAAAAACGTACACGCGGTGGAGAAAATATTATGGTGTGGTAGTGTTATCCTTAATATGGGATAGGTCCTATATTCCGGACGAGTAAAATGACAGCAGCCGTATACAAAGGTATACTCGAAAACGCAATGCTGCCCTATTCTGAGGAAAACATGTCCTTGCTTTGGATCTATCAACAAGATAACAACCCAAAACACACCTCTTATGTTTGTGAATAAATGTTTTGAGGACAATAAAGTCAGTCACAGGATTTAAAGCAGATAGAAAATCTGTGGGGGGCCTTAAAGAAGAAAAAAAGCAAAACAAATTTACACGAATACGGAGCGATTGTGGGAGTGTGTCCAAGAAATGTGGTTTGAGATACCCAAAGAAACCTGCCAGACTCTAATCAAAAGTATCCCAAGGAGAGTTGCGAAAGCTATCCAAAATAAAAGTGGATACACTACATAATAAAAGTGTAAACAAAAAAGTTCATATTTTTAACATTTTCTTTTGTTTTACTGTATATCTTTCCGGTGCACTATAGGTCAAATAGCACTTTTTGCTGGCAAAAACTAATAACGGCTATATTATTATGGCGATCAACTGGAAATGTATTTTTTATGTTGACTGTAGACTAAAGGAAGAATTCTCAAAAAAAATCTTAAACCTGGCACGCACTACTTTTTTTTCAAATCTCATAATTATTAAAACACGAGAAGAAGTAAACAGGAGGAACTAAACCCTCTATAATATCCTTTGAATAAATGAGAATTTTGCGTCAGGTTTTTAATTTTTACCAATATTTCGCTTCTAAGCCTATTAATATTTTACTGTTGGAAAACAGGCAACATCCTGTGGCTTTTTACCCATTTTTCGTATTTTCCGTAAATTCTAATGCAACAATTATGCGCAATCTGCCGCAAATATTTTAGACTAGTAGCATCCTGAGTATTTTCAATAAATAATTTAAAATGGCCTCTTCTTTTTACAACCAGACTTCGAATAAATCGGAATTACAAGAGAATAAGTTACCTGAGAAAAATATTCATTAGAAAAAAAAACGCAAAAAATCGAAACTTGAAATTGAAGAATTAAATTCAAAATTCTTCACTTTACACATTTCTGATTGTCTAAACACGGCCAAATTCAGCCAAGGTTTTAAAAGCTTGTCCAAAATGAATTTTTAAGAAAAAAACTTTAATTATAGGTTAGGTCAGAAGTATTAGTTCTTTTCACCAACAAAAAACTTTTTTAACAAAATCTTTCTCTTAGACTATTAAGCACTTACTATCAGTTTCTTTTCCATATTTTATTGAAATTAATGCTTTTTTTTAATTATTTAAAACAACTTAAAAATTCGACAACAATCACTGCGTATACTTCGTTCAACACGTTTTTCACAAACTATGACTTTGATCACCTGCTAAGCAGTCGCCGTTTCTTTCTTAGAAAAATAAAACTTACCGTTATATGATCTGATATATTGTTTATCAAATACCATCAACAAAAAAATGTATTCTTGGAAGTGCGAAAAATTAATTTTTGCCACAAAAATGAATCAAATTACCTATGGTGCGGTGTACCTATTATTTTGAGCAGGCAAATATTGAGCAAATAGTATTCATGGACCTCAACTTTTGTACCTTATGCTAATACTTAAAGAATTTATACTTTTTTATATATATATAAAAAGAATACGAAGATATATGCACTTTTGTTTTCTTAAATATTTTGAATAAAAACTTTTTCCGTTGAGTTGAATTTTAAACTCTCGGGTGTACCTATTATATCGTCCCTCACTTGTACAACGGTCCTAATTGACATTTTTAGTTTTATTCAGGAGACACAAAAAACTGAATAAAAACCGACAATGTAGAATATTCAAATTTGGTTAAATGCAGTTTTGTTACAAAATCATTAACATAATTATTTTTAATGAAAAACATTAATTTTTTTATTGATATTTATTTTATTTCAATTAGGGCTTTTTGACATCATTATTATGTATGCGAAAGTGCATTTAGGGCATTTTGCAATTACTTTGAAAACTAAAAGTGTGGTTCGCTTACAACAAATTTAAAGAAAGTTTGCTTAATGTAGTTTTTTTAATAAATAAAAAGAAACTAAGAAAAAAACTTGAATAAAAAAATTTGATTGCATTAGATGAATGACAAATTGCCATAAAATTATTGGCAATCCATTGCACAGTGGCGCACTTTCTAAAAAGTGGTTGCGAAAATCAATTTTGGTGTGGTGGAAATTCGCAAAGCTAATGATGCAGTTTGATAAACAATTGCTTTAAACTCGCGAATGTAAAATTTTAACTTATTTGAAGAAATGGTTCGCTTTGTAGAACAGGTCAAAGTTGATGTTTTTCGAGTTTATGAATTTTATTTTTATTTTTTTTTTTTTTGTAGTTCAAGACGAGGTTCAAATTTTTCTGCAAGTTATGAAAGAAATGTTTTTTTTACATATATGACATAAGCGGTTTTTGGACTATCAACTTACACTAAAAAAAAATGATTGACTGTACTTTTCCGAAACACTATTTTTACCCATTTTTTCAACTTCGAATGGACTTTCAAAAAAAATATCGCAAAAGTTCAAGATCCGACTACAAAAAATAAATTCTTCGAACAATTCTAAACACAATGCAAAAATTTATATTGTCGGGAAATGTCGGGAAAATGAGCAAATAACGACTTTTGTCAAGAAAGCTGTGACTTTTTTCATTCTCTTGCAGTTGAACTTGCATTGTGCGTGTTCTAGCAGTTTTGATGATATACATAGTTCAAAATAACTTAACGGATTGGAATATTTGGATTATTTTTTTTATTGTAAGCACACAAATAATATAAAAATCAACATTGTAAGCTTTTTTTCTTGTTATGCCACCCTCAACTTATAGGGTGCTACGAATATATTCCTGAAGTTCACATTTTTTACTAGGCAATAAGTGAAAATATTCTAATAATGATTTACACAAAAGGTAAAAAATAAATTTAAAGGAGTTTATTTTTCTAGGTCTGTTTTGTATACAGGCTATAATTCCACAGATAAAATAAATTTAAAAACTCGACACGTAAATAGTGCGTACGTAGTTCATATCAGGGGCAATAAGAATATCATGCATTCTTTACCAGGTAGAAAAACTTAAAGAATTCGATTACCTAAGGAAGGTAATTTCAAAAGTTATATTTGGGGTCACAATTTACCATAGTATGATTCAAAACGTAACTATACTATGGTCAAAATAAACATAATATGTTCACAATTTAGCATAATATGGTTACATGCTCTGACATATGAGGCGCTGAAAGTAAAAGTGGTGTAAGTCAATTTTTTGTCAATTTGAGAAACAACATCTTTTACCAGATGTACTGTAAAAAAATCCACAATATAATATTCCCAATATATTTAATAGAAACTCCATTGTAATTAGTTCATTTAACTTGTGTTGAATTGCGGTGATTAAAAAAATATTTTAAAGGTGGTTTTCAGGGGCTTAAATAAGATACACCACTTTTCCCTCCAAAGTTTTTAAGTTTGAAAAATATGTTCTGAAGGGAAAAGTGGTGTAAGTCATATTTACACCACTTTTCCCTCAAATTTTTTTTTGATTTAGACTAGATGTTCTGAGTTAATAGGTTTTATAAGTATTACTTACACCACTTTTCCCTCAACATTTTCTTGATTTAGACTAGAAGTTCTGAGTTAATAGGTTTTATAGGTATGGCTTACAACAGCTTTCCCTCAAAGGATTTTTAGATTTAAATAGATGTTTTGGTTTAATAGCATTAGGAAGATGTTATGATCCCTTCTTAAAAAAATAACAAACATTGTAAGACATAATTTAAAAGCCTTGGCTTTATTATTATTGTATTTTTCACATAACATATTACCAAATACATCAACGTCTTGTTCATGGTCTGTCAGTGGTCCATAGTCATCAACGGTCTCATCAGAAGGTGTAATTAAATTCGTAAAATAGTTATGATATATCGGTGGTATGAAGGGCAGTAGGTCGATCATTTCTTGTTTCTTCGCTGTTGTCACAGGTCTTGGTCCATTGTAAAGTAACCTTGTTCAATATTTTTAAGCGATCTCAGTCTTCCTTTATTGTTACTCGGCACAATGTTTATAGCTGAGAAAGGCATGCCCTCATTTAAGGTTTCCTTGTAACACAAAGTAAAAGGCTCTTCTGACTTGCATCGGATCCACTGAATCCTTAACCAAGACAATGGCTGACCGGCTACACTTTTTTTCCTTTTTGTTATAGCATTACTGAGACTGGTTGAACTCAAGAAGTCTGTTCTTTCCATCTTTGAAAAGTGAAATACTTTTTTTTTCCATGATTATACAATGGCTGAGTACCAGTCATTCGGTACATACAATAATTTGCCTCTACTAAATAACTCTATTGAACCAAAGTCAGCATCATTAGGTAAATAAGAGTGACCATTTACCATAAACTTATGATCATAAGTTTTAATTTGGTTGCTGTCACTAAGGACTAATTTTAGCATAAATAGAGCAAAATTGCAGTTCCTATTTTGACCGATACATGTGTCGCTGTAGGAGACAATATTCTCAGCTTCAGTGTTTCAAAGTAAAGTATTGTATTTTGCAGAACATTTCAAATATACAATTCCACTCTTATGACAACAAAAGGCAATGATCTGAGTGGAAGCAGGAAAAGTGGTGTAAGTCACTTACTTACACCACTTTTCCCACTACCTAAATAATAACTTCTCTTGCAAGTCAAACATTTGCTGCCATTTATGGAGCTATTAAGAGTGTTATGATATTCACCGCTATACCATTAAATAGGTCTGAAAATGGAGAATTCAGATATGACCTTAACTCAATATTTAAAAAAAAAATGACTTACACCACTTTTCCTTTCAGCGCTTCATATGTACATGTCAATAAAATACATTTTTTTTTAAATAATTTTTTTATTTATTTTATTTTATATATAAATTTTATGAGAGAAAAGTTGAGTTAACAAACTTTAAACCGTTAATTTTTTGATTTTGTTTAATACAAAGACAATTCATGCACTACAAAAGTAAAACTTTTGGACTTCACATAATTTTCATATATTTAAACTGAATTTCATTTCATTTAATAAGCAAAATCACTTTATTTTCACAATGTATTTTACACAATTTTTAATTAACGAATGCAACCGACTACACCGTTTGCCAAATAGCAACTAAATAAATATATAATAATAATAATAATTTTTCAGGCTTTGGATCAAATGCGACTGGCCAATTACCAATAGAAAAACATTATTTTTTTGCAGATCTTATTTTTAACCCTCATTCTATTAGAAATTGCTTGTGGAGCGAAACAAATAACACTTTTGCACATATGGGTGAAATCGAGTGAATTTTGGCCAAAAATTCGTCAAATGAACAGCTACGATTTGGTGCTCAGCGGGATACTTTTCCCAGAAACCATCCTCTACAACCCTGCATAGTTGGTTTTCGTTGCGATCGTGATGAAACTTTTTTCGCTTTCCTGACAGCCGTGAAATAGCTTTTTAACGTATTTTCGAAGAAGAGCCTCCCAGTGGGCTAATATGCTCCATTTGAGCTCGTGGATGGACTCATACTGCCGGTTTTCTGCATACACCTGTCGAGCCAAACAACCTCAGCAGTTTTCAACAATATTTAGGTCAGGAAAACGCGCTGGCCATTCTAGAAGATTCAATTTGTTGTCCCGGAAAAACTTTTTTTCTATTTTTGCTGAATGAATTCTGCATTATCCTGCTGAAATATCATGGTATCACTGGGTTATTGCTGCCTACGTAGAACTACTTCATTTCCATTTAAGTTTAAGTAGTCTACGCTTTTCATTTTTGGTGGCAAAAACTTTATTTCGGATTTTCCTTGGAATCCGATAGCAACCCATGTCATAATAGGGTCAATATATGGGCTGGAATTGGAAGTCCCGAAAGAAAGTGAAACAGGCTATGGCAACAAGCGAGAAAGTGACAAAAGATGACAAATGGAATATGCGCACTCTGTACACCTCATGCCAAGTCCCTCAGTAGCTCAAGTGTTAGAGCGGTCGTCGCATAATATGCAATTGCAATGCATGAACGGTCAGGGGTTCGAGTCCATGTATAGAATTAACCAAACTGGTCTGATGAGGCTATTGGTAATAGCCGAAACATGTCACCAATTACCAGGTTAAAATTGTTTCATTTCTTATCTTTGTCATGTTTGTTGAAAAAATAGCATTGATCAAATAAGTAAGAAATTTACAATATTGGTCTTTGCTTAATGACTGTAAGTTCGATTAAATAATGTTTAATTAAATTTTTTAATAATTGTTCTAAATCCTTCAAAACACCGAAAAATTAGTTGTGCTATCGGTTTGTCGCGGACTGTATGTATGAAATATTCAAAGGTTCATCAGAGATTTCGGAGCAGCATTCAGATCCGAAAATTTCATCATTAAGGCATGTCCGTACTCAAAAAGAGTTGTAACAAATATATTCCCCGGAAATGTTTCATTTATTAGATAATTATATAGATATCGATGAATGTTTCCAAAAAATTTAGGTTACGCTTTTAAATTATAGGTACTCATATAATAATGTTATAATGCATTTTTTATTTCGAAACTTTTTTATCTAATAAATAAAGTAATACTGAAAATTTCGTTTTTAGCGTCCTGTAAATCTATTTAAATGAAAATTTGAAATGTTAGAGCTGTTTTAGTTTTTAGCCTATAGAAAAAAAAAATATTGAGATACCTCAATTCGTTTAGAAGATCAAAAAATTTGCATTTCCGGTGTTTTTAAAGTTTTGGAAAAAATTTTTTTTCAGAGTAGAAAAAAATTTTGACCTTTAAAAATTTTAATTAACTATGGATTTGTGTGAAGCAATCATAATTCATGGTTTTAATATTTTTTTTTCAAATGAAAACACTCATATGGAGAACTTCATATTCATAATTTGTACATAAGTATATTAGAAAGTGTAATTTTGCCCATGAATACCATAGGATTCCTATGGTCAATTCCAATAAAATTTTGTGCAGTGAAAGCTCTATTATTTTTCTGTCCATAACAAAAAAAATCATAGAGATATCACAATTCGTTCAGAAGTTATGATTTTTGCAACGAGAAATGTCAGAATGCGCCACTGTGCATCGGTAATAACTTTTTTAAAACCGTTGATTTGAAAACAATGATCGGAGAACTACACGTCATGCCAAGCACTGCATATAAATTTACAAATCGGCAAAAGTTTTATCCTGTATTCGGGGATGAGTATGAACGTTAAGATCGCAAGAATAGCCCTAGAATTCCAGCGAGCATTACTGACCGCTGTTATACATACACGGAAAAAAAAAATTCTGTAAAAATTCATTGGATTTCCGATAATAATTACAGTTTTTTCCTGTAATGTCCGGATAGGAAGCGAAAAACTGTAATAATTGATTTGAGTGTCAATGAAATATTACAGTGCACACACTGTAATAATTGGTTTAAGTATAAATGAAATATTACAGTCTACACACTGTAAAATGTAAAATTTACTCCAAAAATATTTTATAACTGCAAATTCTATATTTTCTTACAATCATACTTTTTTTCAACTATATGTTACTTCTTAAGATATCATGAGACATAAAGCCAGTCTGGAAACACTCACACAGTTTTCTTCTTCTAACCATATATCTACATTTTATGTTGTATTTGTACAATGCTAATAACAAAAAAGTAATATCGAATCATAAAATAAATGTATTATTATGTAATAAATTTGAAGATTTTACAGTTTGCCCTGTAATTTTTACTTGTCGATCACATGATATTTTCAATATTTATTCAGTATTTTTTGCTAACTAAATTTTTTCCTAGCCATATTGTATATTTTACATTCTGAAACTGTAAAAATAAAGTTTTTGACTGTAATGTTTGCAGTATACTCATCAATTTGTATTTAGAATCCCATGAAATGAGAAATTACAGGGATATATGACAATTTTTCTTGACTATTTTGTTTTTTTTTGAATATCACCCGCTATTTTTTACAAAACCTTTTTTTCCGTGTAGCTCTGAACTTTATGTAGGGAAATCTTTTATTTTTTTCATAAAAATCCAAGCTCATATAAATAGTGCATATCATCACGCCACTTGATGCATTTTATTTTAAATTTTTTATCATTTTGAATGAAGTTCTGTTTAAGATACCGAAAAGATATCATATGAAATATTTGGTGATATTGATTTTCCGACAAGTAACTCATTCATAACATGTTTCAAAATTAAATCTAACAACCAACCAACCTGACAACCAACCAACCTGACAACCAATATATTGCAGTGGAGACAAAGCTTTTGATTTAAAAAGATCTTGCAGCAACTTTACAACTCCATTTTATCTTCCACTAATTACATTTGTTGTATCACATTGAGTTCCAAAGCTGAAATTTTACAAAAATTTCCTTAAGTCTATTAATTGTCACTGCTGCCTTTGTTGAATCTGAACTCTTTTTTTTATTTTTTTTTCAATATTCGCCAATGCATTATAAATGCTTATTATAACCGTCTCACGATGGGTTCAAAAGGCATGTTTTCTTGGATTAATTAAAAAAAAAAAAAATTGTAAGGTTCGTCAAAACTGGTTAAAGTATACAAAATTCTACATCACTTGTCGTTTATATTAATAGCCCAAGAGCCGGCTGTAGAAAAGTCGAGTGTATAAGATTACAGCATGAAATGTATATCAAATGATAGAGCTCGATGAGCTTAAACACAATATATAGGGTTGCCTTGCCAAAGCCTGTCCCAAATATGGGTTACCACCCGTTTTCTGGGCCATTTTTTTTAATAAAAAGGGTATAAGATTACAGCATGAAATGTATGTCAAATGATAGAGCTCGATGAGCCTAAACACAATATATAGGGTTGCCTTGCCAAAGCCTGTCCTAAATATGGGTTGCCACCCGTTTTTTGGGCCATTTTTTTTTAATGAAAAGTGTATAAGATTACAGCATGAAATGTATGTCAAATGATAGAGCTCGACGAGCCTAAACACAATATATAGGGTTGCCTTGCCAAAGCCTGTCCTAAATATGGGTTGCCACCCGTTTTTTGGGCCAACATTTTTTAGAAAAAAGTTTATGGTTTAAGATTCCAGCTTAAAATGTAAGTCAAATGATAGAGCTTGTAGAGCCTAAATATAATATATAGGGTTGCTTTGCCAAATCCAGTCCCAAACATGAGCTGCCACCTGTTTTTTGGGCCAAGATTTTTCAGAAAAATGTTTATGGTTCAAGATTTCAGTTCGATATGCATGTCAAATGATAGATCTTGATGATTCTCAAAGAAAATATTTCGAGTAATCTTGTCGAATCCCGTCCCAAATGTGGGTTGCCACCTGTTTTTGGGCAAACTTTTTTCGGAAAGAAGTTTATGGTTTAAGACAGTAGCTTGAAATGTATGCCAAATGATAGATTTTGATGATCTATAATAAAATATATAGGGTTGCCTTGCCGAATCCCGTCCCAAATGTGGGTTGCCCCCTTTTTTGGCCCAAGTTTTTTCGAAAAAATGTTTATAGTTTGAGATTTCAGCTTGAAATGTGTGTCAAATGATAGACCTTGATGATCTCCAATTAAATATATAATGTTGAATGGGAATACGGCAAGACGTTTTTTTCAAAACGCTGAAAAATTTGCCGAAATAATAAAAGTAGATGTGAATTTAATAAAAAAAAATGAAGGTGCTGCTTATTGTTGTATCCAGTGGCCATGAAATTAATACTGAAAAATTTAAAATATATGCACACAATATAGGCCGACTTTTTGTTGAAACATATCCTTGGTACAATATGCCTTCCACCATGCACAAGTACTTCAGTCACGGACCTGGAATTATGTCCAATGCTACATTACCGCTGGACTGTTATCAGAAGAAGCGCAAGAAGCTCGAAATAAAGATTTTAAAAAATATAGGGAGTTTCATTCACGAAAGTGCAGTCACGAAAAATTAAATCAAGATATTTTTAATTGTTTTTGATAACCTCTGACCCAATTATTTCAAGCATGCGAAAATTGCCTACAAAGAAGATTCAAAGCTTGTTAAAGCAGGCAATTGATTTAATTGTACCTGCAGCTCCGAACAAAACCTATTTAAATGATGATGGTGATGATGATGATGAGGATTATGATGATGATGTTGAAGATGATGATGAAACTGATGATGATGATGATAATGGAGTTGATGATGATAAATGTTGATGATGATGTTGATGATGATGATATTGATGAGATGATTAAAATGTAATGTTTAAGTTAGCATATTGTACTACTTGCACTATATACTTACACTAATATGTGCTAATATTTAATAAAATTGAACTCAAATACACTTGAAAAATATTTTTTCATTAATTTTAATGGTGTTAGCCAAAAAATAACGAAAAATTATCCAAACACAGCTTCCCTGATTTGATCCAAGAAAACATGCCTTTTGGAACCACTGTGCGTCTGCTTTGTAATTTTGCACATTTTGCTTAAATATTTTTCAATATTACCATTTTCTAGTCTTTCAGATTTACTTTTTTCAAAATGGGTGAAACTATTTTTCCATACCTTAACATTTTTTAAAACTATATTTTCACTTTTTTACAAGATCTTAACAGGTGGGCTGAAAAGTTCGTAGGCTTACATAGTAAAACATTTTTTTTGATAAAATTCTATTTGATTCTTCAATATAGTTGCCTTCGAGGGCGATACAACGATTATAGCGATCATATAATATTTCGATACCATTTTTATAGTACGATTTCTCTATAGCCTCAAAATGGGTCTCAGTTTCGGCGATTACCTCGTCATTACTCTAAAATATCTTTCCAGTAAGCTTTATTTACATTGTAACGAACCTTTCAGCCAGGGTTTCGGCTCGCCGGTATCCGGGGTTCGTGTACAAAAATTTATATTTTGCAGGTGGCTAACAAAGGTCGAATTTCCGGGAGTTTAAATAAGAACAAGACCTTCCATGTATATTTCTTTGATAATCCACTTTATTTTTATCTTGACACAATATTTAAGGTAAATTTTATATATGCATACATATCTAAGACTAAGTTATAAAATACGATTCGGATACTCAGTACTTATCCTATCCGGCAGCGTACTTTCACGCCGCGCCGATACCGTGCAAAGGCGACGATAGATGTGTCGAATTTTATGTTACTCGGCGTCTGCTATGACTACGAGGGACTAATTTCCTGTACGGCGTTTGGGTCTAATTTCTCCGACGGCGTTTATTGCCGCATACAAATGCAGCGCAAAAGCGACCTGAAACTTGTATGCGTCAATTCGACGTACCCGGGGGCCTACTTTCTGTGACGGCGTTTTACTACCGTACACAAGTACAACGCAAAAGCGACTTGCTACCTGTGTACCTTAATTCAACGTACCCGTCGAGCTACTCCTGCGGCGGATGTGCTGACTAAGGCAACCTAGCCTCTATGTCGGCGTTTTATTACCGCACACAAGTACAACGCAAAAGCGACTTGCCACTTCTGTACGTTAATTCAACGTACCCGTTGAACTACGAATGCGACGGATGCGCTGACTACGATGACCCGATTTCCGTGACGATGTTTTATTACCGCACACAAGTACAACGCAAAAGCGACTTGCCACCTGTGTACGCCAATACAACGTATCCGCCGACCTAATTCCTATGACGGCGTTTTATTACCGCACACAAGTACAACGCAAAAGCGACTTGCCACTTGTGTACGTCAATTCAACGTACCCGCCGACCTAATTTCTATGATGACGCTATATATTGAGCAAAGATTACGACGGATGCGCTGATTACGATGACCTGATTTCCGTGACGGCGTCTTATCACCGCACACAAGTACAACGCAAAAGCGACTTGCCACTTGTGTACGTCAATTCAACGTACCCGCCGACCTAATCCCTATGACGGCGTTTTATTACCGCACACAAGTACAACGCAAAAGCGACTTGTAGCTTGTCGGCGTCAATTCGACGTACCCGCCGACCTAATTTCTATGACGGCGTTTTATTACCGCATACAAGTACAACGCAAAAGCGACTTGCCACTTGTGTACGTCAATTCAACGTACCCGCCGACCTAATTCCTATGACGGCGTTTTATTACCGCACACAAGTACAACGCAAAAGCGACTTGCCACCTGTGTACGTCAACACAACGTACCCGCCGACCTAATTCCTATGACGGCGTTTTATTACCGCACACAAGTACAACGCAAAAGCGACTTGTAACTTGTCGGCGTCAATTCGACGTACCCGCCGACCTAATTTCTATGACGGCATTTTATTACCGCACACAAGTACAACGCAAAAGCGACTTGCCACTTGCGTACGTCAATTCAACGTACCCGTCGACCTAATTCCTATGACGGTGTTTTATTACCGCACACAAGTACAACGCAAAAGCGACTTGCCACTTGTGTTCGTCAATTCAACGTACCCGCCGACCTAGTTCCTATGACGGTGTTTTATTAGCGCACGCAAGTACAACGCAAAAGCGACTTGTAACTTGCCGGCGTCAATACAACGTGTTCGTCAACCTCCTCTTGCGATGGACGCACTGACTACGGCGACCTATTACTTATGACGGTGTTTTCCTATCGTATACAAGTACAACGCAAGAGCGACTTGTAACTTGTATACGAGCTGCAACCTAAGAGAAAATGGGGAAAGAAGTTATGGTTAGTGATTATCTTACGGCTGCTGCTGTTGTCCGGAGCTGTTGACCTGTTGCTGGCTGTGATCCTCAGAAGAACCGCGTATTCTCGTAAATATATATACTCTCGTTTGAAAAAACAGTGGATTTGCAAACACATGGAAGGAAACTCATCCGGTCGTATTTTATAAATTTTCATTTGTTAGCCTAGGGTCCCTGCTCGGGCGCCATTTATTTACGATCACTCAAAATTATTTTGTGGACTTTTTTTATGTTTTCGTCGGTAACAGCCTCTTTGGGGCGTCCACTGCGGGCATCGTCTTCTATGCTCATTTTGCCTCTTTTAAATTTTGCAAATCAATTTTCAACGGTTGATTTTTCTGGTGCAGAGTCCGCATAATGCTTATCAAGCCAAGCCTTTGCTTCAGCAGTACTTTTTTTCGCCAAAAAGCATTGCTTCATTAATACACGATATTCTTCTATATCCATTTTTTTCACAATATCAAAAGTTGCCACTCACAATGCTATATCTCACGAACCAATTGTCCGGCAGCTGTCAAATTTATACACAGCTCTTTTGAAGGTTGGTACGAACTATAAATCATATGGACTTAATTCTAATAACGCCATTTCTGTGTCAGCCTACGAACTTTTCAGCCCACCTGTTATATACTTACAGAGGGAAGCAAAACTGTCCGGTGGTTTTTCATTTTTAGATTAATAGCTTCGTAACAAAAACGGTTGATAGATTTAAAATTTTTTTCTGTGTTTTTGTATGCTCAATACCTTATTTCAAAAATTACATAAAAAAAAATTAAATTCTAAATTCCATAGAAAAAAAAAAAAACTCAAAATATAATTCATAGTCCATGCGGACAGTTTTGCTCTCATATGATTTGAGCGAGTTTTAGTACCACTACTTGTTCCATTATTAATTTGAATATTTTTGGCTACCTGATTTTTTCTTTATTATGCATTGATAAATTAGTTGGGCTCAAAATTTTAAACTTTGGTGAGCCTACGTTGTAAAAATTTCTGAATCATTAAAAAATTAGAGATGGTCCGGTTGTTATTGAAAAAAACGTCATAAATCTAATTGAAAAATGACTTTCAAGCCGTGAAATGGCAAAAAAATTAAGCATTTGCAAAACTACGATAAATTCAATAAGAATAAGCAGAAAATTCAGTTGATCAAGGAAGTCGGAAGGACGGCTAAGAATGCTTTCCAATGGCAACGCGCGTTTCATGGAACATACTACTAGAAAAAGCTGGAAATTCTATTACATAAGCTGTATGTAAGTAGATTGAGGGACGAGCATTGAAAAAAATAGGCCTAATCGCACTTGATAAGAAAAAAGAAGCAGCTTTGTCAGATAAAAATGTTAGAAGCCACCTAAAGTTGTGCAATGACCACAAAGTCTGGACACAGGAAGATCGGATTGGTGTTTTTGAATCCTCTTCTAGGGATGCCAATAATATTGCTTTCAATCATATTGATAACGGTAAATTTTCGTTTCGTCACTCCAGGTTACGTGTTTCCAATCTTCCTGGGTTCAGTTGCACAACTTTAGGTGGATACTAGCATTTTTATCTGACAAAGCTGGTTCTTTTTTCTTCAAGTGCGATCAGACCTATTTTTTTCAATGCTCGTCCCTCAATCTACTTACTTACAGCTTATGTAATAGAATTTCCAGCTTTTTCTAGTATTCCGACATTTTTAGAACGCATTAAATATTCCATGAAACGCGCGTTGCCATTGGAAAGCATCCTTAGCCGTCCTTCTGACTTCCTTGATTAACTGAATTTTCTGCTTATTCTAATTGAATTTATTTTTTTTTTATTTATTTCCTTGTCATCGGTCGAAATCGGTAAGTGTCCCACTCACAATAATTATTTTTTACATTTTTTTTTTACAATAATGAACTATTTATTTTTGCATAGGTAAAGGAATATAAGGACTTTTTTAGAAATGAGTCAGTCCATGGCCCGGTAACAGCCCCGACCTCAATCCCATTGTTAATGTTTGGGCCACTTTAAAACGCAAAGTGCGTCAACAAAACCCTAATAATATTCTAAAGTTAAAGGAAATAATTGAATCCACTTGATACAACGATATTTTAATGGAATTAATACGGAAACTATATGAGAGCATGCCTTTTCGAATGGAAAGCGTCATCAAGGCAAAAATAGGTCCTACGCGGTATTAAAATCAATTTTACCGTATTATTTAAAACAATTAAATAATAAATAATTAAAAAATATGTGAGAAATTAAAAATGCGTAAAAAAACTACAAAAAACAATGTATTTTTTCATATAAACAAGTTGTAATTTCTGATTACAAAACTAGTAATTATGTGTTTATTTGGAAAAGGTTCCTAGAATTTATTATTGTTAGGTCGACAGTTTTGAAAATACTCAAAACTTGTCCCTAGTAACAGTATCTAACAAACTTAAAACCGTTAAACAAGAGTAGATATTATTTTACGCATCAAAATATAAAACTTCTTGCGAAATTCAAGTCTGCGTTTTTTTTGACCGTGAGTGTATATGTATGTTATTCTTCAATCAATCTTAAGAAGGCATCTGCTTTCATATCAAAAAGCCACATTTTTATACTTTTTAATAAATTTATTTCTAATATTTTTTCTGGCAGGCTGTTAAACAACTTACATGATGAAACATGTAAGAGTTTCGAAACTGTGTAGTGCGAAATACAGGTGAGGAAACAACAGAGACTAGATTACTTAACAAATTTGGTGTTCTTTGCTGACGATACCTGCATTTATTCTTCCCAAATTTTTATTTTCGAAAATTGTCGCTAAAATCAACCATATGGAGAACACGCCAATTTCAAAAAATATGTGGCTGTCAACACCACAATTTTCGAAAATAAAAATCATAGCATGTCTTCAAGCTAATGGCTTAACGGCTATAACAAGAGAGAAAGTGACAAAAGATAACAAATGTGATGTAGCTCAAGTGTGAGAGCGGACGTCGGAAAATATGCAATTGCAATGCATGAACGGTCAGGGGTTTGAGTCCAAGTACAACATTTACCAAAAACTGGTCTGATGAGACCATGTGGTAATAGCCGAAACATGTCACCAATTACCAGGTTAAATTGTTCCATTTGTTATCTTAGTCATGTCTGTTGAATAAAAAATAGCATTGATCAATAAGTAAAAATTTACAATATTGGTCTTTGCTGAATGACTATAAGTTCATAATGTTTAATTATAATATAAATAACACTAGTTTACAAATTTGAGCTTCATCTCGAGATCTGGTTTCTCATAAAACTTTTACGATGTATTTTGAGGAGTAGAATCCAAAACTGCCAACCATTTTTTTTTTTTCTTAAGAACCGTTTTTGAGATATCCCCAAAAAACCCGTTTTTTGGCACTTTTTTCATTTATTTGCCCATATCTCCATCAAGTTCTTTTCTACTCAAATATAATGTGCACCATTGCAAAGATATTTTTCGGTTTTTTTTAAATAGTTTTTTAAACTTATTTTGGTGAAAAAATAAATTTTTTGACTTTATAAAGTGTCATTTCGATAGGAAATTATATTTCCTACGAAAAACCTAGTAATCACTTTGCACCAAAAATGTATAGTTTCGGAGTTATAATTAAAAAAATAAGAATGGGATAAATATGCACCGTTCTCAAAAGTCCAAGCTTAAATTTAATAGTACTTTTGGATTTACCTAGTAATCACTTTGCACCAAAAATGTATAGTTTCGGAGTTATAATTAAAAAAATAAGAATGGGATAAATATGCACCGTTCTCAAAAGTCCAAGCTTAAATTTAATAGTACTTTTGGGATTTATCTTTTATAGGGTACAATTGAACATATAAGACAATACAATATCTTTAACGACTTAGTTCGTTATTTAAATATATAGTCATTAGGCTATATACGGTACTGCATGAAAATATGGAAATTATATATTTTCATTGATTTTGGAATAGCACCCACAGTTTTTGTCCGACTTGGACCAAATTACACTTAAAATATTTGCAAAAGAATAGTCTTTCATTTTAAACCTTAAAAAAAATTAAAGCTAATTTTTTTCTATTCAAACGGAGCAATTGAAATTTTGTGGCTTTTAAAAAAGTTACTTTTTTTGAACTTTGATCGCTTGTAACTCCGAAAAATCTTATTCGATTTACTCAAGCCGCATATCATTATAAAGAAAAATATCTTTGCAATGGTGCACATTATATTTGAGTAGAAAAGAACTTGATGGAGATATGGGCAAATAAATGAAAAAAGTGCCAAAAAACGGGTTTTTTGGGGATATCTCAAAAACGGTTCTTAAGAAAAAAAAATGGTTGGCAGTTTTGGATTCTACTCCTCAAAATACATCGTAAAAGTTTTATGAGAAACCAGATCTTTTTTTGTGTAAACTAGTGTAATCAGTCGCTAAAATCAACTTTTTTATAAAAAACTATATAAGGTAGGAACCCATGAACATATTTCAAAAATATGGATATTATTTGAAAGGTAACATAATAATAAGGTATAAAATTGTGGCATAAATATTAGAATTCTGTTGTTTAGCTTTCGAGATATGAGAATTTTTTAAACATATTGACTTTTTTTTTTAAATGCGTTATTTTTTTCAAAAATATTGACTATTTTTGTTTTCTGGTAATAAATGGGTTAGTATAAAAATATTTGGTACATTTAATATATTTTAAGGGAAAAGAATTCGGCTTTCTTGAGACTTTAAAAAGATTATATGTACGTGAATTATACATTTTCACTTACAAATTTCATTTACAAAAATAACGGTTTTCTGAAAAAAAAAATGGTCACAATTTTACAAAAATCGTCATATCTTGAAGACTATACGAATTTCAAATATTTATGCGTCGATTTTAAACCTTATCAAATTACCATTCATTTGGCACCCATATTTTAGAAATCTCTTTAGTGTTTTCCAACTTACACCGTTTTTTATAAAGCTATATCCGCAACTTCCTAGCCATCGGAAACTTGACCGTGACATTTATTTTTGCAGATTTATTATTTATTTCTAAAACGCTTCTTCACCTAAAAAAACAAAAAGATCGGAGAGTGTTCCCTGAAGTAAACCTATGCCTTCTTTTTAGCACCCATTGAAATTTCAACGGTTGGTTTTTCATCATCATAAGCCAGACGAGAAAATTTTTGCAGTTTCGTTTTGAAATAAACCATCATCATTGGATTTTCTTCCCCTGTCTTATTCCGCGTGAATTCCCGTAAAAGTGGTGGGAAATCAATTTTGGTTGGTAAAATTTGTTTTTGCGCTTTATTGATATTCTCTTAATATTTTATTTCCTCATCTATTGGCACCAAAACATAGTCTGCCTTGTAGCTGGTGCCATAAATAGTAATAGGTTTTGGTAAAGTAATATCACGCCAAGTCCTTACATTTTTTGACTTTTACTCCAGGTTTTTTTTTGCGCTCTATTTTAGCAATTTCTTTCGCCAAGAACGAATTGCATAAATTCGTCATCTTCCGATTGGGCTTCATTCGTCAGGGTCAGTAGCATAGACTATGCTCATTAGCATGCGAACATGATTTTTAATTATAATACGCATTTCAAAGTACAAATAATTTATTTCAATATCAAAATTCGACAAATGCATTTTACTTCTGCATACTTTCAATATGAAATGTCAAAATTTCATGCTGTCAATATTTACATCGATTGGGACGGCAAAATTGGAAATTTTAGTCATCAGAGTGATTTTTACTCACCAGGCAAGAAATGGTTTTCACCGCGATTTGCCTAGGTAAAAAGATATCGATTGGGAAAGGTCTTTTATTTGAAATAGGAGTGAAATAGCAATACTAACGGCATGCGCATTCATGGGACTTAAGAATTGTGCGATTTTCATAAAGGCATTGAGCCTGAAAAAAATTTAAATACATTAACTTGTTTTCTAATTTAACTGTTTGTTATGTTTATTTTTTAGTCGAATAAGTCAAAAAATTTGGAAAGTATCGAATCGGTTTCTGCTTCTCACAGCTCAAAAATGCACGTTTCATTTGGTAACGAACTGACTTTGTTTCGTTCCATTTCACAGAATAAATTAATGTTATGTGCTCGGAGACGTACAAAAGAAGAATGGTTGTGTGCGCTCTTTGCTTATGAAAAGTATGTGTACTCTATGTTGGTTCAAAATATTAAAATTGCTCCAAACTTCGCTCCCCGAGCACCAAAAGTTTTGTATTGGTGCCAATAAGAAGCACGTAAAATTTGGTCCATTTCAGAAAACATTTGATGGACCCGTCACCGTTCTGAAAACTGGAAAGTAGTCTTTAATCTATCAAAAATCATTAATAGAAATTTTATTTGTTTTTAGTCGATTGATATTATTAATTAATTGAACATAGTTTGATCAATTTTTACAGTCATTAGCAGAAACTGGCATTCATGTGAACTTACACAAATCGGTCAATGCTTTCTAAACAAACATGACAGAGACAACAAATGGAACAATTTAACTTGGTAATTGGTGACATATGTTTCGGCTATTACCACATATAGTACCAGGAGAGCGACCATTGTTCGGATTTTGTTTTGAGGTTTGAAAAAATCGAAAAAATATGCAATTTATTCAAAAAAGGTGGATAAGTTGAAATATTTAAAAGGGTTGAAAAGCCAAAAAACAAAATTAAGAAAGTTGCTTATAAGATATGGCTTTCGATACACTGCTTCCTATCGTCAGAGAACGACGACATACTTAATTGTAAGCAAATCCGCAAAAATCCAAAAATCGCAGGCACCGCAAAATATAATTAGGTGCGATAAATTTTGCATCAACGTGGCCTATAGGAGTTATAGTGAAATTCTTTAAAAATCGCACACAAACCAAACAATTGCAATTTTCACTCACCTCGGTGACATCAAGTGACCCAAAGTGACTCGGAGTGAAACGCCTCGATGAGTAGTGACTTATGGAGTGACTACCTCCGGGACACTCCAAAGAACAAGAAAAATATCCATACAGCAATGAAATCCAAAAAAAACGCGCGCATCGCAAAACGTAATTAGGTGCGATAAGTTTTTGCACCAACGTGGCCTATAGATGTTATAAAGCATGGGTGGACAAAGTCTTAACCAATGCGGGCGACCGACTTTTGAAATTTTTGACGGAGGTCTACTAACCTTAAAAATAGTTATATAAGGTCAAAAATTAGTTTAAATTGAAAATAAATATAGATGATATTAATACCAATTCAATATATATAAATAAATCAAGATGTTCTTTTATTTTAATTTTATCAACGCAAGCAATACCATTAGCTTTACAATTCGTAAATATTTACTCACGGTGGTCTTTAAAAAATTTTAATTTTTCGAGATACCACCCGCGATTTTTTTCAGGGATAATGTTGGGGGACCCTTCCAGTGTCAAAATCCGCGAACCGCGAAATCGAACGTCCAGCCGTTTTTTTTTCGACTTTTTTATTTTTTTAACGATTTTTTAAGTATGTCTCGGTGATTCTATACATTAAGAGCGGTTAAAAAAAAAACTTTTTGATTTTTTTACGATGTGTCAGTGGATTACTATAGCCCTATATGTCTTGAGAAAACAACCTATAAGGATTTTCATCAATTTTGAAAACTGGATTGCAGCCACCTGTTTTAAGTTGCCTACCCATTTTCGAAAATATTGATTTAAAAAATGGTGCAAGCTAAAGAGGTTATCGAATTTTGCAACAAAATGGGTATTATTTTCAAACTATTATCGATTGAGAAATTCGAATCCGTGATCAGTTTTTCTTCTTCTTCTTTTTTTTTTATAAAAAAATTGGAAATTGTCCGGACAAAAATTAAAAAATGCCGATTTTCACATTTCAAGTTGCAAAATCTTCATATAATACTTTACCGCCGATGTAGTGGTACATTATTTTTAATGTATCTTTATTTGCTTAAGAGAAAACCGTAAACCGCATATCAATATCATCTTTCAAAACCAAGATATCTGCATTTTTCTAAATTAATAGACCTGAAATTTTTCGATTCGGCGTTGACATATGTATATACATATTAAGCTGATTCAAAATTTTTTTTTGTTCTAAACAGCTATTATCGATCTAGGAACTTGAATCCGTAATTAGATTTTCTTCTTCTTCTTTTTTTCTTATAAAAAAATTTAAAATTGACCGAAAAAAAAAACAAAAAATACCGATTTTCTGCTTTCAAGTTGCAAAACCGGCTCATATTATACTACCACCGATCCCGTTGTACAATATTTTTAATGAAATTTTATTTGCTTAAGAGAAAACCGTAAACCGCATATCAATATCTTCTTTCAAAATTGGGGGACCCACATTATCCCTGAAAAAAATCGCGGGTGGTATTTCGAAAAATTAAAATTTTTTAAAGACCACCGTGTTCTATTTATGTAGTATCAGAGGGCGGGCTGAAAACATGGCATTCCATATGTTCAGAGATCTTATCATAATTTAGTTCATAGCTACTTTCAGCTATTCGTAAACATGCATGCCACCAAATTTAAAAAATATTACCTCCATAGCACACTAAATATAACATTTGACGTATTTTCCTTGTATGAGAGGTGCCACGCCCACTGGTACTATTGCACCCATTTTTGGTCTTGAGATACCTTATAGCAAACGTTTAATGTTATATATAGTGTACTATGGGAGTAATTTTCTTTAAATTTAGTGCTGAGGTGTCGGTAACTACATATGTATAAGCTTTGAAGTTAAATGGATTTCAAGGGAATTGCGTATGGGAGTAAGTTTTTTGTTCCAATCGATAGAGGAAGTTCGAATAGTTTTGGAGATCACTAAGGGTGGGTCTGGACCCTGGAAAGGACAGTTTTTGGCCAATTTTCCCGAAAATGTTTCCTGTTCCAATAGACTTTTAATTACAGTGGTTTAGTGTTAATATTGTAGTGGTCATTTTTAATATTTAACCACTTAGTGAGTCCTGAGCGATTTGCGGAATTTGTTAATGGAAGTATATTTTCCTTGTTCTTTGGATTATCCCGTAGGTAGTCACACCACAAGTGACTTCTCATCGAGGCGGTTCACCTCGAGTTACTTTGGGTCACTTGGAGTCACCGAGGTGAGTGAAAATCGCGATCTTGTAGTTTGCGTTTCTTAAAATTGGGTGAGGAGGTGTCGGATACTATAAGCTTTGAAATTAAATGGATTTCGACGGGATTGCTTCAGTGGGCGTGGCACCTCCCATACATACAAAAACCGTTAAAGTGTACTATGGAAGTGATCTTAATAAAATTTGGTACAAAGATGTCGGTTACCATAAATTTTGAAGTTAAATGGATTTCGACGAGATTTCGTTAGAGGGCGTGGCACCTCCCATATATACGAAAACGTTGAATGTTATGTATAGTGTACTATGGGAGAAATTTTCTTTAAATTTGGTTTGAAGTTAAATGGATTTTGACGAGATTTCGTTAGTGGGCGTGTCACCTCCCATATATACGAAAAACGTTGAATGTTATATATAGTGTAGTATGGGAGAAATTTTCTTTAAATTTCGTGTAGAGGTATCGATTACTATAAGCTTTGAAATTATATGGATTTCAATGGGATTGCGTAAGTGGGCGTGGCACCTTCCATACACACGAAAAACGTTAAATGTTATATATAGTGTACTAAGGGAGTAATTTTTTTTAAATTTTTTGTTCCAATCGATAGAGAAAGCTCGAAAAATAAAATTGTTTTTGTTCCAATAGACTTTTAATTACAGTGGTGTAGTGTTAATATTGTAGTGGTCATTTTTAATATATGAACACTAAGTTCGTCCTGAGCGATTTGCGGAATTTGTTGATGAAAGTATATTTTCATTGTTCTTTGGATTATCCCGGAGGTAGTCACTCCATAAGTTACTACTCATCGAGGCGGTTCACCTCGCGTCACTTTGGGTCACTTGGAGTCACCGAGGTGAGTGAAAATCGCGATCACCGAGATATAGGCCACATCAGTGCTAAAACTTATCACACCTAATTACGTTAAGCGGTGCGTACGATTTTTTGGATTTTATTGCTATAAGGATATTTTCCTTGTTCTCGGTCTGTGTTGTCAGTCAGTAAGGTCACTTATATTGATTTGACAATCAATTTATTTTAATTAAAGTTTCAAACAAAAAAAAAACCTAAGAAAAAATAAATCCAGTGACTCCAAAACTCGCGAATCAATTTTGGATATTTTTCATCAAAAACTCTTATCGTTAAAGTTGTAAACTATTCATAAACGATGTTTTTAATTGCTATGCTTTCAACAGCAAAAAATGTACCCCGAAAACGTAAACCTCGTATAGCGACTGAAAAAGAAGACAAAATGCTTGTTTGTGAGCCCAAAAAACTTCCGCATAAATCAGCAAGGCAGGTTTCAGTAGCTTTTTTCGGAGAAAATGGCTCTGTATTCAATCCAAAGAAAAGTTGCAAAAGTTTAGCTGTCGTAAATGACACCGCTGAAAGAGGTGTTGCGTTTATGAAAGACTACTGCTAAATTTTGTCAAATGATATGATATAAATAATATGAACTATTTTTCGAAATTTTCTTAATTTTTTGAAAGTGATCCCCCCAACACAGTTCGCTTCAAGTAAGATCAAGATTGATAAAATTGTCAAATTGTTGTTAGTATTTTTAAGAAGTTCATGTTTATGTTCAATCAAGAGATTACGAAGTTTGCTGTGAAAGTGTTGTATGTGTTTCTGTAGGCGATGGTTATATTTTGGCGCAATTTGTTCTTGTGACTTTTATATTTATGATGACAAAATAATAAATCATTTGACGTAATTTCCCTATTTTCTAATGTACCAGTGGACTTAGCTTTGACGATTATTGAAAAAAAAGTGGGATAAAATTGAAACACACACAACAGTAACACTACTGTAAGGAAATCATAAAGTTTTGTTTGAAGGAAAACAATTATTTTAACTTTCATGGAAAATTGTATAAGCAATTAAATGGAATGCCGATGGGATCACCTGTCTCACCCATAATAACGGATTTAGTGATGGAGGAATTACTTGACGACTTTATGACTAAAATAGACACAAAACCGCGAATACTGACAAAATACGTTGATGACATTTTTGCGGTTGTGAAAATTGATAAAGTTGACGAAATATTGAACAAATTAAACGAATTCAACAAAAATATATGTTTTACAAAAGAGGTATAACAGAATGCCACATTAGCATACTTGGACACTATGGCGATTAAAAGTGGGAACCAAATAATATTAAATGGTATCAAAAACACACAGCTTCGGGTAGACTCATAAACTTTCATTCAAAGCACCCAAAAATTACAATACTAAATACAGCACAAAATTTAGTCACTAGAGCACTGACAATTAGCGTCCAAGTTTTCCATAATAACAACATAAACAGAATTAAGAAAATATTAGAGAAAAACAGTTTTCCAAAACTAACAACAAAAATACTAAATGACAATTTTTATAAAGATAAGGGACCAAGATCAGAAAGGGGTACAGTTATATATAAAGCAATGCCATATATTCCTGGTTTGATGGAGAGATTCGCGAGATTAAGTGCACTCAAGGACACAAAAATTGCTAATAAAACAGACAATAAAGTAGGGAAATTTTATAGCAACACAAAATATAAAGTATCGAAACTTGACAAATCCTGCCTTATTTCCAAGATTCCTTGTGCGGAGACGGGTCCAATATATGCTAGAACGTATATGTTGGTACTACAAAAAATAAATTAAGGACAAGACTCTCAGGACATAGTTCGGACCAAAAAAACATAAATGGACAAGCTCCAGACAGCACTTTCAGCCCACTATGCTGAGCTTGGGCATTTCCCTAATTTTGACGCAGTGGAGATCTTACAAGAAGAAAGTAATCACGAAAAGAGATTCATATTAGAGATGCTCCACATTATTAACACCCCCACTGACAAGAGAATAAACTTCAAGAGCGACACAGAAAATTGTGCTCATATATATAGACATTTAGTTGACAATTAGTTAGTTTAATTTTAGCCTTTCTATAATTGTAACGTAAGTTTTGCTAAGTTTTGTTAATTTATTTAATTGTGTACTGTGCTTATTATTGTTTTAAATGAGGAAATGAAAATGAGGAAGGATCTTCCTCGAAATATTGGGGAAAAAATTTTAAATAAATATTGACCTAAAGCCAGAAAAGTGTTTTAGTTTAAAAATGCTTTTTTTTATTGATACCAGTGAAAATAAATGAGGCGCTCAGTTTCAAAACCGGCCAAGTGCCTTTTTCTTACTTTTGAAAAAACAACGAAAAACGTTTATCTTCATCTATGTTCATTGAAAAATTAAAAAGTATTTCCCACATAATAGCTTATAAAATTTCTTACTCAAAACACGTCAGATCATTCTTTTCTAGTTTCATCTGCCGATGTTTTTGAGGAAACAATTTTGCACTTGGCCGGTTTTGAAACAGAATTCAACAAGATTTGTTTGAAAAAAATGCACTTGGCCGGTTTTGATACCAAGGTACTGCACTTGGCCGGTTTTGATACGAAAGTACTGCACTTGGCCGGTTTCGATACCTAAGTACTGCACTTGGCCGGTTTTGAATACAATTCAACTGAAATAATATGTAAACGTGAGAAATATTGTAGGAGTCACCGAGGTGAGTGAAAATCGCGATTTTGTAGTTAGCGTGCGATTTTTAACGAATTCCACTATAACACCTATAGGTCACGTTAGTGCAAACTCTTATCGCACATAACTACGTTTTGCGGTGCGTGCGATTTTTGGATTTTATTGCTTTAAGGATATTTTCCTTTTTTTTGGAGTATCCCGGAGGTAGGCACTTCATAAGTGACTACTCATCGAGGCGGTTCACTCCGAGTCACTTTGGGTCCCTTGGAGTCACCGAAGTGAGTGAAAATCGCGATTTTGTAGTTTGCGTGCGATTTTTGTAGAATTGGTCTATCACACCTATAGGCCACGTTGGAACAAGAGCTTATCACATATAACTACGTTTTGCGGTGCGTGCGATTCTATTTTTATTTTTGCTGATTTCGTTACATTGCTTCCTGTCTTCAGAGGACGACGATATACTTAATTTTAAACAAATCCACTAAAATTCAAAAATCGCACGCACCGCAAAACGTAACTTATTTCTTGTACAAACGTGGCTATAGGTGTTATAGTGGAATTCTTTAAAAATCGCACGCAAACCACAAAATTACAATTTTCACTCACCTTGGTGACTCCAAGTGACCCAAAGTGACTCGGGGTGAACCACCTTGATGAGTTGTCACTTATGGAGTGAATACCTTCGGGATACTTCAAAGAACAAGGAAAGTATCCTTACAGCAACAAATTCCGCAAATCATTCTGTGGAAATACCCATATATAGGTTCACAACTTAATTTCGAAAGAATTCCAATTGTGACAAAATTTCAGCTAAATTGAACAAAAAAAATTGTATCATGTACTTGGCCGGTTTTGAAACCAAGTTCATGTACTTGACCGGTTTTGAAACCAAGTTCATGCACTTGGCCGGTTTTGAAACCAAGGTACTGCACTTGGCCGGTTTTGAAACCAAGTTCTTGCACTTGGCCGGTTTTGAAACCAAATCATCAAAATAAATTTAAAAAGTTTTATATATCTGTCAAAAAATTTTTTTTTAATCTAAAAACATAGTAGAACGATAAAGCATGATTCAGATTTTGATATATGAGAATATCTAAAAATTTTATTTTTTTGCACTTGGCCGGTTTTGAAACTGAGCGCCTCAAATGTTATTTTCAAACCTGCTTTTAAATATTTATAACCACCTTATCTTATCCTGTTTTTACCATGTGTATAACTAAGTAATATAGTTTTTTTCTTCAAAAAAAAACACGAGTTAACGGAAGAATCGTTTATTCAAAGTATGCTCTCTCGCTTTTCACATATTTTTCCTGATTTTGGAGGATGCTGAACACGATGGCGGTGCTTAGATTTTTTTTGGAACTGGCCCCATGCCCCTAAATGGCAAAAAAATGGTAATTTGGGTCCGTTGGGGCGGTTTTTGGCCACTTTGGGGGGTGGGACCAGTTCCAAAAAAATTCTAAGCACCGCCATCGTATTCAGCTTCCTCGAAAATGGGGAGTGATAAATATTTTACCGATGGAAGACGCGGAATATGCGAATCCCCCATTTTGGGGCGGTTTTTGGACATTGGGGTCAACTCCAAAAGAATTTTAAACACCATCATCGTGTTCAGCATCCTCGAAAACGGGGGGTGGAGGTGGTCTGGTTGCTGCTTTAAATATTTGTATTTTTCAAGTTTTTTTCCGACTCACAGAATCCACTATAAGCCCATTGTGCAGAGTTACAAATATGTAAATAAAAATTACGTCAAGAGCGATCCATTTTTTTTCTCAAAGGAATATTGTACTTTAATATTTTTAATTTATATAATTTTTTTCGTTTTTCGATCGGACAGGGAAGGCTGTTTTTCATTAACATTTAATAAATAAACATGGTTTAAGCATTGAAAAATACATTATTTAAAATTGAAAAAAATCTCACTTATACTCTATTTCAATACGAATCGAATACCGTTAAATTTATAAAAATCGTCGAATCCGTTCAAAAGTTATAAGCTTTTGAAAAAATTTTGTCCCCGAATTTCAATTGCCTATAACAAAAAAAAAATAAAAAAAAAATCACTTCACATTTCAATTTCTAGCACATACCACTATCTAAATAACAAAATTTCATTAAAAATAAAATTTTATTTTTTAAAAGTGGCCCAGTTCGTAAGTTCTGACCCACCTGGTAAATTTAAAACGTGCTTTTAGAAGAAAAACGTTTAGATTGACGAGTATCGAACCCATGCACTGTGAAGTATGAGTTCACAGTCCTAACCCCTATGCCACGCTGCCTGCCTTATTGCAGATTTTTGTTATGCCTTTTGTTCACTGTGTCTACAATGTTTTGTCTCAATTACGCAGCGTAATCTCTTTTTAAAATTGTCCTCATAATTTAATGAAAGTTTTTTTTTTTTTCTGAGATCACTCTGTATGTTCGACTTTAGGTAAAAATTAGGTTTTAATTTAGAGCGCTCTATGTATTTGCTCCCGGTGCACAGTAGGCTGGTTCAAAATCGTATGCAAAATTTAAACGCCGTCAAATTTCTGGTGCTCAGGCCTGAAAACATACATTGAGCCTATGAAGCCCCTGTACCAAAATTTCACCCGAATCGGACCATGGGAATGCGTGTCAGTGGGTCGATTTATATGATTTTTGTGCATTTTCGAGATGATATTTCAGTATTATTTCTTTTAATTAACAAAAATATCAACTTCGAGGTATGAATATTCGTGGTTATAATTTTTTACGGACTCAGTATGATGTGAAATATGTGTGAAAATTATAAATCAGAAAATCGCCACAAATTTGAATATTGATTCATTGATACGAATATGAAAAATGCTAAAAAATCTGACAAACTTCCATTTTGCCCGTTCGAAACCATACCTATTTTATATTTTTTCGGCCACGGTACTATGCGCAATCGATTGGGAATCTTTTTACACAGAAAACGATGTGTCAAAGATTTTTTGTACCAACGATGCGATCGGTAGAAATATTTGATTAATAAAAGCAATCATTTTCGTCATAAGAAAATAAAGATTTTTAGTTTATTTTTGTTCAAAAATTGTCTCGAAAATGCACAAAAATCATACAAATCGACCAACTGACACGCGTTCCCGTGGTTCGATTCTGTTGAAATTTTGGTACAATAGCTCCATGGACTAAAGATATATTTTCGGGACTGAGCACCAAAAATCGGAACATATATTGCATTTTGAACCACCCTAGTGCACAGTGGCGGGATCTGACATTTCTCGTTGCAAAAATCATAACTTCTGAACGAATTGAGATATCTCTATGATTTTTTTTGTTATGGACAGAAAAATAGTACAGCTTTTACTGCACAAAATTTTATTGGAATTGACCATAGGTATTCCTGGTCAAAGTTAGACTTTGTAATATATGTACAAATTATGAATATGAAGTTCTCCATATGACTGTTTTTTATAAAAAAATTTATTAAAACCATGAATTGATTGCTTTGAACAAATCCATAGTTAATTAAAATTCAACATTTTTTTCTACACTGAAAAAAAAAATTTTCCAAAACTTTAAAAACACTGAAAACGCAGATTTTCTAAACGAATTGATGTAACTCAATATTTTTTTTTCTATAGACTAAAAACTAAAACAGCTCTAACATTTCAAATTTTCATTTAAATAGACGTACAGGACGCTAAAAACGAAATTTTCTGTATAACTTTATTTATTTGAAAAAAAAGTTTCGAAATAAAAAATGTATTATAACATGTAGTTTTATATGAGTACCTATAATTTAAAAGCGTAACCTAAATTTTTTGGAAACATTCATCGATATTTACATAATTATCTAATAAATCTAACATTTCCCGGGAATATATTTTTTTTCAACTCTTTTTGAGTTCGGGCATGCCTTAATGATGAAATCTTCGGAATTGAATGCTGCTCCGAAATCTATGATGAACTTTTGAATATTTCATACATATATGCATAGCTGGGCACCGTTAATCAAATAGTTAACTTCGTTAATCGCTAATCCGTTACTAAAAAAGTTAACTTCGTTAAACGTTAAAGCGTTACATTTCAGAAGACTTAACGCAAGTTTTTTTTTTTTTTTTTGTAACTTCTTTTCTTTTTATTGAATCTTCTCTTTAGAGACTAACAATAAGTTTTAAAATCTTATACTAAGTAACATTATTATAGATTAATATTATGTATAATTAATGTATAATTTAATAATGAAACAAAAAGTTAGCAGGGACTAATACTTTTTGTATAGTGCTGGTAGCCGAGACGAACTAGGTCTCTTGTTGCTGCACTCTCCAATTCATCGGACAGCGGCTGAGACGAACAAGGTCTCGTTCACGCGTCCTCATCGGAAGAGGAGGTGACTGCGATGAAAGTTAACGTTAAAACGTTAATCCGTTAACACGTGATAAAAATTGCATTTTTTATATCGTTTCTTCTTAAAAAAACTGTTGGTTCGTGCTCTGGAAATTAACAGCTTAGGAACAAAAAAAAAGACGTGTGTACTTGAAGTTCTCGTCTGAAAGCGAAGCTAGTTTCGGCATTAAAATATCTTTGCCCGTGGAAAAAAGACGATCAACTGCAGGCTTTGAGGTTATAGTAGTACTATATTGAGTAAACAGATTTATGAATATAGGTTCCCCGAGGATTGCCGCATTGTTAAACAAGTCTTTTGATTTCATGTCTAGCTACATTTTGACGAGATTTTGAGTTTTACTCTTTAAAGATTTGTGGCTCTTAGGTTTTTCTAAAGATTCAGTGACAGAATTTAGAAAGTCTTTCTCATCATCGTCGTTGTTACTCGCGACTCAAACTATCTCTGTCCTTCCAACTTTCTGCAGCTTCTTGTCGTAACGCCTCTTCTACATTTTTTTCCATGCATTTTTTACTGCATCCAATTGACTGCTGTCATACGTTTCCAGTCATATTAACTGGAACTTCGGGTGAAAAGCCACGACAAGTTGGCACTGTCCCGTCATCCAGAAGTGGTCCAAACCTTTCCTCCATGCCGTTTAATAAGGAATGTGCTAAAGCTGTGCAATTTAATATGCCTTTAGACAAGTCAAACCTACACAAATGCATTTTACTATGCATGCTATCAATGTGTGCACAAACTACACCAGCCATGTACTTTGTAGAGCCCGAATGCACTTTTTTGTCTTGAACACCCAATTTTCCGAAAATGTACGAAATTGTTCTAAAACTTACTACAAAAAAAAACCCTAGCAAAATTAGATATATTTCACATTAAATTAATTACAAAATCTACTCATTGCGGTTATTCTCATTTACTAAAAAACAAAAAAAAGGTAAATATTTAAATATTATAAATTGTCCAAATGTACCGAAAATGTACTGAAAATGTGCTAAAAATTTGGCGAATGTACTGAAAATGCCCCAAATGTACTGACAACGATTTTTCAGGACGAAAATGTACCGAAAATGCCATCACTGGTATACATACACGCAGCCATTGCTTGCGTTATGACGTAGTTACTCGCGGGTAAACGAAAGGCTTACACTGCTATAGACTAACGTTACCAGATATTTTTGACCAAAACGCGGAGCAGGAAAAAGTTGATGACATTTTTTTAAAGATTCTTTTGATTTAACTGCAAAAAATTTTATGTACTAAAAAAAAAGGTGATCACTTTCACATCCCGAAAACCTAGTTAAATGATATTTATTATTTCCAATGAAAACGCGGACCGCGCGGAGCAGAAAATCAAAAACGCGGACTTGCTCCGCGAAAAGCGTATCATATGGTCACGTTAATTTAGACGTTTTTTTTTAAATGCTATAAATGTAAAATAATTTGTCTTAAATCAACCTAAACTAGTAATATTACCAAACACCTTTGGCCCCGTTTCTATAAAAGGGACACAAGATATCTTTTATCCTTAACTTGGAGTGTGTGCAGGCTTTTGACCAGGGTTATGACCGGTCACTGTCTAATTGGGCATCGCGCTTTCAGGTTGGGCATCGTATCCAATGACTGGTGTAGAAATTGTCATGAACCCGAGGAAGAGGAAACCATGGACCATCTTTTTTGCACTTGCCCTGCTTTGGCAAGTAATAGACTAAAATACTTCGGGCAGCCATTCTTTATATCCGTGAATGAACTAAATAAAATCCACCTGAGTGAAATCAAAAGATTTGCTGTAACAACAGGCACCTTCATGTTGGAGGTGCACCACAATGAAAGGACCAGAATTTACTAATAAGACTTTAGCAGAGAGTTTGTGGTAACACTATGGACCCCTGTGGTCTATGTGATGCTATGTCCGCCACCAAAACCTAACCTAACCTAAACAAAGATATTCAGGAGCAAAAGAAGAAAAAAAGTATTATAGTGACACATGAAGTAATTTAGCAAACCATGGGAGTCAAAAAAGCAATAAAAGCAATATTTTATATTTTTATAGAAACGAGTACTGACGCAATGCCTGCATGAAACATCTCTCACTATCTCTTCACAAAAAAGTTCATTCACGTCTTCAACCAGTTAATTCCATAGTCTTGCTCTCTGCCTTTAATTACATCTCATATTTTTGATTTATATAGAAATCAATTTCACAATCACCAATGCCATGAAAACATCTTCCTATCTTCCTCCTTTACTTTAGTGAGAATCGTTGGTAAAAATAAAACAAGAATGGTTAGTTTTTTCATCATATTGCTTAATATTATTATGAGAATGTTTCCATTTTCTTAACTGGATTAACGATTAACGGACTTGGGGAAATTTAACGGAAGTTAACACTTTTTGAAGTTAACTTAAAAGTTAATCCGGTATTCGAAATATAACTTCGTTAATTAACGATTAACGGATTAACGAGTTAATGCTCAGCTATGCATATATGATATGATTTGAAATAGTCATTTTTACAGGTGTTTCTTTATAGGACAAAGTGAAACGATCTGGTTTCAGCTTTTTGAAGAACTGATAGAAAAACTTATAGAATATTACTATTTATACCATCCAAAGGAATATATTTTTTTTCATTTTCCTTGAAATAAGTAGAAAGAAAGCAAAAAAATTTTACTACCCCAAATATAACTTTTGAAATTACCTTCCTTAGGTAGTCTAATTCTTTAAGTTTTTCTTGCTTTAATTGCAAATCGGAGTAACAGTAAGATAAAACAAAAGATTCAATATTTTTATTTTTACCTTGATTATATCAGAAAACAGAGTAAAATTTTAAAAATTCTCTCTCAACTCACTATGAGAGATTAAAACAGTTTCTGAGAGACGAAGTAATATTTTTTATTGCACCATCAGAACATCCCGTAGCGAATTGCGCGAAAAAAAAACTTATGGCTAGGGTTACCAGATGACTTGATTGGACAAGTGGCACATTTGAAAAAATTTTAAATTTTTTTAAAAAAGTTCTATTTTTTCTAACTTAAAAAAAAAAATTTGCTGAGCAAAAAAAAAAAAATGAAAAAAAGGTCCTCAGTTTTAGTCCTCTACATGTAATAAATTTTAATATAAATACTAAACACTACTTGTTGAAGAATTAAAAAGTAGCACATTTCATCGAAAAGTAGCAAACCAACGCAAAAGTAGCTAATTTGCTACTAAAGTATGTCATCTGGTAACCCTACTTATGGCATCATTTTGTAAATCACGACACGCTACTTCGCGCTGCGTTGTTGAAATTGGCATTTCATAAAACGCTACCCTGCGCTGAATGTTGAGTAACGCAATAACGTAGTGGAAGCTATGCAAAGTGGCATTTTGTAAAACGCAAAGCTGCGATTTCGTTCATATGAACTGTCAATTTCTTTACTTACTCATGAGCTGCCGTTGGGCTTGTAGATGCTGTTGAAAAGCAAGCCGAAGCAACAAATGAATTATTAAAAGTTTAACAAATAGAAAAGGAATGTTTAGTAACCTAGTCGCCTTAGACAAAAGCTTTTTTTTATTTTTAGTTTAACTGTTTTTATTGCTATTTTACCTTGCGCATTTGGAATCGTCGACAACAGTTCAATAATAAACAAAACGAACAACTGATATCGTTACCAGATTACGAAAATTTGTTAATGCTTGAATTTTTCACAAATTTACAAAAATTATCCTCATTATATTTTACATCTGACAACGCTCAACTGTAGCTGAATGACATTTCGTCGTAACAACGTAACATAGCTAACGCAATTACGTGGTGATTTACAAAATACCGATTTTAAATCCAAGTAGTGCGCTGCGTTGGCGTTGCGTTCCAACGCGGTGATTTACAAAATAGTGCCATTAATGAGTGTAAGCTTTTTTCAAGTGTACAAAAAATTCGTCGCTTACAGCTGAATGAGTGATAGAAGTTAAATAAATACATACCTACTACTAAGTACTACCTTCTAAAAGACATATGGCCCTTTTGGGTCAAACTTATATAAACTTTACAGTAATAAGCATGATAGTTAAAAAATTCTTACTCTACACCCTAAATAAATGCATTTGCGTCGGAATAATTTTCAGCTAACTGCAATAGAAAAGGTACAACAAAAACACAAATTTTATTCTTAATTTATATGGGCTATTATCACGAAATGGGTGTAATGGATGTCTGTGTATAGTTTGGTCAGATGCAAGGGCTCAATAAAAAGTTACAGGGCGAGAATCTACAGATATGTCGCCTCCGTAACCTGTCCATTTCCCCTTTCAATACACTACCTAATTGCCACGGAGTATAAGTTTACAAAAATCCTCCCACTCCCGCGCTACAGGTTTGAAACTTGTCCATTGATTTTTCTATGTATACGTATTAAGGTGGAGCGAAATTTTTTTTTTCGATTTTCGAAATGGGTCATATGCGAAAAGATGCTCCATAATATATTTAATAAAAATTATTACTGGCACTTTTTGAAATTTCAATGTTTTGTACTGCCGCAAAGATATTGAAGTTTTGAAAAAAAGTAATATTACGTAGCGTTTGCTTGTATGGGATAAAGTCAATAAAAGAGCTTAGACGTGTTCAAATTGTGATTTTTATTTTAATATTAACAGAGACGTATGAAACAAACCACATAAATTCTATAATTGTAGTGTCGGACACTATAAATATACCCCTCTAACATGACAAGTTTCCCGGTATTTTGCGCAAATCTATACTTTTTTTTAAGCATTATTTTTCGTGATTTCAGCCTTGTTTTGATGAATCCATTTCTTTTTTCGGAACCACATACCGCAGCAGCGGCTTCACTAGCAATTTTCACAAATTTTTTACCTTTCAGTTGCTTGATAATAATGAATTTGCGATAAAATCCTGTGATTGATTGCATCCGAGGCGGCTCAGATAAAGAAACAGCAACACAGTCGATCAATTCAGTGTAAGATCTAGCCTGAAAGTTAAATTTCGGCAAAACAAATTGCAGAATAAGACCGGAGGATACGGTTTCTTTTTTTCTTAGTTCCAGCATCTTTTTATCAATTGTCTGACCCTGTTATTCTCTGAATAACAGAGTCAATTATTGTAATTGTTATTGTAAATTGTAATTATTTTTTTAAATGAATCACTCATATAACGAGAAAGCAAAATCGTTTGGTGCAAATGTTTGGCACCATAAATGCAAAGTGGTTGAGTTTTAAACCACATAGGAGAATATACTTTTAAGATAAAGTTTGTAAGAATCTGCAGATTGTCATAGGGTTTTGTTGAGCTAACATACAATCTTAAAATTCTGTTGGCAGTAGTAAGCTATCTCGAATGTATCATTTTACTGGGATTTCTTTTCAGGAAGCTTTCCGAACAAGTGCCCGTATTAATAGCTTGGCACATGTCGTACAGGTATAATTGATCAGTACTTAAATCTTTGATATTTGTAAGAGACGGTTAAATGCATTCTATGGGCTGAAACGCTGTTACTGAAAGCGATTTACATTCTTTTAACGCTTTGCCCAAGGGCCCATCAAAACTCCGAGGCCCGGTAGTAGAACCATCTAATTTTTCGAATAAGTGACGAAGAGGTAGTTCATTGGCATGAAATTGGCAGACACACCATTATAATGGTTGTTTTGTCCAAAAATTGATTGATTTCTTGACTCACAGCTAAAGCTTTGCTACTTGTAACCGACAGATGACCCAAGTATTTAGAGCCTGGTTCTTTGAGTAAGCTTATATGTTCTTCTAAATTCACTTTTCTCCTTGAATCTTTCAATGTCAATGTCTTGTTCTTACGTCTATCAAAATACAACCCCATTATTATTTAATCTTCGTCAGAATGTAACTCCTGTTTTATTTCAGTCCTTTGTTTTTCACGAGCTCGTCGAAATTCGCTCCTATCTACTACACTTGATAAATTTTCCTCCGATATTATCCCGACATCTTGGAGCGTGGCCAACACGATGGCAGCACCAGCTCGATCTGATATACCACACCGGTCTAATACTTTTGAAGCAGTAGAGAGCTTGGTTGTTGTGATTCAAAATTTTTTACAGTTGTTAATTGCAATTGCGTATTTTCAGATATGTTCAGTATGATGAACGATTGATTTATTGCTTTAACTGACCGTTCTCTATGAGAAGTTGTAGCTTCCTGAAGCTCTCCCTGGGACCGTTTTTCATAAAATTCTTACCTTTTTCTCTTCCTATTTAGGTTTTTCATGAGATTACTGCTTGTTTTAAAGTCGAAGCCCCCTATATACATTTTTCTGTAACTTAAGTGATCCTTTAAGAAATCCCAGCCTTTTAGAGAGACTTTTAATTCTTTTTCACAAGAACAAGAGACATAAAATTTACATTTGCATGCTGCAATATCAAATAATGGTGCGGCTTCTATTTTGAACTGTGACAACTTCTGTTTATAGCGTGCAGTGTCTCTTCTAGAAGCACATGATTTTAACACTCCTCTGTACTGAATCGAAACTTCAAATGTACTTTTTAGAGGCTGAGGTATTTTTTTGTCTTTAACATTGAAAAAAGTACCGAAAATGCCAACACTGTGCTAGACTGCAGCGTAAAATTCTTTGTTTTCATCTGTCTCGTCGCTGGTTGGCCTCTGCTTTCCTTTTTCTGTGCAATGCGTACTGTTTGATTGCTTTGCGGCAGTACTAAAACTCAAAATTTTGAAAAAATATTTATATACCTATAAAAGGTGATTGACGAAGCACCTTTTCCGCACTGGCCCATTTAGAATATGTAAAAATAAAAAATCACCATAGAGCCGCGCTCCACCCTAATACGTATGTATGTGATATATCCTGAATAAACAAGACGATAAACGATTTTTGTGGGCTAATAACTGCAAGGAGCAAGTGTCAGAACATAATACTACAGAATCGGGTGGGCATCGCAGATATTAAAACGGTCAAATCTCATTACCACAGGACAAGAGTTCGTAAAAACGATAAGAAAAAAAGAGTGTCGCTACCGTAACCTGCCATTTTTGCTTATTATGCTATGCATATTTTCAAAGGTTTGACATTTCACTTTCACTTTTAACATTTCGTTTACATTTGTAATGTGACGATTTGTCCAAAAAATAAGTTTCGTCTCTTCTCTCAGATCCAAGACGCATATTTCAGTGAAAAGTCGCCTCCGTAATCAATAAAATGTTTGTCGCCTCCGAAGCTCTGAGTTAGTGTATTTTGCAGCAAACTTCCTTTTGAGTACTCTTACTGAAGATCCAGTGATAAATATGTTAAAATAACTTGAAAATGAAATAAATAAAAAAAACTTAAAGTACTACGATGACTTTTTTTTTTGTTCTCAATGAGTTCTAAAAATCACCCATTTCGTGATAATAGCCCATATAGGTGGAAAAAAGAATTTTTTCTGAAATGGGTCCTGGAAGATTAATTCCGCACCAGATGATGTTAAAAATCAATTTTCGACTGTTAAAAATGATTCACCGATTGGAACAAACATTTTTTTTCGGAAATAAGACCAAAACAGTCTTCGGCGATTTTGCCGAAGTTTTAATCGGAGCTTTCCTCCATTATCTTAATAAGGCTAATTGAATATAGCTGTCTTAACACCCACCAATTCACCAGGTCACGTAATGTGGTATTAAAATGACACATTTAATGCTACATATGGCTTCAAGTCTGCTGTGCTAACCACTCTAACCTAACCTAATCCTAGAGATAAGACAATTTTCAAAAAAGAAATTAAGACTGTTAATCACATAAGTTCTACCGTGTTCAAAATATTCAAGGTCAAAGGCTATAAATAGATTTTACACTATTTAAATTGTATCATGAACATAGCTGGTCACACGTAAAAATTTATCATTAATTTTAGGTTATGATAGGTTATGCCTAAGCATGACATAAATTTTTCAAAAAAAAACAGGAAAAATTGGAGAAAAAATGTCATTTTACAGGATTTAATTTTTCAAAAACAGGATTTATTACAGGATAAAATTTTTCTTCTTTTTGAAGGAGACTAGATAGTAATTGTTGTGTGTGAATAATTAAATTTAATCAGAGTCTTCGTCCATATATTCCTCGTCTGATTCATTTTCGATTCGTTCAGTTTCAACAAAATACTTGTCTTTCGCTTTGATTTTTCGCAGCATGTCCGGTTTTTTTTATCCAATTGTAAAAATCAATGCACATGTTTAAATTGATCTTAGTGGTCAGAATGGCTTTTAAAGCCATGGTTGGAAGAATCAGTATAAATTGACACATAACGTCGATGCGACAACTCTTCCGTGATTATCCTGTTTGCCTCCGGTGCGAAAATGTTTACGACGATAGCTTGACATTTCGTTCTCGACAGCTTAAACTTTTTTAGTCTAAAACATGCACAAAAAATATTCGTAGTACAATCTGCCGATGCGAAACTGTGCTTTCCATTAATAATGTGAAATGCCCATGTGCCTTCTATTACACCTGTGGCGCTATCAAACGTTGAATTGAAAAATTCGTCAACTTTTTGGCTGGAAGAAGCTGCGGACAAGGCATTGTTGTGTTTTGTTGATTTCAAGTGTCGACCAATATCAGCGTTGCCGCCGGATGCCGGAACACATCATTATTACTTTTAGTGCTTTCCAAAAATGGATATTTTTCTTTCAGTTTGTCGCTGAGAACGGATCGGCCTTTCGTCGATTTCTTCATAATACCACAAACAAATTTTACAGAACACAAGTCACAAATTATCAAAAATTGGAAAATAATTGATATGGTAATGCCTTATTTGACATCTTTTTTTGTAAAACAGTTAAGATCACGTTATCAACGTAAGGGTTTCCGAACACAAACTAACGAGAACGAACTAAGCGAGAAAATTATACGTAACTTTCAAGAGAAATATAAAGTTTAAAATAAATACAGGATAGTTACAGGATAATTACAGGATTTTTCACAAAAACACCGCAGTCATTTTTTTACAGGATATTCGCTGAAATCCTGTAAAATACAGGATAAATGGCATGGTTAGTTATGCCATACGCTCGCGCTAGAGTTGCACTTTTAAATTTAATCACTTTTTTGATTACTTTCCCATTTCTTCAATATTTTTCGACCTCTTCACATTTCTCGAGGTTTTTGAACTTAACGACTTTATCAACGTTTTTGAACTTTCAGAAATTTTATTTGTTTGTATCGACTGGTTACACTGAGGCTAGTGAAATTTTATTACAAGTTCCTCATGAAAAGACAAACATATTTCGAGCACCATGAGTCAGAATATTTACAGATCGCGAATGCATTGAAATCTTAATATGTATTTGAATAATTCAAATTTTAGAACGGCCACTTCCGGGGCCGTCCAAAGTAATGGTAGAAATCCATTTTCGACCTTTCCTCATCGATTAGTACAAACACTTTTTTTTTAGGAAATTAGCCTAAAACGGTTTCTTTCGGAGTCCGGAGGGATCCTAATGATGATTTAAATTCATATTTAACCTTTCCTCATCACATGGTGCCACAAATATTGATTATCACGCTCCAAAAGTTCAAAACGTTTTGGTTGCAGGTTTCTGTAGCAAACGACAGCGCTCCGTAGCTTGGCAATGCTCGTGCCTTATTAAGCCTAAAGCCTTAACCAAAATAGACGTGACGAGACGATAGCAGCTGAACGAACGTTTGCACTCGTTACGTCTGTTTTGACATTTAACCCACAATGTTACGTTAACCAGCGAAGTGAAAATAATCAACTGTTTTGCAATCGCATTACAAATAAATTAATAAATCCTCACAGCAGCAGTTTATTGTTGAATTTTACTTTGAAAATATTTGTGTGTGCCTGCAAACAGCTGTTATGACGAGTAGTGACGCTTTGAAGTTCGGTTCTTACGGAACAACACGTCTCGTCAAAAAGTTTCATTCACTTTCGATCAGTTACGTTTGTTCATTTTGGTTGTTAACATTGGTGTCCATATACTCAAACTTACTCGTTATGTCTCGTCACGTCTATTTTGGTTTATGCTTAAATCAAAATAGACGTCCCGCGACGTAACTGATCGAAAGTGGACGAAACATTTTAACGAGATGTGCTGTTCCATAAAAACCAAACATCAAACCGTCACTATTCGTTATAACAACCTTTTGCCGGCACTAAGCTAACGTTGTATTTCGGGTTATATGTCAAAGCAGACGTAACGAGAGCAAACGTTCGTTTAGTTGCTATCGCCACCTCACGTTTATTTTGGTTTAGGCTTTACGTGAAATCGCGTAGCCATAGATACTTCCATATAAACGCATGTATTTAATCGGTAGAAACGAAAAACTGTCGTGCAGAGAAAAACTGTTGTGTAGCGTGGAAGTCAAAGTCGGATGAAAAATCCGAACATCTGAGGGCAAGTCGTATGAAAAAACAGAAGTCGGATGGACGGTCGGATGAAAATCAAAATATGTAGTTTGATTTTTTCACAAGTTGAGCGACAAATCTGAGCATGTGGGGGATACAGTCGTACAAATTCATGCTTGCTTTCACTCTTCATTCGCTTTTTGTCTGCTGAGAAGCAAACATCATAGCAATTACATTTGAAAACGGCTGCAGCGATTTTGATGCGACTTGAGGATTTGGTGCACATATAAACTAAATTAATGTTGACCAAGTTTTTGGAAGCCATAAAATATTTTAAGAAAAAATCCCCGGAAGAAGTCACCAAAAAAGCAATGATTTTTTAGTGCAATTATAATCCGCTGGTCAAAACAACCTTAAGAATTATTTAAAATTTTTTTTTATTTTATGAAACTCATTTTTAAAACAAAGTCAGCGCTATTTTAAAGCTATTATGCCTAAAAAGCAATCGGCTCTCTAACTAACAGCGTTAAGAAAAAATAGCAAGAAGGAAACATACGTATTTTTGAGGGAAATAAAAAGAAAATTCGAAGAAAAGGATTTTTAATTTTCAAAATATTTTTTTTAATAGTTTTGAAATATCACATGATTTATACGTATGCATAGATTAAGCATGCATAGGTATTTTCATCTTCCGTTCCGTGGATAGTAGCAACAAGAAACACGTCATGTCCATTAATTCAATTAATGCATGGGTTTTCACCCTTTGGATTTTATGACTACCGGTTTCGCAAAAGTAATAAATATACCCGAATCAATTGGGTTTTATGACTGTCTGCCTTTTGCGTTGAACAGAATTGGGACGGAATCGGAAAAGCGGCAACGGAATTCCGCTGTCAAAAATTATAGCACACTTGATGCTATGAAATTGAACAGCGTACGACTGATAACGTACCGACGGAAAACCGCCGTTACCGCTCTTCCGACCCCGTCCCAATTCTGTTCAACACATTTGATTTTCAATATTCTTGATTTGATTTTCAATGTTCTATTATTTCATCAATACAAAAACATAAGGCGCAAACGAGTTAATTTTGTTCTTTACTCTGTCAAAACTGTTCGCATACTAAAGTCGGAAGGAAAGTAGTATACTTCTCAGCAGACAAAATGTGCATGAACAATGGAAGCAAGCATGAAGTCGTATGACTTGCCCTCATACGCTCTACTTTTCGATCAACTAAAGAAAAAAATCAAAACATTTTAATTTTCATACGACCTGGCGTACAGCTTCTGTTTTTTAAACGACTTGCCCTCAGACTAGTTTTTATTCGACCTGTGAAAGTCAGATGAAAAGTTGCAACGCTTAAAGTGCTATTAGATTTCATTTAAAGCCCCTTCAGACTATGTGAGAAGTCATATGCTTTTTTGTATATTTTTATGTATTTCTTTACATACGATCTGTCAAATACAATAAGATTTATATTATTGTGTTCATACTGATATGATGTTAAGAGAATTTGACATTTCTCAAAAATAATTTTGAACGCAGGTAAATTTTTGCATTAATTAAATACACGTAGCACGTTTTATTTTTTTATTTAATGTAAAATAGTTTAATGTTTATCGTTAAAGATTAAAAGTCGTAAAGGAATTTAAGAAGACTACCTTATTACCATACATTGGCTGGCATTTTAATATTAGGGTTTACAGTTAAATCATTACTCCATTCCATAATCTATCAAATTTTTTTGTTTGTAAATACATTCTTTTTAAACAAAAACAATTACTTGCCTTTTTTTAAAATATCTCATTTCTCCTATTACTTCTCTTATGAAATAGACTTGAATCGAATGTCAAAAAAGTCATATGCTTTCTCACATAACAAATCACTTGTGTAATATAAACACATTCACACTATGAGAGTTGTCATATTCGACAACTCATAAGACTTTTTATATGACTTCTCACATAGTCTGAAGGGGCTTTCAGTCAAGTGCGTTGTAATTTTGACAGCCGATAACCGGTTGGCGGTTTTTCCGTCACCTGTCGGTATTGTGTGTAAGCTATGGGGCCGTTCATAAATTACGTGAGACGTTTTTGGGGGGAGGGGGGTCAGCGGATTCTTACTAAATCTTACGAGAGGGAGGGGGGTGGTCAATGATCATCTTACGTAAGATTTAAAATGCGTATTCATACATAAAAGCTGTATTAACGCATCGTCATTTGTGACAGTAATGATATATATGTATTTGAATTTTCGACAGTCACGAAAGATTAAGAAACATCGATAACAATCGATTTAAGTAATCGACTCTGAACGGGAAAACTTCTCTTCTGTTTATGTAATGACATAGGTATGTGTATGTAGTTGGGTGGTTCAGTTATGTATGGGAAAAATTAAAGTTGCTCCGATCTTCGCTCCACGGGCACCAAAACTTTCGTATTAGTGCCAATAAGAGACATGTAAAATTCGGTCCATTTCAGAAAACATTTGATGGGCGCGCGACCGTTTTGAAAACTGGAAAATGGTCCTTAATCTATCGAAAATCATTAATATCTCCGCGAAGCTACCTCATATAGGGATCAAACGTATTGCAAAGTCCTATTATTATTTCTCCTTCAACATTTTTCCCGAACATACTTACCCTCTATCACAACCACTTAGGGGGGTTCCCCTGCAAAAATGGCATTCTTGTGAAATTATGAAATTGACTCCCCCCTCTCCTCAGACGCCTCTGAAGGGGTAAGATGTTAGACCATTTTCTATTATTTTTACTCTCTCAAACTTTCCTCTCGACACACCTACCCCCTATCTGCCACCCTTTCGGGAGTCTCCCTACAAAAACACAAAAAATTTCGAAAAATAGTTCATAGCTCTCCCGAAATGACCCGTCGAGAGTTCATATGTATCACCAGGTCCTACTATATTTTCTTTCTAATATTTTTCCCGAAGATACCCACCCTCTATCTGCCACCCTTTTGGGGTCCCCCTACAAAAAACACCAAAAATTAGGAAAATTTCGGAAAACAATTCATAGCTTTCCCGGAGTGACCCGTAGAGGGGTCAAATGTATTACCAGGTCCTTTCTGCATTTTTTCCGAACATACTTACCCCCTATCTCAACCCCTTTGGGGGGATCCCTTTGAATAAAATGAAGAAATAGGTTGTGTTCTCTATCATTTGACAAAATTTGGTTGTATTCTTTCATAAACGCAACACCTCTTTCAGCGGTGTCATTTACGACATCTAAGCCTTTGCAAAAAGAGAGAACATCTTTGAATTCATCATCAGATTCCCATGTGGATGGATGATTATTGAGAAATTCTGTATTCAATCCAAAGAAAAATAAAAGTTTTTGGTTCTGTGTGAAACAAAGTGATTTAGACTATGGTTTAGTAAAATTTTGACGTTTTCGATGTTCCTGCCGTTTTTCAATTTTACAACGGGGTTCAAGGATTTGACCCGGTCTTTCGTTTTGTCCGTGATCGAGTGCAGACGTGTTTTCGTGTGTGGTCGCTCGCGTGGGTCTTAGTGTCGGACCCGTTCCACGTGTTTTTTTCAAAGCTGAGTGATTTGATTTGAGTGATTTCGTGATCTGAAGACTTTGGTGCATTAGGAAAAATCTTCGTACCCTTGAGTGTTATATAAAAATTGTTTGTCATTTTCGTGCCTTTTTTTTACTTTCGTCCATTGTCCCCTTTTCTGTCCTTTTTTGAGAGATTTGGTCAGATTAAACAACCAATAATGTAAAGTCATTGAAGAAAGTTTAAAGACAAGAAACATTGTTTTTGAAAGTGAAAAATATTTTTTGTGTTTTGAAAAAGAAAAAGATAAAACAATTTTGGTTTCTTATTATGAGCCAACATGTGTTGTATCATGTAATAGAGTTGAGAACTCAAAACCACGCCATAACGGTTTTAAAAAGAAAAAAACAACTCATATACACATTATGTAAAGACAATAAATAACAGTGAACAGTTGTGTTGCAAGTTAGTGGAGTTATTATTTTGAATAATTCATTAATTTCTCCTCTATCTGATGGTGGTAACCGCAAATTTTTATTATTTTTGTACTTAAAAATATAAACATAAATATAATTGAACAAAGGATTTTTTTCATATTGAAGCTATGTATTAACAAGGAATATAAATTTTAATGTGGAAATTTGTTTCGAAAAAAAATGAAATATATTTATACACTTGGTTTGGTTCAAGTAAACTAGATTTCATATTTTTGAAACAGATTTCCACATTAAAATTTATATTCCCTCTTAAAACATAGCTTCAATATGAAAAAAATCCTTTGTTCAATTATATTTATGTTTATATTTTTAAGTACAATATGAAAAAAATCCTTTGTTCAATTATATTTATGTTTATATTTTTAAGTACAAAAATAATAAAAATTTGCGGTTACCACCATCAGATAGAGGAGAAATAAATGAATTATTCAAAATAATAAAAGCAAAAAAAATCCAAAAATTTATACCTGATTTTTCATTTAAAAAAAAAAAATTAAATTTTTGACAAAATTTCATGATTATTTTCAGTTTTTACCGCTGAAGAAAACAACATAATTAAAAAATAATGAGAAATTCGAATTCCCCATTCAAAACTACTCCAAATGTGAGACTGAATTAAAAGAAAAAAGTTCACCTCAGCGATAACCAACATCGTTTTTAGGTTGTTGGTGAACTTTTTTTTTATGTGAAAGTTTCAAGAGTAATATGAAAATCGCTAATCAGGAGCGCAATATTTAGAAAAAATTGGTAACACATCCCACTCGGGACACTTATGGGAATAGGAAACTGCCGGTGCCTCTAAATTTCAGAAACTTTTTTCTTTTTTGAACCGGTCTACTGTACATGCATATGCTTCTGTAGTACCATTTTCTAGTCATATAAAGATTTTTGAATGCCTTGTTGTTTAAGAGTTATGAACGTGTCAGCATGGACTGCTTCGTTACATAATTTTGGAAGTTTTTTTTTTAAGTAATACGTTATTAAAAATATTTTTTTTCATCTTCACCTATCCGTTATTTATTCAGTCATAACAATTTATTTTAATGACAAAAAAACAGAAAACAGAAAAATTAAATATATTCATTTGTAGTTAAATATTTTGTGAATTAAGAATTATTGTTTGCTTTTGTTATTCGAGGAAACTTGAGGTGTTATTCAACTCCTAGCCAGATTGCCTGCCTCATGGTTTCTTTTGTAGTAATAGACGGAGAGCCCGCTGTGGAAAAGTCGAGTGTATAAGATTACAGGATAAGATTTACGGGAATGATAGTAATGCAATTTGGTGAAACTAACCAACCAGGGTTGCTTTGCCAAAGCCTGTCCCGATGCCCGAAAATGCCCGAATTTTAGTCAATTTTGTTGTTTGAATTAAAACTGTAGTATATTACAAGTCGAAATGTATGCCAAATGATAGCACTCGAAGAAACCTAAATATAATATATGAGGTTGCATTGTTGAATCCTGTCCCAAACATAAGTTTTCACCGGTTTTTTGTAAACATACAGACTCGTGAAACAAGAACTTATCAACATAAACAAATCATTGTCAACAGAAATGAATGTCATTAATATACCCTTTCTAACAAAAAAAATTTAAATTATTTTGATGAATTTTGGTAATTTTTTTGATCCAACTCCGGCTTCGCGGCGACTTTAGGGCGCGTATCGGTCTATAATATTTCCTATACTAACATTTTAAAGCAAATGAATTGTCAAAGATGTGACATCATGTCAAAAAAATTTAAAAAACTTACCAAAATTCATCAAAATAATTTAAATTGTTTTGGTCAGAAAGGGTTAATATGAAAAATGTTTCTTTCAGTGTTAAACCATTTTGAAGGGGATGAAATGAGCTTTATAAATATGTTAATAAAACTGTAGGTTAAAATGGATCTGTCTAAAAAGTCGTAGTATCTCGAAAACTTCGAGCCGGATTTCAAAAATTTTAGAAACAATATTGTAGCTTTTTAAATTGCATTTCATATGACACCCATATTTTGGAAATCAATGCTTCTGACTTATATTAATTTTTAGAAAATCTATATCCGCAACTTCCGATGGCTATATCTCCGAAACCAAATCAGAGCGACACTTTTTGATTCCATATTTATTCTTAGAATTCAAAAACACATAAGAAAATATTTGGTTTATAATCAATTTCGATTGTGAGCTAAACTGAACATAAGCCAAATATCAATATAATAGTAAGTTGTACTAACGACTCGACGCGAGAACGGAGCTGCGTCGGGTTTCGGCATTGCAATCCATATAGCTCCAAAACGGCTGGATGGACCATTATCAAACTTGGCATGAAGTATAAACATAATATAAACTTTCTTTTAATGCACTAAAAACAAAATGTTTTGTATGGCGAACTTTGTAAAAAACTACAAAAAAAAATATTGATCATTTTTTTCAGTGTATTTTTTATTTATTTTCAAAATCCAATTATAAGGTTGGAAAGGCCAATAAATGAAGTTTTTAAATAATAATGGCATTTGATGTAGTTCATACCTTATCATTTCTCAAATTTTCAAAGACCCATATTTTGTTAACCAGTGTTGCCATTCTAAAAAATTTTTATTTCTGTGTCGAGGACACAGAGTACAGAACAATGTTTTTATATATTTCCCATGATAAAAAGCTATTATGAAAATAACGGTAAAACAAAAGTATTCAGAATACAAGCACGATTTGCAGAAAGTAATTTGGAATGTTGCTTTTGTTATTTGCTTTGAAAATAGTACGGAAGAGTGGCTTGGCAATGATGAAAAACAAAAAATTGTCATTTCGATTTTGGAAAAAAAATCTCCTGACCTCAAATGTGTTTTAACAAGCATTAAACTCATCTCATTTCCCTCTCATATTAATATAAATCACAGGAAAATTTTAAGCGTAAAAAAAATTGGGGTTTTTGAGAAAATCAGCCTTGTTTTTTTTTTTCATAAAAAGCGCTATAACTCCGATTTTCAACAATTTGTAGCTGGGAAGGATGTTTCAAAAATAAAAGAAATATAAAAGAAAAAAAATTATAGGTAAATTTTTAAATTAAATTTTGTTAATAAAAAAGATTTTTTTTTTGATCCAGTGGTTGTTTAGGTTAGTATTAATAGCGTCTCGTCTTAGGGAATAAAAATAATCTTACTTTTAAATTAGTTAAGATATTTAAGATTTAGGTAAAATTTTTCTTCCCAATTCGATGTAAAACTTTTTTTTGTAAAGGTACTCGTAATTATAATCCATTGACCTTGCATTTTGGGTATGACAAGATTTTTTTTCTGTTGCGTAGGGGGGGGGGTCAGCGTGAGTATAAAACTTGGGTTTCGGGATTGAAAGCCCCCCATTTGACCGCCATTTTGAAAAATGGGTGTAAATAGTTCTTACGCCGTAAGTCTCTCAAAAATTTTTTCAGTTTTGTTTTGTAGAAAATTGAATTCCCTACAATCTTGATTGAAACACTTTTTACTGTAAAGTTGAAAATAAAAAAGTTATAATTAAAAATATACAATAATATTCGGGGAAAATATCATTTAAGGACGATAACTTTTTTTTTCTATTGATTTTTTTAGAAAAATACCATTTCATTGCGAACAATCTCTTATACTAATTTTGTAATTTTTTTTACTTTAGAGAGGTGTTAGGACGAGTCAAAGGGATTAAACTAAGAGGTAACCCGTACGTTAGGGTGATTCATAGAAAAATACTTCAGACGTTTTTCGTAGACCATTTCATTGCGAACAATCTCTTATACTCATTTTGTAATTTTTTTACTTTAGAGAGGTGTTAGGACGAGTTATGACTCCCTTTGATTAAACTAAGAGGTAACCCGTACGTTAGGGTGATTCAGACACAAAGAAAAGTTTATGAAAATCGTTCTTCTTCAAGTATGTATATTATGTTATTTGTCCTCCGAAAGTAGTATGCATTTTTTTTAAGAACTTTAAGAGATTAAATTTATTATCTCTATGTACATTAGGGCGGAGCAAAAAAACACTTTTGGAGCCGATCGCCTTGTAAAAGCAATAGAACGTTAGTATTACATAAAAAAGAGAGAAGCCGCGAGGTAGGCGCGTACAAATGATATCTTCAGCTACCGCATGAAGCTCAAAGTTTGAATTTCGCGTAAACAATATAGTTATGCGTCAGGATAAAATCGTTTTAAAATTTCTCGGCGCTGGAGTTACCGATTTGACTGAAATTTTTAGGGCGTATTCTACATAATAACAGAAGGTTTTCCAAAAAATTTCAGCTTTCTAGGTGGCTCAGAAGCAAAGATAAACTCATAGGAAGGTCGAAAAACGTAGTAATTTTAGGCGATTTTTGTTTTTTTCGCCTCTTCGAATGTCTGTATGCTGCGTAATTTTGCAGCTATTAAGACGAATGAGATATAGAATTCTTCGTCCTTGGACCGCTGATCGTACCCCTCTTAAAGGTTTTATTCGTGATAATCAAACTAAATCTAATGGAATTCCCTTTTTTTAATACTAATTTGCAAATTTGGTTCGTTTATGCCGAACCAAACCAATATTATTGATAAGAGATAATCCGAAAGAGCAAATAATTATTTACTTTTTGCTTCAAACTGGATTGAATGGACATGTTAGGGAAAACTAAATAATTTTCAGTCCTTAAGGGGGCTAAATTGAAGTAGGATTCGCTAAATTTTTATTTTTTTATTTATTTATTTGGTAAAACATAAGTACAATAAGATTTAAATCTTTTGCTGTACAATATACTTAACTTTGGTCAATTAACAAATCTGGTCAAAAAAATTAAAGAAAATATATAGTTCTTAAATTCTAATTAACAAATAAATAGCACAAATAAAATTAGCAAAAATAAATATAGCAGATGTATGAATATTAAGAAAGAGAAAAATCTAAAGACGCGAAAAATGTTGAGAAACCAAATGCTAAAAATTACGTTACATTCTTACGCACATTTCGACATGAATTGCTCCGAAAACTCATGGAATTGAATTCTTTAAACATTTTTTATGTACAGCTCCGTGCAACTAATTAGGGACATTAAATAAGCATTGAAACTTTTGGTAATATTAGTATTTTATTTATAAAAAAACACTGAAATTTGTTTAGAATTAGCTTGAATAACCCATTACCTTTCTTGAGAAACCATTATATTTCTATTATTTACCCAAATTTTTAAGATAATGTAAAAAACTTAAATACAAGTTAATAAGATGTTCACTTTGTAGTTTTAAATCTTATCTTTATTTTTAATTCCTTTTTGGTTTACACATTTAAAGTCAATACATATTTTTTTTGGCTATGCCAAACTTCACAATTTATATTTATTTTTTGGCTATGCCAAACCGTTCAAATTATATATATTTTGGCTATGCCAAACTTTTACAAATTACAATTTGTTGGCTATGCCAAACTTTACGAATCCCGAAATTAGACTAACTGCTCAACTTGAATCAGGTCCCTATCAAACCTGTAGCAGAGTCAGCGCTGCCCGTTTCAAACGCGACTGCGATGTAAAATTGCTGACACTGCAGAGAAACACCTTTTGACAAGATTCTCACACTTGCCAATGGAATGTTGCTATCATGCAGCCAGAATCATATTTCCGAGCATGACAGGAAAAAGGAAAAACACGATCATATTTTGGTCACTAAATAATAGGATCGTTTACGTGAGTTAATTTGAATTTAACTAAAATAAAGAAGGGATTTAATTTGCATGAAATGAATTTAATGGGAAAATAATTTGATCTTGTTTTGTCTGTTAAATAATTTCGGAATTTGGTAATCGTGTGTTAACTTACATAACCAAAGGAGTCGTGCATATAATTAGGGACACACAATGTTTTTATACCTATTTAATGTTTTCTGTTATTTTAAGTTTTATCAATATTTTGTAGCAAAGCCATTGTTATCAGTTACTGCTTGACATCTGCGAGACATTGACTCCAATAAATTCTCACAAACGCTGCTTGGAAATGCTTCCCAGAATTTCTTACTTTCGACGGACAGCTTATCAAAGTTGCTTATCTTGCATTTTACCACTTGCCATAAGTTCTCAATTGGATTGTGATCAGTACTGCAAGATTAGCAGTCCAATACAGTAAGTTGTTTACCAGTAAACCATTGATTAACGTGCCGAGCAGTGTGCTTCGGATCATTGTCTTGCTAAAATATCCAAGTTACGGCATATTTTCATCCGATTATGGCAGCATTAAATTCTTTAGGATTCCTATTTATTGAAATTTGTCCATAATACCCTCAATTTTTCGAAGTAAGCCAACACCACACCATGACCTAGCACCCCAAAGTATAATGCTTCCTCGCCCATTCTTTAGTGTAGATCGGGTGTACTTTGGGTCAAACTCCTTTGACTTAGGGCGGCGGACATATTTTTTCCAATCGGGTGACACTCTATTTATTTTAGTTTCGTCTAAAAACAACGCATTTCTATTCCTTTGTATTCCAATGACGACACTTTTTGGCAAACTCAAGTCTCTTCTTGCGGTAGCTTTCAAATAATAGGGGCTTCTACTGAGAAATCCGTCCAAAAAGTCCAATTTCATGCAAACGTCTTTTAATTGTATCTACGGATAGTGCTGCTTTATTTTCGCCATAAATAGCCATCCAAACTTCGGTTGCGGATGTATGCGGATTTTTTTAGACTCCCGGACAATAAGAGCATCTTCTCGAGCAGTTGTTATGCGGCTTCTTTGTTTGCGTTGTACCTTTCCTATAGTTGAATTATTTTTTAAATATTGTAGCGCATTGCCTACAATGGTTTTGGAAACTTTTAAGGCAGCTGATGCATCTGTGTTATGATTTTTCGAGTGCTGACGTCACAAGGTATTTGTCTACTCATTTTAAACTACCAAAAACAACTTCTATAATCACAAGTAACCATAAGCAATATATAACAAACCTCTTTTTAATTTAATGAATTAACAAAAGTTAAATTTTGTCACTGTCCTTAATTAGTTGCACGATCTACTCCTTAACGAAATAAGGATAACGGTAAAAAAATTAGTGGCAATGTTGTATTTTTAAAGTACCAAAAATGCACTATTAAAAAAGTATTGATACTACGGATTTTGTTGCGTATTCCAAATTGCATATGTCTTTATATAAATCAAAAACTACTGTCTATTAGTTGCACGGAGCTGTACATCAGACCGGTTCAAAAAAAAAAGTCTCTGAAGGCACCGGCAGTTTCCTATTCCCATAAGTGTCCCTAATGGGATGTGTTACCAATTTTTTCTAAATATTGCGCTCCTGATTAGCGATTTTCATATTACTCTTGAAACTTTCGCATAAAAAAAAAAATTCACCAACAACCTAAAAACGATGGTGGTGATCGCTGAGGTGAACTTTTTTCTTTTCATTTAGTCTCACATTCGGAGTAGTTTTGAGTGGGGAATTCGAATTTCTGATTATTTTTTAATTCAGTGGTAAAAACTGAAAATAATCATGAAATTTTGTCAAAAATTTAAATTTTTTTTTTTTTAAATGAAAAATCAGGTATAAATTTTTGGATTTTTTTTGCTTTTATTATTTTGAATAATTCATTTATTTCTCCTCTATCTGATGGTGGTAACCGCAAATTTTTATTATTTTTGTACTTAAAAATATAAACATAAATATAATTGAACAAAGGATTTTTTTCATATTGTACTTAAAAATATAAACATAAATATAATTGAACAAAGGATTTTTTTCATATTGAAGCTATGTTTTAAGAGGTAATATAAATTTTAATGTGGAAATCTGTTTCAAAAATATGAAATATAGTTTACTTGAACCAAACCAAGTGTATAAATATATTTCATTCTTTTTCGAAACAAATTTCCACATTAAAATTTATATTCCTTGTTAATACATAGCTTCAATATGAAAAAAATCCTTTGTTCAATTATATTTATGTTTATATTTTTAAGTACAAAAATAATAAAAATTTGCGGTTACCACCATCAGATAGAGGAGAAATTAATGAATTATTCAAAATAAAAGCAAAAAAAATCTAAAAATTTATACCTGATTTTTCATTTTAAAAAAAAAAATTTAAATTTTTGACAAAATTTCATGATTATTTTCAGTTTTTACCACTGAAGAAAATAACATAATTAAAAAATAATGAGAAATTCGAATTCCCCATTCAAAACTACTCCGAATGTGAGACTGAATTAAAAGAAAAAAGTTCACCTCAGCGATAACCACCATCGTTTTTAGGTTGTTTGTGAACTTTTTTTTTTATGCGAAAGTTTCAAGAGTAATATGAAAATCGCTAATCAGGAGCGCAATATTTAGAAAAAATTGGTAACACATCCCACTCGTGACACTTATGGGAATAGGAAACTGCCGGTGCCTCTAAATTTCAGAGACTTTTTTTTTTTTGAACCGGTCTAATATACATACATACATAAATGACAAACAGTTAAATTTTTTAAAGGAAAAAAGAACATTTTTAATAACAGCCTTAATAAAGGCCATCGCATTTACATATATATGTATAAGTTAATAAGATGTTCACTTTGTAGTTTTAAATCTTATTTTTATTTTTATTTATTTATTCTTTTTTGGTTTACACATTTAAGTCAATACACATTTTTTTGGCTATGCCAAACTTCACAAATTATATTTATTTTTTTGGCTATGCCAAACAAATTATATTTCTTTTGGCTATGCCAAACTTTTACAAAATATAATTTGTTGGCTATGCCAAACTTTACGAATCCCGAAATTAGACTAACTGCTCAATTTGAATCAGTTCCCTATCAAACCTGTAGCAGAGTCAGCGCTGCCCGCTTCAAACGCGACTGCGATGCAAAAGTGCTGACAGAGAAACACCTTTTGACAAGATTCTCACACTTGCCAATGGAATGTTGCTATCGTGCAGCGAGAATCATATTTCCGAGCATGACAGAAAAAAGGAAAAACACGATCATATTTTGGTCACTAAATAAAATATGATCGTTTACGTGAGTTAATTTGATTTTAACTAAAATAAAGACGTGATTTAATTTGAATGAAATAGGAAAATAATGTGATCTGGATTTGTCTGTTAAATAAAGGAAAAACACGATCATATTTTGGTCACTAAATAATATGATCGTTTACGTGAGTTAATTTGATTTTAACTAAAATAATGAATTTAATGGGAAAATAATGTTATCTTGTTTTGTCTGTTAAATAATTTAGGAATTTGGTAATCGTGTGATAACTTATATGTAACATCTATTCAGCTTAAAATACACAGCATCTATAATTTACCAGTGCCTACAAAGGCCGTGCTGCAGCCTTAATATAGGCTCTCGCCTTTGTACCTATACGATAAGGACCACAAGGAAAACCCCGTGTTTATGGTGGTTCTTTCCCACACATATATATGCCTCTCGGAATGTTTGGCATATTGTAAGAGAGAGAGAGAGAGAAGGATTTGACCCCTATTTCTGCATAAGATACTCTTGAATCAAAAAATGAGAGATACATATGTTTCCTTTACCAAATACCACAAATAATTTTGAAATTTTTTCTGTATTGTCATGGAAACGGTTGGAACAGTATTTTCATATGCAATCGAGTCTCTTACGAAGGAATAATCAATAAATGGAGCTTCCACAGCATTGGAACATCCAAACCATACTCGAATATATTTTAGTATTATAAAATACAAATATGTACCTCGGACTCCATTTAATTGTTTTGCAGCCAAAATGAATTGATCACGGAACATAAAAATTTAAAGATTGTATGTTATCCATCGCGTATGACTCGTTGGCTCAGGCTTAAGGAATTTAGCACTCCCTGCACCAAGAAATATCAGTGCTAGCTCTAAAAACTCCTTAATATCATCTTTTCCAGGCCGCTTTTATAGGATTTTTTTTCTCTAACTTATTCCACTCCTTTGAAAACCGTTCAAAAAGGGTAACCTCAGGAGCAGTACTCGAACCAAGCTTTATATTAAAAACACTTCAAAGTACAATTTCATTTATAAGATGGCGGCATGGAAGGTTTATTAATTTACGTTCTAGTCGGTTCTGCAATGAAATACATGGTCCAGATCTTTCGCCTGTATTACTGAGAGTCGTATCAAAACCCATAGATGCAGCATCATCGAATATATTCAATTATAGTAATGTATTATATACTGCCACTGAAATATTTTCATTACTAGAGCTGTTAATATGGCTGCGCCCAGAAACTTTTTTGTTTTCTTTGGATTGAATATAGAATTTCTCAATATTCATCCATCCACATGGGAATCTGATGATGATTTCAAAGATGTTCTCTCTTTTTGCAAAGGCTTAGATGTCGTAAATGACACCGCTGAAAGAGGTGTTGCGTTTATGAAAGAATACAACCAAATTTTGTCAAATGATGGAGAACACAAACGATTTGTAGCTAATGCTACAAATCGTAGAAGCATATCGAAAAAAGTATCCTTTTTGTTAAAAGAGCAAGTTAATATAAGCAATGAACACAATAAAAATTAATATAATACAACCTAGTAGTGATATTAATTTATTTTCAAAAATTTCTTCATTTTTTTCAAAGGGATACCCCCAAAGAGGTTGAGATAGGGGGTAAGTATGTTCCGAAAAATTGTAGGGAGGACCTGGTAATACATTTGACACCTCTACGGGTCACTCCGGGAAAGCTATGAATTTTTCGAAATTTTCCTAATTTTTGGTGTAGGGGGACTCAAAAAAGGGTGGCAGATAGAGGGTGGGTATCTTCGGCAAAAATATTAGAAAAAAAAATATAATAGGACATGGTGATACATATGAACTCTCTAGGCGTAACTCCGGGGGAGCTATAAACTATTTTTCGAAATTTTTTGTGTTTTTGTAGGGGGACCCCCGAAAGGGTGGCAGATAGGGGGTTGGTGTCTCGAGAGAAAAGTTTGGGAGAGTAAAAATTATAGAAAATGGTCTAACATTTTACCCCTCCAGAGGCGTCTGAGGAGAGGGGGGAGTCAATTTCATAATTTCACAAGAATGTAATTTTTGCAGGGGAGTCCCCCTAAGGGGTGGTGATAGGGGGTAAGTATGTTCGGAAAAAATGTTGAAGGAGAAAAAATAATAGGACCTTGTCATATATTTGACGCCTCTAAGAGGTAGCTTCGGGGAGATATTAATGATTTTTGACAGATTAAGGACCATTTTCCAGTTTTCAAAACGGTCGCGCGCCCATTAAATGTTTTCTGAAATGGACCAAATTTTACATGGCTCTTATTGGCACCAATACGAAACTTTTGGTGCCCGGAGAGCGAAGATCGGAGCAACTTTAATATTTTGAACCACCCTAGTATGTAGTTGACACGCAGGGTCGACTTGTAACACCGTCTCACAAGTTCGCCATTATTCAGGCATTTACACGCAGATACGTAATCGTTGAAATGTTGTTGTTGTCAAAACATAAAAAAAAAAATAGATTGCTACGACGGTGTCTAAGATTATGAAGAAAAATTAAAAATAATAGTTGTTTTCTCTTATTTTCCTTACATATTTTTATTTTAAAATTTATTTATAATGTGAAGTTTTAACATTAATTTTAGCTAAATGCTAATTTTAACATTTATTTTACTTAAATATGAACTTAAGTATTTTTGAAATTTGAACGCCGACGCACAAATCTTACGTAAGATTTCGGGGGGGCAGTTGTGAGAATCTTACGAAATCTTACTTGGAGAAGAGGGGGGGTCAAAAATGTCATGAAATTGTCTTACGTAATTTATGAAAGACCCCTATAAAGCGTTTAAAAATACAATTCGTAACAAATTACCTATTGCAATGTGGTGTTGAAATTTGACTATAGCCAATTGGATGTGCATGCGCAAGTGTTTGATGCGACGTAAATGTATGTAACGGTATTTGCTGATAATGTTCCTGTCTTGCTAATTGATATTGTGTTTCTTTAGTCAATGTATTTTGCACTGGTGTTGGACTGGACTGGTCCAGAGGCTTTATAAGTTTTCTTTTTTTAATTTGAGTTTCTTCATTCTCCTCCTTCTTGCTGTAACCATCCCAATTACTATTCAAATAACGCGGAAATTTGGCTTGGTTGTCTTCGAACGTTGCTGTGGAAACCTGCAAGTAGCAAACATACAAACGTTTGTTATTAAGTCCAACAATTAACTTAAAATGCCGTGTATGTGGAAAATACCAAGGTGGGCTTTAACCAAGATTAAATGACAAGTTGAGTTACTACAAAAACTTGAATGGGGAATTATTTGGGATGTTATTTATAGTCGATACACATCAAAAGGAAAAAAATTCCTAGATTTTTTTAAATTCCATATTCACTGTTTTTTAACATCGCTTATTTACTTCAAGACTGGCATAACTCAAAAAACACAAAGTGGGAGAAAAACGCATTTAAAGTTTTCAATAAGTTACTTTTTATATGAAAATTCAAAAAAGTATATTTGCATAAACTCTTCTCATAAGACGAGTTTATACGATACCTTTCTGAGTTTTTGACACAAAATAAAACATGAAATGTCGGATATTTCTATATATACATTAATATATCATTAACTTAAAAATCACGTTTTTTGAGTTATGCCAGCCTTGAAGTAAATGAGCGATATGTACGTATGAAATTGAAAAAATATCCGATTTTGCTCAAATTTTGACACGTCAAAGAACCTTGATAGATAGCGCCACAACACAAATTTCAGCTCCCTAGATGGTCGGAGCCTTGAGTACTGTTAAGTTGAATGTCGAATATCTCTGAACCTGGTCAACCATTTTTGCTGTGTGATATCTCATTTTGAAGTGTATAAAAATGTTAACAATATAAAGTTTAATTTAAGTGTTATGAATAAGACCTAGATTTGGGGCACCACAAAGTTGTCATATTTTACTAAAGCCTTAATCTGGTCGCAAATAAAGATCTTAAGGTCTAGAAACTTAAAAATAATTCCTGTGTAAAGTAGATAACATAACAAAAATAAAGTGATATCCATAACTTTAAAATTCAATTTGTAAGCTTTTAGATCTAAAATTTTTAAAACATACTAAATTCGGCTATTTTCACCTGGTGTACGTGGGCTAAAATACTTTTTAATGCCTAAAACTTGGTCCCTTTAGATTAATTTCACTTTTCACGCGAAAAGGCAGGGAATTTATGAAAAAATGGTTCTCATTCGCAAATCTAAAACAATTAATTCATCCTTTAAACCATAAAACTATAACAAAATTGAATATTTTTTCGTAAATTTCTGTAACTCAGTTGTCTTTTTCAGTAACACAGCTGCTTTTCATATAAAAGATTGCTGTCCTAGAGTATTAGTTTCATGTTATAAAGAGCTTTCTCATAAAATTTTTACTAGATGACACATTATCTAAATATCCTAATGGATGTTAAAACTTTTGAACTTTATTACAAACTCAATTAATACAATTTTTATAAAGCGAGTAATGAAATACAATATATTTTACACTGTGTCCCCAACAATGAATAAAATCTTAGCTACACTGTGTTACTATACGAAACTGATCTTTAAAATAAAACAACTGCCATTCTGTGTATCTTGTTAGTTTAATTAGATGTATCTTACGATTGAAATGTGACCACCTCGCGGGGGGAAGTAAGTTAGCTGAATCATTTGCCCAAAAAAACATCGAGAGAGGTGAGTGTGTTAATTGTATGGCCGCTGAGTTACCGTCGTAGAAATGTAGCTAATGACGATATTTGGATTATTTTTATTCACAAACACAGTTATTTAGGTGTATAATTTGAATAGTGATAAAAATTCGCTAATTCTTTCGCATTTAGTAAACATTGATGAAATACATAGTTATATTTTTACAACTGAGTTACTGCTACACTGCGTTACTACACAGGGTAACGCAGTTGCTTTGACTGTACTTTTTTTAGTGATTAATATTATTGTCACAAAAATAGCATTACATGACTTGGTTCTTTTAACAGAAAAATTTTTATTTGTCAGAACTCAACCAACGTGTTACTAACACTACCTCTGCGTTACTTTGTCCCTCAGTTTTTATTAACAATTTGAGTAATATTAAGTGTTCTATTTATTAAAAATACTTTGACTCCATATGTGTCTTGTTGTTCACCTTAACCTCTAACTTCTCACGCAAATTTATGTATCAATAAATGTATTAAGTTGCTTTTTTTTAAAAAAGTGCAAGTTTTTGAATTTGGCTTTGGTAACGCAGTGCTCTAATCTATTGAAAGCACACTACTGCTTTGATTATTTCCAGAATTCCACTTAATGGGAGAATAATATCAGTTCTATAGTTTAAAAGTGTCAAATAAGTGAGTTTAATTACACATTCCTAAAAATAAAATATAAGGTTTTACTTGAGTAACGCAGTTATTTTATTTTTCTACCCCTTCTATTATAAATGGACATAAATAATATAATTATCTATAGAACTTCGCTGCAGCTATGAGTACACCATAGAATACATTATAACGATCCTTCATAAGTACTAAAAACTAAGAATATGTTATCCTTAAATAATTTCTTTTTTTCTTAAAACACAAGTTCTTTTAGGCATTAAAAAAAATTTTGGCCCACGTATCTACTTTATTATTATATACTTTCGATATAAAATATATATTGTTCACATTTTATGTCTGGGATGTATCACGTCAAGCGGATCACCTTCGCGGCCAAAAATTTGCTGGACCGATCAAGACGTACGAGGTTTTAAATGTTTGCCTCATAAAAATCTTCTAAAAGCCGTGTGGCCCGGTTAGAAACTCAAAATGCTGGATCCAATATGGCGGCCGGAAGCTGGAGAGAAATCGAATGTCTAGAAAAAAAAGCTTGTAAAAATAAAAATTCTCAACCAATCGAGCCGTTTCTAGGTTCGAATTGTAGCTCCTAAAAAGCTGGCGTGGAAGATTAATAAAATCCAAAATGGCGGATCCAATATGGCAGTCAAAAATCCAATATGGTGACAAAATTTTTGAAAGTCAACCGATTTACACCAAATTCTGTATACCGGGGTCTTGGGAATCACGAATCCGAGTTCACATTTGACAAAATCAAGATGGCCGATCCAAGATGGCGGAAATATTTTTTAAAAATGAATCGATTTATACGGGGGTCTTTGAGGTCGCCGATTACGAATCTGAAACTATATTTCAATAATTTTCAAAATCAAAATGGTGGATTCAATATCACGGACGTATTGTTTAAAAATCAACCGATTAGTACAAAATTTGGTATACGGTAGCTTCTGGGGTCGCTGAATACGAATCCAAGGTCAAAAATTTAAAATTCAACATGGCGGACGCAATTTGGTGTATTAGGTTTGCATCAGTTTTATGAATCGATAAAAAATTTAGATCCTAAAGGATTATATTAAATTTTTTTTTGTCCGGATTTCACTGTTCGCCACTGTATTTTAGGTTTAATAAATTTAAATACAAATTTTTATTTTATAATTGTTTTACACAAAACGATATGATATAATATATTTTTAAAACGGAAAATTTAATATGGGAAAATTCTAAAAATTGAATATTAAAAATGTGAATATATTTTTATACCGAAAGTATATAAGAACAAAGTAGCACATACCTACTAAAGGGCTGCAAATGACATCTTGAAGCGCAAACATTGTTATGACTCTAATTTAATTGACTGATCGAGTGTTGTCATTGCTTTTGCTGCATCAAACGAATAAAGTCTTGATGCTCTTACATACCCGACAAAAAACGAACAGCTACTCTTTATGTCAATGAAACGAAGAACAACACAATAGTAAACAGCATTGTCAATATTGTGATTCTTAAATTCCGTTGTAGCAGAATTGAGCAATAAGAAAGTACGTATAAAGAAGAGTAATAATACATTTATGTATGTGTGCATGTGTGTATGCTTTTTTATGAACAGTGTCACAGTTAAAAAACGATTAGGGCTGCAGGAGACTTCTTTTGAAATGATTCTATGTGGGTGTTATTAGAAACATGAGGGGATGATCAATTGGGAGTAAAGCCACAATGGAAAAACTTTGATATGTTATGCAAAGTTTAATACTAGGAAAATTGCACTAAAATAAATTGGAAATAATTATGAAAAATGGTGGTTTAAGAAAATAAGGAACCATTTGACAAGGTATTTTGAATTTATTTAATTACTCAAATTAATATACAAATTAAAGGATACAAAAAAAAAGTATTCTTATCAAAATAACATGGAGATAGTATAAATTCGATATTCTTATCAAAATAACATGGAGATAATGCAACTTGGATATGATTACTAACATATGTAAGTGCTTTTTTCGTATTCTAATTTTGAAAATTTTGTACATAAAATTCATACAAAGTAACACAAATTTCTAGAAAGGTTTTAATCCCAAAGGCACCTGATGGTAAGACTGTACCGTTCTACATATATCACACTTTCTTAATAAATTGCCCCGCATTCTTAAACTTATGATGCAAACAATGTGTGCATATTTCGCTGTTCAGCTAGAAGCCAATAACAACGAATTCCCTAGTGTATTTGTTGCTCTTGCTTTTGCTATGTCTGCTTTAATGTTGCTGTTTATTGTCATATGCTGTGGTTGCCTCTGTAGTTAGTGATCAAGAGAAGATCGTGTCGTGTCGAAAAGGCAATCGGGTTTTCTGCACGACCCGACTTATTCACTGCAAGCTATGTTATGACAATACTCAATACAGAAAAAGTAAGTACTGAAAGGCGATAAGCAATACTGTGAAATATTGTTCAGCATAGAATAGAATGTCTTCTGCAGCGCTTTAATACCTACAATACTCCCCCTCCAAGAATGTTAATAGGTAGTAAATTAAATGAAGCTTTTTTTGTGTAAGGAGTTTTAAGTTGTGTAAGTCTGTTATTGTCGAAAATGACCGATTTAATTCTATTGATAGAAATGTTTTTGTGTTGATTGTTTATGTTGAGAGTAAGGTCCTTCATATAGATTTTGTAGACTTTATTTTTTATTGTCTGTTCGTAATAAAACGCATTTGCATTCCTTAAGGGTTTTAGGTACGTAAAAATTATTTGATGTGTTATGATGTGAAATGTTTGATCGAACGTTTGAGAAATGTTGTTTAATTTGATCAAAATATCTGTAGGACCAATTGACTTTTCAGAAGGAACAATTAGTTGACTCGGTAATCTTAGATTTTGACCGTAAACCATTTTCGCGGCTGTAGATTTTATATCTTTTTTAAAGAAGATCTCAATCCTAATAAATTAAATGGTAATTCGTAGTACCAATTCTCAGTGTTTTCACTTGCTAAAATGGAATTTTTGAGTTGTCTGTGAAAACGTTCAATCATTCCATTTGCCTGAGGATGGTAGGATGAAGTTGTTATTTTATGAGATCCTAGAAAATCAATTAAAGGAGTAAAGCATTTTGGCATGATTGTGAACCTTGGTCACTTGTTTCCTTTAATGGAACATCGAAACGTGGAACGTATTGTTGAAGGAAAGTTTCAACAATAGTTGCTGTCAGAATATTCTTTAAGGGATACACTTCAGGCCAACGAGTATTTCTGTCTATGATCGTTAGTAAATATTTATGGTCGTGTGTGTGTTTGAAACGTCCTGGGGGAATTTAAATTTTTTCAGGATCAGGATCGAGGATTTTCGAAAATTCTTTTTCTTAAAATCTCCAGAATAAATGGTTTAGGAGATTTTGAAAAGTTTTCGCACCAGATCTCAATGTTCAATGACTCTATTTTATTCAGTTCTAATTTGTATAAGTTTCGTGAGTAAGTTATTCATTGCTCTAATTTTTTGTCTCTTTGTTGTTCAATGTGTAAAAGTTTTAATTTAATGTCTTCATTTTTAAAAACTTCAATTTCAAAAGGTCTTGAGAGTAAGTCTGCAACAATATTTGATTCACCCCGTATGTGTGTAATATCATTGGTAAATTGAGATATGAATTCTATATGTATTGTCTGTCTTGGACTTCTGTTGTGTTTAGAGTTAAGAGCGTAGGTCAAAGGTTTATGGTCGGTTAACACAGAGTTAGAGTTAAGAGCATAGGTCAAAGGTTTATGGTCGGTTAACACAGAAAATGATCGCCCTTCTAGAAAATGTCTTAAGTGTACGTAGATTGTTAGTAATTCTCTATCGAACGTACTATATTTAACTTCAGCTGGACTTAGTTTCTTTGAGAAAAATGCGAGAGGTTCAATTTTGTTGTTTATTTTTTGTTGGAGAACTACTCCTATTACAATTGTACAAGCATCTACTGCAATGGACAATTTTGCTTTACTGTTAAAGTGATTTAACAATGTATTCTTAGCAAAATTTTCTTTAACTTGTTTAAACGCTTCTACTTTTGGTTGCAGCAGTTATCATAGAATGAATTGGACTAAGTGTATGTGCTAAATTTGGAATATAACGATGGTAATAGTTTAACATTCCGACAAATTTCTGTATTTGTTTAATTGATTTTGGCTGTTCGAAATCTCTTATAGCTTGTACCTTTGTTTCAGAAGCTCTTATGCCTTCGGATGAAATGTTATAGCTTAAAAACTTCATTGATGAACCTTTGGAATGTTTATGCTGAGTTTCTAAGACCAAGAGGCATTCGGATATATGTACATTCCAAAAGGTATTTTAAAATATCCCTAAACTAGAGAGTTGAAATTTGGACTGTGCTATCTATTAAAGTACTTTGACGTGTTAAAATCTGAACAAAATCGGAAATTTATTAAATTTCATACAAATGTTTTACAAATGTAATACCATTGAAAAACAGTAAATATAACGATTTCTTTTGTTTTTCACATATCGACTCCAAAATATATACCAAATAATCCCCAATTAAAGTTTTTGTAGTAACTCACACTTTTATTAAAATATATACAATGAAACTATTGAATTATGGCCTAGATTTTGCTCTTCCAAGCAACTGTGTTCCAACAAAAGACATCATTGTTGACACCGAAATTGATATTAGATTTTTAACAAGGAAAAAGTTGACGAAACTCGAGGTTCAGTTAAAAATATTCTAGCAGATAAAAAAACCATTCAGCTGGATAAACAGTTGACAAAAAGTTCTAGTAATTTTTATGATTTCACTGAACAAGAAAAACATTTATATCACCAAAGCTGACAAAAGTAATAGTGTTGTTGTTTTAAATAAAGATTATTATAATGGGGCAATTGAAAAATTGATTAAAGATGGCCCATATAAAAAGGTGCGTAATCCTTTGAATAAAATGAATAAAATAGTTATCGAAACAATAAACAAATACATTGATCTATTGGGATATGCATTTAAGTTACAAACTTATACCAAAGTACCAAGAATTTATGGTTTGCCAAAAATCCATAAGATTGGTGAAAAATACAGACCGATTGTTAGTAACATTGATGCAACTGGTTATAAATTATCTAAATGGCTTTGCCAGCAGATTTCTTTATTAAAAAGCTTCGATCAATTCTCAATTAAAAATTCAATACAAATAGTTGAGAGATTGAAACACATAAAAATTAATAGTGATGAAATCATGGTTTCCTTTGATATTTCTTCGTATTTCACTAGTGTTCCTGTTTCTGAAGCATTAAATTGCTTGATGATTTGGCTTGACAAGCAAAAACTAAATCAATTAGAGGCTGATGCATTATTCGATTTAACTAAGGCTTGCACTACAATGAACTATTTCCAATTTCGAGACAATTGCTAACATCAAATCGATGGTATGGTGATGGGAAATAGTCTTTCTCCATTTATTTGCAATCTATTCGTTAATTAACTTGAAGAACAATTACAGCACAGTGAGATATTTCCAAAAGTATGGCTGCGATATGTTGATGATATTTTCGCAGTGGTGAAAAAAGAACATTTGAACGACATTTTATCCTTGATAAATGGAATTTCATCAAATATCAAGTATACAGTCGAATTAGAAGAAAATGGCATCTTTTGTTGGAACGAAATGATCATAACGAGATTGTATTTGATATATACAGAAAACCAACAAGCACTGAACGTTTCATTGCTGTTGAATCTAATCACCATCAAATGCATAAAAATTTTGCGTTTAATTCAATGATTTTTCGTATGTGCAACATCCACATTTATGATATTGCTGAACAAAACAGATATACTTGAGAGTTAATCGACAAGTTTATAAAGGCACTGCTCAAAAAGAAAAATTTTAAAAACATTTCGATGCTCTTTTGTATAAAATCTAAAAATCAACGATGATCAATGATTTATAACGCACAGCTGTATGGGAAAATAAATGATTTCTTCAAGAACTCGAATATACTTTTGGTACCGATGAGTAAAAAAATATAATGTAACGAATTTGTTAAAATCAACAAAAGATGCTGCTCCAACACTTGAAAGACCTGGAATTTATTCTTTTAAATGCAGCAAAGAAGGATGCAATTGCGTCAAACACGGCGCACAGTGGCAAGATTTGACTTTTTTGATTGCAAAAATCATAACTTCTGAACGAATAAAGATTTTTTGATAATTTTTTTTTTATATGATAGGAAATTCTTATAGCTAATACAGTGGTTTTTGCTGAAATAGGTTTGCAGAATCCGACGCAATTGATTGTTGAAGTTGAGTTTTTTGTAGGGAGGAAAAATTACATATCTTATGCATGTAAAAATTTATATTATTATTAATTATAGCTAATACAGTGGTAAATGTTGCTGAAATAGGTTTGCGGAATCCGACGCAATTGATTGTTGAAGTTGAGTTTTTTCTAGGGAGGAACAATTACATATCTTATGCATGTAAAAATTTAATTTCTGTTTTTTTTGTCGCAAGTAGACATTGAGAACTACTAAAAAGTGTGATTGAAATGTGCTTGGGCTTAGTATATAAAACTAAAATTGTAAAAAAATGCAAAGCGGATTTTTAAATTTAGTGAGATATTTTTTTTTTTTTTTATTTATAACTAAATATTTTTTTATTACTTAAATTAAGAATTTAATTTCTTTCAAAATAATCAACAGTATCTGAATGGCTATATAATAGACTTAAAATTTCTTGAGAGTAACATTCTTTCAGCTCTTTTGATGATTGGGTGTGCCTTAGAGATGTAATAATTGGGTCAGATGAGGCAGCCAGCATGTTGAAAAGGTCCTAATTTTGTCGCTTTCTTGATATCTTGCACGTGTTGAGATATCTGTATTTTTTGTAATCTTTGTTTTTGGATTCCTGTGCTTTTTCTGATAGTTCACCAATTGGTAAAGGCTGAAACTCTCTTATATTTTTACCATGGGCCAGAATTTTGTGAACCGTAGGTGTAAGTTTTTTATGCGGATATTTTTTAAGCAGCAGTTCGGCAGTTTTTTTCCAAACTCTTCATATTTTTTTGCGTCAACTTTTTCCTTGCAGCATAAACCATTTAATATGGCTTTTAATTATCTCTTTATCAACTCCGGTAATTCGCGCTGTGACTTCATCCTTTCCAAAAAATGTTCTGGAAGTGTTTCCATCATTGGTATTACAAAACCCTTGTTTTGGTTGATCAACTTTCAAACCAATTTCTGCATAAAACGAAGCTTGAATTTTTTTCTTCCTATCCTATCAGAGGAAATCCTCTTTGATTACAAGAAACTTCTTTAAATCACTACTATCTTCTGGAATTGTATACGCCAGTTTCAAAATGAATTCCATACACCTTATTCTTGCATGCAGTGGTTAAATTCCATACTCATAATTATGCTCTCCTTAGCAAAAAATTAAAAAAAAACTGTATAACTGCCGTTTTACATATTTTACATTGGTTTTTCTCTACACAAATCGTTTGAAATCTTTTTACCTGTTCCTGTAATCCTTAGGTAAATTTTAAGATTTCAGGAAGTTTACCTTCAACAGGATTAGTGCAAACAGAAAAGTTTTTAGTTGGGGTCTTATTGTATATAATAAATTCAAAAACTATAAGAGGTAGTTTTTGACCAGAACACAATGGTTCGCCCACTTTTGAAAAAAGTGGGCGTGGCTGTAGTTTTATTTAAACGGTTTTAATTATGAACTATGACCAATGAAATAGGCATTGCACACCTAATTAAATGTTTTCTAGTTAAAGGTTTAAGAATTAATATTTCTAATATGCGTATGGACTTAGTGTGCTATATCCACAGGTTTGTCGATAAAAATCGCTCTAGCACCCAAACGGGCAAACACCGGTGCCTAGTTTGTTCTGAGGATATGTTAAAGAGTTAGTGATGATTTGTGTGGAAGCTCAGCTTGAATGAAAGCTCAAAAACATCGATAAAAACAGTGTTTCAAAAAAAAAAAACACAAAAACAAAAACAAAAAGATGGTGGACTAATTTTTTTTTGTTTAATTAAAACCAATAATGCTTTTACAAAAAAAAAATATATATATATATTTTTCTCTCAGCATTTGTTGAATTTTTCAGCTCAAACATGAAATTTTTATCCAAAAAAAACTATTTTTTGCAAACTTCAAAAATGTCTCCACTTTGACTAACTGTAAAAACTTAACTACTTATCCGAGTGGGTTAAAATTTTAAATTTGTCAGCTCTAGACATTTCTCTATTCGATGCGAGTATTAAATTTGTAAACAGACCCACACTAAAATTGATTTTTACAACGCTTTTTTGAAAAGCAAGCCACTGTGCGGCGTGAAATTTTATCATGAGCTAAACAACATATTAAATGAACCACATAGAAGAGCAATTGCTGAACATTCAATAAACGAAGGTCATTCAGTTATGTTTGATGATTTTAAATTGATTGAAAACGCGCAACATTATTGTAAATTAAATATGTATATTGGAGTCAATCCATATTTTTTAAATAAAGTCCATTGCTTAAATAGAGACAACGGACCACTTTTCTCTAGTTTATTTAAAGTTTTGTAAATGTAAATTGCATTATTATGTATGTATATGCTACTGATTATTGTTATTGTTTTATTTGCCTTTATTTTATTCAATTTTAATTTCTGTTTTATTTTACATTGCTTCCTTTTGCTTTTTTGGAAACTGACCTTCGTACACTTAGGAAATATGATTTTTGCATCTCTTTAGTTGAAATTAAATTTAAAATTGGTTCTGCATCGAAACAATTGTATCAATATATATTTTTAAAATAATAATACCATACAATATTTAACATGGAAGTGTATTTTCACTCGAAAAATTTAAGCTTTTATTTAATACACAATGTATATTATACATACAAAACCAAAAAAGTCTTACAATGTCTTGTTTTAAAGGTTTTTGAGAGCTTATCGAATGAGATCTTGTATATTAAAAAAAGTTAATCTTATTTAAATCACGATGACTTTTTTCTTTAAAAAACCGTTAAATTTCACCTTCTTAAAGCAGTTTTTCGTTATTTAAGAGCGTTATAATTTTTTTTTGTCAATATTAGAACGTAGGTTTTAAAGTTCATTAAAATACAAACAAAATGAATGTTTTTAAGTTACTCTAGAACACCTTTTTCAAATGGTTTGACATTTTATAATTAATGCTAACAATAATAATAATAAAAATATATTTGTGCTTTGTGACACCTTAAAAAATGCATTTAAAAATCTGAAAAAATTCATGTGATGTTCTTCCATAATGTAGAACGTGATTCCAAAGTATCATCAAGAAATTCGAAAAAAAAATTTTTTCTGAACAACCCTAATGTACATATATGTTACCGGCCAAACTAGTTTTTCCTGGGAAAAACTAGTTTATCCGATGCGTGTTAGGATAAATTAGTTTAGCCTAGGATGAACTAGTTTGTCCTGATAAAGAAATTCATCATTTCAGGACAAACTAGTTTGGCCTAGGATTAACTAGTCTTTTCTAAATCAAATGTTTTGAGGGTATTTAATATAATTAACTACAAAATATAAAATCTTATAATTGAATAAAAAGGCTCGAGCACTAGCTGCCAGGGCTTTCAGTTCGTATAATACTATTTAAATTTTATTACTTAGATTACAGGCTTTTATACAATTGTCTATCAAAATAATATTTTATCTGGTTACATCTTTTAGAATATCAGTTGGTGAAGTATTTAGAAATATATTTGAACGAAAAGAACTTAAATTAGTCCATTGCTTAACTATCTAGTATATGGCTAAAGGATGTTGGGCTATTGCAAAGTTGGCAGGCCGAATGAGTATTACCACATATCAAGTGCTCATGGGATAATTTTGTGTGTCCTATACGTAATCGGATGAAGGTCTGGCATTGTTGACGGGTACAAGATGTTGGATACACTGCTAGTCATCGAATTTTACCAGAAATTTTAACGTTCCATAATTTTTTTTAAAGGAGTTGCCAACGGCTAATTTTTAGACTGATCCGCGGCCGAAGGCCGCCGCGAAGCTGGTGTTGGCTTTTTGGGAGTTTTAAATCCTGAGCTGCGGCCGCCCACTTACCCCTACTCTTATGTTAAATTACTGTGGCTAGCAAACTAGGTGTTGGACATATCATAAAAATTTTTCAAGAGGTTAAATCCAACGGAATTATGTAAAGAGTACCCCTTGTGAACTACCCCCGCAACCCCCACTCCCAGTGAAAATGGGTCAAAAAGTACATAATGAAATGGTAAATTTTTTTATCAGGACAAACTAGTTCGTCCTTGGCTAAACCAGTTTATCCTAACACGCATCGGATAAACTAGTTTGGCCTAGGAAAAACTTTTTATCCTAAAAACTAGTATGGCCGGCAACATATATATGTTAAATAGGCGAAGGCAAAACGGTTCCGTCCCTTTTTAACTGATATAATACAACATATTCGCTTGATTTTCATTATTGTAAAGGTTGTGAAGAATATAATTTTTTTTCAAGCATAAGGGTATTAAAAACTTTGTGTTCTTTTTGAGGGAGTGGCACCGCCTATAACGAGGAACAATTATGAAACTTGGTATGGAGATAGCTTGATTCTTAACTAAATATATTTGTTTTTTAGTTGGCAGTTTCCCAGGAAAATATGTTTTCACTGCTAACTAACCGGTTTTGATGAAATTCGGTACAGAGATAGATTGAACCCTGAGAAAAGGTACATATTTGTTTTTAATTGGACTGTGCCATGCCCGTAACAGAAAAATATAATTTTATAGCTAAACTAATGGACCGATTTTGATAAAATTTGATACGGAGATAGATCGAAACTTAAGAAAGGGTTAAAAGGGGTAGGAATAGGGATAGGGCAAAATTAACTTTTATGGTTGGAATCGATGACATCCCGCTTGCTGTGGTTACGTCTACGACTGCAACCTTTGCAAAACAATTGTATTTCTAGGATAATAACGTTGGCTAAACTACATACCTTCTCATACTATTTTGTCCTATTTTATAGATAGGTTCGTTAGCTATTTGTAAAATGCTTTAAGCTTCAGAGCAAGAGTTTCTGTTTAATTCTGATCACTTGAATCAAAACTGCATTCAGCTAAGTAAAAAATCGAAAGGATGAGCAATATTTATTAACAATTTTTCTTGCCCTCAAATTAACCACTTGCAAGTAAACGCATCAGGCATCTATTGTTAAATTACGCATTAATAATGCGAAATCATCGAGAACGCTTCCCCCAAATTTTCAAATATACAGAGACAACGTAAGCACCAGAAATGTGATTTATTGGAAATATGTAGTTTCATTTAAAATGCAAAGTACCTATTTCTATTTCACATTTAAATATTTTTTCGAAAAAAGCATTTTGCATTTTATTTGAAATACTATATTGAACGTATTTTCTATTTACTTTATACAAAATAAATTTTTTTAACATTTCTGTAAAGAGAGTGATTTTCGACTTTTTATGAACTCATTATGAAACGTGAAAATTTGGATTGCAATTGTTTAAACATTAGTCAACTTATAAATGATCATAAAGTTACGGCGACGCTCAGTAGGAAGAAACTGAAAGGGCTAGGGATTTAAATTTTTTTAAAGACAATTGTCAGAGAATACTTAGGATAGGAAGAAAAGTTTTAAATTTTTATTTGGGTTTAGTGACATAGTGGGCTCAAAGTTGAACTTTGAACACATGAAATTTTGTATGAAAATTTTTATAAAAGCAACTATTAGACTTGTTTGAAACAAAATGCAGTAATGTAGCATATATTGGCGGAAAGTATGTGCAGTGAAACCTAGTTTACCGGGATCTGGATAAGTGGGAAACCTCTACTAGTGAGACTCACTTCAAGGTCCCATCAAAATACCTATATTGCTGGGATTATTAAACCTCTATATCTGGGATTCGATTTTAAACCGGACCGTTGGGACCGTTTAGAAATAACCTCTATAAGTGGGAAATGTGTGTATAATTTGTTATTTTGAATTTGAACATTCACGTTTTATCGGTCTGAGTATGGTTATTCGGGAAACTGTGTAAAAGGGAAACCTCTTTAATTGAAACAAAAATTTTGGTCCCTTAGATATCCCAGCTATCCAAGTTTCACTAAACTTTGTTTCCACTTTGCAAAAACCAATTTGTCTTTCTTCTATCGCATTTATATGAATGTACGGATTTTTCAAAAATTAGAATGAAAAATGGTAAGAGGGAAAAGTTCTCAAACTTTGACAGAAAAAATATATACATATGCATGTACATATGTGCATTTCCACAGAAATTTTCATTTTAGCCAGCCACGTTTTAGTTTTTCTTTTTGAGCACACCCTTCAATCATGATTTTTCTTGAAGTTAAGATTATCTTGAATTAATATTCAAGGTGGAACAATTAAAATTCCCATTAATAAAATAGAATTTAACACATTAAGTTCCAGCGGTCGATTTTTCGACCAGTAATTTTCGCATTTTTTCCAAGTGAGCCCGAAAGTGGTATCGCCTAAGCGCTTAGCTAATATGCTAGCTTGGACCTTTACCAGCATACGTTATTTTTGGTTTGGCGTGATTCGGTTATTTAATTGTTTTTCGGGCCTTGGAGTTGAGGCATTTTGGTTTTTTCTTTTTGAAAAATCAGTAAAAGTTTTGCAATTGGGTAAAAATAATTGAATATTAATTCAAGATAGTCTTCACTTCAAGAAAAACCATGGTAGAGGGGTGTGCTCCAAAAAAAAAATCGAAACGTGGCCAGGTAAAATGAGAATTTCTGTGGAAATGCACATATCCCTGGATTTGAAATTTTTTTTATATAATCAGTAAGAGAAAGTATGTGATCTTTTGGTCAGTTTAGATAACTTGATGTGGTTGATAATGAGGTTTTCTGACCAGTAATTTTAAATTGTAAAATATTTAATTAAAACATCAGAATTTTCAATTTTTCACCGACGTTTCATCACTTTTTTGGTGACATCCTCAGGGTATAAAAAATTTATTTATTTCAATCTAAAAAGCAAACATTTAAACAAATTAATAAAAATTACAATCAGCACATATTTCTTTTTTATATAAATTACACTAACATATTAATGTTGTAAAAACTACATTTATTTATTTTTAAGAAACACTGCGTTAAAAATTAACTTATAAAAATTTAAATTTTTAAAACAAAATGAAAAAATTATTTTTAGAAAAAACCGTCTTTATCGTAGGACTACTGTATAATTATTGTTAATATGGTCTGTGTCTTCTTCGTAATTTATTGCCTCGTTCCCTTTTTGCTGTATTCTAAGACATTCCAGTGTCAGTCTTTTAGTTGCCTTGGTTTCAATATCCAAAATGTTTACAGCATCGAAGTCTGCTGTGTGGTTCGTTATATGTGCTAGTGCTGTTGTTCTTTTTTTGTTTTTGACGTCATTCCTATGCTGCGCCATTCTTGTTTTCAACGATCGTTTTGTTGTTCCGATGTAAACTTTGTTACAAACATCATTTAACGCGCCTTTGCATTTCGCCTCATATACGACGTTGCTTGCATTATTATATTATACAGTAGTCCTACGATAAAGACGGTTTTTTCTAAAAATAATTTTTTCATTTTGTTTTAAAAATTAAAATTTTTATAAGTTAATTTTTTAACGCAGTGTTTTTTAAAAATAATTAAATGTAGAAGTTTTTGATATTTAGCGACTGATTATTTTGTAATTAAACATTGTTTAATCGGACTTACAGTCATTCAGCAAAGACCAATATTGTAAATTTTTACTTTATTGATCAATGCTATATTTTACAACAAACATGACAAAGATAACAAATGGAAAAATTTTTAACCTGGTAATTATTGACATGTTTCGGCTATTACCAGGTTAAAAAATTTTCCATTTGTTATCTTTGTCATTACAATATTGGTCTTTGCTGAATGACTGTAAGTCCGATTAAACAATGTTTAATTATAATTAAATGTAGTTTTTACAACATTAATATGTGAGTGTAATTTATATAAAAAAGAAATATGTGCTAATTATAATTTTCATTAATTTGTTTAAATGTTTGCTTTTCAGATTGAAATAAATAAATTTTTTATACCCTGAGGATGACACCAAAAAAGTGACGAAACGTCGGTGTAAAATTGAAAATTTTGATGTTTTAATTAAATATTTTGCAATTTAAGTACTGGTCAGAAAACCTCATTATCAACCACATCAAGAGAAAGTATGGTTAACCAAAATCCAAATTTCCAGCTGCAGTTTTTAACAATTTTTTTAATTTATGAAGTTTTTCCTAATGTAGTTTTGAAGCAGCAAAATATATTGACTTTTATGAAATGCCCTTATTAATTTAATTTTGTTGCTAAATCGGCCTTGTAACTTATTTTTAATTTTCTAATACAGTGAAACCTGGATAACTGGGATCTCCAAGGGACCACAATTTTTGTCTCAATTAAAGAGGTTCCCATATACACAGTTTCCCAAATAACCAGGTTTAAAATTGAGTTCTTCCATTTAAAGAGGGTAACACTAAGAGAGATCAAGATGAACCTTTTTTACTTAGAGGGTGAAAAATTCTTCAATAAAAAAGCATATTTTATGTAAATTACCATTTGCAAATTACCATTTTTCAATGACCATTCACAGCCTACTTAAGTCAATGATTCTATGAAATTTTATTAAAACAACCATTTCACAGTCCACTCAGACCGATAAAACGTGCATATTCAAATTCAAAATAGAAAATTATACACACATAAATATTATTTCCCACTTATAGAGGTTATTTCTAAACAGTTATAGAGGGAAAAGCCCATGTTATAGAGACGAAAACGTACAAAAACTTCAAAAATCATATCCCAGATATGGGGAAAAACACGTCAAATGTCGTAGCGCGGCGCACGAGTTGTTTTCAACTCGTGTTGGTGGTACATATATCTACCTAAAAAAATTTCCCGACACATCATTTTGATGTATTTTTTCCTCAGCTTTCCAATGGCTTTGTCAGATTTTCCGAAATTTTCTATTTTCCTGGTGAAAAATCACAAAACGTGTTATATCTCAAAAAAGGTATTTTTAATATTTTTTTTAATGCTTTTAATAGAAAGCTGAGGTTTTTTTACATTAAAAAAGTGATTTTCCAAATAGTGCTTCAGCAGTTTTCTATGAGAAATACAGCGCGAAAGGTTATTTCGCATGTACATATTTTGTTTCAGTAATTTTGTTTTTCAACGCATCGACTCGTTTAACTCTTATTTTATTTGAATAATAACTTTTGTCCCTATTATTTTTTCCAGCCAGAAAACGAACAATGGCGGTTCCATGGAAAATGAGTGCGCTTTCATACTTGAATAATATTGCTAAATTAAGTCCCGTTAGATAACGTAACTTTACAGTCGACTCCATTAAAAACAGATTTTAGCAGAAAAAATTATGCAATAATCAATAAAATAATGCGTTTGTCCCTATTATTTTTTCCAACACTGTATATATACCAGAGAACGGCACGAGTGCCTATTTTTGTGACTCTAAGTATACTCACCTTAAAAGCAATTGCGGTGTGATCGCAACCGCATACTTTTTTGTCTATGCAGTCTATATACCCATAAAGATTTTTGTATTGCTATGACTGAATTACTTTTAAACTCAAGTGAGATGTACAGTAGGTAACGGATATAAGCACAATTCTTATAAGAAAGGAACGCTTATAAGAAACATTTTCGAAAGCACCGCGTTTTATCTCAATAGTTTTGAGGTAAAAAACAATCTATATAAGTAACTTCTTATAAGAAAAAAACGCATAAAAGAAAGCTTTTTCCAAGCACCAATATGAAAAATCTTAAGAAAAAAATAACGCTTAAAAGAAATTTTTTCAAATCATAATTTTCGTTCTTTGGTCAAAATTGAACATACTACATAAGTGAAAGATGTAAACGCGCTTTTTTTATGTCATCATTGTTCGATCAAAATTGAACGAACAAGTGTCACGATTGCAGTTGCTGAGAGCACTTATTACTCACAGCTGATTTTTGTGCGACACAGATATAAGAAATAAAGTTTCTTATATCAGTAGTACGTATATAAGAAATTTTTTTCTTATAAACGTGGTACTTCTATAAGAAAAAACTGATATAAGAAAGAAATTTCCGGGATTTTTTGACTTTCTTATATCCGTTACCTACTGTATGCGGTTTCTGCTTTACTTTTCATCACACATTCTTTTTGTCATTTTCGGCAGAAGTATTCATACTTCGCGCGAACAACAAAAATAATGCATGAACAAGAAATTATCAGAATACATTGTCGAAAGCAATGTGATGATTAGCGAAGCAAAGATCAAGTACCGAAAACACCGCATATGCAGATAGCCGATCACATCGTTGTTTTTTCTTGTTTGTGCGTAGAAGCTTGCTGCTCATAATTAACGGTAAGTCTTTTCTGATGAATTTTGCTATTTATTGAATATACAGTCGTCTCTGGATACAGTGAACACCCTATATAGTGAATCAAGTATTATAGTGAACACCAACATTTTTACTTTTACGCGAAAAAGCGGTCCAAAAGTCAATTTCTGAATGCAAGAAGCAAACATCTATGTATTCGCGAATTCTTTCAATAAACATATTAGTACGGGAGGCAGCGTTGAATTTTGCGAAGCAGTTTCCTCCCGCTTAATTTTTTTTTGCAAATGATAGTTTATGTTTAGCTGGTGATCGAAATAAGCGTCAGCCAGCAGACTAGTGGTGGGCCTGGTTGTGAGAGGCCGACAAAAAACGTTTCGCGCAATAACTCGAAAAGTAAGCCACAAGTAGAAAAATATATTAAGACCAATATTGTAGAGGAGAAAAAAGAACAACGATTTCATACCAGAAAAGTTTCCAAACGACAATATTTGGCCCACTTTTCTCCGTTAAAGTTTCCGGTAATTTCTGTAATTTTGAGCAAAAATAGTTATTTTGGACGAAAAATGCGGTCCTCAGATTCAAACAAGTAATGTTAATTTAAGACTTTCAATAAAAACCGTATTTTATCGAAAATGGAGATGGTCATGAATAATTTAAAAACTATGAAAAGTGGGTCAAATCTTGTAATACGGAAATATTTCAGGCATAAAATCGATGTGTTTTCATCTCCTCTACAACATTAGTCTCAGTATATTTTTCCATTTGTGGCTTACTTTTCGAGTTATTGCGCAAAACTTTAATTGTCGGCCTCTCACAACCTGGCCCACCACTAGTCTGCTGGCTGAAACTTATTTCGATCATCAGCTATACATAAACTATCATTTGCAAAACAAATTAAGCGGGAGGAAACTGCTTCGCAAAATTCAACGCTGCCTCCCGTACTATATGTACATTTCTATTGCGACTGACCCGTGCATTAATTAGTTCGTTATATTGGACGTCTGCTGTATTTTGTTTTCTTTGCGCATGACATCTTTCATAGGCAAAAGTTCTCCGCAAGCCGAACTTGAGTGTAAGTATTTCGGCCACCGCGATTTCAGTGATCGAGCAGAGCACACATAAAACCAAAATATGCAAAAAAAAAGATTACCCAAGTGTCAATGTGTCGCAAAAATTTGGTGGTGGTTTTTACTCTCACAAACTATTTGCAGTCGCTCTCTGCATGAGTACAAAAGTGAGTAAAGACAAGAGCGAAAGGTATTGGCGTAATCGCATTAAGATAGGTACAAAAGAGACATGGGTGCAAACAACACCGCATCATTTTTTTGCGTTGCTTTTGGATATGAAAAATACCAAGTATGTATGGAGTATACTCATGGTTGCGGTGCACCGCTGCAGTTCTCTGATATATACCTACAACTAATTATTTTTAAAAAAATTGAGTTATAGACGCGATCTGATTTAGAAGATATAATTGTTTTTCTAGGTGAATTAATGACTCCATTTAAAATTTCTATCGTATGTAATATTTTCAAATTTGGTTTGCATGTTAAATAAAATTTTGCACTCAATAATTATTTATATTTTCGAGTTGCAGAATAGCAGGCACACGCTAGAAAACTTTTGATTTTCAAGACCTGGCGATGAAAAGAAAAAGAACAATGTGATCTGTAGTCAGTTTTTCCTAAATTTTGGCGCATTTTTAAATGTGTTCAGGATATAATTTCCAATAGCCCAACGTGGGGAAAACCCACACTCTGAAAAGAGTCTCATATACTACCAAACCAGCCGGGCAAAAAAAAAAAAAAAATAGTATGTATCCGATAATATCATTCGATTTTCGTAACTTAAGATGATGAAATTTTAGGTGCACTTTACGTGTGAAAAATATTTTACCATCGAAGAAATACTAAAAAACACTAAAGATATGAAGCATATTTTGATCGCATCCAAAAGTATTAAAGTAGCGTAAAAAAAAATGTTCCTCAAATGTAAATGAAACGTTATAAAAATGTAATAAGTAACTTTAACAACTACATAGTAACTTTAACTTACAGGCACCATGGTTTTATATTATTGTGGTCAACCACTATAAATACATGGGCATTTCCCTTTTTTGATAAGGCCTAACAGTTATTACCTCTACACCTATGCATGGTCGTAATGTGGGGTAAAATGCACGAAAACGCCACCTGAAAAATATTATGGCAACGATTTGGCATTATTGTAGTATCAATATCCAGCAATAAAACTGCGTAAGGATTTCGCCCTAGTGTTATTTGTTGTTGAAATAAGGGGGTATGAAGTTCACGATTTTTGTACTTTTACAGAAAAAGTGTTTTGTTTCAAAAATACATAGCTAACGTCAAACTTTATCAATTAACAATTGTTATACCAACACTTATAGGTTTTTATGTGTACTTTTTGAAAAAAATACTATAATTGCAAAAAAAAAATTCGCATTTATTCTGCGCTCAAAACTACAAAGTTTTTCATGGGGAAAAAATTATTTAAATACTTTTTTAAATTTAAAAAAAAATGAAAAAGCTAAAATTTTGCAAATTGAAATATATTTTTGTATTTTTTGGAAAACCCATATTTTTTTGGTAAACTTCAGATTAAAGCTCGATCCCCAAGCTTCAAAATGATATGTCACAGACATTGGAGTAAGTACTTAATTAAAGTTTTTTAACCGTTAAACGCGCGCTGTACTGAGTATTGAGATTGCTTTTCTAGACTAGTCTTCAGCGGGAAATTTTTCGAAACAAATTTCCACATTAAAATTTATATTCCCTGTTAAAACATAGCTTTAATATGAAAAAAATCCTTTGTTCAATTATATTTATGTTTATACTTATATTTAAGTACAAAAATAATAAAAATTTGCAGTTACCACCATCAGATAGAGAAGAAATAAATGAGTTATTCAAAATAATAAAAGCAACAAAAATTCAAATATTTATACCTGATTTTTCATTAAAAAAAAAAAAATTTAAATTTTTGACAAAATTTCATGATTATTTTCAGTTTTTACCACTGAAGAAAACAACATATTGAAAAAATAATGAAAAATTCAAATTCCCCATTCAAAACTACTCCGAATGTGAGACTGAATTGAAAGAAAAAAGTTCACCTCAGCGACAACCACCATCGTTTTTAGGTTGTTGGTAAACTTTTTTTTTTATGCGAAAGTTTCAAGAGTAAAATGAAAATCGCTAATCAGGAGCGCAATATTTAGAAAAAATTGGTAACACATCCCACTCGGGACACTTATGGGAATAGGAAACTGCCGGTGCCTCTAAATTTCAGAGACTTTTTTTTTTTTTTGAACCGGTCTAATATACACACCTGCTCAAAATAATAGGTACACCGTAGAGTTCAAAATTCAACTCAACGGAAAAACTTTTTATTCAAAATATTTAAGAAAACAAAAATGCAGACATCTTCGTAGTCTTTATATTTATAAAAAAAAGTATAAATTTTTTAAGTAATACCATAAGGTACGAAAGTTGAGGTCAATGAATACTATTTGCTCAATATTTACCTGCTCAAAATAATAGGTACACCGGAAAGTTATACATTAAAACAAAAAAAAGTGTTAAAGATATGAACTTTTTTGTTCACATTTTCATTATTTAGTGCATTCACCTTTATTTTGGATGACTTTCGCAACTCTTCTTGGGATACTTTTGATTAGAGCCTAACAGGTTTCTTTGGGTATCTCAGAGCACATTTCTTGGACACACTCCCACTATCGCTCCGTATTCGTGAATTTTTTTTTTGCTTTTTTTCTTCTTTAAGGCCCCCCACAGGTTTTCTATCTGCTTTAAATCCTGTGACCGACTCGGCCAGCTAAACGCGTTGATTTTATTGTCCTCAAAACATGTTGTCACATGAGGTGTGTTTTAGATTGTTATCTTGCTGATAGATCCAACCCATATTAAGGAAAACACTACCACACCTCTTCCGCCTCCGTGTGTAAGTTTTTTTTTTTGTGAATCTGACGTGAAAGTCTTTGCTTTTAGGCCATCGCACATTATTTTCTGAATCATTTCCAAATACATTAATCTTAGTTTCATCTCTACTTAAGATATTACGCCACTTTTTCTGCCGTTCAGGTTATGACCAGTTTTCATGATCCCTTGCAAAACATAGCCTCATGCTCAATTTTTCTTTCCGTAGCAAAGGAACTTTTTTAGCTATGCGCCCAGGTAGGTTTACTTTTAGTAAACGTCGTCGAATTGTTTGAGCGGTAACCGCGTTCCCAATTTCCGCTAAAATTGTCTTTGAAGATTTAAATATGCTTTTTTTTCGATACTTTTAATATGAAGATCATATATTGGAGCGGTTTTTGATGGTCTACCACGAGTTTCTTTTTGCGGTTTATTTTTAAATACATTTCTCACAAAGTTCTGAGATATATTCAGCAACCTGCAAGCTGCATCGAAGAGATTTTCGTTCTTTTTTCAAGTTTAAAGCCAGCCTGTATTCCTCAGCAGATCAATTTGACTTACGACCCATCTCAACTAAAATTTTTTGCTATTAATTCACTGCGCTTTAAGATTTAATTAAAGAAACCTCACCGTTCTTCTAAGGAAAGCTCAAAAAAATTAAAAAAAAAAAGTTGTTAAACAAAAATTTAAACCAACTTGCAGGTGTACCTATTATTTTGAGCAGGCAAATTTTCAAACTATACACAGTAAGTAGAAACGTTCAAAATTTAGGGGAATTAAATGATTTGTTTTACTGAAGATCGTGCTACCAAATTGTGTTATTCACGTTAACACTACGATTTTTCCTCTATATTTCCAAAATATTTTTGTAATAGAGTTTAAACTAAAAACTGAGAAGTGTACCTATTATTTTGAGCAAGTGTGTACGTTTTTATCGTAAAATGAGTCGGAAAGGAGATATTGTCAAAAAAAGTGATTTTTGGCGCAATTTTTCCAATATGGCGGCGCGAGCGGCAAAGATACGAGGTCGCAAAATTGAAATTACCAATTTTCAAAATTCCCGGAAAACTTTCCAGGTAAAACTACCAAATGATTGTACTAAAAGAATTTATTAAATTTCAATAAATTGCGACATTAGAATTTTTACATATTTCATATTGTAATATGTGATTACCGCTTTATAATAAAAAGTAGTTATAGAAATTTTTTTTTAGATTAGTAATTTTTATTATATTGAATTTTATTTCTTTTTTGTTTTTAATTGTACGCTGTTTGAGTTCTTTACATGTTCATGCAAGAAAAAAAAAATATAAGGCTTGCCAAACTCCTAGTAATTGGCTTAGAAGTAATGTGTTGAACAGAATTGGACGGGGTCGGAAAAGCGACAACGGAAATTCGCTGGCCGTCCCAATTTTGTTCAACACATTACTGATGAGTCTTCCTAGCAGAAGACTAGTATAAACTAGATTTAGCTCTACAGAGCCAAAACTCTATTGTAGAGTTTAATAACCCCTCTTATGATTCAATTCAATACAAAATTCAAAAATTACATAACTGATGTAAAAAATTTTAAAAATCAATATCAGTTATTATTATTTCTTCGTAAAAAATCTATAATGTACTTTTTAAAAAATAGTAGTCCTTTTAAAATATAATAAATTATTGCAGAAATTTTAATATCTACTTTGTAAAAATTAAAAACTTGCATTCGAAAAATGAACGCCTGCTTAGATGCAATTTTTATATTACGCTTAGTAATTATTAATAGACACTCGAACCGTTTCTAAATTACTAAATTACCCACTAGTTTTCCTTAAATTTTGATTAATATTTACAATAATTTCGAGTTTCATTTTTTCCGTGTACACTTGTTCGTCCTAGGCCGTGTTGTTAAAAAATTATGAACTCCTTCTTGACTTCTTCAAATCTTTGTATCTGCTTCAGTGTTAGATTGTGTTGAATTTGCTCTTGTTTCTCGTCATCTATTTCTTTCATTTTTATATACGTTTCTAAAAAGGTTTCCGCGACTCCAATTACCAAGTTCAAATTTAAGCCAGAAATCGATTCCCAAATAAAGTTCCTGAAAAGTACCTCATGCGCTGGTAGTAATACATTTCCTATAACGACATGAGCGCTAGGAACTCTCGGCTATCGCGTCCTAGTAGACTAATCGAGGCTCCATGTCTAAACCGTTCAATATTTTTCCATAAATTTCAACGTTTCCGTATGCGCGTGGATGTAACCTACTTGCAATTTTAACAGAATTTACCACATAGTCACGTATTTGTCTGCGCCTACAGAAATGTTTCCTTGCTTTCTGAACCTTTTTCGAAACTTGCCTCATACCTTGTAATTGTTTTTCACCAAATATTTTTTCACGTTCTTTACAATAATCTCGTAATCTATTTTCAAACGCCATTATCTCTTTAATATGTTTATCTGATTGCTTATCTATATTTATTTTACTATTCACTAGAATCTTCTTGATTTTAAGGTGCTCTGAACTTTTTTTTCAGTTACAGCACTGGTTGATATACTGCTGTGCACATCTGGGACTGTCGTAACCCTTTTTAGAGTTTCACCCACTGCAATTGGGACATTATGGCGTTACCACACGGTCAAGTCCACACTTGTAGCAGAAAATATTTGGTGGTACAGAGCATTCAATATATGTGTGCCCTTGTACATTACAACTCCAGTACTCTAAAGGACGCGAATACTGACGAGGGTGCAGCGTTCTTTCATTTTGAATGGCATCCAATTATTCAACCTCATCATCTTTACATAATTTGGTTGCTCATCACAAAAAACCTCACTTATTTGAGCTCTGGTTTGGTATCTCGGTTGTGACTGCTGAGTCTGAAACGTCCGCCCATCACTCCTCAAAAATGTAGCCTCTCTGTATCAATTCTTCTACATTATATGCTATTCGTGTCAAGCTTTCACGCAAATTACGCTTGAGAATCTTTGTCATATCATGATCTGATCTAGGACCTTTAAGATGTGATCTGTGTTTTTGCATCGAGTGAAAGAAATTACCTATAGATTCGCCTGGCAACTACTTTCGTTCAACAAGTTCACGCATAAGTTCAAAATCACTATTGTGGCATTGGAACTGCTTTTGTAAAGCTGATTTGAATACCATCCAATTATGTACACAATTGGTCTTGCCAAATAGCCGATACAGAAAAATTGCTTGCTAGCTTACAGTGGCGAGCAATACTGGTCGGATGTTTGTCAAACCTGAGTTCATATGGATGGCAAATTTGAAAGAATTACTCAAGAATTACAGCATGGAAAAAATAATGATTTAAATAAAATTCTAGTATTTGGACCAGAGACCTTTTCTTTTTAAAACACTTTTCACTCTTCTTGGCATACTTTCCACTAATTTTTCAATCGTTTTTTGTGGTATGTTGGTCCAAGCAATCTGGACACGTTTCCATAGCTCGTTCACATTTTTCGGAGGAAAATCGTACTGACACAATGTTCTTTTAACAATTGCCCACAAATTCTCAATTGGATTGAGATCTAGGCTTTGTGCAGGCCATTTTAATATTTTAAATGGTTAGTTTTCAAGCCACTCTTTCACAATTTTTGCAGTATGTTTAGGGTCTCCATCTTGTTGGAACAATATTTCCTCAATAGGATACGTACACTGATCAACAAACTCAGGCAAATAGGTTTGCAAAATTAAGGTAGTCTTCCTTCTTCATTATTCCTTCTATTTTATGGATAGGATCGACGTGCCACCAAGTAAAACATGCCCACGCCATTATAAGGACTGTCCCAGAAAAAACTTACGTTTTTGTTTTTTAAGATTATATTCTACCTGATAATCTTATACGTCTTAAAGGACACAATATTTGTTCGACATAAAGTGACTTTTATATGATGTATAACACTTGAACGACAAAGATGTCTAGCAAGCAAGAAAAAGTCCGCGAATTGATTTTGTCCACATACCTGCAAAATCCAGAATTAAAATATTCAGCTATGGCAAAAATAATTGGTGCATCAGATAAAACTCTCTTTACGGTTATTTCTAAATATAAGAAGGGCCTACCTGGTCCCGAAAAAAAGGTTTAGGCAAAAAACCAGAATTTTCTATCCTAAAGGTAGCGGCGAAGGTGAATCGTCTTTTTAGGCAGAATCCCAACACCTCAGTGCGAGATATGGCGGCTAGAGCAAGTACATCAAAATCTACTGTACAAAGTATAACGGAGAAAAGTAAGCTGAAGGCATATAGAGTTCAAAAAGTACCAGACTTTCTGATGAAATGCAGTTGATGGATTAGATGCGAGCCCGAAAATTGTATGAAAGGTACCTGACAAAATTTGATTGCTGCGTTATGGACGACGAAACTTACGTTAAAGCAGAGTTTAAGCAGCTACTTGGACACGAATATTATACGTCACCGAAGAAGGGGCATGTGCCTAGTAAATTAAAAAAAAAAAAAAATTCGAAATTTCCGAAGCAGTATATGGTTTGGCAGGCCATATGCATCTGTGGCCTCAGAAGCAGCTTCTTCGTTACAAAGTTTGTATAAACGAGTGCCTCAAAAACGTGTTCCACCATTTATTTGTACAGATGAGGGTACAGTGATGCTCTGGCCTGATTTAACAACCTCTCATTACTCTAAAGCTACACTGGCACTGAAGGGCCTTAAGAAAAATGTAAAATTTTTTTATAGAAACGAAAAAAATGTTAATTACTTTTTAGTTATTTATATTCTGAACACTAGTCATTATTAATAAAAAAAAGAAAAAAGATTAAAAAATTTATTGGGTATTTTTTTATAACTGAAAAACAAAACGTAAGTTTTTCTGGGACAGTCTTTACTACCGCCGCAATGTTTCATAGTTTGTTTGACTTGGTGTTGCTGAAGCTGCTCAAAGGGTCGGTGCCAATAATAAGATTTACCATCCGATAAAATACGATTAATCTTCGTTTCATTAGACCATATAACGCGTTTCCAGTCCTCAACAGACTGTGTTCTCTACAAAACTGTAATCGAGCTGCTGTTTTTCTTGGAAGAACAGGTTTTTACTGCTTAACAGACGCGACTATTCTTTTTAATGATCTTCTGGCTGTCCATTCACTTGTTGGTTTGTTAATGGCTTGTGTAGCTTCTTTAGGTGTTAGCTTGGAGCTTTTACGTAGCAACCGTTCCATTTGACGAGTGTCACTATCCGTCATAATTCTTGGTCGCCCTCCAAAATCACCTGAAGACTCCAAATTATTTCGTTTTCGTACTGCTATCACTGTTGACTTTCCAACGCCGGTCTTTTTAGCTATTTTTCGTGTCGGTTACTTTTTTTGCAGTAGTGCAACAATTCGGTTTTCCAAATCTTTAGTGATTTTCTTCATTTTGCACTAACTGAACCACAATTTTAAAATTTTTTGTAAAACAATGTAAACTCTTCAACGTATTACTTTATAATGACGAAAACAATTAACGAAACGCAATAAGCTCTTGATAATTTCCATAGAATTAACGGTAAAATTATGTTTTTTGCTTGCTGAGTCTTGCGTGCAAAACGGGACGCATTGACTTATTTTTCTAAGAAATTTGGGTTTTTGTGTTTGTTTTTATTTTTTGTATGATATTCAATGATATGACTACTAAATAAAGGATCAATAATTGAAAAACGGAAGGAGCTTGCGTAGTTCTTTCAAATTTGCCAGCAATATGAACTCAGGTTTGACAAACATCCGACCAGTATTGCTCGCCACTGTATACAGCTAGGTGTAATAATTGAATATGTTTCATTGTATGTATATTATATATTTGTTAAACTAGAATGAAACCAAACAAATAAAAAAAAACAAATAGCCAATACCAATCCTTAGCTCGTCCACTAACAAGCTGGTGGAATTCCCTCAGGATTTCAGCCCAATCTACTTGATACCGTTCTTGCAAATATTCGATCCGAAAGAGAAAATCTTCGACCGTCATTTTATTTCGATCCCCCTTGCGTTAAATCATGCATATTTGGTGGAGCCGAATACTGCATGAATCCTTGCATTGGATGCATCTCACGATTCTTGGAATACGGCGCACAGTGGCTTGCTTTTCAAAAAATCGTTGCAAAAATCAATTTTAGTGTGGGTCTGTTTGACAAATTTAATACTCGCATCGAATAGTGAAATGTCTAGAGGTGATAAATTTAAAATTTCAACCCACTCGGATAAGTAGTTTAGTTTTTACAGTTAGTCAAAGTGGAGACATTTTTGAAGTTTGCAAAAAATTAATTTTTTTGGATAAAAATTTCATGTTTGAGCTGAAAAATTCAACAAATGCTGAGAGAAAAATATATATTTTTTTTTGTTTTTTTTTTGAAACACTGTTTTTAGCGATGTTTTTGAGCTTTAATATGAGTTTAAAAATAAACTTCACAAACCTTCAAGCTGAGCTTCCACACAAATCATCATTAACTCTTCCTTAACATATCCCCAGAACAAACTAGGCACCGGTGTTTGCCCGTTTGGGTGCTAGAGCGATTTTTATCGACAAACCTGTGGATATAGCACACTAAGTCCATACGCATATTAGAAATATTAATTCTTAAACCTTTAACTAGAAAACATTTAACTAGGTGTGCAATGCCTATTTCAATGGTCATAGTTCATAATTAAAACCGCTTAAATAAAACTACAGCCTCGCCCACTTTTTTTAATAGTGAGCGAACCATTGTGTTTTGGTTAAAAACTACCTCTTATAGTTTTGGAATTTATTATATACAATAAGACCCCAACTAAAAACTTTTCTGATTGCACTAATCCTGTTGAAGGTAAAATTCCTGAAATCTTAGAATTTACAGCTATGGATATATAAATGGCACATTTTTTTATATTTTCTTTCTAATGCTACAGTATCGTAAATATTATTAACAAACAACAAGTGTTTGGTTTTTTGCAAAGGTATATCCTTCATATTTAATAATAATACGAACTTCAGCTATAATCCATTAACCAAAAAAAAATTATCAAAATGTAAAAAAACTGATGAAATGAGCGGGACACATAAATGGCACAATCTGGAGAAAAACAGAAAATATCGTGTTCAAATTGCATTTGTTGACTTTTTGGTATGCAAAAACATTTAGATCATTGAGATCTTGTGCTGTAGACTTTGTTTTTGATGATAGCTTTACACGTGCGACCCACACTCTCCACAATTTTTCGCGGTTTGTTTTGGATATGACATACTAATCTTTCTGTGCGGCAGACCAAATATCGGCCATATTTGTATAATTTTTTTTTACGATTTCAACCTTGACTTCGTTCTACAGGTTCTCTATTGAAATTAAGTCAGGGCTCCGTGCTGGAAAATCCAAAACATCGATCTTTTCCGCACAAAACCCATTATTTTGTACTTTGGAGGAGTATTTAGTATCATTATATGGCAAAAATGTCCACTTAATTGGCATGGAATGAAGTGCATGTGGTTCCATATGGTTTGTCAATGTGTCCAAATATTGAAACTTGTTCATTTTGTCATTTATTTTTATAAGCGGGCCTACACCATGCCAACAAAATACACTGCAGACCATACTGATTATGGATTGCACTGAAACTATCCCTGTGGACCACCTTCCACAGCCTTGGCAGTAAAATATAGTAAAGGTGGAAAAAAAATAAAAGCAGATATAGCTAAAGCAGTCCTACATGCAAGTCCAATTCGAGCAAAAAGGATTAAAGACAGCATCGCTACTCCGCCGAATACACATCCCACCAAATACACTAATGACAAGGCCTTGGCTTTCTTTATGGACTTAGGACTATCAAAAACAAATACCTTTTGTTACGAAATTCTTTAAGGAGACATAACGTTGATATTCTACCAGCCTATTCCAACATTACAGCAGCTAAAAAAATGACCGTTCCATCCAACTGTGAAATCACGGATGTATCAGCTCAAGCAATGCTACAAGATATGATGGATCATACTGCAAAGCGAATTATAGACTGCATTAATGAGAAAGATCTGAGCTCCTTTCCAGATGGTTCATCTGGACAAAGCGCTTACAAGCAAATAATCGTTTCACCGAATGGAGAGCATGTATCAGATGGAAATATGTTCATGGTTTCAATTGTTCCGCTAAGGTTAAAGAGTGAAATCGTTGATCATTGGAAAAATCCCCGCCCTTCATCAGTTCAACTTTGCCGAGCTCTAATGTTCCAGTATGCAAAGGAAACACCAGAGCTGATTAGAACAACTGTAAATAACATAAAAGATCAAATTGCTGTAATTCAACCAACTCAACACCAAATTAAAGATAAAAAGTTTATGATTGAACATGAATTCTATGGTTGATGGCAAAGTATTGAATGAGTTGACAAACACGAAATCAACACTATCGTGCGCAATATGCAAAATAACCCAAAAAGACTTCCAAAATTTTGATGAATCACTTGAAGAAGAGCATAATTATGAATATGGAATTTCACCACTGCATGCAAGAATAAGGTGTATGGAATTCATTTTGAAACTGGCGTATACAATTCCAGAAGATATTAGTGATTTAAAGAAGTTTCTTGTAATCAAAGAGGAAATAGCTGATAGAAAGAAAAAAATTCAAACTGCGTTTTATGCAGAAATTGGGTTGAAAGTTGATCAACCAAAACAAGGGTTTGGTAATACCAATGATGGAAACACTTCCAGAACATTTTTTGAAAAGGATGAAGTTACAGCACGAATTACTGGAGTTGATAAAGAGATAATTAAAAGTCATATTAAATGGTTTATGCTGCAAGGAAAAAGTTGACGCAAAATAAATATTGAGAGTTTGCAACAAAAACTGCGGAACTGCTGCTTAAAAAATATCCGCATACAAAACTTACACCTACGGTTCACAAAATTCTGGCCCATGGTGAAAATATAATAGAGTTTCAGCCTTTACCAATTGGTGAACTATCAGAAGAAGCACAGGAATCCAAAAACAAAGATTACAAAAAATACAGATATCTCAACACGTGCAAGATATCAAGAAAGCGACAAAACCAGGACCTTTTTAACATATTGGCCGCCTCGTCTGACCCAATTATTACATCTCTAAGGCACACCCAATCATCAAAAGAGCTGAAAGAATGTTACTCTCAAGAAATGTTAAGTCTATTATATAGCCATTCAGATACTGTTGATTATTTTGAAAGAAATTAAATTGTTAATTTAAGTAATAAAAAATTTTTAGTTTATAAATAAAAATAAATATCTCACCAAAATTTAAATTTATTAAATTTTTTTTCTCCACATTTCAATAGCATGTAAGAGGGCTTTGGGCCTGTTTATTGTATATATATAAGCATAACCATCAATAAAAAAAAAAAATTTAAAAATCCGCTTGGAATTTTTTTACAATTTTAGTTTTATATACTAAGCCCAAGCACATTTCTATCACACTTTCCAGCAGTTTTCAATGTCTACTTGCGACAAAAAAATCATAAATTAAATTTTTACATGCATAAGATATGTAATTTTTCCTCCCTACAAAAAACTCATCTCCCTATCATATAAAAAAAAGTTATCAAAAAATCTTTATTCGTTCAGAAGTTATGATTTTTGCAATCAAAAAAGTCATATCGAGCCACTGTGCGGCGTAGGTTGAGGATTCGCCTGCATATATACCTGACCTGGAAAAACGGATTCTGTTTGCTGACCCTGGTTCGTATACTGTTATTGTGGCTTATTAGGATTTATCCGATATGATCGAGTTTGCCACAGCCATCTGTTGTCAAATTATTTTGTTCATTATCACCATAGTTTGGATTCCTGGTTGAAAAGGAATTTGAGTTTTTATTATTATTTACCATGATCGTGCTGCTGATCATAATATGGAACATTATTAATAAGGTCTGCGCTATAGCAGCATTTATTGCAGATACTATTTCAATAGACTGGGACTCAGGATCTACTTGGTCATTCGAAGCCTCTTCCGCATTCACTTGAATCAAATTTCGATAATTTTGCATATTTGGAGGACGTTGGCTTAAATCAGGCAAAGAATTTGCACTAAATATTTGCTGAATTATTCTAGTTCTTTTTGGAATAGCACCGTTGCTGGACTCGCGTCTAGGATTCGCGGGTATATCAATGTTTCTTATATTATCTATGTTTTGAGATAAAAATAGATTCAGATAAATCTCTAACCTTAGGGTCTAAATAGATAGAGTTTGTTTGTGAATGTTGCACAGGCATGACTGCATCAACAAACTCAAAACCACTTGACTGATTTCTGTTGGAATCAAGTTGTAAGTTTCTTCTTATTTCTCGATTAATTCTTTCTTTCGCATAAATTTTAAATAAAAAAATAAATTGCTAATTAATTAATTGCTCAAATTTTCTTATAATTCTTTTAAATTTCATGGGGTACTTGATTTGGGATTCTCAATGATGCCATATATTACGCTATAACAAAAATTTGATGAACTTGTAGTGATCGATCAACTTAAAATTTTACTTAACCCGCTTTAATAATGTACTTATAAACAGAGCGAAAAACTGAACTTAATCCCAGTGCATCGTAGATTCTGTTCACAGAATGTAGGCCACCAGAATTAGGACAAATAAAGTTTTTTTTAAAAAAAAAAGAAGGATAAAAAAAATCAAAACGAAATTCCTAGCCACACACAAAAAATCGGTTGGGTCATGGTCTGTCCCATGCGTTCGAATACGACACTCATTTTTTCAACCACAACGTTGCAATCGGCCTATTAGAACATGATCTACTGCCAAGTCACCGTTGTTGAAACCAATGAGCTCTGCCATTTCAACTGACCTAAGCCCAACAAAAAAAAATGTTGCTAGCAATTAAAACTTTTTTGCCGTGGACCAACCGAATTTCGTCCCTATAGCGATCCCTTCCCAACCGTAGTAGCTGCATGCCAAATGCAGCTACTCCTTTTTCCGCACAAAAAAACTGTATTTAATTTTTCATATCATCGGTATCATTTTTCCCTTAAAATTCCATCAAGCCGCCCTAAATTTATTACTTCACCAAAATATGATTATTTCTTATTTTCCACTAAAAAAAAAAAAATTTTTTTTTAACCCTGGATTACTAACGCAGGATAGAATCCACCCACAAGTTCAAAACTTAGGCAAAATTTTTATACTACCAAGTGCAATGAACCTGTACCCAAAATTTATTCTAAATTTATGTAATTCCACATATTTTAAAACTAGTTATAGTAGTATTTAATTGATTAAAATGCAAAATATCCTTTTTTAAAAAAGTATCTGGGTGGTTAACACCCACAAGTGTAATCGCGTGACACTTATTTTGGGTGTACTACACCCACGTCAGTATACGGTTTTAGATGAAATTGTGTTTTAAGTAAAAAATATTTACGCAGTATAAAAAGTTTTTGGTTACAAAAGAATGTCCAACTACAAAAGAGAGCAGGCCAAGTTGGCGTTATTGTTTCAAGATTCAACCCTGGATTATTGACGCCATTTGTAACGCCATTACTGACGTGGGTGGTTTACAGAAAATTTGGCCACTTTCTTAGCAATATTTCATATTTCATCAAAAATAAAATAAAAATTTTGAATTTTTGCGACTGATTATTTATTATAATTAAACATTATTAATCGAACTTACAGTCTCAGCAAAGATCAATATAATTGTAAATTTTTACTAATTGATCAATGCTATTTTTTTATTGAACAAACATGACAAAGATAACAAAAGGAACAATTTAACCTGGTAATTGGTGACATGTTTCGGCTATTACCAATAGCCTCATCAGATTAGTTTTGGTTAATGCTGTACATGGACTCGAACCCCTGACCGTTCATGCATTGCAATTGCATATTTTGCGACGGCCGCTCTAACACTTGAGCTACTGAGGAACTGCCGTTGAAATGTACAAAGTGCGTATATCATATTTGTTATCTTTTGTCACTTTCTCACTTATAGCCGAAACATGTCACCAATTACCAGGATAAATTGTTCCATTTGTTATCTTTGTCATGTTTGTTGAATAAAAAAATAGCATTGATCAATTAGTAAAAATTTACAATAATATTGATCTTTGCTGAATGACTGTAAGTTCGATTAATAATGTTAAATTAAAATATAATATTATTATTTTCAAAATAAATAATTATCTTGCTCTGATCATGTTAATCATGTCGTAAGTAAAATATATATGACTCTGCGTTGTCTGCGTTTGTCTTCTGAGTTTACTCCTGTCGATGTTAAACGAAAGCTAGTTATACAACTTTTAGTGCCATTCATAACATATTTCGCAGTTGTCTACAGCAAGTTAGATTCTAAATCACTGCATAAGCTGCAAGTAGCATTTAACAACGCTACTCGTTACGTGTTTGGTCTTCGTAGATTCGACCACATTTCATCGTGGAATAGCAGGATACTTGGTTGTACAATTGAAAACTATCTTATGGCTAGAAATTGTTTGTTTCTTCATAAGATTATTTATTTAAAAATGCCTTACTATCTCTTCGATAAACTACGGCTCAGCATATCGGGCAGAAGTCATAATTTAATCATTCCGAAATTCATGCATCTTAATACCACAAGATTTTTCTTCATTAATGCCATTCGAATCTGGAATTTGTTACCAAATACCCTAAAAAGTATCGCATTCTTCAACAATTTTAAGCATTTGGTTTCTCAACATTTTTCGCGTCTTTAGATTTTTCTCTTTCTTAATATTCATACATCTGCTATATTTATTTTTGCTAATTTTATTTGTGCTATTTATTTGTTAATTAGAATTTAAGAACTATATATTTTTTTTAATTTTTTTGACCAGATTTGTTAATTGACCAAAGTTAAGTATATTGTACAGCAAAAGATTTAAGTCTTATTGTACTTATGTTTTACCAAACAAATAAATAAATAAATAAATAAAAAAATAAAAATTTAGCGAATCCTACTTCAATTTAGCCCCCTTAAGGACTGAAAATTATTTAGTTTTCCCTAACATGTCCATTCAATCCAGTTTGAAGCAAAAAGTAAATAAATATTTGCTCTTTCGGATTATCCCTTATCAATAATATTGGTTTGGTTCGGCATAAACGAACCACATTTGCAAATTAGTATTAAAAAAAGGGAATTCCATTAGATTTAGTTTGATTATCACGAATAAAACCTTTAAGAGGGGTACGATCAGCGGTCCAAAGACTATATATGATATGTACATTAGGGCGGAGCAAAAAAACACTTTTGGAGCCGATCGCCTTGTAATAGCAATAGAACGTTAGTATTACCTAAAAAAAGAGAGAAGCCGCGAGGTAGGCGCCTACAAATGATATCTTCATTTCCGCATGAAGCTCAAAGTTTGAATTTCGTGTAAACAATATAGTTATCCGTCAGAATAAAATCGTTTTAAAATTTCTCGGCGCAGAAGTTACCGATTTGACTGAAATTTTTAGGGCGTATTCTACATAATAACAAAAGGTTTTTCAAAAAATTTCAGCTTTCTAGGTGCCTCAGAAGCAAACATATACTCATAGGAAGGTCGAAAAACGTAGTAATTTTAGGCGTTTTTTGTTTTTTTTCGCCTCTTCGAATGTCTGTATGCTGCGTAATTTTGCAGCTATTAAGACGAATGAAACTATTCTATACACTTGGTTTGGTTCAAGTAAACTAGATTTCATATTTTTGAAACAGATTTCCACATTAAAATTTATATTCCCTCTTAAAACATAGCTTCAATATGAAAAAAATCCTTTGTTCAATTATATTTATGTTTATATTTTTAAGTACAAAAATAATAAAAATTTGCGGTTACCACCATCAGATAGAGGAGAAATAAATGAATTATTTATTCAAAATAATAAAAGCAAAAAAAAAATCCAAAAATTTATACCTGATTTTTCATTTTAAAAAAAAAAATTTAAATTTTTGACAAAATTTCATGATTATTTTCAGTTTTTACCACTGAAGAAAATAACATAATTAAAAAATAATGAGAAATTCGAATTCCCCACTCAAAACTACTCCGAATGTGAGACTAAATGAAAAGAAAAAAGTTCACCTCAGCGATAACCACCATCGTTTTTAGGTTGTTGGTGAATTTTTTTTTTTTGATGCGAAAGTTTCAAGAGTAATATGAAAATCGCTAATCAGGAGCGCAATATTTAGAAAAAATTGGTAACACATCCCACTAGGGACACTTATGGGAATAGGAAACTGCCGGTGCCTCTAAATTTCAGAGACTTTTTTTTTTTTGAACCGGTCTAATGTACAGCTCCGTGCAACTAATAGACAGTAGTTTTTGATTTATATAAAGACATATGCAATTTGGAATACGCAACAAAATCCGTAGTATTAATACTTTTTTAATAGTGCATTTTTGGTACTTTAAAAATACAACATTGCCACTAATTTTTTAAGGTTATTCTTATGAAGTGAAGACATTCCTTATTTCGTTAAGGAGTAGATCGTGCAACTAATTAAGGACAGTGACAAAATTTAACTTTTGTTAATTCAATAAATTAAAAAGAGGTTTGTTATATATTGCTTATGGTTACTTGTGATTATAGAAGTTGTTTTTGGTAGTTTAAAATGAGTAGAAAAATACCTTGTGACGTCAGCACTCGAAAAATCATAACACAAAAAAAGTTTAAAAGTTTCCAAAACCATTGTAGGCAATGCGCTACAATATTTAAAAAATAATTCAACTATAGGAAAGTTACAACGCAAACAAAGAAGCCGCATAACAACTGCTCGAGAAGATGCTCTTATTGTCCGGGAGTCTAAAAAAATCCGCATACATCCGCAACCGAAGTTTGGATGGCTATTTATGGCGAAAATAAAGCAGCACTATCCGTAGATACAATTAAAAGACGTTTGCATGAAATTGGACTTTTTGGACGGATTTCTCAGTAGAAGCCCCTATTATTTGAAAGCTACCGCAAGAAGAGACTTGAGTTTGCCAAAAAGTGTCGTCATTGGAATACAAAGGAATAGAAATGCGTTGTTTTTAGACGAAACTAAAATAAATAGAGTGTCACCCGATTGGAAAAAATATGTCCGCCGCCCTAAGTCAAAGGAGTTTGACCCAAAGTACACCCGATCTACACTAAAGAATGGGCGAGGAAGCATTATAATTTGGGGTGCTAGCTCATGGTGTGGTGTTGGCTTACTTCGAAAAATTGAGGGTATTATGGACAAATTTCAATAAATAGGAATCCTAAAGAATTTAATGCTGCCATAATCGGATGAAAATATGCCGTAACTTGGATATTTTAGCAAGACAATGATCCGAAGCACACTGCTCGGCACGTTAATCAATGGTTTACTGATAAACAACTTACTGTATTGGACTGCCCATCTTGCAGTACTGATCACAATCCAATTGAGAACTTATGGCAAGTGGTAAAAAGCAAAGTAAGCTTGCTCAAGATAAGCAACTTTGATAAGCTGTCCGTCGAAAGTAAGAAATTCTGGGAAGCATTTCCAAGCAGCGTTTGTGAGAATTTATTGGAGTCAATGTCTCGCAGATGTCAAGCAGTAACTGATAACAATGGCTTTGCTACAAAATATTGATAAAACTTAAAATAACAGAAAACATTAAATAGGTATAAAAACATTGTGTGTCCCTAATTATATGCACGACTCCTTTGGTTATGTAAGTTAACACACGATTACCAAATTCCGAAATTATTTAACAGACAAAACAAGATCAAATTATTTTCCCATTAAATTCATTTCATGCAAATTAAATCCCTTCTTTATTTTAGTTAAATTCAAATTAACTCACGTAAACGATCCTATTATTTAGTGACCAAAATATGATCGTGTTTTTCCTTTTTCCTGTCATGCTCGGAAATATGATTCTGGCTGCATGATAGCAACATTCCATTGGCAAGTGTGAGAATCTTGTCAAAAGGTGTTTCTCTGCAGTGTCAGCAATTTTACATCGCAGTCGCGTTTGAAACGGGCAGCGCTGACTCTGCTACAGGTTTGATAGGGACCTGATTCAAGTTGAGCAGTTAGTCTAATTTCGGGATTCGTAAAGTTTGGCATAGCCAACAAATTGTAATTTGTAAAAGTTTGGCATAGCCAAAATATATATAATTTGAACGGTTTGGCATAGCCAAAAAATAAATATAAATTGTGAAGTTTGGCATAGCCAAAAAAAATATGTATTGACTTTAAATGTGTAAACCAAAAAGGAATTAAAAATAAAGATAAGATTTAAAACTACAAAGTGAACATCTTATTAACTTGTATTTAAGTTTTTTACATTATCTTAAAAATTTGGGTAAATAATAGAAATATAATGGTTTCTCAAGAAAGGTAATGGGTTATTCAAGCTAATTCTAAACAAATTTCAGTGTTTTTTTATAAATAAAATACTAATATTACCAAAAGTTTCAATGCTTATTTAGTGTCCCTAATTAGTTGCACGGAGCTGTACATAAAAAATGTTTAAAGAATTCAATTCCATGAGTTTTCGGAGCAATTCATGTCGAAATGTGCGTAAGAATGTAACGTAACAGTCCACATCTAAAATTCAAACTTGATATTTTAACGTAAATGCCATTATTATTTATAGAGCTTGAAAGCTTCTGGTGGAAGTTATGACCTGTGGAAAACTTCTGGCAATGGTTAATATGAGATTATAATAATATCTCGATGATCATGTTAAAAAATTATATTTGATACTTTAACGCTTTAGTTTAACATGTAGTAATCGGCCTTCTTTTATTATTTTACTGATAGTAGTTTTGGGCTTTGGCAGTAGAATAAAAACAAAAATTTTTAATTCGTTTTTAGGATTTTTATTTCCGATATTTCGACTTAATTTTTAAGTCTTCTTCAGGGGAGCTGAAGAAGATAAAAGAACATATAATTAATTTTAAAATAACAATCAAAATTTTTCTAATTTTTCGCTAAACTTGTCAATTTACACAAAAATATTATTTCCGTATTTACAAAAATTCCGTCTAAGCTTTTAGCTATGCCGTCTTCAACTGTTGTTAATTTTGAGTAAGTGTCTATAAATATGCGCGCAGATTTCTGTATCAGTTTTGAAGTTTAACCGTTTTTGTGTACCTGTGTTAATTATATGTAACATTTCTATTGTGTACCGTCGCACATATAGGTATTTGGATGAATTAGCCGGCCACAAGTGATTTTCTAAACACAAAACAGGTGGATAAAAATAGGTTTACAATGCAGCCAGATATATTTGTGGCTCAACCTTATTTTGCGTTTCCTGTCATTCGCAGCCAGTGACAGTCAAAGTCAATTTGAATTCGAGTGTCGACTAAAGTTTTCTTAGATATTTTTTTCTTACATATCATAATACTGTTTTTACATATAGTAATAAATACTTTGTGAATTGGTGAAACTTATATAAGCTATGGATTCTGAAACTGCAGTTAATTGCCTTTATTTTGAATATAAAAATAGTGCAAAATATTGTGATTATCAAGGTTTTCTTGTAACTTAGAAGAAGTTTGATTTAATTGCAGTTCTAACATAAAAAAATAATAATAATTAGGGGTTTACTTCTATTGCAGGATTCGTCCGGGTATTTATTTCTAGTTTGTCGAAAATTTGTATCTATTTACTATACTATCAATAAAACTAAAGTCCGAAATACTCCTGTTTCCCAACTTTAACGATTTTAAGTTCAGTACTTTAAGAAATGGATATATCCACTTCTTATGTTTTTTGATTTATTTTGTTTTAGACTTTTCTCCGGATACAATAAGTATGCTATTAAGTGACGATAGTGATGAGTAAATAGTAATAAGGAAAATCAAAATAAACGCCTTTTTTTAATAAATTTAACCACGTCTTTTTTCTTTTTTAAATTTTCTTAAAACATAGACTGAAATCACTGCTTTATCATTGTACAGCATTAAACAAACATTTAGAATCAATTTTAATTTCAAAATAAATGCGTCGGTAGTAATTCTGTTCTTGTTGCAGTATTTTCGTACCGTCGAAATCAGGAGTATATCCTTCTTGTATGCACGGTTCGCTTGAACCAAGATCAAGATCGATAAAATTGTCAACCAAATCTGACATTGCACAATTATTATATAGTGTCTTGAGATTCCAAATACATAATCCGTGAAATCGGATCTGCTCATTTACTCGTTTTATGGCCATTTTAATGTATTACTTTGGCCGACATGGTTCGCTTCAAGCAAGATCAAAATCGTTAAAATTGTCAACCAAATCTGATAATGCACAATTATTATTTAGTGATCGGAGATTATAAAAACATGATTCGAAAAATCGTACCTAATCACTTACTCGTTTTATGGCCATTTTAAGGTAAACGCGTTTACCGATAATATTGATAAAAATGTGTTGTAGGAAAAATTGTGAATAAGTCATTAAAACTTTAAATTTTTTTATTTTTCTTTTCTTTGTGGACTTTGTAATCAAAAATACTTTTAAAACCCATAAAACAAAAATATATATAAATTATTTTTCATTAGTTTTTAGGCCCAAAAGGGTTTTTTAATTTTTTTTTTCTCATGAAAAACGGTGAATAACACAACAAACATAAGTTTTTTTATTTATTGTTTTTGGTGAGCTCTATAATCAAAAATACCTTAAAAATCCATAAAACAAAATTATAATTTAAAATATTTTTCACTAGTTTTAAGGCCCAAAAGAATTTTTTTTTTTAAATTTTCAATTCTTTTCCATGGAAAATGATGAATAACACATCATATATAAAAATTTTTTTATTGTTTTTTCTTAGTCAAAAATACTTTTTAAGCCTACAAAAGAAAGTAAAAAAAATTTTATTTTTCATTAGTTTTTCGGCCGACAAAAAAAATTTTTTTTTTGTATCGGTTTTTTTCCATGAAAAATGGTGAATAACACAAAAGCGTTTACATATTTGCAAAAATAAGTGACTTCATCGTGTTCAGGGATTCAAACTATATAAACAACAGTTATCATAGCATATTTTAAAATTAAACTTAACCTTAAAGGCATCAAAAACTACACGGTTCACTTCATAATTTTATTAAAATTATCGGTAAAAGCGTTTACCTTAAAATGGCAATAAAACCATAGCCCAAGAGGCGGCTGTAGAAAAGTCAAGTGTATAAGATTACAGCATGAAATGTATGTCAAATGATAGAGCTCGATGAGCTTAAACACAATATATAGGGTTGCCTTGCCAAAGCCTGTCCTAAATATGGGTTGCCACCCGTTTTTTGGGCCATTTTTTTTAATGAAAAGTGTATAAGATTACAGCATGAAATGTATGTCAAATGATAGAGCTCGACGAGCTTAACACAATATATAGGGTTGCCTTGCCAAAGCCTGTCCTAAATATGGGTTGCCAACCGTTTTTTGGGCCATTTTTTTTAGTAAAAAGTGTATAAGATTACAGCATGAAATGTATGTCAAATGATAGAGCTCGATGAGCTTAAACACAATATATAGGGTTGCCTTGCCAAAGCCTGTCCTAAATATGGGTTGCCACCCGTTTTTTGGGCCATTTTTTTTTATAAAAAGTGTATAAGATTACAGCATGAAATGTGTGTCAAATGATAGAGCTCGACGAGCTTAAACACAATATATAGGGTTGCCTTGCCAAAGCCTGTCCTAAATATGGGTTGCCACCCGTTTTTTGGGCCAACATTTTTTAGAAAAAAGTTTATGGTTTAAGATTCCAGCTTAAAATGTATGTCAAATGATAGAGCTTGTATAGCCTAAATATAATATATAGAGTTGCTTTGCCAAATCCAGTCCCAAACATGGGTTGCCACCTGTTTTTTCGGCCAAGATTTTTCAGAAAAATGTTTTTTGTTCAAGATTTCAACTCGATATGTCAAATGATAGATCTTGATGAGCCTTTTTACGGATCTCCTTTTGCCAATGTAGGAAGCATGTTAAGAAGTTGTCAACGCGATTGCAATTTGCTAAAAGATACGGCAACATACCTCAATTGAAGTGCAAATGTCAAATTTTAATTTCAGCCACCTGTCGGCTATAGTAGAAACTTCAATTGAGATATGAAAATGTTTAAAAATCAGCCGATAAAATCACCCAATTGCAGTTTGACACCTCTTTCTGACATTTGCTCAATAGAAACGCACATTACGGCGTCTCTATTAACACCTTAATCTCCTGTTGAAGGAAAAAAGTTTCTAAAGGGTTTTGATTTTAACCGATCTTAACTTTGCTTGAAACGAACCGTCTCGGCCAAAGTGCTAACCTTAAAATGACCATAAAACGAGTAAATGAGCAGGTCCGATTTCGTGGATTATGTATTTAGAATCTCAAGACTCTATAAAATAATTGTGCATTGTCAGATTTGGTTGACAATTTTATCGATTTTGATCTTGGTTCAAGCGAACCGTGTATGCAGTGCGCCGCGAGAGCTGTTTTTTGATGACTTTCTAATCTTAGATCCGATTTGTGTGATGAAATGCGTGTCCTTAGTATCGATTTTGTTGTGCCAACGTAAACTTTTTTACATGGGTCAGATATGTCTCCTTTGCATGATATCTCATATATCAGGTTTCATTTGTCCATGTCCTCGTTTTGCTTTTTATGTTACTATACATCCTGAGAGTGTTGTATGTCTTAGGCACAAGTTCATATGTGTTGTTGTTGTATATGTCTGACTTTTTTAATTTTTCCGTATAACCGTGTATACATATATGTTATCCCTTTAAAGAATTTTGGTTCCAAATCGGTACTGTTTGTTTGTGATATCGTATTCTTTAGTAGTTGTATTATAGTATGTGCTTGAAAATAGTTTTTCATGAGATTTTCTTTACATCCCATTTATGGTTAGCGACATTGCCGGCAATTGTTGCCTTTTTTGTCGCCGAGTAAAAAATTTGCTTTATCGTTGGCAACAATTTTCTAATGTTGCCTCAGAAATGGCTTCCACATTTTTTTGTGATTTTATGGAAGGCAACAGTTGCCTGAACTGTTGCCTAAAATTTAAAAATTCAGCAACAGATATTTTGGTGTCGCCTGAGAAAAAATGTTCGCAAGTAAAAACAAAAATTTAAAATTCTAAATGAAAACAAAACCATTTTTCAGTAAAAAAATTACAACTAAACAGCAATTCGAGCGGACGATCGAGTTGCTGGAAGAAAATGCGGAAGCAGCTCGGGGATAAGGGCGATTCGGAAGCAATGATGAGCAAATGAAATGATTGTGGAAAAACATCGCTGTCGCTGTTAAGGGGCCGTATTACGTAACGCACTTAGGGGGGGGGGGGGGGGGTTTCGAACAAAGCGTTACGCTTCGAGTTAAAAATCTCTTGTTTTATTTATTACTATCGCAAACGCGACTAAAACATAACAAAAGTCGCTAAAATGACTTTCCGGTACATTGCGCAACATAATTGCGACTATTAGGTAAACATGGTCAATTAGGTGATACCGTAACGTTTAAGGAGAGGGGAGGGGGGTCAAAAATCAAAAATTGCGATACGTAACACTTGAACGGCCCCTAACAGCATTGGGCCCCTAACCAGGACAGCATAAGAGAGTGGCTATTTGACAAGCATGGTCATCCGGATAACGTTGCTGCTTGTTTGGAGTCATTCTCTTGAATCCCCATCCATTTATCTAATGTGTCAAATCGCACGAAAAAATAAAATCTGTTCTATTTCTCTGCGATAAATTTTGCTAGTGTCAATTTTTTACTCACTACAAACGTATAGGAAAAATCTGGACGATATTGCACGTCCCAATTAGTTTAACAATTTTATGAACATTTCTACTTCTCACCTACCAAACGCACCACGACTCAACGTTCATCGTACCCTAACGTTCTTACCAGCTTTGATAATATCAACGTATGTCCGGTGGTCGTGGGACTATAAGATTAGTACTTGCGCAATTGCTAAGTTTTCAAGTGCCATATTCTTTTCATTCCTAATTTTATTATTTTTCTAAAATTGTTTTTATTGGTGTACAAGAGTTACAGCAAAAGTATATTATTCTTTATTCCCGATATTTATTTAAAACTTTGTATGCTAAGGTTTGAGTCTATATGAATACCATTTGTTCATTTGATACCCATATTTTGAAATTGATCCAGGCGTTTCCGTCTTGCTGATTGTGCTGATGTTCTCACATTAAGATAAGTTTCAGATTTCAAACTTTTTTGCGTTGGTTGCATTATTCTAGTTTATTGAATTATCTTTCATATGACACTCATATTCCTGAAATCGATTCAGAGCTTCGATTTTCAAAAGGATATATCCGGACTTCCGATGGTTATATCTTCGATATTAGACATCTTTCTTAACGTTTGCTTCCACATTCAGAAAAAAGGATTTAATAAAACCAGAGACATTATTGAGCCTTTTTGGCAACGTTAAATCAACATACCAAGTCGAAATTCGAAAAAAGCCGTCCTTAACTTATAGTAGTTCTGATGTAGAACTTAGAAATTTAAGCTCGGATTTATTAACTCCCAACTTTTAGTTATAAAAGTTCCGAGACTCGCAAGAACGTATCCCATTAACAAACCATAATAAACTATATTTAGCTATATTTCGAAAACAATTTGTCCGATTTTTATTATTCTGTATTAAAAAAAAAAAAACACGATTTAATGAATTTTCTGTATTTTTGTTTTATTTAACGTAAAACATACTCCCTTTAATAATTCATACTAATTTTTCTTTTACCAATAAATTGAAACTAAATTTTCTGCTATTCATAATCGGAGACTTTTAAAGATATATGCGGCGAAGCAGTGAGAATACATAGTATATCTTACATATATTTTTTACATTAAAACTTGATACCTGTGTTAGAAATCGAGGGGTGTTTTCAGTTTTTTTTATAGTACAAGAATTTCCTTCGCTGGTAGTCTTTATTTGCAGTACAGCGGTATTATTTTCTGGAGCTGTTGCTGAGGGAACAGTGACAGTAATATTGTCCTCGTAATCTGATTCATCTGCTGAAGTTGACTCGTTACTTTGAGTAGCACTGTTAGCCTCATTATTATTCTCATGATCAGCAGGTTTATTTTCAATTTCATCCTGGACTGCTGTAATCGATGGATTCTGGTCATTTATCAATATTTGTTGGGAAAGCAATGAGTCTTCCGAAGGCGGAGCTACTGCAAGAAAAAGAAAAATAGGAGTAATATACATTTTAGATTGTCTTATCTATGATCTATGATTAAACTAAAGATTAGCTTTATCTGCAAAAAGTGTTGAAGAACTTGACAAATAGGTTTATATTGTATAGGTTATTTTAACTTTTCGTGTGCCTAATAGCGTCTCTGTGGCTCAACACATTTTGAAACGCTTACTTTTATGTACCGAAACGGTTTAAAATCTTGATTAATTGTTTCCATTGCCGAACCCATCACCGCCTTAGTTTGTGATAAGTATTTCAGGACAAAGCACGCTCTATCTTTCCTGTAAATCCCATTCTGTAATTTCATACACTTGACTTTTCAACAGCGAACTCTTCGCCCACAAGTATTTGAAAAATATTTAAATATTGAGTTTTATTTTTGAAGCAGTTAATTTAAGGAAAGTGTAAAAAAAAAATAATGAATATTTGTGAAACTTTGGAAAAGTATTCAATTTCCAAAAACTTAAAGAAACCAAAAAAGAATTTGGCAACAACAGAAGCGAGCTAAGATAGATAGAAGTAGAACCCGTAAATAGATTAATCACAAAATCACAGTGAAGCTTCCATTCGGATATATAGTTTTTTATATATTTTTTTTTAATGACAGCGATGATGCAATGAGTTAAGCATCAAGTTCGCTAAAAAACTGTTTGTTTAAATAAATCAAAATTTAGGTAACATGCAACTTAATTCTCCTAAATAATAAAATAGTATCAGAATAGGAATACATTTAAAAATCCTATATAGAGATACAAATAACAAAATAGGGCTATATTTGGAATTAATAAATGCTAAGCAAGGCAGTAAGACAGTGAGGTAGTTTGAACAGTTTACGGAAGCTTTATCTAGAAGATTGGACAAAAGAGATAGTAAGATGCATTAACAATTAGAAATACGTAATACATAGCCACATTGTAGTTCTCAATATATGTATTCATAAGCGGGCTGAGGCTGGAAATAGCCACCTATAAAAATAGTGGATATAGTTGAACATGACTGAAGTTAATGCCAACCAGAGAACTACAGTGAGCCACTCATCATTTTTGGCATGCTATCTACGCATTCACAATTAGTGAGCGCAACTCAGATTCATTATTGCATGCAATGTGCACACTCACGTTTCATATTTTAAGAAGTGGCTCAAAACTCTCAGTGAGCTACTCAATGCAGTTCTCTGATGCCAACATTGCTGAAAACCAGAACAAACCATAAACGATTATTGGAGTGAGAAGGAAATTTTTACATGGTCGATCTTACTACTTAATATGAGGTTCTGAATTATTGATGATTCAGGAAATGAACGTAGAAATTGTGATCGGTGACGCTGATGGTATTATAAGCATAGATTTCCTTAGGGAAATGGGGTATAAAATAAATCACGAAAATGATACTACAGCGGTAGGGAACGAAAGTTACGAATATAGGTATATAAATGACGAAAGGGATATCCGTCCTAGGAGAGAAGTTTTTCGGTTCGTTCAGACTAATAAATTTAAAAATAAGTACTGCAAACTGAAAGCAAGTAATGTACTTACTAAATAAGTACAATTGGTATACTTAAGTATAAGCATAAGCAACGAAAAATAAAACAACAAGTTTTGTGTGAGGTTTTGCAAAAACTTAATTCTTAAAAAGCATATTTATGTAACTTTAAAAAACAAAATAATAATCTTTTTTAGTGTATATTAGAGCACTCCAGGGGGGGGGGTTCCACTCAGTTAGCACCCCATCTGGCGAATTTTGACAAAAAAAAAGTGCATCTAATACGTCTCAAATTGGTCATAATTGGTGGCTTATATTAAGTGAAACGGAACACGTTTGACCCAACTACTTGGAATTTTGAAAGCAATGTGTTATTTTAATACTACTTACACACGGCCCGCTTGGAAAAAATTTAATGAAAGATCCGAGGACAACGGAGTTTTTTATTGGATACTTTTTGGGACATCATCAGAAGTTAAACCGCGCAAAAAACAAAATCGTAGCACGTGCTTTTTTTCAATACGGCCATTTTTACGATTTTTCAACGAAATTCCGAGATTTTCATATTATATCGCTTTATATATATACATATACACACAAATATGTATACATACATACACACACATACATATTTATATATATATTTATATATATATGTATATATACAGTTACTCACAAAATTGAGCATACAGGCTTCATTAAAACACATTAGCGGTATTCACGATCTGTAGTATTTGGTCTTGTATTGTGTATTTTTGATAAATTTGATATTTGTAGTAAATTTGATATCATAACAAAACTCTTGCTTTTTTCAAATACTCTAAATACCAAAAATACAACGACAAAACCCTATTGTAACTTTTGTATAGTATTTGTGAATTTGTAAATCGAAGTTACCATAGTAAAATAAAGAAAACATGTCAATCGAAGTTACGATATCATAATTTCTCAAATACTTTTCAAATTATTCAGTAAAATAAAGATAAATAGTTTAGGACGCTCACAATCTGTAGTAAAAATTGTAAATATTTACAAAAAATACTAAAAGTACTACAGATCGTGAATACCGCTATTATTGTTTGTTTTGGCAAAAAAAATTATTGTTATTAAAAATAAAAATGCAGTTCGAAACGTAGACATTTTATTCACAATAATAAGTAACAAAATAAAAACTTAATTCACAAATAAACTTTTTTCTTATAGCAAAATAAAATATATACTTAATTTTAAGGCACAAAATTGAGCATACATATGAAAGAAAATAGATAAATAGCATTCTAAATCTTGCCAAAATACTACAAAATCAATGCAATCTCAAGCTCTAGTATTTTTGCTGCCTCCTTGAGCATTTACGATAGCTTGCAACCGCCGGGGCATATATTTTACCAGTTTTTCTGTGAAATATGACGGAATACTGATCCAAACTTCTTTGATTTTTGATTTAAGCACTTTTTTGTTCGAACAATGCCTTTCTCTTGGTCTCATTTTGACTTCATGCGATAAATGCTCGATTGGGATAAGATTGCGGATGAGTTTTAAGCTGTTTCAACACAACATCACACAACCTCCTCCGTGCTTTATTGTTGAATTTATGTGTTTTGTGCACGGAGGGGGTTGTGTGATGTTGTGGTGTTTTATAGCTTCAAGTGGTTGTGGAAATTTTGAGTTCTTTGAAAGTGAGATGAACAAAGTGATGTACCTTAATATTCTGCAGAGAAATTCTGCAATAAAATTTAATTTACCTGGGAATTATTACTTTCAACAGGATAACGATCCGAAGCACACATCTCATTTAGTGTGCAAATGGTTGATATACACACCGTAGTGGTAACGTAAATAACACAATTTGGTAGCACGATCTGCAGTAAAACAAATAATGTAACTCTGCTAAGTTTTGAACGTTTCTATTTACTGTGTTTAGTTTGAAAATTTTCCTGCTCAAAATAATAGGTACACCTGCAAGTTGGTTCAAATTTTTGTTTGATCATTTTTTTTTTAAATTTTTTTGAGGTTTCCTTAGAAGAAAGGTGAGTTTTCTTTAATTAAATCTTCAAATGCAGTGAATCGACAGCGAAAAATTTTAGTTGAGATGGGTCGTAAGTCAAATTGATCTGCTGAGGAATACAGGCTGGCTTTAAACTTGAAAAAAGAACGAAAATCTCTTCGATGCAGCTTGCAGGTTGCTGAATATATTTTAAAATTTTTTGAGAAATATATTTAAAAATAAACCGCCAAAAGAAACTCATGGTAGACCATCAAAAACCGCTCCAACAGATGATCTTCATATTAAAAGTATCGAAAAAAAAGACATATTTAAATCTTCAAAGAGAATTTTAGCGGAAATTGGGAACGCGGTTACCGATCAAACAATTCGACTACATTTACTAAAGGTAAACCTACCTAGGCGCATAGCTAAACAAGTTCCTTTGCTACGGAAAAAAAATTGAGCATGAGGCTATGTTTTGCAAGGGATCATGAAAACTGGTCATAACCTGAACGGCAGAAAAAGTGGCGTAATATCTTAAGTAGAGATGAAACTAAGATTAATTTATTTAGAAATGATTCAGAAAAGAATGTGCGATGGCCTAAAAATAAAAGGTTTCACGTCAGATTCACAAAAAAAAAACGTACACACGGAGGCGGAAATATTATGGTGTGGTTGTGTTTTCCTTAATATGGGATAGGTCCTATATTCCGGCCAATGAGTAAAATGACAGCAGCCGAATACAAAGGTATACTCAAACACGCAATGCTACCCTATTCTGAGGAAAACATGCCCTCCCACCTCATGTGTTTGTGAAAAATGTTTTGAGGACCATAAAGTCAACGCGTTTTGCTTGACGAGTCAGTCACAGGATTTAAAGCAGATAGAAAATCTGTGGGGGGCCTTAAAGAAGAAAAAGCAAAAAAATTTCACGAATACGGACCAATTGTGGGAGTGTGTCCAAGAAATGTGGTATGAGATCCCCAAAGAAACCTGCCAGGCTCTAATCAAAAGTATCCCAAGAAGAGTTGCGAAAGTTATCCAAAATAAAGGTGGATACACTAAATAATGAAAGTGTAAACAAAAAAGTTCATATCTTTAACATTTTCTTTTGTTTTTTTGTATATCTTTCCGAAGTACCTATTATTTTGAGCAGGCAATAATTGAGCAAATAGTATTCATTGACCTCAACTTTCGTTCCTTATGGTAATTTTTAAAGAATTTATACTTTTTTTTATATGTATATATAAATGCTACGAAGATATCTGCATTTTTGTTTTCTTAAATATTTTGAATAAAAAGTTTTTCCGTTGAGTTGAATTTTGAACTCTATGGTGTACCTATTATTTTGAGCAGGTGTGTATAATGCCCCGAAACAGCTTAAAACTCATCCGCAATCTTAGCACAGCACAAAATACTAGAGCTTGAGTTTGCATTGATTTTGTGGTATTTTGGCAAGATTTAGAATGCTATTTATCTATTTTCTTTCATATGTATGCCCAATTTTGTGACTTAGAATTAAGTAAATATTTTATTTTGCTATAAGAAAAAAGTTTATTTGTGAATTAAGTTTTTATTTTGTTACTTATTATTGTGAATGAAACGTCTAAGTTGCGAACTGAATTTTTTTTTTAATAAAAATATTTTTTTTTGCCAAAACAAACAATAATGTGTTTTAATGAAGCCTGTATGCTCAATTTTGTAAGCAACTGTATATATACATATACATATAAATATATATATATGTGTGTGTGTGTGTGTGTGTGTGTGTGTGTGTGTATGTATATATATTTGTGTGTATATGTATAAATATAAAGCGATAAAATATGAAAATCTCGGAATTTCGGTGAAAAATCGTAAAAATGGCCGTATTGAAAAAAGCACGTGCTACGATTTTGCTTTTTACGCGGTTTAACTTCTGATGATGTCCGAAAAAGTATCCAATAAAAAACTCCGTCGTCCTCGGACCTTTCATTAAATTTTTTTCAAGCGGGCCGTGTACAGGTATTAACTAAATAAGTTCCTGCAAAGTTTTTATAAATAACAATTATTATGATAGTTATGAAAATCTAGGAAATTTCGGTGAAAAATCGTAAAAATGGCCGTATTGAAAAAAGCACGTGCGACGATTTTGCTTTTTGCGCGGTTTAACTTCTGATGATGTCCCAAAAAGTATCCAATAAAAAACTCCGTCGTCCTCGGACCTATCATTAAATTTTTTTCAAGCGGGCCGTGTACAGGTATTAACTAAATAAGTTCCTGCAAAGTTTTTATAAATAACAATTATTATGATAGTTATAAGGGCCAAAATTCTTTTTTATGCCGAAAATAACTTGTTTTTTTTTTTTGCTTTTTGCGCGGTTTAACTTCTGATGATGTCCCAAAAAGTATCCAATAAAAAACTCCGTCGTCCTCGGACCTTTCATTAAATTTTTTTCAAGCGGGCCGTGTACAGGTATTAACTAAATAAGTTCCTGCAAAGTTTTTATAAATAACAATTATTATGATAGTTATAAGGGCCAAAATTCTTTTTTATGCCTAAAATAACTTGTTTTATGGAAAAAATTAATTATTTTAAGATAAAATATTCTTAGTTTTTATTACGTATGCAGGATCGTTATAATGTATTCTATGGTGTACTCATAGCTGCAGCGAAGTTTTATAGATAATTATATTATTTATGTTACTCAAGTAAAATCATATATTTTATTTTTAGGAATGTTTATTTAAGCTCACTTATTTGGCGGTTTTATTCTCTCATAAAGTTAAATTTCAGAAATAATCAGATCAGGCAGATATTTTTAATAGATTAGATCACTGCGTTTCCAAACCCTAATTCAAACACTTCACCTTTTTAAAAATAGCGACTTAATACATATATTAATTCACAAAATTGCGAGAGAAGTTTAAGCTTATGGGAAAGAACCAAACACATATGGAGTTAAAGTATTTTTAATAATTAGAAGACGAAATATTTCTCTAATTGCTAATAAAAACTGGAGGACAAAATAACGCAGACGTAGTGTTAATAACACGGTGGTTGTTCATTCACAGCACTTATTTGTTTTTTAAAAAAGATTTGGCAGATAATTATTCTAAATAAAGAATTAACTTAATGGAATTTAAATAACAAAAATATCTTCAAATTAATATATCGGGCATTTCACGTGAAGCGGACAGGGGAAATGGGGTTCATGTTTCCAATTTGAGATATATTTGAATATGTTGTACCTGTATATGTCCTCGACACAGAAACAAAATATTTTTAGAATGGCAACACTGGCTTACAAAATATGGGTCTTTGAAAATTGGAGAAATGGTAAGGTATGTACTGCTTCAAATGGCATTATTCAGTTTAAAAAAAGTCTAGTGAAATGAATTAACCACTGGATTTTATACTTCATTTATTGGCCTTTTCAACCTCATAATTGGATTTTGAAAATAAAAAAACCCTGAAAAAACATATAAATATTTTTATTTTTGATTTTTTACAATGTTCGCCACACAAAAAAATTTTTTTTATTGCATTAAAAAAAAGCTTATATTATGTTTATACTTCATGCCAAGTTTGTTAATGGTCCTCCCAGCCGTTTTGGAGCTATAAGTTAATTATATTTTAGTTATAAAAGATTAAAAAAAATAAACTTTATTCTTCAATTGTTGAATACAGAATGTAACTTAAATTTATGCTTACAAAATAATTTAACCTAAAGCCGCAATCGCCTCTGCCACCAGCGCTGCTTCCGTTGCGGTTGTTATTTTATTTTACGTACAGGGATCTGGTTGCATTTCGTTGTCTACTTAGTGCATTGCCTTTTCGTGTGAAAATGCATCGTAGACAAATTTGGATAGAACAAAATGATTAACTCCACCCCGCTTAACTTTGAATGTCCTCATTCAAAAAAATGGTTCAGCGTAAGTATTGGGTAAGGTTATGCTTTTGTAGCTTTCATCTCAGAAATCGGATGTTGTAGTCATGTTATGGAGAGGAATTGAAATGGAATTGGATTTTGGTTCAATTCTCTTTATTACTATGGTGTTTTTCTTTCTGAGTAAAAATATTAGCAAAATTAGTACTGTTAAAATTATTAATATACTTCCACTAAATATTGTCTGGTGTAAAACTCTTCCAGAATTTAGTTTTTGAATTTCTCTTGTATTATTGATGTGGAGTTTGCTCAATGCTCCTAAAGAAAGGAGGTTAATGTGGCTTCTTTCAAAAAGTGATGGGTTGCATTATAGCTGAAATGACCTGAGCTGAGGATGCTTTTAAACTTCTATAGATTCGGTCTTTGACTTGGATTGCGACATCGTGGTATTTTAAAAGATATGTTCCATTTAACTTGTGGTCAGTCTGATTAATTTTCACTGTGCCACTAAATTGATTTAATAGTAATATTCCTGGTAGAAGCTCTTCGACGGTAGGTATTGATTGACTATTGGCAGTTATGCAGGACGATTTTAGGCTTTTCAATAACTTAGGGATACAAGTATCGTTACTTATATTTACTAATTGATCTTGACTACATATAGATATTGAATTGTAATTTAAACATTTAGATTTAACAGCAAATAATTCATCATCTATTTGTAAAATTTCATTATATAATGTTCTTATAGAGTTTTTAAATTTTTTTACCGGCTTAATTAGTATTTTATTATAAGTGTAAGATGATGTAAGTGGGATCTTTAGGACATACAAAAGTGTAGTTCCATTCGACAGTACATTAACTTTGGAAAATTCCAAAGTTTCCTACATAGTGGAAAAGTTTAAATTTTCTTTATTATAAGTATTTACTGCAATATTTATTTCATTTCTCGATAGTAACATAGAATTTACTGTATAAGTTTTTGCCCATTGTATAGAAAATTTTATGTTTATAAGTTTTTCTTTTATTAATCTTAACCTATATTGAATATTTGCAACTAGTTCATAATTAACATAGTTGTCTTTTCTTATCGCATTAGCTAATTCATTTGTAATTTTTGTTAAATTATTTATTTTTTCGTTGTATAAATTGTTTATAATTATTTGTCTATCTAATATTATTAAACGAGCTAAAATTGTATATATATTTATATATTTTCAGACTTTATTTCCAAAACGGGTGCAGCGATTTTGATGAAACTTGGGGGTTAGGTACATATGTGAACAAAATTAGGATTGGGCTGGGTTTTAACTTATCAAAGGCTCCTGGAGGGGCGTGGCACAGCCCTAAACTTTTATTTTCATAACGTCATATCTTGAAAACTATTCAAGATATTGTGATGAAATTTGGTACACAGATGCAGATCATAAATGTCTTAAATTTTGCCAAAAGTGGGCGGAATCGGAAAAGTGGGCGTGGCACTTTTCAATAATTGAAAATTTTGATTCAATTTTACTCAAAAACGGCACTGAGGATTTTCATAAAAATTTTATAGATAATACCACTAAGAGCAGTCATCATAACATGCTATGTCACTATACTGGCAAAATTCGTTTAAGGGCGTGGCACAGCCCACAATATTTATAAACATTATAATAAGAGAATTAACACAATCGTTCTGAAATTTCATATGGTGGATATACTTGCTATAAGGTACCTCAAGACGAAAAATGGGTGTAATAGTACCAGTGGGCGTGGCACCCCCCATACAAGCAAAACAGGTTAAATGTTATATTTATTGTACTATGAGAGTAATCTTCTTAAAATTTGGTGAGGAGTTGTCGGTTACTATAAGCTTTGAAATTAAATGCATTTCGACGGGATTGCTTCAGTGGGCGTGGCACCTCCCATACAAACAAAAACCGTTAAATGTTATATTAAGTGCACTATGGGAGTAATCTCATTAAAATTTGGTACAGAGATGTCGGTTACCAAAAATTTTTAAGTTAAATGGATTTCGACGAGATTTCGTTAGTGGGCGTGGCACGTCCCATATATACGAAAATCGTTGAATGTTGTATTTAGTGCACTATGGGAGGTATTTTCTTTAAATTTGGTGTAGAGGTGTCGATTACTATAAGCTTTGAAATTATATGGATTTCAACGGGATTGCGTAAGTGGGCGTGGCACCTCCCATACGTACGAAAAACGTTAAATGTTATTTAGTGTACTATGGGAGTAATTTTTTTAAATTTTTTGTTCCAATCGATAGAGAAAGCACGAAAAATAAAAAAAATTTTTTGTTCCAATAGACTTTTAATTACAGTGGTGTAGTGTTAATATTGTAGTGGTAATTTTTAATATTTGACCACTTAGTGCGTCCTGAGCGATTTGCGGAATTTGTTGCTGTAAGGATATTTTCCTTGTCCTTTGGAGTATCCCGGACGTAGTCACTCCATAAGTGACTACTCATCGAGGCGGTTCACTCCGAGTCACTTTGGGTCACTTGGAGTCACCGAATGAGAAAAAATCGCGATTTTGTGGTTTGCGTTCGATTTTTTTAGAATTGGTCTATATCACCTTTAGGCCACGTTGGTGCAAACTCTTATCGCACCTAATTATGTTTTGCGATGCGTGCGATTTTTTGGATATTATTGCTGTAAGGATATTTTCCTTGTTCTTTGGAGTATCCCGGAAGTAGTCACTCCATAAGTGACTACTTATCGAGGCGGTTCACTCCGAGTCACTTTGGGTCACTTGGAGTCACCGAGATGAGAGAAAATCGCAATTTTGTGGTTTGCGTGCGATTTTTGTAGAATTGGTCTATAACACCTATAGGCCACGTTGGTGCAAACTCTTATCGCACCTAATTATGTTTTGCGATGCGTGCGATTTTTTGATAATTATTGTTGCAAGTATATTTTCCTTGTTCTTTGGAGTATCCCGGAGATAGTCACTCCATAAGTGACTACTTATCGAGGCGGTTCACTCCGAGTCACTTTGGGTCACTTGGAGTCGCCGAGGTGAGTGAAAGTCGCGATTTTGTGGTTTGCGTGCGATTTTTGTAGAATTGGTCTATAACACCTATGGGCCACGTTGGTACAAACTCTTAGCGCATCTAATTATGTTTTGCGGTGCGTGCGATTTTTCGATTTTATTACTGTAAGGATATTTTCCTTGTTCTTCGGAGTATCCCGGAGGTAATCACTCCATAAGTGACTACTCATCGAGGTGGTTCAGCCCGAGTCACTTTGGGTCACTTGGAGTCACCGAGATGAGTGAAAATCGCGGTATTGCGGGTTGCGTGCGATTTTTGTAGAATTGCTCTACAACACCTATTGGCCACGTTGGTGTAAAAACTTTGCGCATCTAATTATGTCTTGCGGTGCGTGCGATTTTTTGATTTTATTACTGTAAGGATATTTTCCTTGTTCTTCGGATTATCCCGGAGGTAATCACTCCATAAGTGACTACTCATCGAGGTGGTTCACCACGAGTCACTTTGGGTTACTTGGAGTCACCGAGATGAGTGAAAATCGTGATATTGCGGTTTGCGTGCGATTTTTGTAGAATTGCTCTATAACACCTATTGGCCACGTTGGTGTAAAAACTTTGCGCACCTAATAACGTTTTGCGGTGCGTGGAATTTTTTTTTTTTGGATGTTTACGAAGTTCGTGAACCAAAGTGACTTTAAGTGACCCAACGTTACTCGGGGTGAACCGCCTCGATGAGTTGTCACTTATGGAGTGATTACCTCCGGGATAAGCCGAAGAACAAGGAAAATATCCTTACAGCAATAAAATTTAAAAAATAGCACCAACCGCTAAACGTAATAAGGTGCGATAAGTTTTTGTACCAAAGTGGCTTATAGGTGTTACCCCTCGTACTAACTGTACAATCGGTTGAGCTCTTTTATATAAATGCTGCGATATCTCAGTCGATTTAGTGTCCAATTTAAATGAAATCGAGCCATTTTGCATTATCCTTTTCATTTCTATTCACTCTTGGTCCCAATCCACTCTTTTTATAAACACTTTTGCATCAGACCACAATTTGACGAAACTAAAAACGAAGCAAAATTGTTGAAAAAAATGGAACAGAAAAAAGTAAAGAGAAGTTGAAGCGTGAAAGTGAAAAGTCAACTTTTTTCAACAAATTCCATATTTTTTCGATTTTTTCAACCTCAAAACGAAAAACCGAACAGTGGTCGGTCTCCAGGTACTTATTATTATCGACTAAATTATTTTCGATATTCGTGATCACTTCGAGATCATCGTGATCAGGAATAAAATTCAATGACCTTTTATTTCTTTCAGGAAAAAGTGGTTTTATATTTCTAAGTATTTCCAATGACTGTAGGAGTTCGTGGCTTAGTAAGGACTAGGAAGGATGAATTTTAGAGATGTCATTGTTTATGTAGTCCTTGATTTTGTTTATGCAATTTTCGTACGTCTCAATGTCAATGATATGTATCAATTTTAAGTGTCCGTTTTGTATTTTGGCTCTTCCCATGTTTATCGCAATCATATGTGTTCCTGAATAGTCCAGTATCTGGATTTCTCCAGATACCATCGGTAGTATTAACCTGTAAAGATAATTTTGTTTAGTTTCGTATGTGGTCTTTATGCACCACTTTCCCTGATTGTGTAATTACTGTAGATTTCTTGTTTTCTGCAACAATTTCTTTACTGTTTCCCTAACCTTTTATTACGCTTAACAAAAATTGTGTCACCTATGTTATATTGCTTTGGCTCATTTTTCTTTTATTATGGAATTGTATGTCCTTGTTTTGTTTCTGTTTAGTTTTTTCAATGTTCTTTAGTCTAGCCGTGTCATAGTCATCAGGGTCAAAACTTGAATGCCTTCCGAAAAATAAATCTACTGGTTTCTTTTTCACCGTGGAATGTACACTATGATTATATTCGTTTACAGCTTTCTCAAGTAACTCTTCAAAGTTTCTGGGTGGATCTTGTGCAATGAGGCATCTCATGATTTCTCCCAAAGTGAAGTGAAATCGTTCGACTTGACCGTTTACTTCACTTCTGTAAGGAGGGGTTGTGAAAACTTTTATTTTTAATTCATCCCTCATCATAAATAGTATGCTTGCAGAATTCAATGATTTCTCATTGTCTATTACAGCATAGGTTGGAATTCCATAGGAAAACAGAATTTCACGTAAAGGTCGTGTAATGTCTTCTATTGCTTTTGAATTTATTATTTTTGCGGATGCGTACTTAGTAAATTTGTCTACAGCTGTTAAAACAAGGTTCTTGTCGGTCGAAAAAATGTCAATGTGTAACGTATGTCCTGGGTATGTTGGTAAAGGGGTTTCGCTAAGTTTTGTATGATTCGGGTGACGTTCGTATTTACTGATTTTACAAATTGAGCACAATTTAATTTTGCATTTAATTTTTTTTGATATTTGTGGGAAATAGTAGTGTTCCATAATCTGAATTTTGTTCTCCGTTGGACCCCTTTGTGCTCTATTATGGGTTTCGATAATTATTTCGTCTTGTCTTTCTTCGGAAACAATATTCTCAACACATGTTTGGGTATATCTTATTTTATATGACACAAAGTGCAATGGATATAATCCTTGAATTAATCCCATTAAACATTCAGGAGCGGAAAGGCCATTTATTATTTTAGGGTTTAGGTATCTTTTAAATATCGCTATTATGGCTTCCTCTGAATAAGATCTTTCAATGAGTATCTATGGTATCCCTCAAAGGGTATTTTAAGTTGATAGCTGGATTCGTCACCATTCTTTAGAATAATTTGATTACGGAAAACATTTATAGGGGTTTCCACAGCAAGTATTAAAAATTGTGAAGAATTTTCGTCACTATGAACAGTTGAGGTCAAAGCGTTTACGACTGCAGTTGGTATCCTTGATAGTGTATCAGCGACCACTTTGGTCTTTCCTGGCTTATATCTCATTTCATAATTATACTCTTCCAGGAAACATTTCCATCTCTTCATTTTGCTGTTACTATTTTTATGGCTTAAGGCAAACGTGGGGGGTTAGTGATCGGTAAATATTATAACTTTTGCCGTTCCATACAAATAGTTTCTAAGTGAACCTAGCGCCCATACGATGGCTAACATTTCATTTTCGTTAGTGGCGTAGTTTTCTTCGGCTCTATTGAGTGTTCTTGAAATGTATGTGATAGGCTTACCATCTTGTTCCAATACTGCTCCCAGAGCATAATTGGAGGCATCAGTTATTAAATCAAAATCCTTCTCAAAGTTTGGGAAAGCTAGTACTACCTCTTTGGATATCAACGAATTCTTTATTTTTTCAAAAGACTCTACTGCATTTGAAGTCATAGTTATTGCTATCTTGCAGGATAAATTTTCGACATACGTCCTTCCTCCCCCCTGGAGCTCCTTGAGGGTTTTTGGGCTGGGAAAATCTTTAATTGCTTTAACTTTTTCTGGATTTGTCTTAATTCCGTCTGAAGATACAATGAATCCTAAGAACTCTGCAGTTGATTTTAAGAATTCGCATTTGTCTTACTGTATCTTCATATTGCTATCCTGTAGTGTTTTAAAGATGTCAATAATGTCTTTGAAGTGTTCGTCCATATTTTTAGAAAAAATTATGATGTCGTCTATGTGGACAAAGCATATTTGGCCTATATGTTCCCTAAGGATATCGTCCAGAGTCCGTTGAAATATCGCCGGAGCATTCTTAAGTCCGAATGGGAGTCTCGTATATTCATATTTTGCGTTGTTTACCGAAAAAGCCGTCTTTTCTATATCAGTTTCTTTTAGGGGAATTTGATGAAACCCGCTTTTTAAGTCTAAGACCGTGAAGAGTTTGTTTTTTCCGAGTTGTGCGAGAACTTCGTTTATGTCAGGAATTTGGAATCGTTCAGCTATTGTAGTTGTGTTGAGTTTTCTATAGTCTATTACAAGTCTGTTTTCTCACCCCTGATGAATCCAATTTTTTTGGAACAACCAACACAGGTGAGTTGTATGGCGATCTCGATGGTCGTATAATACCATCATAGAGAAGCTTTTGAATTTCTTCTTCTACATAATCTTTAAGGCTCATCGGGTATGAATAATACCGAGAGTAAACTGGTGAATCTGTGTTTGTTCTTATTTCGCCTATAACTTTCGTTGTATAAGTTAATTTTTCATCTGGCTCTGAAAATAGGTTTGGAAAATACTTAACTAAATAGTCAAGTTTTTCTTTGATTTGATTTGAATTTTTAAGTGTTCTGTCCTTAAGGTTATGTTGTTAACTGACTGAGATAACTCCTGCTTAATTTTAATGTGTATCCTGTTCTGTATTACTAAACAATTTCTTTTTACGTCTATTATAGCCAAGAGTTCTTTTAGGCTATCATTTCCTAAAATGCCGTGAAACGATTTTAATGTGGATAAAAGGAAAAATTTCAATTTATTGTTCAAGCCAAATACAGTCAAACCTGGATAAGTGGGATTGCAAGGGACCACAAATGTTTTCCCACTTATAGAAGTTTCTCATTTATAGAGTTTCCCACTTAGTCGGGTCGAAGAAGCCGTTATCTCACTTAAAGAGGTAAAATTTAAAGACAATTAATTTACACAGATTTTTAATTAATCTTCCATATCATATATTATATTAAACAAAAAAAAGAATGCAAATTAGTTCTCTTTTGTAAGGAAGAAAAACTTTACGTTAAAAGAATACATTTTCATTTGAAAAAGTCTGTCATTTTGCTTTGTTTCTTATTGTTATTAAGAGAAATATTTTTTTCTATATCATAAATCTTATCAAAAATATTTTCATCGAAATTTCTATAGCACTTTCAGCTTGACGTCTGGTCACTACTTCTTCAGAACTGTCTTTGTCGATTTATGGATCTTGTTCAGTTGAAGTTTGGCAATCTTAATGATATCATCTTCATCTTGTTCTCCGGATACCATTACAGCGTTATCAAAAGTTCGAAAGTAGGTTATAGGTCATCATTATTGGCTACGATTTCATCACAGGACTCATTTTATTATTTCGCTATAATTGCTTTCTGATTAAATAATCTCACTTATCGAGGTAATGTACAATTTTGTCTCAGTTATAGAGGTAAAAATGCAATAATTTTAGAAAATCGAGTCCCAGTTACAGAGGTAGCATTTTTCTCACTTTTTGTTCGCAAAAATGAAGGGACCTCAAAAAAATTCCTACTTATAGAGCTTTCCCAGTTATCCAGGTCCCACTTAAACAGGTTTGACTGTAGACCTATAAAAGTGTGATGATTGATTCCTATGTTTCCTCCAATTGAGTTGGCATAGAAATTTTTTTCATTTGGAATTGATATTTCTACAAGGGACGGTTGAATATAGTTTAAATTAGATCCGGTATCTATCAGCATTTTTAGCATTTTCCCATTCTTCGCCCTACACCTAAAATACGGGAGCGAAAAATTATTCATCCTAAAAAATGAATATCAGTGTGTTCGATTCCATTATTAGGGAAATTGGTATCAGGTTGCTGGTATAAGGTGTATTGATATCCTTCCGAATTTTCAGTATGGTTCCTGATTTCTTGTACAGGTGAATGTTGATACAATTCTTCTGGTATCATTTATTGGTAAGTTTCTATAGTCATCATTTGTTGGTTGGGTATCTCTTGTTGATAAATTTCCAATGACATAGTCTGGTTGCAGAATTCCTGAGGCGTTGCTTGCTGAGATATTTCTTCTGGTGGTGTGTGTTGGTACAGCTCCTGTGGCATCATTTGTGGGACGCTTGCATTAGTTATATGGACATTTCTTTGCAGTTTTTGTGGTTGCGGAGCTGATATTGGAGGTGGAAGTTTATTAAAGGTGTTGCTGTCGTGAGGTCTATTCATATAATTGATATTCCTCGTTCTCATCGACAAGTCAACTTCCATAGGCTTAGGCCTCGGCTGGGGCTTAGGAGCAAATGGACGAAACGGTGGATTACTGTGAATTTGGTGTTGAAAAGGGTAGAAATTTTGAGGTGGTCTATAAATATTTGGAGGAGTTGCATGAATCTGTGGCAAAATGCCAATTCTGGATGGAATGCCTTTACTGGTCGCTGAAATGGTTTATTGAATCCTTTTGGTGGCAGTGGGGGTGGATGACCATTTATTTTCTTATGTATTCCCTGATTTCCGAGTGCGTAGTTAGAGCGGAAAGTTTGGTTCTATAATTTAAGACACAAGTGAAGCGCCTGCTGGCTCTCTTATCCCTAAGAGTCTTGGGAGGTCTCCCCTAAGCCCTCGAACGAATGTATTGAGTGCTTTATCGCGGTATGTCTTCGTTAGCAACATTGTAGCTTCATGACCGACTTCCATGCATCCAACTTTGTTAAGAATGAGAGATAAATGGGAATAAACTTTCTGGTAAAATTCTTGAATAGTTGAGCTACCCTGTAACAATGAAGTCATTTATCTGCGTAATGCAGAGTGAGGCATTTGGAAATCGCTTTCCAATCAAGGGGCGTATTATAAGATTCAAGTGCAATGTCTGCATTGCCTGTAACCTTATTTCGGATTACGACAAGAATTCCGTAGTACTTAGGAGTACCCATCGTAGGTTCGTAGATCTGCACAATGCAGTCTACACTTTTTTTTCCAGGAATTAAACTCACCTGGGTTACCACTAAAATCTCTTAAGCATCGGACTACGTCAGGCACTTTGTCAAAATCACTGAGACTATTTAAATGAGATGGGTTTGTGGTCACGTCACTTATATTTTGTAAACACGCGTTTGGGTTAAGGATATTTTGTATTATTTGACGTTGCTGTGTCTTTAAGGAATTTGCTACTATTTCGTTCACTGTTGTAGTCAATTCGTCAAAACTCATTCGTTGTGTTGAAGGATCAGGTTGAGGAGGTGGTAAAGGAGGCAAGGACCGTTCGCCTTGATTCAGAACGGACGGACAAATGAAATTATTTGGATTAATCATTGTAGTTTTTTATTTTTGAAATTCTATATTTTACACTTGATTAATCACTTTTTCCTGAATCGGATTTATTTTCCAAAATCAATATGAATTCTAAATTAAAACTTATACCGAATCAAAATGATTTTCAAAAATTGATAAAATCTTTTTATCAAAATAATATTATTAGTTCTAAATTTACTTGCTCTTTTTAGCTAAAAAATTTATCTAACTTTAAGTTTTCTTTTGATTTTAATAGTTTAACACTAAACTTACAGTAATAAACTCAACATCTGTCCCGCGCTGGTCAACCAGAATTTGTCCTTTTTGCGGTTGCTACTTGGGGTCCTGTCGTTGACACCTTGCTGCGTGGGTCGCTACAACTATAGTTCTAGCTGTTCGGGGTCACTGCCTTGCCACCTCTTAGGGGGCTTCCTTTGTTGAATTCCAACGGTGATCTTGCTGCCTCTTGGGGAGCGTTGAATCTTTATTTTCCAACGGTGGCTACCTCTTGGGGAGCTTCTTTGTTGAATTTAGATTTTTTTTCTACCGATGTCTACTACTTAGGGAGCGTCTAGTTTTGGAATCTTTATTTTTCAAACAAATGGCAGTGCCCCACGTTGGGCGCCAGTTAATTAAATTTTAGTTATAAATGATTAAAAAAAATAAACTATATTCTTCAATTGTTGAATACAGAATGTAACTTAAATGTATGCTTACAAAATAATTTAACCTAAAGCCGCAATCGCCTCTGCCGCCAGCGCTGCTTCCGTTGCTGTTGTTATTTTATTTTACGTACAGGGATCTGGTTGCATTTCGTTGTCTACTTAGTGCATTGCCTTTTCGTATGAAAATGCATCGTAGATAAATTTGGATAGAACAAAATAATTAACTTATATGCATTGCAATGCCGAAACCCAAGGCAGCTCCGTCCTCGCGTCGAGTCGTTACCACGACTTTATTGATATTTGGCTTATGCTCAGTTTAGCGCACAATCGAAATTGATTATTAACCAAATATTTTCTAGTGTGCTTTTAAATTTTAAGAACAAATATGGAATCAAAAAGTATCGCTCTGATTTGGCTTCGGAGATATAGCCATCGGAAGTTGTGGATATCGATTTTCTAAAAATCAATATAAGTCAGAAACGCCTGCATTGATTTCCAAAATATGGGTGTTATATGAAAGATAATTTAAAAAGCTACAATATTGTTTCAATGCAAAATTGCTTCAATGCAAAAATTTTTGATATTATCTCTTTCTAACCCTAAAAATTTAAAGAAAACTTACCAAAATTCATCAAAATAATTTAAATTTTTAGGGTTAGAAAAGGTTAATATCAAAAACTTTTGTTTCAATGTTACAGCATTTTGAAGGGGATGAATTGAGCTTTATAAATATGTTAATAAACTGTAGGATAAAATGGATTTGTTTGGAAAAATAACGGTTTTTTGAAAAATATCGGTCTAAATTTCAGAAAAGCCGAAGAATCTCGAAAACCACAAGCCGAATTTAAAAAATTTTTGAAACAATGTTGTAGCTGTTTAAATTACATTTCATATAGCACCCATATTTTGGAAATCAATGCAGGCCGTTTTTGACTTATATTGATTTTTAGAAAATCTATATCCGCAACTTCCGATGGCTATATCTCCGAAACCATACCAGAGCGATACTTTTTGATTCCATATTTGTTCTTAAAATTCAAAAGCACATAAGAAAATATTTGGCTTATAATCAATTTCGATTGTGAACTAAACATAAACATTAGCCAAATATCAATAAAATAGTAAGTCATGCCAACGACTCGACGCGAAGACGGAGCTGCCTTGGATTTCGGCATTGCAATGCATATAGCTCCAAAACGGCTGGGAGGACCATTAACAAACTTGGCATGAAGTATAAACATAATATAAGCTTTTTTTCAATGCACTAAAAAATTTTTTTTTGTATGGCGAACATTGTAGAAAATCAAAAATAAAAATATTTATAATTTTTTTCAGGGTATTTTTTTATTTATTTTCAAAATCCAACTATGGGGTTGAAAAGGCCAATAAATGAAGTATAAAATCCAATGGTTAATTCATTTCACTAGACTTTTTTTAAACTGAATAATGACATTTGAAGCAGTACATACATACCTTACCATTTCTCCAATTTTCAAAGACCAATATTTTGTAAACCAGTGTTGCCATTCTAAAAATATTTTGTTTCTGTGTCGGAAACATGAACCCCATTTCCCCTGTCCGCTTCACGTGAAATGCCCGATATCTGAATAACACTAAAATATTTTTTTTAAATTTAGATCGAAAAAAAATCAACATCTTAAAAACTAATTAAGAGTTCTGACAAATAATAACACTAGTTTACAACTAATTAAAAAATGTATGAACTTTAGGTGCCACTATTCATTTCTTACATAAAATCGGCTGCTGATTCTGAAAATCGAATTATTTTTTTTTTCTTTCACGTCGTTTTTCAGATATCGGTCACTTTCTGTTTTTGAACCAAAGAAAAAAGTTGGTTCAACTTAATAACAAATATCTCAAGAAACACTATCTATATATAAACATATTATATGTCAAACTAAAGGTAATTAAATTTCCTAGAAATAATGTCCAAATTTTTTTTTCGTGGAATGTTAGTTTCGGCGAAAAAAATTGATTTATAAAACAATATTAGTTTTTTTCGAAAAAATGAGAAAATAGTAAAAATCAACTGCAAATTTTTTAAAGAAAAAAAAATTGTAAAAATCATTTTGTTTTTTAATATCATACATAGTCTATATACAGCCATGATCATATAAATAGCACACATTTTCTTAAGTTTAAAAAAGTTAATTTTATTAGCAGGAACTTATTTTTTTCACCACGTGCTTTTTTTTGACAGGAGCGACTTTTTTCTAGCAATACGCACATACAGATTTGCTGCATTGAGCCGTCTTCCTATTAAGTTCTGTGACACGGTAAGCCCATATTCTGCATTCTATGCCAACTTCGTGCATGATGATGACTCGAAACATATGGCCAATATCATGAAACCCTGGCTTCAACGAGAGAAAATAAGTGTTTTGGACTGGTCCCGATCATAATTCCAAAGAACATTTATGGGGTGATGTAGAGGCAAAACTATGGAATCAAAATATAAAAAATTTTGACGATTTGTGGACTGCTGGACCGATAGAAGACGCGGAATATGCGATTTCGTTATTTTGGGGGCGGTTTTTGTCCATTTTTAGGGGTGGGGCCAGCTCCATAAGAATTTTGAATACTGCTATCGTATTCAGCATCTTTGCAAACGGGGGATGACAAATGTTTTACTGATGGAATATGCGATTCCAACTTTTTTCTTTGGTCCAAAAACCGAAAGTGACCGATATCTCGAAAACGACGTGAAAGAAAAAAAAATAGGTTGAGAGTTTTAGCAACCTTTATTATTAATAAGAGATGTTTGGGTTTTAAAAATCAGTGATGATGTTTTTCATGCTGAAAACATTAATAAAATTAAAATCATTTTACAGAAAAACGATTTTCCGATAAGATCCATAAATAGAATAATAAAAGTGTGCAATATTAAACCAACTTCACCTACTAAAACACCGGCAATAATAAAACCCTATAAATCTGTGATATACGTACCCGAGTTCGCTGAAAGATTCGCTGCATCTGTCATTTTTGACAAGAACAATTATAAATTAGCCTTTAAACCGTGCAATATTTTAAAACTACTTTTTAGCAAGACCAAAGATCCGATCGACAAGCTTGACCAATCTAGAATAATTTATAAAATCCCATGTAACAATGACGGTAGCAATATATGCAACAAGGTATATATTGGGACAACAAAATCAAAATTAAGGACGCGGATTTCATCTCAAAAATCAGACATAAAAGCAGGACATAATAACGCCCAAAAAACAGCACTTGCCTTACATTGTTTAAAGGAGGGTCACATTCCCAATTTCGAAAAAGTGGAAATACTTCAACGTGAGAACAATTACTCTAAACGGCTAACTCTAGAGATGTTGCACATTGCACACACTTCTAGTCACATTCGTATGAACTACAAAACTGACACAGAAAACTGTGCTCACAGCTACAGACACATCATTAGTCGTATAGGAAAAACTTATAACAAGAGACACCACAAGATTTAGTTGTATATACTCCGTGTTTGTATTAATACGTTAATTTAAATTGAAATGTAAGAATTAATTTTTTAAATTGTTAAATATTGTGTGACTGTTTGTTAATTTAAATATTTTTATTGGTTTTCATCGTGATGATGAGTTGCAAGATCAACTCGAAATATTGAAGAAAAAAATAAAATATAACTCAAAAACATAAAAAAAAAATTTTAAAATTAATTTTTGTTGTTATATTTAAATTTTGATGACCTGGAGCCAGCCAAACATCTCTAATGACAAAAAAAAATAATTTGATTTTCAATCAGCAGCCGATTTTACATAAGAAATTAATAGTGGCACCTAAAGTTTATAAATTTTTTAATTATTTGTTAGTTAGTGTTAGTGTTATTAATTATAAGATTTTTATTAGCTTGTGGCCATTTTTATTCAATATTATATAACTTTTCCATTTCTTAATCGATTTTCTTAAGTAGTATCCTATTTTCTTCATAGATATAGAAACTATTATATAAAAAAATAAAATGATTTTTCCATTTTTATTTCTTTTATAAATTTGCAGTTGATTTTGACTTTTTTCTCATTTTTTCGAAAAAAAAAAATATTTTTTTAGAAATCAATTTATTTCGCCGAAACTAACAAGCCAACCAAAAATAAATTTGTGCATTATTTATAGGAAATTTAATAACCTTTAATTTGACATATAGAAAATTTATATATAGATATTGGCTCTTAAGATATTTGTAAGTAAGTGAAAGCAACTTTTTTTTTTTGGTCCTAAAACCGAAAATGACCGATTTCTCTAAAACGACGTGAAAGAAAAAAAAAATAATGTGATTTTCAGAATCAGCAGCCGATTTTACATATATAATGAATATCGGTATTCAAAGTTCGTTTTGGCTGTAAACTTTCTGTTAAAAGAACCAAATCCTGTACTGCTATTTTTGTTACAATAATATGTATTAATATTTTTTTTTATGTCACAATATTTACAAGACGAGACAGTAGACAACGAAAGGGCTAAAGGTATAGTGCAATACACTTGTCCCCCGCTTTGCTCGACTTCAGTTTGCGCTAATTCGTATTTACGCGAAATTCATTTGCCTACCTAAAATTCGATTTGCTCGACTGACCTCGATCTGCGCGGGTTAGGCATGCTATGATCTGTTGAAGCAGATGGACAGAACATTTCTGTAGAAGAGATGATTGAACTTTTTGATGACCGTGGACATTCTGAAAATCCTTAAGAGATTAGAACTACACTGCTTTGGTCAAATAGGGGCAATAACAAGATGTGCGGTGGGAGAGATTCTTCTTCCGGAAGGTTATGTGAACTCCGAAGCTTATATTGATATCGTAAAAAACGGTGTTTTACCTAGCATCGACCGACTAAGCGAGCACGTAGCAAAAGTCATATTTCAAAACGATTCTTTCCTTGTCATCGGTCGAAATCGGTAAGTGTCCCACTCACAATAATTATTTTTTACATTTTTTTTTTGATAGATTTACAATAATAAACTATTTATTTTTGCATAGTTAAAGGAATATAAGAACATTTTGGTCGGTAACAGCCCCGACCTCAATCCCTTTGTGAATGTTTGGGCCATTTTACAACGCAAAGTGCGCCAACAAAACCCTAATAATATTCCAAAGTTAAAGGAAATAATTGAATCCACTTGGTACAACGATATTTAAATGGAATTAATACGGAAACTCTATGAGAGCATGTCTTTTCGAATGGAAAGCGTCATCAAGGCAAAAATAGGTCCTACGCGGTATTAAAATCAATTTTACCGTATTATTTAAAGTAATTAAATAATTAAAGAATATGTGAGAAATGCGTAAAAAAGACTACAAAAAACAATGTATTTTTTCACATAAATAAGTTGTAATTTCTGATTATATATATTATTGTTAGGTGGACAGTTTTGAAAATACTCAAAACTTGTCCCTAGCAACAGTATCTAACAAAGTTAAAACCGTTAAACAAGAGTAGATATTATTTTACGCATCAAAATTTAGAACTTCTTGCAAATTTCAAATCGGCGTTTTGTTTTGACCGTGAGTGTATATCCATCTGGTCCATCTATATTGTATTTTTTTTATCAGAAAAACGATGTGTTGCAATTCCTGTTTCAAAGTAATATGGTCATGACAAAACTGAAAGCGTACTTCCTCTTGAGTGGCATTAAGTAGTGGTTTTTTCTTCAGTTTTAGTTTCTTTAAATATTTAACTCTACGAAAAACATGATTTGGGGTTAACTATGACCGTCTTTTCTTTAATGTTCGAGGTTGAGCCGCGGGAATTACACGCAGTTGTGATGTTGGCCTACCTATCCTTTTCTGTAGCGGTTTTATATATCCTCCTTTTCTTATTTTTCCCGTAGCCAAGTTTATTGCGCAGCTAATTGTTAACAATTTGGCTTCGGTCAATTTTTATTGCGATATGACGATGATTTAGGCCGAATTCGCGAAACACTTAAAGTTTCCCTGTTCTACTTCCGTCAGAAGTTTGCCGCGACCAATTTCTTAAGCTAATGCAGAAAATTAATTGCAAATGTGAAATTCAAAATAACTGCAACGATTTGACCACGCACTTTTACACCAATCAAAGCTTTTGCTACTGAACCTATTCAGATGAGCCAAAAAATTACCATTCATTATTGGCAGATTCAAATCAAAGCAAAACAACAAAATAACTGTTGATTTTTCCCATTATTTTTTTCTCTTGAATTACATGTAAACAAATGATCTTTTAAAAATAATAAAAAACTAAGTGTACCTACAATAGAAATTAAGGGAGACAGGCTAAAATACGAGAAACATGTTGAACCTATTGGCTTATAATTTGTTTCTTTCATCAAGATAAATAAATACCATTCAAACTTAACAGTAGCTGAAAATAGCTAAAGGCACAAATACAGTTGAGCACACAATCAAAATTGATTATAAGCCAAATATTTTTTTATGTGCTCTTGAATTCTCAGAATAAATATGGAATCTAGAAGTGACGCTCGGATTTAGTTTCGGAGATACAGCCTTCGGAAGTTGCGGATATAGTTTTTCTAAAAATCGATATAAGTCAGAAACGCCCAAAATATGGGTGTCAGAGATGAACACGACACCTCACATACTTCACAAAAGTAGTAAAGTAGTTTTTGTTTAAATAATTTTGGCCCATCTGGCAACACTTTTTTTATTGATTTGATGTTACGAAGACTTATGATTTTTCTAACAAGTTCAGTTGTTAACTTATAATTAAACGTGAAGGTTCAATAAATTTGTAACTGAAGTTTTAAGTGTTATTTTTTATTCGGACAAAACTGGTAGTAGAAAAGCCTACTAGTCTTAACATCTTATGGTGACCCCGACGTGATCGTCGAAAAGTGCGTAAAATATTTCGCGTGTAATTTAAATTTCTAACTCTCAATTTTGTTTTATGTTGAGTTAAATCAAACTACAATAACAATTTTCGGTTTATATGCATATGCTAGTTTGATAAACTGCAACAACTCTTTGTGCATTATTTATGTACAAAGCTCTGTCGGGCATCGTGTGCTCCGTTGGCCAAGCAACAAAACATTCGCATATGCTCACAGCAGCATAATTCTTCGTTGTAAACAAAAACAAAAATCGGTATATCGTGGCGTGATTTTCGGTATTTGATCTTCGATACATACTTTTTTCCGCTATTTTGGGCAGGTTAGCTGTAATACCTGCAGCAAGTGTTCGACTTTAATTTGGCTTTGCTAAAATTTGTATTGACCTTCATACTCGCGAAAATTCAAATCCAATAAGTACAGTAGCTTACAGTAAAATGGTTTTATCTGATGAGGATACAGCGATTGCGTTTCGTAAACTTAAACGGGGCAATTGACATTGAAATTTAGTGAAAATAAATGCGAAATTAGAAGAAGGTCATTACAATATTGCGGATGAGGTTGAGCTTGGAGTGAGGTTAAGTCTGCTTGAGCGTTTGCACCAAGATTTTGAAGCTGCTCAACTTAAGCTGGAAGAAGCAGACAATAAAGAAATCGACAGTGAGGTTCCAGCTGAATTCTTGTCACTTTTTATAAGCGTAAAATCTGCGTTTACTCGGTCGTTAAATGCATTAAGTGCTAATTCTGGTAACCTGCGCTCATCAACTATGCGTCAAGATCACGTAGACGATATTCGTACAACAGTTTTAGTGGCGCCTGCCAAAACGCGCCTTCCTGCATTAAAAATCCCAACGTTTACGGGAGAATGCACGAATTGGCCAAATTTTCATACCATGTTTCAGACCATAATTGGGTCTGATAATGAACTTACTAGCATCGAAAAGTTTCAACATTTGCGGTCTTCTCTTTCTGGTACTGCTTTGGATGCCATTCGATCGCTGGAAATCAACGAACAAAACTATACAAAGGCTTTTGAAATTAAAAAAAAAAAGATTTGATAATAAACGCATTGTTTTTCAGGCACATATTAGGGCGATTGTTGGTTTGGGTGTTGTAGGAGCCGGCTCTGCAACTCAACTTCGGCATTTAAGCGACAAGGTTATTTCACACATACGTGCGCTATTGACTATGGACAACATGGAAGAAATTGCCAGCTGTATGCTCATCCACACCGTTTGCCAAAAATTAGATGCAGCATCAAATGCGAAATGGGAAGAGCTTTCTCCTGTTGATCAATTGCCTACGTGGGAGACAATGGTGAGCTTTTTAGAAAAACGCTGCCAGATGCTGGAGAGTATTCAAAATGCAAGTACACATACGGTGAGCAAAAATATTTCTTTAACTAACCGCCGTGGTAAGGCTCCGCTAATTTCTAACACAATTAGTTGTTTTTATTGCGAATCATCTCAACATAGCATCACCAAATGTACAGGTTTCCTTAGCCTCTCGCCAGAGCAAAGACTTACTCAGGTTAAGCATTTAAAACTATGCGTGAATTGCCTTAGGAAAGGGCATTTCATCAAAAACTGTAAATCTGGTCAATGTCGCCAGTGTGCGGGCAAGCACCATACATTACTTCATTTTGGTAGCGCAACAGCTATAGAGCATGCGATCATCAACCCATCTAAAGTTTCGCAAGCATGTAGCACAACTTCATTCGCAATGAAGCCTATTGCTAGCTCCTCCCCTACTGCTGCTGTTGTTCTTGAACCCACCCAACAATCAGCACTAATTGCTTCATCGCCTACAGAAACACCGCCTGAAGAATTCGTATTTCTGGCTACAACCGTGGTCTTTGTAAAAAATCATTGCGACTCGCTATTTCCATGCCGCGTTATACTAGATTCGGGCTCGCAGCTACATTTTGTGACCAGTCGTTTTATCAATCAGCTTCACTTGAAACCATCTAAGTCTACGACATGTATTTCGGGCTTAGGTCAGGTAGACATCACATCTATCCAAATTGTTGATTTAAGCATTCACTCTAGAGTTGGTAATTTTGAAACATTTTTATCTGCTGTCGTCGTGCCCAGCATTGTAGATAACCAGCCATCTTATGACCTGGATAGCTCTAAATGGAATGTGCCACAAAACATTCAATTGGCCGATCCTCTCTACTATAAGTCCCAGAAGGTAGACCTTTTAATTGGTGCTAGCTTATTTTTTGATTTCATTTGTGTTGGGCAAATACGTTTGGGCCTCGGGCTGCCGCTACTACAGAAAACCAGACTAGGATGGATAATGGCTGGATGTGGTCAACCCTCTAGCGGAAATCGTTCATGCCTGGTAGTTTTTAATACCTCATTTTGTCAAAATGACGATAAAACTGACCAATTGGTTAGAAATTTCTGGGAAGTAGAAAATTTGTTTGAAGCAGTTAACAATTTTACTAAGGAGGATATAGACTGTGAAAGCCATTTCGTTAAGACGCATATTCGCTTAGATTCTGGAACGAATTCTGTTCAGCTGCCCCTAAAACACACGGCTGGTGTGCTTGCAGGAACATATCCTCAGGCATTGCGTCGTTTCAACAATTTAGAAAGGCGTCTTCAACGTAACCCACAGTTAAAATTGCAATACTCGGCATTTTTGAAAGAGTATCGAGACCTAAATCACATGTCAGCGATTAGGAAAATTTCCTCAGAAGTTTCAACCTATTTTTTGCCACATCACTGTGTGCTTAAAAAGATAGCAGTACCACAAAATTAAGGGTTGTATTTGATGATTCTGCTAAAGCTCCATCTGGCTATTCATTAAATGATATCCTGATGGCAGGACCTACCATTTAACCTTCGCTTTTTGCTATTCTTCTACGATTTCGATCATTCAATGTTGCGCTGACAGGTGACATCTGCAAAATGTATCGATGCGTGCATATGTCTAGCCCAGATAACTTTTTACAGTGCATTTTATGGCGAGAAAGCCCTGAGCAACCAATTCAAATTTTCACATTAAACACCGTCACTTACGGTACTAAATCCGCAGGATATAGCAAAGGCAAAAATTATTATGCAGCTTCTTTGGAAAGAAAGTTTAGAATGGGATGAAAGTTTACCACAGTCTCTATTATCATCATGGGAATCAATACGTTCTGGTTGCGAAAAAATAGATAAATGCACATTTCCTAGACTTGTTGCACCTGCATCTGCCAACTTAGAATTACATGCATTTTGTGACGCAAGTCAGGTAGCTTACGGCGTATGTGTTTATAAAAGAGCAGCATTAAAAGACGAGGTAATGGTAAATTTATTGTGCTCTAAGTCACGCGTGGCCCCATTGAAAATTTTAACGATACCTAAGTTAGAGTTATGTGCAGCTTTGCTCTTGGCTGAGCTGGTGCATGCCATTTCAAAAATAAATACATTTACAACACGTTTTTACTGCTGGTCATTCTATTACAGTGCTCTCTTGGTTAAAGCATGATCCCGCTAGCTACGCTACCTTCGTATCAAACCGCATCAGTCGTATTCAGCAACTAACTGATGGAATGAATTGGAACTACGTGCCCTCCGAATTGAATCCATCTGACATTTTATCGAGAGGAGCGTCGCCACAGGAAATATTTTCATCATCGTTATGAGCGTTTGGCCCACCTTTTCTTAAATTTGAGCAATCTGAATGGCCTGTTTCTCCTGCAATCCGAAAAGACTTGCCTGAACGTCGCAAGACAGTTTTACTTTCGGCAGTTAAATTCGAGGACTGGTCAGCTAATTGTAAATATATCAACGATTTTGGTACGATGCAACGTATTTACGCGTATGTTTACCGTTTTGGCGCAGCTAAGGGAAACGAGAGGCACACAGGTCACCTTTCCACACTTGATATTCACAGAGGAACCCAGTTACTTTTGCGCATGATTCAACGATACAGTTTTGCAGCTGATTACAAATCGCTTGAAAGCATTAAGTCCGTTGTGAAATCAAGTAATCTTCCACCTCTCAATCCCATCATCCTTCCAAAGGGACACGTTCTCACTGCATCAGTTATTTCACACTTACACCGTAAGCTCCTCCACGCAGGACCTACGTCATTACTAGCATCAATACGTCTGCAATATTGGCTCTTGGTGGAAAAAAGGAAGTCAGCCGAATTACTCTCAAGTGCATCCGGTGTTATTGATTACGACCTAAGGTTATAGAGCACATTATAGGTAGCCTGCCATCGGATAGGGTGCAGCCTCGCCACGCATTTCTCAACACCGGAGTCGATTTTTGTGGCCCTTTTTATTGCCGTTCGGTCATACGTAATCGACAACCAGTAAAATGCTACGTATGTCTGTTTGTGTGCTTTTCGACAAAGGCCGTGCATTTAGAACTGGTTAAGGATTTAACAACATTAGCATTTTTAGCAGCCCTGAAGCGATTTACGGCGACTCGTGGAAAACCTCAAAAAATCTGGTCGGATAATGCGACCAACTTTGTGGGCGCCAAGAATGAACTTAATGAATTAAAGGAATTTTTCCTTAATAAAAACCATCGTAACACTGTCCATCAATATTTCTTGAACGATGGCACCACATTTCGGTGGTCTATGGGAGGCAGCCATTAAAGCCGCAAAACTGCATCTGCGTCGCACCACTGGTCTTTCGATATTGGATTTCGAAGAGCTACGAACTTTAATTTGTCAGGTATCCGCAATTCTTAACTCACGTCCTTTATGTCCAATTTCAGAGAGTCCTGATGATCTGTCCGTTTTGACGCCAGCGCACTTCCTTATTGGCTCGTCATTCGCTTCAATAGTGGAACCCGATCTCTCCAAGACCAATTTTCATCATCTTGGTAGGTGGCACCAAGTTTGCAACATGCGACAAATATTTTGGAGAAAGTGGAGCCAAGAATATTTAACGATTTTGCAGCAACGCAGCAAGTGGTGTAACACGTCTTCTAATATTGCATTAGGCAACCTTTTACTGTTGAAGGATGATCTCCTATCCCCACTTAAATGGTCTATGGGTAGAGTCATTGATCTCGTCATTGGAAATGATGATGTAGTTCGTGGTTGTACGAACCGCCAATGGTGTGGTTAAGCGAACAGTTGCGAAGCTTTGTCGGAGGATGTTCAGAGATGAACATGACACCTCACATACTTCACAAAAGTAGTAAAGTAGTTTTTGTTTAAATAATTTTGGCAACACTTTTTTTATTGATTTGATGTTACGAAGACTTATGATTTTTCTTACTAGTTCAGTTGTTAACTTATAATTAAACGTGCAGGTTCAATAAATTTGTAACTGAAGTTTTAAGTGTTATTTTTTATTCGGACAAAACGGGTAGTAGAAAGGCCTACTAGTCTCAACAGTAATATAATAAGCTATAATATTGATCTAAAAATTTTTGTAATCAGGAACGTAGTTTTCGTGATATTACGACTTTTCCGGAAATCGGACCAATTTTTTTTCAAAAAACCGTTATTTCTGAAAAAAAAATCGTTATTAGACTACATTCTTATTAAATCAATTTATCCCCTTTAAAATGATATAACATTTAAACAAAAATTTTGGACATTAACCCTCTCTAACCGAAAAAATGTTACTTTTGTTACGGATTTCTTTTGATTTCCTTTTGAAAACCTAAGAAAGGCGCAAACAGCCTGTCAACGCGATTGCAACTTGTAAAAAAATATGGCAATAAAACTGAGGTTACATTCAACTTTTGTTCAGCCATCTGTCGGCTAACAAAAAAACTTCAACTTTGCGCTATGAAACTGAGTAAATTCAGCCGATAAAAGTGTCTAATCACACTTTGACACATTTTTCTGACAATTTCACCAATAGACATGCGCACTCAGGCGCCCGCATTAACACCTTAAACTCCTTTTGTTTGAAATTTTTTAAAGAAATTTTGATTTTTAATTTCAATATATTTTACATACCTTTACCCGGTATTCAGATTAAAGTAATGCTAAATTTAAAATACCCTGTATCCTTATGTACAGTGGCGGACAAAACTCTACGTACGACCCCTTTATCCTTAAATTTAACAAGTTCTGTAGGATAAGAAAGAAAAGTAATGATGCAGGTTTGTTTTAAATCTTATTATTGTATAACAAATAACAAAAAAGTATAATACTCCAATATTAAGTTTTAAAGTTATTCACTTAAAACTGAAAAAAAGGCACTGACAAAAGTCTACATACGTTTTATTGGTTTCACTCTTTTTGCTATTTTTCTCTGCTGAAGCAATACGGTAAATTACCGTTTGTTTCATTTTATGTTTATACTTTGTATTATTCTTGGAATTTATTGCATTTTGGCATTTTAAAAAGTGTATGATCGGAAAAATGGCTCCACGCAAAAAAATTTCTGCTGATGTGCGAAAAATAGTTTTTAAACATAGAAATGAGAATAAATCATTTGGCGAAATAGCAAAATTATTATGTTTAAGCAAATCGACGGTGCAGACCATATTTAATAACTTTAAAAAATCAAGTTGCGAAGAAGCTTGACCGTAGAGACGTTTCACTAAGTTGGCTCAGGATATAGCTGAGCGATCCAAAATTGTTGTTCACCCACGCACAGTAACAAGGACCCTCAATAATGAAGGATTTCACTGCAAAACTCCTCGCAAGAAGCCCCTTATAAATAAACGACAAAAACCGGAAAATTCGCTTGGAGTTCGCAAAAAAGCATATAAATAAAGAAATTGACTTCTGGAAACGTGTTCTATTTACGGATGAGTCCAAATACAACATATTTGGATACCACGGGAAATTCAAAGTTTGGAGAAAACCGAACACTGCTATGTATCCCAAGCACTTAATGCCGACTGTGAGACTGTGGTGGCAGAGTTATGGTCTGGGGAGCAGTTGCAGCCTCATGCGTTGAAAATCTGGTATTTTTTGAAGGCATTATGGACCGCTTCCAATACAAGTCCATATTCGAACACAATTTGTTGCCATCCGTGGAAAAGTTATACCTAGGAACGAGCTGGATCTTCCAACAGGACAATGATCCTAAGCATACGTCGCATGTAGTGAAGGACTGGCTTCTGTATTATGCTCCACGACAGCTGTATTCACCTCCACAAAGCCCGGACACGTGTGAGAAATTTTGGAGCGAAAGATCCGAAAGCACGCTATTAGTGGTGCTCCAACTCTAAAAGAGAAGCTGCAAGAGGAGTGGCAGAAAATTACGCCGGAAGAGCTCGAAAATTAAGTAGCTTCAATGCCCAGACGGTTGCAAGCGGTAATCGCTCCTGGTGGTGGCCCAACAAAATATTAAATTTTGTTATTTATTATTCTTTTTTCATATTATTTCTCACTTTTGTCAGTGCTTTTTTTGAGTTTTTTGTGAATAACTTTAAAAGTTAATATTGGAGATATATATTTTTTTGTTATTTTTTATACAATTATCAGATTTAAAACACTGGTCAATAGTGGTTTTGTTGCCCTGGATGTTTCTGCGGATTTCTATAGTTTCATGTACCCAGTTGACGAATATATTCATGAAAGTACTGAATTGGCTCTAGTTTTTAAGATATTGATGGATTTATCTATATAAAAATGAAGCAAAGTCGGGTTAGTTACAATCTGTATAACATAAGAACTGCCGGACCGATTTTAATGATCTCTGATTTTTTGGATTTGTCTCCGCCCCGAGAATGACATAGGCTATAAAAATTTTTTCTAAGTTGCATATTTAGGGTGGCCCTTATTCAAAAATATTTTTAAAATAGCATTTTCACAAAGACCTCGTGATCGATTCACACCGAATTTACACCACGTAGCTCTTATATCAAGTGGCATAGCTTAGGCTATAAAACTTTTATTTGGGGTGCATATTTAGGATAGTTCTCATACAAAAATATTTTTAAAATAACATTTTCACAAATACCACGTAATCGATTCACTTAAAATTTACACTGCGTGTCTTTTATATCAAGAAGCAAAGCTTAAGCTATAAAATTTTTATATAAAATGCTTAAAAAAAATAAAGATCATGTTGCCATCTCTATTCCTTCCTTAGGGTTCAATCTATCTCCAAACCAAAAATATTTTTGAATGTAGACCACCCTAAATATGCACCCTAAATAACAATTTTTAAGCCTAAGCTATGCTTCTTGATATAAAGTACACGTGGTGTAAATTTCATGTGAATCGATCTCGTGGTCTTTAAGAAAATGTTATTTTAAAAATATTTTTGTATGAGAACCACCCTAAATATACAGACTTAGTAAAATTTTTATAGCCTAAGCTATGCCATTTGATATAAAAGCTACGTGGTGTAAATTCGGTGTGAATCGATTACATGGTCTTTGTGAAAATGGTATTTTAAAAATATTTTTGTATAAGAGCCACACTAAATATGCAGGCTTAGTAAAATTTTTATAGCCTATGTTATTTTTGGGGCAAAGACAAATGCAACAAACCAAAGATCATTAAAATCGGTCTAGCGGTTCTTGAGTTATACAGAGTGTAACTAACCCGATTTTGCATCATTTATATATAGATAAATACATCAATATCCTAAAAACTAGAGCCAATTCAGTACTTTCATGAAAATATTCGTAAACTGGGTACCTGAAACTATAAAAATCCGCATAGATATCCAGGGCAACAAAAAAAAAAGTTAATTTTGTTGAGCTGTGAAATAAACCTACATCATTACTTTTTTTTCAAATGCATTAGGACATGGTAAATTTAAGAAAAAGGGGTCGTACGTAGACTTTTGTCCGCCACTGTATGTTAAAATAAGAAAAACTTGTAAAGCAAAATTAGATATAAAGACCCAACTAAAGCCTAAACCAAAATAGACGTGACGAGCCGTAACGAGTAAGTTCGAGTATATGGAAACCAATGTTAACAACCAAAATGAGCAAACGTAACTGATCGAAAGTGAACGCAACTTTTTGACGAGACGTGTTGTTCCGTAAGAACCAAACTTCAAAGCGTCACTACTCGTCATAGGAGCTGTTTGCCAGCACACACAAATATTTTTAAAGTAAAATTCAACAATAAATTGCTGCTGTGAGGATTTATAAATTTATTTGCAATGCGATTGCAAAATAGCTTATTTGTTTCACTTCGTTGGTTAACGTAACGTTTTGGGTTAAATGTCAAAACAGACGTAACGATTACAAACGTTCGTTCAGCTGCTATCGTCTCGTCACGTCTATTTTGGCTAAGGCTTAAACAATGCATGCTTTGACTGCAGTCAGCTTCTGCAACTATGCGAATACACACAAACCGCTTATCAAAATTACAACGTACATAACAAAAAGTTTCGTTCAGTTTCCACAAATGTCATTTCCTTAAGGAAAGATCGAAACTGATCGCACTTCCTGTACGGAATCATTTGTCTATGTATAAAGCCTAAAACAAAATTGACGTGAAGAGACACAACGAGTAAGTTCGAGTATATGGAAACCAATGCTAACAACCAAAACGAACAAACGTAACTGATCGAAAGTGAAAGAAACTTTTTGACGAGACGTTTTGTTCCGTAAGAACCGAACTTCAAAGCGTCACTACACGTCATAACAGCTGTTTGCAGGCACACACAAATATTTTCAAAGTAAAATTCAACAAAAAATTGCTCCTGTGAGGATTTAGTAATTTATTTGTAATGTGATTGCAAAACAGCAGATTTTTTTCACTTCGTTGGTTAACGTAACATTTTGGGTTAAATGTCAAAACAGACGTAACGAGTGCAAACGTTCGTGCAGCTGCTATCGTCTCGTCACGTCTATTTTGGTTAAGGCTATAGCCACTAAAAAGTCTTCTCTGAGTTTAAGCATTTGACAGACTTTTCGTTCGGATTTGACAGTAGGTTAAGGCATGCATCAATGCATATAGTACGGGAGGCAGCGTTGCATTTCAGGTGGCGATTTCCTCCCGCTTAATTTTGTTTTTAATTGATAGTTTTGATATGGCTGATAATCGGAACAAGCGTCAGTCGCCAGGCTAGTGGTGGAGCTGGTTGTGAGAAAATGCGCATCATGTAAAAAAAAGAATGTCCAAAACCCATTTCAATTCACTTGAAAATTTGCACAATTAATGTTAAGATGATCATAATAATAAAAATAATAGTCAGCTGAGTGTATAATGGGGGATTATACGTCAGCTACTTACATAAACGTGTACAAAAAAAAAATTTCTAAGGTCATTTCAAATTCAATGAAATTTATACATTTAATTCATAATATAATTAGAATGATAAAAAACATAATAAGCTATTCTTATAATGGGGGTAAGACCGTCAGCTGAGTGATCATTAGGGTGGTTCAGACACACATGGGAAACATTAAAGTTGCTCCGATCTTCGCTCCCCGGGCACCAAAAGTTTTGTATTGATGCCAATAAGAACCACGTAAAATTTGGACCATTTCAGAAAACATTTGATGGACCCGCTACCGTTTTGAAAACTGGAAAATGGTCCTTAATCTGTCGAAAATCATTAATATCTCCCCGAAGCTACCTCGTAGAGGAATCAAATGTATGACAAGGTGCTATTATTTCTTCATTTTTTCGGAACATACTTACTCCTTATCACCACCCCTTAGGGGGTCTCCCCTGCAAAAATTACATTCTTGTGAAATTATGAAATTGACTCCCCCTCTTCTCAGACGCCTCTGGAGGGGTAAAATGTTAAACCATTTTCTTTTGTTTTTACTCTCCCAAACTTTTTTCTCGACACACCTACCCCCTATCTGCCACCCTTTTGGGAATCCCCCTACAATAACACAAAAAATTTCGAAAAATAGTTCATAGCTCCCCCGGAGTGACCCGTAGAGGGTCACGTATAATCCCCATTATACACGCAGCTGACTATTATTTTTATTATTATGATCATCTGTACATTAATTGTGCAAATTTTCAAGTGAATTGAAATGGGTTTTGGATATTCTTTTTTTTACATGATGCACATTTTCTCACAACCAGCTCCACCACTAGCCTGGCGACTATCGATTATCAGCCATATCAAAACTATCAATTAAAAACAAAATTAAGCGGGAGGAAATCGCCACCTGAAATGCAATGCTGCCTCCCGTACTAATAGTCTAGTTGGCCCTTAAACCTGTCAAAGTTAAAAATGTCAGACAGGTCAAGAACGAAAAGTAGTTACTAATGGGCCAAGGATGCCGTTTTGGTATTTTTTTTTTTATGTATGGATGTATGTATGTATAGCAGGTTAGCGGACGGACGGACAACCGGCATCACGCGACTAGAGAAAAAGTCAGTTGGTGTTAATTTTTTAAAGCGTGCGGTAGACACAAGTAGTGTGGCGAAAAAAAATGTTATTTTGATAAAATAATTCAGAACCCTTTTAATATCCAGAAAAAGATAAATTCTTCATGTTATGTGGACGTGGGAGGCATGAAGTGGTTTCTGGCTTTGTAAAATTAAAATAAAATTATCTTTCAATGAACTTCAACATAGTGCAAAAACTAACCCAACTTTGAAGTGCTATAAATTATAATCTGCGTAAATGCCAAATAATTGTGAAAAATAAAAAATAATTTGTTAGCAAAAATAGTCCAGTAAATAAGCCGGAAAATGTGGATAAGTGTCAAACAAGCACCGATTTTAAAAATTTTTTTTGATACGTGTTCCTTAGACCTCCTAGAACATTCGTCCGGTCTAACCTTTGCCTCATAAATATAAATGAATTAATGGGGGTGGTTTTACGCCCCCCAAACCACCTCAAAAAGTAGCAGTCATGTAAAAATTAAAAAAATTAGAATTTTGCTTTGGAAATGTGCTCTAGTAGGTTTTTTGGGTGGCTGATCACGAATCCGACGTCCAAATGCGGGTAGTTCCACCCCCTTCCCTCAAAACCACCCCAAAACGTAGCTATTGCGTAAAAATTAAAATAGTTAGCATTTTGCTTTGAAAATATGCTCTATTAGGTTTTTTGGGTCGCTGATCACGAATCCGAAGTCCAAATGGGGGTAGTTCCATCCCCTACCACCAAACTACCCCAAACGGTGCTATTGCGTAAGAAATGTTTGGAAATGTGTTCTATTAGGTTTTTTGGGTCGCTGATTACGAATTCGACGTCCAAATGGAGGTAGCTAAAAATAGAAAAAGAGAACTCCGAAGTGTCAAAACGAGAAAACAAAAACAAATGTCAACAAAAACCAGTGAAACCAAAAATGGTGATCTCTCTCGTCTCGATTTGCTGTCGTCTTCGCTTCGACGTCGTTTCGTCTCAGTTTTGGTATCGTGTAACAAAAGCGAGACGACTCAGAAAAAAAACTGATAACTTGAATTGAGAAAAAAGTCATATTTAATTTTGCTAACGTCAGATAATTAAAATAATTGTCAAACTGATGTATTCTTGTTAGTCTCAATAAAGAATTCAGTTCAATTCAAATAAAATAATTGAAATAAAAAAAATTATGGATTCAATTGAAGTTTGGTTTTCGTCAAGCAGTGATGACGAAAAGCCAAATACTCATATAGAGCGCAGTATTTATTGAAAACGCCACCACCAATGGCTCTGTTTTCTTTGCTGTTATGAATGACTTTTTTTTTGGTTGGAATTTAAAATCTTTCTAAACCTTTCTGAAAAAAAAACAGAAAACAGTTTTATTTTGGTTTTTTAATAATTAAACTTTCAAGTTTTACCTATCGCCAACCATCACGAATGGCCATTCTTTTTTTAAATCGACGGTAATGCCTTTTTTAAAACCATTTGCTAGGCCAATATTTGCCTGCATCAACTCGACCAACTTGCCAAACTGGTCTCGATTAGTGCATTTAATTTTTTTATTAAATAAAATATAAAATTTCCACAAAAAAAATTCAAATTCACACGAACGAACGGTCGTCGTCTGTAAAAACTTAGGCGACATTTAATCAACGAAAGCGAGAGTCGCTTTTGTCAAAAGGCGACTTCGTAAATACCAAAAATAGGCGAATTCTTCCATAGTTATCGAAAGTCGTTTTAGACGATGCCAATTTATTAGAGACGACAAAAAGCGAAGACGAAGACGACTTACAAAATAAGGGTGAATATTTAAGTATATATTTTTGAATGTTAACTTTAACATTAGTATTTCTTTGTATGATTAATGTCTTTCTTAAAACCTAGTTTTTGTGCGTGCAAATGATTGCTTAAAAAAATTAATGAACGTATGTATACATAAAGATGCATATATATTAGAGCGGTTCAAAAAAAAACTATTTGATTTTTTCACGATGTGTCAGTGGATTACTATAGCCCTATATGTCTGGACAGAACAACCCATAAGGATTTTCATCAATTTCGAAAACTGGATTGCCGCCGCCTGTTTTAAGTTGCCTACCCATTTTCGAAAATATTGATTTAAAAAATGATGCAAGAGAGGTAATCAAATTTTGCAACAAAGTGGGTATGCTTTTCGAATTATTATCGATCGAGGAATTCGAATCTGTGATCAGTTTTTCTTCTTCTTTTTTTTCTTATAAAAAAATTGAAAATTGCCCGGACAAAAATTAAAAAATGCCGATTTTCTACTTACAAGTTGCAAAATCTTGATATAATATTTTACTTGATATAATATTTTTTTGTTTAAGAGAAAACCGTAAACCGCATATCAATATCATCTTTCAAAACCAAGATATCTGCATTTTTCTAAATTAATGGAACTGAAATTATTCGATTCGGCGTTGACATACAGTTGCTCAGAAAATTGAGCATACAGGCTTCATTAAAACACATTGTTTGTTTTGGCAAAAAAAAAAAAATAATTTTATTAAAAAAAAAATGCAGTTCGAAACGTAGACATTTCATTCACAATAATAAGTAACAAAACTTAATTCACAAATAAACTTTTTTCTTAAAGCAAAATAAAAAATATACATAATTTTAAGGCACAAAATTGAGCTTACACATAAAAGGAAAGAAATAAATAGCATTCTAAATCCTGCCAAAATACCACAAAATTAATGCAAACTCAAGCTCTAGTATTTTTTGCTGCCTCCTTGAGCATTTACGATAGCTTCCAACCGCCGGGGCATAGATTTTACCAGGTTTTCTGTGAAATATGACGGAATACTGATCCAAACTTCTTTGATTTTTGATATAAGCACTTCTTTGTTCGAACAATGCCTTTCTCTTCGTCTCATTTTAACTTCATGCCATAAATGTTCGACTGGGATAAGGTCGGGCGATTGCGGAGGAGTTTTAAGCTGCTTCGGCGCATTATATATCAACCATTCGCGCACTTTTGGGAAGACCGCGACCCTAGTCGGGTGATTTTGAATGCTCAACGCTGAATTCGTGAGCTTACTCCTAACAAATGCAGGGCGTAACACTTTGAGAATTTTGTGCTCTAACTTGCCGAAAAGCCATCCAAAAGATCTGATTTGTTGGTGAAAGTTGTAGAGATTAAAGAGATGAACAAAACCACAGCATCAGATGCAATAAAACTCAGTTTTTTCGAGATATATCGAAAAAACCACATGAATCAAGGTGCAAAATTCAAATGTTCATTTCTCGAAAATTTGAGCCAACTTGAACAAAGTGAGCCAAATTTTTTTTGTTTCGACCTATATTTTCACCCCGCAGCGTCAGATCCGAGTAGACTTTTGCAAATGAAATTTTGTTCCACAATCGTAATAATTGTTATTTATAAAAACTTATTTAGTTATTACCTGTAGTACTAAAATTACACATTGCTTTCAAAATTCCAAGTAGTCGGGTTAAACGTGTTCCGTTTCACTTAATTTAAGTTTGGTCAGTTAGTCCAAATAATTGGTCAGCAAGAGTACATTTTTTAAAGCGTTTTGAAAAATTTCAAGGTCATCTGCATATTTTGGCACCTCATCTGGCGAAGGTAATTATGTACTTTTTGACGCTATTTTCACAGGGGTAGGGGGTTGCGGGGGGTAGTTCACAAGGGGTACTCTGAACATAATTCCGTTGGATTTCGCCGTCGGTCTCACCTTGAAAAAATTTTATGATATATCCAACAGGCTCAAATTACGTGAAACGGAACACGTTTGTCCCGACTACTTGGAATTTTGAAAACAATGTGTTATTTTAATACTACAGGTAATAACTAAATAAATCCCAGAAAAGTTTTTATAAATAACAATTATTATGATTAATTAAACATTATTTAATCGAAATCATAATTAAAATCAATAATTCAAATCAACTTTCTGAACTTTCTTAATTATTATGATTGTTATAACCAATTCAAGTTTTAAGAAATAAGCAATTTAAGTTTTAGAACCTTTTTTTGGAAAATATCTCGGAAAAAAAAATTTCCGACAACTTATTATGATACAATAATGATAAGAACATTATATATTGTTAGATAAAAAATATTACACCATGAAACAATTTTTTTTGAAGCAGTGGGTCCACTTTGTTATAAAAAATTCGATTTTTCTATGAACTTCCTCTTTTTTTTTTGACGTGCGATTAATATCATAAACGCGCAGATGTATTCTGCGTAAGATAAAAAAAAATATCTTATTATCTATTTTAGAAATGAAAAATATTGGTTATTTTTCAACTTTTTTCATTTTTGATTTTTCTGCGTAAAAAAAGAATATCCAAAGTTTGTTTATTGATTACTTATCTGGAATATACCCGCCCTTGGCCCTGGCTACAGCTTTTAGACGCTTATCGAACGGCTGACTCGATGCCCGTACAATGTTTTCGTCAAAATTGTTAAATGGCCGAGTCAAATCCTTCTTCAGCGACTCCATACTTGTGTGTTTTTTAGCACATGCACTGGTCTCCGAAATACCCCAAACACAGTCGTCCAGCGGTTTTATGTCGGGAGACTGCGACGGCTAAAGTTCGTGCTTTATGAACGATGAATCGATTTTTTCAAAGCAATTTCTGAATTTCACTGGCTTAATGCGACGGCGGTGAGTCCTGCTGGAATCTCTTGCGCTCGAAACTGAAATTTTGGGATCCACATGGTAGCAGGTCAGGCTCGAACACATTTTTCCGATTAATTTGTTGAATTATTTTGACCTCAATGCGCCCCATCGGTAGAAAAACGTATGGAGACTTGCCATTTTTGCTCACTGACGCCCAGGCCAGTGCCTAGGGCGGCAGGATTTTAGGGGCGGCAAATATTGGGAACTTTAAAATTTTTTTTTTAATTTTGTATATTTATTTACACAGGGGGAAAAAAGTGCAAATTTTTTTTTTTGCTTGTTAACAATTTTAGGTAATTTAGTGCATACAATCCCAGTATTTGCACTTTTTTCCCCCTGTGTAATAAAATTTGTAATTTTTGAAGTGAGAACTTCTTAAGGCACGTTGTGCGGATGAGGAAAAATGTATAAACTGGCGACAGGACACCGACATTCATGACGTCACAATGACAATATTTTTAAAATTATGTAGCATGCTTTAAGGGTATGTTGATAGATCAGTAGCCAAGACAACAACCATGTGATGACGTCATGGTTGTTGTCTTGGTTGTTGGTATATGGTAATTTTAGAAATTTGTTGCGTGCTTTTGGGCGTATGCATAAATTGAGTTACGACACAGGATGACACTGGATTTTAAAAGCTGAAAACTTGACATTAGCTTTCCTCCACGTCATCACCGACACAGGATGACACTGGATTTTAAAAGCTGAGAACTTGACATTAGCTTTCCTCCATTTATTTTTTCTTTACTGGTGTGAAAGAGACAGCAATGAGTTGCTTGGTGTGGTGGAAATTATTCCATAAACATTACAAAACATCATGAAAACAAATTTCAATTATATTATTTTAAGTTCTCACTTCTGTCGGCACTCCCAGAGTGCAACCCGCCGTTTTTTTTCTATATTTACTAGTGAAGGTGGCGGCAATTTCTGACTGGCCTAAGGGCGGCAGATTTCTAAATCCGGGCCTGCTGACGCCCATACCACAATTTGTTCATCTCCTTACCGTTGAGTGACTTGTATCTCATCTGAATGGTCGCTGTAACGTCCCTTTAGCCACACCCAATTATTTTCTTTGTTGAAAAACTGCTCGATGCAGAATGTTTTCTCGTCCCAAAACACCAAATTGGGCAACTCGTGTCTGCGGCGCAAGCGTATGAGTCTCTCGTTCTTTTGAGGCGCTTGTCTCGTTGCAATGGAGTATGGTCCTGCGACTTGAATCTTTTGAAAGGCTTGGTATCGAACTTGTTTTTCAGAAAATGGCGTCTGCTTCGATTGCTTACTTCCATCTTGATTGCCATTTGAGCTGCATTGTGCTCAGATTTTCCTTTCAATCGTTTTCGTACAAATTCGACGTTATTCGCCCAGTTGCAGTGCATCACCGGCCACCAAGGTAGCGTTTTTTAATGCTGACGGTCTCCTTGAAACGTTTGATGGTACGGCTGATAAAAATATCGTTCAATTTTGCTTTCGGCGGATGACGACGTATCTCGACGTTTTTTTGCCTTCCAAATGAAGGTCAATCACCAAATTTCTTTTTATTTCCAAACCGTACATCTTGAAAACGTTTTCAATTATACCAAAATGCTTCTGTCACTTGACAGACAATATATCAAGAAATTATCATTTTGAAATTGAGCGTTGTGGGATGAAAGGTTTGGAAAGGACAGCGGTGTGAACATAACCTATCACTTCAAGTGCCTAACCTGGTAGATGTTAAAATGACATCAGTTTTTCCGAGCGGCCGCAGTGCGATTGCATAGTAAAAAATATCAAATACGTAGTATCCGTAGTACACGTTGTACGCACATCATGCAATCATCCATGTACAGTTATTTACGTGTAAGAAGAGAAATTTATAATAACGGTAACAGTAAACAAACAAAGGATATGTATACGTATTCAAATCAGTCAGTGGCGCGAGGAGAGCAGACTGATCACGTCGCGCAGAACAAATTAATAGAAATTTAAGTTGAAACGCTACAATGCCGTGTCATAGTGATGTAAAGCGCTGCTGCAATCCACTAAATCGAAAGAAGCATGCACATGTTTCCGTAAAAGTTCATAATGTAACAAATAAATGGAGTAAGGAATTTTCTTGTTTTATTGGTCAATATATCTGTGGACCTTGCAAAAGCTTAATCTATCGAAAAAGCGATTCGCGTGCAGAAAGGTACGTGTATCGAATATTGAATTTATTTGTTTTATTATTTTGTTCAGAATATTAGTGTAATGTTATAGTTCAGGATTTTGCGTGAAAAAATTAAATTTTCGACTGTGTCAGATTGAAACCTGATGAGTCACTTCCTGAGGATGATGAGACCGTGAATCACAATACTTAAATTGATCCTTTGTATACGCCTAAAAAATGAAATGGGGAACTCACCTATCAGTTCTAAACGAAAGAGACTAACTGCTCAGGACAAAAAGAAAGTAAAAGATTTTTTCAGTATTTTAGGGAACGACGTCGAAGATTTTTGTGGTTTTGTCCAACAAAACGATAGCCATCAAATTCAATCAACAATAAGCAGTATGAAATTAGCATTTTCAAATTCTAAAGATAAATACGAAAAAGTTCGCTATCTAACTGCATTGCCGATCAAATTAAGCGTACAGAAAATCTATCGTGTATTCGGAGTATCTCACCGAATGGCTTACCAAGCAAAAAAGTTACGTTCATCGTCTGGATATGGTTCCAGCATGCAAAAAAAAAAAAACTGGACGACGTCTGGCAGATGATGTTAAAAAAGTGAAGGATTTCTATTTATTGGACGAGTCAAGTCAAAAATTTTGTCAAGACAATAAGAAAAAATGGAAAATTGTTTGCCTTCAAAAAGATTATTGCTACACACCATGAAAGATTTACACAAGCAATTTCAGAAGAAATACCCAGAGTTGAAGATATCAGTATCAACATTTTTGAAATGGAAGCCGCCAGAGTGTATTCCAGTAGGTGTCAGTGGTACTCATAATATCTGTGTCTGCAAAATTCACGAAAATCCAAAATTGAAATTGTTTGGACTCAAAAAATCATTAAAGGAAAAAGGAGCTGATTTCACGGAAACTTGGAAAGATATGATATCAAAAATGGTGTGCAACGAATCCACAAATCCTTGCTTTTTATCGAAATGTGCAAAATGTCCAAAAACAACTTCAATATCAGACGAACTACGAAATCTTCTGAATAATAATGATGTATCAACAATCGAATACCGACAGGTAAAATATAATGACATTTGCACTTCCAAGCTAGATTTTTTCAGCTATGAAGAATAACATTCTTTGATTTAGCTTTTTTTCTTATAGCTGTGAGCTGAAAACAGAAAATGATGTTCAAAACTTATGTGCAGATCTAGAAATTACTTTTACTTAAACATGATTTTATTGCTAAGTCGCAAACTAATTACTTCACGGAACTGAAAGATACTGTTGGAGAAGGTTAATATGTGGTCAGTCTCGCTTTTGCTGAAAATTACACTTGTAAAATACAAAATTCGATTCAATCACATTATTTTGCTTGCGCACAGGCAACGGTTCACCCGTATGTCATTTACTACCGTGTTGATTGGTAAAACAAAGCATGACAACTTTGTTGTCATTTTAGAGTATAACAAACATGATACTGTAGCTGTTCATTTATTCAACTCAAAAATGATCGCGTATATCAAACAAAAACACGGTTGTCAAAATGTGAAGAAGTACTTTTATTATTCAGATGGTTGTGCTGCCCAATACAAAAATAAATCCAATTTTTCTAATTTGCTCAAGCATAATTCTGATTTCGACATAGAAGCCGAGTGGCATTTTTTCGCCACGTCACATGGTAAAAGTGCGTGTGACGGTATTGGCGGTACCGTGAAGCATCAAGCCTGTCTTGCAAGTATGCGTCAAATTGATGGTGCGAAAATTCTCAATGCCGAAAATTTGTTCACGTGGGCACAGCAATTTTTCAGGAATATCAACTTTGTTTTTAGCACAACATTGGCATATATTTGTTAATAATGTTTTACAATTGGGCAAGAGTAGTGCGTTTAAAGACATCAGTTACATCGTACTGCATTTCCTTCAGGACAAAGTATATTTCAGTTTCAGGATTGCTTTCCATGGTATTTTAAATCTTATATGTCAATCTTGTCTCTATTTTTCTATAGTTTCATGAATAACTTTTCCATTTTTACGGTAGTAAAATAAAAATTTATTAAAAAAAATGCAAGGGATATCGAAAAAATGCATTTTTTTCAATATATATATATTTTTATATATTTCTCTTATTAAATTTTTCATACAGTCCAATATTTTTACTTTAAGATTCCAAAATATCTCGGAAATATATTTGCGAATTTAAAAAAAAAAATCGTTTTAAAAAATGTTTCCAATTTTTATTTGTGATTCTCTGTTTACTGCAAGGATAACAAGCCAAATGAAATAATGTAACGTATTAAAGTATCCTTGAACATTTCTATTACATATCCAATAATCATTTTTTTTTTAAAAAAAGTCCTTCATTTAGAAATTTACAAAAGTATTAGTCGTTATCGAAATAAAAAAAAATTTAAAATTCAAAAAGGTTCAACTTTAGAGCCCTATAACTCTGCATCGGCATGTGCTAGAAACATAATATTTAGCATGCATATGTGTCATATCCTTGTCTCTAAGCCGAAACATAGTTTTTATAAAATTTCTCAAATTTTGCATTTTGACTTTTGGCATATTTTTTGTATGAAGCCAACCCATAGTGCGTCGCCTAAATCAAACGGAATTATGTTCAGAGTACTCCTTGTGAACTACCCCCGCAAACCTCACACCCTGTGACAATGGGGTCAAAAATACCTAATTACTTTCGCCAGAGGAGGTGCCAAAGTATGCAGATGACCTTGAAATTTTTCAAAACGCTTTAAAAAAGGTATTTTTGCTGACCAATTATTCCGACTAACTGACCAATTTGTGACCTATTAGATGCACTTTTTTTTATCCAGATTGAGTGTTAGCGGAGTAGAGCCCTGCACCGGTACGCATTTTCGCATATTCGAAAACATTCGTGCGTTACATGCACACACGACGTCAGTTCATCATAGAAAACGAAGAGCGAAATACAACTGTACCGGTCCGTCTGCGGTACGAACAGATACGAAACAAAAACAGCTACTGTACACTAATTCATTTGTATACGTAAGCAGCTAGTAAAACGGAATAAAAGTAGTCGGTCACTTTTTACCTGCACCGAATATACGAATAATATTCGGTTTGAATAGAATAGAAGAAATTGAGCATTTAGCACGTTTAATCATGGAGGTGGAAAATAGAAATTAAACTTTTTATGCTTTTTCAAATTTATTGATCAACTTTATGTTTATTTACAAGGTAAAAACAGGAAAAAACAAAAAAAATTTCAGAATTCTAATAGATTTTTAACACAATGCGCTAAAAATGTTTTTATTCGGCGATTTGCAACAATGCAATGATAATTTCAAAGGAGAATAATAAAAAACAAATACGGTATTTTCGACATTATCGGTGTAGCTGCTATGTCTCCGATTACTTTATCAAGTTCTCGGTCACCGAATAACAACAAAGCGGTCTTTATGATGACCGAATATCAAGAAGCAGTGCATGTCAAGCGAAGCGACTACGATCCCATAATCGGTCTGATAAGCTTTGCTTCTCTGAGTTCTTCGTTTTGTTGTTTACATTCTTCGTACATAAAGTACAGCAGTAAATCAACAGAATATCGTCGTGTTCGAAATAATAGGAACAGCTTAGATGAAAATCGAATTCGTCGTACAAAATTTTTATAATAATATTTTATAATTAAACATTATTTAATCGAACTTACAGTCATTAAGCAAAGACCAATATTGTAAATTTTTACTTATTGATCAATGCTATTTTTCAACAAACATGACAAAAATAACAAATGGAACAATTTTAACCTGGTAATTGGTGACACGTTTCGGCTATTACCAATAGCCTCATCAGACCAATTTGGTTAATTCTGTACATGGACTCGAACCCCTGACCGTTCATGCACTGCAATTGCATATTTTGCGACGGCCGCTCTAACACTTGAGCTACTGAGGGACTTGCCATGAGGTGTACAGAGTGCGTATATTACATTTGTTATCTTTTGTCACTTTCTCGCTTGTTGCTATAGCCGTTAGACCGTCGGCCTAAAGTCATGCTATGGTTTATTTTTCGAAATTGTGGTGTTGCCAGCCACATATTTTTGAAATTCGGCGTGTTCTCCATATGGTTTAAGAAAGTTGATTTAGCGACTGATTATTTTATAATTAAACATTATTTAATCGAACTTACAATCGTTAAGCATTAATAATATTTTATAATATCGATTTTGATTGTAATAACTTAACATATATTAAGGTTTTAAAAAATGGAAAAAGTGATGAACAAATGCATCTACATTTTATTGTTTTTGCAATAATGTTGCATTAGGTCTAAAATGAGCTGTTCGAAAAAATAAGAACATAATCATGTTGGCAGCACGTTTACTTGGCACAAAGGATGGATTCCCAAATTTTAAATGCAAGCGTATCATATGTATTTGCGTGGTTAACTTTGACTGCACTTTAGAATATTCAGTGTGCGAAAAATTGAAAAAAATCTCATAGAAATGTGATAAAGAAGACATTGTTCTTCTAAATAAAGAAAATTAATAAAAAATTGCTCAGCGATGGCAAAACCTTTGCATTCATAAGCAAACTTCTTGGTATTTCAAACGGCATGATAACTAATGCTAAAAATTGGTCACCATACGCCGAAAGTAGAGGTAGACGTAAAAATCCAGCGTGAGACAGTATAAATTGATTGCAAAAATTGTTAAACACCATCCATTTATAACCTCTACGCAATTCAGAAATGAGTAGAATCTTCTAATAGTACTTCTAACATAAGAAAAGGATTAATTGCCTTTAATCTGAATCCACGAAGCCCTAAGAAAGTATCTTTGTTGAAAGGTGTGCATTTGTCACGGAGACTTCAGTTTGCCAGATTATTTTTGTGGAAGCTCAGACCATTTGGCGCAAAATATTATGGACGAATGAGACAAAAGTTGTACAATTCGACCAATGCACTTCTAAGCAAGAATTCAATGTGAAGTTCCCCACTAAATCTATTAAGCATGGTAGCCTCAAACTGATGCTGTGGGGATGTTTCTCGTGGAATGGCATCGGACCTCTAACTAGGATAGTTGGCACTATGGATGCTAGTTTCTATGTTGAAAATATACTAGAAGCCGTAATGATGCCAAACGCTGAAGAGGAAATGCCGAATGGGAGATCTGTCATCAAGATGATGACCCGAAGCATACCTCAGAGAAAGCAAAGGAGTGGTTTCGGACCCATAATATCAATGTTATGAAGGGGCCTGCACAATTGCCGAACCTTAATTCAATAGAGCAGATTTGGATGGATGTTAAGAAAAGAATAAAAGACGCTAGACCCATAAATTCTGAAGAGATATGGCAACCAGCGAAAATTACATGGGAAAATATATCACTCTCCAGATGCCAAGACCTGATATTTTCAATGAAGTCCAGGTGGGCCAAAATAGTCAAAAATCATTAGGGAGCCACTTAATATTTAATATAATGCCATGAGAGCGTAGTTGATGAACATAAAAATTGAGTATTGTATATTTTTTATCCTTGTTCTTATTTTTTCGAACAGCTCATTTTGGACTTAATGCAACAATATTGCCATTAAAAAAAAATGGGGATAGATTTGGTCATCACTTTTTCTATTTCTTAAAACCTTAATATGTATTTAGTTATTACAATAAAAATCTAAATTACAAAATATTATTATTAAAATTTTGTACGACGATTTCAATGTTTGTCTAAGTTGTTCTTATTAATTCGAACACGACTGTATATGGGACGTTTCACGTCAAGCGGATCACCTAAATGGCCAAAAATTGGCTGATCTATCAAGACGAACGTGATTTTAAAATGTTCGTCTCATGAAAGGCTTCTAAAAGCCGAGTGGCCCGTTCAGAAATTCAAAATGGCAGATCCAATATGGCGGCCGGAAGCCGGATTAAAATCGAGTTTCCGGCAATAAAAGCTTGTAAAAATAAAAATTCACAAGTGATCGGGTCGTTTCTTGGCTCAAATTGTTGCTCCTAAAAAGTTTTCGTGGTAGGTTGACAGAATCCAAGATGGCGGATCCAATATGGCGGTCAAATATTCAATATGGTGGCCAAAATTTCAAAAGTATTTGGTTTATTCAAAAATATTCGAAAACAAAGTAACCATTGACTTTCTTGTTTTTGTAATTATGCAGGTGCACAATACAGATTTTTAAAAATCAATGCGTTTAATAAATAAAATTAATAAAAACCAGCATATTTTTAAAAATTAAATAATTTTTCCTTTGTGAATTAAAGTAAGTTTAATGAAATTTCAATAACAATTATTTAATTTCTTACTGACATAAAATTTTAAATATTAAAGGGTTATCAAAGAAGTAGAATGTCAACATAAAGAATTTGGAGATTTTATTTTACCATTAATTCTAGTAATAAAGACAAAGCATTAGGGATGTTCAACTTCGTTGCCCAAACGTCGAGTGCGAGTCCACTTTTACCACATGAATTTCGCCCTAGTATGTGGATAAATGTGTCGAAATTTAAACGAAAACAAAACATTACCCAGTATAATTTCGTGCTTCACTGACCTTAACAAATAAATATAAATGTTGGCATAAAAAATAGTGCGAAAGTATCGCATGGCTACTCAAGAAATTTTTAAACTCAAAATTCATCAAAAAAAATAAAAAGTACTATTCTGAGGAATAAAACTATTTTACCATGAATATGAATTTTCTTTACAACAATAATGCACATATAAGTTCAGCAACTGCACGGTGGGACGAATGATTGCTCTACACCAGCGGTCACCAAGGATTTTCTTTCAAGAGTGCAATAGCAATTACAACAAAAAAAACCAACAACAACAACAAATCGTTGTCACACAAGTGAATTTATATTTATAAATAGCTGGTGACGAAACACAACGCAAAATTACCAACAACATGCAAAAATTACCAACAAAAAACAAAGCATAGCAAGAATTGTGCGCAATCGCAAGCGCTACGTATTTACCAACAACGACAAGCAAAGCAACAACACGCACGGGCAGAATTGTTTTGGTGCAGCTGCGCCAGTTAACGATTCGGAAAATTACAACAATACGAAGTTGTTGTAAAAGAGTGGAAAGAGTTAGGCGCTGGGGATCGCTGCTCTACACTACACTAAAGTACATTATCGCCGGACAAATCTGATAAATTTGTTTCGAAAATCAAAATTCCATTTAAATACACCCTTTTCATAAGAATGCATTCAATAAAATTTTTTGTTTTCCGGTAAATAGGCGAAAATTTAGAACAAACAATAATACCATTTTAAAGGCAACAAACTAGGTTTTCTTAACATGCTAAAAAATCGTAGGTCATTAACACATTTTTTTGGAGAAACAAAGTTTTTAAAAAAAAAAATTGGTCAAAATTTCAAAACTTAGCTAAATATTATTGTAGACTATTAAATTATCTTTATTATGACACCCATATTTTGGATATCCATTCAGGGGTTCCCAATTTATAATCATTTTTACAAAAGCTATATCCGCAACTTCCGATGACACGTACAGGTAAACGCAACCCCTCCTGCTAGCCAGACTGTCCCCATGCCTACCGATATAATGAAAGAGAGATATCAAAAAACTAGCCGTTCTAATATAATTAGTCGAAAATGTTGCTAGCTTTTATACTATAACTTTAGATGAATGGACAAGAACCTGTAATCGTAGAAACATGAATATCATTGTTATGTGCAATGAAGGAATATTCGAAAATTTGGGATTAGTAAAAATTGAAGAAAGTTGTGGATCAGAAAAAACGTTAGTTAATGAGCTATTAAAAAGATTTAATTTAAGTTTGTCCACAGATATTTTGCAATTGTAAGTGATGGAGCAGCCTTTATGGTTAAATTTTGGAAGTTAGCTCTTGCCTTTTATTTACCATTTCCATTGTTTTGTATAACCTATTTGGTTCTTTCTGCTAAGACAGAATTATTGTTGGGAAAAATCAGAAGTACCAAGTAGACCAATTACACTAGTTTACAAATAATTAAAAAATTTATGAACTTTAGGTGCTACTATTCATTCCTTATGTAAAATCGGCTGCTGATTCTGAAAATCAAATTATTTTTTTTTTTCTTTCACGTCGTTTTCGAGATATCGGTCACTTTCGGTTCAACTTAATTACAAATATCTCAAGAAAAAATACCTATATGTAAACACATTATATGTTAAATTAAAGTTAATTAAATTTCCTAGAATTAATGCTCACTTTACTTTTTCGTTGGCATGATAGATTCGGCGAAAAAAATAGATTTATAAAAAAAAAAATTTTTTTTAGAAAAAATGAGAAAAAAGTAAAAATCAACTGCAAATTTTTAAAAGAAAAAAAATTGGAAAAATCATTTTGTTTTTTTATATCATAGCCTATTATTTATGAAAAAAATAGGATACTATTTATGAAAATCGTTTAAGAAATAGAAAAGTTATATAAAATTGAATAAAAACTGGCCGAATTTCATTTTTGCATATTTTTTCGTTTTTTTATGTGGCTAAGAATTTTTTAACCCCAAATTGCAAAATTTTTAATGAAATTTTATGTAGATACTGGTATAGGCTAGAAATTAAAATGTTGGCTCCACCCCCGAAGTGGGCAAAAACCGCCATAACGGACCCAAATTCCCATTTCTGGCCATTTTGGGGCGTCGGGACAGTTCCGAAAGAATTTTAAACACAACCATCGTGCTCAGCATCCTCGACAAAGAAAATGATTGGGTATGGCTAAAGGAACGTTACAGTGACCATTCAGACGAGATACAAGTCACTCAAAGGTAAGGAGATGAACAAATTGTGGTATGGGCGTCAGTGAGCGAAAATGGCAAGTCTCTATACGTTTTTCTACCGATGGGGCGCATTGAGGTCAAAATAAATCCACAAATTTATCGGAAAAATGTGTTCGAGCCTGACCTGCTATCATGTGCACCCCAAAATTTCAGTTTCGAGCACAAGAGATTCCAGGAGCACTCAGCGCCGCACAGTGGCTTGCTTATCAAAAAAGCGTTGCAAAAATCAATTTTAGTGTGGGTCTGTTTGACAAATTTGATACTCGCATCGAATAGAGAAATGTCTATAACTGATAAATTTAAAATTCCAACCCGGATAAGTAGTTTAGTTTTTACAGTTAGTCAAAGTGAAGACATTTTTGAAGATTGCAAAAAAATTAATTTTTTTGGATAAAAATTTCATGTTTGAGCTGAAAAATTCAACAAATGCTGAGAGAAAAATATATATTATTTTTTTTGTAAAAGCATTATTGGTTTTAATTAACCCTTTCACGTCCAATAATGCCTATAGGCAACTGCTATGGGTTTTTAGTATTGGCGTCACTAACTTCGCAAAGTCGTTAAAACAACAGGTGCGGAAAAAGTTAAGAAAAAAGGTCCTTGTGCTTTTAATTAAATTATGTGAAATAAATTACTCGAACTTACAAAAAAAGTACTTCAATTGGTTCAAAATAGATTAATTAATGGATAAAAATATAATTTGTAAAAAAAAATTGTTGAGTTGTGTCGCAGGAACTTTCCGAAGGAAATGCTGTCTACTGGCCGTAAGGACGAACAAGGATACGTAGGACTTTGAAATTGATGTCAGTTAGTCTTTATAGTCGTATTAATAAAAATATGAGCACAAATATTTTTTAGGTCCTTGCACTTTAATTCGTGCATGAAAGGGTTAAACAAAATACAATTAGTCCACCAACTTTTTTTTTTGTTTTTGTTTTTTTTTTTTTTAAACACTGTTTTTATCGATGTTCTTGAGTTTAAAAATAAACTTCAAAAAACTTCAAGCTGAGCTTCCACACGAATCATCACTAACTCTTCTTTAACATATCCCCAGAACAAACTAGGCACCGGTGTTTGCCGGTTTGGGTGCTAGAGCGATTTTTATCGACCAACCTGTGGATATAGCACCCTAAGTCCATACGCATATTAGAAATATTAGCTCTTAAACTTTTAACTAGAAAAAATTAATTAGGTGTGCAATGCCTATTTCATTGGTCATAGTTCATAATTAAAACCGTTTAAATAAAACTACAGCCACGCCCACTTTTTTTAATAGTGGGCAAACCATTGTGTTCTGGTCAAAAACTACCTCTTATAGTTTTGGTCAAAAACTACCTCTTATAGTTTTTGAATTTATTATATACAATAAGACCCCAACTAAAAACTTTTCTGTTTGCACTAATCCTGTTGAAGGTAAACTTCCTGAAATCTTAAAATTTACGTAAGGATTACAGGAACAGTAAAAAGATTTCAAACGATTTGTGTAGAGAAAAACCAAACTAAAATTTTAGAATATGTAAAACGGCAGTTATACAGTTTTTTTTAATTTTTTGCTAAGAGCATAATTATGAGTATTGAATTTCACCACTGCATGCAAGAATAAGAATTCATTTTGAAACTGGCGTATACAATTCCAGAAGATAGTAGTGATTTAAAGAAGTTTCTTGTTATCAAAGAGGAAATAGCTGATAGGAAGAAAAAAATTCAAGCTGCGTTTTATGCAGAAATTGGTTTGAAAGTTGATCAACCAAAACAAGGGTTTGGTAATACCAATGATGGAAACACTTCCAGAACATTTTTTGGAAAGGATGAAGTCACAGCGCGAATTACCGGAGTTGATAAAGAGATAATTAAAAGTCATATTAAATGGTTTATGCTGCAAGGAAAAAGTTGACGCAAAAAAAATATTGAGAGTTTGCAACAAAAACTGCGGAACTGCTGCTTAAAAAATATCCGCATAAAAAACTTACACCTACGGTTCACAAAATTCTGGCCCATGGTGAAAATATAATAGAGTTTCAGCCTTTACCAATTGGTGAACTATCAGAAGAAGCACAGGAATCCAAAAACAAAGATTACAAAAAATACAGATATCTCAACACGTGCAAGATATCAAGAAAGCGACAAAACCAGGACCTTTTTAACATGCTGGCTGCCTCATCTGATCCAATTATTACATCTCTAAGGCACACCCAATCATCAAAAGAGCTGAAAGAATGTTACTCTCAAGAAATTTTAAGTCTATATATATACTGTTGATTATTTTGAAAGAAATTAAATTGTTAATTTAAGTAATAAAAAAATATTTAGTTATAAATAAAAAAAAAAAAAAAATATCTCACCAAATTTAAAAATCCGCTTTGAATTTTTTTACAATTTTAGTTTTATATACTAAGCCCAAGCACATTTCAATCACACTTTTCAGTAGTTTCAATGTCTTCTTGCGACAAAAAAAAAACAGAAATTAAATTTTTACATGCATAAGATAAGTATGTAATTTTTCCTCCCTATAAAAAACTCATTTTCAACAATCTACAAACCTATTTCAGCAAAATATACCACTGTATTAGCTATAAGAATTCGCTTGATCTTGGAAAATATTGTTGATATCGTAAACCAGAGACATTTTCTTCGAATCGAAAAATTTGCAAAATTTATTTTGCACTAATCGTTATCTTTACATAAAATCCAAGAGAAAATGAAGAATTTGAAAAAAAAAATTATGAAAATTCATTATTTATTAAGGAAATACCGCCAATTTGAAAAAAAGTCCTTTTAGAAATTTTTTTACATATTTTTAATTTTAGCATACAAAGTTCAAATCACGACAACTTTGAAAAATGTGGCTTTTGAGCTAAATAAAAAAATACGGGTCTCTTAATATTGAGCATAGAATGATACCTGTAAATTTTAAACAAATCGATGGTATTGATGGGTCTGCCTTAATCGGTTTAAAAAATAATTTGCCTTTATAAGAAAAAATTGTTTTTGCATTGATGTTAATAAAATGATCTAGGTTTGTAAATTATGACTTTTTTATAGCATATGTATGCATGTCTAAAATTTTTAAATGAAATTTTCTATAAAATAGAAGGGCAAACTTTTTCTAACCCATATAATTAATTCAAGATATAGGACTTTCAAGGTTGAAATTTGCTTAAAAAAAAAAAAACGAAAAACATGGATTTTTTTACCTATTTTCGGCCATAGCAGCCATCTTACTAACACTATTGGTACGTTTCACACCTTACAATTTTTGTCAGACTCTTATCTACTGTATAGAAAAATTTTAAATTGATTGGCTAACAATTAAAGTTTTTACAAGCATTGCAGCATGTGCTCTCAACAGTGCATTTTTTTGAATTTGGCCATTTATATGGAAAATTGGGGCCAATCGAAAAAAATCATTAGCATATTCAGATTCTACGGATAATTTCACTACAGAAAATGTTATCCCCTTTCACTGTGGTGAAAGTTTTTGTAAATTTGTAGAGTAGAAAATTAGTTTTTTTGTCCGACTATGGATCTACCCCAGTAGCAGGACTTTATTGGAAAATTCTAAACCCGTCAGTTTTTACGGCTGGCCTAAAATCCGTGTTGATTTACATGACGGGTTTAGAATTTTCCAATAAATTTTTAAACATAAATTAACATCAGAAGCTCATAAGAATTTAAAACAACCATGGGACATTTTTATGAGCACATAAAGTATAAGTACAACCACAAAACATCCCAAATTCTAAAATTTTTTTTTCAAACTCTTGGTGTTAGTAAAAGGGGCAAAGTCCGCCTTGTTTCTTTTGTATGTTTGATGTTAGTTGTAATATTATTTTAGGAAAATCATTTGTTTAGTTTGTAATTGTAACCCTGAGGAAGAAGTCAAAAAAAACTTCGAAACGTCGGGAAAAAAAACAAATTCATTTTCAAAATAAAAATTAAAAAAATTAAAAGTTTTTTAAAAAAATTATTTTTGTTTTTTAATTAGTTTTTCCTCGGTCGCAAAAATCAGCCTTTTTTATAAATTGTACTTATTTTACTTTACTCCTTTGCTTTACATTGCTTTCCATCGGACCCAAATAAATTCATTTTTGTTTCGTCGGACCACAAAACAACTTCCCAGAAACCTTCTGGTTGATTTATATGTTGTCGAGCAAACTCTAATCGTTTTTTCTTATTTACTGACGAAATGTACGGTCGTTTTTGTGCACAAAAATAAAGCAAGGAGGAGGTTGTGTGATGTAGGGTTGTATTGAAGCATAAGTCGTTTTGGAAATTTTGAGTTCTTTGAAAGTGAGATGTGATGTACCTTAATATTCTGCAGAGAAATATGATAGCTCCGCCATAAAATTAAAGTTACCTAGGAGTTATTACTTTCAACAGAATAACGATCCGAAGCACACATCTCATTTAGTGCGCGAATGGTTGATATATAATGCCCCGATGCAGCTTAAAACTCCTCCACAATCGCCCGATCTTATCCCAATCGAGGATTTATGGCATGAAGTTAAAATGAGACCAAGAGAAAGTCATTGTTCGAACAAAGAAGTGCTTAAAACTGGCATGGATCGCTACATAAAAATCAAGCGGAAACTTAGCCCATCAAAGGGTAATGCTAATAACTTAAAAAAGATGTATAAAGTGAACGAAAGCGAACAAAGTACAACCAACCCTCTCAGTCTCAATCGGTTTGCCTTGCTTGATAGTGACGCATCTGACTTGAGTAACAACAGAAACGACTCAAGCAATAAAACGCTTAAACCTCCCCCCATCTACTTGCGAGAACGCAGCTCTAACGCTCTTGTTTCTGTTATAGTTTCTCTAATTGGAAAAGATGCTTTCCATATAATTCCTCTCACTAAAGGTAATGTTCATGAAACTAAAATTCAAATTTATGGTGAAAAAATTATAGAGCAATTGCCACTTATCTGGATAAAAACCAAAAAAGTTACTGCGGAACTGCTGCTTAAAAAATATCCGCATAAAAAACTTACACCTACGGTTCACAAAATTCTGGCCCATGGTGAAAATATAATAGAGTTTCAGCCTTTACCAATTGGTGAACTATCAGAAGAAGCACAGGAATCCAAAAACAAAGATTACAAAAAATACAGATATCTCAACACGTGCAAGATATCAAGAAAGCGACAAAACCAGGACCTTTTTAACATGCTGGCTGCCTCATCTGATCCAATTATTACATCTCTAAGGCACACCCAATCATCAAAAGAGCTGAAAGAATGTTACTCTCAAGAAATTTTAAGTCTATATATATACTGTTGATTATTTTGAAAGAAATTAAATTGTTAATTTAAGTAATAAAAAAATATTTAGTTATAAATAAAAAAAAAAAAAAAATATCTCACCAAATTTAAAAATCCGCTTTGAATTTTTTTACAATTTTAGTTTTATATACTAAGCCCAAGCACATTTCAATCACACTTTTCAGTAGTTTCAATGTCTTCTTGCGACAAAAAAAAAACAGAAATTAAATTTTTACATGCATAAGATAAGTATGTAATTTTTCCTCCCTATAAAAAACTCATTTTCAACAATCTACAAACCTATTTCAGCAAAATATACCACTGTATTAGCTATAAGAATTCGCTTGATCTTGGAAAATATTGTTGATATCGTAAACCAGAGACATTTTCTTCGAATCGAAAAATTTGCAAAATTTATTTTGCACTAATCGTTATCTTTACATAAAATCCAAGAGAAAATGAAGAATTTGAAAAAAAAAATTATGAAAATTCATTATTTATTAAGGAAATACCGCCAATTTGAAAAAAAGTCCTTTTAGAAATTTTTTTACATATTTTTAATTTTAGCATACAAAGTTCAAATCACGACAACTTTGAAAAATGTGGCTTTTGAGCTAAATAAAAAAATACGGGTCTCTTAATATTGAGCATAGAATGATACCTGTAAATTTTAAACAAATCGATGGTATTGATGGGTCTGCCTTAATCGGTTTAAAAAATAATTTGCCTTTATAAGAAAAAATTGTTTTTGCATTGATGTTAATAAAATGATCTAGGTTTGTAAATTATGACTTTTTTATAGCATATGTATGCATGTCTAAAATTTTTAAATGAAATTTTCTATAAAATAGAAGGGCAAACTTTTTCTAACCCATATAATTAATTCAAGATATAGGACTTTCAAGGTTGAAATTTGCTTAAAAAAAAAAAAACGAAAAACATGGATTTTTTTACCTATTTTCGGCCATAGCAGCCATCTTACTAACACTATTGGTACGTTTCACACCTTACAATTTTTGTCAGACTCTTATCTACTGTATAGAAAAATTTTAAATTGATTGGCTAACAATTAAAGTTTTTACAAGCATTGCAGCATGTGCTCTCAACAGTGCATTTTTTTGAATTTGGCCATTTATATGGAAAATTGGGGCCAATCGAAAAAAATCATTAGCATATTCAGATTCTACGGATAATTTCACTACAGAAAATGTTATCCCCTTTCACTGTGGTGAAAGTTTTTGTAAATTTGTAGAGTAGAAAATTAGTTTTTTTGTCCGACTATGGATCTACCCCAGTAGCAGGACTTTATTGGAAAATTCTAAACCCGTCAGTTTTTACGGCTGGCCTAAAATCCGTGTTGATTTACATGACGGGTTTAGAATTTTCCAATAAATTTTTAAACATAAATTAACATCAGAAGCTCATAAGAATTTAAAACAACCATGGGACATTTTTATGAGCACATAAAGTATAAGTACAACCACAAAACATCCCAAATTCTAAAATTTTTTTTTCAAACTCTTGGTGTTAGTAAAAGGGGCAAAGTCCGCCTTGTTTCTTTTGTATGTTTGATGTTAGTTGTAATATTATTTTAGGAAAATCATTTGTTTAGTTTGTAATTGTAACCCTGAGGAAGAAGTCAAAAAAAACTTCGAAACGTCGGGAAAAAAAACAAATTCATTTTCAAAATAAAAATTAAAAAAATTAAAAGTTTTTTAAAAAAATTATTTTTGTTTTTTAATTAGTTTTTCCTCGGTCGCAAAAATCAGCCTTTTTTATAAATTGTACTTATTTTACTTTACTCCTTTGCTTTACATTGCTTTCCATCGGACCCAAATAAATTCATTTTTGTTTCGTCGGACCACAAAACAACTTCCCAGAAACCTTCTGGTTGATTTATATGTTGTCGAGCAAACTCTAATCGTTTTTTCTTATTTACTGACGAAATGTACGGTCGTTTTTGTGCACAAAAATAAAGCAAGGAGGAGGTTGTGTGATGTAGGGTTGTATTGAAGCATAAGTCGTTTTGGAAATTTTGAGTTCTTTGAAAGTGAGATGTGATGTACCTTAATATTCTGCAGAGAAATATGATAGCTCCGCCATAAAATTAAAGTTACCTAGGAGTTATTACTTTCAACAGAATAACGATCCGAAGCACACATCTCATTTAGTGCGCGAATGGTTGATATATAATGCCCCGATGCAGCTTAAAACTCCTCCACAATCGCCCGATTCTTATCCCAATCGAGGATTTATGGCATGAAGTTAAAATGAGACCAAGAGAAAGTCATTGTTCGAACAAAGAAGTGCTTAAAACTGGCATGGATCGCTACATAAAAATCAAGCGGAAACTTAGCCCATCAAAGGGTAATGCTAATAACTTAAAAAAGATGTATAAAGTGAACGAAAGCGAACAAAGTACAACCAACCCTCTCAGTCTCAATCGGTTTGCCTTGCTTGATAGTGACGCATCTGACTTGAGTAACAACAGAAACGACTCAAGCAATAAAACGCTTAAACCTCCCCCCATCTACTTGCGAGAACGCAGCTCTAACGCTCTTGTTTCTGTTATAGTTTCTCTAATTGGAAAAGATGCTTTCCATATAATTCCTCTCACTAAAGGTAATGTTCATGAAACTAAAATTCAAATTTATGGTGAAAAAAATTATAGAGCAATTGCCACTTATCTGGATAAAAACCAAAAAAGTTACTATACCTATCAACTTAAAAGCTGCAAAGGTCTGGCAATTATAATAAAAGGCATTGAACCCAACGTAGAACAAAATGAAATTAAAGAAGCTTTAATTCATGCCGGGTTTAATCCAAAATCAATTTTCAACATTAGGAATATAAATAAAATCCCTCAGCCGCTATTTCGTGTGGAACTTGAACCAGATACCCGAAAATTGCAAAAAAATGAAGTACATTCAATTTATAATCTGCGCTACTTATTAAATCGCAGGATATTCGTTGAGGAGCCCCATAAAAGAATGGGTTCTGTGCAGTGCACAAACTGCCAGGAATTCGGCCAAATCTTATTGCACCCTTCGTACTATTTGTGTTGCTTGTGGCGACTTTCACCCCTTGTCAGCATGTTCTACTGACAAAAAATATGCTACTTCAAAAAAATGCAATAACTGCGGAGGCAACCACCAGTATATGCTGAATTGAAGAACAAAATGCGCTTACGTAAGGAAATAGTTCGAAGTCCACCTACCCAAGTCATACAGACTTTTACAAATAATATTGTACCTACAAACTTGCCCAACATATCAGCTCAGACCTTTGCTAATGTACTTAAATCTAGTGAGGATAAGCCTGCAAACATTACAAGTAACTCTCAAAATTTTGAGACCATGCTCATGACGCTCACTCAATGCATGACTCAGTTCATGTCAACAATGTAAAAGATGATGCATGAGATGATGAACAATCAAAATCAACTTATGAAAGTTTTGATTGGAAACAAATGAACACTCTCCAAACCTGTTATTAGAATGCAAACGGCGTAAGCCAACACGAATTAGAAATAAAAAACGTTCTTTGCAATAACGAAATTGATATCTTACTTATTTCTGAAACTCATCTTACCCTCATGCACAATTTTAAAATTGAAGGATATAGATTCTACAAAACCTGTCACCCTGATGGAAAAGCGCGTGGAGGTACAGGTATACTCATTAAGACCCGTATAAAGCACTACGCATTTGAACAGTATGAGAGGGACTACCTACAAGCTACTTCAATTTGCTTACAATGTTGGGACGACAAAGTAACAGTTTCAGCTGTATATTCTGCCGTCAGAAGCGAAAAGGGCGTATCTCAAAAAAATTGATATTCGAAATTCTTATGGCATCGGATAGCTTAAGAAATTACGCATCTAATGAACTGCGTCTAATGCCGGTATCTTAGTTCAAATTTATAAAGAAACCTAAGAAAATTAAATATTTCTCAATTTTACATGTATTTCAACAAATTGACATAAACAAAACATCAATTATCTCGAAACGGTTTTTTTGAGATACGCCAGCACAGTTTGACCACTTTTTTAATACACTAGGATCAAAATTCATAGCTGCTGGTGACTATAATGCGAAGCATAACCAACTTATTGGCCGTCAGACCCTCAGAAGATACCAGATCTTATGGACTTTGCAATTACAAAAAGAAATGATAAGAGACAAATTTCAGCAGATTCATGTTTTGACTTGAGCTCTGACCATTCCCCTGTCATTATGCATCTGCATATACGTGTAGAGCTGCTGCAGTCTCCCAATGGGCTTACAATAAATAAAACGAATTGGCTCAGATACAAAAAATATGTCAGTAGCCATATTTCTGAAAATGTAAGCCTTAAAGATTCGGAGGAGCTGGAATCGGCCATACAGTTATTTAACAGCATGCTTGTATCAGTTGGTCTTCATGCAAGTCCTGTGCATTCAGTATTTAAAAGACAACGCCTCAACATCTTCCCACATAGAACGTTTAGTGATGAAAAAAAATACCACGACTCAGGCGACAATGGCAAGAGATTAGGTCACAATGCGAGAAGAGTCTGAAAGAGGTATAGATACATATATGAAAAAGCTGAGCCCTTTACTGTCATCCAATTACTCCTTATGGAAGGCCATCAGGGGTATGAAAAAACCCACTGACTTAGATTCCCCTATAAGACTAAGCCATGGTCACTGGGCTAGAAGTAATGAAGAAAAAGGCCAAGCTTTTTCCCATCATCTTAAACATGTATTTCAGCCAAATCCTCCGCGCAACAGCTTCGAAATACCGCAAGAGACCCAAAATATGAGACAAATTCTGTTGCGATTCCCAACTAAAGACGTTAAGTCTTTCATACAAACGCAACTTAACAAGAAGAAAGCACCTGGTCATGACCTAATAACTGCCAATAGTCTTATTGAATTACCTTGTTGTGCAGTCAGACACTTAACCATACTTTTCAATGGTATTACTCGATTGGACCACTATCCAGAAGTGTGGAAGATTTCTCAAATTACAATTATCCCTAAACCTGGGAAAAATCCCAAACAAGTTTCATCATATCGGCCAATAAGCTTGCTGCCCACCACATCAAAACTCTTCGAAAAGCTGCTACTTTCGAAAATTATGCCCCACGTAAGTCAAATGGGCATAATACCTCAACATCAATTCGGCTTCCGCAAAAAACACGGAACCATAGAGCAAGTTCACAGGATAGTATCACAAATGAGAAAGACATATGCAGAGAAAAAATACTGCTCTGCAGTGTTTCTTGATGTAGCGCGGGCTTTTGATAAGGTGTGGCATGGAGTGTTACACAAAATAAAAAAATTACTACCTAAAAATACACACGTTTTACTAGGGTTCTACCTTACAAAGCGAAAGATCCGTGTAAAATGTAAAACTTACATTTCAGATGGTGAGACGTGCCACAAGGTAGTGTTTTTGGCCCAATTCTTTATCTTATATATACTAATGACTTGCCAACAAATAACCTTATGCTTACATCTACTTTTGCTGATGACACTGCAATTTTGTCTTGTCACGCAGACCCTTATAGTGCGTCACATACCCTCGATGAACATATGCGTCGAGTTGAAACATGGTTTTTAAATTGGCAAATAAATGTAAACGAGGAAAACAGTACACATGTAATGTATATTTTCTTATTTCACTAGTACTAAATCAAGCATAAACAAAATTTTAGACTTGTACGACCTTGTATGTATCCCAAAGTGGCTACCAGCTCTCCTACTATTAGACTTTCCTTTATTCATCAACTAGATCCCATCAACGTTTATCATTTTAATAAAACATTTTCGCTGTATAGGCTATTGACTATGTCGAAAAAAACAGGGGTAAAAGGAACTAATTCGTTAAAGGTATTTTATTGTCTTATATGTTCAATTGAACCCTAAAAATGATATAGCCAAAAAAGCTACTAAATTCTGGCTTGGACTTTTCAGAACGGGTCGAATTTGTCCATTTTTTATATTTTTAATTATAACTCAAAAACCATACATTTTTTATAGAAACACACAATAAGATTTACTGTAGGGAATTAAATTTCCTATCGAAATGACTTTTTATATTGGGAAAAAAATTATTTTTTCAACAAAATAATTTGAAAAAACGGAACATTTCACGTTTTTTAATTTTTTCAAATTTTTGAGTACAACTTTTTTTTGAGTGTATTTAGGGGATTTTTTTGTTCGCAAAAAAGAAAGGTGGCGTAGTTTCCGTCAAATTTGAAGGCCCACAAAAGTATTTTGGATAGAAATTGACTTAAATACAGCTGTGCTAAGTTACCTACTTCTGTATGATTTAAGCAACACAGGACGACAAAAATAAAAAAATCCAAAACCAGAGACCAGACTTATCATATCCGAAGGACTTTGATGCGCTGAATATGAATTCGAGCTCAGAATTTCTCCTATACGTTAGGTTTTCGAGATAGTCTAACCTAAAAGTGCCAAAAATACGGTTTTTGGCTATATTTGAGCTTATTTTACATCGCGGATAAATTTTTTTCCAAAACTGGTTACGGCATCTGAAAGTATTACTCTTACCCTTCAAAACCCATTTTAAATTTTGTCGATATCTCATTTAATCACCGAAATATCATAAAATAAAATTTTCTATGCAGCCTGCTATACTAGAATTAATGTAGATCTGTATGTAAGCCTATGTAATAAATTTCAAGTTACGATATTTCGGAGAAAAAAAAAAGATATCGACATAATTTAAAATGGGTTTTGAAAGGTAAGATTAACACTTTCATATGCCACAACCAGTTTAAAAAAAAAATTACTCGCGATGTAAAATAAGCTCAAATATAGCCAAAAACCGTGTTTTGCACTTTTAGGTCAGAATATCTCGAAAACCTGACGTATAGGAGAAATTCTGAGCTCGGATTCAGCATTGAACATATAAGATAATAAAATACTTTTAACGAATTAGTTCTTTATTAAAGTACATAGTCAATAGCCTAGTAGCTATTTAATAAACATACATGTATACAGGGGCGCCGAAAGACCTGTTGCGGGTGTTGAGAACTCCACACACGTGAGACTTCCCCATGTGGAATTCAAGACGTTCAAGACGTCGAATTCCCAAGCGTATTAATTCAAGTTCAAAAGTAGAGCATTATATATTTCAGACTTCAGAAGATTTGCATAGAAAAATTTATTATGATGTGTACGATCAAGTTCGTTGGTCGCTGCTAATCTGATTTGGGACAGACTCAGAAAAAATTCCAGATTCCTTAAAGCTTTTGTACTTGGCAAAGATTGTGATGTTGATAAAATATCAAATTTTTATATATGTGGATGATTTCAAAAAAGAAAATTTACTTAGTGATCGAAACATGTTTCTTGATTTGGCCAGCAGAAATGAAACCAAATTGAAAAGTTTAGGAGATATACTAGATTTTTTACAGAAACATCTATGGTATAAGGACCTCATTCCAGAACTCGTTTGATTCGTGATATTGTTAATAACTATTCCTACATACCTTTGCACCAATGAGAGAATTTTTTCGACTCTTAAGAGACTGAAATTGTATGTGCGTTCAACGATGGGTCAAAACCGTTAAAATAATGTTGCAATTTTACACAGGTACCACGAGTTGGCTGATAAATAGAATAGACAATGAAAGAATGAAGAATTTCTCACGAAATAAACTTTAAGAGATAGTGTTGGATTTTTCGAAGCAATTTCCTCCTCCTTACATGGGAGGAAATTACTTCGAAAAATGCAACGCTACTTTCCAGACTATTTTTTTTTATTTACACAATATACAAGATGTCCTACATTACTTCTTCATAATCATGATTCTGTAAGATTATCAATCGTTAATTTAAAAATTTCATAGTTTTTGAAGCCCCCCGCGAGTCAACAAATTCCACACCCGGTTTTAGAACGTTGTGGCGCCCCTGCATGTATAGGCGGAGAGCCGGCTGCAGAAAAGTCGAGTGTATAAGATTACAGGATGGGATAGATAATAAGGTACTTTGCTGAAACTAGCCCACCGACCGCCCTTTTTGTAATAAAATGTGTATAAGATTACAACACAAATTGTATGTCAAATGATAGAACTGGATGAACTTGATGAGCCTAACAAGAATATATAGGGTTGCCTTGTTAGATCCTGTCCTAAGCTAGGGTTGCCACCTATTTTTTGGGTGTTTTTTTTTTTCAGAAAAATGTGTATGGTGTGAGATTCCAACTTGAAATGTGTGTCAAATGATAGACCTTGATGAGTCAAGAGCTTATCGAGCTCTATCATTTGACTTACATTTTAAAAAAAGTCGACCAAAATTCGGTTTTTTTCGGCTTTGGCAATGCATTTTGGTGGGTTAGTTTTACCAAATTACATTACTATCTATCCTGTACATCCTATCCTGTAATCTTATACACTCGACTTTTCTGCAGCCGGCTCTTTGGCTAGTAGCTATTCAAAAAGAAAGCAGCTCATTATACACACCAGAGATCTGCAAGGAGTCGCTTTTTTGCTACTCAAAGTCAGTCGCATAAAAAATGATTCAAGTGCGTATAAATCGTGGATGAGTAACTACTCCTACTCGACTCATACTTGCTCATTTTTTTTTTTTTTAAGAAAGTCAGCGTATAAATAAGACTTTTTGCTCTTCGAGCAGAAATCATCGTGAATACGAAAGCATGTTTTCGACTCTGCTCGTTTCTCACATTGCTGCATAGAGACGCACAGCATTCACACAAATACTTGAGTACTGCCATTGATTTGAATGACTCGAGCATATATTTACAAAAATCATCCCCTATTATGATTGATAAATGAATTGCGACGTACGTTGGAAAATTCAGATGTCATTTTGTGCTTAAAAAACACAGTTCTGAAATTGAAATATTTTTGACTATAACAAATTGAAACTTCCTATTTTGAGAGAACATAAATTTTTTATTAGTAAATCTTTGTAATTCAATTCATTTATGTGATTATTTATATTTTCATAGAATAAAAATTGACACTACAATCTCAAATTAATAAATTCGCACAAGCTGATTAGAAATGCAACACTAATCCGTCTGTCGCGACACTATCGCTCTCGCACTGAATGCGATACCGTTATACTTAAGAGTCGTACGCAGAAAAGACTTATATTTGCATTTTTCTTTGTCATACTTATTCGCTAAAATCAGAGTACAACTCAAACAAGCACCAGCCGTTAACAACGCAATCATAGAGAGTGAGAGTAGTAGAAGTACTTCAAGATTTTGAGTTGATAAAAGTATGAGTACTGCGTAACTATGAATCAGAACCAGACTCATAAATAATGAATCATGATTTGAGTATACGCTATTTTTAGCTACTCATTGCAGATTTCTGATACACACCAATTTTTAAGTCACTCCCCGCTAAGGAAGTTTCACTTCAAAAACAATGTTACGTAACGCGTTGTTCGAAGTGTAACGCATCGTAACGTTATACAAGACCCCCTCCCACTTTATTGCGTTACGTAATACTTGAACGCCCCCTTATCGGATCAATGTCGGTCTTTTTTATATAACACTTTATTCCGTTAGCTTTAAAAGTGTATTTATTGTAAACAAATTATAAAAATAGCAATTTAATGGTTTAAATAGTTTTAACATGCTATTCCCTTGAATTAATTTGATTTGCGATTTATTCATTCATCTTCAAACCCCATTTTACGAAAAAGTGGATTCTCTACGACTGAGATCACATCAAGTGGGCACCCTAAATTCCACTTTGTTTCTGAATTAAAAGTTTTATACATCAATCTAATCAATACTTACCAATAAAATATTTTGCCTTAAAAGATTAATCAAAATTTCAATTGCTACTACCTTTTTTTATGCAATGAACATTTTCGAAGTTTAATTGAAAAACTAATTCCTCTAAAAGTTCTTAACATAAAATTATAAATTTGGTACACATGTTAACAATTGATTGCACTTTCTTTTCATCATTAAAAAAAAATTAATAATTATATTTTCCCATTTGTTTATAACTTTTAAATAAACAATCCATGATAATTTTGCATTCTCAATACGAAAAATTAAAATTTGTATTTTTGGTATGACCTGCGACAAAATCCCATGCGCGCCATGCATTTGAACATAAAATACGCAAATGCGCATTGCGTTTGCAAAATTGCAAACACAAAAAATATGTATTCGCACTTCCTTCGTATTTTATTTTTGAAAACTTATTTGTATGGCGCGAATGGGATTTTATCGACGGTTGTTCGATACAAAAATTTTTTTCTATTAAAATTAGTGACGGCACCCTTAATTTTTTTACATACAGTGGCGAACAGTGAAATCCGGACAAACAAAAAAAATTTAATAAAATCCCTTAGGATCTAAATTTTTTATCGATTCAAAAAACTGATGCAAGGATCGGAGAAGCAAATAATTTTTATTGAAAATACTTTGCTGTAGGTCGAAAAACCACTCCATAAACACCTATTTTTAGCAAAAAAAAAATTAAATATGTCCTTTATTGATAAAAAGAAGTTTTTGGTAAAATTTTTAAGAAACTAATTCTAGTATATTTACAGCAGGTATTTTAAGAATTAATATTTAGGATTAAAAAAAGAACAGGTATCAATATTTTGTTGTTCTTCCCTTCGCTTTTATGACCGCCATAACTCGCTGCGGCATGGAAAAGATCAAATTTTTCAAAAGATCTTGCGAAATGCCTTCGTACCAAACATTTTTAATTATTCTGTACAAATCGCGTAAATTAGTGGACTTGTGGCTTGCTACCTGCACCTTAATTATGTACCAAGGGTTCTCAATGAGGTTCAGATAGGGACTATTGCCTTGCCACGATAAAGTTGAAATGCAAAGTTCATTCAAGTAATTCTTTACCTGTACAAGAAGAAGAAGAAAAAAGGATAATAGTTGTGGGTTATTATTAAGTACAAAATATTAATTTACAAAACACTAATGCTTACCAATTGAGCTCGATGACAAGGCGCAGAATCATCTCGAAAAATCACGTTGTCCACACGCGAAAAATGCTCTTCAATAGAAGGTTCCAAGTTTTCTACCAGGATGATTTTACTATCGGCTGCTTTGACAGTTCCTTCAATCAAGGCCAGTTGTCCAACTTGGTAATAAGAATAACATCCCCAGACCATTCTAATAATCGGTTGCCTAAATGTTCTTTGGGTGCACTCGACGCTATATCGCTCTCCAGTCCTTCGGCGCACGTCCAGCGTTCCATCGGAGCCGGATATGTTGAACTTTGATTCATATGAGAAAATCACATTCTGCCAATCGGATCCAGTCCAAATTTTGTGCTGGTTGGCCCAATCCAAGCGTTTCCGAAGCATTTGATTGGTCAAAAAAGGCTTTTTAGCTAGACGATGTGCAGATCAACTAGCATCATGGAGCCATCGTCACACATTCAACAAACTCTTTTCTAATTTCTACAGCCGTTTTGAAGCGATTTTTAAGACTAATCTTTTTTTAAAAGTCGATTATCAGTTTATGTAGTCTTTTTTCGCGCTCCTGACCATTCCTTTCAACCCAGTTTTAGAATACTTTTTCAAAAAGTCGGCTACTAAGGACTTACTGAAGCCTACTCTATCAGAAATTTCCCGTATCGTTAATCAATCGCTTCGAAACGCCAAAATCTCGCGCTTATCAGCTTCGCTCCATTTTTAATGATTTGGCATCTTTTCCAACACAAAAACACAAGAATGATTGAAAACTAAAAGTATAACTACTATTTAGACTAAGATGTTGTCCTTTCTCTAAAACAAAGCCTTACCTACGCCATACCTGCAAAAAAAAGAGCCATACCTGCAGAACAAAGAAGACGACGGGATCATAAAAAACTTGTTTTTAAATTTTTTTGTTTGTTTCACTGTTCGCCACTGTATATTAGGACATCCGTATCCGTAACCGAAACCACCGGATATCTGAAAAAACAAGTTATCCGTAACCGTAACCGAAATAAAGATTTTTTATTATTTTTTTTTACCATCGCCAGAGATACTCAAACAAAATCTTGGGCAATTTGGGGAGTGATACAACAAGTCTTCCGATAGTGTATTTTTAATATTAAAAACCATAAATTTTGTTTTATTGCTTATCAAAAGTTTATGAGCACTAAACCATCTCCTTAGAATATCTAAGTTACTATTGACATCTAGAAATACATTAACAAGGCTATTACTAGAATAAGTAAGGGCAGTATCATCTGCAAACGCTGTAATTTTGCCTTTAAAAGGTTGCAAAAACAATGAATTTACATATATTAAAAACAGGACCGGACCTAAGACAGATCCTTGTGGAACGCAAAAGTTGGTATATTTATGAGAGCTAGCACAATTCGATATTCTTACTATTTGCTTTCTATTTTCTAAATAAGAAGCAAACCGGTTATACATAGATAGAACCTCTAAAGCCAGCTTTAAACAGTTTGTTTAGTAATATTGTGTGATCTATCATAGCAAAAGCTATAGTGATGTCGATGAAAAGTGTTGCTGCAACTTCTGATGCATTTAAGCTGTTGTAAATTTCACCAGTCAATTTTAATAGTGCACCCTCGGTAGATTTACCGCTTCGTAATCCAAACTGACAGTAACTGAAGAATTGAGTTCTGTCTAAGAAGGATAATATTCTTGATTTAATACCTTTCTCTAATACCTTTGAGAAAACAGATAAAAGGGAAATAGGTCGATAGTTAGTTACAAGTGGTGCATCGCCCTTTTTGTATAGTGGAATTATTACTGCAGTTTTAAGGAGATCTGGAAAAATTTCTAGCTGAACACTTAGGTTAAAAATAAAACAAAAGACATCGGAAATATGAAAAGATATATTTCTCAACACAAGGCTAGACACTTTGTCAAAGGAAGTAGAACTGGATATTTTAAGTGACGATATAATTTTATGTATTTCAAAAGGAGTAAATGGGGCAAAGAAAAAACTTTGTGGTTGAATACTTATTGGTGTCAGCGTGCTATCATATTGAAATGCAAAGTTATTCGTTGTCGAATCTTGAAACGAGCATATATTTGAAAAATATTCGTTAAATAAATTGGCAACTTCTAAAGGGTTGGATACACTCACATTGTTGCTATTCAATATGATATTGGAAGCAGTGCTAGTTCTATTAAAAATTTCATTGACGATGCGCCATTCTTTTTTTGAGCAGCCAGCGTGAACAGATAATTTATTATGATAATAGTTATCTCTACATCTAGGAATCTCCGTTTTAAGATCACGACATAACTTTTCATAATAGCTTTTAAGTTTGAAATTGTTAGGGTGTTTTTTAACACTTAAGCACAGATGATTTTTCTTAATAAGGGAAAAGACATCCATTGTTTAAGCTTTTTGTTATTTTTTCTTGTAATTAGACTACAATTAGACATATGAATCTGTAATTTGTTTAAAAATATATTAAAAGCTACAGATGGATCATGTGCAGCGTAAACATCCTCCCAAACTTCAAAATTTAGTTTGGTTTTAAGAGTATTTAAATCAATTTTATTACTTTCTTTGAATTCATTTCGCTTTAATCTGGAAACACTGCAATCGAGTTGTAAAGCAGTTAACATGTGATCCGTTAATTTTAAGTCAAATACAGATGATGAGTAACATATTTGATTATTTCTGCATAGTCTTATGTGAATATGGTCTAAGCAGGAGTTTAATCGAGTTGGTTGGTTAATAGCAGAGCTAAAACCAAAAGACGAAAGTACTGATAGAAAATTGTCAACATCAGGTTAATCAAGTAAAATATTTACATTAAAGTCACCCAATAATATGGTATTTTTACTATTTTGCTGAGACAGGAATGTTGAAAATTCATCCAAAAATGTATTAACTGAACATTTATGTAATCTATAAGTGCAAATAAATGAGTAATAAACACCACAGATTTTGCAGCTGAAACTAATTATATCAGCACTATACATGTTTATTCTTTTAATTTCACACTCTTCTAAGCCACTTCTATAAAAAACTCCGACACCTTCAGCTGAGTTCGTGTTGTTACAAGTAGCATTGAATGTAAAATTTGGAATTTTAAAAGCACAGAGTTCTTCTTCGAAAATCCAAATTTCCGAAACAAAAATTAGATCCGGCAAGTGGTCTAATGATTCTAAGTGCGAGGAAAATACATCAAAATTCTTTCTCATGCTCCTAATATTCTGATAAACCACAGAAAAACCCGAATATTGTTTGTCATTCAAATGATCTATACATAAACAATTAGAACTATCAGAAATTATGGAAGGGTAACTGTTAATCAAATTTATATTAGCTTGAGGATTTAAAATAGTATAATTACTTGAAATTACATTAATCATTGTAAATAATAAATAATTAAATATTTAAACTATCAAGCTTAGTAAAATCCTCAATACAATTTATTTTTATAGGTATGTCACCTTCTCTTTTTCTGATGAGTACAGCTGAGTCTCTTACCCAAACAAATTTACATCGGTTGTTACGTTTCAGATCAATTGCTCTATTTAAAAGCATCCGATTATATGATGTAAGGGAATCGTTGATAAATATCTTATTATTGTTGTTTTTGTTGCTTGCACCACTGTTATCGGCCGTCGAACTCAGACCAAAAATTTTTGTTGATATTTTTCCTTTGCTTTCACGCATCTTTCTCATCACATTTTTTTTTACTTTAAGAGACGCAAATTTCACGCAAACAATTTCGGAAGCTCTACTTGTGCAAGCTGCTTTTGTACTCTTAACATAACATGAAACGATGTCTTCAGTGTTGATTTCATCTCCAACTAAAGATGTTAATAACTTATTAACCACCTCTTTTGAATTAGAATTGCTTACATCTTGTATGCCAACAATATCAACGTCGCATTTCTTTTCTTTTTGTTCTAATGCATTTACTTTATTCTCTAAAAATTCAACCTTCAGGTTAAGAGAAACGTTGTTTTGCTCCAGTTGAATTAGTTTAGTTGCCGTTTCAGAGCATATAAGCTTTAGCTGAATAATTTCACTGTATAGCATTTGAAGTGTTACATTACTCTCACCTGCATTGTTGTCGTTTTGTGTAGTAAGAGAATCGGTTAACGGTGCAGCTGCGTTGACTTTATTAAAGTACTAGTTGGTGTGCGAACAGAAGTTGAATTCTTATTATTAGACGAAACTACGGTTTTTGGTGAGATTATGGGAGCATCGGTTAAAAGAGACTTTCTTCTCTGAGTTTCACACTTGGTGCACTTGTAGTTCTTATTGCTCTTTTCGTAAAATTAAATTTCTTTTCGATCAATTTTTGCGCATTTTGCATGGTAGAATTCTTTGCAAAAAAAAAACATTGGATTCCTAGATCTTGTCTATCAACTTTTAGACAACACAATCCGCACTTCATTTTTGCTTCACTTGGTTTGAAATAAATTTAAAATAAAGAATAACTGATTGAAACTACTTTTACTTTTTGCTTTGAAGTTAAATTTAAAATTTAATGAGGAGCTTTTCTCAATACGTGTGACCCCATCAAACACAAAGAGAAGTACAACCGTAACCGAAATCTCATATCCAGATATAAACAGTTGTGCAATGTGGCGAGTGAACAGTTATTTAGTGCTGCAGGTTTAATATATGATCCACTTAGAAATCAGCTCAGTGGAGAAAAAGCACCAAAATTACTTTTTGTAAAATATTATGTACCTTTACTTCAGTTAAAAAACTAATTTCATTGATTTGTACTAAACATAAATAAAAACAAAAATACAATAAAAGGTTTTTTTATTTTTTAATGATAGATTACTTATCCGTATCCGAATTCGAAATAAAATTATATCCTTATCCGTACCCGAAACCGATACAACAATATTTTAATATCCGTATCCGTAACCGAATCCGAAATTCCGTATCCATAAGATCCCTACTGTATATTCAATATTGAACACGGTTCGCTTCAAGCAAGATCAAAATCGGTAAAAATTGTCAACCAAATCTGACAATGCACAATTATTATCTAGTGTTCGGAGATTCCAGAAACATGATCCGTAAAATCGTACCTGGTCATTTACTCGTTTTATGGTCATTTTAAGGTAAATACTTTTACGGATAACACTAGTTTACACGAAAAAATATCAGGTTTTTCATGCAATCTTTACGATGTATTTTGGGGCGTAGATTCCAAAAATGGCAACCATTTGTTTTTCTTAAGAATCTTTATCGAGATATCCCCAAAAAACCTATTTTTTGGCACTTTTTTCATTTATTTGCCCATATCTCCATTAAATTTTTTTCGACTCAAATACAATGTACACCATTCTAATATTTTTGTCTTTTTTCTAATGATGTGCTGTTTGAGTGAATCGAATAAGATTTGAGGTAGTTACAAGCGATCATAGTAAAAAAAAAAGTGATTTTTTTGGTCTTTTTTAAAAGTCACAATATTTAAATTGCTTCGTTGAAGTTCAAAAATCTATTTTTTTATATTATTAATAATAAGAATGAAAACCCATTCCTTAACAAATATTTTAAGTATATACTTGCTCCAATCGGACAAAAAAATGTAAAAGTTATTCAAAAATCAATGGCAAAAGCTAGTTTCCATATTTTCATGCAATCCCGTATGTAGGCCTTTGACTTTGTAATAGAATAAGGAACTACTGAAAACTGATCTAAAATATCCGAAAAATATAAATTTTTTTAAGCTTTTTTCATATCTAAGATCATATATTTAATATCGAAATTTTGAATAAATACCTTCATCATTATCATTGATAAGCTGAAAATAACTTTTATATTGAGTAAAAATTATTTTTGTGTGTAAAAACGGAAACTAGCATGGTGTAAAGGTAAAAAACTTGTAAAATCATACAAAAGTAGGCAACATTGAACGGTTATATTTCAGCCAATTTTCATCAGAAACTAAGTTTATTAGACACCATTTTGACGAAAATAGCGACAACTTTCTTTTTTGTGCTAAAAAGACCCCTAGTTCCATTCAGAAAAAAAAAATATTCCCAAAAATTAAATTTTTTCGGTTTTTTTAAAATAGTTTTTTAAAGTTATTTTGGTGAAAAAATAAATTTTTTGACTTTATAAAGTGTTTCGATAGGAAATTTTATTCCTTACATATACCCAAAATGTATAGTTTCTGAGTTATAATTAAAAAAATAAAAATGGGACAAATATGCACCGTCCTCAAAAGTCCAAGCCTAAATTTAAAAGCACTTTTGGATTTACCTTTTTTAGGGTATAATTGAACATATAAGATAATACAAAACCTTTATCGAAGTAGTTCCTTATTATATTATAAAGTCAAAGGCCTATATACGGGATTGAATGAAAATATGGAAACTAGCTTTTTCCATTGATTTTGAAATAGCACTCACAGTTTTTGTCCGACTTAGACCAAATCAAACTTTAAACATTTGTAAGACAAATATTGTTTAATATAATGATTTTGTATTTTTAAACATGTAGTGTGTAGCGTCTTTGGTCAACTACAGCTTAAAGATGGTTTGGCATCGAAGCTGCAAATTTTTTATTGGTATCTAGCGAATTATTGCGCCACTCAATTTTAAGTGCCTTTTTTAGGACGTTTTTGTTTGAAATGTTTTATATTCGGATATTTTTTTCCAAAACCCCCATAAATTCACATGCACATTTAGGTCAGGTGACTATGCTGGCGGTGCCATCGAATAAGGGCACTTGTATATTAACCAGAATTGAACTATGCCCGCTTTGTATTTCGAGTTTTTATCTTGGTAAGACCGTAAATTTGTCTGCATGCCGAGATTTTCGGCACTATGCAACAAATTGATACTTATAATCTGAAGACAGATATCCATACTCATGATAAAAGCCAAATTTCCGGTATCAGCAGCTGACATGCAAGCACGACCCAAAAGTGTTTAACTGGCGAGTAGTTTGCAAAAACCCGTTCATCAGTTAAAAATGAGATTATCCGTCTGGTTTTCGCCAAATAACATGATTGGAAGGCCACTGAGTACTGGAATTCAGTAATATTAGTGAACAAATCGAAATCCAACTTATTTGACTCAGATAGCATGTCGCGAAAGCCAAATAGAAAAAACAACAAGTAGAATATACACGCGATATAAAACAGAGTCGGATAATCTCATTTTTAACTGATGGCACCGCCAGCATAGTCACCTAACCTAAATGTGCTTGTGATTTTATGGGCAATTTTGGAAAAAAATATCCGAATACAAAACATTTCAAACAAAAACGTCCTAAAAAAGGCACTTAAAATTGAGTGGCACAATAATTCACTAGATACCAATACAAATTTGAAGCTTCGATGCCAAACCGTCTTTAAGCTGTAGTTGACCAAAGAGGCTACCACACTACATATTTAAAAATACAAAATCCTTATTTTAAACAATATTTTTACAATTTATACATGTCTGCATGAAATAAGCTGTGACATGAAATTCAGTAGTAAATTTCGATTTTCTATTATAAAAATTCCAGGAAATATATTTTTACAATAAATAAAAATTTTTTTTAAACTATAGTTTTTGTTCTTTCAAATGACATCAAAATTTTTGTCTCATTCCACTTTGTTTCAAAATTACAGAGCATTGAAGTTAAAAATATGCACTGCATGAAATAAGCTGTGATCCACTGTATGTATATAAGATTTTTTTATTTTTTTTTCTTTGTGGGCTTTATAGTCCAAAATACATTTAAAGCTCACGAAAGATAATAAAAAAAAATTTTTTTAATAGTTTTTCGGCCGACAAAAAAAAATTTTTTTTGTATAGATTTTTTCCATGAAAAATAGTGAATAACACAAAAACATTTGCATATTTGCAAAAATTAGTGACTTTATCATATTTAGCGACTCAAAGTACATAAAAAAAATTATCATAGCAGAATTTAATATTTCACTTGATCTTAAAAGCATCAAAAACTACACGGGTCGCTACATAATTTTTATTAAAATTATCGGTAAAAACTTTAACCTCAAAATGGCCATAAAATGAGTAAATGACCAGGTACAATTTTACGGATTATGTTTTTGGAATCTATAAACACTAAATAATAATTGTGCATTGTCATATTTAGTTGACAATTTTTACCGATCTTGTTTTTTCTTGAAACGAACCATGTCGGCCAAAATGCTAACCTTAAAATGGCCATAAAAAGAGTAAATGAGCAGATCCGAGTTTGCTGATTATGTATTTGGAATCTCCGGACACTATATAATAATTTTGCATTGTCAGATTTGGCTGACAATTTTATCGATCTTGATCTTGCTTGAAGCGAACTGTGTCAAGGCTTATACCAAAATCGTATTGAGAAGGCGAAATTATCATCGATTGTTTATTTAAAAGTTGTGAACAAATGGGAAAATATAAATATTAAGTTTTTTTATCATGAATAGAAAGTGCAATCAATTGCTAACATGTGTACCAAATTCTATAATTTTATGTTAAGAACTTTAAGAGGAATTAGTTGTTCAATTAAACTGGTCGAAATTGTTCATTCCTTAAAAAAAGGTAAAAGCAATTGAAATATTGATTAATCCTTTGAAACAAAATATTCTATTGGTAAGTACTTTAGATTGATATATAAAAAATTTAATTCAGAAACTAAGTGGAATTTAGGGTGCCCACTTGATGTGATCTCAGTCTATTAGATCGGAAGCTATTATTAAATATTTTCGAGTGCAAGTCATGCAGCACACAAGACGAAACATAAGTGCGACCGTTTGAGATCTCTGACGCACGTGCAGCGTGACTTGCGCTCTAATATATTCAATAGCTTCCGATCTAATAGAGACCCCATTCTTTCGTAAAATGGATTTTGTATATAAAAGGGTAAATAATATGGTGGTATTTTTTTTAAATGATTCAAGTTGGGGCATTGGCATGTTAAAATTATTTAAACAACTAAAATGTTATTATTTTTCATTTATTGACAGTAAATTTTTGTTTAGTACTTTACGAAAGCTAACAAAGTATTAAATTAAAAAATCCGATATGTATTTTACAGAGCTTTTATGTTCAGTAGTTTTAGTGCAAAAAGCAACAAAAAATTACAATCGTAAAATGCATTAAGGGAACAGTACACCTTGTAAATGAAAATTTTTTTTTTTTTAAATGCTTTATTTTTTATGAAAGAAAAGAGATATTGTAGTGAAACTTTGCACATATATTATTTAGTCAAAATAGTATACAGAAATATTTTTTTTGGATTTTTCCGGCCTGTTTTTTGGCTGCAGCAGGTTTTTCTCAAAACAACGTTTTTTGAGTTGGCGGGCGTGATAAAAATAACTAGTAGTCCGATCATTCTGAAATGTTATTGTACATTTGTAAGTCTATAGAGTGAACTAGAATTACAACGATCGGTCATAAATTTTTTGTTTTACAAGGGTTTTTTGGCGCCAAAAATAGTCGAATTTTGAAAAAACGCCGCTATTTTTTTTTTGGTCCAAATTAAATCCTTTTTTAGTGCACGGCTTTGATGCTGATTAAAACCAACTTTTTTTTTCAGACCATCCAGAGAGCCGCAATCACGCCCGCCGTGGTTTTTTGGTCTTTTTTTTCAAAAACCTACTGCAGCCAAAAAACAGGCCGAAGAAATCCGAAAAAAATATTTTTATATACTTTTTTGACTAAATAATATACATATGTGCAAAGTTTCATTACAATATCTCTTTTCTTTCATAAAAAATAAAGCATTTTAAAAAAATTTTTTTTTTTCATTTCCAAGGTGTACTTTTCCCTTAAAGTAGTGATGTTCAACTTCGTTGCCCAAAACGTCGACTGCGAGTAGCCTTGTGCAAAATGGGTTTCGCGCTATATGTGTGTAGAAATCCAAACGTTAAGAAAAAATTACCCAGTAGAAATTCGTGCATAACTGATGTTAATATATAAATATAAATGTTTGCATAAAAGCTTTTAAGCTCAAAATACATCAATAATAACAAAAAGTACTTTTCCGAGAATTAAAACTATTTTTCCATGAATATGAGTTTTTTTACAACAATTATGCACACAAGATCAGTTTTGTAGTCTCTTATTTTTTTACAAGTGAATAATACATACGAAAAAAATTGCCTTTCGCAGAAATAATATTTTTGACCTGCAGTTTTCTCAACTGGCATTTGCGCACATTTATTTTGTTTTTACACGTTTGATTCCGGCTGGGTCTCTTGCATATTTATTTAACAACCGTGAGAGAGGCTGCTCTCGAAACGAGACAAATCGAGATACACAAAGAGGCGTTTACACAACAAATGCAAATAATTGAGAACGTGAATTAAATATGAGGGAAAAAAACCTTATCTTACAGTGTAACAAATTTATCAAACATTGACTTTATTTTTAAATCCATATTTTATTTAAAATATTGCAAATATAGAATGTAAAAATTGAGTAAATAATTTTAAAATTGATTACTTAGGACGAGGGCTTCAATATTAGGCTGAATTTATTGAGCCGCTGCAACACGCATTACTGCTTTCATATTCATATCACCGAGTCGATTTCTAACATTAGCCTTGTTCAGTTGCATTCTAGAAAAAAACTGTTCGCATGTATACGTGCTGACAAACATTGTAATAATATTGGTTGCGAACTGCCGCAATCGTGAAAACCATTCCTCATTTTGAAGCGTGTATCACACTGCAGGTCAATCAAATCCCTTTGTATTTCTTTTGGAGCATGATAAGGATCAGCTGCAAAAGGGCTTTCAAAAAAATCAAATTTTGGCTTTAATTCTTCCAATTCAGCAAATCTTTCCTTCAATTGATTTTCTAAATTTTAAATTTCTTCACAATATTTGGTGACGTTTATAGTTGAAGCTTGTGAGACTGACTGTAGACAAGGAAAGAAATCTAAATTATTCAATTCTAATTGCCGTCTCCACAAATCCAGTTTGATTTTAAATGAACTGACTTCATCGCTCATATTTGAAATTAATTTGTTCCGCCCTAACAAAGCCATATTTAATGCATTCAAATGTTGGGTTATGTCGGTCATGAAACCCGGGTTTGCTACCCAGCTCGGGTCAATTAACTAAGGACACGGCTTGATAATATTAATATTATATAATCTTAATATTATCGCATATAATCTTAATATTATAAATTTTACATATTAAATGTTTTTTGCATATTCGGCATTGGGACTCCCCGCCATGATCCCTACATACATATGTATATCAATCCTCATTCTGAATTGAAGTTAAATTCTTTTTTCACATCAATAGCACTTTCCCACATTTTTACCAGTAGAAATAAATAAGCTTAAAATTTTAACTAACTTCATTCAATTATTCACAGCGAATGCAAGAAAACATCATATACGCACAATATACAGCATAATGCTATTCCCCGAATTATTCGTGTCTTATATTTCATAAGAATCTGAAAAAAAAGCAAAATAATACACAATCGCAGGTTAAGTTGTCATGGAAACGAGGAAACAATTATAAGCAAAAAACGTTAACAAAATTTTTAAGAAAAGAAAAATTCAGTTTGACCTACTGTACAGAATAATAAAGCGAGAACATAAACAAAAAAATAATGACAAGCCAACCGCACAAATGCTGTAAGTCAGATCGAATACCTCCCCGGAAGCAGCCACTACACCCCGCATTTTTTGTACTAGTTATCCACACTTCATGAGTTACCCTCTTTTTTATATCGGTGTTTTCTCTTGCTATTTAGTACCCACTGGGAAAAGCTGTTTTATTGATGAAATTGTAGACAAAAATATATACACTTGTACTTTTTTCCGGTTTGGCGTTCGTTTAATAGCTCACACATACATATAAGACACCGTCTAAGCCCGCCGTGCTAACTAGAAATCATACGTGCTATTTTCCCATATGTGCTGAAATAGATATCACTACCTTAAAGGAACAAAAAATGGAGACAATAGACTTCTAGTATGAGTAGATTTGACAAAATCCACCCAATTATCAAAAATTCATATGTGGATATTTTCGAAAAAAAAATTTTTTCAGCAAAATCAAAAAACAAGGGTCAACTGAATTTGTTAGAAGATGCAGGAAAAAACTTTTCATCGCATTTGGAGAAGTCGAGGTTATTTTTTCCTGAATTTTGTGCGGTTTGTAAAAGAACGACCGATATGTATGTATGTACGTTGTCAACTAAATCTAAACTATCGCATTTGAAATCAAATTGTTTTCTGAAATTCGTGCGGTTTTTAAAGGAATGACCCATATGGACCTAAACGCAGACTGTTACGTTACATTTATTTATTTATTTATTTAATTAAGTCTATGAACATAAAGATTCTTACAGACTAGAATAACATAATCTACATTAATTGAAAAAAAATTATTTAAAATATGCTTAACTATATTTTTGGTAGCCGAGAAGTCTATATCATTAACAGCATTAACTTCGTTAAACAATTTCATTGCTCTAAAAATAGGCGCATTTTCGGCATAATTTGTGCGAGGAGTTGCAAGATGAAAAGGAATTTGATTTCTTAGTGCTCTTGCTGGAACATTAAAATTAATTAGGCCCAATAAATCAGGGCAATCCATTGAGTTAGAAACAATATCATGTAAAAATAGTAAAGACAAAATATTTCTTCTACTTTCTAAGGTTTTTAAACCAATCAAAAGGCATCGGGCATTATATGAGGGAGAACCATTTTCAAAGTTTAACGATCGCAACGCAAACTTCGTAAAGGATTTTTGCACCTTTTCAATCCTAAATTTATGTATTTCATAAAAAGGAAACCAAACATTTGACGCATATTCTAACCTTGATCTAACAAGGCTAGTGAACAAAACTTTTAGAGTGTAAGGATCACTAAAAGAGGCACTATTACGCCTTATAAAAGCCAGCATAGCATATGCTTTTGGAATTACAAAGTCCAAATGGGCTCGAAAGGAAAAATTTGAATCCAATACTACTCCGAGATCCTTAAATTCAACAACAGACATAAGTGGAAAACTTGCAATATTATAAGAGGTTGAAAGAAAGATATTAGACTTAGAAAGAGACATATAAACACATTTGTTTAAATTAAGAGGAAGTAAATTATTAATAGACCAAAGATGAAGTTTATTTAAATCACATTGTAGGAGAGCAGAATCAGTCGCGTTTCTAATTTGCAAGAAAAGCTTCAGGTCATCAGCGTACAAAAGGCATTTACAATTCACAAATAGAGACGCAATATCATTGATAAAAATAATGAATAACAATGGCCCTAGAATGCTTCCTTGAGGAACACCAGAAACAGCAAGATAAGCATTAGATTTAGTGTTATCAAAAACTACAACACAAAAGCGATTTTGTAAATATGACTTAAGCCATTTCAAAAAACAGGAATGAAAACCCAAAGATTCAAATTTTTTAATTAAAAGAGCATGTGATAACTTATCAAAAGCTTTTGAGAAATCAGTATATATCACATCCACCTGACATCCTTGCAAAAACGCCGATATGCAGTATTCACTAAATAAAACTAAATTAGATATAGTTGAGCGGCCACTCATAAAACCATGTTGATAAGGAGAAACTATACTTTTAACAGCAAAGAATAGTTTATCCTTAACAATCGATTCAAAAAGTTTGGAAATTGTAGAGAGCTTGGATATAGGTCTGTAATTGGCAATGTTATTTTTACAACCAGATTTATACGTAGGTGTAATAAACGCTACTTTCCAACAATCCAAAAATACACCTGACGACAACGATTTATTAAAAATTACCATCAAAGGGTAAAGTAAATTTAATGCACAATTTTTAAAGAAAAAGCCACAAAAACCATCAGCATCAGGACGTGTGGATGGCTTAAGATTTTGAATACCCTTCCAAATATCATCCTGTGATAGGGACAAGTTACCAAAATCTATCACAGGTTGCACATTATCATTAACTAGAGGTATAGAGTTAATAGGTGGTTCAAAATTGGACTTAAAAAAATCAACAAATAAATTAGCAATGGACAAAGGATCATTAGCAGATTCGGCCCCCAAAAACATTGAAGCAGGTATATTTGAGCAGCCCCTTTTAGATTTCACATAACGCCAAAAGGATTTAGGGTCAGACTTAATGTTGGATTCAAATTTTATAATATATTGCTTGTATAAGTATTTATCCAAAAAATTGAATTCTCTCATATAGTGCCTATATTTTAAAAAGTAACAATTTTGATTGGTAACAATAAATTTTTTGAAGAACTTAGAACGAAGATTTTTTAATTTCTTCAATCCTCGAGTGTGCCAAGGACATTTATAAAAATATGCTTTAACTTTCGGAACATAATTAATAAACTCGTTATGAATTAAGGTTATAAAAATGTTATAGCAAGGCTCAGTTTTTAAAAGGTAAAATTCTTTTTCCCAATCAATTTGATTAAGAGCATTATTTAACAAATGAAAATTACATCTTTTAAAGTTAAAGTGGGAAACATCAAAATTAGATTCAACTGTAGTAAACTTATAAAATGATATAGAGATGCATAATGGAACATGATGCATACTAATGGCTGATAACGGAAAAGGGGATTCGTAAACATTCCAATTGATATTACTACTAATAAACACTAAATCTAGTAGCCTATTGAGACAATTAAAACAGCTATTGATTTGCATAAGACCTAGATCTAAAAATTTATCTACAACATACATTTCAGTAGCACTAGATACTTTAGATGGTGTGAGATAACGATCAGCACGGACATCCGACCAAGTAACACCACAAAGATTGAAGTCACCAGCAACCATCAATTGATTTGCGTCAATAGAAAAATCAGCAACTATTGTAGAGATGTTGTTAAGATGCATTTTGTACAGTTCAACAGAACTATTTGGCGGCAGATAACACACTACTATGTAGAGAGACACCGATGAACCTCTAACTACTACACATAGTTGATCCAGTAACACGTTATTATTTGCAAGTGACACGTTAGAAGACAAAAACTCGCGTTTAACAGCAACTAACACACCACCACCACGATGACGACCAGTTGCAGTCACATCACGATCCTTCCGATACACATTATATATATGTGGATCCAAAAATTCCGCATTATTAAAGTTACAATTTAACCAAGTTTCCGTTAATATGATAACATCAAGTTCGCCATGAGACGTTGCAGCAAAAATATTTCCAGCTTTAGTCCTTATACCAGACACATTCTGATAGTAAACTTTAAGAGTATCATTATTCGGAGAAATATTCAAATCAAGTGCAGTATTCACTACTTTTTCTCTAATTGCTTTGCGGTTTTCTGAAAAAACTGAAAGTCCTTCACCCGTACATCAACAGGCCATAAAGATGGATCCACAATATATTTATAAAGGGATGATGAAACACCTAATTTAAAATTCACCCGTTTCATTGTTTCCAACGGGGTATCTTTTTTCACAAGTTTGTAGCAAGAGAGGCTTTGTTTCAAAATTTTTGTGTGTTTGACAATATACTCAATGATATCAGATTCAGTAACAGATGATTTGAAAGAGCTAAGATGCACCCATCTCTTACGATCAATAACAGCAAGCTCAGTACTTGCATTTTTCCCAACAACAGAAAAACGTTTACATTTTTTATTTTTAGCTTCTGTCCAGCTATCATTATCACACTCATGCAGAGAACTAGCATCTACTGTAACAGCAACAGAGGTATCATTGCCAAGCATAGGCGAAATAGCCGCAGCACCACAATACGAAGAAATAGCAGCAGAATTGTTATTATTAACATTGGACTGTAAATTAACAGCATCTGAAGAGAGACCAGTAGCAGTAACAACAGCAGCAACAGAAGACGGCAAAGCCATACTCAAAGAGCGACGAGAATGAACAGTTTTATTCTTGTTAGTGTTTTTAAAATTTTTAGCATTCGAACTAACTTTTGTCGACGTACCAGCAGCAGCAACAAAAGAGGGCGCAAGAGGCACACTCAAAGAGCGACGATGCAGAGCAACAGAATCATTTGCATTCAAAAGAACATTACAAGACAGTGGATCATCAGTATTAGTAAGATTCCCGTTACAGAAACTCTCAGAAAGAGAAACAGTTGGTAAAGAAAAAACTGTTGGAGACAAAGAACTCGCAACAACACTTGAAACACAGTCAGCAGCAGCACCCGCGCCAAAAGTATTATTGCTGCAATATGCGTTTTTAAGAGCCAACAACTCTGCAGAAAAACTTGAGACTTGTGAAGCAAACTCATTCTCATAACTATTACATTTTTCAAAAATGCTCTTTTTCACATCCAACAATTGCTCAGTCAAAGCTTTAATTTGCATCTCGACAACATAGGTCAACTTTTCCAACCCCAATTTATGCGCTTCCAAAAACACTTCATGGCCTTTCACGATTTTTTCTGGAACACCAACACACTCCTTACAGGAATAGCTAAAATTTCGGTTTAATTTTAACAGCTTCAGATCGTACTCAGTGAGCGGACCCTCGCAACAGCTACGATGGAACACCTTTTTGCAATATCCACTGCACGGTACCAACTGCGTATCACCTCTGGCAAAGCTCCGGTCACATTTTCCGCAAAAATCATCCATTAGATGACAAAGAAAACCGAAGAAAAACAAAAATAAATGCACATTTTTCGCGAGTAAACAAAAAACACGTCTACTCTTTACAAGAGAGAAAACTGAACATTCGTACGTACATTTGAACATAAATTGCTCTGAAAAGACATGAAATTGAGTATTTTGGATATATTTGATTCATCTAAAAGTATGATTCTGTAGTACCATTTTCTGTTTATATAAAAATTTTTGTATCTCTTGTTATTTAGGAGCTATGAACGTGTGAGCATGGACTGTTACGTTACATAGTTTTGGAAGTAGATTTTGAAGTTGCCTCACATTGTTGAAAAAGTCTGCTCTTTTGGTGGACTATTTTCAATGTGAAGTTTATAATATCAAAGCTTTAGAATGAAAGTAATAAATAAAATTTTAGTTACACTGAAAATTTTCTTTTTGAGTTCTGTAGAAGCAAAAATGCACGGACTGTTACGTTACACGTAATTTGGGGTCACTGAGCTCGAATCTGCCATCAGATTTTGGTCAAGACTTCTGTGTTTTCAGATATCGGTAAACTAACTGGTAATTGACACAAGTAAACGGTCTTTACGGATTTTTTTAATTCAAGTCTATGAGATTTGGTGTCTGAGGAAAAGTTGTTCCTCATGAACTTGTTTCATTTGCACTTAATCCCTCTATAGAGAATTTTATTGAAATTCTCTGAAAAAAATATACATACGATAGATACATTTAAAATTATAAAAAACATATCGCTCGTTTTCTGGAAGACTGTCACAACTCAAAAAACCTAAAGTTGGAGAAAAACGCAATTAAAGTTGAAGACGAAAATAAATAAAAGTCTATATAACCTTTTGTCACAAGCCAAATTCATTAGATACCTATTTGATTTTTCGACATAAAACCAATGTATAATTAACTCGAAAAAATTTTTTTTAGTCATAACGGTCTTCCAGTAAACTGCTCGAAGAAAATGAGGTCTTTCTCTTTTGTTGACGTGCTAGATTTTTCACCAAAAAAATTTTTGGGATTTTGGACCGTTACGTTACATTAAAAAAATGCAGTCGAATTCTTTTTTACACAAAATGTTGATAACATTTTTTTCCTTCAAATATTTTATTTAGTTACTTTCATTAGGCTTAATACTATCTCAGAAAAGCGGATAGCAAGTAAAAAATAACATATATCGAATACAACGTACTTTTTTGTTTCGTGTTGTATTTTGGTTCATTTTTATTCATCAAGAGGCAACCAAGAAACAAGTCTGAATTCTCGCAGCGAACAACAAATTTCGGGTTGACATTTATGTTTCTCGATACCTAGGGATATGTATAGCCAGAAAATAATGAAGAACCCGCGAAATTTAAATAAAAAAAATTTTCTCCGTAGTTTACTTTTTTGCGTTTTGGTCCATATGTACATTAGGGTGATTCAAATTTTTTTCATTTTGTTTTTTTTTAAGGTGCTGTTGCTTAAGAAGTAAGTTTATGATATGAAGAAAAAGTTCACGAAAATTCAGCTCTGTGCCTCAATTTTATAAGGTGGCGCCAAGGCCTGTTAGTTTTACATTCGGAGTAATTTTTTCCGCTAAATCCGAATTTGGGAAATTCTGAATTCAGAATTCTGAAATATTTGAGGTTAAGTACCTAAAACATAAGGCTTTTTGTCTTCTTTCAAGCCCATGATTCAAAGAAAGTTTATCAGTTTATTTTTAACAAAAGCATTATTTAGTACCATCCTTGCCCTTTAAAATGAGCTTTCAAGTGGTGATCTGTGATGTTTACTTCCAAAGTTATTGGAATGTGAAAAAAATTTTAGTATCTTTGAAAGAGCAAAAATTGTAGTTTAAAAAGTTTATTTATTGTTAAAAAATATTATCTGAAATTTAAAAAATTAGAAAATCAAAACATACAACTAAATTTCATGTCACAGCTTATTTTATGCGGATATGTATAAACTGTAAAACATTGTCATAAATAGTGATTTTGCAATTTTTACTTTTAGTAGGGGAGCCCAACAGGCGATTTCGGGATTCACTCGAGCGCGGCATAGTCAGATATGGGGGATACCTTGCAACTTGTTGAGTACCTCTACCAAATCTTAGCCCTTTATATAGTGCCGCGAGTGTAGGGGAGCCGGTCAGAATAATAAAAAAAAAATCGATAGCTGGATTTACTCGAGCGCGTCAGATTAAGACATGATGGGTTAATTACATGCTGAAGAGTCTACATTTCACTAATCTGAGGGTTTGACCGTGACGCAAGGGAGTGACAGGGTCACAAACTTGCAAAAAAAACGTCACCTGGATTTACTCGAGCGCGATAAATTCTTTTTTTATTTTGAAGGAAATAATTCAAGGATTACGGAAAACATAAAATCTGCCGATCAAGCCGAAGTAACAAAAATCGTCATTAAAGTTTAGCGCGTGCAGCTAAATTTTTTGGTTTTTAGGAATTTAATATACAAATAATTTAGCTGTTCCTTATTGAAAAAACTCTTTATTTTTTATTTCCCGTATTTCTTAAAAAAAAAGATCCAAAATAGCACACTGTACAGTGCTCTTGAAGCACCGGCAAGTTTTATAAAAATTTGCCCGAAAACGAGTTAAATGTTTTCAGAATTATGTCCTGCTAAACCTTGAAATCGTATCAGATCCTGTTCTAGAATAATATACATATGTACAGTAGCGAGCAAAACTGGGACAATGTTAGGCAGTTTCATACTTACATGGCTATAAAAGTATTAATACTAAACTGATTTGAAAAAAGTTTTTGATTTTGAAATCTTTGTTTCTTTAACTTTAATATAAAATCAATAAATTAATTTAAAATGTATACAATAGGTTTTCTTTTTGGAAAAATGCAAAAAATTGCATGTCTCCAGTTTTGCACGTCTGAATTGTTTTTCGTTTATAGCTGTAAATTTCCCCTTATTTATTTCTTTCATTGAACATTTTTGGGGCTAGCTTCTTTTTAGTTAATTTTCAGATGAAAGTGATTCAAATTATTAATTCAGTGATCCTTATTTAAGAAGAAAATGATAATTTAATCAATATGAAAAAGATATCCGTTGAAACCGAAGGTAATGTAGTTATTATGACTTAAAATGGTCAGTCGTCAAGAACTATAGCAAAAGCTTTGAAAATTACTCATAGAACAGTTCTTCGTGTCCAAAAACGGCGCAATCCTAAGCATACAATCAACAAGAGCGGTCGACCCAGCAAAAGATGCCCGCAATATGGAGCATATAGTAAGATGTAATCACTTAACAATACCTAAGGTAGCTATGTACATTTATGATAAATAAAGGCGCTAGCAAGTGGACCGCAAACACATCACTTCGTAGGATTGGGCTAGTAGCAGCTATTAAACAAACAAAAAACGGCATAATCAGAAAAAAAATGTCAAAGCGCGTTTATGTTTATGGTTTTTGCCGTTTATCTCAAAACCAGACCTGATTCAGCAAAACCACTATTATTTTCGGATTCAGTGGAAAATTTTACTATAGGAACGGTGGTTTTATTTGCCGCAATATTACTTTGCAAAAATTTGTAGACTAGTCTAGAAAAGCAATCTCAACACTCAGGACAGCGCGCGTATAACGGTTCAAAAACTTTAATTAACTACTTACTCCAATATCTGTGACATATCATTTTGAAGCTTGGGGATCGAGCTTTAATCTGAAGTTCACTAAAAAAATATTAAAAAACGGGTTTTCCAAAAAAAATCAAAAATATATTTCAATTTGCAAAATTTTAGCTTTTTCATTTTTTTAAAATTAAAAAAAGTATTTAAATAATTTTTTCCCCATGAAAAACTTTGTAGTTTTGAGCGCAGAATAAATCACAGTTTTTTTTTTAAAGTAAAAAAAACAATTATAAAATAGGTTTTTTAAGAAAAATGCAAAAATATTTTTCAATTCGTAAAATTTTTGCGAATTTTTTTTTTGCAATAGTAGTATTTTTTTCAAAAAGTACACATGTAAAAACCTATAAGTGTTGGCATAACAATTGTTAATTGATAAAGTTTGACGTTAGCTATGAATTTTTGAAACAAAACACTTTTTCTGTAAAAGTACAAAAATCGTGAACTTCATACCCCCTTATTTCAACAACAAATAACACTAGGGCGAAATCCTTACGCAGTTTTATTGCTGGATATTGATACTACAATAATGCGAAATATCAGCCAAATCGGTGCCATAATTTTTTTCAGGTGGTGTTTTCGTGTATTTTACCCCATATACATCGGTCGCACACTTTGTATTTTTTGACGTTTTTGAACCTTTTTTGAAACCAAATATCTCAAAACCTATAGGAGATAGGATGAAAAACCATGTAATCATTTTTGTTTAGAGATGCTATAACTTTATAAAAAAAATTTAGGGCGAAATCCTTACGCAGTTTTATTGCTGGATATTGATGCTACAATAATGCGAAATTTCAGCCAAATCGGTGCCATAATTTTTTTCAGGTGGTGTTTTCGTGTATTTTACCCCATATACATCGGTCGCACACTTTGTATTTTTTGACGTTTTTAAACGTTTTTTGAAACGAAATATCTCAAAACCTATAGGAGATAGGATGAAAAACCATGTAATCATTTTTGGTTAAAGATACTATAACTTTAAAAAAAAAATTTAAATAACTAAAACATTAATTTTTTTAATTAAAAAAATTTTATCAAAATACTTTTAATATAACACCTTTTGTTTTTTTTTTTGATTTTTTTATATGTTATTCCTCAATCAATCGTAAGAATGCATGTGCTTTCATATCGAAATTCCCGCCATAACTTTAGAAACTACGAATATTTTACTGATGTTTTTTTTTTTTTCAACATAAAATTCGACATAGTAGAGGGCGGCGTTATGGTATGGGCTGCAGTTTCATACGACGCAACTATTGATATTATCGTTCAAAATACGCGAATGACCGGGAGATCATTACAAAAATCTTTTGGAACTAGTTTTTCCAAAGATTAATGATATTTTTCGAGCACTAGAATGGATTTATCAACACGATAATGGACCTATACACACGGCACGTGTAGTTAAATCATGGATTTCTAGCCAAAATTTTGAAATCTTAAATTTGCCGCCCTTCTCATCCGATCTTAACATTATTGAAAATGTTTGAGGTTGGCTAACCCGTAAGGTCTACGAAGGAGGAATACAGTACAAAACTAAGAATGAGCTTATTGAAGGAATAAAAGCAGCATGGACCGATTTTTCTCATTATTACTTAAAATCTCTATACGAGTCAATGAAATGCAGAATTTACAAAGTTATTGCGAATAACGGTAAAAGTATACCTTTTTAAATAAATATTCAGGTAAAACTATTACAATAAAATCAATTTTTTAATACTAACAATTTATTTTTGTTTCATTTATAGAGCAATTAAAAAGTGGTTCTATCCTGCTGAACCAAGAAAAAAAGAATAATTTCATACATGTTTATAAGCAATTAAAGAAAATTACCGTTTTAATGCATTGGGAATTGATTTTAAGTCTTTAAGTAGTGCATTACAAGTGCTTTTATATTTCTGAAAAGTTTGAGTATTTATAGTTTCTGCATTTACAATTTATAGAGATTTTTGCATAAAATGCAGTTGGTTCTATCCTGATGAACCACAGTGTATATGTAGTGTGGTAGCCTCTTTGGTCAACTACGGGTTAAGAGTGGTTTGGCATCGAAGCTGCAAATTTTTTAGTATATTCTGGCGGAATATTACCCCACTCTATTTTAAGTGCATTTCTATGCATGTCCTTTTTGTTTGAAATATTGTGTATTTGGATCTTTTTTTTCGAAATCGTTCATAAATTTAACATCATATTTAGGTTTGGCGACTATGCTGGCGGTGCCATCAAATGCGGGCACTTGCATATTGACCAGGATTGAACTATAACCGTTTTGTGTTTGAGGTGTTAATCTTGGTAAAACCGTAAATTTCTCTGCATGCCCAGATATTCGACACTTTGCAACAAATTAACCTTGAACATCTGATGACACATATCCATACTCATCATATTTCGTATAAAAGAAAATTTCCGGTACCAGCACGAAAGAGGCACTTAAAATTGAGTGGCGCTATAATTAGCCAGATACTAATAAAAAATTTGCAGCTTCGATGCCAAACCGTCTTTAAGGGGGCAGGTCCAGTCATGGCCGTGAAAATTAGAGCATTTTCAATAATTTTTTTTTTGGTATTAATTTAATTTATTTAATAAAAGTGATAATGTGGAATTATTACATTATGTTTCAACTTGACGAAAGTTTAAAAAAAAATATTAAAAATAAAAAAAGTTATAGCTGGTTGTGTTGGACCCTGTCCTTGGAAAATCATCTAAAATCAATCGGATAGGGAAAATTAGTTAGTTAAATAAATAATTTAGTGCCTGATCGAAGGTTTTTATTTTTTTAAAAAAATCAACAAAAGGGCGGCTTCAGGAACATTTATCTCCAGATTTTCGGTAAAAAACCAACAGTTTTTTAGGAATAATTATTCATAAAAATAATTATTCATAAAAAATCGATTTTTTAAAAATAAAACAAAATCCTTCGATCAGGCACTAGATTTTTATGTTTTTCAAAAACTGTGTAAATTTCATTGAAATCTATTGAGCGGTTTTCGAGTTACAGTGGTCCCCGGTGCCGAAAACATAGTTTCGAGAAAAATGCATTTAAAGTTTTACACTCTGTACTCTTACCACCGAGAGCCCTTTGGCTATTGCCGAATAACTCCAAAAGCAATTGTCGGATTGACTTAAAATTTTCAGAATATATTTTTAAGATAGTATAGTTTCGATTTCTCAAAAATCATGACTAGACCTGCACCCTTAAGCTGTAGTTGACCAAAGAAGCTACCACACTAAATATTCAAATTTATAAAATCATTATTTTTGACAATGGTTTTACAGTTTACTCATATCTACATAATATAAGCTTTGACATAAAATTTAGTAGTATGTTTTGATTTTTAATTTTAAAAATTTCAGGTAATACTTTTAACAAAATCTAAACTTTTTTTTAACTACAATTTTTGCTCTTTCAAATGATGTCAAAATTGTTTTCACATTCGATTTAGTTTCAAAATTATAAAGCGTTGAAGTTAAAAGTATGCACTGCATAAAATAAGCTGTGAGTCACTGTATATGGAATACCTGTGGAGAGTTTCGAAGATCTTATAGAATTGCTTACATTGATAGTTGAAAATTTTGTTGTAATATAGTATATAAAGACAATAAATACCTTTTTGTTTTACAGGTCGTTTGTAACCGGTTTCATTTTTAAATGCATTTACAGAGTTTCGCAAAAATCTATTGGGAATAAGTGATCCTGGTGAGCTTCCTTTTTCTCTGCAGTCGGGACATTCGTTATCATCTGATTCTAACAAAGATGTTCTTACGCCTAATTTAAAAATAAAACAACGATTATAATTCACACTTTAATCAAAATAATAACATTTGTATTATATTAAGGTTTTGGAATATTGATTTCTTATCAAAACTAATAGTATAAGAGCTGGCAACGTTCTTGACAGATGATTTCAGAAGGGCTAGTTTTTTGATATTCTCTCGCTTTCATTATCTCGGTAGGCATGGGGATAGTCTGGCAAGCAGGAGGGGTTGCGTTTACTTTTGCGCGTCATCGGAAGTTGCGAATATAGCTTATGTAAAAATGATTATAAATTAAGAACCCCTGAATGGATAAGTAAGTAAGGTTCGTTATTTATTCTCACAATATGTTTTCCGATGGAAAAAAGCATCGTGGAATTGCGGAATTGGATCTTCATGATATACTGACAATACAAAATTTGCAGAGAAAACTTGGGACACCCACTCTTCGGGAATCAATAAAAAGGAATATTCGACCTACTTTGCCTGATGCACAAGAGGATACAGAAAACGAACCACAGCCTAAAAAGCGCAAAATATGTCAAGAAATGCCAAAAAAGCATATGTGGAGAACTCAAATTTGAGTTTTTTAAGTCCGGTTAAAAATAAGTTTAATGATAGTTTTCTTTTTTTTAATATTTTTTAATATGTAATAAGACTGTATGCGCACTAAATAAATTTGCTTTTGTTTTCTTATTTTTCGTACTATGAAAAAGTTCCCTTAAAAAAAAATAACTAAAAAACGTTAGTAAGAATACTATTAATTTTAAGCCAAAAAAAAAATTTTTTTAAGTTTTATTTTTTTGTTTGTTTCTGAATAAATGAGTTAAGTGAAAATGATTTTTGTGAATTTTTAATTTGAAAAATTTACCGTATTAATTTTTTGAAAAAAAAGTTCGTCGACGAAGTAGGGGGAGAAGGGGTCCATTGATACACGGGGCACATAGATACGGCGGTCATTAAATCAAAACAAAACGCAGTAACATATTTTTTCAAATACACATAAGTAGGCGTCGACAAAGCCAATCATATGTTTAAATTGCAACTGCATTCAGTTGCCGTTCCGTTTGCGATAAGGATAAACCTGCTTTGCAGGCTTGTGAGTAAAATAGTGCCGATCTGTTTGGGTGTGAATTTAATTGACAAATTTTGTGTTGACAATTGCGTATTACGGTATACGGTAAGTACACATGCTTCATAATTTTTACGTATTTGCAATATCCTGTGGTTGGATGAGACCAAATTTTACCCTGACTGTGGTACTCAACGTGTACGGGTAAATATTATTCGATTTGGTCTCATCCCACCACAGTATATTGCGCCATTTCTTCGCTGACCAAATGACATGCTCCTCAGCGAAAAGTAACCTTTTACGGACGACCTATTTGGACAGGAAAGGTACTTTTCTTGATCTCTTTGCTTCTAAATTATTATTAATTAGTCTTTTCCGAATAGTCGAAGTGCTGACATTCATAGAAAACTCTTTTTTTACTTTATTAGTAGATGGAAAGGGGTTCTATCTCACAAATCTCAACATAGTCCTCTCAAGAATTGGCGATTTTTTGACTTTCGTTCACTCGTTTCCTTCTGTGGAGTATATTTTATTACATTTTCTACCATTCTCTTGGAGAAATTCAACGTTCTGGCTATTTTTCGTTATGAAAATCCATTATCGTGAAGGTCTTTTATGTCTCTACGAAGCTGGACGGTGCAATGTCGACCTCTCGCCATTCTGAATCACTAAATTCCATTATTTGGTTATTTTTTCAAATTATAATTTTCCATCATCTCATATACAATACCGTTATAACTTATAAATGTTTAAAAACCACAAAATTTCAAAAATATAACTTACATGTCCTTATTATTTCGCACAGGCTAAAGCTGAGATCACTTCACAATACGTCCAACAACTTCAAAACGACGAAAAATATTTTTACTCTGATAACGGTTCTTTACTGCATTGATATCCCAGCAAGTAATGCAATGTAACATTTTATCTCAATTTAATCAAACAGAAGCAGAACTATTTTAATGTAAGTGTCCTTATTATTGCGCACACCAATGTATGTACATGTAAAATTATTGTTTAAAAAAAAAAAGTGACTTGGGGCACATTGATACAACCATCCAGGGGGTCACGTTGATGTGTATCAATCTGCTCCGTCTGATAAATAATTTTGACTTCATCATAATTTTTTACTTCATAGGAAGGAATATGGTGCGAACGTACAAACAAAAACCGGATAAAGCTAATATCGATGAAAATGCTATAGCTTCTGCAATCTCTGATACTCTGAATCTCTTGTAATGGAACGGAAGCTATCAATAAGAAAATAATTCATAAATAAATGTAATGCAAAACTTATTATTTTTATTTTTTAAACGAAGACAGTCATTCCCTTTCACATTTTGAATTTTCTGCTTGCTGTGCATTTTTGAGAAGAACTAAGTTAAAGCAAGCCACGAAGTTAAGTTTTTGTTTTTACGCTTTGGCCTTAACTGTTGCTATTGCAAATTGCGATGACTTAGCTATGTAAGTAAAGAAACAAATGTCGAAGCGAGCCCTGACTGTGGTTTCGCTGTATGTTTAGCTCGGTAACTGAACTTCGGCTATTTGCTGTGCACAATCAGTTGTATTGTGAAGTGCAAAGTGGTTGTATGGAGTGTAAGTAAAGTTTACTTATAGATGGAGAGCCCGCTGTAGAAAAGTCGAGTATGAGATTACAGGATAAGATTTACAGGATGAATAGTAATACATTTTAGTAAAACTAACCAACAAATTTTTCCTCGCCAAAGTCTGTCCCGATACCCGAATTTTAGCCAATTTTAATGTTTTAATTAAAACTGTAATATATTACAGCTCGAAATGTATGCCAAATGATAGATCTCGAACTCCTGTCTCAAACATGGGTTTCCAGTCATTAAAGGAAAATTGGCTTTAAAAATGAGTGCAAACCTATCTTTAGTACATGATTCGACAAGGCAACCCTATATATCATATTTCGTTTAGGCTCTTCGAGCTCTATTATTTGGCACAAATTTCAGGCTGTTATCTTCATTAATGAAAATTGACCCAAAAAACCAGTGAAAACCCATGTTTGCGACATCGGACATGCAATCTAATATATTTTACTTAGGCCTCTTCGAGTTCTATCATTTGGCATACATTTCGAGCTGTAATATATTAGTTTTAATTAAAACAACAAAAATGCTTCAAATGTCATTATTCAGTTTAAAAAAAGTCTATTGAAATGAATTAACCACTGGATTTTATACTTCATTTATTGGCCTTTTCAACCTCATAATTGGATTTTGAAAATAAAAAAAAAATACACTGAAATAAATTATAAATATTTTTATTTTTGATTTTTTACAATGGTCGCCATACAAGAATTTTTTTTTTTAATGCATTAAAAAAAAGCTTATATTATGTTTATACTTCATGCCAAGTTTGTTAATTTTTGATATTATCTCTTTCTAACCCTAAAAATTTAAAAAAAAACTTTCCATAATTCATCAAAGTAATTTAAGTTTTTAGGGTTAGAAAGGGTTAATATCAAAAATTTTTGTTTCAATGTTACACCATTTTGAAGGGGATAAATTGACCTTTATAAATATGTTAATAAAACTGTAGGACAAAATGGATTTGATGGGAAAAATAACGGTTTTTTGAAAAAAAATCGGTTTAAATTTCAGAAAAGTAGAAGTATCTCGAAAACTACGAGCCAGATTTCAAAAATTTTTGAAACAATATTGAAGCTTTTTAAATTACCTTTCATATGACATCCATATGCAGGCGTTTCTGACTTATATTGATTTTTAAAAATTCTATATCCGCAACTTCAGACGGCTATATCTCCGAAACCAAATCAGAGCGATACTTTTTGATTCCATATTTATTCTTAAAATTCAAAAGCACATAAGAAAATATTTGGTTTTAAATCAATTTCGATTGTGAGCTAAACTGAACATAAGCCAAATATCAATAAAATAGTAAGACTCGACGCGAGAACGGAGCTGCGTCGGGTTTCGGCATTGTAATGCATATAGCTCCAAAACGGCTGGGAAGACCATTAACAAACTTGGAATGAAGTATAAACATAATATAAGCTTTTTTTTAATGCAAAAAAAATTTTTTTTTTGTATGTAATTTTTTTCAGTGTATTTTTATTTATTTTCAAAATCCAATTATGAGGTTGAAAAGGCCAATAAATGAAGTATAAAATCCAATGGTTAATTCATTTCACTAGACTTTTTTTAAACTGAATAATGACATTTGAAGCAGTACATACATACCTTACCATTTCTCCAATTTTCAAAGACCCATATTTTGTAAACCAGTGTTTCCATTCTAAAAATATTTTGTTTCTGTGTCGAGGATATATACAGGTACAATATATTCAAATATATCTGAAATCGGAAACATGAACCCCATTTCACCTGTCCGCTTGACGTGAAATGCCCGATATGTTATGTTATTCATCATCTTCCATGGAAAAGAATTGAAAATTTAAAAAAAAAAATTCTTTTGGGCCTTAAAACTAGTGAAAAATATTTTAAATTATAATCTTGTTTTATGGACAGCTCAACGAACATATAGCATAATTATTTTTGTTTATTTTATTTCTATTTTACCATTGCCACTGAATAAAATGTAAAATTTGATTTTTTTTTAAATCTGGCCTGGTTTCATCGATATGTTTTGAACCTATTACTCAGTGGAATATGTAATACCTTTAATTTGATGCTAAGCACGATTAAATTGGACATTTAGAGCTCAAGATATGAATTTTAAAGTGAAAGAAGGTCGAAAAATTAAAAAAACCACAATATCTCGAAAACTGTGCCATTCAAAAAATTTTTATTTTCATTTCCGAATTCAGCAGGAAAAAGGACATAAGAAAAGTAACTTCTTATCAATGGAACAAATAAAAAAAGTCATTTTGTGAACTAGTGTTATGTCTTAACAAGTTTTTAGGGGAACCATATGAATTTTAATTTAGATTTTAACTTAAATTTAAATTACCTTAAGCAAAAATTATAAATATCTGAAGTACTCATGCGTCGTGCTGACTTGTCTGGAGTTAAGGCAATAAAAATTTCGCAGACAGAAATCTTCATTTTAATTCTGATTTTTGCAGTAAAAATAATCAAAAATTGCGTACGAAGGTGAGTTAAACAGATTTTAGTGTAATTGAAATGGAATTAAACGAAATTTCGTGTGGAAAATGAAGATTGCCTTAACTCCAGGCAAGTCAGCATTCAGCATTTTTATGGCGTGAGTACGAATACATATCTTCATATATTTATAATTTTTGCCTTAAGTCGCATATCATTCTGCTTGTAATATATTTAATTGGCCATATTTTACATATAAATAAATAAAATAAAATAAATAAGTTGTCATGGCAACGAGCAAAAAATTACAAAAAAATAAAGACAAGAGCAAGAGCGAATAGACGCATAACGAAGAGACGCATAACGAAGAGACGCATAGCGGGGCCTTGGTGTACTCTACATTATTGTTTCTCACTGAGTTAGTTACTACTCCAAATAGGTAAGAAATTAAATAAAATATAGAACATTGTTATATAATATTGCTTACAGTCATCACAGAATGAGCTTCCACAACATGGTATCATCACTGCGTCCGTAAAAATATCTTTGCAGATACTACAAATAAGATTGTCCGGAATTTTTCCATTATGTCTTGAGGTGGTTGTTTCAGTTTTGTTAGGCTCGCACGATCTTAAATTCAGAAGTTAAAATCAAAACTTTTATATAACATGAAAAAAGTACCTCTCATCTTTTTCTCTAAAAGATTTAGGAATTCCAGTTGTTCTTTTCATTTCAATGTGGTCCTTTCCAGTATAGGGACAGTTTTTTATCCAATGTCCAACCTTCTTACATTTATTACATCGATAATTTGGTGGAACTTCTCCAATTTGGGGTTGACCTTTAACCTTTTGATAACTTAAAAAATTACACAACATTTTATTTATATATTTGACATTTTGCTGGACTTTTTTGTTTATAAAGTATGCGAAGTAGATACAAAATTGACAAATACAAAGTATAAACTGATTAAAATAACGCTCATATTTTTTAGGTCGTTAAAAAGGGATTTTAGGCAAGATTTCAAAAAAAATTTTAAAAATTGCATACAAAACTGTAACTAGACTGAATCCACTTTAAATCATGCGGTGTCCATACCCTTAGGTTTTCGTAGAAATTTTAAACTGACTATCTAGCACTATTTTCCATATAAAATAAGTGAAAACGTATTTTTTGTTTTTAGATTGGCTTCAAATTACGCGTTTTATGCATATTTCTATAATATATAATATAATCAGAAACTGAAATTGGTTTCTTTCGGCGTTTCGGTGTTTCACCACTTATAAGCGCCTTCGTATAAATTAAAGCTTATATGACGTATCACGAAATCACGAAAAAGCGACCTTTTTTTTGTTGAAAATTTGTGCAATGATATTGGTGAAACATTCTCCTTTTTGGTAGTAATAACGATTATAAGGATTTTTATTTTTGGGTTAAATAATCAAAAATGGTTGTATGTACAGTTGTGTTCATGAAAATAGTAGTGTTGCAGGACATGACTTATAAATCTCTTTTCTAAAATATTTTACCTTACAAACTGAACTCCTTAAGGGGGCAGGTCCAGTCATGGCCGTGAAAATTAGAGCATTTACAGTAATTTTTTTTTTGGTATTAATTTAATTTATTGAATAAAAGTGATAATGTGGAATTATTACATAATGTTTCAACTTGACTTGACGAAAGTTTAAAAAAATATATTAAAAATAAAAAAAGTTATAGCTGGTTGTGTTGGACCCTGTCCTTGGAAAATCATCTAAAATCAATCGGATAGGGAAAATTAGTTAGTTAAATAAATAATTTAGTGCCTGATCGAAGGTTTTTATTTTTTTTAAAAAATCAAAAAAATGGCGGCTTCAGGAACATTTATCTCCAGATTTTCGGTAAAAAACCAACAGTGTTTTAGGAATAATTATTCATAAAAATAATTATTCATAAAAAATCGATTTTTTAAAAATAAAACAAAATCCTACGATCAGGCACTAGATTTTTATGTTTTTCAAAAACTGTGTAAATTTCATTGAAATCATTTGAGCGGTTTTCGAGTTACAGTGGTCACCGCTTCCGAAAACATAGTTTTGAGAAAAATGCATTTAAAGTTTTACGCTCTTTACACTTACCACCAAGAGCCCTTTGGTTATTGCCAAATAAATCCAAAAGTAATTGTCGGATTGACTTCAAATTTTCAAGATATATTTTTAAGATAGTATACTTTAAGAAAATGCAAACAAAAAATTTCGATTTCTCAAAAATCATGACTAGACCTGCCCCCTTAATAAAATTTTCGTAGGAATGAACAAAAAAAACAGAAAAGCAAAAAAATCCCGTTACTTTTGTTTCGTGTTGTCTTGTTTGTGATGCATTTACATATTTGCACAAAAAATCTGCTGTTCATTAAAATAGTAGTGCTTTAAGTAATTAGTTGAAAAAAATTAAAAATTCTAGAAAACATAAGTAAGTGTAATTACGTAATTCAATAGTTTGCTTATATGAATTTATTGCAATCGAGGTACTCTTTCTTTTTTAGTGGGTAGAGGAAGGAATTGCTGAATCGAAAAGATAGAATCAATAATTAGGCTAATAGAGCAAGAGCCAGCGACGAACCGACCTTCGTCATTTTATAAAAGCTGAAAGTTTCTCAGTGCATGTCACTAATAGAGGTACCAACGATCACCGAGTATGAAGTTTGAATAACGGTTACTTTGGCAGATATCAGGTAGCAAAGGTGTAACAAATTGCATCTAAGTTTCGTCATTTTATAAAAGCTGAATTTTATATATGTTACTTGAGGAACTATCAAAAGAGGTTTTTCCCAGTTGGCAGACACTTCCGATGGTGATTATAGCCTGCCAGACACCTTAAAGGTCGACAGTAATACAGTGTAGTTATATGGTAGAAAGCAGTGTACGAAAATGTACACTATGGTACAATTCAGTGTTGTACTGTGAACACACAAAACTCTTAAAGTTAGCGAGCCGATGTTCCAACGAGCACATATACTTTTCATAAGCAGAGAACGCACACAACCAATCTTCTTTTGTACGTCTCTGAGCACAGAACATTAATTTATTGTCATTATGTTCTGTGAAAGGGAACGAAACAAAATCAGTTCGTTAATATGTGAAGCGAGCATTTTTGAGTTCTGAGAAGCTTAAGGCATGCCAAACATGGGTTGCCACCCGATTCGATACTTACCGAATTTTTTGACTTATGCGACAAAAAAATAAGCATAAAACGCAGCTTAATTAGAAAACAAGTAAGTTTTAACTTTTTCAGAAAATAATAAAAAAAAATTTAATGCATATTTAATAATGACTCTCTACATATTGAAATTAAAAAAAAACAAATAAAACAAATTTTTCCTTGAAACAATGGGGAAAGGACCAAAATGGCTTTTGAACATCAGAAGCTCGTTTCTGTAACTCGTAGCGATCGCAGTTACCGACTCATATTATCGATTTGACGTCCCTCTCACCTGCACTGTTTTTGTAAAAATTTGAATCGACTTCTGTTTCAATTTGTTCGTTTCAAATCGATAGTTTGTCACATTCTCCGATTTCATTTCAATAGAACCTTTTAAAAAAGTGTTTCTGTAAGAAATGTGAATCGATTTAAAATGTCATTTCTGTCACTGACTCTGCAGTAAGTGAGAATTTTACCGATTCTGATAAATGTCAGTAATGTTGTGTAAATATGAAGTAGCAAGTACTCAAAATAAATTTCTTAAACCGGGTACTTTCACTGAACTTGAATTTTTTACTGATTATAATCTTTTTGTTTGTTATAGAACGTTTTAGTTTTCAAGATAACGTGTTTCAAAACTAAAACATATCTACATAAAAGTCAAAAACTTAAGCAAAATAATATTTGTTAAAGCAACGCAAAAACACCCGGTGTCAAATTATTATTGTTCGTTCAAATAATTAAAAATATCAAAATAAAAATTGCCATATTGCGTAGATTACAAGACGTATTTTATTTAATTTATATTTCATTTTACATTTTATTTCGTTCAACTTCAAAACAATCACTTTTTTTGATTCAGTTATTTATTATTTTCTTATATGAAATATTGTCGCACATAAAAGAAAACAAACGCAAACGCCTGTCATTTGATTCAAAAAATGAAAATTCAGAAAGTGGGTCAATGCACATACACGTCTCATATTTTTGGAAGTCGCCCAAAACCCTCAGTGAACTACTCAATGACGTTCTCTGGTTGGTACAATACAAATTAATTGATTCGATGTTTACTACTATTTTTCTCATAAGATTTGTTATAGTGTAAGTGAGTAAGTTTTGCAAACCGGTGGCATCACTAATTCAATTTGCTGATGAGTATAATAAACGAAACAATTGCAAATCGTACCGAGCCTAAACACGACTGACTATTTCAATTTATAATGTACGAGCTACGGTGCAAACACAAATGCAAAACAAATTCAAACCAACGAAGAGCACAAAACCTTTTTTATATTGCAGCTTACCGAGTACAAATTTCTGTTTTGTACTGATATTGTTTTATGCATTGGATTGCACACTAAAGAGAAAAATAAGATTTTGCGCTTCGCCTCGGTACAAAACGAATTGTACTGTTTATTTTCGTACACTGGTAGAAAGTGTTCTACAATAAATATTGGCTTGAAACTTAGGTCATGAGTTCCAGGAGATATGAATATGATATCATGTAAAAATGGGCGTGGTCTGACGTCTCCTACGCCCACCTCCCATATAAAAATTATAAAAAATATGGTATAAGTCTATTATATAAATGAAAAATAAATCAGCATTACGGCATCACTAACCAACCAGAGTTACCTTGCCAAAGCCTGTCCCAGTTCCCGAAAGTGCCCGAATTTTAGCCAATTTTGTTGTTTTAATTAAAACTGTAGTATATTACAGCTCGAAATATATGCCAAATGATAGAGCTCGAAGAGGCCTATATAAATATGTGATGTTACATTGTTGATTCCTGCCCTAAACATGGGTTGCCACTCATTTAAAAAAAAATACCCTAAAAAAGGGCGGCAACCCATGTTTCGGACATTATTTCACAAGGCAATCTTATATTTAAGATTAGGCTCTTCGAGCTCTATCAGACTTTAGCAAGGTAACCCTGGTTGGTTAGTGATGCCATTATGTTGATTTATTTTTCATTTATAAAACAGCCTTATACTTTTTTATAATTTTTTGTATGGGAGGTGGGCGTAGGAGACGTCAGACCACGCCCATTTTTACATGATATCATATTCATATCTCCTGGAATTCATGACCTAACAGCCCCTTCATGGTTGGCTACTGATTTTTGTCTCCGAGTCGATACAGTAAGGAGACAATTTTATTTTTCGGCTTCATGGTTGGCTACCATTTAATGTCTCCATAGCATTAAGTTCCACACTTTGTGGATGACAAATATATTGACATTTCTGGATTTACTTGACATTTGTGGTGAAATTTGACATTTATGCCCAACATTTATTAACATAAATTTTGCCATTAAACTTTTGTAGGTTCATTTCCAATTTTCGTCTCAACAAAGAAGGTTTATGTACGTTTGTAACGAAATAAAGGATTATTTTTAGAAACCCAATACGTTCATCAAGCATGCCATCCGTTTTAAAATTCTGTTTATTTTTCCAAAATTTCAATATTTCGTTCATATTCTCTTTTGGTGCTGAGTTTTGTTCTGAAAGAACAGCCTGTTTTTCAATTAAGAAAAAACTATTTTCAATTTATAAAAATTAAATATATTGGTCCGATATTATTCGCATTTTGAAATACATTTTTTGATATTAACTGGAAATATTTTTTTTATTTACGTGCACTTTTTCATTTTGGCGATAGCAAAATAGCTGTCTCCAAATTTTGACATTTCTGGATACATTTCTGGAAGGGGCTGTAAGTTTCAAACCAATATTTATTGTAGAACACTTTCTACCATATAACTACACTGTACTACTGTCGACCTTTAAGGTGTCTGGCAGGCTATAATAACCATCGGAAGTGTCTGCCAACTGAAAAAAACCTCTTTTGATAGCTCCTCAAGTAACATATATAAAATTCAGCTTTTATAAAATGACGAAAGTTAGATGCAATTTTTTACACCTTTGCTACCTGTTATCTGTTATTAGTGACATACACTGAGAATCTTTCAGCTTTTATAAAATGACGATGGTCTGTTCGTCGTTGGCTCTTGGTCTATAAGGAATCAGGGCAAGATCTTCAAGGAAACTGAAAATATGGTTGGATGCACTACCCCTGATATTTAATGCTATTACCTATTGTAAGAAACCTGAAAATCGTGGTCGTAAGCCCCAGATTTCGTTATTAGACGACAGACGAAGTGCACGATATTGCAAGACTAAGCCGTCGGCATCCTCAAAAATGATAAAAAATCAGCCAAATCTGTCGATCAGTGCTGTGACAATTCGTCGTCGACTAATGGAAAATAATTTGAATACAAGAAGTTCCAGGAAGGTATACTTTTAGACGAAGAAGCACATCGTTGCAAGAATACAAAATGCAAAAGATTATATGAAATGGATTGCCGAAGAGTGGCGCAACGTATTATAGTCAGATGCAGTGTTTGAATTGCTGTGGAAGAATTAGTAACAGCACCAATAATTGTGCTGTTGCTGCGCAGTAATAGTAAAATTGATAAATAGCAAGAGCAGTAGCAGGCACTCGGCTATCGTGGTCGGCAGTCGCTTGTTGCTATCGGATGCGTAAAATACAATATTGGAAGCAATAGTTCACGACGAGCTATCGTAGTCGGCTATTGCAGTCTGCTATGTAAAATACAATAGCCGTAGCAATAGTTCACGAAGAGTTGTGGTAGTCGTCTGTCGGCTATTGCTATAGTAGTGATAGCAGGTGCTGTCGTAGTCGACTATTGGCTATTGTTTTATCGGTCGTAGCACATGCTGTCGTAGTCATTTCACATGCTAATGGTTGCATGTATGATGACACATATGTATCTAAGTGAATTATTACTAGCACTGAAAACCAATTGTTTTTTATTTATTATTGAACATTTGTCCCGCTTATTGAACACTTGTCTCCCGCTTTTTGACTTATACTTAATCTTTTTGTTTTTTATTCATATATTTTCTGTAGTATGGAGGGCACATATCCTTGGCACATTTATAGACCCGTTTATGAAAAAAAATGTTTAATTCGCTTATCTCCTATTATATTAAACGAGAAATAATTGTATGTAAATATATACATATATATAAATATATACACTTGCGCTCACTACGCTAAGTCTTTCGTATGCTACGTACCATTTTTGTTAAAATATATTAATAATTTTTTTTCTGATTCTGATATTATTAGTTTTTATAATCCTGCTATAGTCCATTCTGTGAGTCGGAAAAAACATCGAAAAATACAAATATTTTAAGCAGCATTTTCAGCGATGCTGAACACGATGGTGGTGTTAAATTTTTTTTTTTAGTATGCCACACCCCCTAAATAAATCGAAAAAAAATTTTAACACCATCATCGTGTTCAGCATCGTCGAAAATGGGGGGTGACCAATATTATACCGATAAACGGTGCAAAATATGTGAATTGCCCATTTAGGGGGTGTGGCATACTGCAAAAAAAATTTTAAACGCCACCATTGTGTTCAGTATCCTCGAAAACGGGGGGGACATATATACCGATAGACGGTGCGGAATATGCAATTTCCCCATATTTTGGGCGGTTTTTTGCATTTTTTGGGGGTGTGGCCAGCTCCAAAAAAATTTTAAACATCACCGTCGTGCTCAGCATCCTCGAACACGGGGGTGACACATATTATATCCATAGACGGTGGGGAATATGCGATTCCTTAATTTTGAGACCAAATTTTACCCTGACTGCGGGTAAATAATATTAGATTTGGTCTCGTTCGACCACTGGCCAAATGGCATGCTCATCTGAGAAAAGTAACCTTTTACTGACGTCCAATTTGGACAGGAAAGGTCCTTTCCTGGATCTTTTTGCTTCTAAATTATTATTAATTAGCCTTTTCCGAATAGTTGAAGGGCTGACATTCATGGAAAACACTTTTTTTACTTCATTAGTAGATGCAAAGGGGTTCTATCTCACAAATCTCAACATAGTCCTCTAAAGAATTGGCCACATTTTTGACTTTCTTCCACGCGTTTCCTTCTGTGGCGCATATTTTATTACATTTTCTACCATTCTCTTGGGGCCATTTAACGTTCTGGCTATTTTTCGTTATGAAAATCCGTTATCGTGAAGGTCTTTTATGTCTCTACGAAGCTAGACGGTGCAATTTCGACCTCTCCCCATTCTGAATCACTAAATTATATTATTTGGTAATTTTTTCAAATTATAATTTTAGATCATCTCATATACAATACCGTTATAGCTTATAAATGTTTTAAAACCACAGTTTCAAAAATATAACTTACTTTATATTCGTGTCCCTATTATTTCGCACAGGCTAAATTGCGCCCACTTCACAATATGATAAACAACTTCGAAACGACGTAAAATATTTTTACTCTGATAACGGTTCTTTACTGCATTAATATCCCAGCAAGTAATGTAATATAACATTTTACCTCAATTTATTCAAACAGGAGAAGAGCTGTGTTTGAACTATTTCAATGTAAGTGTCCCTATTATTTTTCACATGACTGTATATTTACATACAATTATTTCTCGTTTAATATAATAGGAGATAGGAGATTAGCGAATGAAACATTTTTTTCCATAAACGGGTCTATAAATGTGCCAAGGATATGTGCCCTCCATACTACAGAACATATATGAATAAAAAACAAATGATTAAGTATAAGTCAAAAAGCGGGAGACAAGTGTTCAATAATAAATAAAAAACATATGGTTTTCAGTGCTAGTAATAATTCACTTAGATGTTTGTATCTTAAAAAATCGACGTGATGCCATGGCCAGCTTAGTCTCCGGACCTTAATCGGATAGAAAATTTGTGATGAGATATCAAACGAATCGTAACAACAGCAAAGCCTTTAAGTAGAACACAGCTTTGACAAATGTTTAAAGAGACTTGGGCTGAAATTCCTGTGAAGCGTTGTAAGGACCTTATTAACTCTATTCCACGTCGATGCAAAGTCGTAATAAACAATAAAGCGTTTACCACGAAATATTAGACCCAAAGAAACATGTATAACATGGAACATGTAGTTTAAATTAAATTGTCGCTTTTTTTAATTTTAGTAACCACTACTATTTTCGTGAACATCATTATTTTTAAATTTTATTTTGACTAACCCATTGCCTTAAAATAAATAAAAGTTTATAACAAAAGAAACTGTACTATTTTTTCAAAATTTTAAATGAAAATTGTTCTCATCATTTAATTAGATAGTAAAACACCCAGGACCCAACGGCACTACTATTTTCGTGAACACAGCTGTATGTATGGATGTTTATTTGCGCAGGAATAGTGAAAAACATTATCTTTTTTGTTGTGAGGACGAAATTAGGCAGACCCTCGTTTTCGCCCACATCAAATCACAGCAGTAACAATAGAGCCAACTACAGTACTTTACACATACTTCTTTTAATTATGCATATTTTATTTAGCAATATTATTAAATTAATCAAATTATTTAAATTAATCGAATGAATTTAGAAATCTTAAAGAGCACATTAGACCGTACCACCTTACAGGCAAAAAAAAAAAAAGTTCACCGTATACCAGCAAATCCAAAGCATTTTTGCAAGGTTATTTCGAAAAAAAATTTTTTTTTTTTTCGACGAAAATATAGGTCGCGCATTTGAGAAAAACATCATATCTTCGGAATTTACAGTCCGATCTTAAAGTATGATATATCATGTATTTTTCTTGAGTAGACCAACTTTTTGATCCAATGATCCTTGACATCAAGTGCCCAGTTTTTGAACTTACCCACCATATCTCAGTTTCTACCATCCTAATGTACCACCCTAATATCAGAAAATTAAAGCTTGCAAAAAATCATTAAATTTTTTCAACTGAAGTATTTCGATTACTCCATTAGAACTATTTTTAAAAATGTTTTTAAAGTTTTTTACCGAACGTAGGGGTCCCCTTATTAAATTTTTCGTCATATCTTCGGTATTTATAGTTAGTAGGGCTAAAATGATTTCGAAACGAATGATAGTTTGAATAATACCGTTATTTCTCTCTTAATGTATTTTATTATTGCTGTTCATTTTACCTATGAGTTACATATCAGTTGGAAATGCGTCTATATTTTATTCCACTAAAGTTATAAAATTTAATTGAATGTTTTGTTATAATGATAACGAACCCAAATCTAAGCCCAGATTTAGAAATTTGCCGCCCTAGGCAGTTGCTAAAATTAACGTCTACCACCCCCCCTCCCCCTTCAAAACTTCTTCAATGGTGGAATAAATTTGGTACGAAAAGCTTTTCAATCAATAAAATGCACTTTTCTGAGAGCAAATATTTTATTTTATTACAGTCAGTAGCCTTATAATCATGAAGTATGTAAGTATATGACCTATGTAATTCAACAATTACCATTATGTATGCGATTGGTTTTTGTGGAAAAATTATTGCTTATTGGTTTAAATTTTTACGTTTTTATTTTCGGATGACAGAGTCATTGTTAATGTCGTCACAATCTGAAGACATGAGTAATATCGTAAAATTCGTTATATCGAAGTGTTTTTTTATTAAAGAAACTGGCTTTTATTATAGCATATATTAACTCGTATAAACGTTAAATTAGATTTTGCAATGCTTTTCTTACTGGCGATCACCTTCACTGATAAAAAAAAGTTATTTCAGTTCAACAGTTATTTTTGAATTAAACAAAGTTCGTTATTAGGAACGGAAAACATTTTTAGCGTTCTTAATTTAGAGACATCAATGGAAAAGTCTCAATTTTAAAAACTGTTCATTAAAATGGAAATTCGTTATATCGTTATACGTTATATTGGAAGTCTACTGTAATCAAATTAAGGGCCGTTCAAGTATTACGTAACGCACTTAGGGGGGTTCGAACAACGCGTTACGCTGCGAGTTAAAAATCTCTTGTTATATTTATTAACGAGACTAAAAAATAACATAAGTCGCTAAAATGGCTTTCCGGTACATTGCGCTTGGGTGATACCGTAACGTTTAAGGAGAGGGTGGGGGGGGGGGTCAAATATATTCAAAAATTGCGTTACGTAATACTTGAACGGCCCAACCAGGTTAGTGCAAGAAAATAACTTTACTTCATAGCTTTCGTTGCTAAACTTAATTGTTTTCACAGCTTATCCATTCCTTTCTCAAAACACAGAGCGTTTTGTTCAAGTAGTACATGAATCTGCAATGGCGGTCACCGATAAACATGATGTTTTTTAAGGGCCATATTTTATCTAATATAGAGAGCCGCCAGAAATACAGCCAACTTAAATCACGTCGAAATATGGTCGATTAAAAGTCTAGGCTTTTTATAAGGAATTCGATGCCACTGTAAAACTAGATAGAAAGACAACAGTAGAGCTCAGAGAAAAGTAACTTGATAAATAAATTAAAGTTTTAACATACATAAATAAGTTGTCTCACTATAAAAGCCTCATGTTTTGTTTAAATGATAAGAAGAGCGAATGAAATTGTACCGTACGGTGATCATTTTCGAGATGCTGGGCAACGGCTCCAATACACTTTATTTAATTTTTTTAATTCATGTTGTAGATCTGGTGTGTTCTTAAATTCAATGACCTTTGGAGCAAAAAAAAAATTGGTCTCCTGGAAACAAAAACATCATATTTAAGATCCGATTCTAAATACCGAAGATATGACGAAAAATTTTATAAGGGGACTCTGACGTTCGGTAAAATACTTTAAAAACCTTTTTAAAAATAGTTCTAATGGAGTAATCGAAATACTTCAGTTGAAAAAATTTAATGATTTTTTGCAAGCTTTAATTTTCTGACATTAGGGTGGTACATTAGGATGGTAGAAACTGAGATATGGTGGGAAAGTTCAAAAACAGGGCACTTGATGTCAAGGATCATTGGATCAAAAAGTTGGTCTACTGAAGAAAAAAACATTGATATATCATACTTTAAGATCGGACTGTAAATTCCGAAGATATGATGTTTTTCTCAAATGCGCGACCTCTATTTTTGCCCAAAAAAAAAAATTTTTTTCGAAATTACCTTGCTTCGGATTTGCTGGTGTACCGAGAAATTTTTTTTGAGGTACGGTCTAGTGTACATGTAACTTTATAATTAATCAGTTGCGTAAGTCATGCCTTTGAGGTGAATACCCTAAAGATATGACGAGATAGAGCTAAGGACTGTGGGAAAGTTCTCAATCATGCCACGAGAGGTAAAGACCCCAAAGATATGGCGGGTTAGACCTAAGAACTACCGGAAAATTCTCAATCACGCCACCAGAGGTGAAGACCCCAAATATATGACATGATAGAGCTAAAAACTACAGGAAAGTTCTCAACCACCCCACCATAGGGGAAGACCCCAAAGATAGAACGGGATAGAGCTAAGAACTAGGATCTACTGGGAAAGCCACTTTCCAATGTGCACTGGCTGGCGTCCTTCGCGACAAAAGAAAGATTTTCCTTTGTGCCTTGCTTTATATAAGGTGCCAGTGTGCCACACGGATCCGTTTCGGATTCATTTAGGATCCGCTTCTTCGTATTATTTATCCGAAACGGATTCCGTTTCTGATACGATTCGAATGCGAAATCTTGGGTGATTCGCCTCCAAACAGCGGAAAGGATCGTCCGCGTTGTCGGATCCGTTTCGAACTCGGAACGGACTTCAAGGATCCGTTTCGGATTCGTTTCAGTTAAAAAAACGATTCCGTAACGGGTCTGTTTAGGAAGTTCGTTCCGAATCTGTAACGGATCCGTTTTAGTTAAAAAAAACGAGTTCGGCTCGCATCCGTTTTATTTAATAAAACGAGTCCGTAACGGATCAGTTTTAGTCTTAAAAAAACGAGTCCGTAACGGATCCATTTATGAAGTCCGTAACGGATCCATTTATGAAGTCCGTAACGGATCCATTTATGAAGTCCGTAACGGATCCATTTATGAAGTCCGTTCCGGGTCCGTTACGGATCCGCATCCGTTTTTGTGCACATTGGGGTATCATGGATTCTTCTTCCTGTTACTTGTGTGTATTGTTCTTCTTCATGCGTGTATGAGGCTTAGGTGAACATGCGTGTCATACAAAGAAAACCAGTTATGGTATGATACAGTTATTTTTTTAGTGACTCCAAATTTTGGCAAAATTTTTTCTCGGAATACTCGGCAAACTACGCCAGTAATTGCTTTCTTTAAAGGGATGAGTTGTCTATTTTTCAAACCTGTCAAAGAATACCGGAGCATAGTATTGTCTCGTTTTGAGCGCGGTAGAGGCCCAACGAAGTCTGCACATAAAGTTGCGAATGGTTGATCAGCGATATCAGTGACCATTAAGGTTGCCGGTCGGGTGTGTTTCTGGCACTAGGGACGTCGTGATTTTCATAGAGCACCGTTGCTTGCTGATGTGTAGGTACGCAGAGTTTCCACTGCATGCAGTCTTCATCACTTGCTGATCCGAGGATATGACGATATAGATTGTTTTCTTCAATTATAAAATCGGAAAATTTAGCTATTTCGTACTTCCTTTATTTTCAACATTCAGATTTCCCTTTTTATATTGCACGTCAAAAGAATGTTCTTGGAGCTCGAGTGCCCACCTGGCGATAAGTCCGGATGGGTTGTCTATGGAGTTCAGCCTTTGAGGGAAAGATAATCCGTAAGCAGTAAGCTGATAGCCTTCAGGATACGGCCGCATCTTTCGGATGCCCCAGACGATTGCGTGACATTCTTTTTCCGTTGCGGATTAATTTTTCTCCGTTGCATTCGGGTGCCGGCTTGCATAAGCTATTACTCGCTCCACTCTTTCTAGGTCTTAAGTCAAAACTGCACCAAACTCGTAGTCCCTAGCGTCAGTTTGAAAAACAAATTTTCGGCTGAAATCCAGGTAAGCCAAGACAGGCACTTCGGTCGAAGTCTGCTTGCTGTTCACTAGTCCAGCGTCAATGTTTTCCTTTCCACTGCACGGTTTTTGTAAAATCTGGTACAAACCTTCGACACCATGATGCGATGCCCAGGCATGGACGAAGTTCCCGAAGAATTTCAGATGGCCATAAGGCCTGTATATATTTCATTTCATTTCTTTATTAAGCCTATGGACAACAATTTCCTTACAGACTAGCAACAATAAGGCATTTAAGAAATGTGTAATATCAAAAAAGCTACAAAAGCAATTGCATGTGAAGGAATGTGTGTGTGCACTATGTTTTATGTTTTGCTATGGTTCTCAACTAGTCAATGCAGAAGATAAATATAGTGTGCTTGTAGACTATTAAACGTCGGCTAACAAAGCTTACTGATGAAATGACGTAGCGTCACGGAAACTAGTATAAGCAGCTCGTTGCCCATTTTTGTTCCTCTAAGGGGGCAGGTCTAGTCATGGCCGTGAAAATTAGGGCATTTTCAATAATTTTTTTTTCGTATAAATTTAATTTATTTAATAAAAGTCATAATGCGGAATTATTACATAATGATTCAACTTGACTTAACGAAAGTTTAAAAAAAACAATTACAATTATTTCCAGATTTTCGGTAAAAAACCAACAGTTTTTTATGAATAGTTATTCATAAAAAATCTATTTAAAAAAAAAAAAAACAAAATCCTTTGATCAAGCACTAGATTTTTATGTTTTTCAAAAACTGTGTAAATTTCATTGAAATCTATCGAGCGGTTTTCGAGTTACAGTGGTCACCGCTTCCGAAAACATAGTTTTGAGAAACATGCATTTAAAGTTTAACGCTCGGTACTCTTACCACCGAGAGCCCTTTGGTTATTGCCAAATAACTCCAAAAGTAATTGTCGGATTGACTTCAAATTTTCAGGATATATTTTTAAGATAGTATACTTTAAGAAAACGCAAAAAAAAAATTTCGATTTCTCAAAAATCATGACTGGATCTGCCCCCTTAATGCATTTTGCGATTATAATTTTTTGTTTGTTTTTTGCTCTAAAACTACTGAACATAAGAGCTCTGTAAAATACATAAAAGATAATATAATTTTAAACAATAAAACTATTTAACATTTTTTTAAAAGTTTCTCCATTATATGAAATATCAATGGAATAGCTTAAGAATAATTCATTAAATGCAATTAAAGCTCTAGTTAAAGGTTCATTTAGAGCATAATAAGTCATGTATTTTAATACAGAAAAAGCTTTTATAACATAATTGCCTAAGTGGGACATTAAAGTCTATTTTTGCTAAGAGATAGTCACAATCAGCAAAGCCACAAATATGTTCGTATACAAACATTAGTGAGAAAACCTTGCGACGACTATCAAGGGACTTCAAATTTAATAGCATACAGCGAGCATTGTAAAATGGTAACGGTTCCGTAAAATTCAAAGAACGCAAAGCAAATTTTAGAAATTTTCTCTGAATACGTTCAAGTCGAACCGAATGTACCATATAAAATATATTCAAGTCTAGATCTCACCAATGAGGTGAAAAGAATCTTCAACGTATAAGGATCAGCAAAATTTACGGAATCAAAATAAATACCTAAATCACATACTTTAGACATACAAGCCAAGTTAACACCATCAAGACTATAAAAAGAAGAGATCCGTATGAAACATTTATTTATATTCAGCGACAAACGATTCCTTTTAAGCCAATTAGATGCAGAATTTAATTCCTCTTGTAGAGTTAAAACATCAAAGTTCAAGTGGACTTCTTTAAAAATTTTTAAGTCGTCTGCATATAACAAAAAGTTGGCGATAATGAAACAATTACTAATGTCATTAACCCGAATCACCCTGGCGTTGCCATATGGCAACTCAAAGTCGACACTTCTTCAAACGATCACAAAATGTACCCAGATTCAAGTACCGTCATTTTCCAGTTAATTTCGATATCACAAAAAAATTTACTCAGGGTGATTCGGGTTAATGAACAAAATAAAAAGAAGGGGACCAAGAATACTACCCTGTGGAACTCCAGAGCTGGCAACAAATGGTACAGATTTACCATTATTTATTTCAACAAATGATACTCGACCATCAAGATAAGATTTAATCCAATCAAGAAAATTGGAGTGAAATCCCATTTTAAACAATTTTACGATAAGAATGTTGTGTGAAACCTTATCAAATGCCTTAGATACATTTGTATAGATAGTATCCACTTAATATCCAGCTTCAAATGCAGAATGGCAAAAATTTGAAAAAACAGCAAGGTTTGAGATAGTTGAGTCGCCAGATATAAAACCATGCTGACGAACACTAATTAAACTTTTTATTGCAAAGTAAAACCTGTTCTTAACCACACTTTCAAATAGCTTAGGAAAAGTTCAAAGCTTTGATATACAGTATTGGCCAAAACTAAAGCACCCCCTCAGTACATTTTTTTCAAATCATAATTTTTTTGTGAAAACGACGTTTTTGCAGCGTGTTGTGAATTTATTATATATATTTATACCTTTATTATTGACAGACAAAAACTGTAAAAGATCAGTCTCATAAATAAAAAGTTATTATCAAAGGAACATTTTAAGCCAGAAACCTTAACGGACAAAACTAAAGCACCCCCTTTTTTATGGTAAGTAAAAATTTTTAAAATTAGTACTTAGTTGCAAATCCTTTATCCTGGACGACACACGCATATCTTTTTGGTATAGTGGAACCTACATTACTAATGATATCCTGCGATATTTTTTCCCAGGATATTTTCGAGGATTGAAACAAATCCGTCGTGGTTTTGCAATTTTCTCTCTTGATTTTCATGTTAACGATCTCCCACAAGTTCTCAATAGGATTCAGGTATTGCAAAGTCGCTGTAAAGAACGGAGGTGGAAATGTAATGGTATGCGGTTTTTTCTTTGGTCATGGGATCGGACCAATTCATAGGATTGATGAAGCTATGTATCGCTCCACGTACGTTGACATATTAAAAGAAGTGATTTTGCCTTATAACGATGAAGATAAGCCACTTAAGTGGAGGTTCCAACAGGACACCGATCCAAAATCACCCCTTAGATTTTTAAGGCGTGGCTTCAGAGCAATAGAGTTGAATTTCTTAGTTGGCCTGTCCTCACCTGAATCCTATTGAGAACTTGTGGGAGATCGTTAACATGAAAATCAAGAGAGAAAATTGCAAAACCACGGCGGATTTGTTTCAATCCTTGAAAATATCTTGGGAAAAAATATCGCAGGATATCATTAATAATGTAGGTTCCTCTATACCAAAAAGATATGCGTGTGTCGTCCAGAATAAAGGATTTGCAACTAAGTACTAGTTTTTAAAATTTTTATGTACCATAAAAAAGGGGGTGCTTTAGTTTTGGCCGTTATGGTTTCTGGCTTAAAATGTTCCTTTGATAATAACTTTTTATTTATGACGCTGAATTTTTAAAGTTTTTGTCTGTCAATAATAAAGGTATATATTAGGGTGTCCCAAAAAAATAAAAGCTAATTTTTTTTAACCCATACCCTCTAATTTTGTTTGAATGATGTTAAAGCAATCGTAAATAAAGTTTCATGTACTTCGAATCACGGCAACCCGTGCCGACTTGCATCGAAACATGTGACTACTTGCATACCAAGGCGTGCGGGAGCTAACATATCGATCTATATGTAATTGCACATCATTTTGTTTGAAATATTAACTTTAATTCATCTTATGAACCACTACAAGGAAATTTATCTTCTGAATCTGAAATAATGGATTCACAAGAAAATCTGGCCTTCCCAACTGAGAGCAATACAGCCTGATACTAATAAAACTTCTGTGAGGAAAAATTTTATCATCCCAAAAATAAGTCTCAGCATTAGATAGTTGTCAGTTAAGTATGAGAAATTCTGTATTTATTATTGAAGCAAATATTGAGCCACATGGACATAACACCGACGAATTTCTGATAAGCAATTCATCCATTCAAAGAATTCGTACGAAAAAGCGAAAAGAGCGCGCAGAAGCTATAAAAGTCGCTTTCCATTGTCCATTGGGATGGCAAACTGTTGTCGGCTTTAGATGCACGCCAATGTAACGTCTATCAATAGTTATTTCGAATGGTAATAAATAACAACTTATCGTTGTGCTAAAATTAGACAACTCTTCACGAAGTGAGCAGGAATAGGCACTTTGGAACGCTGTTATCGACTGGAACCTTGATAATAAAGTTTTTTTTTCTTCGTAATATGTGCTTTATTGGATCTTCCATATTGAGGAACTAACAATAATTTATCATACTTATAATACATGTTTTACTTATATCTGACAGATGTTAGGACTAAAGTGAGAAAAATAAGGAATGGAGTGAAAAGGTTACTTAAGGACTGTCCCAGAAAAAACTTGCACTTTGTTTTTTAGTTATAAAAAAATACCCAGCAATTTTTTTGGTTTTTTTTATTTTTTATTAATAATGGCTAGTGTTCAGAATATAAATATCTAAAAACTAATTAACAATTTTCTTTTTTCTATAAAAATTTCTTACTTTTTTTTTAAGGCCCTTCATTAAATTTTGCACAGTTGTTTCATCGACAGTACGGTACGATCTTTTCCACTTAAGTCTGAAGTCTTGAAAATTTTTTGCAGTCCTGCCACTCTTTCGAAGATCTCTTTTCATTAGAGCCCAATATCTTTCAATTGGGCGAAGCTCTGGGCAGTTAGGCGGATTTGCTATTTTTGGTACAAAATTGATCTTTTTACTTGCATACCATTCCATCGTAGCTTTAGAGTAATGAGAGGTTGCTAAATCTGGCCAGAATATCACGGTACCCTCATGTGCACGAATAAATGGTAGAAGACGTTTTTCGAGGCACTCGTCTATATAAACTTTGGAATTGATTGTGCCTTGCGTAACAAAGAAGCTGCTTCTGAGGCCACAGGTGCATATGGCCTGCCAAACCATATATTGCTTCGGAAATTTCGAAATTTTTTTTTCTTTGAATTTACTAGGCACATTCCCCTTCTTCGGTGATGTATAATCTTCGTGCCCAGGTAGCTGCTTAAAATCTGCTTTAACGTAAGTTTCGTCGTCAGGTACATTTCATACAATTTTCGGGCTCGCATCTGAGCAACCAACTGCTTTTCATCAGAACGGTCTGGTACTTTTTGAACTCTATATATCTTCAGCTTACTATTTTCCTTTATCCTTTGCACAGTAGATTTTGATGTACCTGCTCTATCCGCCATATCTCGCACTGAGGTGTTGGGATTCTGCTTAAAAAGGCGCTTCACCTTCACCGCTACCTTTGGGTTAGAAAATTCTGGTTTTCTGCCTGAACCCTTTTTTCGTGAAACAGGTAGACCCTTCTTATAATTAAAAATAACCGTTTTGACAGTTCTCTCTGATGCACCAACTATTTTTGCTATAGCTGAATATTTTAACCCTGAATTTTGCAGGTATGTGGACAAAATCAGTTCGCGGACTTTTTCTTGCTTGCTAGACATCTTTGTCGTTAGAAGTGCTATCTTCAAGTGTTATACATCATATTAAACGTCACTTTATATAGAACAAATATTGTGTCTTTTTAGACCTATAAGATTATCAGGTAGAGTATAATCTTAAAAAATAAAAGTGCAAGTTTTTCTGGGACAGCCCTTAAATTGTAATTACTGTATTATTAAATCTTTTAATATGCGAAAAGCTGGGGTTGTTGAGCATGTCCTTAACGTTTTTAATGTAATAAGACGAGGAATTTTAAAAGGCAATATTGGAGTATATTCCGAATTAAATGACCATGAATACACACGGTGCGTTTTAAATGTTTTAAATGAAAATCATTTGTCACCGAAAATTTTCTTTTGGATATTATTTGTTATTTCAAAAGAAAAATTTTCGCGTGAAAATGAAAATCATTTAACGTAGAGATTTTTTTTTATCTCAATTTAAAAAAAAAATTAACTTTTTTTTACATTTTTAGGTACTTTTTTGATAAAAAAAGTAGGTAAATAATCATATATACATATATATATATACAAGAAAATTAAAATATATTTTACATAATTAATAATGAGTAGGAGAACCTTTTTGTTTCATAAATGATGAGAATCGGTTTGGCATGCTGCCTACCAGGCGTGTACATTATTCTGGAGTAATTTTATGCCAATTCTCTTGATTAACTTGCCACAAGCTGCTTTTCTCGCGGGTTTTCGTGCGGCTACGATCCGTTTGATTATGCCTCATAAGTTCTCTATAGAATTTAAGTCGGAACTTTGAGGTGGCCAGTTTAGAATCTTGATGGATTGTGTGTCGAGCCAAGATTTGACAAGTGGAGATTAATGTTTTGGATCATTATCAAGCTGGAAAATCCATCTAAGCGGAAAGTTTTTGGTGTAATCGGTGGCCAAATGTTCCCTTAGTATATTCCTATATAAAAATTTGAATGTATGCGTTGCCAGGGCAACAAACAAACGAACAAACAAAAAAAAACATCAAAAAAAGTCTTCAGTTCGCAAACGGAACACTTTTTCAAAGGACTGACTTTTAGAATATGATTTATTCTTTGAGTGAAGTATATTGTACATAGATCCTAACATCGCTCCCATGTATGTAGAACTTGGATTCATCGCTTTAAATAATCATACCCCAAAAATTCTGGCCTTTGAAAAAGTGTTTGCGAACGACTTTTTTTTGTTTTTTTTGTTTGTTTGTTGCCCTGGCAACCCATACATTCAAATTTTTTATATAGGAATATACTAAGGGAACATTTGGCCACCGATTACACCAAAAGTTTTCCGCTTAGATGGATTTTCCAGCTTGATAATGATCCAAAACATTAATCTCCACTTGTCAAATCTTGGCTCGACACACAATCCATCAAGATTCTGAACTTGCCACCTCAAAGTTCCGATAATGGTGTCAAATCTTGTCTCGACATACAATCCACCAAGATTCTGAAGTGGCCCCCTCAAAGTTCCGACTTAAATTCTGTAGAGAACTTATGAGGCATAATCAAATGGGTCGTAGCAGCACGAAAACCCGCGAGAAAAGCAGCTTGTGGCAAGTTAATCAAGAGAATTGGCATAAAATTACTCCAGACCAATGTGCACGCCTGGTAGGCAGCATGCCAAACCGATTCTCATCATTTATGAAACAAAAAAGTTCTCCTACTCATTATTAATTATGTAAAATATATTTTAATTTTCTTATACATATATATATATCTTTTTTATCAAAAAAAGTACCTAAAAACGTAAAAAAAGTTAATTTTTTTTTAAATTGAGATAAAAAAAATCTCTACGTTAAATGATTTTCATTTTCACGCGAAAATTTTTCTTTTGGAATAACAAACAATATCCAAAAAGAAATTTTCGGTGACAAATGATTTTCATTTAAAATATTTAAAACGGACCGTGTACAATCAGGTTCAGAAAATTTTAATCAGTGAATTTCAGGGAATGACAAAGTGAAGTTCGTAAAATGTACCTTACTTGCGAAAGACTTAGAGGACTATAATGAGCTTAAGAAGCAAATAGCATTTTTCCATAAGGAAGAAATAGGTCACTCCGGAATTAGTGCAACATATGAAGGAATAAAGTGAAAATATATAATCCAGCACTAAAAAAGATTGCTCATAAGATTATAAATAACTGCGATATCTGTTCAGGTGCACAATATGATAGAAATCCTATCAAAAATAAATTTAAATATACAGAATCACCCTCTGTAATTATTGACAAAGTACATGTGGACACATATGTTAGAGTATTAGGATGAGTTGATAAGCGTTTCTTGTAATAATATTGAAAATCTAGTTATTTCATCTATGATAGTAGGAGTTTTGACTTCTTTGAGCAATCTAGAATTTTTGAAGTACCACGGAGCTTCTGTTATAGTACGAAGAACGCGAGACTGTGATCGTTGAAGTAACTCAATATTAGATGAGCTAGTAGAGCCCAAAGTTGGATTCCATAAGTCGAGATTGGTTTAATAATTGCGAAGTGCAAATTATTTGTTTTGATACTATATATCCATATACTGGTCGTATTAATGGTGCCTGTGAAACTGAATACAGAAATGCTTATTTTTCCTTGCCGCCATCACTTCTACGTATTGGTATTAAAAACCGTGCTTGAGGCAAAAATTAGCCAAATAACTACAAGCCCTGATATTCTATTGTGGAAAAAGTTCCGAGAAAACTGGATAAATGTACAGAAAAGCTACCGTGCCTAAATGTTTCAGATATTAACAAACTCCTAGAATTTTACCAAACTGAATTGACTAAGAAATATTGCAAACGATGACTATCGAGAATTAATAGAGCTTTCAATAATATTTCTTAGCGGAGATCAGATGAGAACTTTAAGATTCGGCCTCCAGGTGTCATGCGCCAAGCTCGATTGATGGCGGGAGCAATTTATTCATTAGAAATATTATTACTTAGCTCTTAATTCAGAATATTAAACAAGGATAAGGCAGCTCTGTTAGACGTATGCCTGTTCATCGTGACTTCCTACATCAAGTGCAATGCACCTTAGCGGTTAATTATCTTACCAGGATTTGAGCATTTTGAAGGCTTATGAAACAGTCAACAGAAACATCTCAAAGCAGCTTTACAGAAGTTCTGCCAGCATCTATTCGACGATGATGTAGACCAAGAAACGAAAGTAAAAATAGTTACTAACTTAGCCAAAGAAAATCCGTCAGCCTACAGTAAATGCTACGTCCCATCGAATTGTTTAATTTTATTACTTTGATCACTTTCTTAATTTCAGAGAAAAACATCTTCGACTTTATTTCAATAAAATGCAAGTTCATGCTCAATCTACTCAAAATTAATGACAGTTTTCTCATAGAGTGTCCTACTTCATGGTCATATAATGTTTCATGTCAACAAAACAGAAGTGCTGACACAGCAGACTTTCATGGCTTAATCCCTGTTGGTTTGTCAAACCGGAACCGGAACCGGAACCCGGAAAAACTTTAAATTTGGTTTTTAAACATTTCTAATCAAGATGAGTTATTCCTCCAAAAATCTTTTGCAAATTCGAAAAATTGTTTTGGTTGGGCGGTAACCGGTTACTGATAAATACTTAATACATATATATAAGATATAAGTAATACAGTGTTTTATTTACTAGAAAACTATTAAATTCTAAAATCCCTTTAGGGCCTCCATACTAATTTTTAGATCAAACTTTTGACATCAAGTCGGCACGGGTTATCATTATCCGATATCAGTAATATTTAATTTTTGAGCTATTAGGGTCAAACGGAAAAAAATAGAGGGTATGCGTATCTCAATTCAAAAAATAAAATTTCGCCCTTATAGCCTGGGACACCCTAGTATATATATATATATATAATAAATTCACAAGGTTCAAAAACGTCGTTTTCACAAAAAAATTATGATTTGAAAAAAAATGTACTGAGGGGGTGCTTTAGTTTTGGCCAATACTGTAGGTCTATAATTACAGACATCATTTTTCTTACCACTTTTAAAAATGCTATTTTCCATTTCGAAATAAATTCCCTCGAACTAAGGGACATATTAAACAAAAGTGTTATAGGCTTAACAAGTGATCTAAGACAACTCTTCAACAAAAAAGGGGGTATACCATCAGTATCAGACTTCATTGAAGAGTTGAAACTTAAAATACTATTTTTAACGTCATCTTCACTAATTGATAAATTGCCAAAATCAATTTCTGATTGAATGCCATTCAGTATGTATGGATCATTCCAATAACTATCCGGGACAAAATTAGATTCAAAGAAATCCGCAAACATATTTACTATATCATCGATACTTGCAGAAGTTTTACCTTCCCACGATACAGCAGTATGAGCATCAGAAGTACTTTTTTTTGACTCCACATAACGCCAGAAAGAATTCGGGTCATCTATAATGGATGACTCAATCCGTAAAATATATTTCTTATTCAAAAATTAATCTAGACAATTAAATTCCCTTGCATAGTGCTCAAACTTTAATTTATCATCAACGATATTTGTAGCTTTGTAGATTTTAGAAAACTTATTTCGAAAATTTTTTAGTTTTATAAAACCCTTAGTATACCAAGGTAACTTATGAATTTTATTTTTTACCAATGGAATGTTACTATTAAAAATAGAAAGAATATGATTTAAAAATGTATCATAACAAGTTAAAACATTTTTTTTTTTTTGTCCAATCGTTTCTATTGAATAATGCATTTAATAACTGAAAATTACACTTTTTAAAGTTAAGTTTTGTAGAGTTCAATGCATCTAAAGAAATGTTCATGAATATATAAAAATCAGTTTCCAATAATAGTGGTACATGATGCATATCAGAGGCCGCAAAAGGGTGCAAGTACTCTTCAAGAGAAAATTTTATGTTACCAGAAATAAATATTAAATCTAATTAACCCATCTTTGCCCTCACCAAGAAAACGTGAACGGATTTTGATGAAACTTGATACCATACCTTAAATTGGTCCAATCAAGATAAATTTTAAGTATTTCCGGTTTTCGAGTTATGAGATGGTAATTTCACTTACCAGTAGGCTTATACGTATACAGATTTCGACTTGATATTAAATTTTAGACTTAAAGTATTTTTATTCAAACAATTGATTTTTATTACGAAATACTTTGCATAATTTATATAAAAACTCAATATATATGGGCGTGGAACCTTTAGTTATTTTGCAAATTTTATAGATTTTGTTTCTTTTTTTGCCTATGTTATGGCATTAGGTTTAAAAATTTTTCTCAATAGGTTTGAGCTTGGATGCTGAAATTTTGGGAGAATTTTCTTTACGTGCAATGCTAAAACATAGGCCTATGGGCACTCAAACCAAAAAAAAAACCAATCGGATGCATCTTGTTCGCATTTTCAACCACATGAAAAATGTGGGCGTGCAGGGTGTGGCAACTCAATATAACTAAAAAACCTAACGGGCTATATCTTGGCACCTTAGACAGATTTTTTTCTATGCGTAAAAAGTTCGTTTATTGGTCAATATATGGCATGTTGACAGTTCGCATTCTACGAAATGACTTAATATATCGGCCTACTGGTAAGTAAACTTACCACCTGACTTTTCATCCGTATGGATCACGCATGGAGCTACCTGTACTATCCCATAGGTATATATTTGAAAGCTTGCATCAAGGGCATTCAGAATCATATAAAGAATTATAAAAAAAATTTTTATAAATTTTTTTTTTTAAACTTTGCACCCCATTTATGGTTGGCGACATTGCCGGCAATTGTTGCCTTTTTTGTCGCCGAGTAAAAATTTGCTTTATCGTTGGCAACAATTTTCCCATGTTGCCTTAGAAATGGCTTCCACATTTTTTTGTGATTTTATGGAAGGCAACAGTTGCCTGAATAGAAAATCATTTTTGAGTATGAAAATTACAAGCAAACAGCAATTCGAGCGGATGATCGAGTTGCTGAAAGAAAATTCGGAAGCAGCTCGGGGAAAAGGGCAATTCGGAAGCAACAAGGAACAAATGAAATTGTTGTGGAAAAACATCAACCAGGACAGCAACAGAGTGGCTATTTGACAAGCATGGCCATCAGGATAACGTTGCTGCTTGTTTGGAGTCTTGAATCCCCACTTCTACTCCGAACCAGATAAATATTTCTTTGTTCTCATTTCTGTTCTCGTCGATATGACCTCACTTGAAGATATCGTGGAGTTTCATGACAATCACTATGCTCAATAGTATTTACATTCAAGTGTTTATACCGCTATATGTACAGTTGCGAACAGTGAAATCCGGACAAACAAAAAAAATTGAGTAAAATCCTATAGGATCTAAATTTTTTATCGATTCAAAAAACTGATGACAGAATTAGAGAAGCAAATAATTTTTATTGAAAATATTTTGTTGTAGGTCGAAAAACCACACCATAAACATCTATTTTTAGCAAAAAAAGTGAAATATGTCCTTTATTGATAAAAAAAAGTTTTTGGTAAAATGTTGTAAAATTTTATTTTTAAGGAACTAATTCTAAAATACTTACAGCAGGTATTTTAAGAACCAATATTAAGGATTAAAAAAAACAGGTACCAATATTTTGTTGTTCCTCCCTTCGCTTTTATGACCGCCATAACTCGCTGCAGCATGGAAGAGATCAAATTTTTCAAAAGATCTTGCGAAATGCCTTCGTACCAAACATTTTGAATTATTCTGTCTAACTCGCGTAAATTAGTAGATTTGTGGCTTGCTACCTGCATGTTAATTATATGCAAGAGATTCTCAATGGGGTTCAGATCGGGACTATTGCCTGGCCACGATATAGTTGAAATGCCAAGTTCATTCAAATAATTCTTTACCTTTAAAAGAAGAAGAAAAAAAGGATGAACGTTGTGGGTTATTATTAAGTACAAAATAATGATTAACAAAACACTAATGCTTACCAATTGCGCTCGATGACAAGGCACAGAATCTTCTCGAAAAAACACGTAGTCCACACGCGAAAAAGGCTCTTCAATAGAAAGTTCCAAGTTTCCTATCAGGATGTTTGCATAGTCGGCTGCTTTGACAGTTCCTTCAATCAAGGCCAGTTGTCCAACTTGGTAATAAGAAAAGGATCCCCAGACCATTCTACTAATCAGTAGCCTAAATGTTCTTTGGGTGCACTCGTCGCTATAACGCTCTCCAGTTCTTCGGCGCACGTCCAGCGTTCCATCGGAGCCGGATATGTTGAACTTTGATTCATCTGAGAAGATCACAATCTGCCAATCGTATACAGTCCACATTTTGTGCTGGTTGGCCCAATCCAAGCGTTTCCGACGCATTTGATTGGTCAAAAAAGCCTTTTTAGCTAGACGATGTGCAGATAAACCAGCATCATAGAGCCATCGTCACACAGTCATGAGAGAAATTTTTATTACTCCACATTCAGCAAACTATTTTCTAATTTCTACAGCCATTTTGAAGCGATTTTTAAGACTAATCTTTTTTAAAAGTCGATCATCAGCTTCTGTAGTCTTTTTTCGCGCTCCTGACCCTTCCTTTCGACTTGGCGAACCAGTTTTAGAATACTTTTCCGAAAAGTCGGCCACTGAGGACTTACTGAAGCCTACTCTAGCAGAAGTTTCCCGTATCGTTAATATATCGCTTCGAAACGCCAAAATATCGCGGATATCCGCTTCGTTATATTTTTTAAGATTTAGCATCTTTTCAAACACAACAACACAAGAATGATTAAAAACTAAAAGTATAACTTCTATTTATACTAAGATATCGTCCTACCTCTAAAACAAAGCCCTACCTACACATTACCAGTAAAAAAAAAACCATACCTACAAAACAAAGAGGGTGAGACAGGAACGTAAATACATTTTTTTATAACTTTTTTGTTTGTCCGGATTTCACTGTTCGCCACTGTATGTACATTTGTACCCTACAGTACAGACGCATCAGTCGTTTATCTGTAAAATTCTCTCATGCACACACATTTTATATGAAGCAACCCGAAATAAGCAACGCGCTAACGCCAGTCTATTCGATTTTCCAATTTTGACAAAGCGTTGGCAGCTAATTTTTTATTTTATTGTGTTGTAATTTTTTTGCTGCCAGAAACAATAAAGAAATAAACTCCACATCACATTTGACGCTACGCTCTTCTTTAAGTTTGTAGCGTTAGAAAACACAACGCCCAAAGCTCCAACTTATGAACCACAGTAAATGTTAAGCCACTATGAAACCCAGAAAATAAATTACAAGAATCTGTTTTTTTTAAATTCTTTTAAAAACTCTCATTTTAAGTGAAACTGTGCTATAAGTGGCAACTCTGATCAGAAACTGAAAATAAAATTTGTCATCCACAAATTGTGGAATTTGTTTTCATGGCAACTGTGAAATGTTGCCTTACATAAAATCAACAAACTAAACTGTTGCAGTTGTGTTGCCGCAAGGCAACCAACCACCCCAGTGCGCACGGTGAAAAATACGCTTTTTTTCCAATTAGCCCCACTTTTAACTTCTGCAAATTTGTAATTTGTCTAATTATATTGTGAACTTACAGCAAACAGATTTGCAGAACTATATCTTATGTGTTCATTTTCTACTTATACCTCAAAAGCTAATACTATACCAATTTTCAGAGCTATATCTGATCATTTTTTTTTTTTAAGAAAATTTGACACGTTTGACCGTCCACCCACGCTCTCCGCCTCCAATGAGACTTCTGCAAAGTGGACGCTAGTCTTGACGATGTCATTGGGAACTTATAAAACAAAAATCACGACTATAGTCGATCAGTGCAGTTTTATGTAGCCAGCTCTCCGTCTATTACACCGTTTCAAAAAACCAATACACTTGGCCGCTTCTTTCGACACATCGAATACATGATCTGTCCACTTAAGGTCTGATTGAACCGATATGCCCAGAACGTCCAGAGTTGTTGACCTCGCAATATCTAAGTCAGCCATATTAAGGGAAGAAGTGGGGTAATCCATTCGTCTGTGAGACATGAGACAACACTGGGTTTTAGTAGCATTAAAATCGACTCGGTTAATATGACCCCACTCGGTGATTTTGTTGAGGTCATAAGCTAGTGAGTCATACATATGCCGGCCTCTACTGTCAACCTCTATAGAGCTTGGGCGCTTTTTGAAGCAAAAAGAATGACAAATGTTGCTGTCGTCCGCAAAGGAATGGATGGGTTGGAGATAGGACAGAGCCCTGATGAACGCCAGCATTAATGAAGTGTTCATTGGAGGTGAATCCGTCCACCACAGTACGGATAGAGCGATTACTGCTGAAGCTCGTAATCCAACGAGCAAAGGAATCGCCAACACCAAAGGCAATTAGTTTTGGTACAAGGGCGCGATGCCACACTCGGTCAAACGCCTTAGAAATATCCAGAGCGACAACCATACTTTCACCGAAAAGGTGAACACATTGGTTCCATTTCACAGTGAGAAACGACATAAGATCACCAGTAGAACGAGACCTACGAAAACCATATTGGCGATCACTAAGTAATTCGTTGCGCTCGAGATATTTGACAAGGTGGAAGTTTATTACGCTGTCCATAACTTTGGAGAGCGCAGAGCATATCGCAATGGGTCGGTAATTATTTGGGTTGGAACCCTCGCCTTTTTTGGAAACTGGCTGGACATTAGTAACCTTCCAACATGTTGGGAATATTCCATCAATGTAGGACATGTAAAAAAGGTACATGGGCTGATATGCCATCGGGACCTGAGGCTTTATTTATGTTGAGGTTTGCAAGAACTTTTTTTACTGCCCTGGTTCGAAAATAAATAGGCGGCATTGACGTAGACCTACTCTGAACAGAGGGCAAAGGCTGACAACTACTTGGGAGTGTACCATTTTTTGCAAAGATGCTAGCCAATAGATTAGCTTTATCAGCAGGGTCAGTAAATATTTGATCATTCGTTAAGAGAGTTGGAATAGTTGATGAGGACTGATTTTTCACTCTCTTAACAAATGACCAAAAACTTTTGCTTCCTTTGGGTAATGAAAGGATTCTTTTGCGCACGTTTTGTTCGTAAAGAAACTTTTCGCGCTGAATCGTGGCATTACAGCAATTTCTAGCTTCGATGCAAAGCCTTTCATGGGGTAGTGCACTAGTTGAGCCAGTAAATTAGACTCGGCCTTCAGGAGTTGTATGGCTAGAATGGCGCAACCAATTAGAGTTATGGACATTGAAATCACCAGCAACAAAAATTTCACTATCCGGGTACGACTCTAAGATCTTGGAAATCGAATTGGAGAGAATGTCAATCTCCAAATTCGGGCTTCTATACAGGTAACAGAAATGTAGAATGTGCGATTGAACTTTGAACTTAATCCACATGGAACTAAATTAGGCATCCGTCGTGTTCAATTGTTGTTGACACTGGTACGCTACATCGTTACGTATATATGTATATTGCGAGGCCCTTATGGGTAGAGGATAGTGATAGTAGGTGATAATCAGGTATGTGAAAATCCAGTGGATCAGCATCCTCACACACCTGAGTCTCACCAACTGCCAATACTTGGGACTGGAGACATGGGCATAAACCGAAAACAAGTTCGATCTAAGGCCGCAGATGTTGCAGAACTCAAAGCGAAATGTGTCCGACATTTGTGACACCAAAAAACCCAAGATAAAAATCACTGCCTATTGCTAGTGGAGCCCAGATCAATACTAAAGAGTAAAAGAGAATTAAGTGAGCAAGTGTTATGCCTTTGACCACTCAAGACTCAGATTCCCAGCACAACCCAACTACAACCAACAATTAGCTTAGATGATGATAAGGAGAGAAATACACTTCCAAACAAAAGTAATTGCAATTTTTATTGTTGTATACTGTAGTTTATGTTGTTTTGCAAGTTGTTGTTCAATTGCAGTATTTTATTTTGTTTTGTCGGGTTGAACGACTTGTCAGTTGTTGTTGCGATAAGTATTTATTATTTGTGTTAAATAACTTATTTTGTTATTGTTTAGTGGTAATTTATTTTTATTTTTTTTGCTTTAGTTTGAGGTTTCTTGTAATCTTGTTGGTTTAGTTAATGTAAGAACTCGCGACGAAAAACTGTTAAAAACAAAAACACGGGCCACAATATTAAAACACAACGAGAAAAAACATTGAAACAAAACTCAACAGAACAATGAAGGTGACCGCGCGACACCTTTTCTCACGAATAGATAAGAACAACTACTGTGCCAAAACTCTGCCCAGGGCAACGTCAGTGAAGATGTGGTTGTCACCGTAGTGAAAAAAATTCATTGGATACGAAGGGTATTGTGTCTTGGAGTCTTGCTCTACCCTGTTTCCCACACAGCATTCGACTGTTTTCCTGACTCGGCGGCCGCTTGTCCCGTAAAAATAGACCCTTGGGTTACGACAATCTCTGAAGAAATGTCCCTCTTGTCCATAGCGTCGACAGACTTTCCTGGGGTCTTGGAAAACTTCGCCGTCTTCGGTTATCATACAATTTCTTTCCACCTTATTTCTTGTCACTGGATGTCTTGAACCTGATGGGGGAGTTGGTGTTGTTGTCGCACGCACTGGTGCAGATTGTCTAGACGTCAGATCACTCTGCTTGTATGTCTTCAAGCTATTTAATGAGGTCAATCAGCTCATCTAACGTTGAAAAATCACTGCGACGAATATAAAGTCAGATCTACTGTGTACATTTTGGAAAACTATCCAATTTTTGGTCTTTAAGTGCCACCAAGAAGTTCTTGAATGGTTTCCCAGCTGTTTGCGTTGACAGATTTCATCTTCAAGTTGTTCAAAACATTTGATTGGCCAGAAAAATCGACGAAAATCTCTGCTAAATATGGTCCAGCTTCGCCACTGACGGTTGTAGTTACGAAACCACAATAGCGCTTTGTCCTTTAATAATTCAGGCATAGTCCTAGGCAGCTGATCTTTGTTTAGACTGTAATTATTTGCTAATTCTTCCACTCTTTCCAGAAAGCCGAGTAAGTCTCTGCCATCGTCATATTTAAATGACAATTTGCTTACTTGATCTATCACCAAACGATACGTCATGGCACTTTCTTGTCTACTGGGAACTCCAGGTATGGAAACGATATTTACGGTTTTTTTGGGTTGAATATTTAGAAAATAACTTTTTTGTACGCTTTTGAGGTTATGTATAGGGGGCTCCACTCCGCTAGCTCCTCATCTGACGAATTTTGATATAAAAAAGTGCATCTAATAGGTCACAAAGCGGTCATAATTAATCAGTAGTCCGAATAATTGGTCAGCAAGAGTATATTTCTTAAAACGTTTTTAATAACACCAAGGTAATCTGCAGATTTTGGCAGCTCATCTGACAAATTTTGAAATAAAAACATATGCATCTAATAGGTCACGAATTGGTCATTTAGTCCAATTAACTGGTCAGGAAAAGTAAATGTTTTAAAACTATTTTAAAAATTTAAAGGTCATAAATGAATATTTTGGCACCTCATCAGGCGAATTTTGAAATAAAAACATATGCATCTAATAAATCACGAATTGGTCAGTTAGTCCGATTAATTGGTCAGCAAAACTAAATTTTTTAAAAATATTTTTAAAAATTTTAAGGTTATCTGCAAATTTTGGCGCCTCATCTGGCGAATTTCGAAATAAAAACATATGCATCTAGTTAGTTACATAGTCCGATTAATTGGTCAGCAAGAGTAAATTTTTTAAAAATTTCAAGGTTTTCGGAATATTTTGGCACTTCATCTCGCAAAAAAAACGAAATATTTAAAAATATGATCCTACAACAAAAACTTTAAATTGAGTAAATCTAATTTTCTAGGGTTTAGTAAAGGGTAGGTAGTGTAATTATAGGCTATTGATTATGTATTTTAATAAGGAACTAACTCGTTAAAGAAATGTTATTGTCTTATATAATCAATTGTATGTACCTTAAAAATTATTAATCCAAAAGAGCGACTAAATTTAAGCTTGGACTTTTGAGTTCACAGCTCAAAAACTATATATTTTAAATATGTATATAAGGGTGGATCTTATTTGGATTTTATGCGAAAAGCACCCCAATCGGTTCGAAACAGGATAAAAAAATTTATTTAAATTTCTATCTTTAACGCATACTTACTCTATTTCAAAGTGAAATTTCACTTAGGGGCCGTTTAAGTATTACGTAACGTAATTTTTGAAGATACCCCCTCCCCCCTCTCCTAAACGTTACGGTATCACCCAAAATACCATGTTTACCTAAAAGTTACAATTATGTTGCGCAATGTACCGCAATGTCTTTTTAGCGACTTTTTTTAATAGTAAATTTAATTTATTTGTAGCAAAAACCGTTATAATACATATTGTTATAACACTATTTACAGAGATTTAGTATAAATACTTTTTTCTGAAAAATATTTGTTTTGTATATAAAAAAAAAAAATAATAATAAATAATAATTATGCAATTTAAACGGAGGGTGGCAACCCAAAACTTCTAATAGAAGAAAAAAAAATAAAAAAAAGTATAAATAGATAAAGAAAAAAGGAACAAAAAAGAAAAAATATTGGTGTAAAGAAAATAGTAAACAAACAAAAAAAAACAAATAATAGAAATAGATAGATAAATAAATAAATAGATAAATAAATATATGTAGGTAAATAAATGAATAAGTAAATAAATAAATAGATATTTAAACAAATAAATAACTAAATAAACAAATAATCACTAAATGTATAAATGAATGAATAAATAAATAAATGTATGTATAATTGAATAATTAAATGAATACTTGCAAAAAAAAAAATAGATTAAAATATGTTTATAAATAAATCAGTTTGTAAATAAATAAGTTTATAAATAAATAAGTTAATATATACTATCCATAAATATCACAAATAAGGGGGTTGTCTGACATATTGCACAACATTTTATATTTTTCAGACATTTTTTCAGATGTGGTTTCTATATAATTTTCTCTATGTAGCTGCTTGGTTGCATAATACTAAGACAAGTTAAGCATCATCTTTAATAGTTTGTTCTGCAAAATTTGCAACTTCTTAATCTGCGTTTTTGCACCAAACCCCCAAATCGGACATGCGTGTAAAATTATTCCTTGTAACACAACTTTTCCTAAGATGACCTTGTTTTCATTGCTTAGTAGCGAATGGATGCAGCATACTTTTTGCTTTATTAATATTAATTATTAATCTAATGTTTTTAAAATGCTCAGTAAAGGTCAACTTTTGGTCAAAATGCACACCAAGATATTTTACGCAGTTCTGCCATTCTACTTGGACATTATTAATTATTAAATGGTATGGTGGATAAAAACAGTGTTTTCTTTTTCTTGTAAAAAATATAGTCTGAGTTTTGCCACCATTAACCTTGATTTTCCATTTATTAAAATAGTCTAATAACTCGTCCAAAGCACATTGTAATTTAGTCACTATATTTTGACCAAATTCATGTGAAAAATAGATTGCAGTATCGTCAGCGTATGTTGCATACAAACAATCGGGATATTTGGGCATAGCAAAGCAGTAAACCAGGTACAATAAAGGTCCCAATACAGATCCTTAGACAACCCCGGCGGTAATCTGAAACAGATCTGAAAATTCATCATTTAAGCATATGCAAAAATACCGATTTGAGAGGAAGCTATCAATCAACTTAACTAGTTGTAAGGGGAAATTAAAATTAATCATTTTAAAAATTAAACCTTTATGCCTGACGGTATCAAATGCTTTCTCAACATCAAGTATAAACACGCCAGTAGACTTACTCTCTCTGAAATTATGTTTTACATGTTTGCATAAACTGTGTGCTTGTCAATGTAATTGTGTGCAGTCAAGAGGCTTACCCGGTTTCGGAATTGGTACAACTCTTGCAACTTTCCAGGTATTGGAGAAATATTGCAATTTAATGCAAGAATTAATTATAAAAGTTAAATATGTTACAGCTATTTCAGGTAGATGTTTTAGCATAAAGTTCTTGATTTCATCTAATCCAGAGGCTTTTCTAGGACGCAGCTCTTTGATTAATAGTATAATACTATTACTAGAAACATATTCACTTGACAAAGTTTCAATTGAAATGTCTTTAAAGCTGTATATACAGAGCTTACTAAATTATTGTTTACAGCAGTGCCTGAGTTTTCAGATACCTTGTGATTTTAAAGAAAGTTTCACAAAAGGGTTTTGCTTTCGCTAAATTTGAAACTATCATTTTGCATTCTTTTTTGATGGGCTGTATTTTCATTTTTCTCTTTTTTAAACAGTTTGAGATATTCCAAAAAGGCTTTGAACATTTATCTAATGAAGCCAATTTATTATTCCATTCTGTGTTCCTAAGTATTGAAGTTTCATGACGAATATATACGTTATATCTAGTCATTACAAACCGATCTGATTTTTGCCTATACCTTACCCATTATTGACAAAAATGATTTTTCTTTTTAATTAGACTTAATATAAAAGATGGCAAAGTACTTGAAACTGACTTTATCACCCTAATTTTGTAAGTCGTCAACGACTCTCGTCTCGATTTGCTGTCGTCTTCGCTTCGACGCCGCTTCGTCTCAGTTTTGGTATCGTGTAACAAAAGCGAGACGACTCAGAAAAAAATCAATAATTTGAATTGAGAAAAATGTCATCTTTAATTTTGCTAACGTCAAATTATTAAAATAATTGTCAAACGGATGTATTCTTGTTAGTCTCAATAAAGAATTCAATTCAATTCAAATAAAATAATTGATATAAAAAAAAATATGGATTCAATTGAAGTTTGGTTTTCGTCAAGCAGTGATGACGAAAGGCCAAACTCTCATATAGAGCGCAGTATTTATTGAAAACGCCACCACCAGTGGCTCTGTTTTCTTTGCTGTTATGAATGACTTTTTTTTTTGGTTTGAATTTGAAATCTTTTCAAACCGTTTTGAAACCTATTTTTTAATGATTAAACTTTAAAATTTTACCTATCGCCAACCATCACCATCACGAATGGCCATTCTTTTTTAAAATCGACGGTAATGCCTTTTTTAAAACCATTTGCTAGGCCAATATTTTCCTGCATCAACTCGACCAACTTGCCAAACTGGTCTTGATTAGTACATTTCATTTTTTTTTTTAAATAAAATATAAAATTTCAACAAAAAACATTCAAATTCACACGAACGAACGGTCGTCGTCTGTTAAAACTCAGGTGACATTTAATCAACGAAAGCGAAAGTCGCTTTCGTCAAAAGGCGACTTCGTAAATACCAAAAATAGGCGAAGATTTCGATAGTTATCGAAAGTCGTTTTAGACGATGCCAATTTATTAGAGACGACAAATAAGCGAAGACGAAGACGACTTACAAAATAAGGGTGTATATTTTTAGATGGTACCGTAACATTAATAGAAATCAAAATGCTATCTGAGAAAATTTCGACTCTGATCAATTTGATTAGTGCTGCTTATATTATTAATATCACAAGGTAAATTTTTTAAAGCATTCTTTAAGTAGAGTTTATACTTTTCCCAGTTTGCTTTTTTATACTGAAGTACTGCTTTTGAAAACAGGTATAAGTTAAGGTCAAATTTAACAGGAAAATAGTCTGAACTTAGTTGATTAAGGGCAGCTGGTGTTGATATATAGTCCGGAATATTCGTGATAGCTAAGTCCAGAGTAGATGGATAAACATTTGCAGCGGCAGGGATATAACCGGGATGATCTGGATAGGCCACGTCATAAGGAAGACGTTAAATTGTATCACATAGGATATTGCCCCAAGAATTGGCACGACTTACCGACTTCTGTTATGTTTAAGTCGCGTTTGCGATAACAATAAATAAAACTAGAGATTATTAACTCGCAGCGTAGCGCGTTGTTCGACCCCCCATCCCCTAAGTGCGTGACGTAATACTTGAACGGCCCCTTAAGAGAAAACCAAATGCGACGCCCCCAATCGGTTCAAAACAGAATAAAAAAAATTTTAAAGTTTATTTAAAATTTTCATCATTAACCCTTACTCCCCCTATTTCAATGTGAAATTTTGTTCATTATTTTTGTATACAATTCGCTTGGAAAATAAAAAATGTTTGGTTTGTTTGTTGGCTTTTTTTTAATATTAATAATAATTAAATAATAAACTACAGCCAATTTAGCAGCGATCAACATTCCTGTAAAATTTTACAAGTTGATTCAATGCTTTGTTTTAAACAAACTTTGAGAAAAACAAAGGAAAAAAACAACAACTCTAGAATATAGACATATGTTTCGATTCTTAAAATCTCATCACTATATTTTTGGTTGATGCCTACGTCAGCACTCAAATTACACCCGCTATATGAATACAAACCTAACGAAAAGCTTACTTTTAACTTCAAGCAAATGGTGCAAATTTTTGAGTGAAAACAAGATCACACCATTGCGTTGAAATTTTAATCAGCTGTTCGCTTTGTTTACATTCCTAAAGCATGACGTCAACTTGAGTACATTTACCGCCAATTTCCTTTATTATCGTAGTTTCTCAATTATTTGCTATGTTGTAATGCACAGCCGTTGGCTGTGAGACACTACTTGCTTCAAATTTTGCGATCCTGGTGTATCCCATAATTTAGAAATTTTTGGTTTGTTTGCTGGAATTTTTTAATATTAATAATAATTAAGTAATGAACTGCAGCCAATTTAGCAGCGATCAACATTCCTGTAAAATTTTACAAGTTGATTCAATGCTTTGTTTGTAAACAAACTGAGAAAAACAAAGGAAAAAAACAACTCTAGAATATAGACATATGTTTCGATTCTTAAAATCTCATCACTATATTTTTGGTTGATGCCTACGTCAGCACTCAAATTACACCCGCTATATGAATACAAACCTAACGAAAAGCTTACTTTTAACTCCAAGCAAATGGTGCAAATTTTTGAGTGAAAACAAGATCACACCAATGCGTTGAAATTTTAGTCAGCTGTTCGCTTTGTTTACATTCCTAAAGCATGACGTCAACTTGAGTACATTTACCGCCAATTTCCTTTGTTACCGTAGTTTCTCAATTATTTGCTATGTTGTAATGCACAAGCCGTTGGCTGTGAGATACGTAGGCATCAACCAAAAATATACTGATGACATTTTAAGAATCGAAACATACAGTGGCTCACAGCTTATTTGATACAGTGCATACTTTTAACTTCAATGCTCTGTAACTTTGAAACTAAGTAGAATATGAAAAAAATTTTGATACCATTTGAAAGAATAAAAATTGTGGTTTAAAAAAATGTTTATTTATTGTAAACAAATATTGCCTGGAATTTTTATAAAAGAAAATCGAAATAAACTACTAAATTTCATGTCACAGCTTATTTGATACAGACATGTATAAATTGAAAAAACAATGTTCAAAATAATGATTTTGTAATTTTCAATATGTAGTGTGGTAGCCTCTTTGGTCAACTACAGCTTAAAGATGGTTTGGCATCGAAGCTGCAAATTTTTTATTGGTATCTGGCGAATTATAGCGCCACTCAATTTTAAGTGCCTTTTTAGGTCGTTTTTGTTTGAAATGTTGTGTATTCGAATATTTTTTTCCAAAATCGCCCATAAATTTACAAGCACATTTAGGTCAGGTGCCTATGCTGGCGGTGCCATGAAATAAGGGCAATTGCATATTTACCAGAATTGAACTATAACCGCTTTGTATTTTGGGTTTATATCTTAGTAAAACCGCAAATTTGTCTGCATGCCCAGATTTTCAGCACTATGCAACTAATTGCCACTTATAATCTGAAGACACATATCTATATTCATGATATTTTCCATAAAAGCCAAATTTCCGGTACCAACAGCTGACATGCAACCCAAAATACAAAACGGTTATAGTTCAATTCTGGTCAATATACAATTGCCCTTATTTGATGGCACCGCCAGCATAGGCACCTGACCTAAATGTGCTTGTAAATTCATGGGCGATTTTGGAAAAAAATATCCGAATACACAACATTTCAAACAAAAACGACCTAAAAGGGCACTTAAAATTGAGTGGCTCTATAATTCGCCAGATACCAAAGAGGCTACCACACTACATATTTAAAATTACAAAATCATTATTTTAAACATTGTTTTTTCAATTAATACATGTTTGTATCAAATAAGCTGTGACATGAAATTTAGTATTTATTTCGATTTTCTATTATAAAAATTCCAGGTAATATTTTTTTACAATAAATATACATTTTTTTTAAACCACAATATTTGTTCTTTCAAATGGTATCAAAATTTTTTTCATATTCCACTTAGTTTCAAAGTTACAGAGCATTGAAGTTAAAAGTATGCACTGTATCAAATAAGCTGTGAGCCACTGTATGTCTATATTCTAGAGTTGTTGTTTTTTCCTTTGTTTAGCGGGTGTAATTTGAGTGCTGACGTAGGCATCAACCAAAAATATAGTGATGAGATTTTAAGAATCGAAACATATGTCTATATTCTAGAGTTGTTTTTTTCCTTTGTTTTTCTCAGTTTGTTTACAAACAAAGCATTGAATCAACTTGTAAAATTTTACAGGAATGTTGATCGCTGCTAAATTGGCTGTAGTTCATTATTTAATTATTAGAAATTAATAATAAATAACATATTGAATTAAAGGCAATTAATTGGGCTTTCTTAATACCGTAAAAAATTACAAATTACACTAGTTTACAAATTGAAAATAGTTTTTTCTTAATTGAAAACAGGCTGTTAGGTCACTTTTGTTTCTATGAATAAAACAATGTTAAATTCATTTGTTCACCCGACGTTTCGCTTAGGGGTATGTCAAAATTCTTTATTGAGTATTCATATCACACTGTTAACGAAATTTAAATTAAAACATACATATTTGTTACTGACTATAAAAAACTTAGGTTTGTCGAAAAAATTATAAGAAAAGATAAAAAAAATTTTTTTTTTTTCATTTGATTAATTTACGCGTCTTATAAAATGGACGATATTTTCGAGGCTGCTACACATCTTCCAAGGAAAAATGTACCGCCTGATAAGGAAGATGGTATCAATGAATTTGAGACATTCCTGCAACAAAGTGGAGCAGACAACATTCTGATGCAACCCACCATGGGACAACACAATATCAACCATATATATTCAGTACCAGCCACATCCATAGCTAGAGCCCCACCTGTCGAGGCTGAAAATTATGAATATGGTCATGATGATGATTTAATGAAAGATGACAACTCTAATTTCATTACAATTCGAAAGAGAGCCAAGAGGTCCAGTTTTGGTGAATTTAAACAACTAGATATGTCCAGTTTTCCTTCAAATTTGGAAAATTCAAATCGCTATGCAGCTCTCGCTGACATTTTTATTGAGACAACGCAACAACAATCGGCAAAAAAAGTGGTAAGTTCCAGTAAAAATTATGTGGTTGAGCCAGTTAAACATTCAAAATTCTGCCCTCCAATTATAATTTACAACGTTAACGTAAAAAATTTAGTTGATCAGCTAAATAAAAAAAGTCCTAAGCTAGATTTTAAAATTATTAATAAATCTCGCACTAAAAGTAAAATTTACTTAAAAGATCCTAATGTTCATTTGGAAATGATGGCTCTTCTAAGAGAAAAAAAAATTGAATCTTTTTCTTTCACCCCAAAGAAGTTTAGGCAGGTCAGTCTTATTCTACGTGAACTTCATTTCTTGTCAGACATTGTTGAAATACAACAGGAATTAGATAAAATTCTTCCAAAGACAGTAGAAAAAGTTGTGAAGTTTACAACTCCAAACTCACTCAAGAACAATTTCGAAACCGGTCTCTTCCTAGTTACCCTTTTTCCAGAGAAAAAATTTAACGATGTCGCCAAGATTCGAAATCTGATGTATCAGGTGATAAAATGGGAAGCTCCAAAGTCTCTTAGTAAGGAGGTGCAATGCAAGCGATGTCAGCAATGGGGGCATATTGCTAAAACGGGTCTTACCGTTGCGTAAAATGTGAGAAAGATCATGGACCGGGAGAATGTTCGTTGGCTGAAAGTACAGATGTGAGGCCTTTCTGTATAAATTGTGGTGAATCGGGTCACCCAGCCAACTGGCGGGGATGCCCTTCCTATAAAGACCATGTTAGAAGAAAAAAACTTTTGATAAACCAGGCCAAGGAGAAAAAACTAATTGCTCTTTCAAATGTCCAGAACGCAGTCAATAAACAATCATTGGTAATTGAAGGTAAATCCTATGCAAGCAATTTTCATCAATCGCATAATTACAACCATTCCATTAATGCAGAGAAGCCTTCAATAGTTAAAGAATTTTTGAAGGTTGCTAATTAAATTTTTGAATTAGAGCAGCCACCACTTGAATTACGAGTAGAAAATTTTATCAGAAACTTTAAACAATTATCGAAAGATGAGGTTAAAAGAGAGTGCATAACACTCTTAAAAGAGGTCAGGGAGAAGTATGGTCCATAATGTGACAAACTTTTTGACTTATAATGTGAGATCCTTGGTAGAGGGAAGTAGATTGATCGAGTTGAAAAAAATTCTAGATGCTAATCTTATAGACATTTGTTTTCTTCAAGAAACTCATATATCTAGATCAAAGAATATGAATCTGAACAATTACAATTTCGTTAGAGACTATAGTCCTCAGGGAGTTGCCATTGTTTTAAGTAATCGTTTTAAATATTCTCTAGTCAAATTTACAAATGTTTCTTTTCCACATATTTTCCTAGATGTATGTGTTTCAGTTAATGGTTTAAATAAACATTTGTTAATAGGATCTATTTACATTCTGTGTAATTTCTTGCCTGATAGTTTTGTAAATGGACTTGTTGAAATTACAAATTGTGCATCCAAATTCAATGAACTAATAATTGGTGGAGACTTCAATTCAAAACATCGTTCATGGAATGACAGTTTAAACAATTTAAATGGTAACACATTTTACAATTGGTTAGAAAATCATTCACTTGACTTTGTCAGAATTTGTGACATAAACCCGTCTTACCCAAACGGTAGTTCTTTTCTTGATCACTTTGTGTTTTCAATTAACTTAATAGACAATATAAATCCAAATTATAAAATTACAAGTCTTTCATCATTTTCAGACCATTTTCCACTACATCTTCAAATAGAGTTGAAAGACATTATTTTTGCTTTAAACCAACCAAGGTCTTACACTTCATTTAAAAATACGAATTGGGACGATTTCAGAGTAGATTTAACGATATTGATAATAGTTTTCCACCCAACTTTGAAATTGACCATTATATAGACTTTTTTACGTCAGCTATCAACTCTACTAAGGACTTGCACAGCGAAACAAGTGAAGTTAAAAAATTTTCTACATTACTCCCTGATTCAATTAAGAAATTGTTTAAAGTTAAAAATATTTGGCAAAGAAAACTGAAGAAAATTTTTCACACAAATTTCAATAGAACAACGCCAGAGTACAAACTTCTTGCTAAACAAATTTCACTCCTGAAGATTATTATAAAAGAGCAAGTAGAAATACATCAAACTCAAGAGTTTGGTGAAAGACTTAAACTTATTAAACCGGGACCTTCGGCATATAAACAAATTTATAATTTGATCAAAAAAAAAAGGAGGGAAATCTTGTTCGAAAATTGTTCAGGAAGATTTTGTAATAACTGAGGATGTCGAAAAAGTTGAAGTTTTTTAAAGTCACCTTAAAAAAGTTTACGAAGAAACATTCCCGATTAGATCAGATATTTCTAATTTAGAGTCTCATATATCTTACTCTTGATTCATATCCATCTTCAATTTATAAATTCTCTTCGGACTTCAACTCTTTGACTAATTCAGATACTCTACACTTTGTCAACTCTGAAGCTGTATGTTCCTATGTGCAGGAGCTAAACGCCAAGAAATCCGCTGGACCGGATACCATCTCAAATTTTATTATTAAAAAATTGCCTAAAATAGTTTTCAACTTTTTAGTAATAATTTTCAAGAATTGCATAAACAATGGATATTTTCCAGTCTCCTGGAAAATTGCTAAAGTAATTCCAATTCAAAAGAAACCCAATTGCTATGAAATCAATAACTTTAGACCTATATCCTTATTGTCAAACCTTGGTAAACTATTTGAACGAGTGATTTTAGATAAAATGGATGAGGGTATCAATGTTCAGTATATCCCAGATTTTCAGTTTGGCTTTAAAAAACAACATTCTACTGTGCATGCTCTTTTGAAATTTGAAAACGATTTAATCATTAACTTCGACAACGGAAATGCACGGTAGCATTATCTCTAGACATAGAGAGAGCTTTTGATAAGGCTTACCATAATGGAATTATATATAAACTAATAATGATTGGCTTTGATCCTTCTATTATTAAAATTTTGCAGTTTTTTAAATGACCGAAAGTTTTATGTAAATGTTGATTATGCTTCTTCAGGATATGGTCTTATTAGGAGCGGTGTCCCACAAGGAGCAATAATGGCTCCTCACCTATACAGTACTTTCATTCACGATTTCCCGCATACTCATAACGGTTCAACATGCATACTTTATGCTGATAACTCGCTTGCTTATGCTCATGGTAATACTCCAGAGGAAGCTTTGAGTTTAGTCCAAGCGCATTTAGAAAAAATTAACTGTTTTTATAAGGATTGGGGAATTAAAATTAATGCAACCAAATCTGAAGCCATTTGCATCACAAACCCTTCAGGAAAATGCCACAGGCACACTGTTCCTCAAAGTAAACGCTTGAAATTATCACTAAATGGGGCAAATATACCATTCAAAAACCAAATTAAATATTTAGGCATAACTTTCAACAAACTTTTAAAATTCAATATACATGCAAATAGTGTTCTAAAAAAAGCAAATAAAATTTTGAGAATATTTTCTAACTTATTAAGAAATAAATATATGCCGGTAACTACTAAGTTGCTTATTTATAAAAGCATTCGTTCAGTTATAATGTATGGGTTTCCCATTTTGTTCACAATTTCCCCAACAGTTGCACAAACCCTTGAAAAAATTGAACGTAAAGTTTTACGTTTATGCATTGATCGTAACTTTGAATCCTTCACAAAAAGATACTCAAATTTTTACATTTACAGCCACGCTCGCATTGTCCCTCTTTACAAATATCTACTTATACATTTGAAGAGATGTGTTAACAAACTGCCTTGCATAGAAAACGATTTGGTAAATTTGGTATATAATTCGCAAAAGGAGTTTAGCTGGTCTAACTTTATTTACATTTCGCCAGTGGCCATAATAAATGAAAATCTAAATTTAGAGGAATGTATAAATCCCACATCGCTTTTACCGGAATTTTTTACAAAAGTAAGCCCTGGTACTCACAGAGGCTAAATAACTCTTAATGTAACGTGTTAATTAAGTGTATATATGTAAATAATGTAAATAGTTTAGTGTTAGTTTTGTAGTTGTAAGTTTGTTTTCTCTTTAAATTCACTTGATAAAACATCAAAGCCATTCAAAAATGCCGAGAGCAAGCAATTGATTCTATACATATTTAATTTAATAGCTGTTAACATTCATTCACATTTCATTGAAATAGAATAAATTTTTACGATATCTATGTATATTCTTTCCATGTTATTCCTTAGTGTTCTAATGTAATCGACTTGAAGCCTCAATAAATTTTACTTACTATCAAAAACTTACAGTAGGAAAACATTATTTGAATTTACAAAAATATAAAATACAAAATTAAAAATTTTTTTAATACGATGTCTGCGATTGTCGGTGATAGAGGGTTTCCCATCGGCATGCCAAAGGTCTGATTATATAATTTGTTTTTGTATTGGAAGTAATTATTTTCTTGCAAGCAAAATTTCAATATTGTTAAAAAAGGAATCTTTTGTATTGTTGTGTCCTTCAATTATTGTCCAATTTTTCATTATTAGTTTTATTGCCAGGGTTGTTGGAATATTTGAGAAAAGTGAAATTGCATCAAAGTAAAAAAGTCTATCATTGGTACTGAGTGTTATGTCGTTAATTTTATTTTGTAGTTCTTGAGTGTTTCTGATGTTAATATCTGTTGAAATCATGTGTTTTAATATGCTACCTGCATATCTTGCTAGTTTGTAGCAGGAAACACTGACAGTCGAGGATATTGACCTGAGTGGCACGTCTTGTTTGTGTACTTTTGGGAGGCCATGAAGTCTGGGTGCGTTGCTGGCTGAGCATGATAGGCTAAATTTTGTTTTTAAATCTGTGTTTGTCCTTGTACAAAGCGTTTACTATGTTGTTCGTTTTTTGCAATTTCTGCGAGGGATCCGTGCGAATCGTTTTGTATATGTTTTTGTCTTCTAGAAGTTTGCTCATTTTTAGGTCGTATTCTTCTTTGTACATGATTACAGTTTTGTTGCCTTTGTCTGCTGTAGTAACAATTATTGTGTCCATGTCTTTGTTGATTAGATTTTTTGTCGTTTTGTATATTTGTAAAATAAATTTTTCTTTTGGTGTTGTTCCCCGTCTTCTTTTGAAATCCAAAATATTATGGGCAAATTTTAGTCTGGTCACTTCTTTTTGGTTATCATCTTCCATTCCTTGAATATACTGCTCCATGTCTGCTATTAGATGTCTGGGTGAAATGTTGCCTTTGTGTGTCGGTAGACAAAACTTTTTCCCAAGAGAGAGTAGCCACTTGCCTGTCTCAGGAAATTCGACTTTTGTTTTGTTTATGAGCCAGTCTTTGTTGTAAATGATGTTGAACTCTTTAAATTTTGCGTTTGTTAATTTTTCCAATTTAGATGGTTGTATGTGTTGTAATGTTTCTCGTACACGTTCGGTTGCTAATCGTTGTGTCTTCTTAAATGATTCAAATTCCGATCTGTTTAATGTTCTCTATAACTCTATCTCTGTATGAAAATTATATTGTTTTGTATTTTTAATGTCTATATTAGTTTGTGCAATTTCCAAATTTAAAAGTTTTTTGTGATAGTTAAATAAAGTTTTCTCTCGGTCTCGCTTTAGGGATGCCGCGGGAATGGTGGTTTTGTTGTTTGTTGTGTTGAAAATATGTAGTGGAATGATCCCAAATTTTCTGCAAGAGAGTAAAAATTTAAGGCGTTCCGTGAGCTTAGCTTTTTTTCTCATTTGTCTGCAGTATTGTTTCAGTGTGGTGCATGTGTGTATGTTGTATTTGTATTTGATGTGTTCAAAGAAGTTCTTCATTTTTGTTGATATGAGTTTAAATTTTCAATTGTTGAATTTTGTTTTTTCGGCAAGCCCGCCGTTTGTTAATATACGAATAATATCTGACCAATACATTTAATTTTTATAAATTGAAAATAGTTTTTTCTTAATTGAATTACAAATAATTAAAAAATTTTTGAACTTTAGGTGGCACTATTCATTCCTTATGTAAAATCGGCTGCTGATTCTGAAAATCAAATTATTTTTTTTTCTTTCACGTCGTTTTCGAGGTATCGGTCACTTTCGGTTTTTGGACCAAAAAAAAAGTTGGCACAACTTAATTACAAATATCTCAAGAATCAATATCTATATACATTCATGTGAAAAATAATAGGGACACTTACATTGAAATAGTTCAATCACACCTCTGCTTCTGTTTGAATTAATTGAGGTAAAATGTTACATTACATTACTTGCTGGGATATCAATGCTGTAAAGAACAGTTATCAGAGTAAAAATATTTTTCGTCGTTTCGAAGTTGTTGATCGTATTGTGAACACGATTCGCTTGAAGCAAGATCAAGATCCATAAAATTGTCAACGAAATCTGACAATGCACAATTATTATATAGTGTATTGCGATTCCAAATACATAATCCGCGAAATCGGATCTGCTCATTTACTCGTTTTATGGCCATTTTAATGTTAGCACTTTGGCCGACACGGTTCGTTTCAAGCATAGTCAAGATCGGTAAAAATTGTTAACCAAATCTGGCAATGCAATTATTATTTACTGTTCGGAGATTCCAAAAACATGATCCGTAAAATCGTACCTGGTCATTTACTGGTTTTATGGCCATTTTAAGGTAAACGCTTTAACAGATAATGTAATAAAATTATCAAGCGAACCGTGTAGTTTTTGATGCTTTTAAGATCAAGCGAAATTTTAAAATATGCTATGATAACTGTTGTTTATGTAATTTGAATCGCTGAACACGATCAAGTCACTTATTTTTGTAAATATGTAAACACTTTTGTGTTATTCACCATTTTTCATGGAAAAAAACCGATATAAAAAAAAATTTTTTTTGTCGGCCAAAAAACCAGTGAATAATAAAATTTTTTACTATCTTTTGTGGACTTAAAAAGTATTTTTGACTACAAAGCTCACGAAAAAAAAAATAAAAAAAAATTTTATATATGATATGTTATTCATCATTTTCCATGGAAAAGAATTGAAAATTTAAAAAAAAAATTATTTTGGGTCTTAAAACTAGTGAAAAATATTTTAAATTATAATCTTGTTTTATGGATTTTGAGGTATTTTTGACTACAAAGCTCACCAAAAAACAATAAATAAAAAAACTTTTATATTTTATTTTCATTTTATGTTCAATTAAGTACGACGGACGTGTTTTCGATCGCCTCCGTGGTCATTTAATAATTCGAGTGGTAAAAAGTAATTTAAAAAAATCTAAGACTCCTGAAAACGGTTGCGGAAGTGAGTGCCAATACAATTAATCCACTTTGCATTGATTTCTTGTGCGTAGTTGACTTTATTTTAAAAAGTAAATAGAAAGAACAAAGTTCTGCATAAAAAAAAAAATAAACAAAGCTAGCAAGACGGTGGGTTATGCCGGTGGAGCGCTCTCCACCTATGCAGCGACGTCACTCTCTTTCCAATGAGTGCGTTTTTACATTCTCGAGTGCTTCCAACAACAATTCAACAACAACTAATAATATTCTTCCCGCGCTTTCTACTCCAAGCGCTCATTCGAGTAATGCGCATGCGTTGTTTTCTCAATACTCTTCTCTGAGTACATGTAATAATCCAAAGCCGCTAAGTCTGATATCTGCAGAACTGGTGCTGTCCTCTTCTCTATCATGGGGAGCTCAATGTTCAACTCCGAACATCTCACCAGCACCTACAAGCGCAACTGTCTCTTTGCCAGCAACAACTCTGGCAACAACTAGTACATGTGTAATTACTACATCTTCATCTGCTTCACTTACACCAATAATGTCTGTAGGCACAAATTCACATGTATTGAGCAACAGCTTAGCAACATTACCTATGCAACATGAATCCAGGGTAGAACAACAATGTTCGGAATTGCATCAACAGCAGCTGCAGCAGCAGAAACCACAACATAATCAGCAGTTGCTATTACAAAAACACAAACAACAACTTCGTCAAATGCAACAAACTCAACAACAACCAAAGTCAAACACACAAAATAAAGGTAAAAATATTTTGTTTCCAAAAAATAGTGAAGTTCAAACTGGGCTAGACCGCTACATCCAAGTAAAAAGAAAACTAAGCCCACAAAAAAACGGAGGCAATGTACAAGCGGCGAAAGTCATTAAATCCACCTCTACAGGTACAATCAACGCCAATAATAATAGATTTGCAATATTAGCAAAAAATGATGATGATGAAGCTGGTGGTAGCGGTAGGCAAAGTATTAAAGATCATAAGCCTCCACCAATTTTCTTGCGTGAGCGTAACTCTAATGCCCTTATAAATTATATTACTAGTCTAATAGGGAAAGACTCATATCAAGTAGTTTCACTTACAAGAGGAAATATACATGAAACGAAAATCCAAATTTACGCGGAATGTAATTACCGTACTTTAGCACGTGATCTAGAAGCCAAAAAAAAGAATTATTACACTTACCAGTTGAAAAGCAGTTAAGGTATTTCTGTAGTACTTAAAGGTATTGAATCTTATTTAGACGTAATTGAAATAAAAAATGCTCTCGAAGAAAAAGGTTTCCATGCCAGAGCAGTTATTAACATTGTAAATAAAGATAGGGTTCCGCAACCTATGTTTAAGGTAGACCTACTCCCAGATGCTGCCAAGCTCAAAAAAAATGAAACGCATCCAATATATAAGTTGCAATATTTATTGCACCGAAAAATTTCTGTCGAGGAGCCCCACAAACGTAATGGGCCGGTCCAATGCGTAAACTGAAAAGAGTATGGTCATACTAAAACGTATTGTAATCTCCGTACTGTATGTGTCGCATGTGGTGAACTCCACCACAGCTCCTTATGCTCCAAAAAAGCGGAAAATAATACAAGCTCCAAAAAATGTAGCAATTGTAATGGAAACCATACTGCTAACTATAGAGGCTGTCCTGTACATCAAAGCCTAAAACAGAGGGTAACTTTACTTAAACAAGCTGCTCGCAATCCAACTAAAAATGTATTTACCTCTGCCGCTTCTGCCCCCCAGCAGTTCTCTGCTGCTTCTGCCCCCCAGCAGACCTCTGCAAACCCTTATTCACCAGCTATTTCTTATGCTAATGTTGTAAAATCAGGCTCTCAAATGCAACACCTAACACCACAGGAACCAAAAAATAACCTTGAGCTAATAATTTCTAATTTTACTCAAAGCCTATCACACTTCATGATAGCCATGCAAAAATCTTTAGATCGTATCGTTGAAATGCAAACCCAATTAATGACTGCTCTCCTAGCCAAGTTATAGGCCTTATAAAGATTTGCGCATGGAATGCAAACGGCGTAAGACAACATAAACTAGAGATTTCAAACTTCTTGTCTCGGGAAGATGTAGATGTAATGCTTCTATCCGAAACCCACTTAACAAATAAATATAACTTCACTATTCCAGGCTATATATTCCATAAAACCAATCACCCAGACGGAAAAGCCCATGGCGGTACTGGTATACTAATTCGAAGAAGGCTTAAACATTCTTGCTTAGGGGCTTATGCCCAAAACTATCTACAAGCTACTTCATTTATCTTGCAAAGTATTGGCAAAGACCTTTCTTTATCTGCAGTTTACTGTCTCCCCGCTTTGCTGTATCCGAGGCGCAGTTTATGGACTATTTTAAAACTTTAGGTGATAAATTTGTAGCAGCCGGTGACTATAACGTAAAACACATTTTCTGGGGTTCCCGCATTAATAATCCCAAAGGTAATCAGCTGTATAACGCAATAAATAAAAATAGCAATCTGGATGTTGCTTCTCCCAGAAAACCTACATATTGGCCAGCGGACCGCAACAAAATTCCTGATCATTCCCCTGTTATCATACAAATTTTTGAAAAATCCAAGCATAGAGAGGTACCACCTTACAACTCCTTATACAAACTGGATTAATTACAAAAAATATATAAGCACACATATCCACACGAATTATACAATAGGATGTAAAGAGCATGTTGATGATGCTGCTGAGGTCATAAATTCCATTTTAACTACAGCAGCAAATGACTCCACGCCTAAAAAAACAATTAGTAGAAGAAAAGATAGATTTTCTACTAATGCTGAAATAGAAATATTAGTTTCGGATAAGAGAAGGCTTAGACGGGAATGGCAGAAATATAGGTCCCCAGCATCAAAAATAAAACTTAGGGAAGCCGAAAAGAAGATAAGAGCTGCTCTTTCTAGAGAACAGAATAATCACCATTATAGTTTTATTCAAAACCTTTCTCCAAACAAAACTAATAAATCGTCTCTATGGAAGTCTAGCCGCGTATTTAGAAATCCTATTGAGACCGAGCCTCCTATAAGGGATAGTAATGGCGATTGGGCACGAAGTGATGAGGAAAAAGCATATGTTTTTGCACAACATCTAAGCCTAGTGTTTCAACCCAATTGTGTTTCAAATAATACTGATCTGCCTCCGCAAATAATTAACACTCAAAATATTAACATGCATATTACTCCAACTGAAGTCGCTAATGTCATAAAAAATAAACTTATTTGTAGAAAAGCACCTGGCCATGACTCCATTACTCCCATAATGCTCAAAAATTTACCCCATACAGCTGTAGTTTTCATCACCAGGCTTTTCAATGCTATAATTAATTTTGGCCACTATCCCGGTGAGTGGAAAAAATCAATAATTAAAATGATTTCGAAGCCCGGCAAAGATTCCACCTTACCATCTTCATACAGACCTATTAGCTTGCTTCCCTGTATCTCTGTTTGAAAAAGTGTTCTTAGAAAAGGTTATGCCTTACCTTCAAGATCATCATCTCATTCCTTCACACCAGTTTGGTTTTAGGGAAAAACATGGAACCATTGAGCAAGTGAATAGAATAACAAACGAAATAAGAAATGCTTTTGAACACAGAGAATACTGTTCCGCCATATTTCTTGACGTTAAGCAAGCTTTTGATAAAGTATGGCATGAGGGCCTAGTTTATAAAATCAGACAACTCCTACCACAAAATATCCACGCAGTCCTAGGGTCATATTTGACAAACAGGTGCTATAGTGTTAAATATCAAAATTTTAATACAACTGAGTTCTCGATTGGCGCTGGAGTTCCACAGGGTAGTGTTCTCGTTTTTATATATCTTATTCACTTCTGATATTCCGAAAAATGACCAGCTAGTTACCTCCACTTTTGCGGATGATACGACTATTTTAAGTCGTCACAAAAATGATGTGGTTGCCACCAACCAGCTTCAAAATTATCTAGTTCTTATTGAAAATTAGTTATCAAAATGGAGTATCAAGGTGAACGAGCAAAAATGCCGAAATGTTACATTTACATTAAATAGAAACCCATCACCAACCATAAAATTAAATGGCATTCGAGTTCCAGAAGCAAATGAAGTAACTTATCTTGGCATTCACATAGATAAACGCTTAACTTGGCGTAAACACATCGAAGCCAAAAAGATGCAAATCAAACTCAAAGCTGCTAGCTTGCACTGGTTAATAAACAGTCACTCTCCTCTAAAATTGGAATATAAAGTTCTCCTATATAATAGTGTTATTAAGCCTATATGGACCTATGGGATACAACTATATGGATTCGCTAGTTCATCAAATATTGAAATTCTTCAAAGGGCTCAAGCAAAGATACTAAGGACAATAACAGGAGCACCGTGGTTCATTAGAAATGAGCGTATCCATAGCGATCTCCATATACCTATGGTAAACGCAGAATTTGAAAGAAAAGAAAATACCTCCTAAAACTACAAAATCATATCAATCCATTAGCTACTCCACTAGCTAACACTTCAACACATTCGCGTCTAAAAAGGACTGACCGCCCAGCTACTACAAATGGTTCTGCATAATGAAATCCGTAATAAATATCCATATACAATTTCAGACCAGCAAAAAATATTTATTTTGATTTATTTTTGAGTCCCTCAGAGCTTTAAATTACTTATTATAGTAAATATGTATATCACTTTATATATAATTTATAATTTGTAATAGTGTTAATTAGAATTAAGAGCTTACAACTTATTGTTAGTCTTTACAATGTAAAGAGATCCAATAAATAAAATAATGCAAAAAAAAAAAATATTTGTTGTGTTATTCACCGTTTCTCATGAAAAAAAAAAGTTTAAAAAAAATTTTAAAAACTCTTTTGGGCCTAAAAACTAATGAAAAATAATTTTTGTATATTTTTGTTTTATGGGTTTTAAATGTATTTTTAATAACAATGTCCACAAAGAAATGCAAAATAAAAAAGTTTAAATTTTTAATGACTTATTCACAATTTTTCCTAGAACTCATTTTTATCAATAACATCGGTAAAAGCTTTTACCTTAAAATGGCTATAAAACGAGTAAGTGATTAGGTACGATTTTGCGGATCATGTTTTTGGAATCTCCGAACACTAGATAATTATTGTGCATTTTCAGATTTGGTTGACAATTTTTACCGATTTTGATCTTGCTTGAAACGAACTATGTCGGCCAAAGTAAAACCTTAAAATAAAACGAGTAAATGAGCAGATCCGATTTCGCGGATTATATATTTGGAATCTCTAGACACTATATAATAATTGTGCATTGTCAGATTTGGTTGACAATTTTATCGATCTTGATCTTGCTTCAAGCGAACCGTGTGAAGTGGGCTCAGTTTAGCCTGTGCGAAATAATGGGGACACGAATATAAAGTAAGTTATATTTTTGAAACTTTGTGGTTTTTAAACATTTATAAGCTAAAACAGTATTGTATATGAGATGATCTAATATTATAATTTGAAAAAATAACCAAATAATGGAATTTAGTGATTCAGAATGGGAATAGGTCGAAATTGCACCGTACAGCTTCGTAGAGACATAAAAGACCTTCACGATAACAGATTTTCATAACGAAAAATAGCCAGAACGTTAAATTGCCCCAAGAGAATGGTAGAAAATGCGATAAAATATACGCCACAGAAGGAAACGAGTGAACGAAAGTCAAAAATATCGCCAATTCTTGAGAGGACTATGTTGAGATTTGTGAAATAGAACCCCCTTGCATCTACTAATGAAGTAAAAAAAAAAGTTTTCAATGAATGTCAGCACTTCGACTATTAGGAAAAGGCTAATTAATAATAATTAATAATAATTTAGAAGCAAAGAGATCCAGAAAAGTACATTTCCTGTTCAAACAGGACGTCAGTAAGAGGTTACTTTTCGCTGAGGAGCATGCCATTTGTCCAGTGAAAAAATGGCGCAATATATTGTGGTTGGATGAGACCAAATTTTACCCTGACTGTGGTACTCAACGTGTGCGGGTGAAAAATATTAGATTTGGTTTCATCCGACCACACAATATTGCGCCATTTCTTCACAGGAATATGTATAAACATATTATGTGTCAAATTAAAGGTAATTAAATAGAATAGAAATAATGTTCACAATACTTTTTCGTTGGCATGTTAGTTTCGGCGAAATAAATTGAATTATAAAAAAAAATATTTTATTTCCGAAAAATGAGAAAAAAGTAAAAATCAACTGACCAAATACATATCAAACCATGCAGTCGGAGTGACTTCAAATTGCGGAATTGGTTGCCGATTAAATATGTTGTTTTTCAAAGTAATTAAGGAAATATACCGTTCCCCGATTTGATTGAAAATTATTTTTTACGAAGTTATGCCCATTTAAAGTTTTAGTGTCAGAGCTTGAAAAATCGTTGAAAATTGTTTCAAAATAGTCGCATTTACATCCAAATCAAAATAATTAACGTTTGTCTTTTGATTCTAATAGAACATCTGATTCTCTGTCAGAATCTTTAAGAAGTTTTGAAAATTGTTGAAAATTGGCAGAGCTATAGCGCTTTTTATGAAAAAAAACCAGGCTGATTTTCTCAAAAACCCCAATTTTATTCCCCTTAAAATTTTATTGTGAATTTGTATTAATATGATAAAGAAATGACATGAGTTTAATGCCTGTTAACCCACATTTGAGGTCAGGAGATTTTTTCCCCCAAAATGAAAATGTCAATTTTTTTTTCATCATTGCCAAGCCACTCTACTATTTGCAAATAACAACAGCAACATTCCAAATTATTTTCTGCAAAACCTGTTTACATTCTGCATACTTTTTTTCATCGTTATTTTCGTAATAACATTTTATTATGGGAAATATATAAAAACATTGTAAGCAAATATAACTTTTTCGCTGACAAAGTTAACCAAACAAAACATTCAAAACCCACAGAAGTACAGTCAGTGAAATAGCTATTTTTGCGCGTACAATGTTTTTATATATTTTTCATAATAAAATGTTATTACGAAAATAACGGTGAAAAAAAGTATGCAGAATGCAAGCAGGATTTGCAGAAAGTAATTTGGAATGTTGCTGTTGTTATTTGCTTTGAAAATAGTACCGTAGAGTGGCTTGACAATGAAAAAATTGACATTTTCATTTTGGGGAAAAAAAATCTCCTGACCTCAAATAAGGGTTAACAGGCATTAAACTCATGTTATTTCTTTATCATATTAATACAAATCCACAATAAAATTTTAAGCGAAAACAAAATTGGGGTTTTTGAGAAAATAAGCCTTGTTTTTTTTTTTTTCATAAAAAGCGCTATAGCTCTGCCAATTTTCAACAATTTCTTAAAGATTCTGACAGAGAATCAGATGTTCTATTAAAATCAAAAGACAAACGTTAATTATTTTGATTTGGATGTAAATGCGACTATTTTGAAACAATTTTCAACGATTTTTCAAGCTCTGACACTAAAACTTTAAATGGGCATAACTTCGTAAAAAATAATTTCCAATCAAATCGGGGAACGGTATATTTCCTTAATTACTTTGAAAAACAACATATTTAATCGGCAACCAATTCCGCAATTTGAAGTCACTCCGACTGCATGGTTTGAGATGGATTTGGTCAACTGCAAATTTTTAGAAGGAAAAAAAAATTGGAAAAATCCTTTTGTTTTTTATACCATAGTCTTCATATGTATAACATACTCCATTTCTTAAATAGTATCTTATTTTCTTTATAGATATATAAACTATGATATAAAAAAATAAAATGATTTTCCAATTTTATTTTTCTCTTATAAATTTGTAGTTGATTTTCAGTTTTTTTTTTTTTAATTTTTTCAACCAAAAAATAGTGTGGTCATTATTTATAGGAAATTTAATTACCTTTAATTTGACTTATAGTAAATTTATATATGGACCAAAACGCAAAAAAGTAAACTACGGAGAAAAATTTGTTTTTCCAAATTTTGCGGGTTCTTCATTATTTGCTGGTTATACATATCCCTAGGTATCGAGAAACATAAATGTCAACCCGAAATCTGTGGTTTGCTACGAGAATTTAGACTTGCTTCTTTATTGCCTCTTGATGAATAAAAATGAACAAAAATACAACGCGAAACAAAAAAGTACGTTGTATTCGATATATGTTATTTTTTACTTGCTATCCGCTTTTCTGAGATAGTGTTAAGCCTAATGAAAGTAACTAAATAAAATATATGAAGGAAAAAATGTTATCAACATTTTGTGTAAAAAAGAATTCGACCGCATTTTTTTAATGTAACGTAACGGTCCAAAATTCAAAAAAGTTTTTTGGCGATAAATCTAACACGTTAACTAAAGAGAAAGACATCATTTTCTTCGAGCAGTTTTAGTATATTTATTTTCTAAAGAAAATAAAAAATTTGCGATGCATTTACTTGTGTGGGTGTCCAGCGCCGAAAACATTTTTAACATAACAGTCTTTTTTCATCGATAATCAAATATTATAAGAGCTATGTTGATTTTCTAACCTTAAATGCATGTATTTTTGATGTTTGTGAAAAGCTGAGCAATGATTTACATTTTTATTACCCTTCCAGCACCACTCTTTAATCCCCTTATGGAACATTTTAGTCAAATTTTCTGAAAAAATTAACATACGGGTCAAACGAGTGAGAATTTTTTCATACGGCCTTTGGAACAAATATTCCTCATAAAAAACTAACAACAAAGCTTCTCAGGCTCATCTGTGTGGCAATACAATTCAAAAATAAATCGTTTCTTTAAGTTTTTTCAACTCCATTATATCGCTCGTTTACTGGAAGACCGTTAGAACTAAAAAAAAAATTTTCGAGTTAATTATACATTTGTTTTATGTCGAAAAATCGTAAAGGTATTTAATGAACTTAGCTTGTGACAAGAGAGAACAACTTTTCCTCAGACACCAAATCTCTTAGACATGAATTAAAAAAGCCGTAGAAGAGCGTTTAACCGTATCAATTACCGGTTAGTTTACCGATATCTGAAAACGTAGAAGTCTTGACCGAAATCTGATGGCAGATTCGAGCTCAGCGACCCCAAATTACACTGATTACCCAAATTTTAGAATAATTTTTGCACAGTGCAGTTATAGTGTTGTTGGTTCCTTAAAATTCAACGCCAATTACTTGGAACTTTTTGAACGTTTAATCGTTAGACCACTGAATCAATGCTATCTATTGTGAAATTAAACAATTAAAGCAATTTTAATGCTTTATTTTGCTTTTTACGCGAACATAGATCGCAAAGGTAACGTAACAGTCTTTTCGTGTAACGTAATAGTCCGAACATTTTCTTCTACAGAACTCAAAAAAAATTTTTCAGTGTAATTAAAATTTAATTCATTACTTTCATTCTAAAGCTTAGAAATTATAAACTTCATATTGAAAATAGTCAACCAAAAGAGCAGACTTTTTCAACAAAGTGAGGCAACTTCAAAATCTACTTCCAAAACTATGTAACGTAACAGTCCATGCTCACACGTTAATAGCTCCTAAATAACAACGGATACATAAATTTTTATATAAACAGAAAATGGTACCATAGAATCATACTTTTAGATGCATGGATCAAATATATTTAAAGTACTCAATTCCATGTGTTTTCAGAGCAATTTATGTTCAAAAGTACGTAACAGTCTGCGTTTTGGTCCATATAGATATTGGCTCTTGAGATATTTGTAATTACGTTAAACCATCTTTTTTTTATGGTCCAAAAATCGAAAATGACCGATATCTCGAAAGCGACGTGAAAGAAAAAAAAATTAATGTGATGTGATGTGATCAGCAGCCGATTTTACATATAAAATAAATAACGGTATTCAATTTGGCTGTAAACTGGTGTTATTAACACGTTGAGGACGATGTCGCACGAAAACGTGCGACACCTACTTTGCCTGAAGGACCTTATCGCGCGAAAACGTGCGATGCTAGCTAGTACATTTTGTTTTTTTTTTTTCATCACAACTTTATGTGCAACGTAATATATTTTTTTTATATTGGAAAATGAAGTAAAAAACTTTGCCTACATTTTAGTATATAACATGTCCTAGTAGCCTTATTTTTTTTGAAGAAGAAAATGTTAAGCCTAAAATTTGACTACACAAAATAATAATGAGATGAAATTAAGTAACACGTTTATATGTTTGTTTGTTTACATCAGAATTGAAAGAAATAGTAAAAAAATAGCAAATATCGAAAAATATCCGATGTTTCTATTTAATTTTTGTAAAAATATTTTTTTTACTTATTTTTAACACTCAAAACACTATTCCCGTAAAACGCAAAATTACGAACTGAACACGAACACGTTTTCGTGCGACATGGGCTCCCAGAATAAAATTTTTCTTGTAGGATCATGTCATCTGAAAACGTGCGACATGAATATTCTTCAAAAAAGGGATTTAGAATGACGTCAGAGATCCAGGACCGGGTAAAACAACTGTTTTACCTAGGGAACACATATCTTTAAAAAAAATTCCGTGGTCCCTGGGGATTTTTCGCGAAAATACCGTGGTCCCAGGGGAAACATAAGCAAAATCAGCTTCGTCAACGTGTTAATACAATTTTTAGAGAAAATAACGGTTATTTAAAAAAATGGTAAAAAAAAAATTTAAAAACCACCAAAATACGAACTACACAATTTCAATTTTTTATGCACCAACTTATACTGATTTTTATAAAAGCTATATCCGCAACTTTCCATGACTATAAGCCCCTTCATGGTTGGCTACAATCTCGGCTTTTTAGTCGCCGAGATAAAATTGGCTTCATGGTTGGCGACATTGGCGAAGTATCTCCGCGGCAATGTCTTCCACACTTTTTTTCTGTACATGGTTGGCAACAGTCTCTTATAGTTGTATCCAGAAATGTCAAAATTCGGAGACAGCTATTTTGCTGTCGCCAAATTGAAAAAGTGCACGTAAGTAAAAAAATATTTACAATTTATATCAAAAAATGTATTTCAAAATGTTCTTTCAGTACAAAAATCCACCAAATAAACAGAATTTTAAAACGGGTGGCATGCTTGATGCACGTATTGTGTTTCTAAAAAGAGTCCTTTATTTCGTTACAAACGTACATAAACCTTCTTTGTTGAGACGAAAATTGGAAATGAACCTACAAAAGCTTAATGGCAAAATTTATGTTAATAAATGTTTGGCAGAAATGTCAAATTTCGCCACAAATGTCAAGTAAATCCAGGAATGTCAATATTTTTGTCATCCACAAAGTGTGGATCTTAATACTATGGAGACAGTAAACGGTAGCCAACCATGAAGCCGAAAATTAAAATTGTCTCCTTTCTGTATCGTCTCGGAGACAAACATCAGTAGCCAACCATGAAAGGGCTGTATATCTCGGAAACTATATGCGAGCGACATTTATTTTTGATACATTCTTTTTTAAAATTAAAAACCACGTAAGAAAGAATGGAATTAGATAACGTAACTTTACAGTCGATTCCATTAAAAACAGATTTATTATAAATTATAAATATAAAAATTATATATATAAATATTTTGATGCGTTTGTCCCTATTATTTTTTCCAACACTGTATATAAAATATTGTAAGAGCTCCCTTTGCACCAGAATTTCTCTAGCCCAATTGCCACAAACTTCTGATGCCACTAAACAAGACGGCTTAAGAACGTACCACCAAATTTACAGTGGAAAGGAAATATCGCTCATTTACTTCAAGAGTGGCATAACGTTTTTTGAGTTAATGATGCAGAAATATTCGCCATTTCAAGTTTTATTTTGTGTTAAAAACTCAGAACGATATCTGATAAACTTGCCTTATGAGAAGATTTTATGTGAACATTCTTTTTTGAATTCTCATATAAAAAGTAACTTATTGAAAGCTTTAAATGCGTTTTTCTCCAACTTTGTGTTTTTTGAGTTATGCCTCTCTTGAATTAAATGAGCGATATGTATATTAAGTCCTTTTGAGTTGGGTTCGAAAAAATCTAAAAATGGATTAATGCAAAAATAGATCTCCTGCACCGCAAGCTTTACTGGAGCAAATAGCTTGCGGATGTAAATAAGGTTGTTACACGAATTGTTCAATTCGAAAACATTAAGGGAGATGTATAATAATTATGTAATTTTCAAAAAAAAATCTTTAAAACAGGAATAAATTAGAATAAAATTAAAGTTTTTAGTATTTATATAAAAAAAACTTTAATTTTTTATTATTTATATAAAAAAAAACTTTAATTTTGTAATAATTTATTGCTATTTTAAAGATACTCTTTTTGAACATTATTATATTTATTAACATCATTTTGGAGATCTTCTCCCGATTCTTCTAAAACATTAGCGATTTCACAATTTAACCCTTTGCTGCATACTGATGTAGATATGCATCATACATTTAAAGTCCTCGCACGTTGAAACGTATAAAAATTTAATTTGATCATTTATTAGTTGTACGATGTATAAGCAACGTTTATATACAGTATTGACCAAAACTAAAGCACCCCCTCAGTATGCATACACGCCTTATTTCAACCGAATCTTTCAAGTTGTACTTGGATTTGTTAGAAAAGAACGTTGTCTTCCATTTTTGGACACTCAAGTTGAGGTGAACGTGGAATAAGGCTTATATGCAAAGCAAAAGGCGATAGATTGAATCCTAGGTATTTCAAAGTCGCTGTAAAGAACGGAGGTGGAAATGTAATGGTCTGCGGTTTTTTCTTTGGTCATGGGATTGAACCAATTCATAGGATTGATGAAACTATGGATCGCTCCATGTACGTTGACATACTAAAAGAAGTGATGCTGCCATATACCGATGAAGACATGCCACTTAAGTGGAGGTTCCAACAGGACTACCATCCAAAATAACCCATTATATTTTTAAGGCGTGGCTTCAGAGCAATAGGATTGAATTTCATAGGTGGCCTGCCCTGACCTGAATCCCATTGAAAACTTGTGGGAGATCGTTAACATGAAAATCAAGAGAGAAAATTGCAAAACCACGACGGATTTGTTTCAATCCTTGAAAATATCCTGGAAAGGAATATGGCAGGATATCCTTAATAATGTAGTTTCCTCTATACCAAAAAGATATGCGTGTGTCGTCCAGAATAAAGGATTTGCAACTAAGTACTAATTTTACAAATTTTTATTTACCATAAAAAAGGGGGTGCTTTAGTTTTTTGCTTAAAATGTTCCTTTGATAATAACTTTTTATTTATGACGCTGAATTTTTAAAATTTTTGTCTGTAAATAATAGAGGTATAAATATATATAATAAATTCACAACACGGTTCAAAAACTTCGTTTTCACAAAATAATTATGATTAGAAAAAAAGGTACTGAGGGGGTGCTTTAGTTTTGGCCAATACTGTAGATATTATATGGTTTTTGTCGTTGTCGTTTTGAAGGAATCGGAAGTCACACAGACTGACTGAGTCAGTTACATCTAAACAAAAGTAATGAAAAAAGTGAAAATATAATTCATAAAAAGCAATTTTTTATTTATAATAAGAACTATTTTTTGTACGAAGTCTGTTCAATTCGAGCATTTCGTACAGGATGAAAATTTGCAACATTTGCATTTTTCTGGAAAACTATGGCCTGAAATTTTTTTTAATAATTTTTTTAATGATTGGATTGAGGAATTTGATTAAATTTTTTTTTTTTGTTTTTGAAACTAGAACTAGAAATCATGCATCAACGGGTTAAGTCCTTCATATCATATATATACTTTTTCAAAATTTTAACAAATTTTAATTATACATGTATCAATTAAAAACTGAAATTAAATTTTTTATTGGATAAACATTATTTTTGTGTATAAAAAATTAAAACATGATAAAAAGGTAAAAACTGGTAAAATCATACAAAGTAGGTAACTTTGTACTGTATATCAGCCAATTTTGATCAAAAATACTTTCTTTTTTGTGAACCGAAAAAGCCCCACATCCACTCAGAAAAAAATTATACTCAAAAATTAAAACAAAATCAAATGATTCGGTTTTTTTAAAAAGTTTTTTAACTTATTTGGTTTGGTTTGACTTCATAAAATGCCATTTCGATAGGAAATTGTGTATACACTAAAAGTATATAGTTTTTGAGCTATGAACAAAAAAATAAAAAATGGATAAATTTGAACCGTTTTCAAAAGTCCAAGCCTAAATTTAATCGCACTTTTGGATTTATCATTTTTAGGGTACAATTGAACATGAAATACAATAAAATACCTTTAACGAAGGTATTCACCCTAAAAATATTTAATAATTTATAGTCTTATTCATTATAATTTTTAATAGCAATTTCCTTCCTTAAAACACTTTACAAACCTATGTATGTATTATAAAATATTATTAATAAGATTCTAAAAATAGTAAAGAAGCATCAAGAAAAATAATAACCCTTTAGGATCGTAATCTGCGGCGCTTTGCTGCATCATGGCCTGTATTTTTTCCTCTTCGCTGCCAATCATTTTAGATAAATCCAAAACAACTTTATCAACTTTTGGGAATCCTTTAGTTTGGTGCTCTTGCTTAAATTGCTGCTCCCATATCCTTTTTGGTAAGGTCGCGAGTGGGATTCGAGCAATAATTAAAGATGTGTTTTTGGGAATAAGGTAAGAATCATCATCGTAATCTAAATAAGAAAATAAAATTAGTCCAGTCTATGTAACAAAAACAGTTTACGCACACACTTGCACTTAAAATTTTTCAACATAAGAATATTCAATTTACGGTACAGCGTTGCACAATAATATAAATCACCGCAATGTATACAAAAATATGAAGCTGCAGCATGTTACATTACTTTTCATAGATGACTCTATTAAATTTGTTTATGGTGAGAAAAAATAATTGTGTACAGTTTTGAATCAGTTGGACCATATGTTTCCACCAAGCGAATGTAATCTATATATTTATTCCTGAAAGATAAGGCTTAGTTGACGCGATCTAGAATAGCTACAGCAATGATATATCAAATTGAAGTGCTCATCTAGCAGAGTTCGGCAAAATTATCAGCTTTGAGATCGGTTAACAAAAACCGGAAATATCAGTGTGGAAATATTTCCTTTTTTTTTTTATTTTTACAACCATTGCACTGATTAACTGCAAAAACCTTGCCATAGCGAGGAGAAAAAAATCTACATACCTAATACTCTTTCTCACTCTCTAATTGTTATTGTTTTCCAATTAAGCGTATTTGTTACTAAAATATAAAAAGCAATAGCAATGAATAAGTGTGTGTGTGCATAATGTAAGTGGAGCTTGATATTTGATGAGAAAGAGTAAATGAAAACAACTTCGTGTTATGTTATTGTTGTATGGAAACTTTTATTCATAGTTTTGAAAGATGTGATGAATTTTTTTTTTTTTTATTAAAGATTTATTAGTATACAGTTGTGGACAAAACAATAGGGTCAACAATAACTTAGAAATGTACATTAAGTTTTTTGGCAACCCTTGTACGATACCAAACGAAAACTTTGAGAGAATTATTTATAGGTATTACTAGCTCCGAAAATGATTGGTTGGAAACTTTGAAAACTAACGGTAAATTATTTATACCCTCAATATTACGAAAAGCAGCAGTGGTACGTGGACAAAACAATAGGGTCACCTCTTTAATACAATTAAATTATTAATTTTGTGATTTTATTAATTTCAGTTATATATTTGTTTATTTAAAAAAAAAATCATATTAAGACGTTCAAATATGGGCCGAACCAAGGATTTTACAAAGGAAGCTTGAGCTGTCATTAACCAATTACGTAATGAAAAAAAGCCAACGAAAAGTATGTGGATCGATTGGTCGTTCTCAAAACGTTGTGTACAATGCTTTAAAACTAATTTTTTTTTCACTCTTCTTTTTATTTATTGGATCTCTTTAAATCAAAGACTAACAATAAGTTGTAGGCTCTTATTTCTAATAAAAACTATTACAAATTATAAATTATATACGAATTGATATACATGTGAAAAATAATAGGGACACTTACATTGAAATAGTTCAAACACACCTCAGCTTCTGTTTGAATAAATTGAGATAAAATGTTACATTACATTACTTCCTGGGATATCAATGCTGTAAAGAACCGTTATCAGACTAAAAATATTTTTCGTCGTTTCGAAGTAGTTGATCATATTGTGAAGTGGCCTCAATTTAGCCTGTGCGAAATAATAGGGACACGAATATAAAGTTAGTTATATTTTTGACACTTTGTGGTTTTTAAACATTTATAAGGTATAACGGTATTGTATATGAGATGATCTAAAATTATAATTTGACAAAATAACCAAATAATGTAATTTAGTGATTCAGAATGGAGAGAAGTCGAAATTGCACCGTCCAGCTTCGTAGAGACATAAAAGACCTTCACGATAACGGATTTTCATAAAGAAAAATAGCCAGACCGTTAAATTGCCCCAAGAGAATGGTAGAAAATGCAATAAAATATAGGCCACAGAAGGATACGCGTGGACGAAAGTCAAAAATATCGCCAATTCTTGAGAGGACTATGTTGAGATTTGTGAGATAGAACCCCTTTGCATCTACTGATGAAGTAAAAAAAGTGTTATCCAGGAATGTCAGCACTTCGACTATTCGGAAAAGGCTAATTAATAATAATTTAAGAGCAAAGAGATCCAGAAAAGTGCCTTTCCTGTCCAAACAAGACATCAGTAAGAGGTTATTTTTCGCTGAGGAGCATGCCATTTGGCCAGTGAAGAAATGGTGCAATATCCTGTGGTCGGATAAGACCAAATCTAATATGTTTTGCTCGCACACGTTGAGTACCACAGTCAGGGTAAAATTTGGTCTCATCCGACCACAGGGTATTGTACCATTTCTTCACTTGGTTCGGCCCGTATATGAACGTCCTAGTATGATTTTTTGTTTCTTAATAAACAAATATATAACTGAAATTAATAAAAACAATACTCACAATATCTACTTTAATCACAAAATTAATAATTTAATTGTATTAAAGAGGTGACCCTATTGTTTTGTCCACGTGCTACTGCTGCTTTTCGTAATATTAAGGGTATAAATAATTTACCGTCAGTTTTCAAAGTTTCCAACCAATCATAATACCTATAAATAATTCCCCCAAAGTTTTCGTTTGCTATCGTACAAGGCAGAGAACTGCATGGAGTAGCTCACTTGCAAAAATATGAGACGTCAATGTGCATATTGCATGCAATAATGAGTGTGAATCAGATATGCGCTCACTAATAGTGAATGCGTAGATAGCTCATAGCTCATGAATGTGAGCTGCTTAATAGCTCTAGTCTCATGAATGTGAATGCCTGAAAAGCTCACTCACATGCAGTCAGCATTCATGAATCAGTGAATGGTTTGAGCCACTTAAGTTGAACTGTGTCAAGAAAAACATTTTTTTTGCTCCAATCGATAGGGAAAGTTCGAAAATGGCCTCCGGACATCACTTTGGGAGGCTCGGGACCCTGGAAAGAACCGTTTTTGTTCAGAAAATGGGTCCCCGGACCATGGTACCTGTATTTGACCCATTTTCGGAAAAAATTTTTTCTGTTCCAATCGATGGGGAAAGTTCGAAAATGGACTGTAGACATCACTTGGAGTATCTCCGGACCCTGGAAAGGACCGTTTTTGACCCATTTTCGGAAAATTTTTTTCTTGCTTCAATCGATGGGGAAAGGTCGTAAATGGATTTTGAACATCACTTGGATGGACCTGGGAAAGGACCGTTTTGAACCATTTTTGGAAAAAAATTTTTTGGCTCCAATCGAAGGGGAAAGGTCGAAAATGGATTTTGAACATCACTTGGAGTACCTCCGGACCCTGGAAAAGGCCGATTTTGACCCATTTTCGAGAAAAAAATTTAGTTTTTTCAAACGAAAGATAGCTCAAAAATATTTTTGGACATTACTAAGGAAGGCTCGGGACCCTGGAAAGAACCGTTTTTGACCCGAAAATGTGTCCCTGGGCCATGGTACCCATTTTTGACCCATTTTCGAGAAAAAAATTTTGTTTTTTCAAACAAAAGATAGCTCAAAAATATTTTTGGACATCACTAAGGAAGGCTCGGGACCCTGGAAAGAACCGTTTTTGACCCGAAAATGTGTCTCTGGGCCATGGTACCCGTTTTTGACCCATTTTCGAGAAAAAAATTTTGTTTTTTCAAACGAAAGATAGCTCAAAAATATTTTCGGACATCACTAAGGAAGGCTCGGGACCCTGGAAAGAACCGTTTTTGACCCGAAAATGTGTCCCTGGGCCAGGGTCCCGAGCCTTCCTTAGTGATGTCCAAAAATATTTTTGAAATATCTTTCGTTTGAAAAAACAAAATTTTTTTCTCGAAAATGGGTCAAAAACGGTTCTTTCCAGGGTCCCGAGCCTTCCTTAGTGATGTCCAAAAATATTTTTAAGCTATCTTTCGTTTGAAAAAACTAAATTTTTTTCTCGAAAATGGGTCAAAATCGATCTTTTCCAGGGTCCGGAGGTACTCCAAGTGATGTTCAAAATCCACTTTCGACCTTTCCCCTTCGATTGAAGCAAAAAAAAAAAATTTTCCGAAAATGGGTCAAATTTCCCTATCGAATGAAGCAAAAAAAAATTCCAAAAATGGGTCGAGGAGGGTCCTTCCAGAGTCCGGAGCCACCCCAAGTGATGTCCAAAGTCCATTTCGACCTTTCCCCATATTTTAAAAAACACAAATTTTTTTGTACAATTGCGTTTCATGAATAGCTCACGCAACACTCATATATTCATACGAAAGCAAACGAAATGAAACGGCATTCACTAGAAGTGAATGTGAATCACATTCGCATTCACTAGAAGTGAATGTGATTCACATTCGCATTCATGAATGAGATTCATGAATGCCAAAATGATGAGTGGCTCACTGCAGTTCTCTGGTACAAGGGTTGCCAAAAAATTTAATGTATACATCCAAGTTATTGCTGACCCTATTGTTTTGTCCACGACTGTATATGTATCAGACTTGGGTATTTTTGAATTACATTTTTTTCAATTACAATTACAAGTAATCATTACTTTTTATTCAAGAAATAAATTAAAAGTAATTGTAATTGAAATTTTTCAATAACATTAATTTCAATTACATGTAATTCAAAATTACAATTACATGCAACTCTAATTACTTTTGTAATTGGATTAGTAATGCATGAAAATGTAATCTTTTAGAAAGTTGTAATCTATTACTTTTGCCAAGTAATTTGAAACGAAAATGTAATTAATCACACATTTTTCAGCAATTACATTTATTAAAATTTGAAAAAATGTTCTTTCAAGCGATAAAATTCACAAAAAATATTTATGTTTGCTGTGTTTTATTCGCCAAGTTGCTAGCTATGTACGAAAAAAACGATCAAGTCGCTAAGTTTCCTACTCGTTGTTATTTGAGTACTCGTTTGTTGTTTTTCATACTTTTTCATTTCAAATTGTTTATTTTTGATGCTTGACGTTTAAGGCAACTTGCTATGTATGCTTAGCAACTATAATTTTGCTCGTTGAGTTTTCGATTTTTTGTTTTCCCATACAATCATCACTGCTAGCTAAAGATATCTAGCAGAGGATGGCGAATAAAACCCAGCTGTTATTGCATATGATTTATATGGAAATGTAAAAGAAGAACTTGAGCTCTAGCCTTTCACCAAATTTAATGCTTGTTGGACATGTATAAATGACCTTATTACAGTTGGCTTAAACTTTTCACCACATTTGATTGAAAAATGGAAAAATATTCAGAATATCCCATGAATTCAAAAATTTCATTGGTTTCGTATGGTGATATCCTATAGTGGAAGGCGGGGCAAAGCGGTATACGGGGCAAAGCGGTACAAAGCGTATATTTATCCTTGCATTACAACGCCATCTAATGTAATTATAAGGAATTTGTTTTTGAGTAGTGCTCTTGTAACTGCCAGGTTATAGCGACATTTCGATCTTCCGTTTTCGAGAACCTCGATGTTCATCAAAATGAGTGCAGTCGACGTAAGATTCGAGGTTTTTTGACTTAAGTAAATTCATTTCATATGAATCATTCAAAAAATGTCGTAGTATATATTATTGACATTCATTTTTCGCGAGTCTGTATGTTTACATAGGTCATGGCGGCAGAGTGGTATTGCACTTCGCTTACCCCACACGTGGAGCTAAGCGGTATAAACGTACTTTCTTTTTGCATCGTAATAATAAACATCTTCTGTTGAGAAAATAATGAGCCTAATTACCTTAATAGATTCAATATAGATCGAACTAATAACTTACATGTTTAATTGTGCGAAAATAATTTTCTTTTCATTTTCTTCATTTTCCCGTTTGACATACCGCTTTGCCCCACCTTCCCCTACACAAAAGTTGGTCGAATAGCTACCTTATTCAGCTTTATTTTGCCATTTTTAGAAAAGAAAAAAAAATTGTTAACCATATTTCGCTGAAATTCGCATACTTAAGTTTGCGCCTCAAAAGCACTTCCATTTTGTGTCACGTCCGTATCGCTTAATATTGGCTAATATCCTGGAACTGCATGCTCGATCGAGCCTGTTATTTTTCCTAAATATAGTCTTCCCCTAGTGCTACACAATGAACCAAGTTTACAACACAGATTTCTTTGGACTTTGTCACGTCCGTAGCTGTAGAAATACCCATATGTGTATCTATGTATATGTATTTATGCATTTGTGTTTGTATATCTTGTAATTGATTACTTAAAAAGTTGGAAATTACAACTAAAAGTAATCCATTACAAATTGCGTTCAATTACTTTGCTTTTCAACTACATATTTTGGATTACAGTAATTTCAGTCGAAAATATTTCAATTACAATTATGTATAAGTAATTGTAATTGAAATATTTTCGTAATTTTCAATTACTATAAATGTAATTGTAATTGAAAAATTTCAATTACAAATTACAAGTAATTGTAATTGCATGAATAATTAATTACCAAATGTAATTGATTACGCACAAGTCTGATATGTATATACTTTTAATTTACATTAAATGTTGTTTCTATTTTCTCTAATTATTTACATTTTATATATATAATTTTATCAGTCTTGAAATTACTTTGGGAAATTTAATTGCAATTCCTTTTAAAATTATTAAAATTCTGTTCATCTTTGGTGTCTCTAGGTATTGGTTAAATAGTTGACACCCCATGTATAGTATAGTGTTTTGTGCGGTTGATGTACTTTGGAAATCAAGTCTAAGATTACACTACTTTACAAATAATTAAAAAATTTATGAACTTTAGATGCCACTATTCATGTCTTATGTAAAATCGGCTGCTGATTCTGAAAATCAAATTATTTTTTTTTCTTTCACGGAGTTTTCGAGATATCGGTCACTTTCGGTTTTTGGACCAAAAAAAAAAGTTGGTTCAACTTACTTACAAATATCTCAAGAAAAAATACCTATATATGTATAAACATATTATATGTCAAATTAAAGGTAATTAAATTTCCTAGAAATAATGCTCACATTACTTTTTCAATGGCATGATAGTTTCGGCTAAAAAAATTTATTTATAAAAAAAATTTTTTTTTTTTTCGAAAAAATTACAAAAAAGTAAAAATCAATCAACTGCAAATTTTTAAAAGAAAAAAAAAATTGGAAAAATCATTTTGTTTTTTTTTGTATCATAGTCTTATATATTTATGAAGAAAATAAGATACTATTTATGAAAATCGATTAAGAAATGGAAAAGTTATATAAAATTGAATAAAAAATTGCCGAATTTCATTTTCCCTATTTTTCCGTTTTTTTATGTGGGTAAAAATTTTTTGAGTTCCATAATGGAAATTTTTTAGTGAAATTTTGTTATGTAGATACTGGTATATGCTAGAAATTAAAATGTTGGCTCCACCCCTCGAAATGGGCCAAAAACCGCCATAATGGACCCAAATTCCCATTTTTGGCCATTTTGGGGCGTGGGGCCAGTTCCGAAAGAATTTTAAACACCACCATCGTGCTCAGCATCCCCGAAAACGGGGGGTGACCAATATTTTACCGATAGAATACGCGGAATATGCGATATCGTCATTTTGGGGGCTGTTTTTGTACATTTTGAGGGGTGGGGCCAACTCCATAAGAATTTTGAATACTGCTATCGTATTCAGCATCTTCGAAAACGGGGGATGGCAAAGGTTTTACTGATGGAATATGCGATTCCAACTTTTTTCTTTGGTCCAAAAACCGAAAGTGACCGATATCTCGAAAACGACGTGAAAGAAAAAAAAAATTTGATTTTCAGAATAAACAGCCGATTTTACATAAGAAATGAATAGTGGAACCTAAAGTTCATAAATTTTTTAATTATTTGTAGTGTTATTAATTATAAGATTTTTATTAGCTTGTGGCCATTTTTATTCAATATTATATAACTTTTCCATTTCTTAATCGATTTTCTTAAATAGTATCTTATTTTCTTCATAGATATATAGACTATGATATAAAAAAATAAAATTATTTTTCCAATTTTTTTTTCTTTTATAAATTTGCGTTGATCTTGACTTTTTTTTCATTTTTTCGAAAAAAAAAATATTTTTTTAGATCTCAATTTATTTTACCGAAACTAACAAGCCAACCAAAAAGTAATGTGGACATTATTGATAGGAAATTTATTTACCTTTAATTTGACATATAGTAAATTTATATTTAGATATTGGTTCTTAAGATATTTGTAAGTGAGTGAAACCAACTTTTTTTTGTCCAAAAACCGAAAATGACCGATATCTCGAAAACGACGTGAAAGAAAAAAAAAAATGTGATTTTCAGAATCAGCAGCCGATTTTACATATAAAATGAATAACGGTATTCAAAGTTCATTGTGGCTGTAAACTAGTGTTATTGGCGTTTCTTAGGCTATATGGTTGTACGTTGCCTACTGTCGAAACTATATTTTTTTTTTGAAAGATTTAATAATATTTTTGGAAAGGTTCGCCATTTTTATTATTAAAACTAAATCATTGAAATCGAGCGTACATGGGTGATTGTAAAAAAACCCTCGTTTTTTGTGTGCGGGGCATTACTTTGAACTAAATTTGACTTTACTCTTGAAATTTTCCAACGTCTACTCTTGAGCATTCCAACCCATTTTTAAAAAATTCTAACTGCATGTTTTAAGAACCCTCGGATGAATATTTATGGTTAAAATGCCTTACAAGGCGTCTACACGAACTATAATTTATGCCATATTATATTTCTTGTTATACTTTTTTTTTCTATTAAAATATTGATGTGGGCAAATTATGTTAAGACATTTCATTACTGAAAATGATGTTGCCCAAGCAACAAAGATAAAAAACATTCGCCTTAAAATTTTTGATTGAATTTGACGTGAAATAAATTTTTGAATTGAATTTGACGTGATACATCAAATTTATGGCAAACCGAAAACAGAAAAGCTGACAAAACAGAATGTCTAACTTTTCTGGTTTAACATATATTTATGTTGCAATATATCGCGTCTACATTAGACATTTTGATAGTAAGACATGAACATAGTCATGATTATGGCTCGTGTAGACACTGTGTTAAACGTGGCATGTCCCAAGTGATACGATTCAAAAAAAATTCCAAATAAAATTTTAGAAGAAATACCTTATAATACCTTAGTATAAAGCTATAAATTTATGATATAACAATATTTTAATATCAAGACATTCGATAATAGGGCACAAAATTTTCTCATGGATGTATGTAAAACTTGATTTTTCCTATATAATGGCTCACAAAAATTGTAGGACCGTGTTTAAAGGAGGAAGCTACATATCGTCGCTCTCGGGTAGAAAGGCCCTTCCTAATTTATTTGTCGAAATTTACTTTTTTGTCGATAAATCAATAACCCCCCGCTATATTTTATCGATATTGGTTTCGTTAATTAGGTAAAGGTCTAAGCTAAAAACGCATGTAAAATCTCCTCTCTAATCTTTCAGGAAGATGAATATATAAGGAAAAGAATGGAAGGGGGAAAATCCATGTTTACATTTATGTCCATAATTCTGTAACGGCTGTATTGATTTCGAAAATGATAACGCCATATAATCACAGGAGCTATAATTATGGAATTCAAAACTTGATGTAAATGCTGCCGTTTTTAATATATGTCGAATATGCCAATTTTTGGTGCAAATGTTCAAGTCTCAAAAAATCATTGATGAAAATGAAATTTGGGGAATTTCTCGCCACTAACGTTTACGTCACAACCTCTTCTAACTGAACCACTAAAAATTTTGGGAATCGCACTTAAAAAAAATTTATTTGAGGTTTTAAAGTATTTTCTCTTTCTGTGAAATTTCAAAAATATGAGTTAGGGCCTTTCAACCCGAGAGTATGTGAAATGTTTAACTGAATTTTGTAAAAAATAACATGGCTCAAAGAAAAAACTATTTATTTTTGTTAAACGCATATTCTAATCATTTAAAACCAAGAAAATAAAGGTACAAATTACATAGTTAGCCTCTACCGTGATATATGAGGGGCTTAGAATAATAGAGTAAGTAATTTTTTTTCGACAAAACGCGGAGCAGGAAAAAGTTGATGAATCTTTTATTATAGATTCATTTTTTTTAAGAAAATTTCATGTGTACTAAAAAAAGGGAAAAAAGTCCTTACTTTTGTAAAATCACATATGTACTATGCATTTTCAAATTATTTGTATTTACTAGAAAAAAGAAAAATTAGATTTCTTATTTCCAATGAAAACGCGATGTAAACGGAAATTGCATTAAGTTTTTTGTGCTTGTAGAAAAATTCCACCGGGACCGGAAAGGCCAGTAAGGGTTCATCAAAAGCTAAGTCTAAAATTCAGATCTCTTTAGTGTGTACAGAACACACACCCGATTTTCGGGGGTTATCACTAGTTTTACATAAATATAGAACAAGCAGCCTGACGAGAAGAATATAAACTTTTGTAAATTCTTGCATGATACTCAGATTGAGAATTTTGTGGTCCCGCGCGATCTCGCAGTATAAACCTTATGCGACTACCAACCTTACTCCCACTTCAACTGAGATTATAAAAGACGCAGGCAATGGATAGGACACACGATAAGGAAATACGCCAGGGAAACCTGTCGATCACCGCTTGGTAGAACCCGCGCGAATTGATTTTTTTTTATGATTATCACTAAACAATTCATTAACTATCAGTAATTCACAAAATAATTTAAAACTAAACTGATTAATAATAATAAATTCTAGAAGCGAATGACTATTGTAATCTGCATTCGCCTCTAGTTTCCTAGTAAGCCATAGAATGTAGAATTTGTTCTATTCTATGCTTCCAAATTCAAAATAAACAACTTCTTTCTCAGCTTTACTAATATGTAAGTAACATAAACACACCAAATATTCCATAACTACATATTATTTTACATTTTTCATTCCCAGCAAAACTGCTGACGCTATGTCTACAATGTTGCAAATGTACAACAACAGCGCTAGCACTTTTGATTGCTAGAATTAAGCTAAGCTAAGAATTTTGAAGATAGAAATGAAATAACGTTTGAACAGAAAACAACTGCTGATAAACAAATCGAGTTTTTTTTATTCTCAAAATTATTACTTGTACCTATTTATTTTATAATTCTTATATGAATGTCCGAACCTAACCTTAAAAAGTCTAACATACAAAAAGTACCTGCAAAAAAGAAAAAGGCAGTCAGCCCAAATATGCTGATTCTGCTCTTTTGGTCACGTACTGATTGAGCTTATCATCGACCGTCACAGACGGTACCGTAATAAGCTTAGGTGGGTCAGACCCAAAATATCGTGGCGCCGAATGATGGAATTGATGTGTCAAAAATCAGAGCCAACCGGCACATCACAAAATCACGAACCAATGATCGAAACAACTATAAAAATGTTGTCCAGTCTTAAAGGAGTTGTGAGTAGTAGTAGTTAAAACTCTTCTGGACATAAGGGTTAAAGTGGTCGCCTATGTATACGATGCACGTTGGGAAAAACATAGGCAAAACGCGCGCATTGGAGGTATTTCAAAAGTTGCAGTTATGAATTTATTTTTTCACTTTTTATAATTTAGACACATCCACTATGTCAAATGTCAAAAAACAATTTTGCAACTCATTTGACAGAATAGCCTTTGCAGAACAGCCATCTGAAGTTGAGCTTCTAATAATTTTTTTTTTTAGAAAAAAGTATCATTATCAATGCTTTGTGTAGATGTCAATAGAATCGACATTTAAACATGGAATTTTACCTTTTTTTATGGGTAGAATAAAAATATTCCCATAGTTGATTTTTTTATAAAATTTTATTTTAGTTGTACTTATTTACGCAGATATGGGTAAATAAATTTAGGTATAATTTTTTGAGATTTAAAAAAAAAAAGTTTTTTATGGACTAGAACTTTTGAGGTTCCACATAGATCCACTAAATTTCCTCGCTACTGAATAGTAGAATAAATTACCTAAATGATGGTACCAAATTCAGCTGCAGCCGTTTCAATTATAAGATGTCAACTTAAGTAAGTATATTTATGAAAAAATTAATATTAAAAAAAAAATTTTTGTATATCGGTAATTCTTTTATTTAACACACACTTTGTATTTTTTGACGTTTTTGAACATTTTTTGAAACCAAATATCTCAAAAACTATAGGAGATAGGATGAAAAACAATTTAATCATTTATGTTTAGAAATGCTATAACTTTATAAAAAATATTAAAAAAAGTTAAATAAATTTGTTTAAACATTAATTTTTTTAATTAAAAAAATTTTTCACAAAATATTTTCAATATACATATGTGACACCTTTTGTTTTCTTGATTTTTTTATATGTTATTCCTCAATCAATCGTAAGAATGCATGTGCTTTCATATCGAAATACCCGCCATAACTCTGGAAACTACGATTTTTTTACTGATGACGCGCATCATGTTTTTTTCAACATAAAATTCGATATACATTTTTTTTTTGTTTTCTTACAGGATAAGATATACGGGAAAGAAAGAAATGCATTTTGGTGAAATCAACAAACAGGGTTGTCTTACCAGAGCCTGTCCCGATGCCCGAAAATCCCCAAAATTTAGCCAATTTTGTTGTTTTAATTAAAACTATACAATATTACACCTCAAAATGTAACCCAAATGATAGAACTCGAAGAACTAACTCCTGTCACAAACATGGGTTTCCTCTCATTTAAGGAAAATTGGCTTTAAAAATGGGTGGAAACCCATGTTTAAGACAAGATTCGACAAGGCAACCCTATGTATTATATTTAGACCTCTTCGAGTTCGATCATTTGGCATAGATTTCGAGCAATAATATTTCTACCGGCTTTGGCAAGACAACCCTAGAATGCCACCAAATGCATTACTATCTTTCCGGTATATCTTATCCTGTAATCATATACACAGTGAGGATGGAAGTCAGTGGGCTTCGTTTCCATCCACAATTTTCATAGCAGCGTGTCGAAACGCCCGAAAACATAAACAAACGTATTTATTGATTTTATTTAACATCACAAATTATGTATTTATTTCTTAATATCATTTCGTTTATTTATCTAAATCCATACAATATAAGTTAAAATATTTAGTTAAGTTAGCTGCTCAACAGCTGTCACCACGATCCACACTAAACAGCTGGTAAAGCTTTATTGTGGAAAAGCTACAGAGGTAGCAGAAGTGACTTGGCAAAGGTTTTGGGTTTTGATCAGTCATTCTTCTGAGGACCACAGCAGCCAGCAGTTCAACAGCTCCGGACAACAGCAGCCGTAAGAAAGCCACTAATAATAAATCTTTTCTATCGTCTCTTAGGTAGTAGCGCGTATACAAGTTACAAATCGCTTTTGCGTTGTACTTGTATACGGTAAGAAAACGTCGTCATAAACAGTAGGTCGCCTAACTCAGTGCGTCCATCGCAAGAGTAGGTTGACGAACACGATGAATTGACGCCTACAAGTTACAAGTCGCTTTCGCGTTGTACTTGTATGCGGTAATAAAACGCCGTCATAGAAATTAGGTCGGCGGGTACCTTGAATTGACGTATACAAGTGGCAAGTCGCTTTTGCGTTGTACTTGTATGCGGTAATAAAACGCCGTCGCAGGAGTAGTTCAACGGGTACGTTGAATTAACGTATACAAGTGGCAAGTCGCTTTAGTGTTGTACCTGTGTGCGGTAATAAAACGCCGTCACAGAAATTAGGTCGCCGTAGTCAGCGCATCCGTCGCAGGTGTAGTTCAACGGGTACGTTGAATTAACGTATACAAGTGGCAAGTCGCTTTTGCGTTGTACTTGTATGCGGTAATAAAACGCCGTCATAGAAATTAGGCCGCCGTAGTCAGCGAATACGTCGCAGGAGTAGTTCAACGGGTACGTTGAATTAACGTATACAAGTGGCAAGTCGCTTTTGCGTTGTACTTGTATGCGGTAATAAAACGCCGTCAGATAAATTAGACCCAAACACCGTACTAGAAATTAGTCAGTCGTAGTCAGAGCATACGTCGAGTGGTATCAAATTCGGCACCCATATCGTCGCCTTTGCGCGGTACCGGTGCGGCACGATAATACGCTGCCGGACAGGATAAAACCAGCGGCACGGAGCGATCCCCATTGAGGCTAAAGTCAACGAGAATTAAGTAGATATATATGTGGAAATGGACCCTAATAGACAAGGAAATGTTAACGCGAACAGACCTCACTCAACCAGAAGTGGACGTGAATTCTAGTTTGGCAACACTGACGAAAACGAAGACAGAAATGCTACGAACGAACAATTTGAAAGACGAGTAGAGTACAGAATTAGTAACGACGACGACGTAAAAGGACGCATATTTTTATAAGCAAATTCTAAGTGTTTTCCTTAATATTAAATAAACATTTTTATATTAAAATCATTTAAATCGTGGTTTTATTTTAAATCCCACATTTTTGGGGGCTCAACCAAGATGTGACGCGTAAAATTTTCTCGCCAAAGAAATAAAAAACTCGTGTAAACAATCGAACTGTAAGAAGTGGAGCAGTGTTGAAACTTTAAAAAAAAAAAACCTTTAATGCGAACTTTACAAAGAAAAAGAAGAAAGAACAACAACAAAGAGGCAAATAATTTAAAACAGAGCAGAGCACCAGATTGTATGTAGAACATTTATACATTTAGTTGCTGATGTTAATATACTTTTGAATTTTCTTTTAAAGTAATTAAAATCACTTGTTTTAAATAATTAAAAAAGATCAGTATTGTCGAATTTTAAAATATTAATTGAAAAAAGAGATTTAGAAAAGAAATTTAATTTCAATTACATTAAAAATAAAATTAATACATATTTTAACATATCGTAGAAATTCATCAAAATTTACTATTGTATTGCTGAAATTGTTGTATTATAATATTTAAAAACTTTTATATAATTTTTTATTGAATTGCTGACATATATATAAAAATGGACGTAAACAGTATTTTAAGTTTAACTGTAGACGGTTTAAAAGACAAATTACAAGGTAGGCTTTTGGAACATTTTGGTCTTTCGGGAGACGACGAATCTGTGTACGACGACGTTGCGTTAAATTCTCCGCAAGAGGTGGTCACACAATGCTCAACTTTCACGCTAAGAGACATCGAAGACAGTATTTCTTCTTTCACAGGAACCGATTCACTAGATATTCGCCAGTGGAACGAAGAATTTGAGGAAAATGCTACCACAGTAGAATGGAATGACAAGCAAAAATTCATTTATGCAAAACAGTTGTTGAAAGGTGCTGCCAAAATTTTTGTAAGAAGTCTATCAGGAATAAACAATTGGATTTCACTAAAAAGAGAATTGTTAGGCGAATTTGGTATTGAATTACCGTCAGCGGAAATTCATCGAAGACTTTGAAATAGATGTAAAAAGTCAACAGAAAGTTTACGCGAATATTTGTACAGCATGATTGAAATTAGTAAGCCAATTGAACTTGACGATGAGAGTTTTATAGAATATTTTGTTGAAGGAATTTTTGATTCGAAGCAAAATAAATCTATTTTGTATCAAGCGCGAAGTGTAGCCGAATTAAAAGCACAAATTAGGGTTTATGAAAAAGTATGCAGTTCCAATCAGTCAGTAAACAGATTGAACGTGCTACAGTCAACCAGTAAACCAAGTCAAGTACCCAGGCAGGAAAATATAAGAAAATGTTATAAGTGCGGTGATGAGGCACATATAGCAAAATATTGTCCATCAAGACAATTTAAATGCTTCAAGTGTAACCAAATGGGACATCGCTCATTTAAATGTTAAGCAATCAAACCAGTAGTAGGACGTGCGAAAGTAGAAAAGGGTAATATTAATATGGTTAACAAATCTACCATAAAACATTTCAGAAATGATGCTGGCATGATTTTTAGAGATATTGAAATTAACAATCACAGATTTTCAGCGTTGATAGACACAGGTTGTTGTTTATGTTTGATGAGGTATGACGTCTTGCTTATGCTAGGTGATATAGAACTCAAACTAGAAAAGAGGCAGCTGAGAGGTGTTGCTGAAGCAGTGTTTAATACAATAGGCAGTTTTGATGCGAGGCTTGAGATTGATGACGTAATTTTTGATGTCGAATTTCATGTTGTAATGGAAAAAGATATGCCATATGATGCTATACTCGGAAACACAATTTTGAAAGATGTTGATATTGTTGTCAGAGAAGATGAAAAAAAGAAAGACGGAAAAGATGAAAAGAAGAAAGACGGCAAAGATGAAAAGAAAGATGGTAAAGACGTAAAGATGAATGAAGTTAAAGATATAAAGATGAAATATAAAAAAGACGAAAAGGCTCAAGTTAAGAAGAGAGACACAATTGAAAACAATTTTCTGACATTCGGAGAAATTTGTGTAGCAGCAGAAAATGCAGAGTTACATATTGAACCAGATTTAGATTTGACGCATTTGTCGAAAACCCAAGAAGTAACAATTTTAGAAATGGTTAATAGTTATAACCCAGCAGTCAACCTCAAATCTCCTATCGAAATGAAGATACCGACGAAATTCCTATTTATCAACGACCGAGGCGTATGTCATATTCTGATCAAAAGTTTGTTGACGAACAAGTTACACGATGGCTAAAAGAAGGAATAATACAACATAGCACTTCAGAATATGCATCTCCAATTGTTTTGGCTACAAAGAAAGATGGAACAAAGAGGTTATGTTGCGATTACAGGCTGTTGAATACGAAAATAATTCGAGATAACTTTCCTATGGTATTAATTGACGATGTTCTCGAAAGGTTACAAAATGCCAATGTTTTCACAACCTTGGATTTAGTTAATGGTTTTTTCCATGTACCTATTGAGACAAATTCGAGAAAATATACTGCATTCGTCGTTCACAATGGGCAGTATGAATTTTTATACGTACCGTTCGGAATATGTAACTCGCCAGCGGTGTTTTGCAGATACGTATTTACAGTTTTGAGAGAGTTAATCAATAATGATACTTTAGTGGCTTACATGGACGATCTCATAATTCCCTCCAAGGATGAGCATGAAGGAATCCTGAAGTTGAAACGTGTGTTGGACGTAGCAGCAAAAAGCGGTTTACGCATTAAATGGTCGAAGTCTCAGTTTCTGACACGAAAAGTAAATTTCTTAGGTTATGTTGTCGAGAAAGGCACCATAAGGCCTTCGCCTGAAAAAACTTTAGCAGTACAAAAATTCCAAGTTCCTGTAGATCGGAAGACGTTACAAAGATTTTTAGGACTAACGTCATACTTTCGACGATTTATAAAAGACTACGCTATCATAGCAAGACCGTTGTCAGCTTTACTGAGAAAAGACGTGAAATTTGAAATGAATGAAGAGCAACTAGTTGCAGTTAAGCAGTTGAAGTCTTCTTTGGTGAATTCGCCGGTACTGAAATTGTATGATCCTACGGCAACAACTGAGGTGCATACCGTTGCAAGTATGTACGGTTATGGAGCCGTTTTACTTCAAGTGGATAGTGAAGATCAGCAGTTACACCCAATCCAATATATGAGCCAAGCCTTACGAACAGAAATACCATTCCTATGAGCTCGAAGTGCTTGCAATAGTCGAGGCTCTGAAGAAGTGGCGTGTGTACATTTTGGGTACGAAGGTTAAAATAGTAACCGACTGTAACGCGTTTTCAATGACGATGAAGAAAAAAGATGTGCCTTTGAGAGTTTCGAGGTGGGCAATGTTCTTGCAAGAATTTTATTATAACGTGGAACACCGATCTGGAACTAAAATGAAGCATGTGGATGCACTCAGTCGTGTATCTTGCCTTCTTATCAAAGACTCATTAAAGTTTCGAATTAAAGAAGCGCAACTGCAAGACCAGTGGACTAAGGCAGTGATTAAAGTTTTGGAGAAAGACTCGTACGATGATTATTTTATGATATATGACGTGTTGCACAAGGATCCCATTAAGGAGCTCGTGGTAATACCTGTTTCAATGGAGGACGAGATCATGAAGATCGCTCATCGTCAGGGCAATTTTTCAACAAAAAAGACGCAAGATCTAGTGGAAAGAGATTTATTTATTTATTTAATTAAGTCTATGAACATAAAGATTCTTACAGACTAGAATAACATAATCTACATTAATTCAAAAAAAATTATTTAAAATATGCTTAACTACATTTTTGGTAGCCGAGAAGTCTATATCATTAACAGCATTAACTTCGTTAAACAATTTCATTGCTCTAAAAATAGGCGCATTTTCGGCATAATTTGTGCGAGGAGTTGCAAGATGAAAAGGAATTTGATTTCTTAGTGCTCTTGCTGGAACATTAAAATTAATTAGGCCCAGTAAATCAGGGCAATCCATTGAGTTAGAAACAATATCATGTAAAAATAGTAAAGACAAAATATTTCTTCTACTTTCTAAGGTTTTTAAACCAATCAAAAGGCATCGGGCATTATATGAGGGAGAACCATTTTCAAAGTTTAACGATCGCAACGCAAACTTCGTAAAGGATTTTTGCACCTTTTCAATCCTAAATTTATGTATTTCATAAAAAGGAAACCAAACATTTGACGCATATTCTAACCTTGATCTAACAAGGCTAGTGAACAAAACTTTTAGAGTGTAAGGATCACTAAAAGAGGCAGTATTACGCCTTATAAAAGCCAGCATAGCATATGCTTTTGGAATTACAAAGTCCAAATGGGCTCGAAAGGAAAAATTTGAATCAAATACTACTCCGAGATCCTTAAATTCAACAACAGAAATAAGTGGAAAACTTGCAATATTATAAGAGGTTGAAAGAAAGATATTAGACTTAGAAAAATACATATAAACACATTTGTTTAAATTAAGAGGAAGTAAATTATTAATAGACCAAAGATGAAGTTTATTTAAATCACATTGTAGGAGAGCAGAATCAGTCGCGTTTCTAATTTGCAAGAAAAGCTTCAGGTCATCAGCGTACAAAAGGCATTTACAATTCACAAATAGAGACGCAATATCATTGATAAAAATAATGAATAACAATGGCCCTAGAATGCTTCCTTGAGGAACACCAGAAACAGCAAGATAAGCATTAGATTTAGTGTTATCAAAAACTACAACACAAGAGCGATTTTGTAAATATGACTTTAGCCATTTCAAAAAACAGGAATGAAAACCCAAAGCTTCAAATTTTTTAATTAAAAGAGCATGTGATAACTTATCAAAAGCTTTTGAGAAATCAGTATATATCACATCCACCTGACATCCTTGCAAAAACGCCGATATGCAGTATTCACTAAATAAAACTAAATTAGATATAGTTGAGCGGCCACTCATAAAACCATGTTGATAAGGAGAAACTATACTTTTAACAGCAAAGAATAGTTTATCCTTAACAATCGATTCAAAAAGTTTGGAAATTGCAGAGAGCTTGGATATAGGTCTGTAATTGGCAATGTTATTTTTACAACCAGATTTATACGTAGGTGTAGTAAACGCTACTTTCCAACAATCCAAAAATACACCTGACGACAACGATTTATTGAAAATTACCATCAAAGGGTAAAGTAAAATTAATGCACAATTTTTAAAGAAAAAGCCACAAAAACCATCAGCATCAGGACGTGTGGATGGCTTAAGATTTTGAATACCCTTTCAAATACATATCATCCTGTGATAGGGACAAGTTACCAAAATCTATCACAGGTTGCACATTATCATTAACTAGAGGGATAGAGTTAATAGGTGGTTCAAAATTGGACTTAAAAAAATCAACAAATAAATTAGCAATGGACAAAGGATCATTATCAGATTCGGCCCCCAAAAACATTGAAGCAGGTATATTTGAGCAGCCTCTTTTAGATTTCACATAACGCCAAAAGGATTTAGGGTCAGACTTAATGTTGGATTCAAATTTTATAATATATTGCTTGTATAAGTAGTTATCCAAAAAATTGAATTCTCTCATATAGTGCCTATATTTTAAAAAGTAACAATTTTGATTGGTATCAATAAATTTTTTGAAGAACTTAGAAAGAAGATTTTTTAATTTCTTCAACCCTCGAGTGTGCCAAGGACATTTATAAAAATATTCTTTAAGTTTCGGAACATAATTAATAAACTCGTTATGAATTAAGGTTATAAAAATGTTATAGCAAGGCTCAGTTTTTAAAAGGTAAAATTCTTTTTCCCAATCAATTTGATTAAGAGCATTATTTAACAAATGAAAATTACATCTTTTAAAGTTAAAGTGGGAAACATCAAAATTAGATTCAACTGTAGTAAACTTATAAAATGATATAGAGATGCATAATGGAACATGATGCATGCTAATGGCTGATAACGGAAAAGGGGATTCGTAAACATTCCAATTGATATAACTACTAATAAACACTAAATCTAGTAGCCTATTGAGAAAATTAAAACAGCTATTGATTTGCATAAGACCTAGATCTAAAAATTTATCTACAACATACATTTCAGTAGCACTAGATACTTTAGATGGTGTGAGATAACGATCAGCACGGACATCCGACCAAGTAACACCACAAAGATTGAAGTCACCAGCAACCATCAATTGATTTGCGTCAATAGAAAAATCAGCAACTATTGTAGAGATGTTGTTAAGATGCATTTTGTACAGTTCAACAGAACTATTTGGCGGCAGATAACACACTACTATGTAGAGAGACACCGATGAACCTCTAACTACTACACATAGTTGATCCAGTAACACGTTATTATTTGCAAGTGACACGTTAGAAGACAAAAACTCGCGTTTAACAGCAACTAACACACCACCACCACGATGACGACCAGTTGCAGTCACATCACGATCCTTCCGATACACATTATATATATGTGGATCCAAAAATTCCGCATTATTAAAGTTACAATTTAACCAAGTTTCCGTTAATATGATAACATCAAGTTCGCCATGAGACGTTGCAGCAAAAATATTTCCAGCTTTAGTCCTTATACCAGACACATTCTGATAGTAAACTTTAAGAGTATCATTATTCGGAGAAATATTCAAATCAAGTGCAGTATTCACTACTTTTTCTCTAATTGCTTTGCGGTTTTCTGAAAAAACTGAAAGTCCTTCACCCGTACATCAACAGGCCATAAAGATGGATCCACAATATATTTATAAAGGGATGATGAAACAAATAATTTAAAATTCACCCGTTTCATTGTTTCCAACGGGGTATCTTTTTTCACAAGTTTGTAGCAAGAGAGGCTTTGTTTCAAAATTTTTGTGTGTTTGACAATATACTCAATGATATCATATTCAGTAACAGATGATTTGAAAGAGCTAAGATGCACCCATCTCTTACGATCAATTACAGCAAGCTCAGTACTTGCATTTTTCCCAACAACAGAAAAACGTTTTTTACGTTTTTTATTTTTAGCTTCTGTCCAGCTATCATTATCACACTCATGCAGAGAACTAGCATCTACTGTAACAGCAACAGAAGTATCATTGCCAAGCATAGGCGAAATAGCCGCAGCACCACAATACGAAGATACAGCAGCAGAATTGTTATTATTAACATTGGACTGTAAATTAACAGCATCTGAAGAGACACCAGTAGCAGTAACAGCAGCAACAGCAGCAACAGAAGACGGCAAAGCCATACTCAAAGAGCGACGAGAATGAACAGTTTTATTCTTGTTAGTGTTTTTAAAATTTTTAGCATTCGAACTAACTTTTGTCGACGCACCAGCAGCAGCAGCAGCAACAAAAGAGGGCGCAAGAGGCACACTCAAAGAGCGACGATGCAGAGCAACAGAATCATTTGCATTCAAAAGAACATTACAAGACAGTGGATCATCAGTATTAGTAAGATTCCCGTTACAGAAACTCTCAGAAAGAGAAACAGTTGGTAAAGAAAAAACTGTTGGAGACAAAGAACTTGCAACAACACTTGAAACACAGTTAGCAGCAGCACCCGCGCCAAAAGCATTATTGCTGCAATATGCGTTTTTAAGAGCCAACAACTCTGCAGAAAAACTTGAGACTTGTGAAGCAAACTCATTCTCATAACTATTACATTTTTCAAAAATGCTCTTTTTCACATCCAACAATTGCTCAGTCAAAGCTTTAATTTGCATCTCGACAACATAGGTCAACTTTTCCAACCCCTATTTATGCGCTTCCAAAAACACTTCATGGCCTTTCACGATTTTTTCTGGAACACCAACACACTCCTTACAGGAATAGCTAAAATTTCGGTTTAATTTTAACAGCTTCAGATCGTACTCAGTGAGCGGACCCTCGCAACAGCTACGATGGAACACCTTTTTGCAATATCCACTGCACGGTACCAACTGCGTATCACCTCTGGCAAAGCTCCGGTCACATTTTCCGCAAAAATCATCCATTAGATGACAAAGAAAACCGAGGAAAAACAAAAATAAATGCACATTTTTCGCTACAAGAGAGAAAACTGAAAACTGATTTCTTTATTCCAAACCTTCATATTAAAGTTGCGAGTGTTGTTAAAAACTGCATAGAATGTATCGTCATAGAAGGAAAGTCCGGAAAGAAGGAAGGATTCCTAAAGCCAATCAATAAAGAAGACAAACCTTTGGGAACATACCATATTGACCACGTAGGACCTATGGAGGCTACGCAGAAGAGATACAACCATATATTTGTCATAGTGGACGCATTCTCTAAATTTGTTTGGCTGTACCCGACTAGAAGCACAAATTCGGAAGAAGTTTTATACAAACTTAAAAAGCAAGCAGCGATTTTTGGAAATCCCAAACGCATAATTTCCGACAGAGCTTCAGCATTTACCTCTAATATGTTTAAAGAGTACTGCAAAGACCAAGAAATTCAGCACTTACTTATCGCCACCGGTGTGCCGCGTGGAAATGGCCAGGTCGAACGAATTCACAAAATAATTATTCCGATGATATCAAAGTTATGTTTGGAAAACCCCGCAAATTGGTACAAGCATACGGAGATGGTGCAGCAGATAGTTAATAATACGCCACCAAGAAGCACAAGAGTATCTCCATTCAAAATATTGACAGGTCTCGAAATGCGTATCAAAGGAAATCCAGATTTACGAAGAAGATACTACTATAGAAGAGTTAAATCAAGACAGAGAGTTAAGAAGACAAGAAGCCAGGGACAACATTTCCGACATCAAGGCAGAGAACAGAAGGAATTTTAATAAGAGCAGAGTACCTGAAACACAGTATGCAGTAAACGAGTTGGTTGCCATTAAGCGCACTCAGTATGGTGCAGGACTCAAGCTAAAACCCAAATACTTCGGACCTTACAGAGTGGTCGAAAAACTAAATCACGGACGTTATTCAGTGGAGAAAGTTGGACAACATGAAGGAGCAATACAAACTTCTACCGTTGCTGAATTTATGAAGAGATAGCATACTCCATTCGGGTCGATGAAGTATCAGGAAGGCCGAATGTGGAAATGGACCCTAATAGACAAGGAAATGTTAACGCGAACAGACCTCACTCAACCAGAAGTGGACGTGAATTCTAGTTTGGCAACACTGACGAAAACGAAGACAGAAATGCTACGAACGAACAATTTGAATGACGAGTAGAGTACAGAACGACGACGACGTAAAAGGACGCAACAAGGACAACAACAATAAAAACAATAACATATTTGATTGCGGTGGTATTTTTCACCAAAAAACTAAAAATTTTAATAAAAAATTAAGCGATCCAATATTTCAAGTAAATTTCTAGAGCTCGTTCACTTTCCTTCCATATAAAATTCGGTTGCCCAAGAAAAACCAACTTAGAATAGCACACCATTTGAAAGGACATAGAATGCGCTTTCTTATGTATTAATTAAAATTTTTGTAAAGTAAAAATTTTTCCAAAAAATATCGCTTTTTTAGAAAAAAAGTTGACCAAAAATTTCGAAAAAGTGTGATATCTCGAAAATTATCAATAACTATAGATGAAATTTCAAACTTTTATGAGCTTATATTATAGTTCAATACATAATCTTTCATATGACATCCATTTTTTGAAAGTCGATACAGAGGTTCCCAAATTATGATAACGATTTCATTAAAAGCTATATCCCCGACTTCCGATGGCTATATCTCCGAAATTTAATGCGTTATCCAACTTTTGATTCCATATTCGTGTTCAGTATTGAAAGCCAAGTAAGATAAATAGAATTTTATTAAAAAATGAGACGCACTCCCAAAGTAAACTTATGCCAAAGGAATTGTCAAAATACTTATGCCACGCAAAAATTCGTTGTCTGCATGCATTCTTATCAGCAGAAAGAGAATGCAAGAGCTAAACAATATAAAATTTGGCATGCATAGAGCTAAAAATACAGCTGTGGATATATAAATGTCACATTTTTTTATATTTTCTTTCTAATGCTATAGTATCGTAAATATTATTAACAATCAACAAGTGTTTGGTTTTTTGCAAATATATGTGGGATTGGGGCAAGACGGATTAAAACAACTTAGAAGTGGGAGGGAACATTAAAGAACTAAGGGATTTAAAACTACAAAGAGGATAACACTTTAAAAATAGACAAATAACGCAACACTGAAATTTACCGAAAAACAACGAAGCGTAGGTTGAAAATTAAAACGAACGGACAGTAGAGTAGAGTCGGAGATTAGCTAACAGAGAGTACGGACAAACAATTTATGCGTGTGAATATTAAAACTAAAATATAAATTTGTACAACTAAATATAAACTAAAGTGTAAAACTAAACATAAACTAAAGTGTAAAACTTCATATACAATAATTCAAAATAAATAAAACACTGAATAAATAAAACTCAACAAAGTTTTTATTCTACAAATGGGGGCTCAACCGGGATGCTCGGTTACAAAGTGAAAGTTGCCCGAAAAAACTTAGATTGAAAATTATAAAAGAAAGATTTTAAAAAAAAAAGTAAAAAGTGTTAGCTATTAAATAGAAAGAAAAGTTAAAGTTCCAGAAAATTCAAATAAAAAAAAAAAAGTTGAAAACAGACGCCACGCTAATTTTACATCGTAAAAACGAAGAAGTCCCGAAGCATTGCAACTCGTTTTTATAAGTGGTGACGTCATAGCATAAAATTCGAAAACTAGACGCCATATTTTGCAACGTAGAAACGAATAAGTTCGTACAAATCGTTTGTATGAGTGGTGACATTGCAGCATCAACAGCGATCAACAACATCAGAGTAGCAGAAGCATGCAGAAAATTTCAACACAAACGAAGTAAATGTCAGACAACAAGCAAACGTTTAAACAACAAAAATTTTTAAGGACTTATTTTAACAAATGAAAACTATTCAAAGTTAATAGTTGAAAATTGAGTTTGTCTTTAAACAAAAATCAATTTTGAAAAGCGGTAAAACTGAAAAGTACCAAATTAAAAACAGAGGAGCAGCAGCTAGAGAAAGCAGCAAGAGTGAAAAATCAACAGATTGAGTCGACTTGAGCACAGTTGAATAGAGCAGAGGTAGAAAAAGCAACGAGGGATAACTTGAGCAGAGATAGAGATCTAAGCAGAGTACAGATAGAAATAGAGAGTGAGTCAAGATGAACATAGAACAGAGGTAAAAAGAAGCAACGAGTAAAACATTTTAAATGATTTGAGGTAAATCTAACTTAAAATAATAATACATTTTGAATACTTTTAAATACTTAAAGATTTTATTTAAGTTATTGAAATAGAATTTAAACGAGTAAATTTAAACTGAACTTATTTCTTATTGTTAAGGAGTAGTTTAAGAAACATTTTTTGATAATTATTTTTATTTGAAAAAAATATTTAAAATAAAATTTTTGTAATGGACGTGACTACTATTTTAACCTTGACAATAGAGGGGTTGAAGAATAAATTAGAAGAGTTAGGTTTGGTGACGACTGGACGTATAGCAGTACTGCAAGACAGGCTCCTTGAACACTTTCAGCTGTCCAGGGATGAGGCAGAAGATGGTTCCGAATATAGTGATGCAGATAGTACTGCACGAGGAGGTGCTGTGGTTAGGTCAACGTTTACTTTGCGCGATATAGAGGATACGTTGTCGTCATTTACGGGATCCGATTATCCAGAGGTTGAAAATTGGGTTGAAGAATTTGAGGAGAATTCTATTATTGTCGGTTGGAGTGCATTGCAAAAATTTATCTACGCTAAGCAGTTACTCAAGGGTGCTGCAAAAATATTTATTCGAGGCAAGTCAGCAATAACTGACTGGTCATCTCTTAAATCAGAGCTCATTAAGCAGTTTAGCACGAAGCGGTCTGCATTAGATGTACACCGTATTTTAAAAAATCGGAAAAAGAAAACGAACGAATCGTTTAGGGAATACCTTTACAGTTTAATTGAGATCGGAAATCCAATAAACTTGGACGAGGCAAGTTTGATTGAATATTTTATAGAGGGAGTACCGGACTCCAAATTTAACAAAAGTATGCTATATCAAGCACGAACACTAGAGGAACTCAAAGATCAGCTGAGGGTTTACGAAAAGGTTAGGGGATCTTCTATGCAGTCATCAAACGCTAGAGGCCCAACGGTATCCACAAACAGGTCAAATTTAGATCAGCAGCAAGTCAGCCAGAACGCAGAGAGAAAATGTTTTAAGTGTGGTGGTAAAGGTCACTTTGCTAGAGAGTGTCGAGCGGCAAGCATTACATGTTTTAAATGTCATCAACAAGGGCACCGTTCATTTGAGTGTAAGACCCACACTAAGTCAGAACCTGCTAAGCCAGAAAAAAGATATGTGCATATTCTAACAGGAGAAGATAATAATTCAAAAGCGATGTCGTTTGAGTGCAACCGTATATTTAAAGACTTTGAAATAAATGGATTTACAGTCTCAGCGTTGATCGATACAGGTAGCGATATATGTGCTATCCGCTATGATGCTTTTATGATGATGGGTGACATCGAGTTGGACCCAACGACAAAAAGTTTGATTGGAATTGGAGGTAGACAAATAACCACAATTGGAAATTTCACCATTCCAATTGAGATTGATGAAATCACACTTGAGGTCAATTTTCATGTAACACGAGAGCGAGATATTTTGTACTCAGCAGTACTAGGAAACAATATTCTAGAGCTGGTCAATATCGAAATTACTTCTGAAGGTGCAGTTTTTAAGAAGAAAGTTCAATGTGAGCAAAAAGACGAAATTAAAAGCGGCGAAGAAAGTGAAAGCGCAAATAAAGATGAATTAAGCAGCTCAAATTTATCCATACTTGCACGTGAGTTCGAGCAGATCTGTCAGTCAACATTATTTGAAGATACGAACTGCAACGAATTAGGAGATTTTTCACACTTGAGTATGGAAGATGAAGTGAAAATCAAAGATTTGATAAAAAATTATGTGCCAAAGAAGACTAAACCATCGCCAGTGGAAATGAAAATTATTCTAAAGGATGACATTCCAGTATTTCACCGACCAAGAAGATTATCATTCGAGGATCAAGCCACCGTTGAGCAACAGATTAGTGACTGGTTGGAAGAAGGGGTCATCAAACCCAGTTTTTCAGAATACGCGTCGCCAGTAGTACTCGTTTCCAAAAAAGACGGCACAAAAAGATTGTGTTGCGATTTTCGGAAACTAAACGAGAAGACTTTGCGTGATAATTTTCCGATGGCACGAATCGATGACGTAATACAAAAACTGCAGAAAGCTACTATTTATACCACGCTAGATTTACGCAACGGTTTTTTCCATGTTCCAGTCGAAGAGTCATCTACCAAGTACACTTCTTTTGTGACACACAACGGCCAGTACGAGTTTTTATATGTACCTTTTGGCATTTCCAATTCGCCTGCAGTTTTCTGTCGATACGTCCATGCGATTTTCAGACAGCTGATACAGGATGGAACGATTGTTCTTTATATGGACGACATCATCATACCATCAAAAAACGAGAATGAGGGGATTTCGAAATTAAAAATAGTTTTATCGGCCGCAGAGTCGTATGGCCTAAAAATAAAGTGGGAAAAAAGTCAGTTTTTGATGAACAAAGTTACATTTTTAGGATATATAGTGGAAAATTCGACAGTAAAACCATCAGGTGAAAAAACAAGAGCAGTTCAGAATTTTCCATTGCCAAAGGACAAGAAATCGCTTCAACGATTCTTGGGCCTCACGTCGTATTTTAGAAAATTTATTCCCAATTTCGCACTTATTGCAGGACCACTTTCAGATTTACTTAAAAAAAATGCAAAGTTTAAAATAGACGATGAGGAGTTAATTGCTTTCAATCATTTAAAAGCTGCATTAGTTGGCGCACCTGTCTTAAAATTATTTGATCCTACGGCATTAACCGAGATCCACGCAGATGCCAGTATGCATGGTTATGGGGCAGTGTTATTGCAGAAAGATAAAGATGACCATCAGCTACATCCAGTCGAGTTCATGAGCAGGAAAACAACATCTTGCGAGCAAAAATACCACTCTTACGAATTGGAGGTGTTAGCGATTATAGAGGCTCTTAAAAAGTGGAGAGTATATGTTATGGGAATGGAAATAAAAATAGTCACCGACTGTAACGCCTTCTCTATGACAATGAAAAAAGATGATGTACCTTTGAGAGTTTCCAGGTGGGCATTGTTCCTACAAGATTTTAGGTACAAGATAGAGCATCGGTCAGGAACGCAGATGAGGCACGTGGACGCACTAAGCCGTGTATTTTGCCTAATGACTGAAGAGTCGCTGCAGCATCGCATCAAAGAAGCACAGTTACAAGACACTTGGACAAAAGCATTGAGAAAGATAATTACGAGGACTTTTTCATGAAGTACGACATTTTACACAAAGATCCCAATAAGGAGCTTTTGGTAATCCCGTCTGCTATGGAGCGAGAAATAATAACAATAGCGCATCGCCAAGGTCATTTCGCAGTAAAAAAGACTCAAGATTTATTGGAAAAGACGTACTTTATACCAAATTTGACTGCAAAGGTAACAGCTGTAGTAAAAAGTTGCATTGAGTGCATTATAGCTGAGGCTAAAATAGGAAAAAGGGAAGGATTATTGAATCCAATAAATAAAGCAGATGAGCCATTGGGGACGTATCATATTGACCACGTTGGGCCGATGGAGAACACGCGTAAAAATTATAACCACATTTTAGTGATTGTGGATGCTTTTTCGAAATTCGTATGGCTATATCCAACGAATAGTACGGGAACCAGTGAGGTCATTAATCGACTACGCAAGCAGGCCGCAGTATTCGGGAATCCTGCAAGAATCATATCGGATAGGGGTACGGCGTTTACTTCACATGCCTTTAAAGATTATTGTGAGAGCCAAGAAATTCAACATTTATTGATTACTACTGGAGTTCCTCGTGGCAACGGGCAAGTAGAGCGAATTCATAAAATTGTAATTCCCTTATTGACCAAACTCTGCATCGAGAACCCGCAGGATTGGTATAAGCATGTCGATAGAGTACAGCAGACGATAAATAGTACACCTCCTAGAAGTACTAAATTGTCGCCTTTCAAAATTCTCACTGGTCTAGACATGCGTAGGCCAGGTTATCCGGATATACGTAGTTTAATGGAAGATGCTTCTATACAAGAGTTGGAAGAAGAACGAGACCAAATAAGAGAAGAAGCGCGAAACAACATTGAACAAATTCAAGCTGAAAACCAAAAATCATATAAAAAGAAGAGAGTTCCTGAAACGGAGTATACCATAAATGAGCTGGTTGCAGTCAAGCGCACTCAATATGGATCAGGTCTTAAATTAAGCCCAAAGTATTTCGGACCATATAAAATAGTCGAAAAACATAACCACGATCGATATTCCGTTGAAAGAGTTGGTAATGGAGATGGACCAAGAAAGACAAATACGGTCGCCGAAAATATGAAAAAATGGAATCCAACATTCGGGTCGAATGACTCATCAGGATGGCCGAATGTGGGATTGGGGCAAGACGGACTAAAACAACTTAGAAGTGGGAGGGAACATTAAAGAACTAAGGGATTTAAAACTACAAAGAGGACAACACTTTAAAAATAGACAAATAACGCAACACTGAAATTTACCGAAAAACAACGAAGCGTAGGTTGAAAATTAAAACGAACGGACAGTAGAGTAGAGTCGGAGATTAGCTAACACAGAGTACGGACAAACAATTTATGCGTGTGAATATTAAAACTAAAATATAAATTTGTACAACTAAATATAAACTAAAGTGTAAAACTAAACATAAACTAAAGTGTAAAACTAAAATGTAAAACTTCATATACAATAATTCAAAATAAATAAAACACTGAATAAATAAAACTCAACAAAGTTTTTATTCTACATATATATCCTTCATATTTAATAATAATACGAACTTCAGCTATAATCCATTAACCAAAAAAAAATATTATCAAAATGTAAAAAAACTGATGAAATGAGCGGGACACATAAATGGCACAATCTGGAGAAAATGAGAAAATGTGTTCAAATTGCATTTGTTGACTTTTTGGTATGCAAAAACATTTAGATCATTGAGATCTTGTGCTGTAGCCTTTGTTTTTTATGATAGCTTTACACGTGCGACCCACACTCTCCACACTTTTTCACGTTTTGTTTTGGATATGACATACTAATCTTTCTGTGCGGCAGACCAAAAATCGGCCCTATTTGTATAATTCTTTTTTTACGATTTCAACCTTGACTTCGTTCTACAGGTTCTCTATTGAAATTAAGTCAGGGATCCGTGCTGGCCAATCCAAAATATCGATCTTTTCCGCACAAAGCCAATTATTTCCTACTTTGGAGGAGTGTTTAGTGTCATTATATGGCAAAAATGTCCACTTAATTGGCATGGAATGAAGTGCATGTGGTTCCATATGGTTTGTCAATGTGTCCAAATATTGAAACTTGTCCATTTTGTCATTTATTTTTATAAACGGGCCTACACCATGCCAACAAAATTCATTACAGACCATAATGCTCTCACACCAGTGTCTTGCCATCTTCTGGGTGGAACAAGCATCGTACTCTTGCCATTTAGGACAATGAACAAAGGTTTTCTATCTGATCTCATGCTATTGATATTCGTTTTGTCACTCTACAACACGTTTTGCCAAAAAATTTTATTTTTCTAGACGGTAAAACACGAATGTGAAAACATTATGGTCTGCAGTGTATTTTGTTGGCATGGTGTAGGTCCGCTTATAAAAATAAATAACAAAGTGGACAAGTTTCAATATTTGGACACATTGACAAACCATATGGAACCTCATGCACTTCATTCCATGCCAATTAAGTGGACATTTTTGCCATATAATGACACTAAACACTCCTCCAAAGTAGGAAATAATTGGCTTTGTGCGGAAAAGATCGATATTTTGGATTGGCCAGCACGGATCCCTGACTTAATTTCAATAGAGAACCTGTTGAACGAAGTCAAGGTTGAAATCGTAAAAAAAAATTATACAAATATGTGCCGATATTTGTATTAGTATGTATGATTAGTATGTCATATCCAAAACAAAACGTGAAAAAGTGTGGAGAGTGTGGGTCGCACGTGTAAAGCTATCATAAAAAACAAAGGCTACAGCACAAGATCTCAATGATCTAAATGTTTTTGCATACCAAAAAGTCTACAAATGCAATTTGAACACGACTTTTTCTCTTTTGCTCCTGATTGTGCCATTTATGTGTCCCGCTCATTTCATCAGTTTTTTTACATTTTGATAATTTTTTTTTTTGGTTAATGGATTATAGCTGAAGTTCGTATTATTATTAAATATGAAGGATATATCTTTGCAAAAAACCAAACACTTGTTGTTTGTTAATAATATTTACGATACTGTAGCATTAGAAAGAAAATATAAAAAATGTGCCATTTATATATCCATAGCTGTATATATTTTGTTTTACGTATCATTTTCGCACCAATATTTAATGGTACTGAACAAAGCAACGTTCGATAGTCACAAATAAATTTTGTCAAAATAATTATGCCAACTAGTGTACGTACTTAAAAAAAAGGTATGAGTATACAAAATTTAATTTAATTAAATATTCTACAAAACAGGGATGTTGCGGATGCCGATTTTTTCAAATCTGCAGGTGCGGATGTGGATATTTGAAGGCTCACATCCGGGGATGCGGATGCGCATCTTAAGATCTTTTATAAATTTATAAGAAATTTTTATATATGGACTATATTATATGGGTGCAGAAATTAAATAAAAGAAATAAATTTTAATAATTTTACTAAATATTTATTATTTAGTACGAAAAGTTAAAAATTGGAGCATTATATTTAATAAATAGTGAAATTAACGCTTTTTCAGCTTATTGCGCATGGACTCGTAAAGTAGACCCGCGCTACTAAACAGTTGTTCGCTAGGAACACTGCCTGGTGGTGTCGATAAAAATCTGCGTGCTATTGGTGTTAGCAGTTTTAACTCTTATCCACCATTTAAAAGGATTTTTATCTAAATGGGCCCTTTTTTTAATGCGGTAAGCAACTAATTCTTTTTTGAGTATAACTTCAGCACTATAATATTCTGGTATTTCTTCACTGTCAACTTCACTTGATGAATCTAACATCATAGCCAGCTCGCTTTTTAAGAATGGTTTTTTGACTATACCAGACGTTCTTTGTCCGACTGTATATTCAGATTCACAATACACTCAAAAATTGAACAAAGTTACGAAGAACAAACGAGCCGAATCCTGTCACCGACTCATCGCTACTATTAGTCGCATTGATTATTGCGAAAGCTCCGCAATTGCGGATGCGACTATTCGTAACATTCCTGCTACAAAACAAGTATCATTTTACAGCCTCTTAGGTACGCTACTGGTAATCATTAAGTATGAAATGTAAAAATTATTTAGTGATTCAAATAAAATCTAAAAATCACTGCAAATCAGTACTAATCAGGGAACAGGTTTACTTTAGCTCACATTCTCCAATTTTTTTTTTTTTAGGGGTAAAAGGGGGTTAAAAATAAATAAAAAGTATGAAAAAAAAGTGTCGCTCGGATCTGGTTTCGGAGATATAGCCATCGGAAGTTGCGGATATAGCTTTTGGAAAAATTATTATAAGTTCGGAACCGCTGCATGGATATCAAAAATTTTGGAAAGATATTTTAATGGCCTATAATAATGGTAAGCAAGCCTAAGAAATTTAACCCATAATTTTGAAGATATTACGATTTTTCTGAAATTTTGACCAATTTTTTTTTTAAAAACCGTTATTTTTTCCAAAAAATGTCTAGATGACCTATAACTTTTTTAGCTTCTTAAGAAACCTTAATTTATTCCCCTTAAAATAGTGTATCGTTTGTTCCAAATGTTTGCAAATTTACCCCCTTTTTGACGGAAAAACAAAAAAATTTATTCAATGAATTATTATGTAAACTATGTATTTATGGACAAAAACAATAAAAAACCAACAACAACAAAAACAACAACAACAACAATTATTATAAGACGATTCTCATTATAAAACTTAAAAATTTTTATTAAAAATCGCGCGCGTCTTATAACGGATTATAAGACGATTCTTTCTTTTTAATAAAATTTTCTGTGTTTTATAATGTGTCGCATTGTAAAAAAAAGCGCCGCAGGCGAAAAATTTTTATTAAAAATCGCGCGCGCGATGTTTTTGTCCATAAATACATAGTTTTCATAAGAATTCATTGAATAAATTTTTTTGTTTTTCGGTCAAAAAGGGTAAATTTGCAAAAATTTGGAACAAACGATACACCATTTTAAGGGGAATAAATTAAGCTTTCTTAAGAAGCTAAAAAAGTTATAGGCCATTCAGACATTTTTTGGAAAAAACAACGGTTTTTTAAAAAAAAATTGGTCAAAATTTTAGAAAAATTGTAATATCTCCAAAACTATGGATTAAATTTCTAAGGCTTGCGCACCATTATTATAGGCCATTAAATTATCTTTCTTTGGACACCCATAGTTTTGATATCCATGCAGCGTTTCCGAACTTATAATGATTTTTCCAAAAGCGATATCCGCAACTTCCAATGGCTATATCTCCGAAACCAGATCCGAGCGACTTTTTTTGATTACATATTTCTTCTTAGAATTAAAAAGTACATAAGATAAGTATGGTTTTAAAAAGGTTTGCGAATGTGAGCTAAAGTAAACTTAAGCCGAAAATTAGTAAAAATCAGTACATGTACTGATGAAATCAGTAGGTATGACAACCCTATCTCCCATACGATCCAACAAATACAAAATCGCAAAAAAATATTTTTGTCCAGCTAGGTTATTCTAGTCACAACACTGTGAGACGGTTTGCTGGATGAGCCTGTGCTGGACCGCAAATAGGCTTCTATTTTAACAAAGTTTCAGTGTGCGTAAACTCAAATAAAGAAATATTCATACCTTCTTTAGTTTGTGCATTTGTGATTTTAAGATCAAAATCAGTAGTTTTTCCAAGGCGCTTTTGAAAGATAATAGCTTTTTTAAGCTCACTAACAGTTATATGTAATCCATCAAAAGTAATTGTATCGAAATCCAGAGCACTCTTGAATTTATAATGAACAGACATGACCTTAAACTTTAATCTATTAAGTAAGTTCTTGATTATTTTTAAGAATTCACTTTTATTAAACTAATAACAAAGCTTCATATCCCTTTTTAAGCACACAATTTATGTTCAAAATACACAGAAATAACAAAATATACGCGATTGATAACACGATTAAAATATTTCATGGTTAGTTTTTTAGGACATGAAAGCTATCTTGCATAAATTTGCAATGGTCACGTTCAAAATTACCAGTATTTTATAATATCAAACAGTTTGCTTAAGAAAATCAAGAGGCCATCGTATATGTGGCTTACACGCAGCGTCGACTTATTAAAGCCCCTTCAGACTATTAGGCTGTTCACACGCACAGAATTTGAGCGTCAGCGTATGACTTCGGAGTATTTTTTTGTTGAGTGAATGCGAGATACGTCGGAGTAGTAGTTCGGTATTTCTACTTCGGTGTAGTACGTCGATAAACAAGTTCGCTATCGTGTTAATAGGGAATGGTGCGTCGGCACTCAACTGTGAAAAATGCTTTAGTTAATATCTAAGTAAAATAAATTTTTATAATAGTATTTAACTAAATTTAATTGAAAAATTTAACATAAATGTGGGAAAGGAATTGACTGACTGACATATGTGGGATAAGACTTGGCAGACTGACATACGTGGGTTAGGATTTGACACACTGACATATGTGGGACACGATTTGACAGACAAAAGTACGAAAAGTGAATAAGAAATAGACGCCATGATAATTTAAAAAACGAACGGACGAGTCAGTCTTCTAGAGAAAGTTGTCGGGTTAACTTAAAAATAAAAACTTAAGAAAAGGAAGTAAATTAAAAGGAAATAAAACTTAAGAAAAAGAAGTAAATTAAAAGGAAATAAAACTTAAGAAAAAGAAGTAAATTAAAAGGAAACAAAACAAAAGAAATATGAATGTAAAAATACTTTGTAAAACTATAATAAGAACGAAATAAAGTGAAAATAAAACAAACAAAGTGAATTTTATATAGATCCTACATAAATATATTTTAAAATGAAAATATAGACAAAAAATAAGAGAAAAAATTTATATTATTAATTTTTCTTCTCAAGTTTAGACTACGTCACAGCAAAATATTTTTTTGTTGTTTGTTTTTTCAACAACAACAACATCATTTCAGCGTCGGCGTATCTGCGTGTGTATGCATGAATAATATCGAACTTGTGAATCGGTGTTACAAGTCGACGCTGCGTTCAAACAAGATATATGTGAGAAGTCATATGCTTTTCTGTATGTTTTTTGTATGTCTGTGCATATTGTCAAGATGTTTTATTCTTTTGTTTTTAAAAATACATTTATTTTTATATTTCGATATTGAATTTAAAGTTAAAGTGAATAAAAAAGATATTTGAAGATATATTATTACAAAAGAAAACTGATTATTATTTCACGGTCTACTGCACGTCTTCACCCGCTCGCTCTCTTATACCAACTGACTTTTCTGTCGTGGACAGCTCGGCCTCTCCTGACATTTCGTCTTCCTGAGACGAATCTTCGCTGGCTTCATCCGAATCATCAAGTTCTGGGCTAAGGCTACACCACGGCTTCATATGGTCGCTAGAAATAACAGCGGAATAATGTCGGCGTGATCTAGATGCGTCTGGTACATCTTCAATGATATAACGATCAAAATCTAACACTTTGTTAACAATGAACGGACCCTTAAATTTTGGATCTAATTTGTGGGTATTGACAGTTGCTGATGGCACTTGAGTAAACTTGTATGGCCGTTGATGCTTTTTATCGTACCGCTGTTTCCACTTTAATCTCTCAGATTTGATGTTCTGTAAGGCTTGTTCTTTTTTGTGCAGAAGAAAATCGTCATCATACTGCAAATCTTCATAACTTAGTGCTTGTATAATTCTATTTTCGCTGACATTGCGCATGTTGAAGCTAAACACTAGCTCGTTTGGACTTATTTTTGTAGTCGCATTTGGCTGTGAATTTACACACCACTGGAGAGTTAATAATGTGGAATCCCAGTCATTTGCTTGTTTAGTCAAACACTTGATCGATGACAAAATTGTTTTGTTGACGCGTTCGGCTTGACCGTTTGCTCTCGGAGTGCGTACTGCAGTTTTTACGTGCTCAATGTTATGCAAATTTAAAAATTGCTCGAACTCTTTTGAAGTGTATGCTGTGCCACGGTCGGTAGTAATCTTTAATGGCTGTCCAAATATAGCCATCACTTCTTTCAACATAGTAATCACTGGGGTTGTTTTTGTACTACGTACTGCTTTTAAAATCGTGTACTTGCTAAACGCGCATACCAACACAATAATGTGCAAATTTTCTCGCTTGCTCTTGATAAATGGATCCAGATGATCCATATGGACAGTTCTAAACGGTGGTGGTAATATTTCCGCCAAATGCATTTCACTTTCGGTCTTACCTCCTTTTACTTTGCTAAACCGGCACTCTGGACAAGCTGCAATATACGATTTTACGTACCGCCTCATTCGATGAAAATAAAAATCTTTACTAATTCGTTGTAATGTTTTCTCTATGCTGAAATGGCCCACGTCGTCATGACAGGACTTAGTAATACGCAATCGAATTGCTTGCGGAATCACAAGCTTAGTGTCTCCACTCACCTTACGGAACAAGCGTCCGGACTGAAGAACATATTCCTGTTTAATTTGTGCAGCATTAGATGTCATTTTACCATTTAAAGTCGCTACGATTTCTCTTATTCGGTTGTCTTGTATTTGCATACTAAATATCCAATCCTCGTTGCTCACAACAAATATTTGAAATAAATTTTCGGCTACCGTTGACTGCTCGCTAGGTGGAAAACTTGGTGCTCTACTCATTGCATCGATGTGTTGCATTTTCGTTCCAGCTCTGTGTTCACATGTAAAGTCGTACACTTGTAACTTTAACCACCATCTTGAGATACGTGGCGATAATTTTGTTGTTGCTTTTGTTGTCACTATTGCATTACAATCTATTACAATACGAAAATATCTGCCCCACAGATACATTCGAAACCTCTCTAGCGTCTGCTTCTAACTCGTGGCTCGTGTACTTCTGTTCTGCTGGACTGCATCTTCGGCTATAATAAAATACTGCTTTCATACCTTCGTCCTCTTTTTGTAGCAACATGCCCGATAAACCGAGACTGCTCGCATCTGTGTGAACTTCATGCTGCTTGTTAATATCAAACAAGACCAAAATTGGTTCATGAGTTATAGCATTTTTTAACATCTGTAGTGCGTTGTCTTGTTCTGCTGACCATTCGAATGTTGCTCCCTTTTTTAACAGTTTTGTTAACGGTTCTGCCAAATGACTATATTTTTGTATAAATTTCCTGAAGAATCCTGTCAGGCCCAAAAATTGTTTTCGGTGTTGGAAATATATCAATAGCTACTGTTTTTTCTTTTCCTGGCCTTATGCCATCCCTGCAAACGATGTGTCCCAGAAACTTTACTTGGTGTACCATAAATGAGCATTTTGATGGTCTTAACGTCAATCCGATTTTTTTAATTGGTTCTAGAAATTCCTGCAAAACTTCAACTCCTTTTCTGATTGTCGGTGTAGATATAATAAGCTCATCTACATAACTGATTATGTGTTTACGGTTTTCCAGTGCTGATATAATTTTTGTCACCATCTCTTGAAAAATCATTGGCGCATTCAGTAACCCAAAAGGCATAACGTTGTGCTCAAATAAGCCTTCATGCGTCATAAAAGCCGTAAACTTTTTACTATTTTCATCCATAGAAATTTGATAGTACCCTGCCGTCATGTCTAGAGTGGTAAAATATACACCGCCTGATAACTTTGATAACTGCCCCTCCACGATTGGCATTGGAAATTGCTTTTTTATTGTGAATGAATTTAGTGCCCTATAATCCACGCACATACGACTTTCACCATTAGCTTTGTTTACTAAAACAACTGATGCAGCATGAGGCGAACTACTTTTCGTTTTTGAGTAAATTGTTTATAGTTTTTCCTGGGTTGAAAATGGTACTTGGTATCTTTTTCCAATTATAGGTGATTTTGTAGTTACTTCAATGTCCATTGTTGTTGTATTGCATCTACCTAATGACGATAAATCTTCGGCAAATTGATCTGAATAGCTTTTCAGCAAATTAAGAACTTCATTTTTATCAAGTTCACCTAAATTTTCGTTGATACAAAATTTTTGCTGGTCTTCAGCTTGTGCTTGCTGTACACCTTAGTCAGTAAGCAACTACCGTTGCGACATAACAAGTCTCTGCCCAACAACATTTTATAAGGAAGTATATCGTCTGGTATTATATAAAATTTGGCGTTGATCTTATGCCCGTCAATTTCGACATGAACATCAATTAGTTCTGTTGACTCCACTGTCGACCCACCGAAGCCTTTAAATCGCTTGTTAGTCATTGATCGAGAAATATCTGGTAAAGTTGAATTGCGAATTAATGAGTAGTCACTACAAGTGTCCACAAAAGCTTCAATAATTTTATATCCACACAAAACTGATTTTAAAATTGGTGGAACAATATCGTTGTTGACTAAATCTTCATTTGCGTTCATCACTGCTACTTTGGCCGATGCTTTGCATAGCTTTTCCTCATGGCCCATCTTTCCGCATTTTGAACACCGAGGTTTCTTCAGCGGCTGTAAACATTTTGCAGCAATATGACCGTAGTTATTGCAATTAAAGCATTTTGGTCCACGTTGGATAGCCTGTACTCGATCTTTATCGCCTGGTTGATATTGATTTTGCATTTGCAACGATGACGGTGTGCGTAAAATAGCTACGTTTGACGTTAAATTTTCTAAAGACCTCAAAAGCTGATTTGTCGTCTCAATGTTCATGGCTAACAGCGTTCTTGTAGCGTTAATATCGTTTAATCCGTTAATGATGTACGAGTTCATGGATGCCTCATCCAAATTACCGCGTCTTCCATTATTGAGCATTACGTAGAAGTACTCGACCATATTTTCGGTTGATTTTCTTTTTCTTTGCGCAAGCTCCCTATGAATATCAGCGACATTAACTGAACATGGGAAATCGTTAGTGAGCATACTCACCAAATCAGCCCACGAACGAAACACTGGCTGTGCGTCCAACCACTCCTTTGAGTTGATGCTGTACCGCAATAACACAGATTCTTCACTCCAATTGTACACGTGCTGAAGCTGCTCAACCTTGTTAATATACTGCTTGGTCGTGATGGTTTTCTTTAACGGGTCGAACTCGGGTAATAACTCAATTATTTCTTTGATGCTGTTCGTATGTCTTATTAGTGACGGCTGTGATTCTATATCTGATGAAGTTCGTCTTGGAGGCATATTAGTTGCGTCTAATGTACCACCTGGTCGCATTAAATTGCCTTGCGTTGATATATCTTGCAGAGTTGCTCTCATTTCGCCAACCATTTTCGTTAAAGATGTAATCGCCTGCCTGATATCGTCTACCTGCTGCTGCTACTGATCGTCATCCTCTACTTCGTCCAGCTCGACTTCATCAACACCCATTTCATTTACAAGTACCGCCATTTTTTGTGCCTTTGTGCCCGTTGTTTGTAAGCCCTGTGCCTTTATTTATTTATTTATTATTTATTTATTAAGTAGAGAAAAATCATTATAAAACGTATAGTTATTGCACAATTTATAAAGAGACGGATCATACCTTACACTTAGGAAATCTATTAATAATTTTAATCAATAATACAAGTGGCATATGAAAAATAAGACTATAAGGCAAAAATCTACTAACAAAAAACCTTAAACATATACATAAATACATATGTATGCATTTATCAAAAAATTTTAATTAAATTTAAGAATATAAACTTGAGACTAAATCATTGTCTGACAAATTACAAAGTATAGCAAAACGCTCCGTAATTTTTTGAATTCGAAAATACACGAACTCAATATTGCTTATTTTATGAAGACGATTTGTGGAAAAATGCCATGGGAGCTTTAACACTATTTTGAGAATTTTGTTCTGACAAATTTGTAGGTTTTTGATATGGGAATTTGCACAAACGCCCCATACTGGGCAAGCATATAAAATTATGGGTTGAAAAATTGTTTTGACAATTAATAATTTGTTTTCTTCGCTTAACTTTGAATTTCTATTTATCAAAGGATATAGAAGTTTTATTGCTATATTGAATTTTGCTTTCAAATTGTGGATGTGCTCTCTATAAATTAGTTTTTTATCCAGATATACGCCCAGATATTTTACGCTAGAGGACCATAGAATTTCAAGACTTTTCACTTTAATATTGGAATGAGGTAAAAACCAAGGACGTCTTTTTCTTGTGAAAAAGACGGCTTGAGATTTATTTGCATTTAATTTAATTTTCCATCTGGTAAAATATTCATCTAAACGGTCTAATGCACATTGTAATTTGCTCACTGCAACGTGACCAAATTCATGCGATGTGAAAATTCCATCATCTGCGTACGCAGCGTATTCACAATTTGTCAGCTGTGGAAAGTCAGAAACAAAAATAATGTACAGAAATGGACCAAGGACTGATTCTTGAGGGACACCTGCAGTTATTTCCAGAAAATTTGAATATTCACCATTAACATGCACTGAGAAGAACCTTTTTGTCAAGAAGCTTTTGATGATTTTAACAATGTACAACGGGAAGTTTAAATTAATAAGCTTAAAAATCAAACCATTGTGCCAAACTGAGTCAAAAGCTTTTTCCACATCTAAAAGCACAAGAGCCGTTGATTTATTTAGACTAAAATTTTTTTAACATAATTGTCTATTCTTTTAATTTGATGTGTTGTGCCGTGGAACCTTCTAAAACCAAATTGTTCTCTTGGAATTATATTATTGGCATCAATAAATTTCCAGATTTTTTCTTTTAAAATTTTTTCCAGAACCTTTCCAAGACTGCTAAGGAGGCTTATTGGCCTATAGCTATCTACTTTATTTGAAGGCTTTCTTGGCTTAGCAATGGGTATAATTTTAGCTACCTTCCATGTTTCAGGAAAATATTTCAAGTTGAGGCAAGCATTGACAATAAAAGTTAAATAAATAAAAGCACTTTTTGGAAATTTTTTAAGCATATAATTTTGAATTTCATCAAACCCACTTGCTTTTCTAGGCTTTAGTTCTGCCACAACAAATTTGACAGTATCTACTGTAACGAGATCATTTGGCAAAGTTATGACAGGAACATTGTTTAGATTGTTGATCACAGTATTTATTGATCTTTCATGTGAGTCAGAACCTAAATTTCTAGAAATATTATGATATCCTAAAAAATTTATTGCTAGAGCATTTGCTTTGTCTTCTGGTAGATAAATATCATCGTTACCTTCAGAGAGGGGTGGTATACTAATATTTTTTTTCCTTAGTACTTTTGTGATGTTCCAAAATGGTTTTGAAGACTTTTCAAGCATACTCAATTTTAGATCCCAAGTTTTATTTTGAAATTTATTTATTTCATTTCGTATCATTATAATGTACTTTGACATTAAGTCATAGTCAGATTTATGACGATAAGTTGCCCAAAGTCTTCTATAATGATTTTTAATTTTTATTAATTTGAGAATATAGCGAGGCAAAGTTGAACTACGCTTCTTCAAAGGGACTTTAGGGACAGATGTTTCCATTGCATTTGAGATGGCGGTTGTGAAAAATTCTACACATTCGTTAATTTGCACTGAATTATGTATGCACTCCAAATCTATTCTTTTATTTTGAAGTGCTCGTTTGAGATGAAGCTTATAAGTTTTCCAATTCGTATTTCTTATGTCCGGAATAAGAATAGTGGTAAACATTGCATTAATATTTAGGTCAAATTTTACTGGCAAGTGGTCAGAGCTTAAGTCATTTACCGCCATAGGTTGTGAAATATATCCTGAGATATTAGAGACAATAAGATCCAAAACTGCAGGCATTGATCGTGAATTAGTTGGAGTGTACGTTGGATTACAAGAAAATGAGATCGATATAGGATAGTTCATAGAAAAATCTTTAAGAATATTGCCCCATGCATTTGCGCGAAGGCAACCCCAGTCCCTGTGTTTACTGTTAAAATCTCCACATAACAAAAAGTTATCAGTAGTATTCAATAATTTCCTCATATCATTTTTATACTTTAACCGATTTTCAGTAGTGTTTGTACAACTAGGAAAATAAATGTTAAAAATATTAATTTTATTATTATCTCTTATTAGCAGACAGGTTCCTACATTTTCAATTATTTCAGTTTTAACGTTAGAAATTTCACAACACTTCAAATTTCTTTTAATTAGTATCGCAACTCCTCCACCATGCCGGTTTAGGCGATCACGACGAAAACATTTATAGTCGGGATGAAAAAATTTATCATTTTCATAGAGCCAGGTCTCAGAGAGTAGACACAAATCTGCATTATTTTTAATTAAAAAATCAAATAATTCAGTTCTTTTGTTTCGAATGTTTCGACAATTCCAAAAAAAAATTTTTAAATTATTAGTGTAATTCATTTGTTATTACTATAAAGGTACTTAATTGTTAATTGTGCAATAACATGAAATTGTTGCTCTTTTGAGTTACAATTGCTTAACTTAGATAACATTTCCAACGTTAGCTGTGAGACTTCTTCTGCACTGAAGAGGTTGCTTTTGTTGTTCTCTTGCAAAGCATTAAAATTGTTAGAAGACCATGCAGCTGTTGTTGCAGTCTTAGGTTGGATTAGCTTCGATGTAACAGGTGGGAGAGGAGGGAAATAAAGTTCAGAAAAAACATGTTTATTTTTTTCTGGAGTCACGCGAGTAGTAAAGGCTGTTCTGTTACTCTTTGCTCTCATTTCTAAGTACGATACTCGGTAAGGGCAGTCGATGTACGTTGACTTATGAACGTTTTTACAATTTGCACATTTAATTTTAACTGAGTCTTTACACTCAGTGGTCTTATGTCTCCCGGCGCAGATTGAGCACTTTGTTTTCATAAAACAACCTCTTTCACCATGCCCAAACATTTGGCAGTTATGCACAGGCTTGTTTTTAACTTTTCTCCGATACTCCCACCTTATGATTGTACGAAAGAGCGACTTTACGTTTTTTCTTAAATCATTTAACTTGACAGAAGCATTCTCAAAATAGACAATATAAAAAGTATCAGTGTATTGTTCATATGCTTTTGTTATCTTCTTAACATCTTTGCATTTCAAATTAAGAGAAAGCAGTTTACTTTAACTTCTACAGAAGATTTGCAGTCAAGTCCAAATAACATTACTTTAAAGAAACGCTCTTCATTTAAATCATGAGTAAAGAACTGATAATTCTTCTCACTAAGAATTGTCTTTATAAGCTGGTAACACTCTACAGTTTGGCACATTATTTTAACACCTATTGATATTTTTTTAACAAAATAGTTTGTAATTCCTTTATCTGCACAGATTTTATGAACAAATTCATTTACAAGTACCGCCATTTTTTGTGCCTTTGTGCCCGTTGTTTGTAAGCCCTGTGCCTTTATTTATTTATTTATTATTTATTTATTAAGTAGAGAAAAATCATTATAAAACGTATAGTTATTGCACAATTTATAAAGAGACGGATCATACCTTACACTTAGGAAATCTATTAATAATTTTAATCAATAATACAAGTGGCATATGAAAAATAAGACTATAAGGCAAAAATCTACTAACAAAAAACCTTAAACATATACATAAATACATATGTATGCATTTATCAAAAAATTTTAATTAAATTTAAGAATATAAACTTGAGACTAAATCATTGTCTGACAAATTACAAAGTATAGCAAAACGCTCCGTAATTTTTTGAATTCGAAAATACACGAACTCAATATTGCTTATTTTATGAAGACGATTTGTGGAAAAATGCCATGGGAGCTTTAACACTATTTTGAGAATTTTGTTCTGACAAATTTGTAGGTTTTTGATATGGGAATTTGCACAAACGCCCCATACTGGGCAAGCATATAAAATTATGGGTTGAAAAATTGTTTTGACAATTAATAATTTGTTTTCTTCGCTTAACTTTGAATTTCTATTTATCAAAGGATATAGAAGTTTTATTGCTATATTGAATTTTGCTTTCAAATTGTGGATGTGCTCTCTATAAATTAGTTTTTTATCCAGATATACGCCCAGATATTTTACGCTAGAGGACCATAGAATTTCAAGACTTTTCACTTTAATATTGGAATGAGGTAAAAACCAAGGACGTCTTTTTCTTGTGAAAAAGACGGCTTGAGATTTATTTGCATTTAATTTAATTTTCCATCTGGTAAAATATTCATCTAAACGGTCTAATGCACATTGTAATTTGCTCACTGCAACGTGACCAAATTCATGCGATGTGAAAATTCCATCATCTGCGTACGCAGCGTATTCACAATTTGTCAGCTGTGGAAAGTCAGAAACAAAAATAATGTACAGAAATGGACCAAGGACTGATTCTTGAGGGACACCTGCAGTTATTTCCAGAAAATTTGAATATTCACCATTAACATGCACTGAGAAGAACCTTTTTGTCAAGAAGCTTTTGATGATTTTAACAATGTACAACGGGAAGTTTAAATTAATAAGCTTAAAAATCAAACCATTGTGCCAAACTGAGTCAAAAGCTTTTTCCACATCTAAAAGCACAAGAGCCGTTGATTTATTTAGACTAAAATTTTTTTTAACATAATTGTCTATTCTTTTAATTTGATGTGTTGTGCCGTGGAACCTTCTAAAACCAAATTGTTCTCTTGGAATTATATTATTGGCATCAATAAATTTCCAGATTTTTTCTTTTAAAATTTTTTCCAGAACCTTTCCAAGACTGCTAAGGAGGCTTATTGGCCTATAGCTATCTACTTTATTTGAAGGCTTTCTTGGCTTAGCAATGGGTATAATTTTAGCTACCTTCCATGTTTCAGGAAAATATTTCAAGTTGAGGCAAGCATTGACAATAAAAGTTAAATAAATAAAAGCACTTTTTGGAAATTTTTTAAGCATATAATTTTGAATTTCATCAAACCCACTTGCTTTTCTAGGCTTTAGTTCTGCCACAACAAATTTGACAGTATCTACTGTAACGAGATCATTTGGCAAAGTTATGACAGGAACATTGTTTAGATTGTTGATCACAGTATTTATTGATCTTTCATGTGAGTCAGAACCTAAATTTCTAGAAATATTATGATATCCTAAAAAATTTATTGCTAGAGCATTTGCTTTGTCTTCTGGTAGATAAATATCATCGTTACCTTCAGAGAGGGGGGTATACTAATATTTTTTTTCCTTAGTACTTTTGTGATGTTCCAAAATGGTTTTGAAGACTTTTCAAGCATACTCAATTTTAGATCCCAAGTTTTATTTTGAAATTTATTTATTTCATTTCGTATCATTATAATGTACTTTGACATTAATTCATAGTCAGATTTATGACGATAAGTTGCCCAAAGTCTTCTATAATGATTTTTAATTTTTATTAATTTGAGAATATAGCGAGGCAAAGTTGAACTACGCTTCTTCAAAGGGATTTTAGGGACAGATGTTTCCATTGCATTTGAGATGGCGGTTGTGAAAAATTCTACACATTCGTTAATTTGCACTGAATTATGTATGCACTCCAAATCTATTCTTTTATTTTGAAGTGCTCGTTTGAGATGAAGCTTATAAGTTTTCCAATTCGTATTTCTTATGTCCGGAATAAGAATAGTGGTAAACATTGCATTAATATTTAGGTCAAATTTTACTGGCAAGTGGTCAGAGCTTAAGTCATTTACCGCCATAGGTTGTGAAATATATCCTGAGATATTAGAGACAATAAGATCCAAAACTGCAGGCATTGATCGTGAATTAGTTGGAGTGTACGTTGGATTACAAGAAAATGAGATCGATATAGGATAGTTCATAGAAAAATCTTTAAGAATATTGCCCCATGCATTTGCGCGAAGGCAACCCCAGTCCCTGTGTTTACTGTTAAAATCTCCACATAACAAAAAGTTATCAGTAGTATTCAATAATTTCCTCATATCATTTTTATACTTTAACCGATTTTCAGTAGTGTTTGTACAACTAGGAAAATAAATGCTAAAAATATTAATTTTATTATTATCTCTTATTATCAGACAGGTTCCTACATTTTCAATTATTTCAGTTTTAACGTTAGAAATTTCACAACACTTCAAATTTCTTTTAATTAGTATCGCAACTCCTCCACCATGCCGGTTTAGGCGATCACGACGAAAACATTTATAGTCGGGATGAAAAAATTTATCATTTTCATAGAGCCAGGTCTCAGAGAGTAGACACAAATCTGCATTATTTTTAATTAAAAAATCATATAATTCAGTTCTTTTGTTTCGAATGTTTCGACAATTCCAAAAAAAAATTTTTAAATTATTAGTGTAATTCATTTGTTATTACTATAAAGGTACTTAATTGCTAATTGTGCAATAACATGAAATTGTTGCTCTTTTGAGTTACAATTGCTTAACTTAGATAACATTTCCAACGTTAGCTGTGAGACTTCTTCTGCACTGAAGAGGTTGCTTTTGTTGTTCTCTTGCAAAGCATTAAAATTGTTAGAAGACCATGCAGCTGTTGTTGCAGTCTTAGGTTGGATTAGCTTCGATGTAACAGGTGGGAGAGGAGGGAAATAAAGTTCAGAAAAAACATGTTTATTTTTTTCTGGAGTCACGCGAGTAGTAAAGGCTGTTCTGTTACTCTTTGCTCTCATTTCTAAGTACGATACTCGGTAAGGGCAGTCGATGTACGTTGACTTATGAACGTTTTTACAATTTGCACATTTAATTTTAACTGAGTCTTTACACTCAGTGGTCTTATGTCTCCCGGCGCAGATTGAGCACTTTGTTTTCATAAAACAACCTCTTTCACCATGCCCAAACATTTGGCAGTTATGCACAGGCTTGTTTTTAACTTTTCTCCGATACTCCCACCTTATGATTGTACGAAAGAGCGACTTAACGTTTTTTCTTAAATCATTTAACTTGACAGAAGCATTCTCAAAATAGACAATATAAAAAGTATCAGTGTATTGTTCATATGCTTTTGTTATCTTCTTAACATCTTTGCATTTCAAATTAAGAGAAAGCAGTTTACTTTAACTTCTTCAGAAGATTTGCAGTCAAGTCCAAATAACATTACTTTAAAGAAACGCTCTTCATTTAAATCATGAGTAAAGAACTGATAATTCTTCTCACTAAGAATTGTCTTTATAAGCTGGTAACACTCTACAGTTTGGCACATTATTTTAACACCTATTGATATTTTTTTAACAAAATAGTTTGTAATTCCTTTATCTGCACAGATTTTATGAACAAATTCAATGTTTTGGTTAACGAAATTTATAGGAGGAATTTTAACTTTAAGCGTTTTCTCAACTGTAGTTTCTTCACTGAGTTCCATATCAGACTCATCACTTAGGTCTTGAAGAGGCTTAAAATAGTTTTTATGGGAATCTCCACGTGGATAAACCATCTTTTCCACCAAAGAACGTTTTTGCTTTTGAGGAGGCATAACTTCCTCATGATTAGAACCGTTCCGGCGCTTTGAAATTATAATAGTTTTAATTATCAATTTTTATATAAATAGTATACGGCTATTTTATTATTATTTTTATATTATAACACTCGGCGAGAGAGAGAGATCACGTCAACTACATACGAGTTACGATGATCGTATGACCCTGTGCCTTTAGCAATGCGTTGAGTTGTGCCACTTTTAGTTTGTCCAATTTCACCTTCATTGTTAGAAAAACAAACTTATTCCTTTTTTTTGTTAATTAAATTTAATTTACGCAACCACTTTAAAATTATTCCGCCGTTTCTTCCTTTTTCTCTATATCTTTTGAAAAATTCCTGGAAAAATTGCGTCTCCTTTTTTTTCCTTGTTGCGAAACTCCTTTTTACTTTCCTTTTTCTAAAAAAATTCGTTATCTTCTTCTCTTTCTAACGTTGAGTTGGCTTCTTTTTCCCCTTCCTTTGACTTTACGCTTTTACTCGTTGTTCGTGTATATATGTGAATTGTTTGCCGTTACTTTTTGTACTTTTAATAGCGTCGTTTTCTTTTTAGCGTATAATGCGTTTTAATCATAGAATACTAGAATATTCATGTTGATCCCACTTCTGAATGTTGTCAAGATGTTTTATTCTTTTGTTTTTAAAAATAAATTTATTTTTATATTTCGATATTGAATTTAAAGTTAAAGTAAATAAAAAAGATATTTGAAGATATATTATTATAAAAGAAAACTGATTATTTTTTTGAAAATTCTCAAAAATAATTTTGAACGCAGGTAAATTATTGCATTAATATAATGCACGTAGCACGTTTTATTTTTTTATTTAATGCAAAATAATTTAGTGTTTATCGTTGAAGATTAAAAGTCGTAAAGTAATTTAATAAGATTACTTTACTACCTTACATTGGCTATCATTACTCCTTTCCATAATCTATCAAATTAATTTTTATTTGTATATAAGTTTTTTTAACAAAAGCAATTACTTGCCTTTTTTAAAATAGCTCATTTCTCCTATGACTTCTCTTATGAAATAGACTTGAATCGAATGTCAAAATAGTCATATGCTTTCTCATACAACAAATTACTTGTGTAATATAAACACATTCACACTATGAGAGTTGTCATATTTTGAGGGAAAAAAATATAGCTTTTAAAAAAGTTTTAAATATGTTGATAACATCTTGGCGATCGTTAACAAAAACGATGTCTATGCTATCCTAGACAAATTAAATTCATACCACCCGAAACTACAATTTACAGTGGAAATAGAATCTGACAACAGCCTGAAGTTACATAAGAGGGAAAATAAGCTCATATTTGACTGGTACATGAAGCCAACATCTTCAGGACGAATATTAAATTTCTTCTCAGACCAACCTAAACACCACAAAATAAACACAGCAGAAAACCTCATCAATAAGACCATCAACATCAGCGACAAAGAATTTCTACAAAATCATTTCAAAAAAATACAAAAAATAATAATCAACTATCCAGCAAAATTAGTTAAAAAATCAAAAACAAATAGAACTGAAAACAATGAAGTGGAAACACAAAACATTACAAATAGAAATAACAATGACAATGTAACAACTAAAAGGTATCTACGCGTACCATACATAACAAAATTAACTGAGAAAAAACATCTCAAAGAAATTATTAAAAACGACAACATAATTTTTGCACATAGGCCAGTCGCCACATTAACAAAAATTTTCACAAAAACGAAAACCTCAATTGACAAACAACAACAATCAGACGTAATTTACATAATAAAATGTAAAGGGGAAATGTGCAATAAAATATATATAGGAACAACAAAAAGATCGTTGGGAACTCGGGTAAAGGAACATGAAATTATCATAAAAAACAAAAAAGAAAATACCGCGCTCACTCAACATATAAAAAACATTGGACGCACAGCTGATTTTGACAATGTCGAAATTATAGACAGAGAAAAGAACTACAGCATAAGAATGACGCTAGAGAGTCTCTACATTCAACAATACATAAAACACACTGTCAACAGAAAAGAAGACGTGGATAATATAAGCGCGAATTATTGCTTTGCGCTGACCTAGAAAAAAGGTCATATTTTTGTTTTATTTATTTTGCTTTGTAGGTTCAAATATTTATTGTTGTCTCATGCATTATGTTCATCGCTCATTTACTTCAAGAGTGGCATAACTCAAAAAACGTGAGTTTTAAGTTAATGATGCAGAAATATCTGCCATTTCATGTTTTATTTTGTGTCAAAAACTCAGAAAGGTATCTTATAAACTCGCCTTGTGAGAAACATACTCTTTTGAATTCTCATATAAAAAGTAACTTATTGAAAACTTTAAATGCGTTTTTCTCCCACTTTGTATATTTTGAGTTATGCCACTCTTCAAGTAAATGAGCGATATGTTAAGATTTAGTTTACATAATAGTTTTAAATAAGGTTTCATGTAAAAATAATTCATGTCAGTTTTGAAAATTAGCCCTGAAGAAGCAGTCAAACAAACTGCGAAGCGTCGGCTTGATAAAATTTAAGAAAAACTACATAGAAAAACTTTATTTATTTATTTTTTTAATTTTTTATAATAAAAAAATGTTTGTCACTTAACAGCCTTTTTTCAAAATAAAATTAAATTTGTGTATAAAGTGACTTTTCCATTCATATATACCTAATTACGTAAATAATTTTGAAAATGTTGATTAAAATAATAACAATGAAAAAGATTGTGAAAATGATTTTGAAAATAATTATGATGAAGATTGTGAAAACGATTTTGAAAATAATTGTGAAGAAAATTCTGAAAATAATTATAATAATCATTTTGGTAATAATTACAAAAGTAAGTTAGAAACATATAAATTAGATGAAGAATCATTTGACAAACAAATGTTATAGTTTACAATATCAACGAAAATATAAGTCCAACGATTATAAGCCGTTTTGACAAAATTTTTAAAGAATTTTATATTAAACCAGAAAGTGAGCCACGGATAAAAAGCGAGATTAAATTAACTTTTGAAAATTTAAAACCCTACAGTTTCACTCCTAGAAGACTACCATACTAGGCTTGGTGATATTTTATCGATATATCAAAATATCCGATGTTTCAAGGGATATCGTTATCGTTTTTGTGATAATAATTGTGACGCATGATATATCGATGTTCGATATCAGATTTGCCATATCGGTTTTTGATATAATGGCTTTTTGGAACTTTCTTTGCCTTTTTTTCCGAATTTTAATAGAGAAAAAACTGACCATGAACACATAAAACGCATGCATACATGGAAGAATTTGACATTTCATTTAAAATCACGTTTGCCTATGATTTAACGCACTTAAAAAGTAAGTATGTATGCATGCTTCAATATGCATCCCTGATGTTGACAAATATCAACAGTTTTTGTTAGAGAATCGTATGCAAAAAGAGAGTGACAAAGACGAAATTTGCAGTTAAAACTGTAAATGTTCTTTTGTTTTCTACATTCGAGAGTTCCAAGTGTAAAATTACAGTGCTACCGTCAGACCAGTGACCTAAATTCGCGTAAAATTAAACTGCAAAAGCATCGCATGGCTACACAAAAAAATGTTTAATTCAAAATTCCTCAACAAAAATAAAAAGTAATTTTTCGAGAACTAAAACTATTTTCCATAAAAATTAATTTTTATACAACAATTAAATAATACAAGTCAATAATACATTCTTAAAAAATTGCCTTTCGCATAAATAATGTTTTTGTTTGCATTTGTTTTGTTTTTGCACGTTTGATTCCGACTGGGTTTCTTGCATTTTCAATTTTCGAACGAATCAGCGCATAGAAATCAGGTACTGCACTGCGGGACGAATAATTACACGTTTCATAATTGTGACCGCGGGAGGGTAAATGGCCAACCCTAACTTAGATCATCCCACGTTAGAACGTGACGCAAATCTCCTTGAAGTTAAGAGGGCTTGTAGGGTCTGTATTTAAACTTTGCGTTTCAAGCAATTGAAGCAGACTCACACATCGGAATGTACAAAAACGTGTTTTTTTTTAAATCTCTTGATGCTAAATTTTGGCATTTGTAATTTAACTTTGATAAATATAGCTTAAAGGTATATGTGCATTTTATCTGGCCTCGTTTTCGATTTTTTTTTTTTGAGCACATCCTTCAGCCATGGTTTTTCTTGAAGCTAAGACGGTCTTGAATTAATATTCAAGGTCGAACAATTAAAATTCAGATAGCTATTTTTTTAAATTGCATTTAAAGTAAGAAATATGTGTAACATGTTTTTTAAACGCGGTTCACTTCAAGCAATATCAAGATCGGAAAAGATTGTCAACCAAATCTGACAATGCACAATTATTATATAGTGTCCGGAAAATTCAAAAACATATACACTTGTGCTCACATAATTAAGTCATTCGTATGCTACGTAATATTTTTGTTAAAATGTATTTATAAGTTTTTTTCAGATTCTTATATTATTAGTTTTTATAATCCTGCTATGTAAGCATCAATTTACAACAAAAAAATCAAAATAAATTTCTTGGTTTTATCCCGAAAAATGCAAAAACGTCAATAAAAGTCATAAATGCTGTGCTCATATAATTAAGTCATCTAAAAGAAAGTTATTGAAATTGTTGAACTTTTGGTGTGTTATTTCTTTTATTAGTTTAGCTTAATAATGAGTAAGAGAACCTTTTAGTTTCTGACTGTTGAAAATCGGCTTTGCATGCTGCCTACCAGGCGTGCACAAAAAAGTCTTCGGTTCGCCAACGGAACAGTTTTTCAAAGGTCTGACTTTTGGAATATGATTTAATCTTTGAGTGAAGAACGTCGCACATAGACTAACATCGTTCCCAAGTACGTTGAACTTGGATTCATCTCTTTGAATAATCACATTCTAAAAATTCAGGCCTTTGAAAAACCGTTGCGTTTGCGAACCGAAGACTTTTTTGTGCACGCCTGGTAGGCAGCATGCCAAACCGATTCTCAACAGTCAGAAACTAAAAGGTTTATTGGCTTTTTTACATTTATCGGGATAAAACCAAAATTTTTATTTTGATTATTTTTGACAAAAAATAACAATTGTGACGCACTTTGTACACCTAAAGGTCAGTTCCTCAGTAGCTAGAGTGTTAGAGTGGTCGTCGCAAAATATGCAATTGCAATGTATGAACGGTCAGGGGTTCGAGTCCATGTACAACAGTTACCAAAGACTGGTCTGATGAGGCTATGTGGTATGAGCCGAAACATATGTAACCAAATACCAGGTTAAATTGTTCCATTTGTTATCTTTGGCATGTTTGTTGAATAAAAATAGCATTGATCAATAAATAAAATTTACAATATTGGTCTTATGACTGTAAGTTCATAATGTTTAATTATAATATAAAAAAAAGCAATTAATAAATACGTATCATACGAATGATTTAATTATGTGAGCACGAGTGTACATGTATGTAAAAGTATAATTGTTAAAGTAATAAAAAAATTTCACAATGAATAGGTTAGTTTTTTGTTCAATTTATTGAAGCTTTTAGGTTTTTTACAGTAAGTTTTCAAGTAGGTTCAATAAGCTAGGTTTATTTGTAAGTCAGAACAAACTATTAAGAAAATATAAACCGAATGATCTATTTCAAAAATTAAAACGTTCGGTCATAGGCGGCGACTATGGGGGGCAAGGCACTTTTTGCCCCCAAAAAAATATTTTGAGGGGCCTCGCCCCCCAATATTTTAGAGAGCAAAATGTTTTCTTACGTAGATGCTACCAACACTGCCATTCAAAAGACACAATTTCATTTTGGTAATATTAAAATACTGATCGAAAACTTAAGCGAAACTATAGCAAGCTTGAGAGATGAATTCGCAGTGATATGGAATGAAATTGATAAAGAAAGAGTTTTCGTAGGCATTGAACTACCACAAGTAAAAAGTAACAGAAAAGTTCCAAAAAAGTTAGATGATTCGAATAATAATGCTAAAGATTGTTTCCAAAACCACGAAGAAATTTTCAGAAGTCAATACTATGAAATTATTGACAATACAGTAATTATCGCTTATATGCATGATCCAAATTGGAGGAGTTTATATGCTTATAAACGAGAAATGCATATATAAAAACTCCGTTAGATGAATTGGCGGTGCTTATATAAAAACTCGGTTAGTTGCACCCATTATGCATATAAAAAGTTTCGTGCCTAAACAAGGATATTTATTTTATAGTTTCAGTTTCAATTGTTTAAAATAAGACTTAAACTGATATTTCTTTCTTGTTTCAAAGTTAAATTTTATTGAAGTACATATGTAGTATGTACTGAATACAAAAATTCAGTATGTACAATGTAACAATCTTCGTACTTTTGTCCTGCAAAATAAAAATTAATTTATTGAAGATAATAGTACAATGTACATAAATAGATTTAATTTAATTTTTCTTAAAAAAATCTGTTATTTTACTTTGTGTGTTACTGCAACATTTTGTAAAAAAAAAGTGTTCAATGTTCTCTAATTCTTCAATAAATTCATTTTTGACAGAAGAAAGGTACGGAGATTGTTTAAAGAATCCAAAGCTGAGCTAACAGACGGAATTCGTACAGCTTCGTCTTCGACGTCTATCTCGGTGTCGTTCTCGTCATCGTCTGACTGCAGTTCAGCAACAATTTCATCGTCATTAAGTGATGCATAGCAAGGCAAATCATTGTCAAAATCAACGTAATTTTCAAAATTATTTTCACATTCGGAATTGCTTTGAATTGTATTCATCACATCGTCTTCCCTTTCTCCTGCAGCAGACTGGACTAGCGGTTCAGAGACAAATTTACACTATAAAGAATATTTTATCGATAATTTCTGCAAGGTTGCCAATAAAAGTAAACATTTTTTAGATGCATATATGAGGAATTCTACCATGATTTTGGGTAAAATCCTGTTGAAATGTGAGGCATATAAAAGAGAAATGCATGTAAGCGAAATGCATATAAACAAAAATGTTTCCTGTGTTTATATTGCTGAAGGGAAATTGCTCTAGATGCGCTGCATATAAAAGTCATATGCTTATAACCGGCTTGCATATAAGCGATAATTACTGTATTGTGAATTGTTTGAAAGCAAAGTTTGACACGAAAGTTTTTTATTTTTCTTAGCCATGCGGAAAGTTTCCTTTTTGGAAATGACAAATTTCAAAAAGAAGTAATCAAGTTTTTTGGACCAGATATTGACAAAGTTCGAGTAGTTTTACATAAAAACATCTCTTAGACATTTTGCGAGCTAAACATTTAGTGCACAAACGAACTCAAATAGCAAATCTTCGATAAAAAATTTCGATGACTATGTACGTTTTTTGAAAAGTGATAAACACGTTTAAGATTTGTTACCAGAATTAATTACATTTGTCAAATTGATGCTAATGTTGCTTGTGACGACATTCACAGCCGAGAGATCGTTTTCGACCTTAAGAAGATTGTTAACTTATTTAAAGAGTACTATAACCCAAACTCGGCTTAACTCTTTAGGCATTTGGCATGTACATTCTGAAGATTCATTGAATGTAGATTTAAAAGAGATTGCGAATGTATTCATAGAACGATGTGAAATTAGACGTAAAACATTTGCATTGTCATTACAAAAATTTTGTAATGTGTTGAACAATAAATTTTGATTACAATTGTGAATTGTATACGCTTCATGTATTTTCATTTTGTGTTTGTTGTGTTTTACTTTTACATTTTCATACATTGTGATGATCATGATTCTGCAACTACCCCCCCCCCATGAAATATCTCTTGAAAATATTTTTATGATTTGTCCCCCCAATATTTATTAGAACTCTCCACCTCTGCGTTCGGTAAACGTAGATTTTGGTTTGTATGAAAACCGAAAATTTAAATTTTAAAACTTCTAGGTCATGAACTGTACAAAGCATAAGATTAAATATCGAATATCGATATATTGCTTGTCGTTTATTTTTCGCTGATTTATATCGGTCCGATATTTATCGGACTGTGATATCGATATCCGATAATGTATAAAATATCAACAAGTCTATATCATACAAAGAAAAAGAAAGTGTTCAGAAAATCGTAAACGAGCATTTAGAAAAAAGGTACATAGGGCCTAGTGAATCTGAGTATAGCTCCCCCAGAGTCTTAGTCCCAAAAAAAGTGGGTTCTTTCACATTCACGTTCATCCAGACTCGATAAAATTTACCGCAATGATTACACCGTTAAGTCTTTTGGCTTTTGGATTAAAGACTGCTCCTGCTAACTTTCAACGGTTTATTAAAAAATTTTCGCCGACATGATTAGAAAAGACAAAGTTATAGTGTACATGGATGACATAATGGTAGCAACAAAAAATTTCGAAGAGCATTTATCAATCTTAACCAGTGTTGGCATGTCACAAATGTCGCGCGACACTCGAGCCTTTGTGACAAATAGAGCAAGAAAAAAGCTGAAACGGGACAGGTTTTGGCAAATTAACCCTGGTTGGTTAGTGATGCCGTTATGTTGATTTATTTTTCATTTATAAAACAGCCTTATACCACTTTTTTATAATTTTTTGTATGGGAGGTGGGCGTAGGAGACGTTAGACCACGCCCATTTTTAGATGATATCTTGTTCATATCTACTGGAACTCATGACCTAAGTTTCAAACCAATATTTATTGTAGAACACTTTCTACCATATAACTACACTGTACTACTGTCGACCTTTAAGGTCGACCTTTAAATGAAATTTTAAGAATCGAAACATATGTCTATATTCTAGAGCTGTTTTTTTCCTTTGTTTTTCTCAGTTTGTTTACAAACAAAGCATTGAATCAACTTGTAAAATTTTACAGGAATGTTGATCGCTGCTAAATTGGCTGCAGTTCATTACTTAATTATTATTAATATTAAAAAATGCCAACAAACAAACAAAAAATTTCTAAATTATGGGGAACACGCCGTACCCTCAAAGTCTGCGATACACCAGGATCGCAAAATTTGAAGTAAGTAGTGTCTTACAGCCAACGGCTGTGCATTACAACATAGCAAATAATTGAGAAACTACGATAACAAAGGAAATTGGCGGTAAATGTACTCAAGTTGACGTCATGCTTTAGGAATGTAAACAAATCGAACAGCTGATTAAAATTTCAACGGAATGGTGTGATCTTGTTTTCACTCAAAAATTTGCACCATTTGCTTGAAGTAAGCTTTTCGTTAGGTTTGTATTCATATAGCGGGTGTAATTTGAGTGCTGACGTAGGCATCAACCAAAAATATATTGATGAGATTTTAAGAATCGAAACATATGTCTATATTCTAGAGTAGTTGTTTTTTTCCTTTCCAATGCTTGTTTACAAACAAAGCATTGAATCAACCTGTAAAATTTTATAGGAACGTTGATCGCTGCTAAATTGGCTGTAGTTCATTATATAATTATTAGAAATTAATAATAAATAACATATTGAATTAAAGGCAATTAATTGGGCTTTCTTAATACCGTAAAAAATTACAAATTACACTAGTTTACAAATTGAAAATAGTTTTTTCTTAATTGAAAACAGGCTGTTAGGTCACTTTTGTTTCTATGAATAAAACAATGTTAAATTCATTTGTTCACCCGACGTTTCGCCTAGGGGTATGTCAAAATTCTTTATTGAGTATTCATATCACACTGTTAACGAAATTTAAATTAAAACATACATATTTGTTACTGACTATCAAAAACTTACAGTAGGAAAACATTATTTGAATTTACAAAAATATAAAATTAAAATTTTTTTTAAAGCATATAAGCCCTACAGCTCCACACTGTAACTAAGACTAATTTTGTCAAAATCTTTCTTTATGTTCATTGCTGTTTTGCAATGTTGCCTAATTAGTAGGCTCTCTAGCGTATATCTAATGTTTTCTCTTTTTTCTCTGTCCAGTATTGTAATGTTTTCAAAATAAGCTGTGTGACTGTATGTTATCGTCTTTACATCGTCTTTATGTTCTCCTATTCGTTTTGTTGTTCCTATATTAACTTGTGACGTTGATTTTTACCCAGCCAATAAAACTCACGCACATATAAGAAACTAAGGCAAATTATTTAAATATATGTATATAATAAAATCCTATTTTTTTTTGTTACCACCTAAGTCTACTTTTAAGAAACTACAAAATGAATTCCTAAATCTAAGCTTATTTTTTTATTTCTATCATTAAATATTAATTTAATCAACAAAAATTAGTTATAAAAAAAACTATAAAAGAATAAGAAGAGCTTAAAAATCAATGCAAAAAAACATCAACGACTACAAAATCTCAAGACGCAACACGGCGTACCTACAATACAACATAAGTGATTACAACATCAAACAGCGCAACTGCCAAGTGATCATACACAAAACAACAAGCGACCACAACAGGAGCGACTACAACATCAAACACTAAGACGAGCTAAACAACGACTTGACTACGCAACCGATCGGATGGTATGAATAAACATAAATTCAGCATCAAGACAGTCAACTGGGCAGTCTGTGGTGTGTGCTCCAGCTGTGCGCATCGTTCTTCGTCCATATTAACAACTTGGTAGACATTCTAGGTGACTCCACGTTAATATAGACATCGCGTCGTCACTCAGCAGTTAGTCTGCATAGTGCGCTCAGACCTTTCGCATCGTTCTTCGTCGATATTTACGACTTGGTAGACATTCTAGGTGACTCCACGTAAATATACGACAACGCGCCGTCGAGATTACAACTTGTGCTTCATACATGCACATCGTTCTTCGTCGATATGACTTGGTAGACATTCTAGGTGACTCCACGTTAATATACGACAACGCGCCGTCGAGCTTACAACTTGTGCTTCATACATGCACATCGTTCTTCGTCGATATTTACGACTTGGTAGACATTCTAGGTGACTCCACGTAAATATACGACAACGCGTCATCGAGTTTACAACTTGTGCTTCATACATGCACATCGTTCTTCGTCGATATTAACGACTTGGTAGACATTCTAGGTGACTCCACGTTAATATACGACAACGCGCCGTCGAGTTTACAACTTGTGCTTCATACATGCACATCGTTCTTCGTCGATATTAACGACATGGTAGATATTCTAGGTGACTCCACGTTAATATACGACAACGCGCCGTCGAGCTTACAACTTGTGCTTCATACATGCACATCGTTCTTCGTCGATATTTACGACTTGGTAGACATTCTAGGTGACTCCACGTAAATATACGACAACGCGTCATCGAGTTTACAACTTGTGCTTCATACATGCACATCGTTCTTCGTCGATATTAACGACTTGGTAGACATTCTAGGTGACTCCACGTTAATATACGACAACGCGCCGTCGAGCTTACAACTTGTGCTTCATACATGCACATCGTTCTTCGTCGATATTTACAACTTGGTAGACATTCTAGGTGACTCCACGTAAATATACGACAACGCGCCATCGAGTTTACAACTTGTGCTTCATACATGCACATAGCTCTTCGTCGATATTAACGACTTGGTGGGCATTCTAGGTGACTCCACGTTAATATACGACAACGCGCCGTCGAGCTAACAACTTGTGCTTCATACATGCACATCGTTCTTCGCCGATATTTACGACTTGGTAGACATTCTAGGTGACTCCACGTAAATATACGACAACGCGCCATCGAGGTTACAATCATCATCTTGTCAAACTTTATCATCTTGTTATTACGTTCAACAGCACGTTGAATTGGACAAATCATGTCAATATTACGGTAGGAAAAATTTGCGGAATGTTACGAAACTTATGGGCTACACAATATTTCACTCCGCATAAAATCAGAATGCTGCTGGCCAAAGCTTATCTCGTACCAACCTTACTGTACGGATCCGAAATTTTCGCATACTGTGATGCTGCAAGCAAACGCAAACTAAATGTGGCATACAATAACATCGCTCGCTATGTTTTTGGATTGAAACGTAGTGACCACGTATCGCAGTACGCCAAGAAAATTTTTGGCTTAACTTTTGATAGTTTATTGAACTTCAAAGCGCTTGGAACACTGCATAAGATAATCTTCACTAAGGAGCCTATATGTTTATATGAAAAACTGAAATTTTTAAAGTCTAATCGTGGTAATAATTTAATTCAACCGATGTATGCCAGTCTATCATCCGAACGGCAGTATTTTGTTAATTCCATACGTCTTTGGAACACACTTCCACCCGACTTCCAACGTATATGCAATACAATAGAATTCAAATCTAAACTATATAAATTCTTGTCTTCAGAGTAGTTGTGCATTTTAATGTTTTATGTTTGGTTTCGAAATTTATGAGCATAATGTAATTTCATTGTAATTTAATTTAATTTATTAATAGTTTTTAATCGTTTTTCATGTAAGTGTGATCTCATCGCATTAATTTAAATAATGTTTGTAGCAAACATAACCTATGTTTCTACCATTGCAGCTGGACTGCAGACAAATTCTCTTATGTTTTGGTTTCTATCCATTTATGAACGATTAGGTCGCACAAATTCCTGCTCGATTTTTTATATCTGTTTAGTTTTATTCTTTTTTTTGTTCTATTTTATTAACTAATATTTTTAGATTTTTATTAATTATATTTTAATGTTACTTTGTACACATACATCACTTTGTAATTAGTGCTTAATTATAAGTTCATTCTTGTAAGTGCTAAATTTAAATAAACAATACAATACAATACAATATATATATACACAGTGAAAAAAAAATATAATCAGTTAAAATGATGAAAACAACATGGGTTTTGCAGCTACGCAAAGACGATTTAATGACATACGCCAGCGAGTTTAACTTCAGCCCTTCAGGATCAGTTGAGGAGCTAAGAAAGCGGTTTGCGGGAATCATCAACGAAGAAAGTGACCCAGACGTCCTAGAACGCTTTAAGCTGGAAGTTAAACACGGAAGAAGTCCTTCACCAATGCCAGGAACCCACTCGATTCAAAAGCCCGAAATCAAGGAGACAACAACAGAAGAAGATACACCAATAGGTGCCGCAACTGCTACTTCAAATACAACCATGTCCACAACCACCAATTACAGCCCAGGTTACTCCACCATTATTGATAAAGTCAGGAAATGGTCCGAGAAATACAACGGAGGCAAGGATCCATTAGCATTTATTGAACGGATTGAGGAACTGGCCGAAGTCTACGACATAGATAAAAACCAACTTCCCCGTACCATGCCCGAATTATTACGAGATCGAGCCTTGACGTGGTTTAGAAATAATAATATCGGCTGGAACCAGTGGGAACAGTTCAAAAGGGATTTCTGTAATTTTTTTTTTGCCAGCCCGTTACTTTGAACAGCTGGAGGATGAAATCCGACATCGTCAACAACGCCAACGTGAACCATTTAAGGATTACGTCATAGCCATTCAAAATATGATGAGACACGCTCGATACACTGATGCAGAAAAATTGGAAAGAATATATATAAAAACTGCCACCCGGATTATCAGCTATACATTCTCCGAAAAGATTTTACAACCCTTACAGAGCTCATTACGATGACTGATGATTTTGAAGCGATACAAGCCACCACCAGAGATCCACCGACATCACAAACAAGACGCAGCAGCAAACGAAATTTCATGGTAGCAACAGATGATCGGATAGATACCAGAACAGCATGCCGTAAATGCGGACAAAACGGGCACTTCTCAAAGGATTGCCGGAACCGCCGAATCATCTTCTGCTGGGACTGTGGTAGGAGAAATACAAGGACCATCGAATGTTGCCAGTCGGGAAACCGCCAGCAGCCTCATCAAAATCGCGGAGTGACGAGGCTGCCTGTAGTACCGCCGTCTCCTACCCAGACATCGCACTAGATCACGCCAACCATCGGATTTTAGCTACAGTGACCCTTGGTGAACAAATAATCATTGGTACCATTGACACTGGAGCTATGCGTAGTTTTGTGAGCGAGATATTGGCAAGCCAACTGAGGAACTCCGAGAATGTGATCACTGTAAAAATTAATATTAAACTTGATAATAGCACTCACCGTAGAATACGCGAAGCACTAGTAATGAACGTGCGCTTAGGTGATAAGATATGTCAAATACCTTTACTAGTCCTTCCGGACGCTGTCGACGATTTGTTGTTAGGAATGGATTTTCTGACAAAAATAGGAGCAACTATCAGTTGTGGAGGCCAGACTCTGAGGTTAGAAGAACGAACCACATCAAATGAAGTTGCAACACTGCAGAGTTACACCAAAAGAATAGCCCCAGAGAAAAAGAAAAAAAATTTAAAGCTGCAAACAATAGCCAACAAGAAGAAGCAAATAAAATCATTAGGTACAGAGAGAAGAAAAAAGTACTAAACTAAAAAAAGGGGACACCCAAAGCAAATAAAGCACAGTCAAGCAACTATAACCTCACTTCCATGCCTTCAGCGGGTCATACATACGCCGTCACAGGAAGTAAGTAGCGACGAAGAGACTAGAGAACAACTAAAGGACACCGTACTAGTGAATCCTTCAGGCAGAAGTAGTATCATAGTACACACCTACGATATCGATTCTCTGGCCAACAGACAAAATCCCGCAGCAGACCCGATGCAACAAAACATGCCATCCTTAGTACAAAGCGAAGATACCACCAACCAGTCTCCTACCCGACGCATTAGTAGCAGCAGCAGCAGTAGCAGCAGTAACAACAGTAACATCAACAGATATAATAGTAAAAACAATAAAAGCACTAATGAAAACAATGATAAAAACAACAACAACAACCAAATCAGCAACAAACATAACAGCCACCAAGAGAACAACAACAACACAAACGATGCCGACACGAAAGACGAAGAAGTATTATCTTTATGCGACAGCGAGAATCTGTGCATCGGAGAAAATACTGGTATGTCGACAGCATTACAAGCAGCAATCAAGGCACACGGGGGTCGCTTCGGATAACGATACAAATGCCTAATCAAAGTCGAAAACGAGATCTATGTACTGGTCTACAACAGGAGAGGAGAATTCTTCTCAATCACCCGCAAGAAATGGTGAAATGTGACGTTGATTTTTACCCAGCCAATAAAAATCACGCACATATAAGAAACTTAGGCAAATTATTTAAATATATGTATATAATAAAATCCTATTTTTTTTTCTTACCACCTAAGTCTACTTTTAAGAAACTACAAAATGAATTCCTAAATCTAAGCTTATTTTTTTATTTTTATCATTAAATATTAATTTAATCAACAAAAATTAGTTATAAAAAAAATTATAAAAGAATAAGAAGAGCTTAAAAATCAATGCAAAAAAACATCAACAACTACAAAATCTCAAGACGCAACACGGCGTACCTACAATACAACATAAGTGATTACAACATCAAACAGCGCAACTGCCAAGTGATCATACACAAAACAACAAGCGACCACAACAGGAGCGACTACAACATCAAACACTAAGACGAGCTAAACAACGACTTGACTACGCAACCGATCGGATGGTATGAATAAACATAAATTCAGCATCAAGACAGTCAACTGGGCAGTCTGTGGTGTGTGTTTCAACACAAAATAACAAGCGACCACAACAGGAGCGACTACAACATCAAACACTAAGACGAGCTAAACAACGACTTGACTACGCAACCGATCGGATGGTATGAATAAACATAAATTCAGCATCAAGACAGTCAACTGGGCAGTCTGTGGTGTGTGTTTCAGCTGTGCGCATCGTTCTTCGTCCATATTAACAACTTGGTAGACATTCTAGGTGACTCCATGTTAATATAGACATTGTGACGCCACTCAGCAGTTAGTCTGCATCGTGCACTTAGACCTTTCGCATCGTTCTTCGTCCATATTAACGACTTGGTAGACATTCTAGGTGACTCCACGTTAATATACGACAACGCGCCGTCGAGCTTACAACTTGTGCTTCATACATGCACATCGTTCTTCGTCGATATTTACAACTTGGTAGACATTCTAGGTTGCTCCACGTAAATATACGACAACGCGCCATCGAGGTTACAACTTGTGCTTCATACATGCACATCGTTCTTCATCGATATTAACGACTTGGTAGACATTCTAGGTGACTCCACGTAAATATACGACAACGCGCCATCGAGGTTACAACTTGTGCTTCATACATGCACATCGTTCTTCGTCGATATTAACGACTTGGTAGACATTCTAGGTGACTCCACGTTAATATACGACAACGCGCCTTCAAACCGACAGCCAGTCTGTCATACATTTGAGAACTATAATATTGTTTACAGCAGTAGTTTGTATAGAAAATATATTTAAGAACATATATATATAAATTATTATAAGTATAACAAATAAAGAAATAATAATACAACGAAAATAAATGTTTTGTAACGAAACCCAATAGGAAAATAATCCTGGACAACCGCCTGACGCTTACCCCGGAAAACTTCGTTACAAACTCTGTTACATGTTTTCCCTTCTTTGCCTTTACATTCTATTTTATACACTAGGTTGTGTTGTTGAGATTTTTCTGTTTTGTCTTTTGTTTTTGTAAATAACGCTGTAATCGTTTGGTTTGATTTGAAGGCAAAAGCTGTGTCATCTCCTTTAAAATGTTTAAGAGTTATGTCGTCTGTAAGTATAGGAATGTATGGGATCGCGAAAAAGTGTTTAGGGTGGCCAGATGTTGTAGTATGTAATGTTGACTTATGTTGTGATGCTATCAGTGATTGAGTTATATTTAATTAAATGTTCCGTAAGTTTTTTCGGATAATTATTGGAGTGCAAAATATTTTTGATTTTATTTGTGTTTTGAGCTCGAAAAGTTTGGTCGCTGATTGTTAGTGCTGTTTTTATCATATTGCTTGCAGTATTGCGTTTTTGTTTGAAGGGTTGCGATGTATTGTACAATAATTCAAATAAATAAAAAAATTTTAGAAAAATAATAACTATAAATAAGACTTACAGTGAAGGAAAAAAGTCTACATACACCCACAAATTTTGTAATTCTGGGGAGTATAAAAAAGAAAATAAAAAAATAATTATGTGAATCTTGAAGCCATTCATAAGAATAACATAGAAATAATTTGGAAAAAACATGAAATTTTGTGGGAAAAAAGTCTGCATACAGCCTCTAAACATAAATATTATTAAAAAACTTTATATAAAAGAAAAAAAATTGAGTGTTTAGTATTTGGTCGGTCCACCTTGAGCATCAATCACAGCTTGAAGACGACGAGGCATTGATGCCACCAATTTCTCCGTAATTTCAGGTGTAATATCTGCCCAAGCACGAACAAGCGCGGTTTTTAGCGTTTCGCGGCTACTTATTGCATATTTTCGCAAAAATGTTTCCAAAATGGACCATATATGCTCTATTGGATTTATATCTGGTGACTGCGGTGGTGAATTCAGCTGTCTGGGAGCATAATATAGAAGCCAGTCTCGAACAACATGCGCAGTATGCTTAGGGTCATTATCTTGTTGGAATATCCATTGGTTTCCCAAACCCAAGCTTTGAACAGATGCCTTCAAATTTTGTTCTAATATGTTTTTATATTGAAAGCGGTCCATATTACCCTCGATAAATACCAAACGACCAACTCCAGATGACGCCATCGCACCCCAAACCATAACACTGCCACCGCCATGTTTCACAGTAGGTATGACATTCTTTGGATCAAGTGCAGTGTTCGGTTTTCTCCAAACTTTCGAGCGGCAATCACTTCCAAAAATGTTGTACTTACTTTCGTCAGTAAATAAGACACGCTTCCAAAAATCCATATCTTTGTCAAGATGTGCTTTAGCGAAGTCAAGACGAAGTTTACGATTCTTCGCGGAAATTAGCGGCTTTTTACGCGGTACTCTGCTCTTGAAACCGTTATAATTTAAAACATTACGTATTGTTCTTGGGTGAACAATAACATTGGCGCATTTTTCAATGTGTTCCGCCAACTTTGGCGAACTTATTTTTGGATCCTGATTGACTTTTTTTATAATGCTTCTAATATCACGTGTTGAAAGTTTCTTTGGCCTGCCAGATCTTGGCTTGTTTTCGGTACTATTAGTATCTTTATAGTTTTTAACAATTGTCTGTATAGTAGCACGACTTAGTTTCACTGTTTTGGCTATTTCTCCATAAGACTTTTTGTCTTTTCGGAGACTTACTACTAAATCACGGACTGAAATCGGTATTTCTTTACGATTTGACATTTTCAAAAAATCACTTGACCACTTAAACTGAAAACAATGCTCAAACTGGGTGCAATGGTTCTAAATAAAGTAAAACGTCAAAATTTATGGTGATTCCCCTCTTTTTATTTATACTTTTCTACTTGATGTTACGGGGTTGCCACGCTGTATGTTGACTTTTTTCCCACAAAATTTCATGTTTATCCCAAATAATTTCTATGTTATGTTGTTTTCAAAAAAAAAATTCTTTTAAATAATCTTTATTATTAATACTTTAAACAGTAATAATGAATATTTTTCAATTGCCGCTACTGATTCTGCAAAACTTCGAAATAATAGGGTGTATGTAGACTTTTTTCCTTCACTGTATCTTCCTAATTTTAAACAAACTTAATTGCTATCACTTTCAACGAAGAGTCTTCTTTTACGAAATTGATTATTAGTCATTTTTTACATATTTTTTTTAATTTTGGTTTTAAAAACCGTGTAAGATCGAAAACGTGCAAAACGAGTAGCGTGTAAAACGAGGGATAGGTGTGCAGCCAAAAACCGTGATTTTTTTCACTTTAGGTTAGGATAGCTCAAAAACTTGTCGCATGGGAGCGATTTTGAGCGGATTGAGCGCATCAAAGTCCTTCCGGTATGATGGGTCTGGTCTCTGGTCTCATAGATGCATACCTAAATTAGTACACGCATGCTAGGCCCCATTTACGAAATGGTTACCAATGCCTTTAAAATAAAACACAAGAAACTTGAATGGACAGATAACACTTCACATGCATTCGCAATAATTAAAGAGAGTTTTGCTTAGCAAACGCTAATTAATCACATTAATAGTAAAGCAAAACTTTCAATTGCAGTAGAGTTCTACAACAGGAATTCAATAAAACACTTAAACCACTAACATTATTTTCAAAGAAACTTGGACCATTAGCTATTTATCTTACAGTAAAAAATTTAAGACAACACTTAGAAGGAAATTCATTCATAATCTATACTGATCACAAACCGTTAACTACAGCATTGCACTCCAAAGCAGAACATAGCCCCAGACAAACACCACATCTTGATTACATCGCACAATTTACAAACACAATCGTACACATAAAAGGAACAGATAATACAGTAGCTGATACTCTTTCTAAATGCGAAATAGAAGAGCTTTACTCACCAGATATTGATCTTAAACAATTACACAGAGAACAACAAATAGATCCAGAACAACAAAACACTATTTACAAAAACATGTATAAATTCGAACAGATTGAGATTCCATTTTTAAACAATAAAATTTGGTGCGAACACTCTACAGATACCATACGTCCATACATTCCACAGACTTTACGTAAAAAGATTTTTGAACAGCCACATAAAATTTCACATCCTGGAAAACGAGTTTCCAGACGTTACTTTTGGCCTAATATGAATAGCCAAATTAGCAAATGGTCCCAAGAATGCATTAACTGCCAAAAGACAAAAATACATCGACACACTAAAACACTACCTAACAAAATTAACATTCCACATGGTCGTTTTGAGCATATACACAACGATCTGGTCGGCCCACTACCCATATCAAATTATTATAAATACCTGCCTGAAGTGTATCCGCCTAAAAATACAGAAACTTCTACGATTATTTAATAGAAAATTCGTTTCACGTTTCAGTGTTGCACTTGAAATTACTTCAGGCCGTGAACCTCAATTCACTTCTCAAACTTAGTCATCACATAAAGACTTCTGCCTATCATCATCAAGCAAATGGAATTATAGAACGAAAGACAGTTAAAAAACCTCGGCAATGGCAAGTAACAATCAGGTGAACTGATATACAGAATTATCACTAGTTCTTTTAGGTCTTAGATCAACTGTTAAAGAACATTGTTCACCAACATATCGACTTTTACTGCAATAAAAACAATTATGCAACAGTGGAACAAAATTAAACAATTTACAAAGATACCAAAGAAACAATTTTTAGAAATTTTGCATTTTTGTCTTATAGACAATAATTATTTGCAGTTTAGCAATATATTCTATAGACAGATTTTTGGTATTCCGATGGGCAGTCCATCGATAAATTACTCGACGAAACAATAGAAACTTTGAAAAATAATCAAATTGAAATAAAATTTTTAGTGAAGTACTAGTAATACTAGCTATCATCAAACCTCAAGACAAAAAAATAATTCTGGACGCAATGAATCAATTCCACAATAAAATCCAATTCACGGAAGAAGAAGAATAAGACAACAGCATTGCATACCTAGATTTAAAACTTCACAGAACAGACAATCAGATAATAATTAATTGGTACAAAAAACCCATCGCATGCGGTAGAATGCTTAGTTTTAGATCCACCCAACCGATGCAACAAAAAATTAACAACGCGAGGAATTTTATTAATAAGATACTGACGATAAGTGATTGTCGTTTCAAAAAGAAAACATTAAAGAAATTATTAAAATCTTAACAATGAATGAATGACCCGAGATATTTAATTTATAAATTAATTCGCAAACATATAAACAATAATCAAACTAATAAAATACCTGGCAACCCTAAACAATATTTCGGCATTTCTTACATACACATACACAGCACTAACATGAAAACGTTAACAGAAGACGAAAACATTGGCGCATATTCATAGTCATATTTGGTATCAGCTTAAGCAAGAACTTTATTTTAGAAATAACTAACTCATTCATAGTCGATTTGGTATCGACTTTTCTGCTTAGTTATAACTAAAAATTTAGTTTCAGCTAAAGTTGTTTTTAAGTCGATATCAAAAAGTTAAAAAAAGAAATAAAAAGAAAATATGAAGCAAATTCAACGCGATTTTGATAGTTTTGAAGATTTTGGTCGATTTTATGTTAAAGAGGAAGACTATTTTATTTTTGCCATTAAAACTTTACTATTGCCTTAGACGCTATTGACTGCACACACATTCGCATAAAATGTCCAGCCGGGAATGTAGGACAATAAATGGCGGATCACTTTAGAAACAGGAGGGGATATTATTCTTTAAATGTATAAGTACGATTTTTAAAAACGGTAAAAAATCGAAATGCAAATTTTAATAAATACACGTATGAATGTGGTGTGCATTACATTAGATCAGCGATTCTTAAACTGTGGTCCGCGGACCCCTGGGGGTCCGCGAAGCCATTCTAGGGGTCCGTGAAACAATTTTGACACCAATAATTTTACATCATCAAACATTTCGCTTTATTTAAATAACTAATTAATTAAAAATTCTACATGGACATGGCTTTTTCAATGAAGGCACATATTTTTAAAAAACAAAGTGTGCATTTACTTTTGTTCAAACCCGGGATGCCCAGCACCTAACTGTTTCCACTTTTCCCACTGTTTGACAACATCATCAATTTTTGTAAGTTTTAATTTGAGCCTACAAGGTGCACCTACTAATAAATTTAAAATTGAAGTTAAGAGCGAAACATAGTTGGGATGTGCGATATCGTCCATATTTTTCCTATACGTTAATAGTGCGTACAAAATTGATACTAGAAAATTTATCGCAGACAAATATAACAAATTCTATTTTTTGGTGAGATTTTACATAGAAGCTAAATCGCAAGTCCCAACGGTGTTTAGCTATTTAAAATAGAAGCGATTATAATAATACGAATTATGGTCAAAGCACATTCAAAAGTGTATGTATGAGTCTTTTTCAACACTCAGCGATTTTATAGAATTTTCTAATAAAGTGCTCGATAATAAAGCGCTCGTGCTTTTTATCGAACATTTAATGCCTCTAAAAAGCAGCTTTCGGAAGTATTTTCGCTATCCTGATTCTGGCAACGACTGGATCAGGGATCCATTCAACACAGATGTTAGTATTGCTAAGCAATTATCGACATTAGAGCAAGATATACTCATGGCTTACTTCTTTGAAACTAAAGTTCAATAAAATTGAACTAACTAACTTTTAGTTACTCCTAAAATCCGATTACTCTGCACTTGCAAATAAGGGCATCCAAAACTTGATTCCGTTTTGTACAACGTATTTGTGTAAACAGGCTTTTCGGTACTATTATATATAAAATCAACGTACAGAAACCAGCTTAATGTAGAAGCAGACCTGAGGATAAAACTTCAGAATATAGAGCCCGACATTGTGGATTTGGTTTCAAGAAAACAACATCATCCATCTCATTAAGTAAAAACTTTTACAGAAGAAAATATAGCAATTTTCGCTTATAAAATAACCAATAGTCACCAAAAAATAATTTTCATTTTAAGCTTTATTATTATTATATTATTTATTAAAAAAGATATGAAAAAAAAACAAATTATTTTCTAGGCTTTATTTTGACCAAGATATATTTGTCTGAGTTTAATGTACATATTTTGACTTGAAACTTTTTTAATTCTTTATATTTCCCCAATTTTTATTCATTTTGTATTTTAATTACATGAAAATCCTAATAAAAAATGTTTGCTTCTATAAATGCACAAGATTTTTTAAAATGCAGAGAGATATATGGTATAAGTATCAATATTTATTAGAAAGTAGTGTCTGCATACTTTTAAACTTTTGGATCTTCAAAAACTGGACATACATAACATACATAGTGTTGAAAATACCTTTAAAGATCGGAAAAATTAAAGCAAAATAAAAATTCTTCGTTCCTTAACCTTGTCAGATAACCGGACATTTTATGTCTGGTTGAGTTTGACATCGATTGGCAAGCCTGAGTGTCTTTGTCATTATTGAGTCAGAAATTATGCTTAGAACGACGTCAAATGTCTACAGTTGGGATAGGGTCCGCAAAAAAAAAATAACTAGATAGAGGGGTCCTCGGACTACATAAGTTTAAGAACCCCTGCATTAGATGGTTTGCGATGCGCATTGTAAAATTTTAAATATTATTGCAAGAAATCGTGGTTCCATACATGATGCCAGAAGCAACAAAACACCATCATACGGGTGTATTAATTGGCGATGGCGGATACCTGGCTTCTCCAATTATGTTAATACCTCTAACAAATCCTTTAACACATAAGGTACAAAGGTGCCCATTGCTGTTTCAATTTGCAAACGATTAATGTCTATATTAAGGATCTTACAAAATATGGACGGGATTCGACAACGTAGCGTGGCACCTTCAATACAACAAAAATACTTGAAATACTATTTCTGGGCATCTATAACAGTTACAGTTGTGAAAATTAACATATTGTTTTTGCCAAGCTACTCGCAAAATGTAAACGGGATTGAAAATTAGGGCGTGGCACTTCCCGTACAACAAAAACACTTAAACTACTATTCTTGGTACTTATACCATGTTCTGAAATTGGGTGCAAGGACTACGTAAAATGTAAGCGAGGTTGTAAAACAGTGAGGGAGCGGGCAAAGCCTCTGGAACAGCTAGTTATGTAAAAAAGTTTGCATTTGGTTAATTTTACATTTGCGTTTGCTTCTATCCCACAAAAACAAAAACAAAAATTAAGCCATAAGCCAAGATACTTGAAGGAATCAACAGACTCAATCGCAAAACAGTTTGATGAGCATTGTGCATTATCAACATATGTCATGTAGTTATAACCTATATTACATAAAGAACATACCTTAGGAAATTTGCTACAGTAAGGTCCATGATAGTGAAGTTGACCCATTGGTACAACATTTCCAGAGACATTAAAAACATGACTAATGACTAGTCTATGAGCTTTGAACCATTTGCTCAATAAATCTACATCATGATTCAAATTAGAATATATATGAATAAGAGACTTACTAGTAAATGAGCACGCCATGGCATCAGCAAATACAGTCAAGGAACTTTTCAATTTTAAAGAAAATAAAGAATTAATATATATGAGAAATAAGATCGGTCCCAAAACAGAACCTTGGGGAACTCCTAGGCTTAAACTTAGATTTGAGCTGACATTTTCACCAACCTTAACCACTTGTTACCTATTTGACAAATACGAAGCAAACCAAGAAAAAATGAAACCTCGGAAACCACACTTGTAAAGTTTGTTTAACAATATTTCAGGATGCACTGTATCGAACGCTTTAGTTATATCTACAAACAATGACGCAGTTATCAAACCATCATTCACACCATTATAAATATAGGAACAGAAATTCTGCTGTGCATCTTCAGTCGACAAACCAGCACGAAAACCAAATTGATTACTGTTAAAAAAATTAATTTTGTCGAGAAACGAAAACATTCTACTTTTTATGGTTTTTTCAAATAATTTAGAGAAAACCGACAAAAGTGAAATAGGCCTATAATTATTCATACAAACTCGTTCTCCTTTTTTGAATAGAGGTAAAACAACCGCCTTTTTTAGGAGCTCAGGAAAAATGCCCGAGCAAACGCTAAAATTAAAAATATACGAAATAATATCTGTAATATTGTAGGTAATTTTTTAACAACAGAGCTTGAAAAACAGTCATAAGTTGAAGAATTCGAATTATTGAGGGACATGATGAGTTTAAATATTTCAAATGAAGAAATTGGCAAAAACATAAAAGTGTTTGTGAAAAATTTATCATTAAGAAAACAATCACAGGAAAAGCCGTCATTATTCACATATCACAAAATAAGCAACTTTACCACCAATTTTAGCGAAAAAATCACTTAAGCCCTCAGCCATTTCATGCGAGTTAGACGTAGGCACGTCATTAATTACAAGATTACTTATGGCATTATTACATACATCTTTACCTAAAATTTCATTAATAACATTCCATTCCCTCTTTGGGTCTCCTTTAAACCTACCAAACTTATTCATATAAAATTCAATTTTAACTTTTTTAACATACTTTCCGCATTTCTTACATGCTGCCTTGTACCGGATTCGAAGTAGTTCATTATTTTGATCCTCTTTCAATTTTTTGTATAAGTTATTTTTCTCCTCTATTTTACGAACAAAATCATTTGTTATCCAAGGTTTCAGCTTAGTTATCTCCTTATTACTGGTCACGTTGGAACAGGAAAATTGCTCAAAGTGCACTTTCAAAATGCTGAGAAAAGTGCTAAAGGCCTCAGAAGGGCAATCACAGTAAAAAACTTCATCCCAAGATTCCATAAAAAGGGATCTATTTAGCGCTTTAAAATCAGTACGCGACCCAACTTTAACCCCATTTGAGGCAGTCCTGGTCACATTTCCACAATCCTCAATACTGATACATGTAAGACAGTGATCGGAAGTTTTAAAATCAGCCACAGAGCCAAAAGCTCGTAACCCATTACATAAACGCGCAAAAATGTGATCAATGCGTGTAGATGAACCGCTATTTACTCGAGTGGGAACATTAATACAATATGCAAGTCCCAGACTGTTAAGAAAACATAAGTAGTCGTCAACCAATGCATTATCATCTAAAATATTTATGCTTATATCACCTAAAAAAATTAAATTACTTGATGATTCATTACGTAATAGAAAATCTAAGTCATCTAGAAAGCTATCAACACTGGAATAATGAAATCTATAAGCGCACAGGAATGTAAAATTACGATTATTAATAACACACTTCACCCTCAAAGCATCACAACTACTAAGATTAAAACCAGAATGTTGGACGGACAAATCATTTTTTACAAATAAAGCAACACCACCAGATGCATAAGTATTATTATAACATGCCATAACATTATAACCACGAATTTTGTATCGATCAATTTCAGACGCAAATATCCAAATTTTAGTCAAGAAAACAAAATCAGGCTTATTAACAAAAGAATCAAAGTGTACTAAGAAATTATCAAAGTTTTGGCGTAAACTACGTATATTTTGATACACAATAAGTAGACTTTTATCAAATTTTGGTGTAAATAAAATATCAGCTATATCAAAATGATCAGAAACAGAATTTGATTCAACAATATCATTTATCACAAATAAGTCTTCAAAGTCTTCATTCATTAAAAAATATAAATTATATAGATATAAACTAAATTACTGAGTCAGACTCAGCTTCAATAATAAAGTATCTTTCATTTTCTTCTTTACGGACAAATAACCTTCCATTTCTTATCCAAACATATTTAATTTTATTTTCATTTTTAAGTTTCAAAGCTGCATTAAACAGCTTCCGAGTTACACTGTCAAGACAGTTGTTGATATAAATTTTCCTATTGCTATTAGTATTAAAAATTTTGCTATTAAGGTTAAGTTTATTTTCATATTTTTTCTTCATAATCTCGTTCTGTTGTGGATCACTTGTATTTTTTATTGTTTTTATGTAAACATCATCGATGCTATTTTCAGTTAGATCAACACCCACGCCAACAGATTAAACTTTACAGCACAGTTTAAAGTATTGTCATGTTGAAGATTGGGGATACCAACAACTTCAATGCATTTGTCTTTTTTTATCACGATCAACATCAAAAAGTTTAAGCTCTAATAAATTAATACGCTCTTTTAGTGAACTGTTTTCAATTTGCAAAAAATCAAGAAGAGCATTAATACGTTGGTTTTCAACACGCATTTTTCTTAATTCGTTATAAATTATTTCTAATTTCTATTTCCCTTTATTTAACGCTGCCGAAGAATCAGAGTCAGTATATGAATTAGCACGCTGGTTAGTATTGAGTAGTGATTGCACAGCAACCGATGACACGATATGTAAGTTTTTATTTCTATTTTCATTTTTGTTCTGGGCAGACTACTCCTTCGTCCATTCTTTCGTCAATACTTTCAAGGCTGTCCGCTCTTGTTTTTACTAGTGTCTTTCCAATAATCAGGTCTTTCTTTAAATATTTCTTATTTGCTTCCACTTCCCACAGATGACTTGTCCCACAGTCTTCACTTGTTGTAGCCCAAATAATTTCTTCGGTGTTGGATTCAATTCGACAGCGTTCACTTAAGTAGACTCTTGCAATTGTTAATTTTTGTCCACAGCCAACGTCTAAAGGCAACTCTACATTGGCATATCTTAACGTCTTTTTCTTAAAATCCAAAGTGAACCCGAGGCGAATCATGAAGTCCACGCATGATAACCTCATCGGTGATTTTGCAACAATGAAATCATGTTCCACAGTTTTGTTGCTGATAAGAATACTCGCTGTAACTTTTCCTACTATTTGCGCAATTTCTCCTGTCGCTGTTCTCAATTGGATCCCATTTAATGGCATTACTCGTCGTCTATTAAATAAGTCTCTCCTCACAATTGAGTGCGATGCGCTTGTATCCAAAGTTAGCTCACATGGTCTTTCGTTGATTTTTCCACTGTTGGAATTTCGGCAGAGCTTCGAAACTAAGACTGTGGGGCAATCATAAGTGAGACTCAGCTCACGCCCCGCTGTACTGACTCTCTTTTGTTTAACGACTGCTATTCGCTACCATTTTCGCCATCGTTCACCCTATTTCTAATTTTTCTTCTTGGTGAACGTGATGCGGATCGTTTATGACGTGATTTGCTGTCACGTGCCATGGTCCCTTGCCACAGTTATAGCAATTTCCGGTGAAGCTACTGCTGGCAAACGAAAAATTTTTTTTCTCAGCCTCCAACTCCGGTCAAAGCAATCGTCTCCTGTGTGAGAGCAACCGTTACTGTTTCATTAAATGTAGTCTTCGGGTTCCTCTTTATCTCGCGTTTTGTCTCTGAGTCACGTATGCCGTCAATAAACACCTCTATTTTGAACTTTTTAGCTACGACACTTAACTCGTCAGGTTAGGAAAGGTGTGCCAACCGTTCAATATCCGCAGCATACTCCTGCATGGACTCACCAGATTTCTGGATACGACTTTTCAATTCCAGTCTATGAATCTGCCTCATGTGGTCACTGCCATATATTCGCTGTAAGGCATCCATCACCGCCTTGTAATTCTTTTGCTCCGCTACTGGAACCGTTTGCAATACTTCTGCAGCTGCGCCTTTTAATGCCACAATTAGCGCTGCTGCTGCGCTATCGTTATCCCAACGATTATGAGCAGATGTTGTTTCGAACTAGAGCTTGAAAACACTAAATGGCGTTGTTCCATCGTACGTGGGTGCCTTAAGCCTCTCTGCGCTGATTTCTTTTATCACTTGAGTGGTTGGTTCGCTAGTTTTCAACTGTTGAATCCTTTTATTAACGTCTTCAAAATTATTTTGAACCTTTTCAAGATTATTTTGAACTTTTTCCTTGAATGATTGAACGTCATCTCGTAACTTAGTCACTTTTGCATCGAGGCTATTTACCATTTTGGCAACCTCCGCTCGAACAGCCTCCATATTTTTATTCATTGTGTTCTGACTCAACCTTTGATCAATCTGTAGCGCGTTCTGACTTAACTTCTGGTCTATTTGCATTGCATTTTGATTTATTGTCTGCGTCATCACCATTAACATTTTCTCGAACTTTGACATATCTACACCACTTGCCGCCGGTCCAGAAGCTTCCTTCATTTTCGCTGTTGATTCTGAGACATCACTATAAAATTTCTGCTCTTCCAGGTTTACCCCTTGAGCCTCAAGAGTCTGCCGCAAGCGTTTCTGTAACTCCAACTTTCCGCCAGATGATTGCAGATTCAGCTGCTGCAACTCCTTCTTCAGTTGATCCACTTTCAGTTCGTCAAACTTAAGCATTTTTTTTTTAAAGGGGCACGTCCCAGGGGCATGGCCATGAAAATTAGAGCATTTTAAATTTTTTTTTTTTTGGTATTAATTTAATTTATTTAATAAAAGTGAAAATGTGGAATTTGTTTCAACTTGATTCGACGAAAGTTAAAAAAAAAATATTAAAAATAAAAAAAGTTATAGCTGGTTGTGTTGGACCTTAGATTTAGATTTTTATGTTTTTCAAAAACTGTGTAAGTTTCATTCAAATCTATCGAGCGGTTTTCGAGTTACAGTGGTTACCGGTTCCGAAAACATAGTTTTGAGAAAAATTCATTTATAGTTTTACGCTCGGTACTCTTACCACCGAGATCCCTTTGGTTATTGCCGAATAACTCCAAAAGTAATTGTCGGATTGACTTAAAATTTTCAGGATAAATTTTTAAGATAGTATACTTTAAGAAAATGAAAATTCGATTTCTCAAAAATCATGACTGGACCTGCCCCCTTAATTGATTGTTAATTCTTTGTACACAATCCCACTTCTGACACCGAAATTGTTACGAAATTTCCTGTCTCTTAGAAAATAATTTCAATCTCTTACACTTTTCTGAGTTCGATCAGTGGATTGTGTAGCAATCAAGAAAAACGCAAACTTTATTTAATTATAAAATGGTTTATTTAAATCACAAACGTTAGTTTTTACACAGTACAATTGTTTACTTCCTTTTTCTTATTTACATTCAAACTGTATAGACAACCGTTTCACTTTATTAAAATCAACTGTGTTAGCTAAAATCAACTGTATCACTTTAGTACTTAAATTCAACTGTTCAACTGTCTTACTTTTCATCAACTGTTCAGCTGTCTTACTTAACATAAACTATGTCTCGACTGCTCAAATGACAGCCTTTTACACTAAAGTCATCACTTTCTCGAACCATCCACCACTATCCAGAATGCCATTTCCGGTACCTTCTAGATATCGCTTATCGACGTTGATAATTTTTCTCTTTTATAATGCCGTACTACACTGATGCTCAAACATTATCATTTATTGTACAAAAAACACACTAGAAGCCGCTAGATGGTGTTCTACGGTCAGTGATCCTAGCTAGTATCGTTTAATTTTTATTTCGAGAATTTTCTGGCATATTGAAAAAGGCGGAATTGAAAAAGTGGGCGTGGAACTTTTTAACAATTAAAAATTTTGATTTCGTATAATTCAAAATTGGCACATTCGATTTTCATAAAAATCTTAGGGATGATACTACTGAGAGCAGTCATCAATACGAGCTTCATCAGTATACTGGAAAATCTTGTTGAAGGGCGTGGCACAGCCCACAATATTTATAAACGTTATAATTAGAGAACTAACAACGTACTCGTAATGAAATTTGGTATCGTAGATATACTACTAAAAGGTATATTCTTACGAAAATTTGGCACAATAGAACCGGTGGGTATGGCACCTCTCATATAAGCAAAACACGCTTAATGCTATAGATAGTGTGCAATGAGAGTAATCTTCATAAAATTTGGTGCATAGATGTCAATTATTATAAGCTATAAAATTAAATAAATTTCGACGGGATTTCATCAGTGGACGTGGCACCTCCCATATTAACATAAAGTTGGAAGTGATATTTTAAGAGAACTATTTCAGCAATTGGCATGAAATTCGATGTAAGTGGTTTACTTGCTGTAAGGTATGTCAGCATCTAAAGCGGGCGAAATAGCACCACTGGGCGTGGCACCTCCCATACAAGTTAAATACCATAAGTCGCATATCTATCGAAATATATTAGCAATCATACTGAAATTTGGTAAAAGAGGTTTGTGTATAAAAAACTATTGTATCAGTGGGTGTGTCACCGCCTAAATTTTAAGGTTAATTAAGGCATATATCGCAAACTATGCAAGCTATTTTGCTAAAATTTAGTATGTGGATGTTAATGACGAATATAATTTATTGAACCGAAAGTAGGCGGAATTGGAGAAGTGGGCGTGGCATATTTGGCTTTCTGCATTTGTATTCTATTTTTTTTCACATTTTCCACATTCTTTTGACTTGTCCAACTTTTTAACTTTTCCCAATATAATCCATAAGCAGATTTTCCACTTTTTCAAGCTTTTTCAACTTGATTCGACATTTTCTTTATTTTTTCATGAATTTTGAATTGTTTAGATAGTATACTTTAAGAAAATGAAGAAAAATTCGATTTCTCAAAAATCATGACTGGACCTGCCCCCTTAATTGATTGTTAATTCTTTTTACACAATCCCACTTCTGACACCGAAATTGTTACGAAATTTCCTGTCTCTTAGAAAATAATTTCAATCTCTTACACTTTTCTGAGTTCGATCAGTGGATTGTGTAGCAATCAAGAAAAACGCAAACTTTATTTAATTATAAAATGGTTTATTTAAATCATAAACGTTAGTTTTTACACAGTACAATTGTTTACTTCCTTTTTCTTATTTACATTCAAACTGTATAGACAACCGTTTCACTTTATTAAAATCAACTGTGTTAGTTAAAATCAACTGTATCACTTTAGTACTTAAATTCAACTGTTCAACTGTCTTACTTAACATATACTGTGTCTCGACTGCTCAGATGACAGCCTTTTACACTAAAGTCATTACTTTCTCGAACCATCCACCACTATCCAGAATGCCATTTCCGGTACCTTCTAGATGGCGCTTATCGACGTTGATAATTTTTCTCTTTTATAATGCCGTACTACACTGATGCTCAAACTTTATCATTTATTGTACAGAAAACACACTAGAAGCCGCTAGATGGTGTTCTACGGTCAGTGATGCTAGCTAGTACAGAAAACTTACTAGAAGTTGCTAGAAGGTGTTCAAGAATTTTTCTACGGTCAGAGATGCTAGTTAGTATCGTTTAATTTTTATTTTGAGAATTTTCTGGCATAAACCAAATTTTGCTACAATATAATAACTCAATTTTGTTATTTAGCTACTATTATCTTTAGTTCTTTAGACCTTTTGGTTGAACTTTTTGTTATTAATTGAATTATTGAATTATTGTATAGAACTGGCTTTAATAAAATAAAAAAAATTAAAAAAAGAGTTCAACTTCCTAGTTAAAGTTGGAATTTGTAGACCTTCTGATTCTCAAACAGCTTCTGCACTACAGCTTGTACCCAAATCAGAACCTAACGAGTGGAGACCATGTGGTGACTATAGAAGACTAAACGCAATTACTGTACCGAACCGCTATCCATTATCACACATACACGACCACTCAATCAATTTACACAATACAAAAATTTACTCAAAACTTGATTTAGTGCGAGCATATCATCAAATACCAATGGCCCCAACCGACATACACAAGACTGCAATCACTAAACCTTTTGGAATGTCCGAGTTCCTTCGAATGCCCTTCGGTTTAAGGAACTCAGCAAAACATTCCAAATTTTCATAAATGAAGTTCTACATGGACTTAACTTTATTTTTGTTTACTAAGATGAGCTTTTTAATAGCAAGTAAAACAGAGGAACAACACATTGAACACGTTACACAAGTTTTTCAACGACTAAGTAGTTATGGACTAAATATCAAACCAAACAAATATGTTTTCGGAGTCAACAATACTACTTTTCTCAGTTATAATATTTCCTAACAAGGTATACGACCTTCTGAAGAACGAGTACAATGTATACAAAACTGTCCCCAACCAACCACAGTTAAGCAAATGCAAAAGTTTATTGGAATGAAAAGTTATACAGGCCGACAAAATTAAACGAAAGTCCAGAACCAGAGACCAGACCTAACATACCCGATGGTCTTTGATGCGCTGAATCTGAATCCGAGCTCAGAATTGCTCCTATACGTCAAGTTTTCGAGATATCCTAACCTAAAAGTGCAAAAAACACTATTTTTAACTTCCCCTTCAAAACTCATTTTAAATTATGTCAATATTTTTTTTTTCTCTGAAATATCGTAACTTGAAATATATTACGAAGGCCTACCTGCTGCTCAGAGAACCTAATGAGTGCCTAATTGCACAACCTTTATTATATTCGCTCAAAAATGGGTTGCGGTGCTACACACACCGCAAAAAATTGAGTATAAAAACTGCTGCGTAGCTGGTGCACTTGAATTGCTTTTTCATACATCGTTATCGTGTAGCGGTCGTATTTCTCAAAAATCGTACGAGTAAAAATGACACAAAAGAAAAACAAAGAGAAACACGAAAAATAAGCGGTGCCAATAAAACACACACTTAGAGTAATTGTGTTTTTACTTATGTACGCATTTACTCAGCCGCCGATCCTCTTCAGTGTTGCCGAAATGATACAATTTTATCAAAAGTAGTAATTTTCGAACAAATTGTTGGGGCGTTTTTTTTTGTTGGCAGTAGCAACACCGATCATCTCTTTCGTTTGAACACCCGAGCACGCACGAAACAATTTTTCGAAAAACACTGCACAAATCATATGCAAAATGCGAATGCGAGAGCGCCCTATACTTAACGTATTGCAACAACTAGATGGTGGTTTTTACAGGCACAAAGTTTTTGCGGTCGCTCTTCACATGAGAACAAAAATGAGTAAAGAGAAAAGTGATCAGTATTTTTGCGATCGCTTTGTGTAAGTATAACAGAACTATAGGTAAAAATAACACCGCGTAGTTGTTGTCGCGGTGTTTTGCATACTCGGGTATAAAAAATAAGCAACATTTATGCGGTGTACTTATTGTCGTGGTGGACCGCTGCAGTTCTCTGATCTATATTAATCCAGTATGGTAGGATGAATAGAAAATTTAATTTATGATATCTCGATGTGTAAAAGAGATATCCACATAATTTAAAACAGATTTTGAAGGGTAAGAGTAGTACTTTCATATGCCGTAACCAGTTTTGGAAAAAAAAATTATTCGCGATGTAAAATAACCTCTAATACACCTATCCCTCGTTTAACATGATACGTTCCTGAAAAAACCGTGTAATTCGAAAAAATTATTTTTATATGGAAAAATCGTGTAAAACGAAAACGACTATAAATAAGCTTTTTTTAGACATTTTTTGAACACAAAATAACACTAATACACTAAATAAAATAAATATCATTTAAATCATAGAAAACATAAAAATAGTTAAATTTATTTGTAAAATGAAAATAAAAAAACATAAAAAAAATTATTGTACAATACTTCAAACCTCTCAAGACAGTTTTGTTTTTGTTTCGAGGTTCATTTTGAGTGCGCTAACGAAGAAGGTCGCGTAGTTTGTTCCGATTGAACGAACACAAAGAAAAAAACAAAAACTTTACTTCGTGACAGAGATTTCGTGAGGTCGTTCACCGATTATCACGAATATGCAAAAAGTTTCGAGACAAAAGTTTCAAATGAGCGCACTTCATACGATTCTGTCATACCGAAACAGTTTTGTTTCGCAAAAGCTCTAGTGCCACAAAACAAAAAGTTTTGTGTTAGTCTTAAAGCATAGTGAGCGCACTTCCATATGTACTAAGGTAACGAAAACTGTTTTGAGACAGTTTTATCGCACAAATACAAATTTACAACTCTTTAACGCTTGAGGTACATATGTAAATTAAACAATTAGTTTGTTTTTTTATGTTAAAATTTTATTTAGAGCGCTGTAGCGCTTTATGAAATGAGTTGTTATAAACTGAAACTTAAAATAAATTCTATTCTAACGGAAACCTCGCCTACGTGACAAATTGTAAGTATGAGGATTGAAGAGGATCGGATTACGCGCTTGCATTCTTGTTGCGCGTGAATTTTATTTAAACGGACGGACTGCAGACTTAGTGTCAGCATAAAATATGAAATAATTGCAATGAAATGAGTTTTATTATTAACTGCTCCCTCCTTAATTCCAAGCGTCCCGATTGGACTCAGAATAGAGGGATATTATTGATACTACGTGGTCTTCTAACTGGAATTTTTGGATTTGCAGACACAGGATTTGTCTGTATCTGAATGGTTGAATTTTTCACTCCTTTTTTAAAACAATTCTTAACTACGGTAAGTACGATGACTATAGCGATGATAGTTAAAAAACCGAAATTTGTAAATAAGCTGCCCGTGAAATATTTGTTTAAAACTTGAATTTGTTCGGTATTTTTTATATTTAATTCCTTTATTAATTCAAGGGATAGCATTTCCTTGAATGGACCCTCTGATGTTTTTGGTTAACCAAGGCAGGTAGTGGTTTTGCGAACACTATTTCATAATTTGAGTAGTTCTGATTATTTATTGAAATTGTGGAGTTCTGAAAAATTAATAAAAATGATCCGTTTAGTGATCGAACCTGAGAATCTGTTGTGACGTTACCGTCAAATTGGTTTAAAAAAATAGTACCTGGTAGAATTTCTTCAATCATAGGTTTATGATTACTATTAGTAGTAGGACATGTAAAAGGTATTCCTAACAAGAGGTTTCCTAGACAATGGTTATCTGTTATGTTACTTAAATCTGTTCTAAGGCATATTGTTGTATTATCAAAAATATTACATTTTTGTTTTACATTAAAAATTTCTTTGTTACACATTATAATTGATTCATTTTCTAAATTTATCATTTGATTATTTTTCTTTACTGGCTTAACAGTTATCTTTTACAGTTTTTCTTTAGTAGTTTTTGGTATAGTAATAATATAAATGAGTTTTTCTTTGTTAACTCCAATTGTTATTTTTGAATAATCTAAACTTTCTTCAATGTTAGCAAAAGTTACATTATCTTCTTTAAATTGATTATTAATTAAATCGATTTCTTTTTCACTTAATATTATTGGGTTTACAATGTTGACCTTAGCTAAATGAATGGCCATTTTTAAGCCTTCTATTTCCTCTTTAATTACTTCAATTTTAAATTTTAAAAACAATAATAAGGTATTTTGTCTACCCTCTTCATTTCTTAGGGTTTTTACAATTTCGTTGCTTACTCTTGTAATATTATTAATTCTAGACATTAATTCTTTATTTATAAAAACTTGTTGATTATTATTTCTTACGACCTCGTCTATTTTGCTTACTACATTAATATAATCGTCATGGTCGGGATTTCCGGCTATCCATGACCAAGCTGTGCCGATTGCATTGATTGCTCTTTTATTTCTTATAATAGGAGTTAGTTTTTCAATATCTTTTTTAAGTTGGGAAATGGTATTAATAAGGAAGGGAAGAAGAGGATGGGATATTTGGATCGATTTCGCTTCCGTTTCAATTTCTTCGATTTTGTTTTTGTAAGTTCCGATATCGATAATATGAATAATTTTGTAGTTACCAATTTGTATTTTTGCAAGACCTGTTTCCACAGTGACAATTTTTGCTCTAGAATAATCTAGGATGTCAACTATAGCCAGACTACTAGCGAACAACCTGGGAAAAAAAGGAAATGAAATATTAGGATATGGAAAGGAAGGGTTTTTTTTTGTTTTTTTTTTATTGTTTTATTTTTTATTATTTTACTATTTTTTAATTTCGAATGTGACTTTTGTGGACAACTTTTCCTGATTCTGTAACGACCGTTGAGTGATAATTTTCTTTGGCTATTTCTTCTTTGAACCTTTTGGATAATTTTGTACCCAATCTTTTATTTTGTCTGACGTAAATTTTTTCTCCTGGTGAATAATTTTTGGCTTCTTGCCTATTTTGGTTATGATATGTTAAATCTTTTTGTTGTATTTGTAAGAGTCGTTGGAGATTATTTTGTCGAGTTTTTTCGTAATCATTCGGACCAAAAGTCATAGGTCTACCGAAAAATAAATCTACTGGTCTTTTTCCTGTTGTTGAATGGATTGCATGGTTGTATTCATTTACAGAAGTTTCTATAAGCTCTTTAAAATCTCTATTGGGGAATTCCTGTTTTAAACATCTCATTAACTCAGAAAGGGTTGAGTGGAATCGTTCCACTTGTCCGTTAACTTGGCTTTTATAAGGGGGTGTTGTAAAAATTTTAATTTGTAAATCGTTTTCCATCATAAATCGAATAGTGTGGGAATTAAAAGATTTTTCACTGTCGAATACTACTGATTTCGGTACTCCGAAGTAAAAAAGGATTTCTCTCAAAGGTTCTCTAATGTTTTCGATACTTTTGCCTTCAAGCATTCTAATTACTGCAAACTTTGTAAATTTATCTACTGCAGTTAAGACTTTACATTTGTCGGTGGAGAAAATGTCCATATGAATTGTATGACCTGGATATTCTGCTATTGGGGTTGCACCTAAAGTTGGATTGTTAGGATGCCTTTCATATTTGTTCTCCTTGCATATTTTGCATTGTTTTACAATTTCTTTAATACTTTTCGCCATTGATGGAAAGTAACAAATTTCCAAGATTTGTTGCTTATTTTCTTTTTTATTTCTATGTGCTTTATTATGAGTCTCAATTATTATTTTTCTTTGTTCTTCTTTATCTGTGATATCTGACACTAGAATTTGTGAAAAACGGATTTTATAGTTCGAGAAATGAGATCGATAGACTGATTGTAATTGAAGCATAATGGGATCTGATGTTTTAATACAGTTAATGACCAAAGGATTAAGATAGCTTTTTAACGTGTTTATAAGTTTGTTGGTTGAGAATTCTGGTTCTAGTATTATATGTCTGTTGTAACCGGGAAATATCTTTTTGAACTGATAAGAAGCAGTTCCTATTTCAATTAATAATTGATTTCTGTAGGCATTGATTGGTGTTTCTACTGAAGGTATAAGATTTTCTGAAGAACTGTCACTGCTATGAATAGTGGGTGTTAGCGAATTTATATTTGAAATGGGTGGACGAGATAAAAAGTCGGCCACTACATTTGTGGGACCGGGTTTGTAAATAAGTTCATGATTGTACTCTTCTAGCTGTGCCTTCCACCTTTTCATTTTTGCATTTGTATTTTTATTACTGAGTGCGAAAGTAAGAGGCTGGTGGTCAGTATAGATTTTTACTTTTTTTGATCCGTATAGGAAACATTTGAGAGAACGTAAAGCCCAAATAATTGCAAGCATTTCTTTCTCATTGGCTGCAAAGTTTTCTTCTGATCTACTTAGCGTTCTTGAAAGGAAAGATATTGGTCTGCCTTCTTGAGAAAGGACAGCACCCAGTGCATAGTTAGAAGCATCTGTGGTAAGCTCAAATGCTTTTTCAAAGTCAGGATAATGAAGAATAACATCATCTGATACTAAACAGTTTTTTAATTGTTTAAATGATTCTATTTGTTCTGATGTTAAATTTAAAAGTGTTTTTTTAGATGAGTTCTTCCGAACTCGACCCAGTTCGCCTCTTAGTATCAAGGTAAGAGGTTTTGAGACTTGCGCATATCCCTTAATAAACCTTCGATAATGTCCAGTCATTCCCAAGAAAGACCGTAAATCGTGAACTGTTCTGGGACATGGGAAATTTAATATTGCTTCCACCTTCTTAGGGGTAGTACGAATGCCATTCTGTCCGACAATAATACCAAGAAATTCAATTTCTTCCTTGATAAACTCGCATTTATCGAGCTGTACTTTCAAGTTTGCTTTTTCAAGGGTGTCGAAAATAATGTTTAGGTTATCAAGATGCTCTTTTTTAGACTTAGCGAAAATAATGATGTCGTCAATGTAGACGTAACATCGAACACCAATGTGTTCTCTTAACACATCATCTAATGTGCACTGAAAAATTGAAGGGGCATTCCTTAAGCCAAATGGGAGTCGTGTAAACTCGTACTTTCCGCAATTAACGGAAAAAGCAGTTTTTTCAATATCTGCTTCAGTGAGAGCTATTTGATGGAAGCCGCTTTTGAGATCGATAGTGGAAAAATATTTGTTCGATCCTAAATTGGATAGAATTGTGCCAATATCCGGGATTGGATATTTATCTGGTATGGTATCTTCATTGAGTTTGCGATAGTCAATGACCATACGATATTTTTTCTGTCCAGAAGCATCCTGCTTCTTAGGCACTATCCATACTGGGGAGTTAAAAGGGGATTTCGATGGGCGAATAATGCCATCTCTTAATAATTCTTCTATTTGAGAGTCTATTTCGAATTTTAAAGCCATTGGATAAGGGTATGACTTTGAATAAATAGCTCTTTCGCTTTTTGTTCGAATTTCTGCTTTGATATTGGTTATAAATGTAAGTTTTTTATTTGGTTCGGAAAACAAAGTTGGACAGGATAAAACAATTTGTTTTAAATTTAAACTGTCTTCAGGGCTAAGGTGACCTAGTCTTAATTCAACGTTCATAATTGAATTGATATGATATGATATGCAACTGTTGAATGGGGTATTTAAATTTATTGTGTAGTGTAAAGTAGTTTTCTTATGTAAAGATTATTGCTTTCAGTTTTTTCATAGTATCATTTCCTATAATTCCGTCGAATGTTACTAGTCGAGGTAAAATATGGAACTTCAACTTTCCTATTTCACTGTTAAAAATTTCTATATTTGTATGGTGGGTGATTTCGACTTTTCCACCAACTGAGTTTGCAAAGAAAGGTTTGTTGGGTATCGGATTCCGAATGTAATCCGGTTTAATGTAGTTTTGATTTGAGCCTGTGTCTAATAAAAACTTAAGATCTTTGCCGTTTTTCATTTTGAATAAAAAATAAGGCAAAGAAGAGGAGTTTAATCTAAAAAATTAATATCATCAATATAAGGAATAACTTCAATGCTTTCCTCTTCACATTGAAACTGTTGGTCTTGGTGAATTTCTTCGTTTGGCTCTACCAAACATATTTCTTGGCTTTCAATTTGGTCAGGTGGTGAGTGAACTATTGCTTCGGTATTAAAAACTCTATGATATTTATTTGGTTGCGGGGTATTTTGGGAGTAAGGTCTCTTAATTTGTGGTTGCTGCCCTATTGCATTGTTGCGATTGTAGGAATTGTTAATGTTCGGTCCAGACTGTTGCAGCGGTCTATTTTGGTAGTTTACTTGACGAGTCTGTAATGATTGATCCACATCCATGGGTGTTGGAGGCTTTGGAGGTAATGGTGGTCGCTGATAAGCTTGCTGTTGATAAACTGGTCCGTAAGGTTTATTTTGTTGAGGATGCACTTGATATTGAAGTGTTTGGTAAACTGGTGTGTAGGGTTGAGTGTTTTGTAGCGGACGCATTTGATATTGGGGCGTTTGATAACGTGGCATGTAAGGTTGGGTGTTTTGTAGTGTTGGATAAATATTTTTTTGAAAGTTAAATTTTCCAGGAATACTTGCTAATTCTGGATAAAAGGGAATATTGTTGCGTGGTGGCCTTGGAGGAGGGGCTCGGTTGGCACTGTGAGCGTAATTAACACGAAAGTTCAAGTTATTTAATTTTAAACACATATGGAGTGCTTGGGGTAGGCTTGACGGTTCTTTTACGCTTAACAAACTTGGTAGTTCACCGTTTAGACCACGAATGAACGTATCAAGTGCTTTGTTTCTGTAAGCATTCGTCATGGCTTTAAGTGATTCCTCTCCTAGTTCAAGACAGTCAATTTTGTCCAATATTAGAGACAAATGTTGATAGACTTTTTGATAAAATTCGGCTATAGAAAGGTTGCGTTGAGCAAGAGTAGTCATCTGGTATTCGAGAGTTCCTATGTCTCTCTTATCACCACAATGAAGCGTAAGGCATTTTTTAATTTGTGCCTAGTCTAATGGAGTTCGATAAGACTATAGGGCGGTGTCGGCTTCTCCGACAATTTTGTGCCTTATTGAATGTAAAATTGCGTAAAATTTCGCAGTGCCTTTATAGGCCTCATAAAGAGTTAGTATCCTATCTACCGATTTTTTCCATGAGTTGAATTCACCAGGCTTTCCTGAGAATTCTCTAAGTGTCTTTACTAAGTCGGGTATCCTTTCTGTTTCTGAAATATTTCTACTAAAATCTATTTGTTGTTCTTGAAATTCACTCTCATCAGGATTTAATACACTCGTAATCGTTTGAGTTATCAACTGTTGTATTTCATTTATTTGGGATTCGGTTAATGAGGATGGGGAAGAATTGGTTGTAGAATTGGTGGGACTCATTGTTGGAGGAGTTTCTCTTGATTTTAGTATAAGATTATCTAAACGTGTTATAAGATCGTCTACACTCATTTAATAATATCCAATAATTTGAAAAAATAAATAACTTTGAATTGTTAAATAAAATCTGATTTACTTATTAATAATTTAATTACAAAAATATGTCCAAATTTTGAGCTTACGATATTATTAATGTGCGAATCATGTTGATATCCTGTAATCTCTGTTTTTTTCTAAGGTTGTTGCAGTGTTGATATTTGGTCCACTTGTTGCAGCTCTGGTTTTCCTTCTTTTATTTTAGTGTAGATTTATGCGTTGTTTATAAAATTCTGCTGGAACAATATGTTGATTTATTTTTTTTTCACTGATAGTCTATTTTTTCTGTTTTATGTTGATTTTCTTTTTGCACTGATAGTCTATTTTTTTATGTTATTTGAAATAAATTCTTCGGTTCACTTTAAGTCAGTTATTAATTTCTTATTATAATTTTGCAAGAGCGGAAAAAATATTGTTTACCAATGTGTTTGGTAAATTTTCACTTTTTTAATTCGATTGATTTATTTCACTTAAGTTTCTAATATTTGTGTAATGGATGAAACGTTACGTTTCCCCTTTTTGTATTATTTTATTATTAAAAAATAGTACTACTACGGAACCACTTTACACAAAACACAAGCCGCGACAATTATAAGTTTACTTTACTTTTTTATTAATCGCGGTCCCTGCTCGGGCGTCAATTAAACAATTAGTTTGTTTTTTTATGTTAAAATTTTATTTAGAGCGCTGTAGCGCTTTATGAAATGAGTTGTTATAAACTGAAACTTAAAATAAATTCTATTCTAACGGAAACCTCGCCTACGTGACAAATTGTAAGTATGAGGATTGAAGAGGATCGGATTACGCGCTTGCATTCTTGTTGCGCGTGAATTTTATTTAAAAGGACGGACTGCAGACTTAGTGTCAGCATAAAATATGAAATAATTGCAATGAAATGAGTTTTATTATTAACTTGTATATGTACAAGACAAGAGGTATGATGTGAAATATATGATTATGTAGGTATTCCATATTTTCTCTTTAAGTTTAAACAAAATACTTGACGGATTGAAAGATTGATTGTTACGAACTATTAGTTTATGAGGCAATTTAAGGGTTTAACCAAAAACTATTTCAATTTATGATTATTTAGGCTAACGTTCGTGTTGTAAATTATTTTATAATAAAAACATCTGTTTTACTAATAATTTTTTCCCAACGTTTCGTGGATAGTTCTCCACTTCTTCAGGGGTAATTTTATTTCTTGAAATCACTATCAACAAAAAACAAACATTAACAGAAATATCTTAGAAAAATCCAAAAAAACTATTAAACTTACGATGAACATTATATAAAAAAATTCTTCAAATTCTTAAAATAAAAAACCAATGTCAATTTTAATTTAATTTAAATTACAAACAAGAAAACTTTCACGAACAAATAACATTTACTGTTATTGCCGCTGCCCGATTACTAACGAATAAGCTTTGTTTATATCGTCAACATCTTCTTTTGCATTCATTGTGTTCGTGAACGAATACTTTTTTCTAGTTTTAAGTGTCATCACTAATGCATTAAGTACTCGCATTAAATTTATTTGCATCTCTAACAAGTGCAATGGAATAGCCGTTATAGTAATTCATTATTTTTTGTCTCACTGCACTCTTATGCTTATTAGCAGTAAAACAGTTTGCTAGCTTAAGTTTCTCACAATGTTGTGTTTTTTTGTTATTGTTAACTCTCATTAGAATTATGTTCTTGATTTTGTTCTTGTAAGCTAAACGGTAGAATCATACGATTCAATACCTAATTGTTATTTTTGGCTCTTTGAGCAACATCGAAATTTGTTAAACGCACTGATGATGAAATTGTCGTAAAATAAAGTCGTACTTTTTGAATAATTTTAAATCAAGGGTTTTTTTCTAATTTTATATTAATTTTTTTTCGCATTCATCATCACATTGCATATTTAATATTTTGCTGAATTCTGAGGCTTTCCAACATACGTTGGAATCTTCTTTTTTCTTTGTCTAAAATATTAACCTCGTCGAAGTTGTGTTGTTTTTCTATAATATGTTGTGCCAATGCAGTTTTGGTTCTACCTCTGCACATCGGCTTTATGTTCACGAATTCTCGTCTCTAATTTTCTCTCTGTTGTCCCCACGTATGTTAGTGTGCAGCTTTCTTTGTCATTGCCTTTACATTTTATTTCATAGACAACATTACTTTCATTCTCCTTTTTTATTTTATCTTTCATGTTTGTGAAAATAGAATTTAATGTAAGATTCGGCTTGTGTGCAAAAACAATGGCGCATATTCATAGTCGTTTTTATACCCTACATAGAGGGTATATTCACTTTGTCATTCCGTTTGTAACGCATAGAAGGGGGCGTGGCAGGTATAGAAAAGTATATATATTATTGATCAGCGTCACCACCTGAGTCGATATAGCTATGTCCGTCTGTCTGTCTGTCTGTTTGTCTGTTGAAATCACGTTTACGGAAAAACTAAGCAAGCTAATTCAATGAAATTTGGCACACAGGTCACACCTTCTTACAAGCAACTAGCATATAAAAATGGGCGAAATCGGGTCACGACGACGCCTACCGCCCATACTCTATGTAAATATACCTCAGCCCATTTTGAAAAAAGTTGCTGCGATTTTGATGAAACTTGGTGATTTGGTGAACATGTGAACAAGATTAAGATTGGGCTAGGTTTTAAGTTTGCAGAGGCTCTTAAAAAGGCGTGGCACAGCCCTAAATTTTAACTTTTATAACGCCATAACTCATAAACCGTGTAAGATATTGTGATGAAATTAGGTACACGGATACAAACCATATATATCTTGAATTGTGTTTAAAGTGGGCGGAATTGGAAAAGTGGGCGTGGAACTTTTTAACATTTAAAAATTTTGATTTCGTATAATTCAAAATTGGCACATTCGATTTTCATAAAAATTTTAGGGATGATACTACTGAGAGCAGTCATCAATACAAGCTTCATCAGTATACTGAAAAATCTTGTTGAAGGGCGTGGCACAGCCCAAAATATTTATAAAAGTTATAATTAAAGAATCGTAATGAAATTTGGTATCGTAGATATACTTGCTAAAAGGTATCTTCTTACGAAAATTTTGCACAATAGAACCGGTGGGTATGGCACCTCTCATATAAGCAAAACACGCTTAATGCTATAGATAGTGTGCAATCAGAGTATTCTTCATAAAATTTGGTGCATAGATGTCAATTATTATAAGCTATAAAATTAAATAAATTTCGACGGGATTTCATCAGTGGACGTGGCACCTCCCATGTTAACATAAAGTTGGAAGTGATATTTTAAGAGAAATATTTCAGCAAATGGCATGAAATTTGATGTAAGTGGTTTACTTGCTGTAAGGTATGTCAGCATCTAAAGCGGGCGAAATAGCACTACTAGGCGTGGCACCTCCCATACAAGAAAAATACCATAAGTCGCATATCTATCGAAATATATTAGCAATCATACTGAAATTTGGTAAAAGAGGTTTGTGTATGAAAAACTATTGTATCAGTGGGTGTGTCACCGCCCTAAATTTTAAGGTTAATTAAGGCATATATCGCAAACTATACAAGCTATTTTGCTAAAATTTAGTATGTGGATGTTAATGACGAATATAATTTATTGAACCGAAAGTAGGCGGAATTGGAGAAGTGGGCGTGGCATATTTGGCTTTCTGCATTTCTATTCTATTTTTTTCGACATTTTCCACATTCTTTTGACTTTTTAACTTTTCCCAATATATTCCATAAGCAGATTTTCCACTTTTTCAAGCTTTTTCAACTTGATTCGAAATTTTCTTTATTTTTTCATGAATTTTGAATTGTTTCAACATTTTTCAACCTCATGCAATTATTTTTGAGCTTTCTAACCACTTTCAACATTTTGCACATTTTTTCGACTTTTTCAATTTCTCTTCACTGTTTGCAATGGTTTCCTTATATTTTAGCCTTTTTGAATTTTTTCAACTGTTTCAACACTTTTCAACCTCTTTGAATCTTATTACATTATTTTCGACTTCTTCAACCTTCTCAACGTCTTTTTAACATTTATTTGGAAAGTACTTTCAGTGCAGTGTAGGATATGTGAGTTTCAGTCTGGCCGAAGATAACACCTTTACTAGTTTTAAGTTGAAACCAACTAAACTCTAACCAAATTTGGTTATGACTAAAAAATTGTTTTCTATTCATAGTCGATTTTTTAGTATTGACTAACTGGCATAAGCTAAGTTGAATAATTTGAGCGAGAAGAGCGCAATTGTTCTCAAAAAGATAAAAAAAGTGTCAAAAACGAAAATTAATTTATTACGATTTTTCGATTTTCAAAATAAATTTTAATTCGCTACAAACTTTTTATTTTGATTAAGTTTAGCAATTTTATGTTTCTATTTAAACAATATAGATATCAGTTGATAAGAAATTTACTAAGCTATAATATTAGTGAGAAAAAGTTTAAAATCAGTCCATTTATAAACAAGAGGAGTGATTTAAAATTAGTACAAAAAAATTCTTTTTAACAAATAAATTTTTTTTTATTTAATTTTTTTGATTGACAACTAAACATATTTTTATTTGAATTTTTTTTCAAATTGCAGTCAAAATTTTTTACTAACATTTGTTTTTTTGTGCGATAGAAGCAAACGCAAAGGTAAAATTAACCAAATGCAAACTTTTTTACATAACTAGCTGTTCCAGCGGCTTTGCCCACTCCCTCACTGTTTTACAACCTCGCTTACATTTTACGCAGTCCTTGCACCCAATTTCAGAACTTGGTATAAGTACCAAGAATAGTAGTTTAAGTGTTTTTGTTGTACGGGAAGTGCCACGCCCTAATTTTCAATCCCGTTTACATTTTGCGAGTAGCTTGGCAAAAACAATATGTCAATTTTCACAACTGTAACTGTTATAGATGCCCAGAAATAGTATTTCAAGTATTTTTGTTGTATTGAAGGTGCCACGCTACGTTGTCGAATCCCGTCCATATTTTGTAAGATCCTTAATATAGACATTAATCGTTTGCAAATTGAAACAGCAATGGGCACCTTTGTACCTTATGTGTTAAAGGATTTGTTAGAGGTATTAACATAATTGGAGAAGCCAGGTATCCGCCATCGCCAATTAATACACCCGTATGATGGTGTTTTGTTGCTTCTGGCATCATGTATGGAACCACGACTTCTTGCAATAATATTTAAAATTTTACAATGCGCATCGCAAACCATCTAATGCAGGGGTTCTTAAACTTATGTAGTCCGAGGACCCCTTATCTAGCTAAATTTTTTTTGCGGACCCTATCCCAACTGTAGACATTTGACGTCGTTCTAAGCATAATTTCTGACTCAATAATGACAAAGACACTCAGGCTTGCCAATCGATGTCAAACTCAACCAGACATAAAATGTCCGGTTATCTGACAAGGTTAAGGAACGAAGAATTTTTATTTTGCTTTAATTTTTCCGATCTTTAAAGGTATTTTCAACACTATGTATGTTATGTATGTCCAGTTTTTGAAGATCCAAAAGTTTAAAAGTATGCAGACACTACTTTCTAATAAATATTGATACTTATACCATATATCTCTCTGCATTTTAAAAAATCTTGTGCATTTATAGAGGCAAACATTTTTTATTAGGATTTTCATGTAATTAAAATACAAAATGAATAAAAATTGGGGAAATATTAAGAATTAAAAAAGTTTCAAGTCAAAATATGTACATTAAACTCAGACAAATATATCTTGGTCAAAATAAAGCCTAGAAAATAATTTGTTTTTTTTTCATATCTTTTTTAATAAATAATATAATAATAACAAAGCTTAAAATGAAAATTATTTTTTGGTGACTATTGGTTATTTTATAAGCGAAAATTGCTATATTTTCTTCTGTAAAAGTTTTTACTTAATGAGATGGATGATGTTGTTTTCTTGAAACCAAATCCACAATGTCGGGCTCTATATTCTGAAGTTTTATTCTCAGGTCTGCTTTTACATTAAGCTGGTTTCTGTACGTTGATTTTATATATAATAGTACCGAAAAGCCTGTTTACACAAGTACGTTGTACAAAACGGAATCAAGTTTTGGATGCCCTTATTTGCAAGTGCAGAGTAATCGGATTTTAGGAGTAACTAAAAGTTAGTTAGTTCAATTTTATTGAACTTTAGTTTCAAAGAAGTATCGCAAGAGATAGCCATGAGTATATCTTGCTCTAATGTCGATAATTGCTTAGCAATACTAACATCTGTGTTGAATGGATCCCTGATCCAGTCGTTGCCAGAATCAGGATAGCGAAAATACTTCCGAAAGCTGCTTTTTAGAGGCATTAAATGTTCGATAAAAAGCACGAGCGTTTTATTATCGAGCACTTTATTAGAAAATTCTATAAAATCGCTGAGTGTTGAAAAAGACTCATACATACACTTTTGAATGTGCTTTGACCATAATTCGTATTATTATAATCGCTTCTATTTTAAATAGCTAAACACCGTTGGGACTTGCGATTTAGCTTCTGTGTAAAATCTCACCAAAAAATAGAATTTGTTATATTTGTCTGCGATAAATTTTCTAGTATCAATTTTGTACGCACTATTAACGTATAGGAAAAATATGGACGATATCGCACATCCCAACTATGTTTCGCTCTTAACTTCAATTTTAAATTTATTAGTAGGTGCACCTTGTAGGCTCAAATTAAAACTTACAAAAATTGATGATGTTGTCAAACAGTGGGAAAAGTGGAAACAGTTAGGTGCTGGGCATCCCGGGTTTGAACAAAAGTAAATGCACACTTTGTTTTTTAAAAATATGTGCCTTCATTGAAAAAGCCATGTCCATGTAGAATTTTTAATTAATTAGTTATTTAAATAAAGCGAAATGTTTGATGATGTAAAATTATTGGTGTCAAAATTGTTTCACGGACCTCTAGAATGGCTTCGCGGACCCCCAGGGGTCCGCGGACCACAGTTTAAGAATCGCTGATCTAATGTAATGCACACCACATTCATACGTGTATTTATTAAAATTTGCATTTCGATTTTTTACCGTTTTTAAAAATCGTACTTATACATTTAAAGAATAATATCCCCTCCTGTTTCTAAAGTGATCCGCCATTTATTGTCCTACATTCCCGGCTGGACATTTTATGCGAATGTGTGTGCAGTCAATAGCGTCTAAGGCAATAGTAAAGTTTTAATGGCAAAAATAAAATAGTCTTCCTCTTTAACATAAAATCGACCAAAATCTTCAAAGCTATCAAAATCGCGTTGAATTTGCTTCATATTTTCTTTTTATTTCTTTTTTTAACTTTTTGATACCGACTTAAAAACAACTTTAGCTGAAACTAAATTTTTAGTTATAACTAAGCAGAAAAGTCGATACCAAATCGACTATGAATGAGTTAGTTATTTCTGAAATAAAGTTCTTGCTTAAGCTGATACCAAATATGACTATGAATATGCGCCAATGTCTTCGTCTTCTGTTAACGTTTTCATGTTAGTGCTGTCTGTAAGATTATGTGTGTAAGAAATGCCGAAATATTGTTTAGGGTTGCCAGGTATTTTATTAGTTTGATTATTGTTTATATGTTTGCGAATTAATTTATAAATTAAATATAATATTTTCTTTAATGTTTTCTTTTTGAAACGACAATCACTTATCGTCAGTATCTTATTAATAAAACTCCTCGCGTTGTTAATTTTTTGTTGCATCGGTTGGGTGGATCTAAAATTAAGCATTCTACCGCATGCGATGGGTTTTTTGTACCAATTAATTATTATCTGATTGTCTGTTCTGTGAAGTTTTAAATCTAGGTATGCAATGCTGTTGTCTTATTCTTCCTCCTCCGTGAATTGGATTTTATTGTGGAATTGATTCATTGCGTCCAGAATTATTTTTTTGTCTTGAGGTTTGATGATAGCTAGTATTACTAGTACTTCACTAAAAATTTTATTTCAATTTGATTATTTTTCAAAGTTTCTATTGTTTCGTCGAGTAATTTATCGATGGACTGCCCATCGGAATACCAAAAATCTGTCTATAGAATATATTGCTAAACTGCAAATAATTATTGTCTATAAGACAAAAATGCAAAATTTCTAAAAATTGTTTCTTTGGTATCTTTGTAAATTGTTTAATTTTGTTCCACTGTTGCATAATTGTTTTTATTGCAGTAAAAGTCGATATGTTGGTGAACAATGTTCTTTAACAGTTGATCTAAGACCTAAAAGAACTAGTGATAATTCTGTATATCAGTTCACCTGATTGTTACTTGCCATTGCCGAGGTTTTTTAACTGTCTTTCGTTCTATAATTCCATTTGCTTGATGATGATAGGCAGAAGTCTTTATGTGATGACTAAGTTTGAGAAGTGAATTGAGGTTCACGGCCTGAAGTAATTTCAAGTGCAACACTGAAACGTGAAACGAATTTTCTATTAAATAATCGTAGAAGTTTCTGTATTTTTAGGCGGATACACTTCAGGCAGGTATTTATAATAATTTGATATGGGTAGTGGGCCGACCAGATCGTTGTGTATATGCTCAAAACGACCATGTGGAATGTTAATTTTGTTAGGTAGTGTTTTAGTGTGTCGATGTATTTTTGTCTTTTGGCAGTTAATGCATTCTTGGGACCATTTGCTAATTTGGCTATTCATATTAGGCCAAAAGTAACGTCTGGAAACTCGTTTTCCAGGATGTGAAATTTTATGTGGCTGTTCAAAAATCTTTTTACGTAAAGTCTGTGGAATGTATGGACGTGTGGTATCTGTAGAGTGTTCGCACCAAATTTTATTGTTTAAAAATGGAATCTCAATCTGTTCGAATTTATACATGTTTTTGTTAATAGTGTTTTGTAGTTCTGGATCTATTTGTTGTTCTCTGTGTAATTGTTTAAGATCAATATCTGGTGAGTAAAGCTCTTCTATTTCGCATTTAGAAAGAGTATCAGCTACTGTATTATCTGTTCCTTTTATGTGTACGATTGTGTTTGTAAATTGTGCGATGTAATCAAGATGTGGTGTTTGTCTGGGGCTATGTTCTGCTTTGGAGTGCAATGCTGTAGTTAACGATTTGTGATCAGTATAGATTATGAATGAATTTCCTTCTAAGTGGTGTCTTAAATTTTTTACTGTAAGATAAATAGCTAATGGTCCAAGTTTCTTTGAAAATAATGTTAGTGGTTTAAGTGTTTTATTGAATTCCTGTTGTAGAACTCTACTGCAATTGAAAGTTTTGCTTTACTATTAATGTGATTAATTAGCGTTTGCTAAGCAAAACTATCTTTAATTATTGCGAATGCATGTGAAGTGTTATCTGTCCTTTCAAGTTTCTTGTGTTTTATTTTAAAGGCATTGGTAACCATTTCGTAAATGGGGCCTAGCGTGCGTGTACTAATTTAGGTATGCATCTATGAGACCAGAGACCAGACCTATCATACCGGAAGGACTTTGATGCGCTCAATCCGAATCCGAGCTCAAAATCGCTCCCATGCGTCAAGTTTTTGAGCTATCCTAACCTAAAGTGAAAAAAATCACGGTTTTTGGCTGCACACCTATCCCTCGTTTTACACGCTACTCGTTTTGCACGTTTTCGATCTTACACGGTTTTTAAAACCAAAATTTAAAAAAATATGTAAAAAATGACTAATAATCAATTTCGTAAAAGAAGACTCTTCGTTGAAAGTGATAGCAATTAAGTTTGTTTAAAATTAGGAAGATAAGTCTTATTTATAGTTATTATTTTTCTAAAATTTTTTTATTTATTTGAATTATTGTACAATACATCGCAACCCTTCAAACAAAAACGCAATACTGCAAGCAATATGATAAAAACAGCACTAACAATCAGCGACCAAACTTTTCGAGCTCAAAACACAAATAAAATCAAAAATATTTTGCACTCCAATAATTATCCGAAAAAACTTACGGAACATTTAATTAAATATAACTCAATCACTGATAGCATCACAACATAAGTCAACATTACATACTACAACATCTGGCCACCCTAAACACTTTTTCGCGATCCCATACATACCTATACTTACAGACGACATAACTCTTAAACATTTTAAAGGAGATGACACAGCTTTTGCCTTCAAATCAAACCAAACGATTACAGCGTTATTTACAAAAACAAAAGACAAAACAGAAAAGTCTCAACAACATAACCTAGTGTATAAAATAGAATGTAAAGGCAAAGAAGGGGAAACATGTAACAGAGTTTGTAACGAAGTTTTCCGGGGTAAGCGTCAGGCGGTTGTCCAGGATTATTTTCCTATTGGGATTCGTTACAAAACATTTATTTTCGTTGTATTATTATTTCTTTATTTGTTATACTTATAATAATTTATATATATATGTTCTTAAATATATTTTCTATACAATCTACTGCTGTAAACAATATTATAGTTCTCAAATGTATGACAGACTGGCTGTCGGTTTGAAGGCGCGTTGTCGTATATTAACGTGGAGTCACCTAGAATGTCTACCAAGTCGTTAATATCGACGAAGAACGATGTGCATGTATGAAGCACAAGTTGTAACCTCGATGGCGCGTTGTCGTATATTTACGTGGAGTCACCTAGAATGTCTACCAAGTCGTTAATATCGATGAAGAACGATGTGCATGTATGAAGCACAAGTTGTAAGCTCGACGGCGCGTTGTCGTATATTAACGTGGAGTCACCTAGAATGTCTACCAAGTCGTAAATATCGACGAAGAACTATGTGCATGTATGAAGCACAAGTTGTAAACTCGATGGCGCGTTGTCGTATATTTACGTGGAGTCACCTAGAATGTCTACCAAGTCGTAAATATCGACGAAGAACGATGTGCATGTATGAAGCACAAGTTGTAAGCTCGACGGCGCGTTGTCGTATATTAACGTGGAGTCACCTAGAATGTCTACCAAGTCGTAAATATCGACGAAGAACGATGCGAAAGGTCTGAGCGCACTATGCAGACTAACTGCTGAGTGACGACGCGATGTCTATATTAACGTGGAGTCACCTAGAATGTCTACCAAGTTGTTAATATGGACGAAGAACGATGCGCACAGCTGGAGCACACACCACAGACTGCCCAGTTGACTGTCTTGATGCTGAATTTATGTTTATTCATACCATCCGATCGGTTGCGTAGTCAAGTCGTTGTTTAGCTCGTCTTAGTGTTTGATGTTGTAGTCGCTCCTGTTGTGGTCGCTTGTTGTTTTGTGTATGATCACTTGGCAGTTGCGCTGTTTGATGTTGTAATCACTTATGTTGTATTGTAGGTACGCCGTGTTGCGTCTTGAGATTTTGTATTCGTTGATGTTTTTTTGCATTGATTTTTAAGCTCTTCTTATTCTTTTATAGTTTTTTTTATAACTAATTTTTGTTGATTAAATTAATATTTAATGATAGAAATAAAAAAATAAGCTTAGATTTAGGAATTCATTTTGTAGTTTCTTAAAAGTAGACTTAGGTGGTAACAAAAAAAAATAGGATTTTATTATATACATATATTTAAATAATTTGCCTAAGTTTCTTATAAGTGCGTGATTTTTATTGGCTGGGTAAAAATCAACGTCACAAGTTAATATAGGAACAACAAAACGAATAGGAGAACATAAAGACGATGTAAAGACGATAACATACAGTCACACAGCTGATTTTGAAAACATTACAATACTGGACAGAGAAAAAAGAGAAAACATTAGATATACGCTAGAGAGCCTACTAATTAGGCAACATTGCAAAACAGCAATGAACATAAAGAAAGATTTTGACAAAATTAGTCTTAGTTACAGTGTGGAGCTGTAGGGCTTATATGCTTTAAAAAAAAATTTTAATTTTGCATTTTATATTTTTGTAAATTCAAATAATGTTTTCCTACTGTAAGTTTTTGATAGTCAGTAACAAATATGTATGTTTTAATTTAAATTTCGTTAACAGTGTGATATGAATACTCAATAAAGAATTTTGACATACCCCTAGGCGAAACGTCGGGTGAACAAATGAATTTAACATTGTTTTATTCATAGAAACAAAAGTGACCTAACAGCCTGTTTTCAATTAAGAAAAAACTATTTTCAATTTGTAAACTAGTGTAATTTGTAATTTTTTACGGTATTAAGAAAAATCAGATTATGAAATTTTAGATTATATACACCTGGAAATAATAAATGATGATGTAAATAAAAATGTTAGTAAAATAGTATAAATAAAATGTTAGTAAAATAGTGTATATAGAAACAAAAAATATATGAATAAAAATAAAAATAAATAATAAAAACTAAAAAACTAAAAAAACTAAAAATAATAAAATTCTATAAATTTTATGAAAATGGAATCAGTGGCAACTGTTGGATCAGGCCTAATAGGATTTTGTTTAAAGCTAACTGAGTTAGGCATATAAACACCTGCCTAAAAAACCGTGTTAGTCTGTAAAATGTGTCCTATGCACAGAATACTTTAAAAGGTTAGGTGAGGGAAATATGTTGCTGAAATCATATAATTGTTATGTGTGTGTAACAATTGTATTGGGTGCATGGTGATGGGTGCATGGTGATGAGTGTAAAATGTTGAAATCCTTGTATTTGAAGTGAAAAGAAATAAGTTTTAAAATAATGATCAAAAAACATTGAAGGATATCAATCTTACCTTTCCAAAAAATGGTTTCTGAAAATAAAAACTATACTAAAAATATAAAGTAATACGATTAAATATAAGGATAACAATCTCAAGTGTTGAGAATTCAAATAAATAAGAAATAGGCGAATATACCGTGTAGGTAAAGAATGAGGTTGCCAATAAACGTTTTTCGTCCCCACCAAAGGACTCATCAGTTGGCTTGAAAATTAGGTATAAAGATATATGTAACGGTCCTGTAATGGCCCGAAATATATAGACCATAAAGTTATATAGGTCATTAAAAACAATTTCATATTAATTTTATTTAATACTTACATGGTTAATGACTTGTCATAATGAAAAATAATGAAAATAATTAGAAGATAGTATAAAATAATTAGGTTTGTCACCTAAATATCTATAAAACATAGAAAAATGATAGATGAACAAAACTCCGAATGAAAAAATACCTAAAAAAGTCACCTCTTAAAAGGTTGATAGTTTGCTTAATATAAAGATTCATAGTTTGCTTAATATAAAGGTTCTTTACGAGAAATAAAATGATTCTTTACGAGAAATAAAATAAAAACATTCCTTATTAAAATGAACATTCTCGTCAAAATAAAAATGAAACTAATAGACATCTATTAAAAAATCTTTTATAAAAAAATTCAAAAAATAACAGATTCTAAATAACGAATTCAAAAATAACGAATTCAAAAAAACAAAAAAACATTCACTTCAAAAAGAATTATTCACTTCAAAATATTTCTAAATAAAAGATTCTTAAGAATATATTCACTTCAAAATATCTCCAAGCATTCCTTCAAAAGAATATTTTATAAGAGATCTAATTTCTTAAGGGGAATCTTTCATTTTCAATTACCTCAAAAATCACCGATTTCTTGTTATTAAAAAAACGTTTCCTTTTATATCGACGGGATTCCATATATTGTGTATATGGTGTAACACTATGAAAAAATGTTTTAAGAAAATTTAAAAAATCTATAAATTAATATGACTGAAAAGACACTAAATAAAAAGCAACTATGATTGAAGGTAGAAAAAGAAGAAATAAAAAATCTATAAATTAATATGACTGAAAAGACACTAAATAAAAAAGCAACTATGATTGAAGGTAGAAAAAGAAGAGAATACTAGGGAGAATTAAAAATGTTGTAAAAACAATGTTGTAAAAACAATAAATCTTAGTGAACAGTGTAAAAATGGTAATATGTAACTTTGTAAGGGGGATAAAAAAATTCTTATATAAGCATGCAAATCCTAGAGACACTATATTCAATCTTAGAATTTCATTTAAGAATAAAAAATCATTCTTAATGTTATATTAGGAGTGAGAAATCATATAAATATGTGAAAAACCTGCAAAACCTGCAAGAAGCCCTTTACCTGCTAACAAATTATATTTCCTAGTGTTCTTCTCATAAAAAAGTATATAAAAAACTATCTGGAATAAAGATATCAAGTGTATTCGTCTTGAACAGTGATACAAAAATATATATCAAAAACATCGCTAGAGTGGGGTTGTTATGAATATAACAAAACATACGTATAGAAATCATTCAATTCTAGAAACTTTCTTTAAAAAACCCTTTTTTTTAAAAACACTTTTTATTAAAATCTTTTAAGACAATCTATTACCCAAAATAACCTTCTCTGAAAAAGCTAAAAAACGAATGCTCATCTCTAACCAATGGTAAAGTCAAAGAAGAGTAGCAAAGCACGATAATGAGTAAAGGGAGGACTATACTGTCATCCTGTCTAGGAAAAACATAACGAAGAACAAAATGGTTACTTCTTTAAGTATAGATATTAATGTTGACTCCTTGGTTAAACAATCAAGGGATGTCAAAAGAATACAAAACTACTTTTAAATTATGGGGGAAAAAATTTTTATGGGGAAAGAGATTTTAAAATGACTGTGTGTACATGTTATTGAAAACCTTATTAAAAGATTCTATGAGGTCATCATATTAAAGTTGTTATTACAATAACACCCAAAATTATGACATATATACTAATCCTAGTTGCAAATATATTATCCTAAAGTAACGAATGATGAATATTCAATATAGATATCTATACCAGAGGATAACTTAGAACATTTATATAGTGTTTTCTTGGAGTGTTTTACATGTATTTCACCAATAAAAGCGTAAAAACATTCTATAGTGTTTTAATTTTGAGTGTTTTCCTTGTATTTCAAGAATAAAATATCCTATGCAACAGAACAGAAAAAATAGAGAATATATTATATAATGTATAAATCAGAGTGTTTTCCATGGAGTGTTTTATAAATATAGAAATATAGAAAATATCTAATAAATTGTAAAAAATATATTTCTAAATCAGAGTGTTTCCCATGGAGTGTTTTATAAATATAGAAAATATCTAATACGTTGCAAAAAATATATTTCTCAAGGGGGATAAATTTACATGGGACATATTTATAATAATATATTCCATCTTGAATATCTCAAAAAAACCCTTCATCGTGAAAAGATTGTAATAGGGAATAAGATCAGAAAACCATGGCAAAGGTGACCAGTATATAATAATAGAAAAAAACCCCTAAAAATCTTATATGCAAGCCTCTTATTCTAATAACATCTTGTGAATAACAAGTGAAATATGTGGGAAAAAAGAAGTATTTAAATGAATAAAATGTAAGAAAAGATGAAATAGACCTAAAAACCTATATATGTACACGTCTGGAAAAGATAGAAAAGTAGAAATAGTTTGAAAAACAAGAGAGCTTTACAAAGAATATAATCTTCAAAAAACAACTGCAAAATCCCTAATAAATTCCCAAAAATAAACATATGAAACCCTGGTTTTTTGTAAAGGACTTTAAAAAACCTAAGTAACCCTGTTCATGTTCAATTACTTATGTAAGACAAGGATAGATATAGTTTTAAGCAAGATGCCTATTTAAAAACGAGGAACTGGCAAAAATGTAAGCGTCCACATCTTGTGGTTAGCAAAAATGCCAATAAATATCTAAAATAACTTAAATATTCAAAAAACACAACACACAACAGACAGCAAACATCAAAAAGACAAATCAATATACAGAAAACGGAATAAACAAGATCCTTGCTACCATTCAGCAAAATACTCCAAAAGAAGTCTCACAGAAACCTCTGTGCCAGCAATAGGAGGCCATTTTTAAAAAACAGAAAAACCTTTTATAAAAATTAAAAATTAAAATAAAATAAAAATTCAAAACTAAAACAACTATAGGAACAAATCGAACTACTATATACAATTAATCAAAATTATTAAGAAATTTTTTCTCCTAGGTACAAAGTTCAAATGTACTGTTGAAGCAGGTTGTGACGTCACAAAATAAAAACATCTAAAAGAGTCCAATGCAAAGTTAAACATCCATGTTGGCATAGATGTGATCACGTTGCTAGCGAAAAAACTCAAGTCAGATCATCATTCTAGAAAAATAGAACCATCCTTAAAAAAGGAACCATCCTTAAAAAAGGGGAAAATACAACCAAACAACAGAACAAACAGCGCAACAAAATCATACAAAACAAGGGAGCTCATGCAAGCCAAGAAAGTCAACAACTTCATGTGTATCAAAAGACATTGAAAGTGCACATAAAAGCTAATCAAAAACCAAAAACCAAATACATCAAAACCCAAAATAAGCATTAAAAGAAAATTCCATCAATAAATCTATAAAAAACAACAAAAATCCGTCTTTCATTTAATTATAAATCAAAAAATTAATTATTAATGAAGTATTTTTTTACTTTCAGATAACGTTACGCAAAAAGTGGTTCGGAGAACAAAAGTAGTGATTTTAGAGAACAGGGAATATCCCTAAAAATACAAAACAGTGAGTTAAAATTATTTACTATTTAATTTCAGTTTATGGTTGAATCCTAAAACGGATTAATGTTCTTTTTATTTAGGTAAACGACATTTCATCAGTAGAGGTATAAAACCAAGTAGTATAATAATCAACAACAAAAGGTATGCTGCTTATTAGTGATCTCGAAGCGAGTCGAATTTCGACCTGTATACAAAATATACCTGCCTTGAAATTTGTTGACCAAACCAACAGACAAAACAACAACAAATCTAAATCCTACAAACTGGAGGGATGCAAAGTGAAATCAGCTGAAAAAAAAAAGATGAAAATAAGAATATAGTAAAAATAAAAATAAAGAGTAGAAAAGATGAATAGAAATAAATATAAAGTAGATATAAGATAGAGATAGAAATACAGATAAGACAGAGATAAGAGACAAAATAGATTAAATAAACAAATATTAATATTATTGCTTTCAAATTAACATTTATTTTTTCTAATTTTTTGCAGAGATCATTCATCCCAGTTACGGTCTTCTGAACTGTGTTCTAAAACCAATAGCCACTGTGTGTAATTTATTTTGCACACCCTGTCTGAAACCAGAAAGTTTTGACCGTCACACATGCGTGACAATGAAGCATGTGATGGACAAATACATCTTAGGTTAATTCATCAGTGAAAATGCAACACATGCGGAAGTGGCCTGTATCAAGGGAAGATTCTGGATCTATATAGCAAACAGCGATACGATGATCACCATAACTACGACTATCGTGACTAAGAATGGAAAAATAAAAAAAATTTTTTATATAGCAAAAATGTTTAAACTTGAATTTGTGTGTAGTATAAGATTTTTGCCAGTATTAGATTTAAGTGTAAACAAATGTGAAGTATAAGTTTTTGTTGATTTTAGATTTAAGTGAAAAACAATTTTTAAAGAAGTATTATTTTTATTTATTTATTTATTCATCTTGAAACTAAAAATAAATAATAAAAATTAATAAAAATTAAAAATTAAAATGAAACTTAAAATGTTAATAGAAATAAGAATGAAATGTAATTAAAATGAAAATAGAAATTAAAACGTTAATTAAAATGTTATTTAAAAATGAAATGTTAAAATAATTAAAATTAAAAATTAATCGAGGTGAAGTATATGTTTATTTTTAAGGTGAAGTATATGTTTATTTTTAAGGTGAAATATATGTTTATTTTTAAGGTGAAGTATATGTTTATTTTTATCAAAAAATGTTGAATGATTATTTTTGGAATTATTCATGATTATTTAACTATTGTTTGAAAAACCAAAAATTAAAAATTAATATGCAATAAATGTGTTGTAAACAAATAAAAATTGAAATGTTGATTTTTAAATGTTAAAGATATGTAAAGTAAACGAATAATAAGAAGAACAAGAATATAAATAAATGAAATGGAAGTAAAGAATAAATAAATGTTTTTAATATATATAAGGCAATAGGTAGAGCAATATGAGAAACATAGGGAAAAGAAAAGGAGAAGTAAGGCAAACAATAAATGAAAGATGGAAGTAGAAAATAAGGATAAAACAAAAATGAAAAATAGAAGTAGAAGGATAGGAAAAAGATGTATTTAATAAAACATATAGAGTGTATAAGGCAATGGATAGAGCAAATGAGAAACGTAGGGAAAAGAAGAAGAGAAGTAAGGCAAAAGAATAAATAATAAAGTAGAAAATACGGAAAGAGGATAAATGAAAGATAGAAGTAGAAGAATAGGAAAAAATAATAATGTGTTCAAAACTCATGGATGTTTATGTGTAGTTTTTCCATTAAATGTTTTAAATATACATATATAGTGTATAAGTGTATAAGGCAATGGATAGAGCAATTGAGACACATAGGGAAAAGAAAAAGAAATAAGGTAAATAATAAATGGTAGGTGGAAGTAAAAAATAAGAGAAAGGAATAAATGAAAGATAGAAGCAGAGGAATAGAAAAAAGATGTGTTCAAAATTCATGGATATTTTCATATAGTGTATAGGATAATAGATGAAAAGAAATAAGAGAAGACAGGGAAAAGTAGATAAATGAAAATTGAAATGAAGGACAGCAAGTGGGTGCATTCAAATTTCTTGGATGTATAAGATAGTAGAAAAAGATGAAAAGAAATAAGAGAAGATAGGGAAAAGTAGATAAATGATAATTGAAATGAAGGACAGCAAGTGGGTGCATTCAAATTTCATGGATGTATAGGATACTAGACAAAGATGAACAAGAAAAATATAGATAAGTAAATGAAGATAAATATATAAAAGAAAATGGAAATAAGAGATGAAGTGGATACGTTTAAATTTATGGATGCTCTTTTGTAGGGTGTGTAGGGTGTGTAGGGAATATTATAGTTATATGGCTATATTATGTAGATGCATATTAGTGGATGTATTTTATAGATGCGTATTATGGATACGTATTTATGGATGCGTTTTTCTAAATTAGTGTTATATTGAGAGGTTTACGACTACATTGTGTAGGTGCATTTTAGTGGATGCGTTATTAGATGCGTATTTATGGATGCGTTTTTCTGTATTAGTGTTATATAGAGAGGTTTGTGAGTTAGTTTTGATGCTACATATGGATTTTAGTATGTTGACTGCAAGTGTTTATGTTGGTTGTATAATATTAGTGTTTTATGCTAGATATTTAATTTGATGTTTAAAGGTGTAGCTAAAAGTGGGTTTATCATTGTATTATGGTTTTTTTTAGTTTATTAAGTATAGGTGTTTCATTGTATATTAGTTTATTTATGTTTATTTAATACAAGTGTTATTTGTTGTTTGTTTGGTATAGTGTTTTTTGTTGTAGTATTAGTTACAATGTGTTTTATTGTTGTAATAATTTTAAAATAGTTACAATTTCAGGTGTTTATCCTTTAGTTTATATTATGGGTGTTTATCATTTAGTTTATATTATAGGAGTTATGTTTATGTTTAAGGTGTTTTATTTTTAATTAGTGTTTGTATTGTTAGTCATATTAATATGTTAGTTATGTTAGTATGTGTTATTTAAGGGTTAGTGTTTATGTTAGTTTTTAAGACATTATGTTAATATGTTACTTATGTCTGCGTGGAATTTAAACATTATGTTAATATGTTAGTAAGTTAATAAGTTGCATATATCTGTGTAGTTGCTTAGTATGTATTGTTTACTTAGATTAAGTGTTCATGTTAATTAGTTTGTCATTATGTGTTGTATGTGTTGTTGTTAGTGGATGTATGTGTTGTTGTTGAGTTGAGTGTTTTAAACGATATGTTAGCTGTTTAGGATTGTTGGCTTTTTCTGTACCTATGATTGATACTTAAAATTTTAATTGAAGAATTTTTTGATAAATATGTATATATATGTGTGAATGAGGATAAAGCGAGAGATATAACAGTAAGTATGGCAAGGATGAAGTGAGTTACAATTTTTTGATATAAACATGCAAAAAACCAGAAATACAACACTAAGTATGGCAAGGATAAAGTGAGTTGAAAAAATTTTTTTAGTTAATATGCATATATATGTATGAGGATAAAGTGAGAAAATATAACAGTAAGTATGGTAAGGATGAAGTGTGTTGTATCTATAAAACAAAAAATGAAGAAAGTTATGTTTAAAAGGCAAAAACAGGATTTCATAATCACTACAAACTAAAATAGAAAAAATGGCTAAGAGGTCAGGATAATTAAGTCAATAAATAGGTGTTTTACATTTTTTTAAAAATTATACAAAAAAATTTTTTTAAAAAATATATAGAAATTTTTTAAAAATGAGGAAGAGGAAGAGGAAGAAAGATGTGTTTCACATGTCGGTAATGTGGTATATAACCTAGAAATCATTAAAAAACGGAAAACGGAAGAGGAAGACTGGTGTGTTACACATGTCGATAAGGGGGTGTAGGTAGAGAAATAGATAACGAATAAATATCAAAAAATAGAAAAAACGAATGACATTATCAATAAAGAATAAATTAGACAAAGATAGTGTATGTAGAACCAAAAATTGGATAATTTGGTATGTCAATGTATGATAGCTCATGGGTGAGCAGGTCAGATTAACAAAAACCAAAAAACGAGGGAAAATTAAAAACAAGCCCGTAAAAAGGAGGGAAAAATTTGTACAAAAGAGAAATGGAAACGTCATATTCCATATTAATCGTTATTTTGAAAAAATTATTCAAATGGTTGGTACATAAAATAGTGTGTGAAGAAAATAAATGTTAATCCTAAATTAATAAATAAAAACCAGTGGTTAAAAATAAATAGATAAAAAAGCGAACAAAGTATAAGTATATTGGTAAACTTATTAGTGAAAATCGCTAAAAAAAGTGAAAATATCTAAGGAAGAAACAATCATTTGAGTTCACTTGAAGAGAGGGGGCTAATATAAATTTATCAAAAACCAAAAACGAAAAAGAATCAATAATCCTAAACATAAAAAATCAAAAACCAAAAAGGTATCAATAATCCTAAACGCTAAAAGTCAAAACGGACAATATAGATAAGACGCAGCATCAGCCATACAAGACGTGCTATGTGCAATATATAAAAGGTATGGGAAACATCATAACATTTGGGAGTAAAATATTTTTACTAGATAGCAATCCTTAAAAATCACCATAAAAGATCTTTTCTTATTATAACTTTAATAGTTCTTCTTTATTTGATCAAAATAGGGGTGAAATAAGCAAAATCACTGTATGTCTAATCACCATATATACATAAATGTATAAAGAAAAATCATCATCAGACCTTTATGTGGAGAATATTAATGAGGAGTATGGAGGTACGTGTATAAATGTTTATTAATCGAAATAGTAAATCATATCACAATTCTACTTAACTTTAGGTGTAGCTGTTTAAGGTGAATGTTTGCATCAGTAAATTGAGATTAATAATGGAATCAAGATAAACAACTGAAGGAAAATAAACAGAAAAAACGGTATACTTTATTAAATGAATATAAGAGTGGAAAAATAAGAAGCCTAAAAAAGATTTAAGCAAATATTAGGAGCAGACTACTAGTAGCTTAAAAAATCAAGTGGAACTAAAATAAAAACAGGATATTAAAAATCTTAAAAAGTCAAGTGGAAAAAATTTTTTTAAAAATGATTTAGACAGTCTAAAGGAAAAAATTTTTTGAAAATGAATTAAAACAGGATATTAAAAGATCTTTAAAAAATCACGTGGAATAAATTTAAATTGTAATTGATTTAGATAGCTAAAGATAAAATATTTTTTCATAATAAGTTTTCCTTTAGAGATAAAATTCTTCATTAAGTAATCACAAGGAACTCAAGGTTCAAAAAACACTAAAATAGAATTGTAAAGTAAATGTCGTAATGGTAATTTAATAAAAAAGTATTAACCCAAAATGGATTAAGTAATAATTAAATAAAAATAGGAAGAGATTTAAGTTAGCTAACCTATAAAAAATAAACAAACTTTAAAGAACAGAACATATAACCTTGATCACAAAAACCGTTACTAACATTTAAACATTGATAATTTTTTAATAAAGCATCCATCCGAAAATAGAAGATCCTTAAATAAAATGCCTATTCGGAATAAGAAAATATAAGGATTGTGTATGCAAAATTATATGTAAATATAATACCTAAATCAAAATCTTGATGAGAAAAAAATTTTTTCAATGATAAATAATTTTTCCTAAAGAAAGTTTATCATGGAAAAGAATTTTTTCAAAAAATGAAAAAATTCCTTCTTTAAGAATAATTCTTAAAAATAACAGGAATCCTTAAAACCAAAAAACACACATATAAGAGACAATCTTTAAAAGAGAGAACCTAAGAGAGAATCTTAGAGGGGGAATATTATTAAAGATGGAGGCCTTTGATTATAGAGTAGAGGAAACCGATAGTGAGGAAGAAGCTAGTTTAATAGAGTCTATGCTACAATATGAAAGGGATGTGGCTAGATCCTTCTATGAGGAAGAGGAGATGATAGAACGACGTGATGAAGAAATTTTATCTGGGGTAGAAGAGGAGATAAGATTAGGAATAGGAAGCGGCAGTAGCTCCACAATGGGGAATAGAACACAAAATGAAATAACACCACCATCTTCACCTATTCAATTATTATCGGATGATGATTCCATAATAATGGCTTGTGAATACCAGTTGTGCGATATGGAGGAATATCCATTGGTTAATTCAGTAAGCCCATTAATATCTTCAAAGGGTGATTCAACAATATTAGCATGTGACGTGGATGATCTTCAGTTTGTTGAATCAGTCAGCCCTTTGATATCCTCAAATGGCGACTCCACTATATTAGCATGTGAATGTCCATTAAACAACAAAGCGTCAAATGTAAACATTATTAAATCAACATCTTCCTCATTATTGTCTAATGAGGAAGTTGTTGATAGATCAATTTGTCCAGTACTTACAGATACTGAAAACATGACATTGAGTGGTGAAACCCTATTAAGAAATATAATCGACCAAAATATGGTCATTGCATTCCAACAGAATTTGCATTCATCTCTTATAACTGATGTTAAAATGGGTTACCAAAATAAATTTGAAAGATATTTACAGGAAAGGCAAAATGATATGGAGGTTTCTCAAAACAATAAAATCATTATTACTAGTGTAGTTGTTTTACCATGTATAGATTTGTCAAAATTTGACAATTTAGTAATGGATGAGTCATATCTAGTTAGGTCACCATTATGATACACACTTAATGAGGAACAGATAGTTTCAAAATATAGCAATGATGAAAAAATGAAAAAAATAATAGATCCATTAGTACAATCCAATATTGGTATAGTACCTATTAGGGATGTGATGACTAATATAGATCCATCAGTGCAATCCAATATCAGTGTAGTATCCACTAGGGATCTAGAGGTAAATAATGAGTTAACCGAACTAGTGCCTATGGAGGTATGTGTTAATGCTTCCTTACCGGTGAATAAAGCCATTTTACTAGGACAAAAAATGCCACATAATATGGTTGATATATTATGTGGAGATGATGAGGATTGCATGATATCCTCCATAACACTGCCAAAAATGGTACCGGGTGGTTTCCGGAATCTAACTAATGTGGCAGTAGATAGAGAGGTAGAGATTCTGCTCAGTTTTGGACCTAAATTTGTGCCTCCAAATGTGCCAACATTTTTAAATGTTATAGATTTAATGTCCCATTTTGCTCAGCGTTATAACCATGTATTCAGGAAAGTGGGAGATTTTAATTTAATATTTAATGAAGTGTTAAATGAACACTTTAACATGTTGAGTGAACAAATGATCACCAAAAAATACAAAAGTACACATGTTAAAATGTTTTACAACATGTTAAAAAAAGTAAGAGGTTTCTTAACAGATCATAAGGATATTTGCATAGTACAGTCTGACAAAAGTAAATGTACTACGTTTATGTACAAGTCCGAATATATGGTTAAGATGAAAACCTGGGTAGATACCTGTGTAAAGAGTGGTGCATATATAGTATATACAGGCTTTTATGATCGTGAAGAAATCATAATAAGTACAACTTTTAGGGCTATAAGTAAAAAATTATTAAAAAGTTATAGGGAGTTAACTATAAAGCCTTATTTATACAAAAAATATAAAGCATTGGTGGATTTTAATAAGAGTGAAGTAAGGTTTCCTTGTTTGTATGGAGTGGTAAAAGATCACAAAGAAGGAAATCCTTGTCGTCCGATATTTAGTACATTGAATTGGTACACATATCCCATTCAGCAGATAATGGCTGAGGTATTCGGTACAATTCTCAAAAAGAATTTGTCCGATAATAATGTAAGGAATATAAATGATGTAGTAGAAAATCTACATTCCATACCATTGTGTGAGGGGTGGGTATTTGTAAAATATGATGTAGATAGTATGTATCCCAGTATGGATAAGGTGGAGATATTTAGGGTTTTAGAATTAATAGTTAAATCAGAGTGGTTTGTAAATAAATGTAGTATAGAGCCTAGTTTAATATTAACTTGTGTACGATTTTCATTTGATATAGCTAACTTCTTCACCTTTGATGGTGAGCTATATAGGCAATTGCAGGGTTTGCCACAGGGTGCCTGTGATTCAGGCTTGTTAGCAACAATTTTATTAGATTATTATATGGATATGTATAGGTTAGAATTATTTACTTGGAATAAGATTGTATATTGGTGGAAATATATTGATGATTACTTGATATATATCCATCCAGATTACATAGAAAATTTTCAAAAAGTATTTAAGAATCGAACAACCCTTTCTTTATCATTAGAAAGGGAAGAAGTAGATGGGGAATTACACAAGATATCCTTTTTAGATATACAAATTTGGCGTAGAATAAACAAATTATACACTAGTATGTATAAGAAAGAATGTACATCACAAAGAATGATGCACTATTATACAAATTATCGTCGCTCCTCACATAAAAATGTCATAAAAGCTTTTATACAAAAAATATTGAAAAGAACAAGTAATTTATTCCTGCTGCAGGATCTTGAGGACTTATACATTAAGTGTAGGGATAATGAATATCCAATTTTATATCTAAATGATTTATATTCACAAACTATGCATCGTGAAATATTGAGATTAGAAATGGTCTTAAATCATGAGGATTTCAGTAGAGGTGTTGAACGCACAAGAGAATCTGTAGAGTTACGTGTAGTAATATTGAAAAAACAGGTATTAAAATACTCACATAGAGTTGGAGAATATGAGGTGTACAAATATGTAAAACCAAAAATTAAGGCATACCGGGGGATATCATGCAAACCCATTTATTATGTGTGTGAAGAATTTAGTGATTTCCTAGTAAAAATGTTTGCTAAGTACAAATTAGGTTACCCATCATTTAATAAGTCTGATACCTTATTTAAGATATTAAACATGTCCTTAAAAAATTTAAATAGGAATCAACGTCCCAGCGTTGTAAGAGAGCAGGTATACGTAGTTGTATGTACAAAATGTGATACTCATTTCATTCTGACCGGGACTAGTACAAAAAATATAATTTTAAATGCATCATTAAATAATCCTAACACAGCTATTGCCAAACATACAGTTCAATATGGACATTGTGACCATGATTTTGGGTTTTATTTATCTGCTAATCACATGTCTGTCCCAGTAGCACAATATGTGTATAGGGCCTTATTGAACAATCTAGGGGTGGTGGTGGCTGATAAGGCAATGTTAAACTTATTACCAAAATATATACGTGTAGTGGCTGATAGGAGTATAGGCGCTGTTATGTTAGTGAAAAATCCTGTAGAAAAGTAAGGAAAAGGAATGTTAAATTAATGATTGCGATAATGGAACATGGTATGATGTTAAGAAAAATTATCAATATAGATGTTAAACCACTACAAACTGGTCAATGTTATAATAAAAATGGTTAACGTTATATAAATGGTTAAAGATACATGGTCAGTGTAATATTATAGTAATATACAATATAATTTATAATATATCAAAATATCTAATAAAATGTCAACTAAGTTAAGTTGTAAGAGATATATCATAACAAAAATTATGTATTAATAGTGTAAATAGTGTTAAGTAATTCGTTCCTTAAACATGCATTAATATTATAATGAACAAGCATTGTAATCATTTAAAAGTTATCATGCAATCTTTTAAGTTTTCATATAAAAGTTTTAATTTAAATTCAAATTAACAAAAATAAAAGTAAAAATAAATAATAAACAATGAAACATGCACTTAATTCATATGTAAATATTAATGTTATTCATATTATTTTTCATTTCACAAAGAATCAATATATTTTACTATTCTTTTATAATTTCATTTCACAAAAACAATTTAATTTATTGCTATTCTTTCATTTAACAAAAACACTTTAATTTTTCCATTTCACTAAAACACCGTAAGATACGAAAGTGTATTAAAAATGAACACTTAGTAATACGATGGAACACAGATTAAAAGAATATATGTAAAAGATGAAAAAACATTAACATGTATATAAATCATTAGCTTGTATATGGAATGTAAATCTCTAATATCACAAATTATAGCACTTGTTATATGTAAAATAATTGTATTTTCATTATTCACTTACGAAAAACACTTGTTAAATGAGGATGTTGTTAATATAAATCAAAAATCAAAGAAACACTATTTAAACACCTGTTAATATGTTATTATTTTAAATAAGTATTTTCATTATTCACTTACGAAAAACACTTGTTAAATGAGGATGTTGTTAATATAAATCAAAAATCAAAATACACTATTTAAACACCTGTTAATATGTTATTATTTTAAATAAGTATAAAATAAGGATGTTGAAAAAATAAATAAAAATAAAAAACAAAAAACAACTACAGGTTTTATTGATGATTTTAGGTAACAGTTAAATGTTTTCTTTAATACATAATGCATATTAGAAATATAGATGGAACTAAATACACTTAATGTATAGTTGTATGTGATTATGTTTTGTATGCTCCTGATAATGTACAAAAAATGCATGGTAAGAAGATGCATTATACCTTGTGTATTGAATTGGTGTTAGAGTTATGTTAGCAAACGGGATAATGTTGCAGTGCATTAGTTTTAACAAGAGGTGAAAAAATAATGCAATTGTAATAATACTAATTATATGTATTAATGTTTTGCGGAATGTTGTATACATTGTGCATTGATCCCATATCAATGGGGGTAAAATCACCAATGTAATTATATACAACATATGGGTTGTCTTGGTAAATCGTCTCGACAACAGAAAGTGTGCAGGTAGAAAAAATTCTTTCATATATATATAAAATAAATTTCTACATATATAAAAGAATTTTTTTAAAAAGATTACAGCAGAAAAAAGTGGTGGTATATTAGTTTAAAATTGGTAAACTATACCTGAGATAGGAGGAGTATAAAAATACCAAAGGGAAATAATAAAAAAGTAAATAAAGAAAAAACACGTATATAAATGGGTCTAACCTGACAAACCAGATCCATAAAATGGGTCTACCTTGACCAGATAACTCCGTAAAAAACGTGTCATTTCACACACTTTTATAAATAATGGCATTGTTCTAAATATAAATCGTTATAAATATGAAGTGTCATAAAGTATAACATAATATAAATAAAAATTACCATCATTATAACATTATATACGTTGTACATTGATCCCATATAAATGGGGGTAAAATCACCAATATAGTTTGTATATAACATTTATTTCAGGCTCATATGAATATGGCATATGATTGTGGAAAAAATAAACTTACATAAGTCCTGTGTGCAGCAGGAGTTCTAACCTACCTGAACAAAGTAAAAATAATAATGTTACCATTATTTTAAAGACAAATCAGATTATGAAATTTTAGATTATATACACCTGGAAATAATAAATGATGATGTAAATAAAAATGTTAGTAAAATAGTATAAATAAAATGTTAGTAAAATAGTGTATATAGAAACAAAAAATATATGAATAAAAATAAAAATAGATAATAAAAACTAAAAAACTAAAAATAATAAAATTCTATGATTTTGTTTAAAGCTAACTAAGTTAGGCATATAAACACCTGCCTAAAAAACCGTGTTAGTCTGTAAAATGTGTCCTATGCACAGAATACTTTAAAAGGTTAGGTGAGGGAAATATGTTGCTGAAATCATATAATTGTTATGTGTGTGTAACAATTGTATTGGGTGCATGGTGATGAGTATAAAATGTGGAAATCCTTGTATTTGAAGTGAAAAGAAATAAGTTTTAAAATAATGATCAAAAAACATTGAAGGATATCAATCTTACCTTTCCAAAAAATGGTTTCTGAAAATAAAAACTATACTAAAAATATAAAGTAATACGATTAAATATAAGGATAACAATCTCAAGTGTTGAGAATTCAAATAAATAAGAAATAGGCGAATATACCGTGTAGGTAAAGAATGAGGTTGCCAATAAACGTTTTTCGTCCCCACCAAAGGACTCATCAGTTGGCTTGAAAATTAGGTATAAAGATATATGTAACGGTCCTGTAATGGCCCGAAATATATAGACCATAAAGCTATATAGGTCATTAAAAACAATTTCATATTAATTTTATTTAATACTTACATGGTTAATGATTTGTCATAATGAAAATAATAATGAAAATAATTAGAAGATAGTATAAAATATTTAGGTTTGTCACCTAAATATCTATAAAACATAGAAAAATGATAGATGAACAAAACTCCGAATGAAAAAATACCTAAAAAGGTCACCTCTTAAAAGGTTGATAGTTTGCTTAATATAAAGATTCATAGTTTGCTTAATATAAAGGTTCTTTACGAGAAATAAAATGATTCTTTACGAGAAATAAAATGAAAACATTCCTTATTAAAATGAACATTCTCGTCAAAATAAAAATGAAACTAATAGACATCTATTAAAAAATCTTTTATAAAAAAATTCAAAAAATAACAGATTCTAAATAACGAATTCAAAAATAACGAATTCAAAAAAACAAAAAAACATTCACTTCAAAAAGAATTATTCACTTCAAAATATTTCTAAATAAAAGGTTCTTAAGAATATATTCACTTCAAAATATCTCCAAGCATTCCTTCAAAAGAATATTTTATAAGAGATCTAATTTCTTAAGGGGAATCTTTCATTTTCAATTACCTCAAAAATCACCGATTTCTTGTTATTAAAAAAACGTTTCCTTTTATATCGACGGGTTTCCATATATTGTGTATATGGTGTAACACTATGAAAAAATGTTTTAAGAAAAAATAAAAAATCTATAAATTAATATGACTGAAAAGACACTAAATAAAAAAGCAACTATGATTGAAGGTAGAAAAAGAAGAAATAAAAAATCTATAATTAATAAGACTGAAAATACACTAAATAAAAAAGCAACTATGATTGAAGGTAGAAAAAGAAGAGAATACTAGGGAGAATTAAAAATGTTGTAAAAACAATGTTGTAAAAACAATAAATCTTAGTGAACAGTGTAAAAATGGTAATATGTAACTTTGTAAGGGGGATAAAAAAGTTCTTATATAAGCATACAAATCCTAGAGACACTATATTCAATCTTAGAATTTCATTTAAGAATAAAAAATCATTCTTAATGTTATATTAGGAGTGAGAAATCATATAAATATGTGAAAAACCTGCAAAACCTGCAAGAAGCCCTTTACCTGCTAACAAATTATATTTCCTAGTGTTCTTCTCATAAAAAAGCATATAAAAAACTATCTGGAATAAAGATATCAAGTGTATTCGTCTTGAACAGTGATACAAAAATATATATCAAAAACATCGCTAGAGTGGGGTTGTTATGAATATAACAAAACATACGTATAGAAATCATTCAATTCTAAAAACTTTCTTTAAAAATTTTTTTTTTAAAAACACTTTTTATTAAAATCTTTTAAGACAATCTATTACCCAAAATAACCTTCTCTAAAAAAGCTAAAAAACGAATGCTCATCTCTAACCAATGGTAAAGTCAAAGAAGAGTAGCAAAGCACGATAATGAGGAAAGGGAGGACTATAATGTCATCCTGTCTAGGAAAAACATAACGAAGAACAAAATGGTTACTTCGTTAAGTATAGATATTAATGTTGACTCCTTGGTTAAACAATCAAGGGATGTCAAAAGAATACAAAATACTTTTAAATTATGGGGAAAAAAATACATCTTTGGTCAATTCATCATTGAAAATGCAACACATGCGGAAGTGGCCAAAATTTTAAACCTGTATCAAGGGAAAATTCTGGATCTATATAGCAAACAGCGATACGATGATCACCATAACTACGACTATCGTGACTAAGAATGGAAAAATAAAAAAATTTTTTTATATAGCAAAAATGTTTAAACTTGAATTTGTGTGCAGTATAAGATTTTTGCCAGTATTAGATTTAAGTGTAAACAAATGTGAAGTATAAGTTTTTGTTGATTTTAGATTTAAGTGAAAAACAATTTTTAAAGAAGTATTATTTTTATTTATTTATTTATTCATCTTGAAACTAAAAATAAATAATAAAAATTAATAAAAATTAATAAAAATTAAAAATTAAAATGAAACTTAAAATGTTAATAGAAATAAGAATGAAATGTAATTAAAATGAAAATAGAAATTAAAACGTTATTTAAAAATGAAATGTTAAAATAATTAAAATTAAAAATTAATCGAGGTGAAGTATATTTTTATTTTTAAGGTGAAGTATATGTTTATTTTTATCAAAAAATGTTAAATGATTATTTTTGGAATTATTCATGATTATTTAACTATTGTTTGAAAAACCAAAAATTAAAAATTAATATGCAATAAATGTGTTGTAAACAAATAAAAATTGAAATGTTGATTTTGAAATGTTAAAGATATGTAAAGTAAACGAATAATAAGAAGAACAAGAATATAAATAAATGAAATGGAAGTAAAGAATAAATAAATGTTTTTAATATATATAAGGCAATAGGTAGAGCAATATGAGAAACATAGGGAAAAGAAAAGGAGAAGTAAGGCAAACAATAAATGAAAGATGGAAGTAGAAAATAAGGAAAAAAGAAAAATGAAAAATAGAAGTAGGATAGGAAAAAGAATGTGTTTAAAAAGGAGATGTTTTTAATAAAACATATAGAGTGTATAAGGCAATAGATAGAGCAAATGAGAAACATATGGAAAAGAAGAAGAGAAGTAAGGCAAAAGAATAAATAATAAAGTAGAAAATACGGAAAGAGAATAAATGAAAGATAGAAGTAGAAGAATAGGAAAAAATAATAATGTGTTCAAAACTCATGGATGTTTATGTGTAGTTTTTCCATTAAATGTTTTAAATATACATATATAGTGTATAAGTGTATAAGGCAATGGATAGAGCAATTGAGACATATAGGGAAAAGAAAAAGAAATAAGGTAAATAATAAATGGTAGGTGGAAGTAAAAAAATAAGAGAAAGCAATAAATGAAAGATAGAAGTAGAGGAATAGAAAAAAGATGTGTTCAAAATTCATGGATATTTTCATGTAGTGTATAGGATAATAGATGAAAAGAAATAAGAGAAGATAGGGAAAAGTAGATAAATGAAAATTGAAATGAAGGACAGCAAGTGGGTGCATTCAAATTTCTTGGATGTATAAGATAGTAGAAAAAGATGAAAAGAAATAAGAGAAGATAGGGAAAAGTAGATAAATGATAATTGAAATGAAGGACAGCAAGTGGGTGCATTCAAATTTCTTGGATGTATAAGATAGTAGAAAAAGATGAAAAGAAATAAGAAAAGATAGGGAAAAGTAGATAAATGATAATTGAAATGAAGGACAGCAAGTGGGTGCATTCAAATTTCTTGGATGTATAGGAAACTAGATAAAGATGAACAAGAAAAATATAGATAAGTAAATAAAGATAAATATATAAAAGAAAATGGAAATAAGAGATGAAGTGGATACGTTTAAATTTATGGATGCTCTTTTGTAGGGTGTGTAGGGAATATTATAGTTATATGGCTATATTATGTAGATGCATATTAGTGGATGTATCTTATAGATGCGTATTATGGATAATATTTTGGAAGAACAAAATGGTTACTTCGTTAAGTATAGATATTAATGTTGGCTCCTTGGTTAAACAATCAAGGGATGTCAAAAGAATACAAAACTACTTTTAAATTATGGGGAAAAATTTTTATGGGGAAAGAGATTATAAAATGACTGTGTGTACATGTTATTGAAAACTTTATTAAAAAATTCTATGAGGTCATCATATATAAGTTGATATTACAATAACACCCAAAATTATGGCATATATACTAATCCTAGTTGCAAATATATTATCCTAAAGTAACGAATGATGAATATTCAATATAGATATCTATACCAGAGGATAACTTAGAACATTTATATAGTGTTTTCTTGGAGTGTTTTACATGTATTTCACCAATAAAAGCGTAAAAACATTCTATAGTGTTTTAATTTTGAGTGTTTTCCTTGTATTTCAAGAATAAAATATCCTATGCAACAGAACAGAAAAAATAGAGAATATATTATATAATGTATAAATCAGAGTGTTTTCCATGGAGTGTTTTATAAATATAGAAATATAGAAAATATCTAATAAATTGTAAAAAATATATTTCTAAATCAGAGTGTTTCCCATGGAGTGTTTTATAAATATAGAAAATATCTAATACGTTGCAAAAAATATATTTCTCAAGGGGGATAAATTTACATGGGACATATTTATACAAATACTTTTCATCCTATAAGTATATCTTAAATGAAGAAATAATATATTCCATCTTGAATATCTCAAAAAACCCTTCATCATGAAAAGATTGTAATAGGGAATAAGATCAGAAAACCATGGCAAAGGTGACCAGTATATAATTATAGAAAAAAAACCCTAAAAATCTTATATGCAAACCTCTTATTCTAATAACATCTTGTGAATAACAAGTGAAATATGTGGGAAAAAAGAAGTATTTAAATGAATAAAATGTAAGAAAAGATGAAAAAGACCTAAAAACCTATATATTTACACGTCTGGAAAAGATAGAAAAGTAGAAATAGTTTGAAAAACAAGAGAGCTTTACAAAGAATATAATCTTCAAAAAACAACTGTAAAATCCCTAATAAATTCCCACAAATAAACATATGAAACCCTGGTTTTTTGTAAAGGACTTCACAAAACCTAAGTAGCCCTGTTCATGTTCAATTACTTATGTAAGACAAGGATAGATATAGTTTTAAGCAAGATGCCTATTTAAAAACGAGGAACTGGCAAAAATGTAAGCGTCCACATCTTGTGGTTAGCAAAAATGCCAATAAATATCTAAAATAACTTAAATATTCAAAAAACACAACAGACACCAAACATCAAAAAGACAAATCAATATACAGAAAACAGAATAAACAAGATCCTTGCTACCATTCTGCAAAATACTCCAAAAGAAGTCTCACAGAAACCTCATGTGCCAGCAATAGGAGGCCATTTTTAAAAAACAAAAAAACCTTTTATAAAAATTAAAAATTAAAATAAAATAAAAATTCAAAACTAAAACAACTAAAGAAACAAATCGAACTACTATATACAATTAATCAAAATTATTAAGAAATTTTTTCTCCTAGGTACAAAGTTCAAATGTACTGTTGAAGGAGGTTGTGACGTCACAAAAAAACACATCTAAAAGAGTCCAATGCAAAGTTAAACATCCATTATGACAAATAATTAACCATGTAAGTATTAAATAAAATTAATATGAAATTGTTTTTAATGACCTATATAACTTTATGGTCTATATATTTCGGGCCATTACAGGACCGTTACATATATCTTTATACCTAATTTTCAAGCCAACTGATGAGTCCTTTGGTGGGGACGAAAAACGTTTATTGGCAACCTCATTCTTTACCTACACGGTATATTCGCCTATTTCTTATTTATTTAAATTCTCAACACTTGAGATTGTTATCCTTATATTTAATCGTATTACTTTATATTTTTAGTATAGTTTTTATTTTCAGAAACCATTTTTTGGAAAGGTAAGATTGATATCCTTCAATGTTTTTTGATCATTATTTTAAAACTTATTTCTTTTCACTTCAAATACAAGGATTTCCACATTTTATACTCATCACCATGCACCCAATACAATTGTTACACACACATAACAATTATATGATTTCAGCAACATATTTCCCTCACCTAACCTTTTAAAATATTCTGTGCATAGGACACATTTTACAGACTAACACGGTTTTTTAGGCAGGTGTTTATATGCCTTACTCAGTTAGCTTTAAACAAAATCCTATTAGGCCTGACCTAACAATTGCCACTGATTCCATTTTCATAAAATTTATAGAATTTTATTATTTTTAGTTTTTTAGTTTTTATTATTTATTTTTATTTTTATTCATATATTTTTTGTTTCTATATACACTATTTTACTAACATTTTATTTATACTATTTTACTAACATTTTTATTTACATCATCATTTATTATTTTCAAGTTTTTATAATCTAAAATTTCATAATCTGATATGTATATATGGTGATTAGACCTACAGTGATTTTGCTTATTTCACCCCTATTTTGATCAAATAAAGAAGAACTATTAAAGCTATAATAAGAAAAGATCTTTTATGGTGATTTTTAAGGATTGCTATCTAGTAAAAATATTTTACTCCCAAATGTTATGATGTTTCTCATACCTTTTATATATTGCACATAGCACGTCTTGTATGGTTGATGCTGCGTCTTATCTATATTGTCTGTTTTGACTTTTAGCGTTTAGGATTATTGATACCTTTTTGGTTTTTGATTTTTTATGTTTAGGATTATTGATTCTTTTTCGTTTTTGGTTTTTGATAAATTTATATTAGCCCCCTCTCTTTAAGTGAACTCAAATGATTGTTTCTTCCTTGGATATTTTCTCTTTTTTTAGCGATTTTCACTAATAAGTTTACCAATATACTTATACTTTGTTCGCTTTTTTATCTATTTATTTTTAACCACTGGTTTTTATTTATTAATTTAGGATTAACATTTATTTTCTTCACACACTGTTTTATGTACCAACCATTTGAATAATTTTTTCAAAATAACGATTAATATGGAATATGACGTTTCCATTTCTCTTTTGTACAAATTTTTCCCTCCTTTTTACGGGCTTGTTTTTAATTTTCCCTCGTTTTTTGGTTTTTGTTAATCTGACCTGCTCACCCATGAGCTATCATACATTGACATACCAAATTATCCAATTTTTGGTTCTACATACACTATCTTTGTCTAATTTATTCTTTATTGATAATGTCATTCGTTTTTTCTATTTTTTGATATTTATTCGTTATCTATTTCTCTACCTACACCCCCTTATCGACATGTGTAACACACCAGTCTTCCTCTTCCGTTTTCCGTTTTTTAATGATTTCTAGGTTATATACCAGATTACCGACATGTGGAACACATTTTTCTTCCTCTTCCGCATTTTTAAAAAAATTTCTATATATTTTTTAAAAAAATTTTTTTGTATAATTTTTAAAAAAATGTAAAACACCTATTTATTGACTTAATTATCCTGACCTCTTAGCCATTTTTTCTATTTTAGTTTGTAGTGATTATGAAATCCTGTTTTTGCCTTTTAAACATAACTTTCTTCATTTTTTGTTTTATAGATACAACACACTTCATCCTTACCATACATACTGTTATATTTTCTCACTTTGTCCTCATACATATATATGCATATTAACTAAAAAAAATTTTTCAACTCACTTTATCCTTGCCATACTTACTGTTGTATTTCTCGTTTTTGCATGTTTATATCAAAAAATTTTAACTCACTTCATCCTTGCCATACTTACTGTTATATCTCTCGCTTTATCCTCATTCACACATATATATACATATTTATCAAAAAATTCTTCAATTAAAATTTTAAGTATCAATCATAGGTACAGAAAAAGCCAACAATCTCAAACAGCTAACATATCGTTTAAAACACTCAACTCAACAACAACACATACATCCACTAACAACAACACATACAACACATAATAACATAATAACAAACTAATTAACATGAACACTTAATCTAAGTAAACAATACATACTAAGCAACTACACAGATATATGCAACTTATTAACTTATTAACATATTAACATAATGTTTAAATTCCACGCAGACATAAGTAACATATTAACATATTAAATTAATGTCTTAAAAACTAACATAAACACTAACCCTTAAATAACACATACTAACATAACTAACATATTAATATGACTAACAATACAAACACTAATTAAAAATAAAACACCTTAAACATAAACATAACTCCTATAATATAAACTAAATGATAAACACCCATAATATAAACTAAAGGATAAACACCTGAAATTGTAACTATCTTAAAATTATTACAACAACAAGACACATTGTAACTAATACTACAACAAAAAACACTATACCAAAAAACAAACAACAAATAACACTTGTATTAAATAAACATAAATAAACTAATATACAATGAAACACCTATACTTAATAAACTAAAATAAACCATAGTACAATGATAAACCCACTTTTAGTTACATCTTTAAACATCAAATTAAATATCTAGCATAAAACACTAATATTATACAAACAACATAAACACTTGCAGTCAACATACTAAAATCCATATGTAGCATCTAAACTAACTCACAAACCTCTCTATATAACACTAATACAGAAAAACGCATCCATAAATACATATCTAAAAACGCATCCACTAAAATGCACCTACACAATGTAGTCATAAACCTCTCAATATAACACTAATTTAGAAAAACGCATCCATAAATACGTATCCATAATACGCATCTATAAGATACATCCACTAATATGCATCTACATAATATAGCCATGTAACTATAATATTCCCTACACACCCTACAAAAGAGCATCCATAAATTTAAACGTATCCACTTCATCTCTTATTTCCATTTTCTTTTATATATTTATCTTCATTTACTTATCTATATTTTTCTTGTTCATCTTTATCTAGTATCCTATACATCCAAGAAATTTGAATGCACCCACTTGCTGTCCTTCATTTCAATTATCATTTATCTACTTTTCCCTATCTTTTCTTATTTCTTTTCATCTTTTTCTACTATCTTATACATCCAAGAAATTTGAATGCACCCACTTGCTGTCCTTCATTTCAATTTTCATTTATCTACTTTTCCCTATCTTCTCTTATTTCTTTTCATCTATTATCCTATACACTACATGAAAATATCCATGAATTTTGAACACATCTTTTTTCTATTCCTCTACTTCTATCTTTCATTTATTGCTTTCTCTTATTTTTTTACTTCCACCTACCATTTATTATTTACCTTATTTCTTTTTCTTTTCCCTATATGTCTCAATTGCTCTATCCATTGCCTTATACACTTATACACTATATATGTATATTTAAAACATTTAATGGAAAAACTACACATAAACATCCAAGAGTTTTGAAAACATTATTATTTTTTCCTATTCTTCTACTTCTATCTTTCATTTATCCTCTTTCCGTATTTTCTACTTTATTATTTATTCTTTTGCCTTACTTCTCTTCTTCTTTTCCATATGTTTCTCATATGCCCTATCTATTGCCTTATACACTCTATATGTTTTATTAAAAACATCTCCTTTTTAAACACATTCTTTTTCCTATCCTACTTCTATTTTTCATTTTTCTTTTTTCCTTATTTTCTACTTCCATCTTTCATTTATTGTTTGCCTTACTTCTCCTTTTCTTTTCCCTATGTTTCTCATATTGCTCTACCTATTGCCTTATATATATTAAAAACATTTATTTATTCTTTACTTCCATTTCATTTATTTATATTCTTGTTCTTCTTATTATTCGTTTACTTTACATATCTTTAACATTTCAAAATCAACATTTCAATTTTTATTTGTTTACAACACATTTATTGCATATTAATTTTTAATTTTTGGTTTTTCAAACAATAGTTAAATAATCATGAATAATTCCAAAAATAATCATTTAACATTTTTTGATAAAAATAAACATATACTTCACCTTAAAAATAAAAATATACTTCACCTCGATTAATTTTTAATTTTAATTATTTTAACATTTCATTTTTAAATAACGTTTTAATTTCTATTTTCATTTTAATTACATTTCATTCTTATTTCTATTAACATTTTAAGTTTCATTTTAATTTTTAATTTTTATTAATTTTTATTAATTTTTATTATTTATTTTTAGTTTCAAGATGAATAAATAAATAAATAAAAATAATACTTCTTTAAAAATTGTTTTTCACTTAAATCTAAAATCAACAAAAACTTATACTTCACATTTGTTTACACTTAAATCTAATACTGGCAAAAATCTTATACTGCACACAAATTCAAGTTTAAACATTTTTGCTATATAAAAAAATTTTTTTATTTTTCCATTCTTAGTCACGATAGTCGTAGTTATGGTGATCATCGTATCGCTGTTTGCTATATAGATCCAGAATTTTCCCTTGATACAGGTTTAAAATTTTGGCCACTTCCGCATGTGTTGCATTTTCAATGATGAATTGACCAAAGATGTATTTTTTTCCCCATAATTTAAAAGTATTTTGTATTCTTTTGACATCCCTTGATTGTTTAACCAAGGAGTCAACATTAATATCTATACTTAACGAAGTAACCATTTTGTTCTTCGTTATGTTTTTCCTAGACAGGATGACATTATAGTCCTCCCTTTCCTCATTATCGTGCTTTGCTACTCTTCTTTGACTTTACCATTGGTTAGAGATGAGCATTCGTTTTTTAGCTTTTTTAGAGAAGGTTATTTTGGGTAATAGATTGTCTTAAAAGATTTTAATAAAAAGTGTTTTTAAAAAAAAAAATTTTTAAAGAAAGTTTTTAGAATTGAATGATTTCTATACGTATGTTTTGTTATATTCAAAACAACCCCACTCTAGCGATGTTTTTGATATATATTTTTGTATCACTGTTCAAGACGAATACACTTGATATCTTTATTCCAGATAGTTTTTTATATGCTTTTTTATGAGAAGAACACTAGGAAATATAATTTGTTAGCAGGTAAAGGGCTTCTTGCAGGTTTTGCAGGTTTTTCACATATTTATATGATTTCTCACTCCTAATATAACATTAAGAATGATTTTTTATTCTTAAATGAAATTCTAAGATTGAATATAGTGTCTCTAGGATTTGTATGCTTATATAAGAACTTTTTTATCCCCCTTACAAAGTTACATATTACCATTTTTACACTGTTCACTAAGATTTATTGTTTTTACAACATTGTTTTTACAACATTTTTAATTCTCCCTAGTATTCTCTTCTTTTTCTACCTTCAATCATAGTTGCTTTTTTATTTAGTGTATTTTCAGTCTTATTAATTATAGATTTTTTATTTCTTCTTTTTCTACCTTCAATCATAGTTGCTTTTTTATTTAGTGTCTTTTCAGTCATATTAATTTATAGATTTTTTATTTTTTCTTAAAACATTTTTTCATAGTGTTACACCATATACACAATATATGGAAACCCGTCGATATAAAAGGAAACGTTTTTTTAATAACAAGAAATCGGTGATTTTTGAGGTAATTGAAAATGAAAGATTCCCCTTAAGAAATTAGATCTCTTATAAAATATTCTTTTGAAGGAATGCTTGGAGATATTTTGAAGTGAATATATTCTTAAGAACCTTTTATTTAGAAATATTTTGAAGTGAATAATTCTTTTTGAAGTGAATGTTTTTTTGTTTTTTTGAATTCGTTATTTTTGAATTCGTTATTTAGAATCTGTTATTTTTTGAATTTTTTTATAAAAGATTTTTTAATAGATGTCTATTAGTTTCATTTTTATTTTGACGAGAATGTTCATTTTAATAAGGAATGTTTTCATTTTATTTCTCGTAAAGAATCATTTTATTTCTCGTAAAGAACCTTTATATTAAGCAAACTATGAATCTTTATATTAAGCAAACTATCAACCTTTTAAGAGGTGACCTTTTTAGGTATTTTTTCATTCGGAGTTTTGTTCATCTATCATTTTTCTATGTTTTATAGATATTTAGGTGACAAACCTAAATATTTTATACTATCTTCTAATTATTTTCATTATTATTTTCATTATGACAAATCATTAACCATGTAAGTATTAAATAAAATTAATATGAAATTGTTTTTAATGACCTATATAACTTTATGGTCTATATATTTCGGGCCATTACAGGACCGTTACATATATCTTTATACCTAATTTTCAAGCCAACTGATGAGTCCTTTGGTGGGGACGAAAAACGTTTATTGGCAACCTCATTCTTTACCTACACGGTGTATTCGCCTATTTCTTATTTATTTGAATTCTCAACACTTGAGATTGTTATCCTTATATTTAATCGTATTACTTTATATTTTTAGTATAGTTTTTATTTTCAGAAACCATTTTTTGGAAAGGTAAGATTGATATCCTTCAATGTTTTTTGATCATTATTTCAAAACTTATTTCTTTTCACTTCAAATACAAGGATTTCCACATTTTACACTCATCACCATGCACCCAATACAATTGTTACACACACATAACAATTATATGATTTCAGCAACATATTTCCCTCACCTAACCTTTTAAAGTATTCTGTGCATAGGACACATTTTACAGACTAACACGGTTTTTTAGGCAGGTGTTTATATGCCTAACTTAGTTAGCTTTAAACAAAATCCTATTAGGCCTGACCCAACAATTGCCACTGATTCCATTTTCATAAAATATATAGAATTTTATTATTTTTAGTTTTTTAGTTTTTATTATCTATTTTTATTTTTATTCATATATTTTTTGTTTCTATATACACTATTTTACTAACATTTTATTTATACTATTTTACTAACATTTTTATTTACATCATCATTTATTATTTCCAGGTGTATATAATCTAAAATTTCATAATCTGATTTGTCTTTAAAATAATGGTAACATTATTATTTTTGCTTTGTTCAGGTAGGTTAGAACTCCTGCTGCACACAGGACTTAAGTTTATTTTTTCCACAATCATATGCCATATTCATATGAGCCTGAAATAAATGTTATATACAAACTATATTGGTGATTTTACCCCCATTTATATGGGATCAATGTACAACGTATATAATGTTATAATGATGGTAATTTTTATTTATATTATGTTATACTTTATGACACCTCATATTTATAACGTTTTATATTTAGAACAATGCCATTATTTATAAAAGTGTGTGAAATGACACGTTTTTTACGGAGTTATCTGGTCAAGGTAGACCCATTTTATGGATCTGGTTTGTCAGGTTAGACCCATTTATATACGTGTTTTTTCTCTATTTACTTTTTTATTATTTCCCTATGGTATTTTTATACTCCTCCTATCTCAGGTATAGTTTACCAATTTTAAACTAATATACCACCACTTTTTTCTGCTGTAATCTTTTTAAAAAAATTCTTTTATATATGTAGAAATTTATTTTATATATATATGAAAGAATTTTTTCTACCTGCACACTTTCTGTTGTCGAGACGATTTACCAAGACAACCCATATGTTGTATATAATTACATTGGTGATTTTACCCCCATTGATATGGGATCAATGCACAATGTATACAACATTCCGCAAAACATTAATACATATAATTAGTATTATTACAATTGCATTATTTTTTCACCTCTTGTTAAAACTAATGCACTGCAACATTATCCCGTTTGCTAACATAACTCTAACACCAATTCAATACACAAGGTATAATGCATCTTCTTACCATGCATTTTTTGTACATTATCAGGAGCATACAAAACATAATCACATACAACTATACATTAAGTGTATTTAGTTCCATCTATATTTCTAATATGCATTATGTATTAAAGAAAACATTTAACTGTTACCTAAAATCATCAATAAAACCTGTAGTTGTTTTTTGTTTTTTATTTTTATTTATTTTTTCAACATCCTTATTTTATACTTATTTAAAATAATAACATATTAACAGGTGTTTAAATAGTAGGGGTTTTCACACGCAACGTTGTTATTCGTTATTCGTTAAATTTGTTAAAGCTTGCCAACTGTGAAGACTCGTTTTTTACGTCAGTTGTTAATCGTTAAAATATTTTCAACACAGCTGATATTGCAAGTAAGACACAGAAACACACGAAAAGAGTAAAATGCCTAAAAAAAGTGAGAAATCTAAAATAATTACACATTTGATTGAAAAAACGATTCAAGCACAAAAGCACAAAACAGCTGATTAATGTTTCACCGAATAACGAGTAATTTGTCGGGGTTTCCAGCTCGTTAAAGTGTTATTCGTTAAGCCGGCATTTTGTTAAATTTACAAAAACAAAATACATGTAGAACTTTAACGAATAACGAATAACGAATAACAACGTTGCGTGTGAAAACCCCTAGTGTTTTTTGATTTTTGATTTATATTAACAACATCCTCATTTAACAAGTGTTTTTCGTAAGTGAATAATGAAAATACTTATTTAAAATAATAACATATTAACAGGTGTTTAAATAGTGTTTCTTTGATTTTTGATTTATATTAACAACATCCTCATTTAACAAGTGTTTTTCGTAAGTGAATAATGAAAATACAATTATTTTACATATAACAAGTGCTATAATTTGTGATATTAGAGATTTACATTCCATATACAAGCTAATGATTTATATACATGTTAATGTTTTTTCATCTTTTACATATATTCTTTTAATCTGTGTTCCATCGTATTACTAAGTGTTCATTTTTAATACACTTTCGTATCTTACGGTGTTTTAGTGAAATGGAAAAATTAAAGTGTTTTTGTTAAATGAAAGAATAGCAATAAATTAAATTGTTTTTGTGAAATGAAATTATAAAAGAATAGTAAAATATATTGATTCTTTGTGAAATGAAAAATAATATGAATAACATTAATATTTACATATGAATTAAGTGCATGTTTCATTGTTTATTATTTATTTTTACTTCTATTTTTGTTAATTTGAATTTAAATTAAAACTTTTATATGAAAACTTAAAAGATTGCATGATAACTTTTAAATGATTACAATGCTTGTTCATTATAATATTAATGCATGTTTAAGGAACGAATTACTTAACACTATTTACACTATTAATACATAACTTTTGTTATGATATATCTCTTACAACTTAACTTAGTTGACATTTTATTAGATATTTTGATATATTATAAATTATATTGTATATTACTATAATATTACACTGACCATGTATCTTTAAGCATTTATATAACGTTAACCATTTTTATTATAACATTGACCAGTTTGTAGTGGTTTAACATCTATATTGATAATTTTTTTTAACATCATGCCATGTTCCATTATCGCAACCATTAATTTAACATTCCTTTTCCTTACTTTTCTACAGGATTTTTCACTAACATAACAGCGCCTATACTCCTATCAGCCACTACACGTATATATTTTGGTAATAAGTTTAACATTGCCTTATCAGCCACCACCACCCCTAGATTGTTCAATAAGGCCCTATACACATATTGTGCTACTGGGACAGACATGTGATTAGCAGATATATAAAACCCAAAATCATAGTCACAATGTCCATATTGAACTGTATGTTTGGCAATATCTGTGTTAGGATTATTTAATGATGCATTTAAAATTATATTTATTGTACTAGTCCCGGTCAGAATGAAATGAGTATCACATTTTGTACATACAACTACGTATACCTGCTCTCTTACAACGCTGGGACGTTGATTCCTATTTAAATTTTTTAAGGACATGTTTAATATCTTAAATAAGGTATCAGACTTATTAAATGATGGGTAACCTAATTTGTACTTAGCAAACATTTTTACTAGGAAATCACTAAATTCTTCACACACATAATAAATGGGTTTGCATGATATCCCCCGGTATGCCTTAATTTTTGGTTTTACATATTTGTACACCTCATATTCTCCAACACTATGTGAGTATTTTAATACCTGTTTTTTCAATATTACTACACGTAACTCTACAGATTCTCTTGTGCGTTCAACACCTCTACTGAAATCCTCTTGATTTAAGACCATTTCTAATCTCAATATTTCACGACGCATAGTTTGTGAATATAAATCATTTAGATATAAAATTGGATATTCATTATCCCTACACTTAATGTATAAGTCCTCAAGATCCTGCAGCAGGAATAAATTACTTGTTCTTTTCAATATTTTTTGTATAAAAGCTTTTATGACATTTTTATGTGAGGAGCGACGATAATTTGTATAATAGTGCATCATTCTTTGTGATGTACATTCTTTCTTATACATACTAGTGTATAATTTGTTTATTCTACGCCAAATTTGTATATCTAAAAAGGATATCTTGTGTAATCCCCCATCTACTTCTTCCCTTTCTAATGATAAAGAAAGGGTTGTTCGATTCTTAAATGCTTTTTGAAAATTTTCTATGTAATCTAGATGGATATATATGAAGTAATCATCAATATATTTCCACCAATATACAATCTTATTCCAAGTAAATAATTCTAACCTATACATATCCATATAATAATCTAATAAAATTGTTGCTAACAAGCCTGAATCACAGGCACCCTGTGGCAAACCCTGCAATTGCCTATATAGCTCACCATCAAAGGTGAAGAAGTTAGCTATATCAAATGAAAATCGTACACAAGTTAATATTAAACTAGGCTCTATACTAAATTTATTTACAAACCACTCTGATTTAACTATTAATTCTAAAACCCTAAATATCTCCACCTTATCCATACTGGGATACATACTATCTACATCATATTTTACAAATACCCACCCCTCACACAATGGTATGGAATGTAGATTTTCTACTACATCCTTACATTATTATCGGACAAATTCTTTTTGAGAATTGTACCGAATACCTCAGCCATTATCTGCTGAATGGGATATGTGTACCAATTCAATATACTACATATCGGACGACAAGGATTTCCTTCTTTGTGATCTTTTACCACTCCATACAAACAAGGAAACCTTACTTCACTCTTATTAAAATCCACCAATGGTCTATATTTTTTGTATGAATAAGGCTTTATAGTTAACTCCCTATAACTTTTTAATAATTTTTTACTTATAGCCCTAAAAGTTGTACTTATTATGATTTCTTCACGATCATAAAAACCTGTATATACTATATATGCACCACTCTTTACACAGGTATCTACCCAGGTATTCATCTTAACCATATATTCGGATTTGTACATTAACGTAGTACGTTTACTTTTGTCAGACTGTACTATGCAAATATCCTTATGATCTGTTAAAAAACCTCTTACTTTTTTTAACATGTTGTAAAACATTTTAACATGTGTACTTTTGTACTTTTTGGTGATCATTTGTTCACTCAACATGTTAAAGTGTTCATTTAACACTTTATTAAATATTAAATTAAAATCTCCCACTTTCCTGAATACATGGTTATAACGCTGAGCAAAATGGGACATTAAATCTATAACATTTAAAAATGTTGGCACACTTAGAGGCACAAATTTAGGTCCAAAACTGAGCAGAATCTCTACCTCTCTATCTACTGCCACATTAGTTAGATTCCGGAAACCACCCGGTACCATTTTTGGCAGTGTTATGGAGGATATCATGCAATCCTCATCATCTCCACATAATATATCAACCATATTATATGGCATTTTTTGTCCTAGTAAAATGGCTTTATTCACCGGTAAGGAAGCATTAACACATACCTCCATAGGCACTAGTTCGGTTAACTCATTATTTACCTCTACATCCCTAGTGGATACTACACTGATATTGGATTGCACTGATGGATCTATATTAGTCATCACATCCCTAATAGGTACTATACCAATATTGGATTGTACTAATGGATCTATTATTTTTTTCATTTTTTCATCATTGGTATATTTTGAAACTATCTGTTCCTCATTAAGTGTGTATCATAATGGTGACCTAACCAGATATGACTCATCCATTACTAAATTGTCAAATTTTAACAAATCTTTACATGGTAAAACAATTACACTAGTAATAATGATTTTATTGTTTTGAGAAACCTCCATATCATTTTGCCTTTCCTGTAAATATCTTTCAAATTTATTTTGGTAACCCATTTTAACATCAGTTATAAGAGATGAATGCAAATTCTGTTGGAATGCAATGACCATATTTTGGTCGATTATATTTCTTAATAGGGTTTCACCACTCAATGTCATGTTTTCAGTATCTGTAAATACTGGACAAATTGATCTATCAACAACTTCCTCATTAGATAATAATGAGGAAGATGTTGATTTAATAATGTTTACATTTGACGCTTTGTTGTTTAATGGACATTTACATGCTAATATAGTGGAGTCGCCATTTGAGGATATCAAAGGGCTGACTGATTCAACAAACTGAAGATCATCCACGTCACATGCTAATATTGTTGAATCACCCTTTGAAGATATTAATGGGCTTACTGAATTAACCAATGGATATTCCTCCATATCGCACAACTGGTATTCACAAGCCATTATTATGGAATCATCATCCGATAATAATTGAATAGGTGAAGATGGTGGTGTTATTTCATTTTGTGTTCTATTCCCCATTGTGGAGCTACTGCCGCTTCCTATTCCTAATCTTATCTCCTCTTCTGCCCCAGATAAAATTTCTTCATCACGTCGTTCTATCATCTCCTCTTCCTCATAGAAGGATCTAGCCACATCCCTTTCATATTGTAGCATAGACTCTATTAAACTAGCTTCTTCCTCACTATCGGTTTCCTCTACTCTATAATCAAAGGCCTCCATCTTTAATAATATTCCCCCTCTAAGATTCCCTCTTAGGTTCTCTCTTTTAAAGATTGTCTCTTATATGTGTGTTTTTTTGGTTTTAAGGATTCCTGTTATTTTTAAGAATTATTCTTAAAGAAGGAATTTTTTCATTTTTTGAAAAATTTCTTTTCCATGATAAACTTTCTTTAGGAAAAATTATTTCTCATTGAAAAAATTTTTTTCTCATCAAGATTTTGATTTAGGTATTATATTTACATATAATTTTGCATACACAATCCTTATATTTTCTTATTCCGAATAGGCATTTTATTTAAGGATTATCAATGTTTAAGTGTTAGTAACGGTTTTTGTGATCAAGGTTATATGTTCTGTTCTTTAAAGTTTGTTTATTTTTTATATGTTAGCTAACTTAAATCTCTTCCTATTTTTATTTAATTATTACTTAATCCATTTTGGGTTAATACTTTTTTATTAAATTACCATTACGACATTTACTTTACAATTCTATTTTAGTGTTTTTTGAACCTTGAGTTCCTTGTGATTACTTAATGAAGAATTTTATCTCTAAAGGAAAACTTATTATGAAAAAATATTTTATCTTTAGCTATCTAAATCAATTACAATTTAAATTTATTCCACGTGATTTTTTAAAGATCTTTTAATATCCTGTTTTAATTCATTTTCAAAAAATTTTTTCCTTTAGACTGTCTAAATCATTTTTAAAAAAATTTTTTCCACTTGACTTTTTAAGATTTTTAATATCCTGTTTTTATTTTAGTTCCACTTGATTTTTTAAGCTACTAGTAGTCTGCTCCTAATATTTGCTTAAATCTTTTTTAGGCTTCTTATTTTTCCACTCTTATATTCATTTAATAAAGTATACCGTTTTTTCTGTTTATTTTCCTTCAGTTGTTTATCTTGATTCCATTATTAATCTCAATTTACTGATGCAAATATTCACCTTAAACAGCTACACCTAAAGTTAAGTAGGATTCTGATATGATTTACTATTTCGATTAATAAACATTTATACACGTACCTCCATACTCCTCATTAATATCCTCCACATAAAGGTCTGATGATGATTTTTCTTTATACATTTATGTATATATGGTGATTAGACATACAGTGATTTTGCTTATTTCACCCCTATTTTGATCAAATAAAGAAGAACTTTTAAAGTTATAATAAGAAAAGATCTTTTATGGTGATTTTTAAGGATTGCTATCTAGTAAACATATTTTACTCCCAAATGTTATGATGTTTCTCATACCTTTTATATATTGCACATAGCACGTCTTGTATGGTTGATGCTGCGTCTTATCTATATTGTCCGTTTTGACTTTTAGCGTTTAGGATTATTGATACCTTTTTGGTTTTTGATTTTTTATGTTTAGGATTATTGATTATTTTTCGTTTTTGGTTTTTGATAAATTTATATTAGCCCCCTCTCTTCAAGTGAACTCAAATGATTGTTTCTTCCTTGGATATTTTCACTTTTTTTAGCGATTTTCACTAATAAGTTTACCAATATACTTATACTTTGTTCGCTTTTTTATCTATTTATTTTTAACCACTGGTTTTTATTTATTAATTTAGGATTAACATTTATTTTCTTCACACACTATTTTATGTACTAACCATTTGAATAATTTTTTCAAAATAACGATTAATATGGAATATGACGTTTCCATTTCTCTTTTGTACAAATTTTTCCCTCCTTTTTACGGGGTTGTTTTTAATTTTCCCTCGTTTTTTGGTTTTTGTTAATCTGACCTGCTCACCCATGAGCTATGATACATTGACATACCAAATTATCCAATTTTTGGTTCTACATACACTATCTTTGTCTAATTTATTCTTTATAGATAATGTCATTCGTTTTTTCTATTTTTTGATATTTATTCGTTATCTATTTCTCTACCTACACCCCCATATCGACATGTGTAACACACCAGTCTTCCTCTTCCGTTTTCCGTTTTTTAATGATTTCTAGGTTGTATACCACATTACCGACATGTGAAACACATCTTTCTTCCTCTTCCTCTTCCTCATTTTAAAAAAATTTCTATATATTTTTTAAAAAAATTTTTTTGTATAATTTTTATTGACTTAATTATCCTGACCTCTTAGCCATTTTTTCTATTTTAGTTTGTAGTGATTATGAAATCCTGTTTTTGCCTTCTAAACATAACTTTCTTCATTTTTTGTTTTATAGGTACAACACACTTCATCCTTACCATACTTACTGTTATATTTTCTCACTTTATCCTCATACATATATATGCATATTAACTAAAAAAATTTTTTCAACTCACTTTATCCTTGCCATACTTACTGTTGTATTTCTGGTTTTTGCATGTTTATATCAAAAAATTTTAACTCACTTCATCCTTGCCATACTTACTGTTATATCTCTCGCTTTATCCTCATTCACACATATATATACATATTTATCAAAAAATTCTTCAATTAAAATTTTAAGTATCAATCATAGGTACAGAAAAAGCCAACAATCTCAAACAGCTAACATATCGTTTAAAACACTCAACTCAACAACAACACATACATCCACTAACAACAACACATACAACACATAATAACAAACTAATTAACATGAACACTTAATCTAAGTAAACAATACATACTAAGCAACTACACAGATATATGCAACTTATTAACTTATTAACATATTAACATAATGTTTAAATTCCACGCAGACATAAGTAACATATTAACATATTAAATTAATGTCTTAAAAACTAACATAAACACTAACCCTTAAATAACACATACTAACATAACTAACATATTAATATGACTAACAATACAAACACTAATTAAAAATAAAACACCTTAAACATAAACATAGCTCCTATAATATAAACTAAATGATAAACACCCATAATATAAACTAAAGGATAAACACCTGAAATTGTAACTATCTTAAAATTATTACAACAACAAGACACATTGTTACTAATACTACAACAAAAAACACTATACCAAACAAACAACAAATAACACTTGTATTAAATAAACATAAATAAACTAATATACAATGAAATACCTATACTTAATAAACTAAAATAAACCATAATACAATGATAAACCCACTTTTAGCTACACCTTTAAACATCAAATTAAATATCTAGCATAAAACACTAATATTATAGAAACAACATAAACACTTGCAGTCAACATACTAAAATCCATATGTAGCATCTAAACTAACTCACAAACCTCTCTATATAACACTAATACAGAAAAACGCATCCATAAATACGCATCCATAAATACGCATCTAAAAACGCATCCACTAAAATGCACCTACACAATGTAGTCATAAACCTCTCAATATAACACTAATTTAGAAAAACGCATCCATAAATACGTATCCATAATACGCATCTATAAGATACATCCACTAATATGCATCTACATAATATAGCCATATAACTATAATATTCCCTACACACCCTACAAAAGAGCATCCATAAATTTAAACGTATCCACTTCATCTCTTATTTCCATTTTCTTTTATATATTTATCTTCATTTACTTATCTACATTTTTCTTGTTCATCTTTATCTAGTATCCTATACATCCATGAAATTTGAATGCACCCACTTGCTGTCCTTCATTTCAATTATCATTTATCTACTTTTCCCTATCTTCTCTTATTTCTTTTTATCTTTTTCTACTATCTTATACATCCAAGAAATTTGAATGCACCCACTTGCTGTCCTTCATTTCAATTTTCATTTATCTACTTTTCCCTATCTTCTCTTATTTCTTTTCATCTATTATCCTATACACTACATGAAAATATCCATGAATTTTGAACACATCTTTTTTCTATTCCTCTACTTCTATCTTTCATTTATTGCTTTCTCTTATTTTTTTACTTCCACCTACCATTTATTATTTACCTTATTTCTTTTTCTTTTCCCTATATGTCTCAATTGCTCTATCTATTGCCTTATACACTCTATATGTTTTATTAAAAACATCTCCTTTTTAAACACATTCTTTTTCCTATCCTACTTCTATTTTTCATTATTATTTTTTCCTATTCTTCTACTTCCATCTTTCATTTATTGTTTGCCTTACTTCTCCTTTTCTTTTCCCTATGTTTCTCATATTGCTCTACCTATTGCCTTATATATATTAAAAACATTTATTTATTCTTTACTTCCATTTCATTTATTTATATTCTTGTTCTTCTTATTATTCGTTTACTTTACATATCTTTAACATTTAAAAATCAACATTTATATTTTTTTTTGTTTACAACACATTTATTGCATATTAATTTTTAATTTTTGGTTTTTCAAACAATAGTTAAATAATCATGAATAATTCCAAAAATAATCATTTAACATTTTTTGATAAAAATAAACATATACTTCACCTTAAAAATAAACATTAATTTCACCTTAAAAATAAACATATACTTCACCTTAAAAATAAAAATATACTTCACCTCGATTAATTTTTAATTTTAATTATTTTAACATTTCATTTTTAAATAACGTTTTAATTTCTATTTTCATTTTAATTACATTTCATTCTTATTTCTATTAACATTTTAAGTTTCATTTTAATTTTTATTAATTTTTATTATTTATTTTTATTTTTAGTTTCAAGATGAATAAATAAATAAATAAAAATAATACTTCTTTAAAAATTGTTTTTCACTTAAATCTAAAATCAACAAAAACTTATACTTCACATTTGTTTACACTTAAATCTAATACTGGCAAAAATCTTATACTACACACAAATTCAAGTTTAAACATTTTTGCTATATAAAAAAATTTTTTTATTTTTCCATTCTTAGTCACGATAGTCGTAGTTATGGTGATCATCGTATCGCTGTTTGCTATATAGATCCAGAATCTTCCCTTGATACAGGTTTAAAATTTTGGCCACTTCCGCATGTGTTGCATTTTCACTGATGAATTAACCTAAGATGTATTTGTCCATCACATGCTTCATTGTCACGCATGTGTGCCGGTCAAAACTTTCTGGTTTCAGACAGGGTGTGCAATATAAATTGCACACAGTGGCTATTGATTTTAGAACACAGTTCAGAAGGCCGTAACTGGGATGAATGATCTCTGCAAAAAATTAGAAAAAATAAATGTTAATTCGAAAGCAATAATATTAATATTTGTTTATTTAATCTATTTTGTCTCTTATCTCTGTCTTATCTGTATTTCTATCTCTATCTTATATCTACTTTATATTTATTTCTATTCATCCTTTCTACTCTTTATTTTTACTATATTCTTTTTTTCATCTTTTTGTTTTTCAGCTGATTTCACTTTGCATCCCTCCAGTTTGTAGGATTTAGATTTGTTGTTGTTTTGTTTGTTGGTTTGGTCAACAAATTTCAAGGCAGGTACATTTTGTATACAGGTCGAAATTCGACTCGCATCGAGATCACTAATAAGCAGCATACCTTTTGTTGTTGATTATTATACTACTTGGTTTTATACCTCTACTGATGAAATGTCGTTTACCTAAATAAAAAGAACATTAATCCGTTTTAGGATTCAACCATAAACTAAAATTAAATAGTAAATAATTTTAACTCACTGTTTTGTATTTTTAGGGATACTCCCTGTTCTCTAAAATCACTACTTTTGTTCTCCGAACCACTTTTTGCGTAACGTTATCTGAAAGTAAAAAAATACTTCATTAATATATTAATTTTTTTTGATTTAGAATTAAATGAAAGACGGATTTTTGTTGTTTTTTATAGATTTATTGATGGAATTTTCTTTTAATGCTTATTTTGGGTTTTGATGTATTTGGTTTTTGGTTTTTGATTAGCTTTTATGTGCACTTTCAATGTCTTTTGATACACATGAAGTTGTTGACTTTCTTGGCTTGCATGAGCTCCCTTGTTTTGTATGATTTTGTTGCGCTGTTTGTTCTGTTGTTTGGTTGTATTTTCCCTTTTTTAAGGATGGTTCCTTTTTTAAGGATGGTTCTATTTTTCTAGAATGATGATCTGACTTGAGTTTTTTCGCTAGCAACGTGGTCACACAGGTGTGATCGCCTTGCAATCACACCTATGCCAACATGGATGTTTAACTTTGCATTGGACTCTTTTAGATGTGTTTTTTTGTGACGTCACAACCTTCTTCAACAGTACATTTGAAGTTTGTACCTAGGAGAAAAAATTTCTTAATAATTTTGATTAATTGTATATAGTAGTTCGATTTGTTCCTATAGTTGTTTTAGTTTTGAATTTTTATTTTAATTTTTAATTTTTATAAAAGGTTTTTCTGTTTTTTAAAAATGGCTTCCTATTGCTGGCACATGAGGTTTCTGTGAGACTTCTTTTAGAGTATTTTGCTGAATGGTAGCAAGGATCTTGTTTATTCTGTTTTCTGTATATTGATTTGTCTTTTTGATGTTTGGTGTCTGTTGTGTGTTGTGTTTTTTGAATATTTAAGTTATTTTAGATATTTATTGGCATTTTTGCTAACCACAAGATGTGGACGCTTACATTTTTGCCAGTTCCTCGTTTTTAAATAGGCATCTTGCTTAAAACTATATCTATCCTTGTCTTACATAAGTAATTGAACATGAACAGGGTTACTTAGGTTACAAAAAACCAGGGTTTCATATGTTTATTTGTGGGAATTTATTAGGGATTTTACAGTTGTTTTTTGAAGATTATATTCTTTGTAAAGCTCTCTTGTTTTTCAAACTATTTCTACTTTTCTATCTTTTCCAGACGTGTACATATATAGGTTTTAGGTCTATTTCATCTTTTCTTACATTTTATTCATTTAAATACTTCTTTTTCCCCACATATTTCACTTGTTATTCACAAGATGTTATTAGAATAAGAGGCTTGCATATAAGATTTTTAGGGGTTTTTTTCTATTATTATATACTGGTCACCTTTGCCATGGTTTTCTGATCTTATTCCCTATTACAATCTTTTCATGATGAAGGGTTTTTTTGAGATATTCAAGACGAAATATATTATTTCTTCATTTAAGATATATAGGATGAAAAGTATTTGTATAAATATGTCCCATGTAAATTTATCCCCCTTGAGAAATATATTTTTTGCAACGTATTAGATATTTTCTATATTTATAAAACACTCCATGGGAAACACTCTGATTTAGAAATATATTTTTTACAATTTATTAGATATTTTCTATATTTCTATATTTATAAAACACTCCATGGAAAACACTCTGATTTATACATTATATAATATATTCTCTATTTTTTCTGTTCTGTTGCATAGGATATTTTATTCTTGAAATACAAGAAAACACTCAAAATTAAAACACTATAGAATGTTTTTACGCTTTTATTGGTGAAATACATGTAAAACACTCCAAGAAAACACTATATAAATGTTCTAAGTTATCCTCTGGTATAGATATCTATATTGAATATTCATCATTCGTTACTTTAGGATAATATATTTGCAACTAGGATTAGTATATATGCCATAATTTTGGGTGTTATTGTAATAACAACTTATATATGATGACCTCATAGAATCTTTTAATAAGGTTTTCAATAACATGTACACACAGTCATTTTATAATCTCTTTCCCCATAAAAATTTTTTTCCCCGTAATTTAATAGTTTTGTATTCTTTTGACATCCCTTGATTGTTTAACCAAGGAGTCAACATTAATATCTATACTTAACGAAGTAACAATTTTGTTCTTCGTTAGGTTTTTCCTAGACAGGATGACAGTATAGTCCTCCCTTTCCTCATTATCGTGCTTTGCTACTCTTCTTTGACTTTACCATTGGTTAGAGATGAGCATTCGTTTTCTAGCTTTTTTAGAGAAGGTTATTTTGGGTAATAGATTGTCTTAAAAGATTTTAATAAAAAGTGTTTTTAAAAAAAAGGGTTTTTTAAAGAAAGTTTTTAGAATTGAATGATTTCTATACGTATGTTTTGTTATATTCATAACAACCCCACTCTAGCGATGTTTTTGATATATATTTTTGTATCACTGTTCAAGACGAATACACTTGATATCTTTATTCCATATAGTTTTTTTATGAGAAGAACACTAGGAAATATAATTGGTTAGCAGGTAAAGGGCTTCTTGCAGGTTTTGCAGGTTTTTCACATATTTATATGATTTCTCACTCCTAATATAACATTAAGAATGATTTTTTATTCTTAAATGAAATTCTAAGATTGGATATAGTGTCTCTAGGATTTGCATGCTTATATAAGAATTTTTTTATCCCCCTTACAAAGTTACATATTACCATTTTTACACTGTTCACTAAGATTTATTGTTTTTACAACATTGTTTTTACAACATTTTTAATTCTCCCTAGTATTCTCTTCTTTTTCTACCTTCAATCATAGTTGCTTTTTTATTTAGTGTATTTTCAGTCTTATTAATTATAGATTTTTTATTTCTTCTTTTTCTACCTTCAATCATAGTTGCTTTTTTATTTAGTGTCTTTTCAGTCATATTAATTCATAGATTTTTTATTTTTTCTTAAAACATTTTTTCATAGTGTTACACCATATACACAATATATGGAATCCCGTGGATATAAAAGGAAACGTTTTTTTAATGACAAGAAATCGGTGATTTTTGAGGTAATTGAAAATGAAAGATTCCCCTTAAGAAATTAGATCTCTTATAAAATATTCTTTTGAAGGAATGCTTGGAGATATTTTGAAGTGAATATATTCTTAAGAACCTTTTATTTAGAAATATTTTGAAGTGAATAATTCTTTTTGAAGTGAATGTTTTTTTGTTTTTTTGAATTCGTTATTTTTGAATTCGTTATTTAGAATCTGTTAATTCGTTATTTAGAATCTGTTATTTTTTGAATTTTTTTATAAATGATTTTTTAATAGATTTCTATTAGTTTCATTTTTATTTTGACGAGAATGTTCATTTTAATAAGGAATGTTTTCATTTTATTTCTCGTAAAGAATCATTTTATTTCTCGTAAAGAACCTTTATATTAAGCAAACTATGAATCTTTATATTAAGCAAACTATCAACCTTTTAAGAGGTGACCTTTTTAGGTATTTTTTCATTCGGAGTTTTGTTCATCTATCATTTTTCTATGTTTTATAGATATTTAGGTGACAAACCTAAATATTTTATACTATCTTCTAATTATTTTCATTATTATTTTCATTATGACAAATCATTAACCATGTAAGTATTAAATAAAATTAATATGAAATTGTTTTTAATGACCTATATAACTTTATGGTCTATATATTTCGGGCCATTACAGGACCGTTACATATATCTTTATACCTAATTTTCAAGCCAACTGATGAGTCATTTGGTGGGGACGAAAAACGTTTATTGGCAACCTCATTCCTTACCTACACGGTATATTCGCCTATTTCTTATTTATTTGAATTCTCAACACTTGAGATTGTTATCCTTATATTTAATCGTATTACTTTATATTTTTAGTATAGTTTTTATTTTCAGAAACCATTTTTTGGAAAGGTAAGATTGATATCCTTCAATGTTTTTTGATCATTATTTTAAAACTTATTTCTTTTCACTTCAAATACAAGGATTTCCACATTTTACACTCATCACCATGCACCCAATACAATTGTTACACACACATAACAATTATATGATTTCAGCAACATATTTCCCTCACCTAACCTTTTAAAGTATTCTGTGCATAGGACACATTTTACAGACTAACACGGTTTTTTAGGCAGGTGTTTATATGCCTAACTTAGTTAGCTTTAAACAAAATCCTATTAGGCCTGACCCAACAATTGCCACTGATTCCATTTTCATAAAATTTATAGAATTTTATTATTTTTAGTTTTTTAGTTTTTATTATTTATTTTTATTTTTATTCATATATTTTTTGTTTCTATATACACTATTTTACTAACATTTTATTTATACTATTTTACTAACATTTTTATTTACATCATCATTTATTATTTCCAGGTGTATATAATCTAAAATTTCATAATCTGATTTGTCTTTTAGTATTTTGCTTTAACAAACCACTTCTTGTTTTTGTGTGAAACTTAGTTACATTTATTTAAATAATTCTATCGGTAAAGCATTTTAAAGTTGTTTCTTGTGTTAGAGGTGCCAATTCCTCTTGGGGTAACTCGCGCAATTTCAGGCCAGAGTTTGAACGACCCATTTCTATTGTTTGTGTGAAATATGGCTGCAAGTTCTAACTAACTCCTTCAGTGTAGCGTTTTGTAATTTTTGCTTGCATGGAGAGTGACACGCCCACTTGTCGAAATGCACTAGAGCTGGTCCGAACCTTTCGCAGTATTTGTGTGAAATTTGGTTACTCTACCTACAATAACTCCGCCAGTATAGCACTTCAAAGTTTCATGTATGGGAGGTGCCACGCCTTTCTTGTAGAAATTCGCCTTTTTGTTGTCCAGCGCTTCTCTAAGTCATATCAAGTATTTCTGTGAAATTTGGTTGCAGTACCTTAAATATTTCTCGCATTATAGAGGTTTACATTTAATTTGAATGGGCGGTAGGCGTGTTTTCGGATTTTCAAAACGGCGGTCATTTCCAATGGGTACAATTTTTAGTTTATGGCATCAGAAATCCAAATCAAAGAAAATATTTCAAATCCATTCACTTTAGCTGGGTTCCGAGGTATAAACCTAATTGCACTCGACTATAAGTTTAATTGTAGTTTTGCAAAATACTATGAATCGCTGAGTTCAAATAGATATAAATTCTATACTAAAAAACCGCACACTTCAAAACTTTGATATGTTTTTATTTATACTTGGAACAACATTCCTGATTTTTTTCAGATTTTTTCATGACGGAGTAAATACTTTTATGTCGATTTTTTATAAAGAATTAGTTATTATACAAAGAAACATTGGTACAATCAAGACAAAAAAAAAAAATTGATAATAACTACCATGTTTGATATACAACGTACACAAATTTCATGTAAATCTGTCATTTGGTTCGTGAGATATTAAATAAAGAACAAAATAACAGGTTGAAAATATTTATGACAATAAGTCGAAAAATAAAAGTTTTTTCGATCCAAAATTTTGTGGAGTGATTTCGATAGTAAATTGCTACTGATATGTCATATTTTTACAAAAAATTAAATACAGTCGAAAAATAGTGATACGTTTCACAAATTTTATCCCATATGCTTTAAAAAAATAATGCTTTCCTACTGTAAGTTTTTGATAGTCAGTAAGAAATATGTATGTTTTAATTTAAATTTCGTTAACAGTGTGATATGAATACTCAATAAAGAATTTTGACATACCCCTAAGCGAAACGTCGGGTGAACAAATGAATTTAACATTGTTTTATTCATAGAAACAAAAGTGGCATTACAACATAGCAAATAATTGAGAAACTACGATAACACAGGAAATTGGCGGTAAATGTACTCAAGTTGACGTCATGCTTTAGGAATGTAAACAAATCGAACAGCTGATTAAAATTTCAACGGAATGGTGTGATCTTGTTTTCACACAAAAATTTGCACTATTTGCTTGAAGTTAAAAGTAAGCCTTTCGTTAGGTTTGTATTCATATAGCGGGTGTAATTTGAGTGCTGACGTAGGCATCAACCAAAAATATACTGATGAGATTTTAAGAATCGAAACATATGTCTATATTCTAGAGTTGTTGTTTTTTTCCTTTGTTTTTCTCAAAGTTTGTTTACAAACAAAGCATTGAATCAACCTGTAAAATTTTACAGGAATGTTGATCGCTGCTAAATTGGCTGTAGTTCAATATTTAATTAAAATTTTTAGAAATTTATATTTTTGTCTTATAGACAATAATTATTTGCAGTTGAGCAATATATTCTATAGACAGATTTTTGTTATTCCGATGGGCAGTCCATATAGTTTTGGATAAATTACTCGACGAAACAATAGAAACTTTGAAAAATAATCAAATTGAAATAAATTTTTTAGTGAAGTATGTAGATAACAGACTAGCTATCATCAAACCTCAAGACAAAAAAATAATTCTGGACGCAATGAATCAGTTCCACAATAAAATCCAATTCACGGAGGAAGAATAAGACAACAGCTTTGCATACCTAGATTTAAAACTTCACAGAACAGACAATCAGATAATAATTAATTGGTACAAAAAACTCATCGCATGCAACAAAAAATTAACACCGCGAGGAATTTTATTAATAAGATACTGACGATAAGTGATTGTCGTTTCGAAAAGAAAACATTAAAGAAATTATTAAAATCTTAACAATGAATGAATGACCCGAGATATTTAATTTAAAAATTAATTCGCAAACATATAAACAATAATCAAACTAATAAAATACCTGGCAACCCTAAACAATATTTCGGCATTTCTTACATACATAATCTTACAGACAGCACTAACATGAAAACGTTAACAGAAGACGAAAACATTGGCGCATATTCATAGTCATATTTGGTATCAGCTTAAGCAAGAACTTTATTTTAGAAATAACTAACTCATTCATATTCGATTTGGTATCGACTTTTCTGCTTAGTTATAACTAAAAATTTAGTTTCAGCTAAAGTTGTTTTTAAGTCTCATTCAATTTTTTCGACTTTTTCAGCCATATGCAACTTTTTCAACCTCATCAAATTTTTTTTGAGATATTTCAACTTTTTTCGAGTTTTTTAAACTCTTTTAACTTTTTTCAATCTCATTTAATTTTTTCGACTATTTCAACATTTTTCAACCTTATTCAACTTTCTTCGACATTTTGAACCTCATTCAACTTTTTTCGAATTATTCAACTTTTTTCAACTGCTTCAACATATGTCAACCTCTTTCAACTTTTTTCAACATTTTCCATATTTTTCCGACTTTTTGAACGTCATTCAACTTTTTAGAGTTATTCAACTTTTTTCAACCGTTCAACATTTTTTAACCTCTTTCAACTTTTTTCAACATTTTCCGCCTTTGTCAACCTTATTCACCTTTTTTCGACTTTTTTAACCTCATTCAACTTTTTCGAATTATTCAACTTCTTTTAATTGTTTCAAAATTTTTCAACCTCTTTCAACTTTTTTCAACATTTTGCATATTTTTCCGACTTTTTGAACGTCATTCAGCCTCTTTCGACTTTTCAAACTCTTTCAACTTTTTTGGAGTTATTCAGCTTCTTTCAAATGTTTCAACATTTTACAACCTCTTTTAATTTTTGTCAACATTTTCCATATTTTTCCGACTTTGTCAACTTCATTTAACTTTTCTTGACTTTTTCAACATCGTTCAATTTTTTTCAAGATTTTCAACTTTTTGGAGATTTTCAACCTCTTTCAACTCTTTCAACTTTTTCAACACTTTTCACTTTCACGCTTCAATTTCTCTCAACTTTTTCTGTTCCATTTTTTTCCGACTTTTCCAACATTTTTCGCCTTTTCAACCCACACTACTTTTTTAACCTTTATGGACGTTTTTCAACATCTTACAAAATTCCTAATTTTTATTTTTGGCTTTTCAACTCTTTTCAATGTTTTTTAAATATTTCAACTTATTCAATATTAGTCAATTTTTTTCAACAAATTCCATATTTTTTCGATTTTTTCAACCTCAAAACGAAAAACCGAACAGTGGTCGGTCTCCAGGTACTTATTCTTTAAATGTATAAGTACGATTTTTAAAAACGTTAAAAAATCGAAATGCAAATTTTAATAAATACACGTATGAATGTGGTGTGCATTACATTAGATGGTTTGCGATGCGGATTGTAAAATTTTAAATATTATTGCAAGAAGTCGTGGTTCCATACATGATGCCAGAAGCAACAAAACACCACCATACGGGTGTATTAATTGACGATGCCTAATACCTGGCTTCTCCAATTAGGTTTATACCTCTAAAAAATCCTTTAACACATAAGGTACAATTGTTTTTGCCAAGCTACTCGCAAAACGGGATTGAAAATTGGGGCGTGTCACTTCCCGTACAACAAAAACACTTAAACTACCATTCTTGGTACTTATACCAAGTTGTGAAATTGGGTGCAAGGACTGCGTAAAATGTAAGCGTGGTTGGAAAACAGTGAGGGAGTGGGCAAAGCCGCTGGAACAGCTAGTTATGTAAAAAAGTCTGCATTTGTTTAATTTTACCTTTGCGTTTGCTTCTATCGCACAAAAAAACAAATGTTGGTAAAAAATTTTGACTGCAATTTGAAAAAAAATTCAAATAAAAATATGTTTAGTTAGTTGTCAATCAAAAAAATTAAATAAAAAAAAATTTATTTGTTAAAAATAATTTTTTTGGACTAATTTTAATTCACTCCTCTTGTTTATAAATGGACTGATTTTAAACTTTTTCTCACTAATATTATAGCTTAGTAAATTTCTTATCAACTGATATCTATATTGTTTAAATAGAAACATAAAATTGCTAAACTTAATCAAAATAAAAAGTTTGTAGCGAATTAAAATTTTTTTTGAAAATCGAAAAATCGTAATAATTTAATTTTCGTTTTTGACACTTTTTTATCTTTTTGAGAACAATTGCGCTCTTCTCGCTCAAATTATTCAACTTAGCTTATGCCAGTTAGTCAATACTAAAAAATCGACTATGAATAGAAAACAATTTTTTAGTCATAACTAAATTTGGTTAGAGTTTAGTTGGTTTCAACTTAAAACTAGTAAAGGTGTTATCTTCGGCCAGGCTGAAACTCACATATCCTAAACTGCACTGAAAGTACTTTCCAAATAAATGTTAAAAAGACTTTGAAAAGGTTGAAGAAGTCGAAAATAATGTAATAAGGTTCAAAGAGGTTGAAAAGTGTTGAAACAGTCGAAAAAATTCAAAGGGTTGTTACGCGCGGCATATGACGTGGACAAAAAAAAAGAGAACACTCGAAGAAAAAAACTTTCGGTATCGACCACCGAAGTCAGTCCCGGCTAGGGCGCGGTTTCCCTACGCCACTTGTGTGCGTATGCATAGAAAAAAAAATCAATCAAATTTCAAATTCAAAATTTGATAAAAAAAAAACTTTATCTAACGGGGAGCAGAAAAACCCCAGGTTCCTCCCTTTTAAATTTTCCCGGATGGCATCACGGGTCACCCACCCCGGCACTTCCCCCTAATCCTGCTTCCTAGCAAATATCCATCCTTTTGTCAACAAAAAGAATTAATCCTCGATTTTGATTTTAATTTTAATCATATATTACAAGGCTTTATTTTTAAATTTCAGTATTTTGATTAGGTAGCTTACATTATCCTTTAATTTTTTACAAATTTTTAAAGGAAAAATACAAAAGAAGCTGTTACAGAACTTGTTTCTATATACTTATAATTTTCTCCTAACGAACAATAAACGTATGCAAAGAAAATTGATGTATTCCTTTTTGCTTTATTTTATAGGTTTTTCTGCAATTAAGCGCAGCAACAATAGTTAACGTATAATTATATATTGCCGATAATTTGAATAACAACCGATTGATAGTAAATTTTAAGTTTCTTTAAAATTCAATTTTTAGAAAATGCAATAAGACTTTTAAATTATCCCTTTGCAAAAAGAAATACATTTATACTAAAATAATTTTTGTATTATTAGATTGGATATTGTTCTTTTAGTATTCATGTCGACTTAAAAAAAAATATTGTCTTATAGTTATCAAAAAAAAGGAAAAAAAAACTACAATAAATTTAACATATAGTTGATAAACTACTTAGCTGGTGTGGTTGTTAACAGCTCTAGATCAGGGGTTCTTAAACTTATGTAGTTCGAGGACCCCTTATCGAGCTAAATTTTTTTTGCGGATCCCATCCCAACCCTCGACATTTGACGTCGTTCTTAAGCTTAATTTCTGGCTCAATAATGAGACAGACACTTGGGCTTCCCAACCGTTCGGTTTTCAGCCGGACAGTCTGCTTATTGAAAGCTTGGTCCGGTTGTCAAACTCAACCAGACATAAAATGTCCGGTTATCTGACGAGGTTGAGAAACGAATTTATGTCATTTTGCTTTAATTTTTCCGGTTTTTAAAGGTATTTTCAACACTATGTCCGGTTTTAGAAAGTCCTGTAGACACTCTTTCTAATAAATATTGATACTTATATCATATACATATCTCTCTCTATTTTAACAAATCTTGCGCATTTATAAGGGCAAAAATTTTTTATTAGGATTTCCATGTAATTAAAACAAAAAATGAAAAAAAATTCTGGAAATGTAAAGGAATTAAAAAGTTTAAATTTATTTTATTCCATTTTTAATAAAATGTTTTCTATTGTTTTAATACTTGTAAAAAAAACATTTAATGTGTTTTGGCGGCCAACCTCTTGTCGCGTTCTTCAGAAATACTCAATTTCACACCCTTGCCCTTTGGCAATGAAATATGTGGCTTGTTAGCTTTTCCAATAATAAACACATTCGTCAATCTGGTGGCGAAAACATGTCTTTGTGAATCCTTAACGTGGACAATATCGAAGGAGCCTGGATGTCTTTCACGGTTGACAACACTACCGACACGGCCTAAATTTCTACCTCCTGTGATCATGCACAAATTGCCGGAATCAAACTTGATGTAGTCAGTAATCTTGCCAGTAGCAATATCAACTTGAACGGTATCGTTGGTCTTGATCAAAGGATCAGGATAGCGAATGGTGCGTCCATCATGAGTGACAATGAATGTTACACCCTTGGTGCCCAATTGACTTTTGCGAACCTTGCACAATTTGTTTTTAGCTTCCTCAGCGGAGATGCGGTGGATGGTGAAACGTCCCTTAATGTCGTACACTAAACGGAAATATTCGCCAGTCTTTTCAATAGTGATGACTTCCATAAATCCAGCTGGATATGTTGAATCGGTGCGTACCTTGCCATCGACCTTAATCAAACGCTGCATAACAATTTTTGTTACTTCAGCACCATTAAGAGCGTACTTTAGACGATTTCTCAAGAAGATCAACAAGGGCAATGATTCCCTCAACTGTTGATGGACGAGGAGCAAAAACTCCTCCCAATTTGTCCAACATGCCTTTGGGGATGTCAAGTCAAAATATGTACATTAAATTCAGATAAATATTTCTTGGTCAAAAGAAAGCTTAAAAAATAAATTGTTTTTTTTTAAATCTAATAATAAAGATTAGAATGAAAATTATTTTTTTTTTGGTGACTATTGGATATTTTATAAGTGAAATCTGCTAAATTTTCATCTGTAGAAGTTTTACTTAATGAAATGGATGATGTTGTTTTCTTGAAATCAAATCCACAATGTCGGGCTCTCTATTCGTAAGTGTTATCCTCAGGTCTTTTTCCTACATTAAGTTTGTTTCTATACTTTGATTTTATATACAATGGTAACGAAAAAGCCTGTTTTCACAAATACGTTGTACAAAACGGAATCAAGTTTTGGAGAGCCTTATTTGCAAGTGCAGAGTAATCGAATTTTAGGAGTAAGCAAAAGTTAGGCTTGTTCAATTTTATTGAACTTTAGTTTCAAAGGCCTATCTCAAGAGATATCCACGCGCATATTTTGCTCTAATGTCGATAATTGCTTAGCTTTACTAACATCTGTGTTGAATGGATCCCTGATCCAGTCGTTGCCAGAATCAGCACAGGGAAAATACATTTGGATTCTGCTTATTAGAGCCATTAAATGTTCGACAAAATGCAGCCGAGTTTCATTATCTATAAGAAAATTCTATAAGATCGCTGAGTGTTGGAAAAGACTCATACCCATACCTTTAAATGCGATAACCATAATTCGATTCTTTTATAATCGCTTCAGCTTCAAATAGTTTAAAGTTGACGATAAAAACTTTCAATTTATATGAAGCTGCACCTTGTAAACTCAAATTGAAATTTGCAAAAATTGATAATGTTGTCAAAGAGTGGGAAGAGTGGAAAGAGTTAGGTGCTGGCCATTCCGGGTTTGAACAAAAGTGAATGCACACTTTGTTTTTGTTTGCATTCAAAAAGCCATGGCCATGTAGAAGTTTTAATAAATGAGTTATTTGAATAAAGCGAAAAGTTTGATGATGTAAAATTATTTGATGTCGAAATTGTCTCGCGGACCCCTGGAATGAATTCGCGGACCCCCAGGGGTCCGCGGACCACAGTTTAAGAATCTCTGCTCTAGATGATAATGATGCTGTTTTACGGCAGCGGCTGACGATGTTATTTTTGTTGTTGTTGATGTTGATAATTTGTTGTTATTAGGGAGGTATGCTTTATTTGAAATCATTTTGTTGTTTTGTTGAAATTTAGTGATTTTATGTTCTTGTTTCTGTAGTTTTATTGTCTTTAGTGTAGGGTAAATTTATGTTGGTTGTTGTTTCACATGTCATTTTCTTATTTCCGATTTCACTGTGTCATTTTTCTTCTTTTCACTGTCACTTTTCCAAAATCCATATTTGTCTCTTTCTGTTTATATCTTTATCTTTTTCATTGTTCACTGGCACCTTTTTACGTCGATTTCTTTTATATATATATATGTATATTTCGGGTAATTGTAGGGAGCGCTAGTGCTTTGCCCTTAGAATTTCTGCGAAAACGTTCGCGAAGAGAAAAAACATCTCATGGTTGCACTATTTTTTTCCGCTTCCGATTCTTATTGCGGGCAAATGAAGTTGTGAGTAGCGCATCGCCGCTTCTTTATTTTAATATTTGTTGATTTCTGAAAAATTTCACAGTTCTTAACACCACAAATTAATTCGCAGTTTGATCACCAGCACCATATCAAAATTTTTGCAACCGCAATATGTTCTACAGTAGAACTTTTTGCTTTTTTTGTTGAACACAATATTTATGAAAAAGTTTAATTTGATTAGCAATATTTCACTTTTAGTTTTTTTTTAATTATGGGGGATTGGTTTTTATCCGATAATTCTTCGATTGAAAAAAAAATTTTATACGAACGTTAGCTGAGAGATGACAACACGCCACTTTTTTTTCTGCGCGACCGCATGCGTTCAAAAATTCTATCGACTCCCGGTCAACCGCACGCTTAGAAATCTCATCGCAACTGACGCCTGTGCCAAAATCCATACAGCGACTCACTTCTTTTTTCCGCATCGCGTGATGTCGCTTGTCAACCGTCCGTCTGTCACCAACCTACACATACACATATACATACGTACAAAAAAAATGAACGGCAGCCTTGGCCCATTAGTGCCAACATTAGCCTATTTGACCTGTCTGACATTTTTTTTAATTTGACAGGCGTGGTACATATAATTTTTTTTTGTTAAAATACACTTATGGATACAGGGTGGTAACATTTGTTTATCTTTGCGTTAATTTTAGTGGGAATAACAATAATAATGTAGTAAAATTAAAATCAAAACCCTTTAGAAAATTATTTCCTTCAACTGGAGATAAAGGTGTTAATAGAGACGCCGTAATGTGCGTTTCTATTGGACAAAAGTTAAAAGAGGTGTCAAATAGCAATTGTCGATTTTATCGGCTGATTTTAAAACATTTTCATATCTCAATTGAAGGTTCTAATGTAGCCGACAGGTGGCTGAAATTAAAATTTGACGTTTGCACTTCAATTGAGGTATGTTGCCGTATCTTTTAACGAATTGCAATCGCGTTGACAACTTCTTAACGTACTTCTAACGTCTTAAAAAAAAAAAGAAATCCGTAACAAAGTCTAAAATATATGGAAACCATTGCAGACAGTGAAAAGAAATTGAAAAAGTCGAAAAAATGTGCAAAATGTTGAAAGTGGTTAAAAAGCTCAAAAATAATTCAAGAGGTTGAAAAATGTTGAAACAATTCAAAATTCATGAAAAAATAAAGAAAATGTCGAATCAAGTTGAAAAAGCTTGAAAAAGTGGAAAATCTGCTTATGGAATATATTGGGAAAAGTTAAAAAGTTGGAAAAGTCAAAAGAATGTGGAAAATGTCGAAAAAAATATGCCAAATATGCCACGCCCACTTCTCCAATTCCGCCTACTTTCGGATCAATAAATTATATTCGTCATTAACATCCACATACTAAATTTTAGCAAAATAGCTTGTATAGTTTGCGATATATGCCTTAATTAACCTTAAAATTTAGGGCGGTGACACACCCACTGATACAATAGTTTTTCATACACAAACCTCTTTTACCGAATTTCAGTATGATTGCTAATATATTTCGATAGATATGCGACTTATGGTATTTTTCTTGTATGGGAGGTGCCACGCCTAGTGGTGCTATTTCGCCCGCTTTAGATGCTGACACACCTTACAGCAAGTAAACCACTTACATCGAATTTCATACCAATTGCTGAAATAGTTCTCTTAAAATATCACTTCCAACTTTATGTTAATATGGGAGGTGCCACGCCCACTGATGAAATCCCGTCGAAATTTATTTAATTTAATAGCTTATAATAATTGATATCTATGCACCAAATTTTATGAAGATTACTCTCATTGCACACTATCTATAGCATTAAACGTGTTTTGCTTATATGAGAGGTACCATACCCATCGGTTCTATTGTGCCAAATTTTCGTAAGAAGATACCTTTTAGCAAGTATATCTACGATACCAAATTTCATTACGATTACGTTGTTAGTTTCTAATTATAACATTTATAAATATTGTGGGCTGTGCCACGCCCTTCAACAAGATTTTCCAGTATACTGATGAAGATTGTATTAATGACTGCTCTCAGTAGTATCATCCCTAAAATTTTTATGAAAATCGAATGTGCCAATTTTGAATTATACGAAATCAAAATTTTTAATTGTTAAAAAGTTCCACGCCCACTTTTCCAATTCCGCCCACTTTAAACACAATTCAAGATATATATGGTTTGTATCCGTGTACCTAATTTCATCACAATATCTTACACGGTTTATGAGTTATGGCGTTGTAAAAGTTAAAATTTAGGGCTGTGCCATGCCCCTTTAAGAGCCTCTGCAAACTTAAAACCTAGCCCAATCTTAATCGTGTTCACATGTTCACCAAATCACCAAGTTTCATCAAAATCGCAGCAATTTTTTCAAAATGGGCTGAGGTATATTTACATAGAGTATGGGCGGTAGGCGTGGTCGTGACTCGATTTCGCCCATTTTTATATGCTAGTTGCTTGTAAGAAGGTGTGACCTGTGTGCTAAATTTCATTGAATTAGCTGCTTAGTTTTCCCGTAAACGTGATTTCAACAGACAAACAGACAGACAGACAGACGGACATAGCTATATCGACTCAGGTGGTGACGCTGATCAATAATATATATACTTTTCTATACCTGCCACGCCCCCTTCTATGCGTTACAAACGGAATGACAAGTGAATATACCCTCTGTGTAGGGTATAAAAACGACTATGAATATGCGCCATTGTTTTTGCACACAAGTCGAATCTTACATTAAATTCTATTTTCACGAACATGAAAGATAAAATAAAAAAGGCAATGACAAAGAAAGCTGCACACTAACATACGTGGGGACAACAAAGAGAAAATTAGAGACGAGAATTCGTGAACATAAAGCCGATGTACAGAGGTAGAACCAAAACTGCATTGGCACAACATATGAAAGAAAAACAACACAACTTCGACGAGGTTAATATTTTAGACAAAGAAAAAAGAAGATTCCAACGTATGTTGGAAAGCCTCAGAATTCAGCAAAATATTAAATATGCAATGAATGCAAAAGAAGATGTTGACGATATAAACAAAGCTTATTCGTTAGTAATCGGGCAGCGGCAATAACAGTAAATGTTATTTGTTCGTGAAAGTTTTCTTGTTTGTAATTTAAATTAAATTAAAATTGACATTGGTTTTTTATTTTAAGAATTTGAAGAATTTTTTTATATAATGTTCATCGTAAGTTTAATAGTTTTTTTGGATTTTTCTAAGATATTTGTGTTAATGTTTGTTTTTTGTTCATAGTGATTTCAAGAAATAAAATTACCCCTGAAGAAGTGGAGAACTATCCACGAAACGTTGGGAAAAAATTATTAGTAAAACAGATGATTTTATTATAAAATAATTTACAACACGAACGTTAGCCTAAATAATCATAAATTGAAATAGTTTTTGGTCAAACCCTTAAATTGCCTCATAAACTAATAGTTCGTAACAATCAATCTTTCTATCCGTCAAGTATTTTGTTTAAACTTAAAGAGAAAATATGGAATACCTACATAATCATATATTTCACATCATACCTCTTGTCTTGTACATATACATATGTACCTCAAGCGTTAAAGAGTTGTAAATTTGTATTTGTGCGTAATGATTCTATTCGACGTTCGTTACAGAATCCGTACGATGGGTCCTATGAAGTTTTGGAGAGATCATCAAAATTTTTCAAAATTTTAAAAGACAACACTAGTATTACAGTTAATATAGACAGACTTAAACCAGTTGTTTTAAACACTGATACAGTGGACCCCGCTTAATAGATCCCCGGTTAGCTGAATTTCCCGGATTATTTGTCTAAAAAAAACCCAATGAAATTTTCCTCATTTGAACTATGTATATAAATCCCCTGTTAAATGATTCCCGCTTATTTGATTTGTATTTATTTGCATGAAAATTTTGTTTTGAGAAGGCATCTTACAATCGCAGCAGTGCTAGCAGGCCTTCTCCGAGTTAACCAAGTTCGTTTCAATCTTCTTTCTAATACACTTAAATATTAAGGGGGGGAATAATGTGCACTGAGAAAACGATTTAATTATATATGCCAAAATTTTGTAATACTTAACAAATAGTATATTTGATATTGGCGAATTAAATATTTGATATGATAAAATGTCACATATTAAAGTGATTTGAATAATATTATTGGATCAATTATACAGTGTCGGACAAAACATATTGAACTGAATACACATTTTTGTTAAACCTCATAAACATTTTGAATTATCAAAGTTAAACATGAAAAATGCATTTAAAAACAAAATATATGCTTTATTCTTAAAACAGATACGTTTTATTTTACATTTTATTCAAATTTCAAACTTTATTATGAAAAAAACCGAAATATGTCAAAAATTCACGCGATGAAACATATTGGACTGAACATTGCGATCAATATTCTGTAGAATATCCCTTGTTTTTAATAACGGCTGGTCATCCCCTTGGCATGGAAGCAATAGGGCTGTCTATTGTCGTTTTTTATAAAGCGACCCAAGGATCTTTTAAAGCACCAAAAAGTGATTCTTATCTCCTCCTACACTTTCTCTTTTGATCCTTTTATTGACTATTTTTCAGAGATTCTAGATTGGGTTAAGGTCTGGAGATTGTGCTGGCCACTTCATAACATTCCTTCCTTTTAAACCAATCTTTCACACACCTTGAGGTATGTTTTGGGTCGTTGTCCTGCTGAAATTTCCATAAAATTGGCGAATTCCACTCTGCATGAGGAAGCATCACACCTTGTAGGATTTCTTGGTACTTGAACCTAATCATACTTCATCTATTTTTAGTACTGACATACTGACGTTGTGGGCCTTGGCGGATCAAGATATTTCCTAACCTTCATAGATGACAAGTCGAGAAAAATGTTCGTTTACTTCATCAAAGCAATAAGTGAAGTGCTTAATAAACGGGAAAATTGGTACCTTCATTGAGAAGTGATAATGGAGGTGAGTTTATTAATAACGCTTTTAATAAGTATCTAGAGAAAAATGGGATCACACGCTAATTGACATCCCCCTACAGCCCACAGCAAAACGGAGTATCTGAGCGAGCCAACCGAACATTGGTAGAAATGGCTAAATCGATGCTAATCCTAGCAAATCTCAGTGAAATATTTTGGGCAGAAGCGGTGGGAACCGCGGCTTATCATCGAAACCGCATATCATTAAAAGCGATTGGTGACATACATAACTCCAAATGAAATATGGCACGGACGAAAACCTAATGTGCAGCATCTTAAAGTATTTGGATGTTTAGCAGTCGCACTAGATAAGTCTGAAAATCGTAAATTCCGTGCAAAAGGGAAAAATTGTATAATGGTCGGTTACTCACAAGAATCGAAAGCATATCGGTTGTATGATATCGAAGCGAAAAAGATTATAATCAGAAGGGATGCTAAATTCGAAGAAAATAAGCTTAAAAAAATGAACCAAATGCAGAAATTTTGATGCAGCCTGAATCGTACGAAAATTTATGTAATGGTGGAAATAAAAGTTTTGAATCCACAACGTCAACAGAAGCAAATACTTCAGATGAAGATGACAACATTTTTAAAATAAACACAAGTCTTGAAGAAGAAGATACTCAAATGCAGCCGAGACGCGGACGACCGAAAATTATACGCACAGGGAAACCTGGCCGTCCCCGAAAGATATATAGCAGCGTGAATTTTTTATCTGATAAAATTAACATCCCCGAGAACGTAAAAAATATTAGCGGCAACAAATATGAAATCCAATGGAAAGCAGCCATGAAAAATGAATTCGACTCGTTGATTATGAACAAAACATGGTCACTGGTAGAATTACCACAAAATCAAAAACCTATCCCATGTAAATGGGTGTTTGATGTAAAATCAGATAAGGACAGAAATGTCGAACATTTTAAAGCCAGATTAGTGGCGAAAGGCTGTAGTCAAAAATATGGCATGGATATGCAACAATTAGAATGTTGTTTGCATTGGCAGCTACAAATAAGATGCACCTCCACCAGTTGGACATCACAACAGCCTACCTTAAAAGCAACTTAAACGAAGAGTATTACATGCAACAACCTGACGCTTTTGTAGATGAAAATTATCCAAATCGAGTTTTGTAGCTACACAGAGCAATATACGGGCTCAAACAGTCTGTACGTGAATGGAACTTCACCCTTGTGTGTTTACACAAAAATCTTGAAGGCAAGCTATGTTTTATTGTGAACGATTTAATTGTAGGTAGCCAAAGTTTAGAAGACATCAAAATGTTTAAAGCCGAACTAGCAAAAGAGTTTAAGCTTGTTGACAAAGGACCGATTTCATATTTCCTTGGGTGGGAGATTGAAAGATGTGGTAGTACTGGTGCGATTGCAGTATGTCAAGTTAAATACATACGGAGTTTACTTGAACAATATGGCATGGTCAACTGTCGTCCTGTGTCAACGTTTTTGGATCCTGGGTATAAGGTGGCCGACGTCGATGAATCTGATGAAAACATAGACCAGACAACATATCAACAATTGATTGGTGAGCTGTTATATTTAGAAATTTCTACACGTCCTGATTTACAACATTCAGTGAATAAATTGGCACAATATAACTCCAATCCAACACGAAAACAAGAAGTTGGTGCGAAACATATCGTCGCTCACGTACAACGGCCCTAATTGATATTTTTTTCTAAATTCAGTTTATTACATATTCCTCAGGACCAACCTCAAATACACCTTTACCCAAAAAATTGGAACGGCAACACAAAAAATACCAACTTTATTAGGTGATATTAAAAAGCCTTAAGTGCATTCAACATTTTTTTATATGATAAAAGGCCCTAAATGCTTTTTCTTGCGAAGTAGCTTTCAATTTGAAAAAATATAAATAAAAGCTAATACGTTCTAGCTTTTGAATTTCCAAAGGATTTTGAATTCAAAATTTCCATGTAAATACCAATTTTAAAAAGTAACACTACCATAGATCATGTCTTGTGTCGGAACGCGTATGTGGTCTTCGTTTTAATTTTTCGTAATGAGTGTTACGGAAAATATTTTGTGTGAGATCAATGCCTCTGATTCAATTCCGGAACAATTAAAATGGAATCGAATTCCAAATATGGAAAAACGAATGCGAGGAGCTCAATATATAGGCGTTTCGATTGAAAACGGTTTGTGTCAAAAGGCCGAAAGACAGCTTGGACCACCTTGTACGTCAAAATGTTGTTAGCAAAGACGTAACCGGCACTGTTCGCTTTTTAGTGCAAATGCACGGAAAGCCATCTTTGATACATTTTGGAAAATGACATGGGAGCAAAAAAAGTTATTTGTAATAGGCCTTGTTGATCCAGTAAGCAGAAAACCAATTTCGTCCGAAAACTCAGGGCGTATTCAGTCTCTAGAGTATTTCTTAAAACACAATTGCCAACGTTTGCAAGTATGTCGTCAATGTTATGTCAACATTATGTTTGAAAGAAAATATGGTGAGGACCTGGATAAAAGGCAGCTGTATTCATGACACTCAAATTAATGATTCAAACTTTTTCCGAGTACAGTCAAAACGGATTTCAACTGTCGGTCAGCAAAATCTGCGTAATGATTTGGAAAGATGAATATCAGCCCTTATCTATAACATAAAAACCAAGAAAGTTTTTCGAAGAAAGGCTGAGTCCTTTATGCAGGCAAAAATTGAAAATTTCAAAGAAAAGGTGGGACCACTTGCAGGATTAAAAAAAGTTATAGCCGATGGATTGCCAATTTTATGATAATTTGTCATTCATCTAATCCAATCATTTGAATAAATTTTTTTAATCAAGTTTTATTTTTTTATTTATTAAAAAAACTACATTAAACAGTACAATATTTGCAAATTTTCTTTAAATTTGTTGTAAATGAATTACACTTTTAGTTTTCAAAGTTATTGCAAAAAGCCCTAAATGCACTTTCGCATACATAAAAATATTGTCAAAAAGCCCTTATTGAAATAAAATAAATATCAATAAAAAAATTAACGTTTTTCATTGAAAATAATTATGTTAATGATTTTGTAACTAAACTGCATTTTAACACATTTGAATATTATACCTTGTCGGTTTTTATTCAGTTTTTTGTGTCTCCAGAACAAAACTAAAAATGTCAATTAGGGCCTGTATAAGAACGCAAATTGTGACAACACCCTGTATGTTAATTTCTATTTCTATTTCTCTAAGTGTTTATTACTGTATAAAGATCATACCACACTTCAACGGTACTCATTATTACTTTGGACTATGTTTTTGTTGTTAAGCAATTTAGAGTACATATTCTAAGTACATACTAGAGGTCGGAAACTATCGATAGTCGGCACTATCGATAGTGAACGATAGTTTTCGACAAACCATCGATAACTATCGATAGTGTCGATAGCTTTATTTGAAATTAGTTGATACAACATTAAGTGAATTGGCAAAAAAGTATAGTTAATTGATTTGGCAACTGAACCATAGATATTTATGTATTTTAAAATATAAGAAAATTATATTTTATTTATAATTCTCATTTATAAAAACATGTTTTTTAATATACAGCTCCGTCCAACTAATTAGGGATACTAAATAAGCATTGAAACTTTTGGTAAAAGTTTTTTATTTATAAAAAAACACTGAAATTTGTTTAGAATTAGCTTGAATAACTCATTACCTTTCTTAAGAAACCACTATATTTCTATTATTTACCCAAATTTTTAAAATTATGTAAAAACTTAAATAAAAAAAACCTTCTACTCCTTCGATCTCTACTCTACCCAAGCAAGCTATTTCCCTGAAGAAGAAAAGAAAACTTAAACGAAAATTAAATAAAAAATTAAATAAGAATCGTCAGTCGAATGTGAATCTGGGTGGTGTGGGGGGTGCGAGCGACACAGCTGTTAATCGTGAAAATACTGCCTTAGATCCCCCTTTAAATACCTCTCCATCTACTTCCAACTTTCCTGCTACTGCTGCTATAAATAACCCTCCATCCCTTTACACAACTATCGATACTCCTCTATCCATTTCTGTCATTCCTAATCCGCAAGGTGTTGTTACGATTGGTGGTTCTGTGGCGCCTGTCTCCGTGCAAGCATTGCCAAGGTTGAAATCGATTTTCATTTCACGACTTAATGCTAACACTACCACTGACAATGTTATAAACTATATCAGACAAAAACAAAACCAAATTATTCCTGCCGACGCCTTCGTTTCTTGTAGGAAAATCGGTAATAAACCAACCCACGCGTCTTTTAAAATTACAGTGGCATCTTCTCATGTTTCTGCCATTCTTAATTCTAATGCATGGGTAGATAATATCTTTATTTCAGAATTTAAGTCGAAAAAAAATAATAAGACTGTCCGTTCCAATTCAAAAAACTGAAGCGGCTATCCTTTTACTATCAAACTGTTAGGGGTAAGACGCATGACATCTTTTTAGCCACTCAGAATTTTTCTGAGGATATTATCGTTTTTACCGAAACTTGGTTAAATAACACTTTTCTTAATTTGGAACTTTTTGACAATAGTTTCAATGTTTTTAAAAGAGACAGACAGTTGGAAGACATTTCTTCTGTTGGTGGAGGCGTCTTAATAGCCATAAAAAATCATTTAACTAGTTCATTAATCGAAATTGCCTGCGCATCTAATATTGAACTATTATGCGTTAAAGTTACACATTGTAACTCCAATATTTTTATTCTTAACGCTTATGTTCCTCCAAATAGTAGCGCAGATGTCTACGAATATATTTCGATGTCCGTAAAATACATAATAAATGAACTAGACACTAATGACGACATTTTATTGTTAGGTGATTTCAATCTTCCTGACCTTAAATGGACTCCTTCGGATGATGGTACATATTTTTATGCATCGTGTCCAAAAACTCTACAACAACAAATTTTTGTTGACGAATTACTTTCTAATTTACAACAAGTAAGTTGTATAACTAATTCTCATGGACGACAACTTGACTTAGTCTTGGCTGCAAATAGTAGTAAAGTTGTTGTAAGAAATGCTATCCATGCTCTTTCTACGGTTGATTCCTATCATCCACCTTTGAGTATTGTGTACCAATCTGACAATGAAAATTTAATTGATGCATGTTCTTCCATCAATGTTTATGAATTCAATTTTAAAAAAGGTGACTTTTTAAAGTTGAATGAGAATTTAAGGAATAAATTAGACGACCTTATTATTTTTTTTAATAATACGAGTAATTCATTTGATGAGTGCATTAAATTTTTCTATGGTGAACTTTTTTCGGCCATAGCATTGTCGGTGCCTTATGCAAAGAGGTATGTTAATAATTCTTCATACCCTTGGTACACAAAGGATTTAAAAAAATTCGCAATGGCCGTAATAGGGCGTGGAACAAATACGTTTGTAACAAGGACCGAAATGACTTAGTTGCTTATCAGCAACTTTTCCATGAATTTAAGGATATGTCAGCTTTAGTTTATTCTGAATATTTGAATAAAATTAAGTTGAATATTCTTCATGACCCCAAGCATTTTTGGGGATTTATTAATACAAAAAAAAAAGTCTGACGGGTTTCCATCGGAGTTCAGTACAGTTGATGGGCTCACTAGCGACCCACAAATTATAGCTGGGTTGTTTGCTAATTTGTTTAAAGAATCTTTTTCTACGGAATTATTTAGCCCTGAGATCAACTATTTTGAATATATGGATAACGACCCTTTAGTTTCGATTTATGAGATATCTTTCTCACCTGAACTAATAGAGAAATATATCTCATCTCTCTTGACTTCAGCTCCGGACCTGATGGTATTCCTGCGACAGTACTAGTCAACTGTAGCTCTGTGCTGAGTCAGCCCCTCAGTTTGTTATTTAATAAATCAATTAGATATAGCTATTTTCCTAAATTTTGGAAAAATGCATACATAAGCCCCATTTTCAAGAAATGGTGTAAAAATTATGTTTCAAATTACAGGCCCGTAGCGATGTTATCATCGATACCGAAAATTTTTGAACGCATTGTGTACGATCAAGTTAAGGTGTGCTGTAGTGAAGTCATAACAACTCGTCAGCATGGTTTTGTTAATGGCAGATCTACAGTTTCTAACCTCCTTGATTTTACTTCCTTTGCATTAAGCTCTTTTGACTCTGGTGGGCAAGTTGACTGCATCTACACTGACTTCAGTAAAGCATTTGACAAATTACCACATAATTTGATTTTATTTAAGTTAAAAAAGCTTGGATTTCCTTTAAGTTTTGTAGCTGGATTGAATCTTATTTATCTGATCGCTCATATCAGATAAGATTTCGGAGGGTGTTTTCCTCCCCATACAGCGCGGCATCACGTGTTCCACAAGGAAGCCACTTGGGGCAGCTCCTGTTCATTTTAGCAATTAATGACGTTACACATGTCATTAAAAACTCGCATCTGCTAATATATGCAGATGACATGAAAATTTACAGGAACGGGAAGGGGGTAGGGGATACTATTCCACTTCAGTCTGACTTGAAATCCTTTGAGGTTTGGTGTTCTAAAAATAACTTACATCTTAATCCTGATAAATGCCGAACTATGATTTTCACCAGGAGAAAAAATATTCTGGAGTTTGATTACGAATTAAAAGATAAGAAAATTGGTCGTGTTGATTTAGTCAAAGACCTAGGTATACATTTTGATGTTAAATTAACTTTTAATGAGCATATTAATCAAATTTGTAAAAGATCCTAATCTCTGCTTGGCTTCATTAAGAGGTGGGCAAAAGAATTTAATAGCCCTTTAGTAACGGTGACTTTATATAATACAATAGTGCGTCCTCACTTAGAGTACGCCAGCCAAGTGTGGTCACCATTTTATAATATTCATATTAATAGAATTGAGAGAATTCAAAAAAACTTTATTCGTTTTGCTCTCAATGGCTTAAATTAGATTGACTCTTTAAACCTTCCTCCTTATGAGGATCGTTTGAAGTTCCTACATATGCAATCTTTGAGCACGCATAGAAAGATTGCGGATATATTTTATCTGTATCAACTTGTAACTGGGTCTCTTGCTGCACCAGAGCTTCTTAATTATATTCACTTAAACACTAATCACAGAAGTAATCGTAACTCTAATCAATTATTTTACCAACCTTTTAGTAGAACTAATTATATGGCTACTGCTCCTTTTAATCGCATGACTACTCTTATTAATAATTGCGATGTATATGATATTAGCTTGTCAAAAGGTCAACTCAAGCTTAGATTGAAAAATTACTATAGTTAATTTTGTAGCTTAATGGTTGTTGGTCTTTATGTTTGTGTTGTCCGAGCCCCACAGCATGATGGGTAAATTTTTTCTAACATTTATGCCTTGTATCATGTTGATAAATTCATGCAATTTCATTCATGCAATTGTATGTTTGTATACATATGATCTGGGTGGGTATGTTGAGAAAGTGTGATAAAGCTAAGAAAAAATTATAAAAATATAACAAATTAATTGCATGTATAATTTTTTAATTTTCCTTAATATATAAGCTTTTTACTTGGTTTTAAAGCTTCAAGCTAAATTGCTAAGAAAGCTAATAGCTGTAGTAGCTAAACTCTATTATTATTATTATTATTAAAGGAGTTGTGCATATAATTAGGGATACACAATGTTTTTATACCTATTTAATGTTTTCTGTTATTTTTTTTTTGAAGTTTTATCAATATTTTGTAGAAAAGCCATTGTTATCAGTTACTGCTTGACATCACAAGTCTGCTTCCCAGAATTTCTTAGTTTCGACGTACAGCTTATCAAAGTTGTTTATCTTGAGCAAGCTCACTTTGCTTTTAACCACTTGCCATAAGTTCTCAATTGGATTGTGAGATTAGCAGTCCAATACAGTAAGTTGTTTACCAGTATACCATTCATTTACCTGCCGAGCAGTGTGCTTCGGATCATTGACTTGCTGAAATATCCAAGTTACGGACATATATGCCAAGGGCGAATCCACGGGGGGGGGGAATAGGGGAAATCCCCTCCAATGCGCTCAACAATACCCTAGAGAACTTCAAAATTTAAAAAAAACCATTCAACATCTGAGAAACAAAGAGAAAATTTTGAAGTGTCTAGTAATGTCAGCGATGTGTAATTTTTCAGTTTGTTCATACAAAGTTAAAAATTAATTTTGCTGTTCAAATTCCAATCCGAAACGTTTGTGTGCATCCACTGTGTACGTTCAAAGCGGATCCGAGTAGCAAGTTTATTTTTCATACAAGAAGCTGAATTATGAGTGGCTATATATAGTGAATGCGAATTCACTATATGAATTAACTATATATAGTGAATGCGAGAAACGGCGCACAGTGGCTTGCTTTTCAAAAAGAAGCGTTGCACAAATCAATTTTAGTGTGGGTCTGTTTGATAAATTTGATACTCGCATCGAATAGTGAAATGTCTAGAAGTGATAAATTTAAAATTTCAACCCACTCGGATAAGTAGTTTAGTTTTTACAGTTAGTCAAAGTGGAGACATTTTTGAAGTTTGGAAAAAATTAATTTTTTTGGATAAAAATTTCATGTTTGAGCTGCAAAATTCAACAAATTCTGAGAGAAAAATATATATTTTTTTTGTAAAAGCATTATTGGTTTTAATAAAACAAAAAAAAATTAATCCACCAAATTTTTTTTTTTGTTTTTGTGTTTTTTTTTTAAACACTATTTTTAGCGATGTTTTTGAGCTTTAATATGAGTTTAAAAATAAACTTCATAAAACTTCAAGCTGAGCTTCCACACAAATAATCACTAATTCTTTTTTAACATATCTCCAAAACAAACTAGGCACCGGAGTTTGCCCGTTCGGGTGCTAGAGCGATTTTTATCGACAAACCTGTGGATATAGCACCCTAAGTCCATACGCATATTAGAAATATTAATTCTTAAACCTTTAACTAGAAAACATTTAACTAGGTGTGCAATGCCTATTTCATTGGTCATAGTTCATAATTAAAACCGTTTAAATAAAACTTCAGCCACGCCCGCTTTTTTTAATAGTGGGCGAACTATTGTGTTTTGGTCAAAAACTACCTCTTATAGTTTTTGAATTTATTATATACAATAGGACCCGAACTAAAAACTTTTCTGATTGCACTAATCCTGTTGAAGGTAAAATTCCTGAAATCTTAAAATTTACGTAAGGATTACAGCAACAGGTAAAAAGTAGTCAAAGGATTTGTGTAGAGAAAAACCAACCTAAATTTTAGATATGTAAAACGGCAGTTATACAGTTTTTTTTAATTTTTTGCTAAGAAGAGCATAATTACGAGTATGGAATTTCACCACTGCATGCAAGAATAAGGTGTATGGAATTCATTTTGAAACTGACGTATATAATTCCAGAAGATAGTAGTGAATTAAAGAAGTTTCTTGTAATCAAAGAGGAAGTAGCTGATAGGAAGAAAAAAATTCAAGCTGCGTTTTATGCAGAAATTGGTATGAAAGTTGATCAACCAAAACAAGGGTTAAGTAATACCAATGATGGAAACACTCCCAGAACATTTTTTGAAAAGGATGAAGTCACAGCGCGAATTACTGGAGTTGATAAAGAGATAATTAAAAGGCTACAAGTCATATTAAATGTTTTATGCTGCAAGGAAAAAATTGACGCAAAAATATATGGAGAGTTTGCAACAAGAACTGCTGCTTAAAAAACTTTCACCTACGGTTCACAAAATTCTGGCCCATGGTAAAAATATAATAGAGTTTCAGCCTTTAACAATTGGTGAACTATCAGAAGAAGCACAGGAATCCAAAAACAAAGATTATAAAAAAGATATCAAGAAAGCGACAAAACCAGGACCTTTTTAACACGCTGGCCGCCTCGTCTGACCCAATTATTACATCTCTAAGGCACACCCAATCATTAAAAGAGCTGAAAGAATGTTACTCTCAAGAAATGTTAAGTCTATTATATAGCCATTCAGATACTGTTGATTATTTTGAAAGAAATTAAATTGTTAATTTAAGTAATTAAAAAAATATTTAATTTAAAAATAAAAAAAAAATAAATATCTCACCAAAATTTAAATTTATTAAATTTTTTTTCTCCACATTACAATATGCGGGCTTTGGGCCTGTTTATTGCATATAAGCATAACCATCCATAAAACAAAAAAAAAAAAACAAAAAAAAAGTTTAAAAATCCGCTTTAAATTTTTTTACAATTTTAGTTTTATATACTAAGCCCAATCACATTTCTATCACACTTTCCAGCAGTTCTCAATGTCTACTTGCGACAAAAAAAAAAACAAATTAAATTTTTACATGCATAAGATAAGTATGTAATTTTTCCTCCCTACAAAAAAATCAACTTCAACAATCAATTGCGTCGGATTCTGCAAAACTATTTCAGCAAAATTTACTACTGTATTAGCTATAAGAACTCCCTATCATATAAAAAAAAAATTATCAAAAAATCTTTATTCTCTTTATTGTCGTTCGTATTATACTATAAACATATGTATGTACAGTGGGTGATCATATTATTCCTAGATTCCTAGCAATTTCTCTCTTTAGCAGCTTCCAGCTTATATGAGACTTTTGTGGACTTAAAAAGTATTTTTGACTACAAAGCTCATTTTCCATGGAAAAGAATTGAAAATTTAAAAAAAAAATTCTTTTGGGCCTTAAAACTAGTGAAACACATTTTAAATTATCAAATTGTTTTATGGATTTTTGAGGTATTTTTGACAACAGAGCTCACTAAAAAACAATAAATAAAAAAACTTTTATATTTGTTGTGTTATTCACCGTTTTCATGAAAAAAAAAATTTAAAAAAAATTTTAAAAACTCTTTTGGGCCTAAAAACTAATGAAAAATAATTTTTATATATTTTTGTTTTATGGCTTTTAAATGTATTTTTAATAACAATGTCCACAAAGAAAAGCAAAATAAAAAAATTTTAATTTTTAAGCAGGATTTGCAGTGTACCGTGAGTGGCTTGGCAATGATGAAAAAAAAAAATGACATTTTCATTTTGGGGAAAAAAATCTCCTGACCTCGAATGTGTTTTAACAAGCATTAAACTCATGTTATTTCTCTCTCATATTAATACAAATCCACAGTAAAATTTTAAGCGTAAAAAACATTGGGGTTTTTGAGAAAATCAGCCTTATTTTATTCATAAAACGCGCTATAACTCTGCCAATTTTCAACAGTTTTCAACCAATTTTCAGCGGTTTTTCAAGCTCTGACACTAAAACTTTAAATGGGCATAACTTCGAAAAAAATAATTTTCAATCAAAACGGGGGACGGTATATTCCCTTAATTACTTTGAAAAACAACATATTTAATCGGCAACCAATTCCGCAATTTGAAGTCACTCCGACTGCATGGTTTGAGACAGATTTGGTCTTGGTATAAGTTGAAAAAATGTGTTTTTTACGTAGTGGCTCTAATAATATGATCACCCTCTGTATGTAGACTTTAGAGTCTCGGGATTTATTTGTGTTCATGATATTTGAAAACACTATTATGGTAGCTCTTATTTTTATGGTCCTGGAACTATGTATTCACTCCCAAATACTCATTACATACTAATTGGATAAAAATTCACTTGTAAAAAAAATTGTTGGGAGGAAAAGAAAGATATTGCTTTAATTCAAAGTGTATTTTGAAGACAAAGAGTAGAATTTTTTGGACCCAATTAAAAGTTTCATAAATTAAAATTATCTGTCGCTGTAATATAACCTCAAATACATTTTAAGACTGTGATATTCACACTTTCAGATTAGAATATCTCGAAAACCGAAACCATCAGAAATATTCTGACCTCGCATTCGATTTCAGCGCGTCAAAAACCTTTTGGGAAAGTATGTACATATATTTGGGTTTCAGATACTGAGGTTTGTCGACCTGTATAATTTTGTAAAAAAATTTCAGAAATTAACATTAAAAATAATAGAAAATTCAAAAATGATAAAATCAGTATTAACCATACTTATTTTATCTTATAAGTTTTGATATATAATAGCCTTTCTAAAAAGCCTTTTTCCACAAAAATCGGTTCATTGTTTTATATTTTATAGCGTTATTTCGTTATTTAAAAGCGATAGCTGCGATCAAAAAATACTACAATCATACAAAAACTTCAAAAATCGATTACAAAAATCTGACGTTAAGTTTTCTGGCTCAAAATGTTTCTTGATAATAATTTTTTATTTATGAGAAGCTGAATTTTTAAAATTTTTGTCTGTCAATAATAAAGGTATAAATATATGTAATAAATTCACAACATGTTTCAAAAACGTCGTTTTCACAATAAAATTATGTATTATGCTTAAGTTTTGGCCAATACTGTATATATCTATAGTAAACTTTTTATAGACATAAATTTAATGTAACCAATTTCCCCCCCCCCCCAAATGTGGCCCTGGATCCGCGCCTGGCAGCATTACATTCTTTAGGATTCCAATTTATTGGAATTTGTCCATAATACCCTCAATTTTTCGAAGTAAGCCAACACCACACCATGACATAGCACCCCAAAGCATAATGTTTCCTGGATATTCTTTAGTGTAGATAGGGTGTACTTTGGGTCAAAATCCTTTGACTTAGGGCGGCGGACATATTTTTTCCAATCGGGTAACACTCTATTTATTTTAGTTTCTTCTAAAAACAACGCATTTCTATTTCTCTGCATTCCAATGACGATACTTTTTGGCAAACTCAAGTCTCTTCTTGCAGTTACGTTCAAATAATAGGGGCAAAAGGTCCAACTTCAAGCAAACGTCTTTTTGTTGTATCTACGGATAGTGCTGCTGTATCTTCGCCATAAATAGCCATCCAAACTTCGGTTGCGGATTTATGCGGATTTTTTTAGACTCCCGGACAATAAGGGCATCTTCTCGAGCAGTTGTTATGCGGCTTCTTTGTTTGCGTTGTACCTTTCCTATAGTCGAATTATTTTTTAAATATTGTAGCACATTGCCTACAATGGTTTTGGAAACTTTTAAGGCAGCTGCGATTTGTCGAAACGCGCTTCCATCTTGATACATCAGTGTTATGATTTTTCGTGTGCTGACGTCACAAAGTTTTTTCTACTCATTTTAAACTACCAAAAACAACTTCTATAATCACAAGTAACCATAAACAATATATAACAAACCTCTTTTTAATTTATTGAATTAACAAAAGTTAAATTTTGTCACTGTCCCTAATTATTTAGTTGCACGATCTACTCTTAAACGAAATAACGAATTTCTTCACTTCATAAGAATAACGGTAAAAAAAATTAAAGGCAATGTTGTATTTTTAAAGTACCGAAGATGCACTTTTAAAAAAGTATTGATACTACGGATTTTGTTGCGTATTCCAAATTGCATATGTCTTTATATTAATCAAAAACTATTGTCCCTAATTAGTTGCGCGGAGTTGTATGTGGGTCAGAATACGTAGTGCTGTTGGGACATATATTAGACTAAAGTATTTGTCGAGATCTCTATTTTTAGGAAACAAACAATTTGGAATGAGTAAAATAACGTTTTTAATCAAGCCTATATGGCGTTACCTTCCGGGACAGTGCATGTTTTTGGTTTTTGCCGTTTATCTCGAAATCCAGACCTGATCCAGCAAAACCACTATGATTTTCGGATTCAGCAGGAAATTTTCCTATAGGAATGGTGGTTTTTATTTGCCGAAATTTTTCTTGTTGAGTAGTGATATTTTGCAAAACAATATAAAAAATTTTAAATTTTTTTCGTGGATGCGGTACTATTATAATAATTATATCGTCCATAATAATTGAGGCTCCACGATTTTTTTAACGAATTCTTATTTGGGAGGGTTCAATGCATCTCTGTATTTTTTTTCAAATTTCCTCGAGGCGGGGCACAGCATAATTGAATTGCTAATGAAAAATTTGATAATAAACAACAAAAATGCAAAATTTTTGGAAATTTTTTTTTAATACATAAGTTCAACTTATTACCTACCGAAGTTAAAAAATTACGTCACGATCAGACAAGCTGTTCAAAACTTACATCATTTTTAAAAGAAAGGTAATGAAAGTTTTAATTGGCAATAACTATTCTGACATCAGAAGCGAAAAGGGCGTAGCTCAAAAAAACGCGTTTCGAGATTGATATTTTGTTTATGTCAATTTATTGAAATACATGTAAAATTGGGATAGAGGGCATTTTCTTAGAAAATTTTTTATAGAATTCAATTAAGATAGTAGCATTCGGCGTAGTTCATTAGATGCGTTATTTCTTAAGCTATCCGATGTCATAAGAATCACGAATATAAATATGAATATGAAAAAAAAAATTTTACAAATCTTTCCGTACACTAATTTCTACTACTTGCAGCAAATGATTTGAAAAAAATTTAGAAAAACATTTCATGGTGGTCGGTTTCACGTATTCTGACCCATGTATATTTATATTTTTATTAATAAGTGGTTACCAGATTTTTTTAAAAAAACTGAAAATTCCAAAAAGAAAACTGTATTTTCATGAAAAAAAACTAGCATCCAAAAATGAAGAAAGTATAGAGGAATTAAGGCTTTTTATTAAACATAAAAATAGATGAATTGTATTTTATTCATTGAAAATAAAATAACAAAACCATTTTGTGGAGTTGAGTATTAACATCGCTTTGCAACAGATCGTTTCAAAGAAATAAAGAAATTAAATTCACTTTGTAAATTGCAACCGGTGTGTTTTCTTATTGTACAAAAACCTAATATACAGTCCATCAAAAATCGTATACATTTTTTGATCCTTCGAGCCGGAGTTGGCATAAGTGAATTTAATTAATTTATTTATTGGCATCGTAAAGTCTCAAAATGAAAATTCTTAAAACAAAACGGTCTATGTTAAAGGCAGCAATTACTCGGATTAACAATTACATCAGTTCAAGTGGATCTAGCGCATCGTTGGATGAATGGCAGTGCCGTTTGGAACGGTTGGAGGACGTATGGAAAGAATACAATGAGATTGTTACTGCAATGTTGGAAAAAACTGAAGGCGATGAAACAGTTGCTGAAGAAATCGAAGCTGATGCTGCGGAGTTTGAAGAGCGGATTCTTAGTACTAAAGGTAAACTTCGGAATCGAATTTTTTCTAACGACGCGAATACAACAGCGTCTTTTGAAGCACAACAAAAAACAACTTATCACGGCAGGTGTCTGGATCCAGTGCAACTTTTCTTCCAAGGTTAAAAATCAAAACTTTTTCAGGGGATTTAACGGAATGGAGAGCATTTCACGATTCTTTCGTTAATGCGATTCATCAAAATTCAAGCTATTCACAATGTCAAAAGTTTCAATTATTAAAAACTATTTAGCAGAACAGGCTTATGATATAATAGGGCAAATACCAGAAAGTAACGAAAACTACGAAGAAGCTTGGATGAAACTGTGTACACGGTACAATAAGTTTTGAGTTATTGCTAACTCGCATGTGTCAAAATTTTTGCAACTAAGCGCAGTAAGTAGCCAATCAGTGCTATTTTTACGAAAGCTTTTTGATGGAGCTGACGAGGTTATACGAGGATTGCGGGCACTAGGTACCTCAGCGGAGAAACGTGACACTTGGTTAATACATATTTTGATATCTAAACTCGATTCATTATCTACACAAGAGTGGATCAAATATACAAAATCAGACATGGATTATCCAACATTGGATGAGTTTATGAAATTTCTCGATATTACGTGCGTCACTTTAGAATCGGCTTTGCTGAGTGTAGTTATCCCTACTTTAGTGTCTCGTACAAATAATCGTATATCTCACATTAAATCTTTTCACACTGCAATGGAAACGCAAGTGCACTGCGCAAGGTGTAACGACGGTTATTTTCTATCGCAATGCGACGATTTTATGAATTTAGATGTTATAGACAGGAGAGAATTCGTAGCCAGCTATCGTTTATGCTTTAATTGTTTAAATAGCGGAGGAGAGCAATCAAATTCAAAAAAAATCAATCAAGCGAAGTTCATGAGAAGATGGTTAATGTTAATTTTAATGCGATACCGAGTATCAGTACTCTACTGCCTACTGCGTTATGTAAAGTACGTGATTGTTATGGGAATCAACAACAATGTCGCTTGCTGTTAGATAGCGACTCCGAAAAGACAATAATTACTGAGAGTTGCGTTCGTCGCTTAGGGCTTCGACGCAAACATGCGACAATACCCATCAATGGTTTAAACAATGCAGTTACAAGCATCTCTCACGGGTGGGTCTCTTTTATAGTAATATCACTAGTAAATAACGAAATGTTCGAAGTTGATGCTCTTGTCGTGCCATCTATTTCATCGTTAATGCCTGCATGTAAACCGAATAAAGAGCAATATTCGGAATTTTTGTCCTTAAGTCTAGCAGACCCATATTTCCATTTACCAGCATCTATTGATATTTTACTGGGTAATGAAAAAATCTTCGAAATATTGAATTAAAGGCAGGTTTATTATGTCAGGCGATGTGGAGAAAATGTATCGTATGATTTAGGTACACGACCATCATAGAGATTTTCAGCGAATTTGGTGGCGTGATTCTCCAAGCAAGCCGGTAGAGCACTATAGGTTGAAAACAGTTACGTATGGTACGGTTTGTGCGCCATTTTTAGCAATCAGATCATTACAGGAACTTGCTCGCAAATCACAAGTGACTTACCCGTTGGCTGCAGATATAATTCTTAAAGATTTTTATATGGATGATGTAATGACTGGAGCGGAGTCTGTTGACGAAATTTTCACTATTCATCAAAAACTAGTTGCACTTTTAAAAACTGCAGGAATGAGTTTAAGAAATTGGAGTAGCAACTGTAATGAGCTTCTACACTCGCTACCAGAAAATATGCGTGAAAAATCATTTTTAAACTTAGACTCAACAAATACCCTCAAATTACTCGGTCTTAGGTGGAACCCTTCAAACGATACTTTTGAATTTGGCATTTCATTCCCAATAGTAACAACAATAAGCAAGAAAACAATTCTATCAGAAGCTGCTCGCATCTTTGATCCATTAGGGTTTTTGACACCATACACTATTTTGATAAAAATATTGTTTCAAGAACTTTGGCTTCTAAAATTGGAATGGAATGATGAAATTCCTGGCATCGTTGCCACATGGTGGCTTGCTATTAGAGATTCTCTCCCGAAAATAAATGCACTGCAAATTCTCAGGAGGGCTTTGTTTAAAAAAGGTCAAAACGAATTGCATGGATTTTGCGATGCATCACAGAATGCTTATGCTGCTGTGGTTTATTTTCGCGTGGCTCCACTCAAACAGGTATCACTACCACGTCTAGAGTTATGTGGCGCGGTATTACTATGCAGATTAATGAATAATACTCTGAGCGCATTCGAACTTGATAACTGTGGAGTACACATGTGGACTGATTCTTCAATTGTGTTGCACTGGTTGTCGTCTTTACCTAAGCGCTGGGCTGTGTACGTAGCAAATAGAACATCGGAAATTTTGGTTAATTACCCTAGGTCTCATTGGAAGCATGTCCGCTCTATATACAACCCGGCTGATCCAGCGTCACGCGGAGTGTTGCCCTCTGAACTCCAGAATATTAGTATTTGGTGGAATGGACCTGACTGGTTGCTTCTACCATACAATCAGTAGCCAAAATCTCCTGTACCACAAGAATTACAGAATTATAATAATATTAATGCGTTTTTTATGTCCACAGAAAACCATACTATCTTGGGAACGTTGCTGCAACATATATCTATTTGGTCACGACTGATACGTTCTGTAGCATTCTGTTTAAGATTCATAGGCCTGTTAAAGAAAACAAAATACACGCCATATTTGTTATCAAGCGAGCATCAAACTTCCACCGAGTTATAATTCGAATTGTTCAAGAAGAACTTTTTTCATCAGAGCTTTTATCTTTGAGTAAAGCAAATGAAGTTAGCAGTAAAAGTAAAATATCGTCTCTATTACCTTTTTTGGACAATTCAGGTGTAATGAGAGTTGGTGGTCGGATTAATAACTCAACCGCATCGTTTGGCATCAAACACCCAATAATTCTTTCAGCGAAACACATTGTCACAAAAATGATTGTGAAACACACACATCTTTTGCATCTTCATGTTGGTGTTAGTCAGCTCATCTTCATATTAAGACAGCACTATTGAATTTTAGGTAAGCGTAATATTGCTAGACGCGTGGTCCATGAGTAATGAGTCACTAGCCATTAGAAAGAGTAAGATTCCTGCGACCATTTAGTAAGGTAGGCTGCGACTATGCTGGCCCATTTCAAATAAAACTGAAGATTGGTAGAGTTCCACAAAATGTGAAGGGTTATATTTCGCTCTTTGTTTATTTTGTAACAAAAGCAATCCATTTAGAGCTTGTAGGAGATCTAACGACGGAATCATATATAGGTGCTTTGGATCGCTTCATTTCTCGGCGAGGCAAACCATTAGAAATATGGTCTGATAATGCCACCAATTTTGTTGGTACTAAACGTAAACTCGACGAAATGCAGAAAATTGTCATTCAGCAGTACAAGGACTCTAAAGTGACCGATTTTGTTTCTTAAAATGGAATCACATGGCGTTTTATACCTCCATCTTCACCACATTTTGGAGGATTATGGGAGAGTGGCGTGAAATCCGTTAAAACACACCTGAAACGCGTAATTGGAGAGACGAAATTGTGTTATGAACAATTTTATACTTTACTAACCAGAATTGAGGCACTTTCAAATTCCCGGCCAATGTGTCCAAGCAACGACGGAGAAATCGATGCACTTACACCTGCACACTTTTTAATATGACATCCACCCACCGCTCGTCCGGAGCCAAGTGTCGACATAGCTGCCAATATCAGTCCATTAAAGCAATGGGATAAAGTAAAACACATGGTTCAAGGGATTTGGAATCGTTGGCATTCGAAATATTTGACAAGTCTATAACAGCGGCAAAAGTGGCGTACACAAAAAAAAACCTCAAAATCAACGATATCGTAATTCTACGTGAAAATAATATGCTGCCTTCTCAATGGGTGCTTGACGACAACGCGAAACTAATAGAGGGTTATGCTGACGCCGACTGGGGTAGCGACACCAAAGATAGAAAATCATATTCTGGGTTCGTGTTTTTAATGAGCGGCAGCGCAATATCTTGGGAGAGTAAGAAGCAGAGTGCAGTGACGTTGAGTACAACTGAAGCAGAGTACTATGCATTATCTACAGCAATAAAATAAGGTATTTATTTCAAGCGTCTTTTAGAGGAAATTGGTAAGCATGCGGCAAATAAACCTATTCTGATAAAATGCGACAATTTAAGTGCTCAACAGCTAGCGAAAAATTCAGTTCATCGATCACGTACTAAACATATAGACAGACGTTATCAGCATGTACGAGATGAAGTATCCAAGGGAACAGTTGAACTAGCTTATGTAGCATCTGACGACATGGTTGCAGACATACTCACCAAAATCTTGTCAAAGGATAAGCACTTTAAATTTGTAAACCTTATGGGTCTTTCTTAATTTATTTTTGAATAAACAGATATTCGTGTTGAGAGGAAATGTTGAAATAATCTGGCAACTCGAATAACTGTCATTCATTCTCTAATGTTTTTTTTACTGTATTTTTTAATGTATTTTATAAAGTTAGTTGCTGAAGAACATTCAAGTCGATAAGACTTTAATAAAACGTCTTTAAAATTGAGTCAGTGAAACTTTATTTATAGAGGTCAAGTCAAAGATAAAAAGAGAGGTAAAGAACTCAATTTTCTAACAGTATACACATGTAGGCCACGTTGGTACAAAAATTTATTGCACGTTTTGGGATGCGTGCGATTTTTGGATTTTGCGGATTTGTTTAAATTAAGTATGTAGGTTATCGTTCTCTGAGGACAGGAAGCAGTGTAACAAAATTCATAGGATTGTCAGATTTTTGAAGCCCAAAATCAGTACATTCAAGTATATTCAACGCAAAAAATCAGTACAAAATTTTTTACCTCATGAATTGTTTTACTAAAAAAAACAATCAGAACTTTTCGGACTGCACAATGCCCTACACGGTACGACAGAATTGCCTTCAACCTCGAAGTCTTTGCACCTTGCGGATTTTTGCAGAGGGTCATTGTAGGACTCTTTCCGGTCAAAAATATTCGAAAGTTAAAATCGTAGAAGTGGCCTTTTTTTCAATGATTTTCAATTTTTTTTCATATTACATTTTTATATAAGTTTACTTTGGGAGTGCGTCTCACTTTTTTATAAAATCATATTTATCTTACTAGGGTTTCAATAATGAAGTCGTTGTCATAATTTGGGAACTCCTGTATCGACTTTCAAAAAATGGATGTCATATGAAAGATTATTTAATGAACTATAATGGTGTGCTATTCTAAGTTGGTTTTTCTTGGGTATCCGAATTTTTTAAGGAAGAAAAGTGAACGAGCTCTAGAAATTAACTTGAAAATTTGGGATTTTTTGAAAAAGCATGAGCCAGATCACCAACAACAACAAAAAGAAGAACAAAGCAACAGTATCAATAATATCAACAATAAAAACAATAACATATTAATTTGCGGTGGTATTTTTCACCAAAAAACTAAAAATTTTAATAAAAAATCAAGCGATCAATATTTAAAGTAAATTTCTAGAGCTCGTTCACTTTCCTTCCTTAAAAAATTCGGTTACCCAAGAAAAACCAACTTAGAACAGCACGTCATTTGAAAGGACATAAAATGCGCTTTCTTATGTATTAATTAAAATTTTTGTTAAATAAAACTTTTTCTAAAATATAACGCTTTTTTAAAAAAAAAAGTTGACCAGAAATTTCGATAAAGTGTCATATCTCAAAAATTATCAAAAACTATAGGTGAAATTTCAAACTTTTATGAGCTTATATTATAGTTCATTAAATAGTCTTTAATATGACATCCATTTTTTGAAAGTCGATACAGGAGTTCCCAAATTATGACAACGACTTCATTAAAAGCTATATCCCCGACTTTCGATGGCTATATCTCCGAAATTAAATGCGTAATCTAACTTTTGATTCTATATTCGTGTTCAGTATTGAAACCCTAGTAAGATAAATATGATTTTATAAAAAAGTGAGACGCACTCCTAAAGTAAAATTATATAAAAAAGCGTCGTGTGATATGAAAAAAAGAAAAAAAATTGAAAATCATTGAAAAAAGAAACGGCCACCTCTACGATTTTAACTTTCGAATATTTTTGACCGGAAAGAGCCCTACAATGACCCTCTGCAAAAATCCGCAAGGTGCAAGGACTTCGAGGTTGAAGTCAATTCTGGCGTACCATGCCTAGCGAAATAACAAATTGAATTAAATATATTACAAAACGAGGACCATTTTAGTGACTCCTAGGTACGCTACTAGTAATAATTAAATATGAAATGAAAAACTATTTAGTAATTCAAATAAAATCTTAAAATTAATACAAATCAGTAACAATTGCTAAAAATCAGTACATTTGCGTACTGATTTCAGAATCTTGAAAAATCAGTATTTTTAAAAAAAATTAGTAAAAATCAATACGTATTGATAGAATCAGTACGTATGACAACCCTAGAAATGCGTATCATATCAACAACTTTCTTTATTTATTTTGGCTTTTCAACCCTTTACAAATTTTTTAAATATTTCAACTTATTCAATCTTATTCAAATTTTTTCAACAAATTGCATATTTTCAACCTCAAAAAGAAATACCGAACAATGGTCGGTCTCCTGGTACTATAGATGATGTCTTAATTGCCGCAAGCTTAGAAGAGGAGCATGATTTAATATTAGAACAAGTTTAAGAAAGAGCAAATAAAATAAATCTAAAATTTAATGCCGACAAAGTTCAATACAAAGTAAGAAAAGTTAAGTATTTGAGAAACATAATATCTAAAAATGGAATTGAAAGTGACCCTGATCGAATTAAAGCAATCTCTAGCATTGGGGATGGTGAACTACATTCGTAATTTTGTTGCCAATCTTGCAGAACTGTCACAGCAATTGAGAAACCTTTTGCGGAAATCAGTTGTTTTTAAGTGGGAAACTGCTCACATACAGTGCTTAGAGAGAATAAAAAAAATATTAGACGCTAATATTCTCCAAACTTATGACCAAAAGAAGGATGAAACAATTCAAGCTGATGCATCAAGACATGGTTTAGGCGCGTGTCCTATGCAAGAATCAAAGCCAAATCTTTTTGCATCAAGAAGCCTCTCCGAAACAGAGCAGCGTTACTCTCAAATACGGTAGAAGTATTCAAGTAGTCACTGACCACAAGCCACTATTAGGAAGTCTTAAAACAAATATAGGGAGCATACAGCAGGTTACAGCGAATGCGGCTAAATATATCTTAAATGTAAAACATTCTCCAGGGAGGACATGCATGTTGCAGACTTACTATCGCAAAATTCTAGTAAAAATGTGGAGCCACCTGAAAGTCCTGACCTGGGTCTGGTGCTTCATTCTCTTAATGTTGGACCAGAGAGAAAACTTAAATTTATTGAAGAGACTGGAATGGATCCGAGTCTTAAAAATTTGAAAAGGATATTATTAGAATAATGGCAAAACCAAAAAAGACTTGAAAATGTAACATAAAAGTAAAGGTCAGTGTCTATATAGTATAGTGTCCTATAGTGTATCAAGTTTGATAGCACGGTTTACGTCCTATGGTATCATCTTGTTTTTCTTGTGCTCTGCTATACATTGTCGATGACAAACATCATAAATGGCAGTCTGGATTAGATTTTTTGGAGAATAAGTGTTACCAAATTGAGGCCAGTCTGCTGTACTCGCAACCGCTTCATTGTGTTTTAACGCAAGATACCTAAAGAGTTCAAAAAATCGTTTGTCAAAAAGCTCTTTCTTTGTGGCTATATCGCATGTCCCAGCGAAGAGAATAAATAATAAAAAGAGATTTCATTGATGTATCTAAACAAAAAATGTTGCAACTGTGACGAGGAAAACTTAATTACTCGAAACTTCGCCGTGAAATCAAGATCCACAGGAGAATTTTTACTCAAAAAGGTAGTCGAATATGAGCGAAATTAAAAAAGGAGAATTAACTATACTCGTTTGTTTGCAATCGTTTTTATTTTCGTTCGTATTGTATTTGGTGTAATATTTCATATAAAAATTTAATTTTATATGCAACTGATGTTCAAAATTTGTATGCATTTAATTTCATTTTATATGAAATTCATGTTTGTAAATTGTATTCAATTAAATCAATAAATAAATTATCTATTGTTTGAAACCTGAATTTGAGAAAATTAATTTTTATAGCTACCAAGCAACCAGCAAATCTATAAGAAGGATTTTTATTTTGACTCCTCCAAAAAAACAAATTTGGAACCGATCCCACGGAATTTTTTTTTATTAGTAGTTCATTGTAATTTCAAAAGCCAGTAAGGACAATTAATAACAAAATTACAGGTAGTAAATAGTGCGAGTGATAAAAAAAAACAAATAAATTACAATATTTAAACTAAAACTAAAATAACAGATTAATTATATAATTATTAAATATAAAGCAAAAAAATAATAAAAAAAACAAATTGAAATTCAAAATCTTAAATGAAAAATCTATAAATCAGCCTTCACTAACACACGCAGATACCCAGGCCCGGATTTACCATACAGGCAGAGGAAGCACGTGCCTAGGGCGGCAAATATTGGCGGAAACTTTAAATTTTTTTTTTAATTCTAATACATTAGCGTCTTATCAAAATGATCATAAATTTATAATAAAAAATATATAATGCATTGAAATATAAATCTAGCTCTTAGACAGAAATCATTAAGGGTATTCCTCTAAACGCGAAAACTCGAAAGCATGGAAATCTCGAAAGTTTTCGAGCTTGTTTAAGGGAACACCCTAATCTATGCAAACGTTAAATCGATTGAGAAACGCCTTTTGTTGCCTAAAACTGCCTAAATCGTGTTTTTTTACTTCCAAACTTAGTTAAATATGAGCTTGAATATGAGAGAAATCAACCAAAATCAAAAAAATTAAATAATAAAACTTTAATTTGTTAAAAAAATAACTTTTTTTGGATTAATTTTAAACCATTCTTCTTGATTATAGATGGACTGATTTGAAACTTTTTCACACTAATATTATAGCTTAATAAATTTCTTATCAACTGATACCTATATCGTTTAAATAGAAACATAAAATTGCTTAACTGAATCAAAATAAAAAGGTTGTAGCGAATTAAAATTTGTTTTGAAAATCGAAAAATCGTCATAATATAATTTTCGATTTTGACACTTTTTTATCTTTTTGAGAACAATTGCGCTCTTCTCGCTCATATTATTCATTTTCCAACTTTCGAGGCTACTTTCGCATCAAATTTGCCTCGAAAGTTTTCGAGTGTTGCGTAAGCTTTTTTTCATACAAGTTACACTAGTTTACAAAATGCTTTTTTTTCATTTGTTCCATTGATAAGAAGTTACTTTTCTTACGTACATTTTCCTGCTGAATTCGGAAATGAAAATAAAAAATTTTTGAATGGTACAGTTTTCGAGATATTGTGGTTTTTTCATTTTTTCGACTTTCTTTCACTTTAAAATTCTTATCTTGAGCTATAAATGTCCAATTTCATCGTGCTTAGCCCCGAATCAAAGGTTTAAAATGACAAATAAACATATATAATTATATATTCTATTGAGTAAGCGGTTCAAAAGATATCGATCAAAACAGTCCAGATTTAAAAAAAATTCTATATTTGATTCTATGGCCACGGAAAAATAGAAATAAAATAAACAAAAATAATTATGCTTTATGCTCGTAGAGCTAATACTCTTACGCAAAAATTCAGATATACCAAAAGAAAATCAATCATAAAATAACAACGTTAGAAACAATTGAATGAGAGAATCCAATGTAACATTTTCTGAATATATTAATTTTTTCGACAATTTGTTGAGAACAATCGATACAAAAAAATGTTTTGTTTTTGTTCCTTTGATGAGAGGTTACTTTTCTTATGAGGTTTTTAAACGCTGAATTCGGAAATGAAAATAAATTTTTTTTTATGATACAGTTTTTGAGATATTGTGGTTTTTTAATTTGTTCGACCTCTTTCACTTCAAAATTCATATCTCGAGCTAGAACTGCTCAATTTAATCGTTTTTGGTACTAAATTAAAGGCATTCAAATGACATACAAACATATATGAGTGAATTTTTTATTGGATGACCAAAATTACCAAATTTTTAAAAAAAAAGTTTTACAGTTGATTCTGTGGCCACGAAAAACTACAAATGTAAGTTTTTCGACCTAGTTCCTTTCCACAGTAGCCGGTGCATTCTAAGCTACCAGAAGTTTTAAACGAACTTATTCTGATAATACTAAAACAGCAAAAATCATAGAGACTAAAAGTTTTTGGTTTCACAAAAATAAAAAATTAAAACTTTTTAGAGTGAAAACTTCTTTTATTGGATTCTAAGATCGAACTGCCTTACTCTAAAAATTACAGAGTTATAAACTCTTAAAAATTGTTCTTAACCTACCACAATCAATACAACGTAAGTGTTGTCGTATTTTGTTTTGCTCTACACAAGTTGGTATATTTCTGCTGACATAGGAATAAGCCAATTTGTGTAGTTAAGTGGTTGTCGGCAAGGCGCCGTAAAAATTATTTCGAAGTTGTTTTGTTTACAGTTCATGCGACAAGTGCATTGTTCTAGTTTTACGTTTCGCATATGTAGGCGGTAAAACGTTTATGAAATTGAAGACCTGACGTGGTGCCGAAATTGTGTTATAGTAAAAGATTCCTTGGAATCGGATTGCGGCATATGTGAAGTGTGAATTATGGTTGAACTTCGCATGAAAACGTCTGGTGGTCTAGATAGTGATTTTGTAAATTACTTTGTGGATTATGAATAACGCAACGGCCGGAAAGATTGTGAAATGGGAAAGTTAAACATAGGCAAAAGTGCCGGCTTGATTCCTCAGAACTGTATTCTGGCAAGTGCATGAACTTGATATATGAAGTACAATGGTCTAATTTATAATTGAACTTCACATGAAAAATAAAATACGTTTAATTGAAAAAAAAAACAAATGCGAAGTATAATTTATGGTTTACATATGGCCCACACAGACCTATGTAACAAGTGGCTTAAATGTAGGGTTTTATTATAACACCCCCACCGTTAGATTGAGGCTCCGACGAAATTTGTATTGATTGCGTTCTTTTTATACATGATACAAAGACGATTAAGACTAATATTATAATGATTATAATTACATCTGTACCAATATGTAATATATTTGTTTTGGTATTTTGAAATGTTAATATATCTAAGTTTTTTTCATGCTCAAGTTGCTTAATGTATAATGATTCTAATTTTATGTCGGTATCAAAGTGTTATTAGAACTTCCTTTGATTTTCGTTATGGCGTTTGGCAATATAAATTTATCATAAACTTTTAATTTTACATTCGAAAAGGTTTTATTTAGTACAGTTACTTCACAATTTTCAAATTTTAATAGAAAGGTTCCCTTTATTTTTACCTCTAAGTTACTACAATTATGTGATAATGGCAAAGAATAAAAATTTTTAAAGATTAGTATGCTTGGGAAGATTTCAGTTATGTTTTCTCCTTTTAATGTTTGCATTTCACATTAAGCTTCTTTATATTTGAAAATATTATTTAGACATTTATCTTTAATACGAATTAAGTTTCTCTTAAGGTTCCCTTTGATATAGGCGTCATAGACATTATTTTCGGAATCCAGTAGGATATCGTAGCTGTTCAGAAGGATTGATTTGTCATATGTGTTTGGTATTGGTTCGAGTGTAACTTTGGACAGAGGGTCTTTAGAGTAGTTGGGGATAAGCAAGATTATAACAATTGTATCCTCTTCAAGTGCTATGGATACTTTAATATTAGTATAACTGTTGAAGTCTGAAATGAGGTCTAATTCAGTTTTAGTAAGTATGTCTGTCGGGATTATTCCAAGTTTGCTGGAGAAGATTATTTATCCGACGTCATTTATGTGATCTTGTAAAAGTGAAATATCATTGTTCAACTGATATACTTGCCCCATAAAGGTAATTTCGTCTTCTAAGCTTGCAATTTTGTTTTGTAAAATGTCTTCAAAACTGTTTAGGTAAAGTCCGATGCGAGTTTGTTGGAAATTAATGTGTTGGGTGATATTTTGGATTTGGTCAGATAAAAAGTTATTGACATATGTCAGTTTGTTAATTTTTCCTTCAATATTCTGTTCATTATCTCGTAAGATTTTAAGTGATTTAGTTATTTGTACCTCATCATCGTTGTCCATTGTCTCTGCTATAAATTTTAAACCTTTTCCTACGACGTTTACTAATCCGCGCTTACCTCGGAAGTGTGGATTGAGTCCTTCTATTTTTGCTTTTATTTATTTATTTGAAAATAATATGGTTGTACAATTAGAACGAGTCTTATGTAGTACATCAACTAAGACATATTAACACTAGTTTACAAAATGATTTTTTTTATTTATTCCACTGATAAAAAGTTACTTTTCTTATGTAGTTTTTCCTGCTAAGTTCGGAAATGAAAATAAAAATTTTTTGAATGGTACAGTTTTCGAGTTATTGTGGTTTTTTCATTTTTTCGACCTTCTTTCACTTTAAAATTCCATTTCTTCAACTATAAATGTCCAATTTCATCGTGCTTAGCACCAAACTAAAGGTATTAAAATGAAAAATAAACATGTATAACTACATATTCTATTGAGTAATTGGTTCAAAAGATATCGATGAAAACAGGCCAGATTTTAAAAAAAAATCAAATTTTACATTTGATTCTTTGCCCACGGAAAAATAGAAACAAAATAAACAAAAATAATTATGCTTCATGCTCGTAGAGCTGATACACTCATAAATTAAGAAGTACCAAAAGAAAATCGACCATAAAATGACAACGTTAGAAGCGATTGAATGAGAGAATCCAATGCCACATTTTCTGAATATACTATTTTTTTCGACAATTTTTTGAGAACAATCGATACAAAAAAATTTTTTGTGTCTGTTCCTTTAATGAGAGCTTACTATTCTTATGTGCTTTTTTGTGCAGAATTCGGAAATGAAAATAAATTGTTTTTTATGCTACAGTTTTTGAGATTAAATTGAGCAGTTCTAGCTCGAGATATGAATTTTAAAGTGAAAAGAGGTCAAACAAATTAAAAAACCACAATATCTAAAAAACTGTACCATAAAAAAAAAATTTATTTTCATTTCCGAACTCAGCATGAAAAACTACATAAGAAAAGTAACTTTTTATGGTCGAGATATGAATTTTAAAGTGAAAGAGGGTCGAAAAAATGAAAAAATCACAATATCTCGAAAACTGTACAATTCAAAAAATTTTTATTTTCATTTCCGAACTCAGCAGGAGAAACTTCATAAGAAAAGTAACTTTTAATCAGTGGAACATTTTGAGTGTTGTTACGCCTGGCAAATATCGAGAAGAAAAAACTCACTTGTCATTAGTGTCAAGCTCTAAGACATCCCGGCTAGGGCGCGATTTTCCCATTGCCACTTATGGCGCATCATAGCAAAAATGTAAAAATTTAAAAAAAATATTTTCTAACGGGGAGCAGAAAAACCCCAGGTCCCTTCACTTAAACCTTTCCCGATGGCATCACGGCTCCACCTACCCCAGCATCTCCCCCAAATTCTCTGCCTAGCAATTCTTCATATTTTATTTTATTCCTTTAAATTAAAAAGAAAGCTATTTTACGTTTAATTCAAACAAAATTTTAATTTTGAACTTCAAGATTTTACATATCTTATTTTTCCTATTTCTAATAGAATACAAATGTTTTTTTTTTTTTTTTAAGCAGAATAATTACAGGAGTATGTATACTAAAAAAAAATTATTTTATCAAATGGCTAAACTTTACTTAAATGGATTTACTGTTTTTTTTTTTTATTTTATAAATAACTTAATCACAAATTTAATTGATTGAATTACTTAATTTTCTTTTTACACAGTAGCCATACAAGTGAGAAAATTTTAACCATTCTGATCCTAAGGGAATTCATCTTTGTAATTAATATAATGCTTAAAGTTCATAGGGAATACAACAAAATTTAAATTTAGGGTTTTTGTTTTTTTTTTATTATAATGAAATAATATACGTAACTAAAATTAACTTAGCTGGTGTGGTTGTCGACGACTCTGGTGGCTGTTGATGACGTAGCTGGTGTATAGGTAGGTATATTGGTTGTTGTTTTCATTTTGGGGTGGTGTCAGTTGTTGTAATTTGTTGTTGTAATTTGGTGTTGTTATTGATGATACATGTTGATTATGTTGTTTTGTAAAAATTAAGTGATTTTATGTTTTTTTTTTGTTTAAATAAATTTTTTCTCTTCATGAGCACAAACGTTGAAGGAATTTGGTTTTTTAATTAGTTTGTGTTAATTTTTTTGCACATTTTATTTATAGACACGAAAATGTTTTTGCTTAACGCATAAATAGAGCAGCCTTGAACGCATTGTGTAGAATTTTATATACCTATATATTTTTTTTACTTTTGAAGGAAAAGAACTATGCATGTGCTATTTTTTTTTAAATTCCATTTATAATTTGAAGCAGCTCCCAGCGTTTATTTTGATTACGCAATTTTTTGCAAATTTCAGAGGCGTTGGTGAAAGGATTTAGTTGTTTCTTTGTACTTTTTTATCAATTATGCAGTCATATTGATTTTCAAGAAAAAGTTTTATTTTGAACGCACATTTTTTTTTATAATTTTTGTATTTTCTCGCGTGAAATTATTTTCCATTTTATTGCGCCGCGCCAGTTGTGTTGTGGTCTGCTGCTACTTTCGATTTCCTCAGCGTTTTTTCTAGTATTTTACTTTTATTATCGAAATAAATATTTTGTTTTTGATTTATCAATTGCTAGCTCAATTTGTTGCTGTTGAAATCGGAATACAGAAATATGCATTTCTCAAACTTTGATAATCGTAATTTCAGGGACAACATTGAATTGCCACTGGCGACCGAAAACTGAAAAAGCCTCTTTTGGCTGCGCTGACGGCAAACACTTTATTTTTCTTTTTCAAAATGCACTTTCTTTTTCTATTTTCAACTTTTATTTATGGTCAAGTTATTTTAGATTTTACAAGAGTTCTTTTCTTTAATTTCACTTTTAGTCAATTTTGCAATACACTTCTTTTTTTTTGATGCTTTTAGCTACAACTTTTCTCTAAATGTATGGTTTTCAAGTAGCCACTTATTTTAGGCATATCTAATACACACTAATTGTTTTAAAAATTTTTTGTATTTTATTAAAATCTTTAATAAGATTCGCACACAAAATGATTCCATTTTTACTAAAAACACCAAATGATTCCATTTTTACTAAAAACGCGAACAATCGACCAAAAGACCGCATGGTCGTCCTCTCTAACGATTTTTTTTCTGACCGCTCCGAAGATTGTTTCGCCACTTGCGACCGCACGCGATTCAATTATTTTTCATCTGCTGCCTGCATCAAAATCTGTACTACCACCCGCTTCTTTGTTAGCATCGCGTGATGTCGCTTGCCAACCACACATACATACATATACGTACAAAAAAAAATTGAACGGCAGCCTTGGCCCATTAGTGCCAACATTAGCCTTTTTGACCTGTCTGACATTTCTACATTTGACAGGCGTGGTACATATAGTTTTTTTTTTCGTTTATATATACTTATGGATACAGGGTGGTAACATTTGCTTATCTTTACGTTAATTTTAGTGGGAATAGTATTAATAGTGCAAGAAAATCAAAATCAAAACCCTTTTGAACTTTTTTCCTTTAAAAGGAGATTAAGGTGTTAATAGAGACGCCGTAATGTGCGTTTCTATTGGACAAAAGTCAAAAGAGGTGTCAAACAGCAATTGCGCGATTTTATCGGCTGATTTTGAACATTTTCATATCTCGATTGAAGGTTCTAATGTAGCCGGCAGGTGGCTGAAATCAAAATTTGACATTTGCATTTCAATCGAGGTATGTTGCCGTATCTTTTAACGAATTGCAATCGCGTTGACAACTTAACGTACCTCCAACGTTTTGAAAGTGGAAATCCGTAACAAACCTGCTTTGTTATAAGACTTTTAGTTGACAGAACAAACAGGAAATGGATTTCAAGACAAAATTATTATCCCAAACTGTTTGTAAAAAAAAAGATTTTTGAAAAGAGAAAAAAAAACTGTGTTTTAAATTGAAAATTTAGAAATACACGTGTGGCACGACCCACGTAAAGCGGGCAAAATCAAATATATATGACTTAAAGAGTTAGGGTTGAATTTTATCCGCGTGAAATGTTCCAATAAAATTTCCATTTAAATCCTCCAATTCATACAGCGCACTTCCAATTTTCCTCCTAATTCGGCACTTCAAAAATTTCTTGTTGAATTTAGAATTAATGCCTTTTGCAAAATTGCTCTGGCTAATACTTTCTCTAAAAACCTCCTGGCCTACGCGATAATTGACAGATTTAGATCGAGTGTTATATGTTTTGGTTTCTTTTTCGTGTGCAACTGCCAAGTTTTTGCAAATTTTTTCTCGCACTCGATTAAGGCGATCAGAAATATGTTCGATTTCGATATCACCGGTTTTTAAACAATTGAGCTTTTCGAGCAATTCATAAGACAAAGCATGCTGGCACATATTTTGTCCAAAAACAGCAAAGTAGGGAGAACTCTTTATCGCTGAATGGTAGTCGCTGCGCAAAATCGAGAGAATTTGGGGTATATATATATCGATCCCAGCTACAATGATCAGTTTGATTTTCCAGAAAAATTCTTAGCTTCACAATGATTTCGCGGTTAGCACGCTCAGAGGCATTAGCCTGCGGTGAATAGAGGCCAGTTTTAATATGACTTATGCCATAGTCAGAGAAAAATTGTTGTATATCTTTCGATATGAACTGTTTGCCGTTATCACTATGGATATACTGAGGCACGCCAAAAGATGGAAAAATTTCCGTTTGAAAGAAATTGTAGTGGTTGCAGCACGCATTGGCTTAAGAAAAATATATTTTGTTAAAGGGTCAAGAGCAATAAAAAGAGAAGTGTTTTTGGTGGTTTTATTCATGGGATAAGGACCCAAAAAGTCACAATGCAGTCGCTGGAAAGGACGTTCCGTTACAAAAGATTGACCCATAGGTGGTCGTAAAATTTTATTTGTTGGTTTGGCACATTTGCAAATGTCACAGTTTTCGACGTAAGTTTTTATGTCTTTTACCATGGAAGGCCAAAAGTATTTTTGACGGACCCTCGCAAGTGTTTTGACATAGCCGCCATGACAACCAGAAATTGAGTCGTGAGCAAACTTTATAGCTTCTGCAGCCAAACTTTTAGGTAACCATAATCTCCACAAATCACTTTCTTCGTTTTCAATTCCTCGCCTGAATTTGACACGCTTGTATACAAGATTATCATTTAAATTGATGCACAAGTCTGGCAAAGAGGATTGATTTTCAATGATTGTTTTGCGTAAGTTTTGGTATTCAGTGGAATTGAATTCGGGTGAAGAAAGGTCAATATCTGACGTAAGTTTTGGTGTAGAAATTTCGTCTACATCGAAGCGAGACAAAGCGTCTGGAACTACATTTAGAGAACCTTTGCGGTGCTCAATTTTAAAGTCGAAGCACTGCAATGCTAAACTCCAGCGTGCCAGTCGATTGTTTAAATCCTTCTGAGTCATAAGCCACTTAAGGCTCGAAAGGTCAGTTAGGACTCGAAAAGGTAATCCCTCAATGTAGGGGCGAAATTTTTTTATACACACTACTGCGGCCAAGCATTCCAGCTCTGTAACTGTGTAGTTACGTTGAGCTTTATTAAGCTTTTGAGACACGAAAGCAATGGGGTGTTCCTTGCCGTCATCATCAAGCTGGAAGAGAAGACCGCCTACACCAATACGAGACGCGTCACACTGAATGGAAAATTCACGAGAAAAATCTGGTTGAGCCAGCACAGGGGCTGAAGAAAGAGCAACTTTAATTTTTTTAAAGGACTCAATTGCATCGTTCGTCAACTGAAAACGACCTGGTTTCTTTTTGAGACAATCTGTCAATGGACCAGCCAAATTTGAAAAATTACTTATGAAGGATCGGTACCAATTGGCCATGCCAATAAAGCGTCTTACTTGACGAGGGGATTTCGGCTCAGGGAACTCTCCGATGGCTTTTACCTTTTCAGGGTCCACCTTCAAGCATCCATGACCTATGCGATACCCTAGGTACTTCATTTCCCTTTGGCAAAATTTGCTTTTGGCCACATTTATGGTCAGCTTAGCGCTCCTCAAACATTTGGCGACTTCGCGCAATAACTTCATGTGAGTGTCAAAATCTGAACTACAAACCAACAAATCGTCTAAATAGACAAATACATTTTCACGCAATATCGATGGAATGACCTTGTCCATCAGACGGCTCATTGTGTGTGGACCATTACACAGCCCAAAGGGCATAACTTTATAATGATATAAAGGTCTTCCAGGGATAACAAATGCGGTTTTTTCTTTAGAGGATTCGGACAGTTTTATTTGAAGAAAAGCATCCTTCAAATCAATTCCGCTTATAAAAAATGTATCTTTTAGCCTACTTAGCAACCCGTTGATATGGGGTAACGGATAAGAATCCTTTTTGGTCAAATCATTGAGCTTGCGTAAGTCGATACAGAGCCTTACTTTTCCTGGTATGCGCACCAAAACAGCAGGACTACACCATGGTGAATTCGATTCCTCGATTACTCCCATGCCCAATAGCCTATCAACTTCTTGGAAAGCTTCTTCTTGCCTTGGAGGTGACAGAGGAAAATGTCGCGATTTGACTGGCACAGCGTCTCCAGTGTCTATATGGTGCTCGAGTAAGTCTGTACAACCCAGACCGAGTTTTTCGAACGAAGGAAACTGCAAAATAACCTTTTCAAGCTCAAGTTGTTCTTCTGGCGAAAGGATATGGAAATCGGGTGTTTCTGATGGGTCTTCACTGATACTAAGTGAATTTACTTGAGGAAAAATTTCTGGAGCTATAGCAAATGCTTGCCAAAAATCTACTCCAAAATACGCCTCTTGGCTGAGTGACGGTGCAATATAAAAATTAATGTTTCTTGTTACATTTTTGAAAGTAACAGCAAGGTTACAATAACCAATAACATTTTGCTTTTTTCCATCAGCCGTAGATAGGAACGTTTTCAGAGGCTTTATAGGAATGTTGTGATTTTCCACAAATGTCAGGTAATTTTTGCCCAAAACAGAAACACTGGCTCCTGAGTCCAGCAAGCCAACTAAATATTCATCAAAGATTTTCACTTTGGCAAAAGGCCGATCATCGCCGTTAACAGCAAGTTTGGTAGATTCTATTATTTTTTTGTAACTTTTGCGTTTTTTGTATCTTAGTCTGCACTTTTTTTGTTTTCTCAACTTTTTGTTGGAGCAGAGCTCATTTTTAAAAATTCGATTTTTAGCTACTTCGTAGCGAATTTCACGCTCTTGGAAATTTAAGGAATCGGTGTTTGTTTGACACGCAAAGTCACGGCAGAAAGGTTTCAAAATTTTAATTTTTTCAATATTCGGTGGAGATACATTTGCAAAATTTGGTAAGTTTGAGTTTAATTTGAATTCGGGGTCGGTCGGGAAGAACGTGTGTCCCCGGTGGCCATCACGCTCTGTCTGTGGTTTCCCTGGTGGTTATTTGGACATTTTGGAGTTAATACTCCTTTTTGTCCACATTTGAAGCAGAAAATGGTGGTTATCGCCTCAGGACAATAAATATAAGAATGTCCGAGCTGCAAACAGTTCCAACATTGTATTTTGGAATAATCTGGTTTAGAAAAGCGGCGAGAAACTTGCAACGCTTCCACTTGTGGGTCAAATGCAAAATTGCCATTTTCATCATTTGAAACAATGTCAATTTCATGTACCTGCCTTTGCGGGTTAAAAAAGGATGGTTGGTTTTTAGTCTCAAAGAGCACCTGTTCAGCCCTTCGGGCGGCCTCACGAAATCCTTCCAGACTTGTCGAGTTGCTGTTAAACAGCATATATTTCAGATTGGCGTTGAGATTCTTTTTTATTATTTTGATCAATACACTATCTGTCATAAGCCGACTCATACGAAAGTTTCTCGAAACCATATCATCATAAAAATCATCGAAAGATTCTTTAAGGTGTTGCTTCCTTAACGACATTTCATGAATGATTTCGTGATCGTCTTCGAACTTGCCAAATTGTTTTTCAATGGCAAAGTTGTGGATAGTTAGCAGTAGGATTTTGCCTGCTAAATTGCCAAAACCACTTCTCAGCTTTCCCCGTTAAAAGAACATGAAAGTTTAGGAACAAATGATCAAGAGAGCATCTCGTCCTTTCACAAAGTGTTTCGGCTTTGAAAATGAAATCGGCGACGTTGCCAGATCCATCGTAGGAAATTTTCCAGTCCTGCAATCTTGGAAAATTTTCAGCCCTAGGGGTATAAGCTGGTTGTGGACGAGGTTGAGGATCGCCTCTGGAAAATTGTGGGGCTTGAACAGACATCCTATTATTTAGGCTATCAACGTTGGATCTCATATCCTGTAGATCCCTTTTCATTTCATCCTAGCTGGTAAGGATTGCCTGACTCAGAAGTCTGACGAGAGAGTCCATCGCAGCGGCACTTGCGCTTGTGGTTGCTTCTTGATTGTCGTGAGTTAGAGCATTTTCAGGGGAATTTTCGGGCTCTGAATCGGCCATATCGAAATTTGGGTTTTGAGGGTTTAGCTCCGAACGCGTTGTATTTAAAAATTGCAAATTGGAAATATCGAGTAGATTTTGTTTTGACCAGTCAGAGTCAACTCCCAAGTGTTCTGGTTGCCCTACCGAAGGATCAGGCTGGACTGTCAAGGATTCTGGTTGATCTACCAAAGAAAATTCTACAATGGCAGGATCTTGGAGCGCACGCTCAATACTGACTATGGAAGCAGTCGAAAACCTAGCTGGTGAATGCACCACTCGACGGTTTCTGGAAGTAACAAATGACCGGTTAGAACTCGACGTACTTGCGTCGTTACTAGTGGGTCTACCTTTACCTCTAATTGGGGTTCTTTTGGTGTTAGTTCCTCGAGTAGATCGAGTATTATGCATACTATTTATAAAGTATAAATATAGTGCCACTCTAGGAACCGAACGACCGGAAGAAAAATATAAAAAAAAAATAAAAATAAAAAAAAATAAAGAAAATTTTTGTTGTAATTATAACTAATTACAAGTTATTTTTACAAGGAGGGAAAACGTAAGCCTTCGAAGTATTGAATAAACTAATCAAACTTCAAAATAAATGTGAGATAATAAAAAAGTTTTTGTTGTAATTATAACTAATTACAAGCTACTTTTACAAGGAGGGAAAACGTAAGCCTTCGAAGTATTGAATAAACTAATCAAACTTCAAAATAAATGTGAGATAATAATAAAAAAAAAGTAGATCTAAATTTAAAGAAAGCCCTGACAGGCCAAATAAAAGTAAGCGCTAAAAAAAAAGAATGATCCAAATGGAAAAAAAAATTTAAATAATAAAAAATGAGAAAATATATATATAAAAAAAATATCGGATGGAAAAAAAAATAAATTGTAAATGACCGCAAAGAAAAATCGTTAGGATTTCAAAAAAAAACTTTTGACAAAAATATGACTTGCTAATCAGGGGAAATGCCAGCGCGAATAAACCGCGATGCCAAAAAGAAAGGACACGTAAATAGAAAATCCGCTACTCCCGTCGTGCGCCCACCCTACACCAACATGGGCCGGCTCTGACATCACGTCCTGATGCTACCAGGCCTCACCCATGCCGATGCAAGGGGCACACCCCTTTATTTCTCAAAAACTAAAAAAATTGGTTCACCGACCGTTATGGTAGGATCACCCCCCGCTGGACATGTTGGCCCCCCCAACACGAGCCGAGCCTCGCACCGCACGCAGCACCGGTTTTAAAAATGTTCAGTAATTGGGACTGATGCGAGACCCCGCCCGCGTCGGAAACGCAATCCAACACGGGCTGAACGCTACCATGAGGGTCGGTGCGAAGTACAGCCGCCCACTGTGGGTACAGACGCTGACCAGGAAGCCGCCCAATGTGGGAACAGACGCTTCCTGGATTCGCTGGGATACGCGGGATCGCTAACCCCGTCATCCCTTTTTCAAAGGATGCCCCTGCGTTTCAAAAAAGTTCGAAAAAAAGAAAAAATTTAAAAAAAAACCAAAAACAAAATGAAAGCCATTTTGCTTTCGTTGGCCGCCATCTATGTTACGCCTGGCAAATATCGAGAAGAAAAAACTCACTTGTCATTAGTGTCAAGCTCTAAGACATCCCGGCTAGGGCGCGGTTTTCCCATTGCCACTTATGGCGCATCATAGCAAAAATGTAAAAATTTAAAAAAAATATTTTCTAACGGGGAGCAGAAAAACCCCAGGTCCCTTCCCTTAAACCGTTCCCGATGGCATCACGGCTCCACCTACCCCAGCATCTCCCACAAATTCTCTGCCTAGCAATTCTTCATATTTTATTTTATTCCTTTAAATTAAAAAGAAAGTTATTTTACGTTTAATTCAAACAAAATTTTAATTTTGAACTTCAAGATTTTACATATCTTATTTTTCCTATTTCTAATAGAATACAAATATTTTATTTTTTTTTAAGCAGAATAATTACAGGAGTATGTATACTAAAAAAAAATTATTTTATCAAATGGCTAAACTTTACTTAAATGCATTTACTGATTTTTTTTTTTTTTTATTTTATAAATAACTCAATCACAAATTTAATTGATTGAATTACTTAATTTTCTTTTTACACAGTAGCCATACAAGTGATAAAATTTTAACCATTCTGATCCTAAGGGAATTCATCTTTGTAATTAATATAATGCTTAAAGTTCATAGGGAACACAACAAAATTTAAATTTAGGGTTTTTGTTTTTTTTTTATTATAATGAAATAATATACGTAACTGAAATTAACTTAGCTGGTGTGGTTGTCGACGACTCTGGTGGCTGTTGATGACGTAGCTGGTGTATAGGTAGGTATATTGGTTGTTGTTTTCATTTTGGGGTGGTGTCAGTTGTTGTAATTTGTTGATTATGTTGTTTTGTAAAAATTTAGTGATTTTATGTTTTTTTTTTGTTTAAATAAATTTTTTCTCTTCATGAGCACAAACGTTGAAGGAATTTGGTTTTTTAATTAGTTTGTGTTAATTTTTTTGCACATTTTATTTATAGACACGAAAATGTTTTTGCTTAACGCATAAATAGAGCAGCCTTGAACGCATTGTGTAGAATTTTATATACCTATATATTTTTTTTACTTTTGAAGGAAAAGAACTATGCATGTGCTATTTTTTTTTAAATTCCATTTATAATTTGAAGCAGCTCCCAGCGTTTATTTTGATTACGCAATTTTTTGCAAATTTCAGAGGCGTTGGTGAAAGGATTTAGTTGTTTCTTTGTACTTTTTTATCAATTATGCAGTCATATTGATTTTCAAGAATAAGTTTTATTTTGAACGCACATTTTTTTTTATAATTTTTGTATTTTCTCGCGTGAAATTATTTTCCATTTTATTGCGCCGCGCCAGTTGTGTTGTGGTCTGCTGCTACTTTCGATTTCCTCAGCGTTTTTTCTAGTATTTTACTTTTATTATCAAAATAAATATTTTGTTTTTGATTTATCAATTGCTAGCTCAATTTGTTGTTGTTGAAATCGGAATACAGAAATATGCATTTCTCAAACTTTGATAATCGTAATTTCAGGGACAACATTGAATTGCCACTGGCGACCGAAAACTGAAAAAGCCTCTTTTGGCTGCGCTGACGGAAAACACTTTATTTTTCTTTTTCAAAATGCACTTTCTTTTTCTATTTTCAACTTTTATTTATGGTCAAGTTATTTTAGATTTTACAAGAGTTCTTTTCTTTAATTTCACTTTTAGTCAATTTTGCAATACACTTCTTTTTTTTTGATGCTTTTAGCTACAACTTTTCTCTAAATGTATGGTTTTCAAGTAGCCACTTGTTTTAGGCATATCTAATACACACTAATTGTTTTAAAAATTTTTTGTATTTTATTAAAATCTTTAATAAGATTCGCACACAAAATGATTCCATTTTTACTAAAAACGCGAACAATCGACCAAAAGACCGCATGGTCGTCCTCTCTAACGATTTTTTTTCTGACCGCTCCGAAGATTGTTTCGCCACTTGCGACCGCACGCGATTCAATTATTTTTCATCTGCTGCCTGCATCAAAATCTGTACTACCACCCGCTTCTTTGTTAGCATCGCGTGATGTCGCTTGCCAACCACACATACATACATATACGTACAAAAAAAAATTGAACGGCAGCCTTGGCCCATTATTGCCAACATTTGCCTTTTTGACCTGTCTGACATTTCTACATTTGACAGGCGTGGTACATATAGTTTTTTTTTTCGTTTATATATACTTATGGATACAGGGTGGTAACATTTGCTTATCTTTACGTTAATTTTAGTGGGAATAGTATTAATAGTGCAAGAAAATCAAAATCAAAACCCTTTTGAACTTTTTTTCCTTTAACAGGAGATTAAGGTATTAATAGAGACGCCGTAATGTGCGTTTCTATTGGACAAAAGTCAAAAGAGGTGTCAAACAGCAATTGCGCGATTTTATCGGCTGATTTTGAACATTTTCATATCTCGATTGAAGGTTCTAATGTAGCCGGCAGGTGGCTGAAATCAAAATTTGACATTTGCACTTCAATCGAGGTATGTTGCCGTATCTTTTAACGAATTGCAATCGCGTTGACAACTTCTTAACGTACTTCCAACGTTTTGAAAGTGGAAATCCGTAACAGTGTAAACTAGTGTAATAAAATAAATTGCATAATTCAATATATGGTTAAATTAAATTCAAATTACATATGATGCTTATAATTATAAAATCCATTTACCTAATATATAAATTATCGTTTTTCTGGTTTTAATTGTTTTTTAAAAAAAGGCCGAAGCCAACTTTATTACTCAAGTTATTTTTCTTAACTAAAAACTCTAAAATAGATGAATAAAATGCAGAGCCAAATAATCAGCAAACTACCAGACGGAGGTATCAAATTTTAAGTTGGTGTCGTTGTTGTTGCTTTTGCCAAAGCGTGGAAACTGAAGCGACTGCATTTATGCATTTTATGGGAATGGAATTTGCATGAGTTTAATTTTATCAAAGGTTTAACTTATTTGTTGTTAACTCCCCCTTCCTGAATTCAAGCGTCCTCGGTTGGATTGTCAAAGATTCTATTAAGTCCTTCGATGACTGATACTGAAAGATGGGGATGTTGGTTATCCAATGAATTTGTATTGGGTCTCTGAATTTTCATTTTTTTGCGGATGTAAAATATTGCCATGATTACTCCCAATGCTATTGTAATCGCAGTGCCTGTGGTTATGGATATCTTGTTGCTGACATCTAATGATTTGATGTAATCAGTATTTTTCACGTTCAATTCTTTAATCATTTCTAAGGATAATATTTCTTCAGTATAATTGTTCATGGACTTCGGTTGCAGCAAAGCAGGTAATGGTGCGTAAATTATAGTTTCATTTGAGGTGTATGTTGCACTTCCGATCCTTATAGTCTCATTGTGAAAACGTATTAAAAAAGTCCCTTGTAGCGTGGTTGTTTAATTATTTATGCAAATTGATCCATTGAATTGGTTTAAAAATATCAGTCCTTTTGATATTTCTTCTACCTCTGGTATGTGCTGATTGTTGATTAATTGACATGTTGGTATTTGGCTTGCTAATAGATTTGGTATACAAGTAGAATTGCTTAAGTTAAGTCATTTTTTTTTCGAACAAATTGATAGCTTATTATAAGTTTTACAATCATTTTTTATTCCATATACTTTATTTTTACATTGAAGTATTGACTCAAAATGTATTCTATTAATTTTTGTCTTGAATTTTACTGGTTTTAATATAATTTTTTTACAGTATTCAGTATTGGTTTCTGGTAAATTTATAATGTTAATAATCCTTTTGCCGTTTGAGGCTATTTTAACTTCTGAAAACTCTAGAGCTTCATCTATATTTAAGTACGGTATGTTTTCCTTATTGAAAATTTCTCTAGCAATTTTTATTTCGATATTTGACAAAATATAAGAGTTTATAATGTTAGCCTTTGCCCAATGAATGGCATACTCCATGTTAATTATTTCTTCTTTCATGAGGTCTAATTTATATTTTAACTCATTTACAAATTTATCTTTCGTGCTGTTTTCTGAGTTCACCACCTTTAAAACTTCATTGGTTCTATTTGTCATTTCATTTATTCTATCTATCGACATTCTATTAATGATTAATTGTTTGTTGTTATTTTCGAGGGCATTGTTTATTTTTTCTGTTAGAATTATTTGGTCAGAATGGTCTGGATTTCCGGCAATCCACTTCCACGTGCTACCAATAAAATCGAATGATCGCTTCATTTTCTTGTTTAACCTGAGTCTTTCCAAATGGTTTTTTATTTTTCCCATTTCGTCTACAAGGAATGGGTAGAAGAGATGGTCCGAATTTATTTTAGTCCTGATAGTTGTCTCTAAATTATTTATTGAATCTTCGTATCTCGTTAAGTCCATGATGTGAATAATTTTGAATGTCCCTGTTTGTAATTTTGCTATTCCCGTTTCGATTGTTACTAACTGAGAGTTTGTATAATCCAATATTTGTGAGTCGGCATGACATAATGCCAGGAAACAAATTATTAGCTGCAAGTAGAAAGTACAATTAGTTTCTTATTAGGCTTTTGTGTATTATTCTACCAGTCTCTGTCACTAGTGTACTTGTTCGGTCTTCTTTAACAATTTCTTTGACGTTTTGAAAATTTCGTTCCTAATCTTTTATTCCTTTTTACGTAAATGACTTGTCCAGGTAGGTAATGTTTAGGTTCTAGTTTTTTTCTATTGTGATATTCTAGGTCCTTTCGCTGTTTATTTTGTAATATTTCAATGTTTGCGTTTCTTACTCTTTCGTAGTCATCGGGCGTAAAATTTACATGTCTTCCAAAGAATAGGTCTACAGGTTTTTTTCCTGTCACCGAGTGTATGGAATGATTGTACTCCGATACCGCGCGTTCTAAAACTTCTTCAAAATTTCTATGTGTTCCATTTTCTTTAAGGCATCTTATTATTTCTACTAAGGTTGAGTGGAATCGTTCGATCTGTCCATTGGCCTGACTTTTGTATGGAGGTGCTGTGTAAACATCAATACCTAATTCGTCCTGCATCATGAATTTCATTGAGTCTGATTTGAGGGATGGTTCGTTGTCAATAACTATGGATTTAGGTACTCCAAAGGAAAATATAATGTCCCTAAGTGGTCTTCTTAAGTCTTGTATTGACCTACTTTTTACAATTTTTGTCTGCGCGTACTTTGTGAATTTATCGAGTGCTGTCATTACAATTTTCTTTTCTGTAAGGAATAAATCTATATGAACTGTGTGTCCTGGGAAGCTAGGTGTAGGGGTTTCACCTAGTTTTACCTGATTAGGGTGTCTTTCGTATTTATTTTGCTTACAAATCTGACAAATACTTGTTATTCTCTTTATTTTATTTAATATTGAAGGAAAGTAGTAATTTTCAAGTATCTGGGATTTATTTTCAATGGCGTTGCGGTGCGCGCGGCTATGCGTTTCTAAGATTATATTTTCTTGCTCTTGTTCATCGTTTACATCTTGAACAAGTTTTTGGGTGTAACGTGCCTTATAATTGGAAAATGAATAGGATAAATATTTTGTATGATTCCCATAATTCTTTCTTCGGTTTGGATGCCGTTTACTACTAAAGGACTTAAACGTCTTTTTAGGTGTGAAATTAATATTTCTTCTGTATAACTTGGTACTGTGATTATATGTCTATAAATTCCTGGAAATATGATTTTAACTTGATATGTCGCAATGTCATCAATTTTCAGAAAAATCTGGTTCTTAAAGACATTAACTGGGGCTTCAATACAAGGTATTAAGTCGTGGCTAGAGCTTTCATCGCTATGTTGGGGTTAATGAATTGATCTCGGTCGGTATTCTCGATAAAGTATCGGCTACAACATTTGTTTTGCCAGGTTTATAGATAAGCTGGTAATTATACTCTTCGAGGATTGCCTTCCACCTTTTCATTTTGGTGTTTGTATTTTTAGAACTCAAGGTATATGTGAGTGGTTGATAATCTGTAAATATTTTAACTTTTTTTGAACCGTAAAGGTAATTTCTTAGAGAATTAAGAGACCAAATTATAGCCAGCATTTCTTTTTCGTTTGCGGCATAATTTTCTTCAGTCTTTGATAAAGACCGTGAAATGAATGTTATGGGCTTATCGTTCTGGGATAGTACAGCTCCTATCGCGTAGTTCGAAGCATCAGTGGTTAATTCGAACTCTTTTTCGAAGTTTGGGTGAGTGAGTATTACTTCCCTTGAAATCAGAGCGTTTTTAATTTTTTCAAAAGATTCAATTGCATTTTCATCTAAACTGATTGGTTTACTTTTGGAGGCGTGTTTGGACACTCGTCCATCTTCCCCTCGTAAAAGATTTGTTAGAGGTTTTGCAATCTTGGCATAATCTCTAATAAATCGCCTATAATAGCCTGACATTCCGAGGAATGAACGAAGCTCTTTTAACGTTTTTGGTGATGGCATTTTGGCTATTGCTTCAACCTTGGAAGGGTTGGTTTTAATTCCGTCTATTCCTACAACGTACCCTATAAATTCCACATCCTTCCTTAAAAATTCACACTTGTCCAACTGCACCTTCATATTTGCAGCTTCAAGTGTTTTCATAACAATCTTTAAATTTTCGAGGTGTTCCTCTAAATTCTTTCCAAAGATAATAATATCATCGATGTACACATAGCATCTTTTACCTATGTGTTGTCTGAGTATGTCATCCAGTGCCCTTTGAAAAATGGCTGGTGCATTTTTCAGCCCAAAGGGTAACCTAAGGAATTCATACTTTCCGTCCGAGAGAACTTCTTGAATTTCAGGCATCGGATACCTGCGGGAACGGTGACATCATTCAATTTTCGATAGTCGATGACCTTGCGGTACTTTTTTTCTCCGGATGCGTCCATTTTTTTTGGGACAACCCATACCGGTGAATTATAAGGAGATCTTGATGGTCTTATGATACCATCAGCTAAGAGTTCTTCTACCTGTTTTTCGACTTCTTCCTCTAGTGCCATGGGATATGAGTAGGTCTTGGAATAAATAGGCGTATAATTAGTTGTTCGGATTTCTCCTTTTATTGTAGTAGTGTATGTTAAATTCATATTGGGGCCCGAAAATAGGTGTGTACAACTTCTAACTAGATTCGTTAACCTTTCTTTTTGGTATTCGGTTAAATGTGAAATTCGTAAATTTATATTATTTACGTCCTGTGCACCCTGTTGTTTTAAAGGAATTTTAATATTTGGTGAAATTATCATGTAACTTTTGTCTGTATGAATTGTAGCCTTCAATTGCCTAAGGGTATCATTTCCTATGATACCGTGGAATATTTTTAGTGATGGCAGTATGAAGAATTTAAGTTTGCCTGTTTTTTTTCCAAAAATGTCTATAAAAGTGTGGTGTGTTATTCGAATATTTCCAGCAACTGAATTTATAGAAAATGGTATCTCATTTGATAAAGGATTTCTGATTCGTGTAGATTGAATGTAGTTTTTATTGGATCCTGTGTCAATAAGGAATTTAAGGGTATCTTCATCTCTCGTTCTAAATTCGAAGTACTGGAGAGAAGATTCAGTTAATCTAAAAAATATATGTTGTCAGTTTCCAAGCTTTTCTCATGATCCTGTTCTATTCTAGGATATTCACCTTCAGCTGATTGCTGACAATTATCCTGCTGAAACTGCCCTGTATATCCTTGATTTGGATCGGGAATATCTTCCTGATACCCTGTAATTGGATAGATTTGATTATAACAGATATCGTAGTTGTTAGCTGTTTCTACAAAGGGGTTTTGATTATCATAGGTTTCATAATTATTAACTGCCTCTACAAAAGGATTTGTGTTTACGAGGAAGTTTCTCTGAGCTAGTTGAGCACCCTGTCGCTTTAGAGCAAAGTTATTTTGATTGAAATTAGGCCTATTCTGATAATTCACTTGTCGTGTGTGTATTGATGGATCGATTTCCATTGGTACTGGAGGTTTGGGTGGTAAGTTTGATCTATTGTTAAATCTGTTGTTGACCATATTGTCGATACGTCCAATTGTTATTGTTGTTAGAAAAATTTGGTTTATTAATTTGAGCGGAGTATGGATTAGGATAGAATCTAGCTTGTGGCACGTGTGACAGATCTGGGAAGAAACGATTGCCTTGCTGTGGCAATGCGTAATTATTCTGTCGGGGTGGTCTGTATGGAGGTAACGGAATGCTTGGTTTTCTGAAGGGATTCGGTTTGTGTATGGAATTCATCCTATATGCCATATTATCTAATTTCTGGCACAATTGTAGTGCTTGCGGTAAAGTGGTAAGTTCACGTACACTCAAAAGTCTTGGCAATTCGCCGTTGAGTCCTCTAATGAACGTATCTTATGACTTTTCACGATAGGCATTAGTCATTGTTTGCAATGAGTCTTCACTTAATTCCAAGCATGCGATTTTGTCTAATATTAAAGAAAGATACTGATAAATGTGTTGGTAGAACTCAGTAACCGTATTATTGCGTTGGGTCAATGTTACCATCTCATATTCAAGGGTACCTAAATCCCTCTTGTCTGAATAGTGCATCATCAGACATTTTTTTATCTTACCCCAATCCTGCATGATTCTAAAACTGTATCAGCCTCTCCTATTATTTTGTGTCGGACCGTATGCAAGATGGCATAATATTTGGGAGAGCCTTTTATACTTTCGTAGGCATCAAAAATCCTGTCGACTGTCTTACGCCAGGAGTTAAATTCTCCTAGTTTACCGGAAAATTCCCTCAAGCTTTTTGCAATATCGGGCACTTTGTCTAATTCGACCACATTCGTTGCACTAAATGGTACACTATAGTTAGTTTCGTCACTTTCTATGAAAGGGTTATTAAGATTTTGTACCGTTAGGGTGACTAAATCGGTTATTTGTTTTTTGAGTGTTTCGTCCATTGTCTGACGTTTGACTGAAAGTAGTTTGTCTAATTAAACTAATTTTCCTTAATTTATCTGCTAATTCTTCGGGTGTAGTCTCAGGCATTCTTCACAGACACAATCAATAAAGGTAAATCTGCACTTAAATTCTTCACTTTCCTTTGAATTTAATTTCGTATTTCCGAAAACTTTCCGACAAAAACTATTATTATTTTCTTTTTTTTCTAAAAAAACTCGAAATTTTCAATAAGATTTTCGATAGATTTCCTTACACTAGAAAATATTTCATAATAATTGCTATATTTTCCTCAAAACTTTTTAAAATTTCTTATTTTTATAATTTTTCAATAAATTTCTTTTAACACTTTTATAATTTTTTCACTTCTTAAATATTAAAAACTAACTCACTATAACCATTTTTTTCGGTCATCAACGAATTTTGTACGGTAGGTGTAGTCCTTTTCCTGATGTACTGGGGCACCGTCTGGTAACGTAGTCCTTCGATTGTTTGGCCGAAAAAAATATCCAGTCCACTGGCCAAGGGCTCCACGTCTGAAGTTGGTTCCCAAAGATTTTTATTTAGCTGATCCTTCTCATCTGCAACTTTTAATTACTTTGGGCCCCACGTTGGGCGCCAATTATCGTTTTTCTGGTTTAAATTGTTTTTTAAAAAAAGGCCGAAGCCAACTTTATTACTCAAGTTATTTTTCTTAACTAAAAACTCTAAAATAAAAGAATAAAATGCAAAGCCAAATAATCAGCAAACTACCAGACGGAGGTATCAAATTTTAAGTTGCTGTCGTTGTTGTTGCTTTTGCCAAAGCGTGGAAACTGCAGCGACTGCATTTATGCATTTTATGGGAATGGAATTTGCATGAGTTTAATTTTATCAAAGGTTTAACTTATTTGTTGTTAACTTATAAACTATTTACTGCCAATTTAAAGTGCGTCGCATTTCGAATATTTTTAATTTGGGGTGGTAAGGAGTTCCAAAGCTTGACATCACTGACAAAGAACATACGAGAAGATGTCGAATAATTAAATTTAGGTACTAGGATATTGCATGTTCTGGTTGAGTGGGAAAAGCACAATTTAGAAAACAAATAATGAGGGCAACGGGTATTAATGAGCTTGTGAATGAAAATTAAATTACGAATACAGTAAAACTGGGTAATATCACAGTTGAGAATTTGCACCGTATAATTGGAGATGTGGTCATATTTTCTTTTAGAAAAAACATATCTCGCAGCCGTGTTTAAAGCCAACTGCAAGATATGTTTCGATGCTACATCTAGGGTTCCATACACCAGTTCACTATATGAAAGGAGCGGTAATCAAAACGTCTTAACGAGCTTTAGCTTCATTTCCTGACTGCAAAAATCTGCTGAAATCCACAACTTTCTGATGATCATATAGATCTTCTTAACCATATGGTTAATATGATCCCTGCAGCTTAGATTAAAGTTGATTTTAAACCCTTAATTGGTTACACTCCTTTCATATTTGATAGCCAAGCCGTCCAAGGTTATGGAGGGCAGCGATTCACGATCATAGTTATTGTGTGATATAAGTATGGCTTGCGTTTTAGATGCATTTAATTTTAAATTGTTTTCTATAGCCCATCGATGTATCCTACTTAGATCTTCATTAACCCTACATATCAAATCTTCACAGAGTCCAATAGGCCTCAAAAGATAGACTTGTGAGTCATCTGCATGGAGATGTATCGATACATGCTCACAGCAGTGGATAATGTCATTTATAAAAATGCTGAACAAAATCGGACCCAAAATCGACCCTAGAGGCACTCCTGATAATATTTTTTTTAGACTCGATAGGCTATTTTAATTACGCACTCGTTGAAACCTATCTGTTAAATAACTTTTTACCAATTGCAAAGCATGAATTCCGAAACTAAAATATTTATCCAACTTATTCAACAATACATCATAATTAAAAGTCTCAAACGCTTTGGAAAAGTTTAACAATACTAAGATAGTCAGATCTCCTCGATCATAGCTTGGACGTATTTCCTCCATAATTTTAAGCATAGCTGTAGCGCAGCTGTGACCTGCTCTATAGCCCGATTGATTTTCAGTCAGCATGTTATATTTATTGAGATGGCTAACAATTTGTTTGGATAAGAATTTTTCGAATACTTTTAATAAGACTGGCAAAATACTAATGGGACAAAAACTCTCAAGTGATATTGCAGGATTCTTTTTTGCTACGGGGGTTAGGGGGTTACGTTTGCTATTTTTCATGTTTCAGGAAAAACTCTTACGGCTAAAGAAAAATTTATAATGTGGGTCAACGGTCCAATTATAGAAGGTAAAATCATTTTAATAAATTTAAGACTAATTTCATCTTCTCCACTAGCATTAGATTTTATAGCAAAAATGCATTTCAAAATGTCTGCATTGCTTGCCATTTCAAAATCGAATTTATTTATAATTTGCAATTGATAATTATCAATTAATATAATTTTTTAATTTTTTAACAACGAGAAATTCTTTTTTACTGTGTTTAGAAGTGGTTTGGATTGGAAAGTCATTGTTTCGAGGGTATGGATGTTATCCAGTATAAATTCCATTGTATGAACATAAGTTGTTGTATTTATAATATCGCTAGCTTAGAGTGCAAAGGCGCTAACTGCACTTTTTGAATTTTTTGAGGAGAGACAAAAAACTGTATAAAGAAATTTACATTATATTTTGTAAATTTTTTTGAATGGAATTTTATTTGAATTGTTGTTACATACATATACAGTAAAAAAAAATTTTAAAAAAAAGTAGTATCTTTGATTTAGAAGAATTTTTTTGTCATTTAGCACCCTTTCTGTTGCTATTTTTGATTTGCGCGTATCATTTAGCACCTTTTCTATAAAAAATTATATGAACATTTTTCTTATTTGATGTTAGAAACAGCAATAAATTAATTTTAACGGAGCGCGAACGCACAACCAGCCCAATTTAGCAACAATCACATGTGTTTAATGAACTTAGCGCGCGCTTTTTGACAGCTATGTACATGGCACTTTTGCGCATCAACACGAAACCATATGAAATAAAGAGTAACCAACCTTTTTTTTTTTTTTAACGATGTATTTTTTAATTCTCTTTTGTTCTGCATTAAAATCTCAATTTTGTAAAAAAGTGCAGTTAGCGCCTTTGCACTCTAAGCTAGCGATATGCAGGATTTTGTTGTAGTCCTCAATAGGAGCTAGATCTTCTATTTTCACCGGTACGTATCCATTGTTGTTGTTCAAGTCCTGTATGTCGATAATGTTTGCTGTGGCTATTGTGCATATCAGTAGTATCGCCAGGGACGTCATCTGTAAAACTTTTTATTTACTACGTACACCTTATAGTAGGGTTTTCCTTATTTTGATATTTTCTTTCTTGTTTTACATGTGTCTTGTAATACTTGTGTTTAGTTTGTGCATTTTCCAAATGTTCGTCATCCACTTTTGTGGCAATTATTTTCCTTTATAAAATTAACTCCTTCTACTGACTGTACATCTGTTCTACCCTTATTTAATTTGTTTATGTATTTATTCTTTTTTTCTAAGATTAAATCGTGTATTTCGGGATATTTATCTTCATGGATTTTTCCGTTTAAGAAATCAATTGGCCTAACTCCCGTAGTACTGTGAATTGTGTTGTTGTAGAAGCTAATAATTCGTAGTATCTTTTCTTCAATGGCCTCGTCTTTATTTCTCTCATCGTGTCTTAACAATCTTATGTGTTCGTTAATAGTATTGTGTAGCCGTTCAATATCTGCATTTGAAGTGTGATTGCTGTTGGAAGTGTAGTGTATTGAGATATTTTCGTCACTCAGGAATTGTTGTATGGGGATGGCTTTAAAACCTAACTCATTATCTACTATTATTTTTTCCATTTTGCCATATGTACTTATGTATTGCAATAGTTTGAGTTTAAATTCCGTCCAGGTTCTTCCATTGATTTTAAATGCTGGTGCGAATTTTGTAAATTTATCTATTGTTGTCATAAAAAGTTGTTTATTTAGGGTGTAGAAAACGTCTATGTGTACAATTTCTCTTGGTTTGGATGGCGTTTCAGTTATTTTATACGGGATTTTCGCTGGGTTTCTTTCATATTTCTCGATGGCACAAACTTCGCAGTTATTTATAAACTGGGTTATTCTCAACTTCAATTTGGGGTTATAAAATTGGATTTTCAATTCTTCGAAGACTGCTTGTATGCCTCTATGATTTTTGGATAAATGTTCCCTTTCAATAATTTCGGTAAGTTTAGTTTCATCTTCTATGTCTTCTATTTTTTGAAAGCATCTTATTACTTTAAGATTTGCAAAGAGTTCTTCATAGACAGTTTTAAATGTTGAAAAGAATTCATTGTCTATTAGAAATGCGTTTAGGTGCTTAGGTTTAAAGTGATGATTGTCGACTCTCAGTCTAAGGTTTTCATTTCGATAGTTTTTCTGATATTTTTGAATATTTCCTTGTTTCTTGTTTTTGCTGAGCCGGATGTAATTTTCTTGATAATTATTGGGTTTTTGAACATGTTAATGGGTGACGTGCATTCTTTTATTGTTGGGGAATTTAGCTCGAGTGCGTTTATGTTTACAGGATCGATTCTGGATAAAGCGTCTGCATTGCTATTCTTTGTTCCTTTTTTATACTTGATTTCATAGTCGTATTCTGATAGTTTTAGTCTCCATCTGACCAATTTAGAATTCGGTTCTTTAATTGAGAAAAGCCATGTTAATGGTTTGTGATCTGTTTCAATTAAGAATTTTCGTTCAAAGATATAAGGTCTAAAGTACTTAGTTACCCAGACTACTGCAAGTAGTTCTTTCTCGATTTTACTGTAGTTGATTTCGTGAGTGTTAAGCGTACGACTGGCATAGCATAATGGATGGTTGTCCTGTGAGAGCACTGCTCCTAGAGCGTAGTTGCTAGCGTCTGTAGTAACCGTAAATTTTTTATTGAAGTCAGGGTACTGTAGAATTGGGTCATTGGTTAGTAATCGCTTTAACGTTTTGAAACTTTGGATGTACTCAGGGTTTTTTACGTTGATTTTTGAATTCTTTTTTAGAAATTGAGTCATTGGCTTTGCTATCTTCGAGTAGTCTTTGATGAATTTGCGGTAATACCCCGTTAAGCCTAGAAATGACTTGATTTGTTTTGGAGTTCTCGGAATTGGAAACTTCACAACGCATTCTATTTTCTTTGGGTTTGGCTTTATACCGTTCGGCGTTATTATGTGGCCAAGAAGTTCTGTTTCTTTTTTTAGAAATTCGCACTTATCTAGTTGAACTTTCAAATTGGCTTGTTTTAACTGTTCAAATACCAAATTAAGTGAGTTGAAAAAATAATAATGTCGTCCAAATAGACGAGGCAAATTTTGTTGATCAGGTTGCCTAAAATATTATTCATGAGGCGTTGAAACGTTGCTGGGGCCATTTTTAGACCAAAAGGCATTCTAAGAAATTCATAATGCCCTCCTTCTACACTGAATGCGGTTTTATGTGTCCTCCTCTGCAATTTCGATTTGATGAAACCCCTTCGCTAAATCAAGGGTAGTAAAATATTGGCATCTTCCCAATTTGTCTAATATTTCATCGATATTGGTGATTGGATACATGCCATCAATCGTTACTTTATTGAGTTTTCGATAGTCGATAACCAATCTCCATTTATCCCTTCCACTTGAATCCGATTTCTTTGGCACAATCCATATAGGTGCATTAAATGGTGAATTGCTTGGCCGAATTATTTGGCTATCAAGCATTTCTTTTATCTGAATATCGACTTCATCCTTATGGATGTAAGGATACCTATAGGATTTGGTGTGAATTGGAACATCGCTGGTGTTCCGAATTTTATATTTTATTGCATTGGTAAAGGATAAATTTGTTCCTTATTGAAAAAATATATCTTTATATATATATGTATCTTTATATTTTTTCAGGCATTTAAGTAGCTTTTGGTTTTCCTCTGAGTTTAGATGTTGTAGCCTGATTTTTCCAATTAATGGATCGAACCATGGCATTTCATTGTAGATACAAAAATTTTCTGTTGTCACCTTTGTTACTTCGGTATCTTTTTTTGGATGTCATCTTTGCACGATGCGTTAGTTTTTATTTCTGTTTTAAAATTTTCTATTTTATAGATTCCTTCTTTAACAATTGTCTCCCCGCTTGTAGATTTCTTTTCGTTTAACAAAATTAAACCGTTTTCTAAGTTAAAAATTAATTTTACTTTATTCTCGCCGTCTTCGCGAAAATGAATAGGTAAAGACTTATTATTAATAATTATTTCCGGAATTGCGTAATCAATTTTTGCTTTAAAATGTCTTAGAATATCATTTCCTATTAGGCCATCGTACTGGTCGTGAAATTTGTAAACAATAAATTCAAATGCTTCATCTGAATCCTCAAATTCTTTAAAAATTGGTATTTTCACTTTTTCTTTGGCTATAACCGTATGTTTGAGGGTTTTAATGGATATGTTCTCGGATAGAACACTCCATTTTGGGTCACAGATATTTGGATTTAAAATTGAGTTAGTGGCACCAGTGTCAATTATAAGATTCAAATATCCTAATTTGGTTTTTATCTTTATAAATGGTAATTTTCCTCCGAGGCGCGTGAAGGAAAATTTTAGGGTTTCTGCATTATTAATGTCCATGGGTTCTGGAATTGGTTGCCTATGACCGTTTCCTTCAGGGTAAAGGCCTTGTTGGTTGTTTTGTCGGTTGTTCCCGCTATTGTAGTTTCTGTTGTTGTAGTCATTGTTTTGTCGATTGTTTGCGTTATTGTAGTTTCTGCTATTGTAGTCGTTCCTCCTATTACCATACGTGTCGTTAAATCTATCGTTACTACGATTGTTATTGTTGGGTCTATTACTTTGTTCGTTACGTCGATTATAAGTATTATTTTGATTTGTTTCATTCCGAATACTAGGTCTAGGAGTCCTTAGTCTTGTTTTAATTTCATTATTAAAATCTACCGTCGTTGTCTTGAATGTTGTCGCTCTTAAATCATCGAAAAGGTCTTCCGTACTTTTACGGTAGCCGAAATTGTTATGTAAGACTTCTTTTATGTCCGCCCATGACGTAGCGTGACAGTTTATCTCGATTATTTCCCTTGCTCTACCCCTCAATCTACTCTTTATAAGGTCTGAAAATAGACCTTGGGACAAGGGGTCAAAATTAGGCTTAGAAATGTTGATAGATCCCTAGTGTCCCCGTGAAACTCTGGTAGGGATCCCAAATATTTGACTGGGTCAAAATTTAAATTATTTGCCATTACCGTGTATTAATAATAAAAATAATAAAAAAAAGAATTTGTTATTTTTCGAACGGTCTTACTATTGCTGTTCCGACTGGATTAGGTTTTTGTAGCCTCGGCAACTCCCTCGGTGTTTCTGGTTTCTTTTTTTCTGCCTGTCGTCTTTGCTGGTACTCGTCGAAATCCCAGGTGTCCTCGCTATCTGAAAGCACTTGAGAAGTTCCAATGGTGTAATATCCTATTTCTACAGGATTATTCACAAGCTGACCCTTATCCAATTCGTTAAGGGGTGTAGGACTCTGGAATGGAGACTTTCAAATCTTTTTTGTGTTCACTTTTTAATTGATGATCTTTCGCCAACTGATGATCTTTCCGGGTGTGGAATGGAGCCTTTCAAATTTTTTTTGTGTTCACTTTTTAATTGATGATTTTTCACCAACTGATGATCTTTCCGGGTGTTCACTTTTTAATTGATGATCTTTCACCAACTGATGATTTTTCCGGAAGTGGAATGGAGCCTTTCAAATCTATTTGTGTTCACTTTTTAATTGATGATCTTTCACCAACTTCTTCACTTTTTAATTGATGATCTTTCACCAACTGATGTCGGTACCGCACTAAGAAAAAAATTTCAACATTCACTAAACACTTTCTTTATGTTGGGTAGAATGTTGCGGTATCCTACCGACTGCGCCAGTTTTTGGTTTCACAAATACTGAATGCGCCAGTTTTTGGTTTCACAAAAATAAAAAATTTAAATTTTTTAGAGTGAAAACTTATTTTATTGAATTCTAAAATCGAACTGCTTTACTCTAAAAATTACAGAATTTATATATCTTAAAAATTGTTCTTAACCTACCACAATCAATACAACGTAAGTGTTGTCGTATTTTGTTTTGCTCTACACAAGTTGGTATATTTTTGCTGACATAGGAATAAACCAATTTGTGTAGTTAAGTGGTTGTCGGCAAGGCGCCGTAAAAATTATTCGAAGTTGTTTTGTTTACAGTTCATGCGACAAGTGTTGTTCTAGTTTTACGTTTCGCATATGTAGGCGGTAAAACGTTTATGAAATTGAAGACCTGACGTGGTGCCGAAATTGTGTTGTAGTAAAAGATTCCTTGGAATCGGATTGCGGCATGTGTGAATTATGGTTGAACTTCGCATGAAAACGTCTGGTGGTCTAGATAGTGATTTCGTAAATTACTTTGTGGATTATGAATAAGGCAACGGCCGGAAAGATTGTGAAATGGGAAAGTTAAACATAGGCAAAAGTGCCGGCTTGATTCCTCAGAACTGTATTCTGGCAAGTGCATGAACTTGATATGTGAAGTGCAATGGTCTAATTTATAATTGAACTTCACATGAAAAATAAAATACGTTTAATTGGAAAAAAACAAATGCGAAGTATAATTTATGGTTTACATATGGCCCACACAGACCTATGTAGCAAGTGGCTTAAATGTAGGGTTTTATTATGGCAACTAAACTGAACAAATTGTCGAAAAAATTAATTTATTAAGAAAATATGGACTTGGAATTATTCATTCATTCGGTTCCAACTTTCTCATTTTACAATAAATTTTCTTTTGTTTAGTCGTATTTTTTATGTAATAGTATCAGCTTTACGTAAACGAAATAAAATTTGAAGTTATTCAGCGATTTCTATTTTTTTGTGGCCACAAGTACACTGCAAAATTTGATTTTTATAAACATCTGGCCTGTTTTCATCGATATCTTCTGAACCACTTATGGACATAAAGATTTAAATACATAAGTTTGTTTTTCATTTTAATAACTTTAATTTGGTATCAAAAGCGATTCAGTTAAGTATTTCTAGCTCGAGATATGAATTTCAAAGTGAAAAGAGGTCGAACAAATTAAAAAACCATAATATCTCATAAACTGTATCATAAAAAAAATGTTATTTTCATTTCCGAATTCAGCGCAAAAAAACACATAAGAAAAGTAATCTCTTATCAAAGGAACAAAAATAAAAAATTTTTTTGTATCGATGGTTCTCAACAAATTGTCGAAAAAATTAATATATTCAGAAAATGTTACATTGGATTCTCTCATTCAATTGTTTCTAACGTTGTTATTTTATGATTGACTTTCTTTTGGTATATCTGAATTTTTGCATAAGAGTATTAGCTCTACGAACATAAAGCATAATTATTTTTGTTTATTTTATTTCTATTTTTCCGTGGCCATAGAATCAAATATAAAATTTGATTTTTTTTAAATCTGGCCTGTTTTGATCGATATCTTTTGAACCGCTTACTCAATAGAATATATAATTATACATTTATATTATTTGAAAATAATAATTTTTAGGACAATACCGCGAAGTCTCAATTTAATATTTAGGTAAATTGCTAAGTTTAATAAAAAACAAAAACCGCCTTAAATGACTTCGCTTTAAATTAAAAAACCCGTAACTATTTAAAATAAATAAACACGAAATTTTTTAAAAAATTTTGGGATGCATTTCGACTTTACAGTCATCATCAGCCAATCGATTTTATTAGACTAAACTCTAAACTAACAATTAAAAGTAATAATTGTAATACAATAAAAATAAAACTAAACATGAAACATAAAATTGCGCAAAAAACATAAAACAAAAAATAAGCCCTGAGAAACAATTGTAAAATTATAAACATAATATAAATAAACTAAAACCCATTAGAAAAAATTCACTTGTTGCAGGTGTTTATTTAGCATACTTTACTAAGTTGAAAAGAGATGACCTGATCGGAGCTTCCATTGTGTTCATCATAATGTTTTGGTTCTTCTGCATGTAAATGCTCTCATAGGCATCTAAGCTTCTGTCGTCGATTATGTGTTTTAATAATCTTAATTTTTTTATTGTAAAGCTGTGCGAATTTTCGATTGCATGTAAAGCAACAGCTGATTTGGTCGGTCTCTGAAATTTGATGTGTGTTATATGTTCGTTGAACCTTGTTTCTATGTTTCGCTTAGTTTGTCCGTAATACTTCTGCTCGCACTCGTTGCATGTGATTTCATATATACCCGCCTTTTTTAAATTCTCAGTCTTGTCTTTTGTGGTTCCTAATTTATGTTTTAGTTTTTCATTTGAGGAGAAAACCAGATCTATGTTATGTTTTTTAAAAATTCTTTTTAATTTGTTTGTTATTATCGGTGCAAAATGTATTTTTAAGCGTTTGTTGTCAACAGTTGTATTTATTGTTTTTAGTGTTGTTGAATTAAGTCTTTTTATTGTTTTATTGTTTTTCAACCATTTTCGTCACTATTTCCTTGTCATATCCATTTAGTTCAGCAGCATATTGGATGTAATTTAATTCTTCCATGTAATTTGCTACATTCAAAGGTAGTTTACATAGTCTAAAGACCATACTATTGAAGGCTGCTTTTTATATTGAATAGGACAGTGAGAGTCGCTTGGAGTGTATCTAGGAATGTTTGTTGGTTTCCTGTACACCTTGACATCCAATTTATTATTTAAATTTCTATTTACTACCAAATCTAGAAAAGGTAAATTTCTATCTTTTTCTAATTCAAAGGTAAATTTGATAGACGGCCATTTCGAATTTATGATTTCCATAAAATCTTGGATCTTATTCGGGTGGATGCAAGCAAAAATGTCATCAACATACCTTAACCATACAGTTGGCAAATTACCTTCAGCTTCTAAATCTTTTTCAAAATTGGACATGAACAATTCAGCCAAAAACGGTGACAATGCATTTCCCATAGTTGTACCTTCATTTATTTTGTAGAATTTATTTAAAAACTGGCAACAGTTGTCTTCCATACAGAGTTTTGTTGCATTGAAGTATATTTCTTTCTTTTTTTCATCAAGTTCCCTTTCATTAAGCCAGTCTTTTAAAAAATTTAGCGTTTCTTGTATAGGGACACTAGGAAAAAGAGCAACAACATCAAAGGAAATTAAAACTTCTTCTTCTTTCAAAATAACGTTGCTAATTTTTTCCACAAACTCAAACGTGTTTTTGACACTTTTGTTGAAACCTTGGTGGTATTTTTTAAATTCTTCCACTAGCCATTTAGGTATTTTTTCCGTTGGTGAATCTATATTGGAGATAATTGGTCTCATTTGTAGAATTGGCTTATGAGTTTTCGGTAAGCCGTAAAGTTTTGGGACTGATGGATTTGCAACCATTAACTTCCACTTAACTTTTGCGCCAAAAATTTGTTGAATATCTTTCAATAATGCGGATGTTTTTTTGACCATACTTGGCAGTGGAGTTTTTTTAAGATCAACAAAGTTGTTAGCTGAAGTTATTTCACACATTTTTTCATCATATTGTGCTCTGTCCATTATGACTAAATCTCTACCTTTATCAGACTTCATGTACACACAATTTTTCTGTCGTAATTTTTTAATAATTACTGTGTCACTTGATTGTTTACCGATATTTTTTGGTCTTATTTTTACAAATTTTTCTAAAACAGGCTTGACTTCGCTTCTTATTTTTTCTTTTTTCAATTCTGGTAAAAACTTGATACCTGTTTCAATATCAGCAACAATATCTTCAAAAGGGAGTTTTCTAGGTTTGGCTGTATAGTTCAGTCCTTTTCGTAATACATTCATCTCTTCTTCATCGAAAACTTGTGACGAAATGTTGCGCACGAACTTGTCGGTATCTTTTTTGTAATTTTTGTGGTTATTTTTAGATATAGTTTTATTATTGCTAGTTAGTTGTTTGAATTTTTTATTTAATTTCTTTTGTTTAGCTAAGCACAGTTTTGCTATTTTGTGGCTGCATTCGTCTTGAAATCGTAGAATATCACTAAAATCCATATTTTTCGCTAACCATAAATGTGTGTTATAAACTTCAATTTCAGTGTTAGAAATTTTGCTATATGTGTGTCTAGTTTCTAAGTTTAACCAAATTTTTTTACTTTTCTTTAACATAGCTTCCGTTCTATTATTATTGACATTGCACCTGATTTGAACAAATTTTGGAGTCACGTTCTTTTTAGTGCACTTTTTAAGAAAAAATAGATCAGCTTTCAAAAGATGTAGTTTAGTTTTGAGTCTAAAAAATGAATTTTGTTGTATTTGTATTGTTGGTTGGCCAGCCATTATTATTATATTATTTGAAAATAATTATTTTTAGGACAATACCGAGAAGTCTCAATTTAATATTTAGGTAAATTGCTAAGTTTAATAAAAAACAAAAACCGCCTTAAATGACTTCGCTTTAAATTAAAAAACCCGTAACTATTTAAAATAAATAAACACGAAATTTTTTAAAAAATTTTGGGATGCATTTCGACTTTACAGTTCAGCCAATCGATTTTATTAGACTAAACTCTAAACTAATAATTAAAAGTAATAATTGTAATACAATAAAAATAAAACTAAACATGATACATTAATTAATTCAACAACACTAAAAACAATAAATACAACTGTTGACAACAAACGCTTAAAACTACATTTTGCACCGATAATAACAAACAAATTAAAAATAATTTTTAAAAAACATAACATAGATCTGGTTTTCTCCTCAAATGAAAAACTAAAACATAAATTAGGAACCACAAAAGACAAGACTGAGAATTTAAAAAAGGCGGGTATATATGAAATCACATGCAACGAGTGCGAGCAGAAGTATTACGGACAAACTAAGCGAAACATAGAAACAAGGTTCAACGAACATATAACACACATCAAATTTCAGAGACCGACCAAATCAGCTGTTGCTTTACATGCAATCGAAAATTCGCACAGCTTTACAATAAAAAAATTAAGATTATTAAAACACATAATCGACGACAGAAGCTTAGATGCCTATGAGAGCATTTACATGCAGAAGAACCAAAACATTATGATGAACACAATGGAAGCTCCGATCAGGTCATCTCTTTTCAACTTAGTAAAATATGCTAAATAAACACCTGCAACATGTGAATTTTTTCTTATGGGTTTTAGTTTATTTATATTATGTTTATAATTTTACAATTGTTTCTCAGCGCTTATTTTTTGTTTTATGTGTTTTGCGTAATTTTATGTTTCATGTTTAGTTTTATTTTTATTGTATTACAATTATTACTTTTAATTGTTAGTTTAGAGTTTAGTCTAATAAAATCGATTGGCTGATGATGACTGTAAAGTCGAAATGCATCCCAAAAAATTTCGTGTTTATTTATTTTAAATAGTTACGGGTTTTTTAATTTAAAGCGAAGTCATTTAAGGCGGTTTTTGATTTTTATTACCTAAATATAATTATACATGTTTATTTTTTATTTTAATACCTTTGATTCTAGCTCAAGATATGAATTTTAAAGTGAAAGAAAGTCGAAAAAATGAAAAAACCACAATATCTCGAAAATTGTGCCATTCAAAAATTTTTTATTTTCATTTCCGAATTCAGCAGTAAAAACTACATAAGAAAAGTAACTTCTTATCAATGGAACATTTTGAGTGTAAACTAGTGTTATTTTCGAGGCTCGAAAATGTTCTCAGTTTTCGAGGCTTTTCGAGTTTTCAGGAATAGCCTTATTAAAAAAATCTCAAAATTACCAAAAATATTGTATTGTGCTCTATGTAGAAACATAAGTAGGAAATCAATAAAAGGTGAATTTTTTTGATTAAAAAACTTTTGGTACAAAATTATTGCACCATTGAAGACGTTTTTAAAGGGGGAGGGGGGCGGCAATTTTTCAACTGTCAGGGGCGGCAAGTTTCTTAATCCGGGCCTGTAGATACCAATGGATTTGAATCCCACAGCGGGTGGAAAAGAAAAAAAAATAAAAATAAAATAAAGTCACAAGCAGCAAATCATGAATTTCAATGACCAAGAAGATTTCTCTTAAAACTTATATGAGTATCATAGCAACCTCTTAAGTTTTTAGGTAAACTATCCCACAATGTAGCAATTCTGATTGAGAACGATCTTTCAAACTGAGAAGATGGGATCTTACAGTAAACGATTTGCAAGTTTCTAACAGAGCGAGAGAACGTAAAGAGTTGAGCAAGGTACACGGGGGTCTGAAATTTGATAACTTTATGAAATGCAATCAGAAGTCTAAAATGAACAAAGTCAGAAAATGAGCAATATAAAAGTCTTACAATATGGTTTGAAATATGATCTCTGTGAGGAACATTGTACAAAAACCTTATAACTCTCATGTCTTTGATTGTGTATTATACTAAGCGGATGTTAATTTTGCGTAATCGAAAGTGCTAAACATTCTGACTGTTATATCCAATTTGTCTCATGAGGTGCAATTACTTAAAGAAAAATTATCTGATTTGAGTAATAGTCAAGCCAAATGAACTTTGTACCCTCAAGTAATTTGCCTAAAAACAAAATAAACTCAAATCAAATCACAGTTGAAACGTCGTTACTACTCGCGCTCGTGCTATGGCATCGCCACATATCATCGGCACATTAGATAAGAGTGCAAGTACTCTTTTAATTAAATCCGCTGATGTAAGAGAAAGCGTTTCTTTAACTTCTACGGCTACAAATGTTGCTGCAAAAAATTCAACTTAAGAGTCTAATGCTAGCGGATCTTTGTTATCTCCATCAGTGTTAGAAAAACAAAAACAATCTTCAGCTGTTCTGAGTGATGTTTGCTCTGTTGTTGACACCCTTTCATCTTCTCCTTTGCCTACTCCAACAAAACAAAAAGCAAAAGAAAGGTATGAAAAAAAAATAGAAAAAAGGTCATTGTTGGCAGTAATGTTAATAATGAGCTTGATGTTGCTGTTCGTAAGAGAATTTTACATATATCTTCTTTCAAACCATCGGTTACTGCGGATAATGTAATCGATTATGCTGCTGCTCACACTGATATACAAAAACCCCATATCAGCTGTTACAGACTGGTAAAAAATGATGCCGATGAGAGTAAAATAAAAAGAATCAATCAAAAAGTTGAATCCCTGGGTTGAATGTCAAAGTCGTGAAAATTTTTGCACCGTATAAAATTCTGTATTATTTTTTTAATTTAAATGGTGTTTGAGGTGCTCTCAACATATTGGCATATAGCAGAAGAAGGTGCTTGTTGACTTTACTTTGAAAAAGATGAAGTGCAGAATTGTCTAAATACATTCATATAACATTGTTTTTAATTGTTCGGCAGCAGTATTGGCAGACATTGTGAGTACTTTGCAACAAAAAATCAGCAAAACAAAAACTGAGACTCCCAATCAGCTGTCATAAATTGGTTTTGTTCTTATAGGCGGAGAGCCGGCTGTAGAAAAGTCGAGTGTATAAGAAGATTACAGCTTGAAATGTATGTCAAATGATAGAGCTCGATAAGCTTAAACACAATATATAGGGTTGCCTTGCCAAAGCCTGTCCTAAATATGGGTTGCCACCCGTTTTTTGGGTCATTTTTTTTAATAAAAAGTGTGTAAGATTGCAGCTTGAAATGTATGTCAAATGATAGAACTCGATGAGCCTAAACAGAATATATAGGGTTGCCTTGCCAAAGCCTGTCCTAAATATGGGTTGCCACCCATTTTTTGGGCTAACAGTCTTTAGAAAAAAGTTTATGGTTTAAGATTACAGCTTAAAAAGTATATCAAATGATAGAACTTGATGAGCCTAAATATAATATATAGGGTTGCTTTGACGAATCCCGTCCCAAACATGGGTTGAGACCTGTTTTTTGGGTCAGGATTTTTCAGAAAAATGTTTATGGTTCAAGATTTTAGCTCGATATGCATGTCAAATGATAGATCTTGATGAACCTTAAAAAAAATATTTCGAGTAATCTTGTTGACTCCCGTCCCAAATGAGGGTCGCCACCCGTTTTAAGGGCAAACTTTTTTTGGAAAAAAGTTTATGGTTTAAGATCGTAGCTTGAAATGTATGCCAAATGATAGACCTTGATGTTCTCTAATAAAATATATAGAGCTACCTTGCCGAATCCCGTCCCAAATGTGGGTTGCCACCTATTTTTTGGCCCAAGTTTTTTCAGAGAAATGTTGTTGATTTGAGATTGCAGCTTGAAATGTATGCCAAAAGATAGACCTTGATGATTTCTAATAAAATATATAGGGTTACCACGCCGAATCTCGTCCCAAATGTGGGTTACAACCTGTTTTTTGGCCCAACTTTTTTCAGAAAAATGTTTATGGCTTGAGATTTTAACTTGAAATGTGAGTCAACTGATAGACCTTGATGATCTCTAATAAAATATATAGGGCTGTCTTGCCGAATAGCGTCCCAAATGTGGGTTGCCGCCTGTTTTTTGGGCAAATTTTTTTTGGAAAAAGTTTATGGTTTGAGAACGTAGCTTGAAAATGAGTCATATGATAGACCTTGATGATCTCTAATAAAATATATAGGGTTACGTTGCCGAATCCTGTCCCAAATGTGGGTTGCCACCTGTTTTATGGCGCTATTTTTTTCAGAAAAATGTTTATGGTTTGAGATTTCAGCTTAAAATTTGAGTCAAATGATAGACCTTGATGATCTCTAATAAAATATATAGGGTTGCCTCGTCGAATCCCGTCCCAAATGTAGGTTGCCACCTGTTTTTTGGCCAAAGTTTTTTCAGAAAGTGTATTTGGTTTGAGATTTCAGCTTGAAATGTGTGTCAAATGATATACCTTGATGATTTCTAATAAAATATATTGGGTTGCTTTACCGAATCCCGTCCCAAATGTGGGTTGCCACCTGTATTTGGCCCAAGTTTTTTCAGACAAATATTTATGGTTTGAAATTTCAGCTTGAAATGTGAGTCAAATGATAGACCGTGATGATCTCTAATAAAATATATAGGGTTGCCTTGCCGAATCCCGTCCCAAATGTGGGTTGCCACCTGTTTTTTGGGCAAATTTTTTTTGGAAAAAGTTTATGGTTTAAAATTGTAGCTTGAAATGTATGCCAAATGACAGACCTTGATGTTCTCTAATAAAATATATAGATTTACCTCGCCGAATCCAGTCCCAAATGTGGGTTGGCCCAAGTTTTTTCAGCATTTCAGTATTTTTGGCATACATTTCAGGCTACGATCTTAAACCATAAACTTTTTTCCAAAAAAAGTTTGCCCAAAAAACAGGTGGCAACCCACATTTGGGAAGGGATTCGGCAAGATTACTCGGAATATTTTTTTAAGGTTCATCAATATCTATCATTTGACATGCATATTGAGCTAAAATCTTGAACCATAAACATTTTTCTGAAAAATTTTGGCCCAAAACACAGGTCGCAACCCATGTTTGGGACGGGATTCGGCAAAGCAACCCTATATATTATATTTAGGCTCATCAAGCTCTATCATTTGATATGCTTTTTAAGCTGGAATCTTAAACCATTAATTTTTTTAAAAAATGTTAGCCCAAAAAACAGGTGGCAACCCATATTTAGGACAGGCTTTGGCAAGGCAACCCTATATATTCTGTTTAGACTCATCGAGCTCTATCATTTGACATACATTTCAAGCTGTAATCTTATACACTTTTTATTAAAAAAAATGGCCCAAAAAACGGGTGGCAACCCATATTTAGAACAGGCTTTGGCAAGGCAACCCTATATATTGTGTTTAGGCTCATCGAGTTCTATCATTTGACATACATTTCAAGCTGTAATCTTATACACTTTTTATTAAAAAAACATGGCTCAAAAAAGGGGTGGCAACCCATATTTAGGACAGGCTTTGGCAAGGCAACCCTATATATTGTGTTTAAGCTCATCGAGGTCTTTCATTTGACATACATTTCAAGCTGTAATCTTATACACTCGACTTTTCTACAGCCGGCTCGTGGGCTATTATATTATAAATAACTTCGTTATCCGAACTGAACATCACAATAATCAATCCGCCTAAAAGTAGGCGTAGGAACTTTATTGTTTTATCTTCTTTTGTGTGTATATTACGAAGTAAAACTATTTGCAACATATCCGTGCACTCTACGAAAATTTATAAATAATTTGGTTTTGCTGTTTAAACTGAACTGAGATGCAACAGTGCAAAAAAGATGTCTTCACCTGCTGCTATAAAGCTTCGGGATACTTTGGCACATCGTCAAAAGCTATTTTCTGCTGAAAAGATACCTGTTGTGCATGGAGACGAGCAGTTTTCAAAGAATATCCTCCAACAAATGAAATCTATGGAAGAAAGACTTCAGTCGCATGCGGAAAAGCAGTTAGAGAGGGTCATTTCGGAACTTTCTACTCTCGAAACTAAGCTCACAGCTAAAATTGACTTTGAAATTAATTTACTAAAGAGCAGGTATAGTGATATTAATAATAAAGTTCTGGCGATCGAGATGGAAATAAAGGAGTTTCGCAAAATGGGTAGTGAACTCAAAGAGCAGTAGACTAGAAAACACTAACGCTGCTTGCGATCTTCGCGTTACTGGAATCCCCTCACGTAACAACGAAAACCTTCGTGAGATCTTTAAAAAAATTTGTGCTACTATAAACATTGCACCACCGAATGTTAAGAGTATTTACCGCTTCAAGAATATGAAAGAATCTCTTAACAAATATGACCCGGCTATAATCGTAAAGTTGCAATCTCCATTTGATAAAAACTTTCTGCTTAAGTCCATTGCAAATTTTAAGCGTACAAATCGAACCATGTTGGTTTTGACTCTGACAAAACCTTTTACGTCAATGAATGCTTAACCAAAAGCAACTGTTCGTCTTAAAACGCAACAACAATTAACTGCTGCGTTTACACTTCGTGGCTTAGCTCATGTGAAGCGCGGGGAGAGTGATAAAGCTACGTGTATTAATTATATTAATGAGCTTTACGACTTTGTCAGATCTAGTGATACGTCCTCTAACACTACTCAATACAACGCTGATTTTGATCAAACTGGAGTGAACAATCTTTTTCGTAAATCATAAATACCCAACTCTGCCAACCACAATTATTATTATTATCTATAAATTTTTTTAATTAAACATTATTTAATCGAACTTGCAGTCATTAAGCAAAGACCAATAATGTAAATTTTTACTTATTATTATTTTTCAACAAACATGACAAAGATAACAAATGGAACAATTTTAACCTGGTAATATGTGACATGTTTCGGCTATTACCAATAGCCTCATCAGACCAGTTTGGTTAATTCTGTACATGGACTCGAACCCCTGACCGTCATTGCATTGATCAATAAGTAAAAATTTACAATATTGGTCTTTGCTTAATGACTGTAAGTTCGATTAAATAATGTTTAATTATAAAATAATCAGTCGCTAAGATCAACTTCCTTATAAATTTTTTCATTATTATTTTTGACTTTTATTTTTACATTATATTATATTTATAATTTTATTAATTTTCGATAATACCAACCTTCCTGTATACTTTTATTGCATCCTATGAAACATGAAATAATTGCTTGCGTTACTTTACGATCCTCATTTAATTTATTCCCTAATGATTGTTTTCGTGATTGAATACTTTTTTATAGTTTTAAGTGTCATCACTAATGCATTAAGTATTCGCATTAAATTTATTTGCATCTCTAACAAGTGCAATGGAATAGCCGTTATATTAATTCATTATTTTTTGTCTCACTGCACTCTTATGCTCATTAGCAGTATAACAGTTTGCTAGCTTAAGATTCTTACAATGTTGTTTTTTTTTGTTATTGTTAACTCTCATTAGAATTATGTTCTTGATTTTGTTTTTGTAAGCTAAACGGTAGAATCATACGATTCAATACCTAATTGTTATTTTTGGCTCTTTGAGCAACATCAAAATTTGTTAAACGCACTGATGATGAAACTGTCGTAAAATAAAGTCGTACTTTTTGCATAATTTTAAATCAAGGGTTTTTTCTAATTTCATATTAATTTTTTTCCCATTAATCATCAGATTGGTTCATTTAATGATCATTCCTTGCACTCCACTGACAATATTTTTAGTATGATTCGTATACTTTGCAAACAGAAAGTAGGTCTTAAAGTATGTCACATCAATGCACAGAGCTTAGCAAACAAAATAGATGAGTTCCGATACACATTCGAAAGTTCTGGTATTGATGTCATATATGTATGTCTCTGAGACATGGTTCAGTCACAATATGAATGATAACTTATTTAAACTAAATGGGTTTAACTTGTTCCGTGCAGATAGGCAAGGACATGCAGGGGGTTCTGCAATGTATGTGGGAGATACTTTACCATGCAAAATTTGCTTTAAGTCTGATTGTGATAGTACTGCTGAGTATTTGTTTGTATCCATTGTGAGCAAAACAAATAAAATTTTGTTGGGAAGTGTGTACAGGCCTAATCGTTGTGTTGACATTACTTCACTCTTCAACTTAATTGAATGTAAATCCCTTTGTCATTCTGACATTGTAATTGGAGGTGACTTCAATAGTAATTTACTGAAGGAGGTTCACTTAAGTCATAATATGCAGACTCTAGGCTTAATTCCCGTTAACAGCATGCAACCAACTCACTACTTCATCAAATACACTACTCGATGTATTTTTCGTAAATGATCGATCCAAAATTTTGCTATTTGACCAAATATCAGTACCTATCTTTTCCAGGCATGATTTGATTTTCCTCACATATCACTTTCAGTTTAACAGTACTCTTCAAACAATTTGCTATCTTGACTTCAAAAATATCAACAATTCACTTAATTCACTTCGTAACACTGAAATACGAAGTATACATTGGAATTCAATTCCTTCAGCTGATGACCAATTATCATTCCTGCAAAACAATGTGAATAAGCTTTTCAATAAATTTGTACCAATCAGGAAAATAACTCTAAAGCCAACAAAATAAAATATTTAATATTGCAGCGTAACAATGCTTTCAATCGCTGGAAAACTTACAAAATATGAGCTGAGCTTTATTGTGAGTTCAAAAATCTTCGCAAAAAGGTTGTTAAAGAAATCAGATTAGCCATACCAATTACTCTGACATAAAGTTTCGTTGTGCTATTGGAAGTAAGCAAACATGGAATGAAATCCGAAACATTGGTATAAGCAAAAATATCTGTAGCAATTGTGATGTTGATGTAAATGTGCTGAATAATAATTTTGTTAATATCTCCATGCCAACAGTAAATACAAGATTTTATGAAAATGCCACCAGTTTAATAAATAATAATATTGTGTTTAACTTTACTTGCGTTAATCAACTCGATGTCCTTGAGAGTTTCCTATCTATCAAGTCGAATGCTGTGGGAATTGATGAAATTCATCCCATGTTTATAAAAGCTTTACTACCCGTACTATTACCCTATTTAACTTACATTTTTAATGGTGTGATAACCACCTCGTGTTTTCCTAAAGCATTTAAAAAGGCCAAGATAATTTCCGTCCCTAAATCATGCAATGAATATCGACCCATTGCCATACTGTCTTACATATCTAAGGCATTGGAATTAATTATGCACAAGCAAATCACCAAATTTTTAAATGATAACTCATTGATAACTAATGGACAATTGGGTTTCAAAGCTAAGCGAAGTTACACAACAGCGTTAATTGTTGTTTCTGAGGACATACGATTAGATCATAATAAATTCAGTTTCCTAGTTCTCCTTTACCGCTCGAAGGCTTTTGACACTGTTGACCATAGCACTTTGTTAACGAAACTCTCAAATCGGTTTAACTTTTCTTCTACTGCAGTTAAGTTGATATCAACGTTCCTATCTGATAGATGCCAAGCTGTCTACTTAATGAATTTAATGTCTTCCTTTCTTCCCATCCATAGAGGTGTGCCAAAGGGCCCGGTGTTAGGACCTTTACTCTTTTCTATATATGTTAATGATCTTCCACATGCTTTGAGTAATTGTAATGTCCATATATATATGGGATTTATTTATGTTTTTTAATTCAAGTAATTCAATTTATTCATTTAATGAAAAATATTGTAGCAAAAATTGCTTTATGCAATGGATGGTGGTGGATATTTCGAGAAAATGGTGGCTTTAGTATAAAAGGCTGTCATATAAGCAGCAGACACACAGTTGTTATTGAACAGTTGAACACAGTGGATCTTAAATGAGACAGTTGAACATTTGAATTTAAGTACTAAAGTGATACAGTGGATTTTAAGTAATAAAGTGATACAGTGGATTTTAAGCTATATAAGTAAAAACGTTTGTGTATACAATTTGAATGTAAAGAGGAAATAAACAATTGTATCGTTTAAAAACTAATAGTAGGAGAGCTGGCAGCCACTTTGAGCAACCTACTAGATACAAAGCTAAAATTTTGTCTGTGCTTGATTTAGAACTAGTAAAATAAGAAAATCAAAATCTGGCAGCCTTGGCGCGGTCGCGAAGGTACACCCTAATATTTGCAAAATGCAAACTATTCATAAAAAAACATACACTCACAAGTAAAATTTTGTGTATATGTAATTTAGTACTAGTAAGATAAGAAAATCAATATCTAGCAGAATTGACGCGATCGCGAAGGTACACCCTAAACGTTTCGAAATGCAAAATATTTTTGAAAAAATCATTATAACTGGAGAACGGCTGAAGGGATTTCCAAAATATAGATGTCATATGAAAGATAATTTAATAAGCTATAATATTTATTCACAAAATTTTGAAAATTTTTGGGTGTACCTTCGAAAATTTTAGGGTGTACCTTCGCGACTGCGCTAAGGCTGACAGATTTTAATTTTCTTATTTTAATAGTACTAAATCAAGCACAGACAAAGTTTTAGCTTTGTATCTAGTAGGTTGCTCAAAGTGGCTGCCAGCTCTTAGACTATAACGTTTGTGATTTAAATAAACCATTTTATAATTAAATAAAGATTGCGTTTTTCTTGATTGTTACACAATCCAGTGATCGAACTCAGAGAAGTATAAGAGATCGAAATTATTGTCAAAGGGACAGGAAATTTCGTAACAATATGTTTAAAGTTAAATAAAAAAGTAAAATTTAAAGAGCCGCGTCTTCGTCGGTCGTCACTCGGAGTTCAACTGCGGTCGTTTCTTGCAATGATGCCAAATTAGTTAAAAAACAGTGTTGTCGTGTCAATAATTCCCACAACTCAGCCATCCTCTTAAGCATTTGACCCGGATGCGCCTTCGTTGTAATCATCATCATCATCATCAGGATAAGTAGGCCACGTACTCAGCGCAAGTAGTTGTTTGTTTTAAACCTTCGCCAATACCAATTTTTACAACGTCGTAAGTATCATTAGATTTAATTTTGCTTATTTCATAAGGACCCAAATATTTAGCTCGTAGTTTGAGCCTCCTCCAAACTGCGTCCTTTTAATAGCCACGAGACCGCCTTCTTTATACTTAATTACCGGCTTTCGTCGTAAGTTGTACGTCTTTCTGTTTTCGGCTTATGTCTTGAGAATTTCCTCCTTAGCATGCTGTCGAATTTCGTGTCTCTCTTCAATGAAATCGTTTCATTATCGATCAGCTATTTAATATGCAGGTCTTCCTTCGTTCGCATTTTGACACCTACAAGCAGCTCGAAAGGCGTCGTATCTCACGGTATTTATTTTGTATTTTTATTTTTATTTTTGTATTTATTTATTAATGATTATTTTAGTACAAAAAGATAAATTATCTTATGGCTAATGTACTATAGACATAGGTACATATTCGACTTGAATTTAATAACATCATAACCTTAAAATATCTTAGAATAAGTATATAAAAACTAAGTTTATTTTATAAAAATATTTTAATACTAAGAATTACAAGGAATATTAGACGAAAAAATTAAACATCTTATAACTATTCACATTTTCAAATATTACACATATGGGTTTGGAGCTTACTTTTAAATAACGACGCATTGCCTGTTAGCTGAAGATCCACAGGAAGTGAGTTCCAAAGTCTTACCGAGTGGATAAAAAACTGACGACCAGATGTTAAAGTGCTATAACGGATTGGAATTATGCCATTATTACTTAATGAGCGTGAGAATTGTAGCTTGTTGTATAAATTTACAGGTATCTTTTTATAGATTATTTTGTGTAGGAGTAAAATTGTTCTAAATTTTAAAAGATTGTTAAACGACATATTATAGACCTTATGCGCATATCTTGATACATGGTCAGACCGCCTTAGTCCAAATACATATCTAGCGATGTTATTGTAAAGAACATTCAATTTGTTCATGCAGACGCTATCACAATTAGCATATATTTCGCAGCCATATAGCAAAGTTGGGATCAAGTATGTTTTGCCAACAACAAACTGGTTTTAAGTGGCGTAAAGTATTGTATTGTCCACAGAACACGCAAAAGGCTGTAAACTCTACCAATTGTTTCGAGGATGTGGTTGTTCCACGTAAGAGCTCGATTGAACCTGATTCTTAAGTTTTTTGCAGTTTCGACGAAAGCAATCTCAGTGCCGTTAACATTAATTCGCGGTATTACTGACAGATCAAGAGATCTTTTAAAAATGGCGAGACATTTCGATTTAGCCGGATTAAGGCATAATCCATTACTTCTAGCCCAATTGTCAATGAGAATGAGATCGTCTCATAATTTTGAGATGCACTCCGTTTGCAAAGTCGGCTCAGTGGAAATGTATACCTGCACATCGTCTGCGTACAAATGTATCCTACAATTTTTCAGTATATCATTGATATACATGACAAAAAGCAAGGGTCCCAAAATGGAACCTCGAGGTACGCCTCTTAAAATAGGTACAAAATCTGACAGCAAATTTCCGATGGCAACTGCCTGCCTTCGCTCAGCCAAGTACGATTTCAACAGATTGACAGCAGAATTTGAAAAATTAAACATGTTTTTAAGTTTCCAGCATAGCAGGCTGTGACCGACGCTATCAAATGCCTTACTATGATCTAATAGTGGTAAAAATGTTATTTTGCTATTATCCAAATCTGAACGTATGTCATCAGATACTTCTAAGAGTGCGGTTACGCAACATTTTGAATGTCGAAAACCAGACTGCTCCCTACAGTGAATAATCAGTGAATAATTTGTTATAAAACCATTTATCTGTGTGTAGATGATTGTTTCAAAAACTTTGGAAAGGAAAGATAATATAGCGATTTGTCTATACTCATCACGATTCTTTGGCAAAGGTATGATTTTAGCATATTTCCATCTGTCTGGAAAAACCGAGGAAGTTATTGCACAATTAAAAACATGCGTGGATGGATATCATCAAAACCTACAGCGTTCGACTCAATAGAAAGGAAACAGCGCAGAATTTCTAATTGGTCGATACAGCGGAAACTTGAACTTGGCACATTCGTCGGGCAAGAGTAATTGTAAAAAGCATTTAGATTGGCCCGTGGTATTGATATTGTGCTAATCTTTACATTGAGCTCGTTTGAATCGTGGGAAATCCTATCAGACTTGTCAATACCAATTTCTTTAATTAGTTTCCAATTTCGTTTATATCTATAGCATATTCAAACTTAGCTTCATAAAATCTTGACTTTGTAAGTTTAATTTTCGCGTTCATTTTGTTCCTGACTTGCTGAAAAATTTTATAAAGACATGGAATTTTGTACCGTTTCCAACGGGCAAACGCATTGTTACGCTTTTTAATAAGTGCTTTAATATCATTATTAAACCAAGCCCGTTCTCGTGAAGAGCACGTTTTAGTTTTCAAGCGAACAAAATTGTTGTGCAAGGCTTTTACATTGTATTCTATAAAATGAAGTTGATCATTTACACTGGGGAAATCGAAAATAGTGTTCCAATTAATATTTTCTACTTCTTCTCTTAATCTGTCGTAACCAATATTCTTAAAATCTCGAAAAGAGAAAGTTTGAGGCGAGTGATTTGATCGAAAGTCAAGAGATACATAGATAATATGATGCTTGGAAAAAGCTGGAGCTATGATTTGGTCATAAAGTAAAACTTTTGACATATCGTTTATAAAAAAAACTCTAAAAGAGTATTGCTTGAATTTGTGAAGTGTGTTGGCTTAGTAGAATTTACAGGAGAAAGTCCAAGGGATTGAATACTCAGAAATAACTGATATTCAGTAAGCAAGCACACTCGCTCAATAGACTTAATTAAGGGGCCCAAATCAATATGGCGATTTTGTCGGTATATTGATCCAACAAGAATATTATCGTTGCCTATCGTAACATTTAAAAATAGTTCTTCGCATAAACTTTCAGTAGTGGATTGCAAAATGATTTTACACCGCAAGCATGGTTTTACGAAAATAGCTACGCCACCAGCATGACTTACACGGTCAGTTCTATATAGCTTATATCCGTTCATGTTAAACAAGGTATTTGGCAAACACGGCATAAAGCACGTTTCAGACACGCACACAATATCTATTTCTGAATCATTAAAAATATACCTGAGCTCATCAACTTTTTTTACTAGACTCTGAGCGTTTAAGTAGCAAATTTTTATTCCGGACGTACGACCCGTCAATGTTCGTAAGAGGTCAAACGTAAGGCCTTTGGAACCGCAATCTTCAATATCTCTTAAACTCTTAAAAAAAATTAAAATTATAATAGTGGCAACGCGCGCAGACAAATTTATAGGCACAAACGTGAGAAAGTAAGCAAAAAATAATTAGATATGTGTAATATAAAATTATAAGAAAAAATGCATAAAAATTGTTGTACAGATTATTCTTAATTGATACATTATGATACAGTTTGATTTGATTTTATTCAAACTCATTACGAAAAAACAGCTGCTGAACATTATTTAGTTGTTCGATCAGACTCAGAGAATCTACACATATTGCAGCATCATTTGGTCGAATTTTTACATAAACTGAGCCATTCAATGTGAAAACAGCATAAAATTTGGATCGTTTTCTAAGTCGCACCGCAGCTTGATATATTGTGTAGTTTACTTTCGTCAAATTTTCGTTTATGAAAAAAGCAACGTCAGAGTTAAGCCCGATGTGACGAAGACGTAATCTATCTTTATTTAGTTTTTTAAATTCAGCAATGGATTTTAAAAGCTGATTTTTCTGAAAAGGAGTTTCCAGCTTAACAATAATGGTAGAATCCGGTGAGGCTACTTGAATGTTAGTTTGACGAAGACGTGAAATATATTTTATTTTTGGCGGATCAGTATTTAAAGTGTTGCAAATTCTTGCGAACAATTCACGAAGATTTTCATTGTTTATAAATGGTATGCCATTTATTCGAAGGTCACACGCAACTGCCTGGTTCTCATATTTAGAGAGTTTCTTAGCCATGCTGTTTATTTTTTGCACATTTTCCTTTTCGGTTTCCTCGCCCACATTTAATTTTGTCTCTAAGTTAGTAATTCTCTTTTTCAGCAACGCATTTTCTTCTTGAATTACTTGCATAGCGGCAAGGAAATCGCAATTAATTTTTTTTAGGCTCAGAATTTCCTCATAAAGAAGTTCAAGGGATATAGAACTCGAACTAGAAGAGCTGCTGTAAGACGTAGGGCTTTCAGATCTTTTTTCGCACTGCTGCAGCTTGGATTTAATTTTTTTTTTTTTTTGTTGCCAGAACTGCTGCTGAGCCTTTCACGAGTGTTTGTTTCATTAGTGCATTTTTAGGTTGTTTTTTGACCCCAGATTCTGCAGGCGATGATTGCTTCTCCGTAACGTGCTTCGTGTTTAAAAGTGGTGGGGTTTGTTGATGCATTGACTGACGTCGTGTCTCTTTACACGCATCGCAGCGAAAGTTTAAATTCCCCACCTTCATATATTCCACAGCAGGCAACAAATTAATGCAAGAGCAGTGAAAAAATCCTCTGTATTCTGCGCAAACAATTTTAGTTGAGTCGGTTCGATGAACTTTTTCCTTGCACATTGGACAATTCATTTTTTAGAGTGTTGCAATTGTTTGTGACGTGTAGGGCACTCTTAAGTTTGCAAAAGTTTGACAGGCAGCAACTCTTAAGCTTCTCTAAAAAGTTTCACAAGCAATGAAATTTATCGAAACGATCAGCATATTGTAAGCTTTTATAAGCTTTAGCGGTTTGTATATATGCTATATTTGATAAAGCTTTTTATCGATACGATCAGATTATTGGAAGCTTTTATAAGCTAAGCGGTTTGGGTATATGATATATGTGTTAAAGCTTTAGTGAAAGCTTTAATTTTGTTTTATTCTTTCAGCTGCTTCTTTATGTTAAAGTTAATTTGTTGGCGCAATAATGTTTTGACGGAGCACCCACCAGTCCAAAGTTCATTCACTCACCAGTAAAGTTGTAAAAGGTGGAAGCAATTGGTACTTGACGTTGTTTTAACCTTACGTTAGTTAGAGATTGCACTTAAAAAATTGATTGTAAATGAGTAAATTAAATTTATTTAGAAGACACTTATTTGACAGCTATTCCTTTGCACAAGTGGTCTTCAAAGATTTTAATTTTTTTTTGTAATACCAAACGCGATTTTTTTCCGGGATAATGTTGGGGGACCCTTCCAGTGTCATAATCCGCGAACTGCGAAATTGAACGTTCAGCCGTTTTTTATTTTTCGAAATTTCATTTTTTTAACGATTTTTTGAGTATATCTCGGTGTTTATATACATTAAAGCGGTTCAAAATAAAATTTTTTGGATTTTTTTCACGATGTGTCAGTGGATTACAATAGCCCTATATGTCTAGACAAAACAGCCCATAAGGATTTTCATCAGTTTTGAAAACTGGATGCCACCGCCTGTTTTAAGTTGCCTACCCATTTTCGAAAATATTGATTTAAAAAATGATGCAAGCTAAAGAGGTTATCAAATTTTACAAGAAAGTGACAATGCTTTTCGAACTAATATCGATCGGGGAATTCGAATCCGTGGTTAGTTTTTCTTCTTCTTCCTATTTTCTTATAAAAAAATGGAAAATTGCCCGGACAAAAATTAAAAAATGCCGATTTTCTACTTACAAGTTGCAAAATCTTGATATAATATTTTACCGCCGATCTAGTGGTACATTATTCCTTTGTAACGCATAGTGGTCAATTCCAATTTCGTAAAGTGCCGTTCGGACTATCGAATTCTTCAGGTGTATTCCAGAGACAACAATTCCAAGTCAACGCAATTTTTCGAGATTTAATTCGCAGGTGTATTGCACTACCGTATATACAATAGATGACATCATAATCCCAGCAAAAGACGAAAACGAGGCGGTGAAAAATTAAGAAGAGGTAATTAACTTGTGTAGTGACTATGGACTAGAATTAAATTTGAAGAAATGCCAGTTCTTAAAGAGCAAGATTGAGTTCCTTGGTCACATCATAGAAAATCATAGAAAATTATAAAATATTTCCGTCTCTAGTAAAGGTTGAAGTTCTTCTAAAATATAAGATGCCACAAAACTTAAAGAAGCTGGAAAGCTTCCTGGGACTCGCCGGATATTTTAGGAAATTTATATACTACTTTTCTTTGATTGCAAAGCCGCTTAGTGATTTGAAAAAACAAGGTAGAAAATTTTAAATCAGGGATAAGCAGATCATTTCATTTAACGCATTGAAGAAACTTTTAATGGAAGAACCAGTTTTAAATATTTTCAACCAGTACTATGAGACCGAGGTTCATACCGATGCATCGATGGATGGATATGGCGCTGTTCTTTTACAGAAATCTTCAGAGGATTCACAATTGCATCCAGTCTATTATATGAGCATGAAAACAAAAGATGCTGAGAGAAAATATACAAGCTACGAGCTGGCAATATTAGATATCATCGAGGCGCTGAAAAAGTTTCGAGTTTATCTTCTTGGGTTACACTTCAAACTGGTCACCGATTGTAATGCGTTTACAAAAACTTTAGAAAAAAAGATTTATATACCAGAGTAGCACGTTGGATATTATTTTTGCAGGAGTATGACTATGCCGTCGAACATCGAGCAGGTTCGCAAACGAGACACGTCGATGCCCTGAGCCGGTTCGCAGTTATGATCATAAGTGAAGATAACTTTTTGACAAAAATAAGTTATGCGCAATCACAAGATGATGAGGTGAAGACAATTTTAGACATCCTTCAAGAAAAATCATCGTTCAAAGACTAATTTTTAAAGGGAACATTTTATATAAATTAGTAGATGGTTGCGAATTAGTAGTGGTGCCTAGAGGCATGCAAAAAGACGTTATTAGGCAAGCTCACGAAGAGAGTCATTTTGCGGTAAAAAAACAAAAGAGCTTATTTGTAAAGATTACTTCATAGCTAAACTTGAAGAAAAAATACAGACCTGTATAACTAATTGCATACCCTGTATAATGACAAATAAAAAGCGAGGTAAACAAGAGGGCGAACTATATCCACTACATAAAGGCGAACTTACTCTTCAAACATACCACATAGATTTCCTTGGACCGTTAGAGTCAACGACGAAGCAATACAAACATATCCTAGCTATTATTAACTCGTTTACAAAATTTTCATGGTTATATCCTACCAAAACGACGTCAGCCAACGATGTCATAACACGACTATGAGCACAAAGTATGGTGTTTGGGAATACGGTTCAAATAATTTCAGATCGTGGTTCTGCATTTACTTCGGATGATTTTCGAGAATATTGCAAAGCCGAAAATATTAAGCATTTTAAGATAACAACAGAACTGCCTCGAGTAAACGGACAAGTCGAAAGACTTAATGCTACGATAAGTTCGGTTTTAGCAAAGCTTAGCATTGAAGATCCGACGAAATGGTAGAAATATGTCGAGAAGGTGCAACAAGTAATAAATTCGACGTACTCCAGAAGCACAGATCACAGTGGTCTTTAAAAAATTTTAATTTTTCGAAATACCACCCGTGATTTTTTTTAGGGATAATGTTGGGGGACCATTCCAGTATCAAAATCCGTGAACCGCGAAATCGAACGTCCAGCCGTTTTTTTTCGACATTTTAATTTTTTTAACGATTTTTGAGTATATCGGTTTTTATATACATTAGAGCAGTTCAAAATAAAAACTTTTTGATTTTTTTCACGATGTGTCAGTGGATTACAATAGCCCTATATGTCTAGACAAAACAACCCATAACGATTTTCATCAATTTTGAAAACTGGGTTGCCACCGCCTGTTTTAAGTTGCCTACCCATTTTCGAAAATATTGATTCAAAAAATGGTGCAAGCTAAAGAGGTTATCAAATTTTGCAACAAAGTGGGTATGCTTTTCGAACTATTATCAATCGAGGAATTCGGATCCGTGATTAGTTTTTCTTCTTCTTCTTTTTTTCTTATAAAAACATTGAAATACTTTCAAGTTGCAAAATCTCGATATAATATTGTACCGCTAATCTAGTGGTACATTATTTTTAATGTACCTTTATTTGTTTAAGAGAAAATCATAAACTGCTTATCAATATCTTCTTTCAAAACCAAGATATCTGCATTTTTCTAAATTAATAGACCTGAAATTTTTCGATTCGGCGTTGACATATATACATATTAAGCTGATTAAAAAGTTTTTTTTTATTCTAAACAGCTATTATCAATCGAGGAACTTGAATCCGTGATTAGTTTTTCTTCTTCTTCTTTTTTTCTTATAAAAAAATTTAAAATTTACCGAAAAAAATAACAAAAAATATCGATTTTCTGCTTTCAAGTTGCGAAGTTCGACTCGAAAAATTCGTATCTTAAATCGATTGTGCTGAAAATTTCAGCATTTTGCAATCGATCTAACTGGTCTGCAATCAGTGGTAAAGGAAAACGGTCCTTTACTATTACTTTATTTATTCTACGAAAGTCAATACAAAGTCTGGGTGTACCATCGCGTTTTTTTACCAACACAATCGGGCTAGTAAATTCGGATTCAGATATTTCGATTATATTTTCTTTTAACCACTGTTCAATTTGTTGGTCTACATTTTTCACTTTAAGGTAACCGACGTGGTCTAGAAAATAAAGGGGTTTCGTCTTTTAAAATAATTTTCAATTCAACACTTGTTGATTTGGATCTGTCCGGCCGGTAATTTTGAATAAGTTCAAGCACTTTGTTTTTGGCTTCATCGCCCGCACTTTGTTCAATGTTAGTATCGATATTTTCGGAATATACATCAATTTTCATTATTGAGTGTCTAGTTTTTTTATGAAAAGTCCACTAGGATTTATTTGTATTTCAGCCTGGGAACAAAAGTCATCACCAATAACTACGTCAACTTCTATACACTTCGACGGTACAATCAAAAAGCTAACATTAAACACTTGAGGCGTCCATTTGCTAAGCCGGCCAAGTGCAAAGAAATAAAATTTTGAGATTTTCTCATATATCAAAATCTGGATCATGCTTTATCGTTCTACTATGTTTTTAGATTAAAAAAAAATTTTTTGACAGATATATAAAATTTTTTAAATTTATTTTGATGATTTGGTTTAAAACCGGCCAAGTGCAAGAACTTGGTTTCAAAACCGGCCAAGTGCAAGAACTTGGTTTCAAAACCGGTCAAGTGCATGAACTTGGTTTCAAAACCGGCCAAGTACATGATGAATTTTTTTTTGTTCAATTTAGCTGAAATTTTGTCACAATTGGCATTCTTTCGAAATTAAGTTGTGAACCAACTTCCGCAAATCATTCTGTGGAAATACCCATATATAGGGTATTGTGACAAAATTTCAGCTAAATTGAACAAAAAAAAATTTATCATGTTCTTGGCCGGTTTTGAAACCAAGTTCATGTACTTGGCCGGTTTTGAAATAAAGTTCATGCACTTGGCCGGTGTGGAGTTGGATACTGAGGGGGCCTATTGTTAGTCTAGTGTGGGCCTGAAGTTGTGTGTGTTGTTAAAGCGCACACGCCATTTACTTCAGCCGCAAGGCTTTTTAAGGGAATTTCCAGTAAGCCACAAAGGCTAATTTAGCATGTCAGAAAGCCACAAGGCTATTTCAAATTAAAGTAAAACTGTTTGCTCTGAATCTGAATTAATTCTGTTCTTTATTTTTAATTTCTAAATTATTTAAACAAATAAAACTAGTATTTCTTAACGCTATTTTTCCCGTTATTTTACCATGACTCCTCCTCTATTCAATTTCCCCGCTGATCGCGTAATTTCAGTTGCGTCAGCATTTTCTATACCATTATGCAAATTTGGTACGAGTGAAAGAGTCACAATTCTAATTGACTTCAGTCACTTGTTCCCAGCCTTGAAAATACGGCATAAGGGTGTTTTCTTACAATGTGCATTTGGGTTTGCTATTGTTGTTGTGTGTGATCAGTTGAGGTAGGCAAGACGTTGCCTTGAATGCACTAAGTCAATGACGTGCGGGTGAAACATAATGCTTTCATTTAATTGTTGTTTCTTTTGTTTGTGCGAGTGGCGTTAGCGGCACGAGCACAAAAAAAAGCAAAAGGAAAAATGAGAATGACTTGCAGATGTAAGTCGTAAATTTTACGTTTAATTGCTTGACCGAAAAGTGTCATATGAATTTGTTTATTTTTGATTTCCGTAAATCAAAAATAAGAATTTAAATTTGAGTGGATTTATTTTGGTGTGAAGAATGTGGGTTAAGTTAAATTGGAAATTAAATGGAAATCGGTGGGAACCTTTAATTAGTTTGGTTCCCTTACTGTCTGAGTTTAAAGAAGGTGTTAGTGGTGGTCATGGTGATTAGGTAGGTTCACTACACCCTAACCCTTAAGCGAAAAATTATATCTGGAGATAATTTTTTAAGATGGTGGAGTATTGGCAAAATAATATAACTTGTATTAAAATTGATAAGTTTTTGTTATGATATAAGAGATTAATTCCTTAATATGTATATAATATTTAATTAATGATTAACATTTTTATAATATTAATAGAAAAGTATTTAATTAATTATGTATTAGAATTATATTTTAATGTATGAATTTTTATTTCATGAATTAGTTTAATTTTGTAGAAATTTAAGTATTAAAAGTAATTAAAGTTTAGAAGTTACAATATAAATTTTATTATAAAATTGATTAAGTTTATATCCTAAAATAAATTGTAGATATAATAAAAATATGTAAATTATTTATTGAATATGTTCGTATATATTGTAGGTAAATATAATTATTTATTTGAAATTTTACATGATTGTTTATAATTTTCTTTTTGAAAATTTATTTTTTTATGGTGTGTATTTTTTTAACATGTTATTGTGAAAGGATTTTAAATTATTATTTATTTCTATTACGGAATTAACTCCGATCCTTTCTTTTATTTCGTATGGACCTTTGTATGGACTTTGTGATTTTTTTCTGTTTTCTAATTTTACAAATACCAAGTCTCCTATTTTAAAATTTGAAGGATTCACATTTAAATCGTATGTGGTTTTTCTTCTGTTTTTTACTATTTCTATGAGATTTCTTGCTTTTTCTAGTGAAGTCTTTAACCTTATCTTTAGTTCATTGGAATAGTTTTCTAAATTATAGTGTCTTGTTTCCTCATTTATTAAATCAGTCGGAAGTGATGGCAATTTACCAAAAATAAGTTCAAAAGGTGAGTAGTTATTGTCTACTTGTGGGGTAGAATTGTACGCGAAAGTGTAGTATGGTATCCATTTGTCCCATTCAAAGTCGTCGGCAAAGGACAAAAGATATTCGTTCAATGTTCTATGGTTTTTTTCAATGGAACCTAGAGTTTCGTGGTGGTAGGGGGTTGAAAATTTTTGATCGATTTTTAATAGTTTACATATGTTGTTCATCAATTCATTTACAAATTCTGTCCCGCGATCTGATTTTAATGTTTTAAAATAACCATATTTTAGAATCAATTGTTCTACTAGTGTTTGTGCAATTGACTTTGCGTCTTTGGTTTCAATAGGGTGTGCAATAACGTACTTTGTGAGTTCGCACTGCATTGTAAGTATGTAGCGGTATCCGTTTGAAATTTTAAGTGGACCTACTGTATCAATGGATATTGTTTGGAAACTTGTACTTGGTGTTTCCGTTACGGTCATATTTTCTTTTGTGTGTCTCGTCCGTTTATTGCGAGCACATTTGTCACATTTGTTGACATAGTTTTTTACCATTTGCCGCATGTTTTTCCATATGTAGCGCTGTTTTAATTTGAGTATTGTTTTTCTGATTCCTAAGTGTCCTCCCTGGGGTGAATCATGGAATTCTTTTATGAATTTTTGTTGCATGGTTTTATTTGGTATTTTCTTCGGGGGTTCATATATCAATATATTCAGAGATTTATTACTCTTCATTTTCTTCTTCTGCTGCAGCTTATTAAATATTTTCTTGAATTCATTTTTATTAAGAATTTCAAATATAGCATCATTTGCTTTTAGGCCTAGGTCCTTAATATTCTTTTTATACATAAGAGATGATAGCTTCTCCAAAGTCGAATCTAGATTCGTTGGATTGTCGCCACATCGTACTTGTACGATATCATCTGTAATTTCAACACGTGTATTGTTTAAGTTGTTTATAATGAACTCTAATTTCTTTACGTTTCTGACGTCAGTTATAGATGCGCAAACCCATGTGAAAAGTTGATCAGACTCGTTCTGAGATGTGCATTTCTCTTGTTCATTATCTTTTGCTAGCTTCTTTTTAATTCCCCTTGTTATAACCAATGCTTTATTAATTTTTTTGTCTTCTTCGGTTGGTATCATATTTACCAATATTTCCGTATTTATTTGAATACGTGATAGCGCGTCGGCGTTGGTGTTGTTCTTTCCTTGTTTGAATTTAATTTCAAAATCGTAGTCTGAAAGATCCAATCTTATTCTTGTCATTTTGGATGAGGGATTTTTGTGGCTGAATAACGAGACTAATGGTCTGTGATCTGTCACAACGATAAATTTTCTTCCGTATAAATAGGGTTTGAAAAAATTTATTCCCCAGTGTATTGCAAGTAATTCTTTTTCAATCACCGGTTTGTTTATATCATGCTTTTGTAGGGTTTTGCTTGCGTAGGATATTGGCAAGTCTTGTCCAATTTTACCTTGTGATAGAATAGCTCCTAATGCAAAATTGGAAGCATCAGTTGTTACAATAAAAGGTTTCGTAAAATCTGGATATTGTAAGACTGGAGGTTCTATCAATTTTTGTTTTAGTGTTTCAAAGGCTGATTAGCATTTATCTGTCCATATAAATGGTCGATTCTTTTTAAGTAGTGTATTAAGGCATTGTGCAATTGACGCGAAGTCTTTTATGAAACGTCTGTAGTAGTTGCAAAAGGCTACAAATCGTCTTACGTCGTCTGCGTTCTTTGGTGTTGGATAATTTTTAATCGTGTCATATTTTGAAGGATCTGTCCTGATATCTTCCTGTGTTATTAGGTGTCCTAGATAAACTACTTCTGGTCTCAAAAATTTACATTTACTAGCGTTTAGCTTTAAATTATATTGTTACGAAATTTCCTGTCCCTTTGACAGTAATTTCAATCTCTTACACTTTTCTTAGTTCGATCACTGGATTGTGTATCAATCAAGAAAAACGCAATCATTATTTAATTAATAAATGGTTTATTTAAATCACAAACGTTAGTTTTTACACAGTTCAATTGTTTATTTAATCTTTACATTCAAATTGTATACACAAACGTTATACTTTATTACTTAAAATCCACTATATCACTTTAGTACTTAAATTCAATTGTTCTCACTTAAGATCCACTGTGTTCCACTGTTCAATATCAACTGTGTCTCTGCTGCTCATATGACAGCCTTTTATACTAAAGTCATCATTTTCTCGAACCATCTGCCGCTGTCTAAAATATCGTTTCCAGTGCCTTCTAGATAGCGATTATCGACGTTGATAATGTCGTACCACTTTATCATTTATAGTACAGAAAACATGCTACATGTCGCTAGATGGTGTTATTTTTCTACGGTCAGTGGTGCACGTATTTTTCTACGGTCAATGATGCAAGTATTTTCTTACGGTCAGTGATGCACGTATTTTTCTACAGTCAGTGATGCAAGTATTTTTCTTACGGTCAGTGATGCACGTATTTTTCTACGGTCAGTGATGCAAGTATTTTCTACGGTCAGTGATGCTAGCTAATATCGTTTAATAATTATTACGAGAATTTTCTGGCATAAACCAAATTTCGCTACACTGCCCTCCGCTTAAACTTGTTCGTCCCGAACAAGAGTCTCTCCATCTCTAGTATAAGGTGCCAGCCTTTCGATGTGGACTACCTTTAATTTACCTTTGTTGCTGGGGTATTTTTGGATTCGATACACAACATCATTAATTCTTGTGACGATCCGATAAGGTCCCTCCCAATGAGTCTGTAATTTAGGAGACAAGCCTCGTTTTCGTTGTGGGTTGTGTAGCAGCACTAATTGACCTTCTTTGAACCCTTCAGTATTTGCTCGCAGGTCATACCGAGCTTTCATCTTGTCGCTAGCCAATTGAGTACGTCTCCTGATCAGCTCGTGTATATCTGCTAGTTCTTCTCTTTTCTGCGATATGTAATCGTCAGCATTGGTCGCGCTTACTCCGTACTTCAAATCTGCTGGAAGCCTTAAGTCCGTACCAAAAATTGCTTTTGCTGGCGTGACTGTAGTGGTATCGTGTATTGACGAACGATAACCCATCAGAAACATTGGTAGATGCTCATCCCAATCTTTATGTCCTTTGTCAACAACTTTCTTCAGATGCTCCTCTAGAGTACGGCTGAACTTTTCGACCATGCCATCGGACTGAGGATGCAATGCTGTGGTACGTGTCTTCTGTATTCCAAGCATGTCACAAACCTCCTTAAAAAGTGCCGACTCAAAATTTCGTCCTTGGTCGGAATGCAACTCAAGTGGAGCTCCATATCGGCAAATCCAATTTTTGATGAAAATGTCTGCCACTGTTTTTGCTTCTTGATTGGGAATGGGATATACTTCTGGCCACTTACTGAAGTAATCAATTACCACAAGGATGTATTTATTTCCTGCATTGCTAATTCGAAAAGGTCCCGCTATATCCATGGCTATCCTCTCAAAGGGAGCTCCTACGTTATACTGATGCATTTTTCCCCGAGTGCGGTGCCTTGGTCTTTTAGCAATTGCACATTGGTCACAACGGCGGATCCAGTCAGCAACTGTTTCTTGGCATCCTACCCAATAAAACCGTTTCTTTATTTTCTCTGTGGTTTTTGTTACGCCCAGATGTCCACCACTCGATCCATTGTGATAATCCTTGATTATTTCCTTAAATTTTTCCTTTGGAATAACCAGCAGTTTTGAACGAATTTTAACATCCTCGCTTTCCCAGATTCGGTAGAGGCAACCATCATGCAACTCCAAACTTTGCCATTGCGCCCAGTATGCTTTACAGATTTGGCTTTCACTTGATATTTCTTGCCACGCCGGTTTCCTACCCAGCTCTTTAAACTTAATTATAGTTGCCAAATCTGTATCACTGCGCTGGTCCCTTTGTACCTCCTCTTTTGTCCACTTTTCTTCAGGCAAAACGTTCAAAAGGCGCACATCAATTGTTCCAGCTTTACTTTCCGTTCGTGAACAATGACCGCATTCAATTTTACATGGACGACGGGAAACTGCATCCGCATTTCCATGCTGGCTTCCTTTGCAATGTTCTATGGTAAAATCATAGCTCTGCAAGCGCTCTATCCACCGTGCAATTTGACCTTCTGGATCCTTGAATTGAAGTAGCCACCTTAATGCCGCATGGTCTGTCCTCAGGAGAAAATGCTGTCCATATAAGTACTTATGGAAGTGTTTAACGCATTCCATTACTGCCAGTAACTCTCTCCGAGTTACACAATAATTCCTCTCAGGCTTCGACAGAACTTTGCTGAAATAGGCAACGACTTTTTCTTGTCCATTGATGACTTGGGACAAAACTCCTCCAATACCATGGCCACTCGCATTGGTGTCCAATACAAATTTTTCGCCGGGTATTGGGTACGCGAGTATAGGCGCTGTAGACAATAATTCTTTCAGCTTTTGGAATGCAGTTTCCTGTGCACCACTCCATTCGAATTTCCGATTTTTCTGTGTCATCTCATGTAGACTGCCTGCGACATTTGCGAAACCAGGAACAAAACGTCTGTAGTAAGTGCATAGGCCCAGAAAACTTCGCAACTCATGAAGATTAGATGGTCGTGGCCAATTTTTCACAGCTTTTATTTTATCCTCATCTGTGTGTATTCCTTCTGACGTAACCTTGTGCCCCAGATACTTGACTTCACGCTGGAAAAGTGAGCACTTTTTCGCACTTAATTTTAGTCCAGCTGCCTCCAAGCGCTCAAACACTTCCTCCAGATTTTTCAAGTGGTCATCAAAATCTTTTCCCATGATGATGATGTCATCGAGATACACTAAACAGGTCTTCCAATGTAGTCCTTTGAGCACTCGTTCCATTAACCGCTCAAACGTAGCTGGAGCGTTACAAAGACCAAACGGCATGACGTTAAACTGCCATAGACCATTCCCAATACTAAAGCCAGTTTTCTCCTTGTCTTTGTCATCTATTTCCACCTGCCAATATCCACTTTGTAAGTCCAGGGTGGAAAACCATGTTGCTCCAGATAACGTATCCAGTGTATCATCGATTCTGGGTAACGGGTAGCTGTCTTTTTTGGTGACGTCATTTAATTTTCTGTAATCCACACAGAATCGCATACTTCCTTCCTTTTTCTTGACTAGCACCACCGGTGAACTCCACGGGCTTTCTGATGGTGCAATGACCTTTTCTCGCGCCATATCCTCTATAAGGACTAGCGAGTGCTAGTCTCCTTGGGGGTTGACGAATTGGCTGAAAATCACCTGTATCAATGCGATGTTTGACAACTGATGTTCGGCCATTATTTTCTCCTTTGAACGCAAATATCTGCCAATGCTTTTGCAGAAACCTTTTTGCTTTATTTTTGTTCTGGGCAGACAACTCCTTCGTCTATTCTTTCGTCAATACTTCCAAGGCCGATGATTTTGTCAAAGCTGTACCTTTTGTGTCCTGCTGGTTATTTTCACAATTTATAACAGCCGTAACTTTCTCACATTGCGCTATTACTTCACCTTTTTGCATCCATTTCGGCTTATTTGTTGGATTCAAAATTCGTACTGGTATTTTGCTGTCCGGTCTTGTTTTTACTAGGGTCTTTCCAATAATCAGGTCTTCCTTTAAATATTTCTTATCTGCTTCCACTACCCACAGATGGCTTGTCCCACAGTCTTCACTTGTTGTAGCCCAATTAATTTCTTCGGTGTTGGGTTCAATTCGACAGCGCTCACTTATGTAGACTCTTGCAATTGTTAATTTTTGTCCACAGCCAACGTCTAAAGGCAACTCTACATTGGCATATCTTAACGTCTTTTTCTTAAGATCCAAAGTGAACCCGTGTCGAATCATGAAGTCCACGCCAATGATAACCTCATCGGTGATGTTTGCAACAATAAAATCATGTTCCACAGCTTTGTTGCCGATAAGAACACTTGCTGTAACTTTTCCTACTATTTGCGCAATTTCTCCTGTCGCTGTTCTCAATTGGATCCCATTTAATGGCATTACTCGTCGTCTATTAAATAAATCTGTCCTCACAATTGAGTGCGATGCGCCTGTATCCAAAGTTAGCTCACATGGTCTTTCGTTGATTTTTCCACCGATGGTAAGGCTGTTGGAATTTCGGCAGAGCTTCGAAACTAAGACTGTGGGGCAATCATGAGTGAGAGTCAGCTCACGCCCCGCTGTACTGACTCTCTTTAGTTTAACGACTGCTCTTCGCTACCATTTTCGCCATCGTTTCATCTATTTCCAATTTTTCTTCTTGGTGAACGTGATGCGGAACGTTTACGACGTGATTTGCAGTCACGTGCCATGTGTCCCTGCTTGCCACAGTTATAGCAATTTCCGTTAAAGCTACTGCTGACGAACGACGAATTTTTGTTCTCAGGCTCCACCTCCATCCGACGAGTTTTCAATGATGGGCGGCATGTCAATGCAATCATCTCTTGAATGAGAGCAACCGTGACTGTTTCATTAAATGTAATCTTCGGGTTCTTCATTGTCTCTGAGTCACGTATGCCGTCAATAAACGCCTCTATTTTGAATTTTTCAGCCACGACACTTAACTCGTCAGGATAGGAAAGGTGTGCCAATCGTTCAATATCTGCAGCATACTCCTGCAAGGACTCATCAGATTTCTGGACACGACTTTTCAACTCCAGTCTGTGAATCTGCTTCATGTGGTCACTGCCATATTTTCGCTGTAAGGCATCCATCACTGCCTTGTAATTCTTTTGCTCCGCCACTGGGACCGTTTGCAATACTTCTGCAGCTGCGCCTTTTAATGCCACAATTAGCGCTGCTGCTGCGTTATCATTATCCCAGCGATTATGAGTAGATGTTGTTTCGAACTGGAGCTTGAAAACACTAAATGGCGTTGTTCCATCGTACATGGGTGCCTTAAGCCTCTCTGCGCTGATTTCTCTTATTACTTGAGTGGTTGGTTCGCTTATTTCCAACTGTTGAATCCTTTTACTAACGTCTTCAAAATTATTCTGAACTTTATCCTTGAATGATTCAACGTCATCTCGTAACTCAGTCACTTTTGCATCGAGGCCATTTACCATTTTGACAACCTCCGTTCAAACAGCCTCCTGGATTTGCAGTGAGTTCTGACTTAAGCTCTGATCAATTTCTTCTCGAATCGCCTGGATTTGTATCACGTTCTGACTAATTTCTTCCCGAACGGTCTGGATTTGCAGCGCGTTCTGACTTAAGCTCTGGTCAATTTCTTTCCGAACCTCCTGGATATTGTTATTCATCTGTAACGCATTCTGACTTAACTTCTGGTCTATTTGCAGTGCATTTTGACCTGATCTGAACAATTTCTTCTCGAACGGCCTGGATATTGTTATTCATCTGTAGATTTATTGTTTGCGTCATCGCCATTAACATTTTCTCGAACTTTGACATATCTACAACTTCACCACTTGCAGCCGTTCCAGAAGCTTCCTCCATTTTCGCTGTTGATTCTAAGACATCACTATAAAATTCATGCTCTTCTAGGTCTACCCCTTGAGCCTCAAGAGCCTGCCGTAAGCGTTTCTGTAACTCCAACTTTCCGCCAGATGATTGCAGATTCAGCTGCTGCAACTCTTTCTTTAGTTGATCCACTTTTAGTTCGTCAAACTTAACCATTTTTTTTATTTTTTTTTTTATTTGATTGTTAATTCTTTTTACACAATCCCACTTCTGACACCAATTGTTACGAAGTTTCTGTCCCTTTGACAGTAATTTCAATCTCTTACACTTTTCTGAGTTCGATCACTGGATTGTGTATCAATCAAGAAAAACGCAATCTTTATTTAATTATAAAATGGTTTATTTAAATCACAAACGTTAGTTTTTACACAGTACAATTGTTTATTTAATCTTTACATTCAAATTGTATACACAAACGTTATACTTTATTACTTAAAATCCACTATATCACTTTAGTACTTAAATTCAAATGTTCTCACTTAAGATCCACTGTGTTCCACTGTTCAATATCAACTGTGTCTCTGCTGCTCATATGACAGCCTTTTATACTAAAGTCATCATTTTCTCGAACCATCTGCCACTGTCTAAAATATCGTTTCCAGATAGCGATTATCGACGTTGATAATGTCGTACCACTTTATCATTTATAGTACAGAAAACATGCTACATGTCGCTAGATGGTGTTATTTTTCTACGGTCAGTGGTGCACGTATTTTTCTACGGTCAATGATGCAAGTATTTTCTTACGGTCAGTGATGCACGTATTTTTCTACAGTCAGTGATGCAAGTATTTTTCTTACGGTCAGTGATGCACGTATTTTTCTACGGTCAGTGATGCAAGTATTTTTCTACGGTCAGTGATGCTAGCTAATATCGTTTAATAATTATTACGAGAATTTTCTGGCATAAACCAAATTTCGCTACAATATTTTGAAAGTCTGTCGAAAACTTTTACGAGATTTTGATTATGATGCTGTAGGCTGCATCTAAAAATTATGATATCATCAACGTATAGAAAAGCTTCTGAACTTAAACCTGTTAATGCTATGGTAAGCATGCGTTGAAAACTGTTGGAGGATATTTTCAATCCAAATGGTAATCTCTTAAATTGGTAGTGACCGTCGTTTGTTGAAAACGCTGTCAATGGTCGTGATTGTTTGTCTAATGGTATTTGGTGAAAAGAGCTAGTCATGTCGAGTGTAGAAAAATATTTTGCTCTTCCTAATTTGTCTAAAACATCATCTATCCTAGTCAGTGGAAATTTGTCGTTTACTAACTTGTCGTTTAATTTTCTAAAATCGACGACTAATCGCCATTTTTTTGTATCATCACTGCTCTTTTTGGGTACTAGTAATAAAGGTGCGTTATATGGACTAATTGAATGTTCTATGATGTCGTTTTGTAGTAAATCTCCTATTTGTCTGTGTATTTCTTTGTCATGAGCTTGTGGTAGTCTGTAGTTTTTTATGTATGTTGTTATCAGTTGTAGATAGTGATTGAGTGTAGAAATTGTTTACGGTCAGTTGTTCATTGTCTAAGTGAAAAATATTTTGATATTTTCTAAAAATTTCGGTTAAAGGGTGACTTTTATCAATATTTAATTCTTTTTGTAGTTTCTTAAATCGTTCGTCATTTTGCTTATTGTTATTTCTAAATTGTATGTAATTTGTTAGTGGTTCTAATTTCGGTTTTAGTTTTAGTATTTTTACTTCTTTGTCGTTAGTATTTAGTATTTTGACGTGGCATTTTCCGATAGCAGGAATTATGGTGTTAGCTAAAAATACACCTTCCTGAATTTCGTCATTTAATACCAAGCTGTCTTCTTTTACGTCTATATTAATAGGATGTACTATCTCTGTTCTCGGTGGTATTCGTATAATGTCGTATGCATGTTTGTTAAAGTGTAAAGGTATTATAACGTCTGTATCGTCTAACACTGTTGTTAATGTTTGTGTTTCGTAGTCTATTTTCCACATGTGTTTTGAGAAAAAATCTCTGCCTAATATACCGTCTGTTGGTATAGGAAAATTATCTTCTACTGCATGAAATATATGGGGTACTATACGGTATTGAAAATCGAGTTCTAGATTGATTGTTCCTAGAGTTGCAATTTCATCGTTCGTTATTCCTGTCAATTTGCATTGATTTCCCGTCATCAATTCTATATTATTTAAATTTTCGATTTTGCAGATCGATATGTCTGCTCCTGTATCTATAAGAAATTTTAAATTAGTTTTTGCATTTTTACATTTTAAGTATATGTAATTAGTTGAAGTATCCGAGATATTAAAAATCCTTATTTCTGCTGTCCCGGAGGGTCTTGTACTACGACCTCCGAGCGATTCTCGTTTCCCTGATTGCTGGATTCTGCAACATATATTCTACTTTGATTATTCGAATAATTGTTATTGTTGTTTTTGCAAGAACATTGATTTCTGTTAGAATTAATATTATTTCGAGAATTGTTATTGTTGTTATTCTGATATCTGCGTTTGTTATTAGAATTATTAGCAATATTTGATCTTCGATTGTTATTGAAATTGTTGTTATTTCGGTATCCGCGGTTATTATTATAATTATCATTTTGATTAGAATTATTGCGGTTGTAATTATTGTTACTAGAATTGTTGTAGCGGTTGTTGTTGATATTCTGTCTAAAATATAACAGTTGGTTACTTGATTTGTTGTTTTTTTCTAATTCAAGTGCAAGGTTGGTTGCTTCTGTTAAGGTTTTAGGTTGGGCTGCAAATATCGTTTGCTTTAAGTCATCATTTAGACCATTTTTGAACACTGTTAAAGCGTAGGTTTCGTTCATCTTTAGGATGACATTTCTTTGGTATTCATCGCCTGTTATTTCTGTGATCTGCAAACTGTTCATTTCTGATACGAGGTTTAAAAGTTTGTCCTTAAATTGTGTCACTGTGTTATTTTTTTGGGTTAACGTGGCTAATTGAGTGTGTATTTGAGCTGTTGTGTTATAGTGGAATACGTTAAAAATCGCATGCAAACTACAAAATCTCGATTTTCACTCACCTCGGTTACTCCAAGTGACCCAAAGTGACTCGGAGTGAACCGCCTCGATGAGTAGTCACTTATGGAGTGACTACCTCCGGGATACTCCAAAGAACGAGGAAAATATCCTTAAAGCAATAAAATCCAAAATTCGCACGCACCGCAAAACGTAGTTATATGCGATAAGCTCTTGTACCAACGTGACCTATAGGTGTTATAGTGGAATTCGTTAAAAATCGCACGCAAACTACAAATTCGCAATTTTCACTCACCTCGGTGACTCTTACAATATTTCTCACGTTTACATATTATTTCAATTGAATTGTATTCAAAACCAGTCAAGTTCAAGGCCTTGAAATCAAAACCAGCCAAGTGCAGTACTTTGGTATCAAAACCGGCCAAGTGCAGTACCTTGGTATCAAAACCGGCCAAGTGTAGTACCTTGGTATCAAAACCGGCCAAGTGCACTTTTTTCAAACAAATCTTGTTGAATTCTGTATCATAACCGGCCAAGTGCATGTTCCATGGATCAAAACCGGCCAAGTGCAAAATTGTTTCCTCAAAAACATCGGCAGATGAAACTAGAAAAGTCTGATCTGACGTGTTTTGAGTAAGAAATTTTATAAGCTATTATGTGGGAAATACTTTTTAATTTTTCAATGAACATAGATGAAGATAAACGTTTTTCGTTGTTTTTTCAAAAGTAAGAAAAAGGCACTTGGCCGGTTTTGCAACTGAGTGCCTCACTTGATCGTCAATTTCCAAAACCAGTAAGACACAAATCAAATTTTAAAGTTTGGTTGATTTAAAGATTTATAGACACTATCAATAACAATATTAAATTTGCTACCTGTATCGAACAGAGCCACATATTTTAAGTTACCAATTTCAATTTTTTTGTTCATATTACTTGGCTTTAAACTACGAAAGTTACTTTTATAATTTTCAGTTTTACTTAAGGTACAATTTTTCGCTATGTGACCATACTGTTGACATTGAAAATATTTTGTGCCTTTTTCTTTATTTTTACACTCAGCAGATTTATGATCTTTTTCGCCGCAATTATAACAAATCATTTTTTTCTTTTCGTGTTTCACATAAAGTGTATTTTTGTCTAAAGTGAGCGTCATTGTTTGCTTATTTTTCGCACGAATTATTTCATAGCACTTAATTTTTTCTTTAAAGTCCTTAATATTGTTCGAACCATACAAAATTGTCTTATTAATATTTAATTCTTTAATTCCATCAATTACATACTGTATTAACGCGCTGTCTTCAATTTTTCCACGCCATGATATGTCTTTCATGTGAAAAAAATATTCTTGTACGCTTTCGTCTTTTCTAATTTTTCTGTCCTGCAATTGTTTGTGTAATTGTGTACTGTTCACTGTTGTTTTGAACTCGTCTAACAACGCATTTTTCAATTTACACCATGAAACTATACCTCTTTCGCTTGAAATAAAAATTTTGCTATTCCTTTTAATGACTTTTTCGCAAAAACAAATTTTTGGAATTCGTCCCAATACATAACGGCAGCAGTTTCTTCAAACTCACGCACCCACATCTCAATAGAAATTTTATCAGTTCCATCAAATGAACTTATGGTATCTTCAATGTCTCTAAAATTTATTGCAAATCTTGCCATCGGTGCAAAACTTTTTGCAGCCACCCCATTTGCTTCAAATCTGTCATCATCGTTGTCAATAGACAAAAAACAATCATCAGTTTCTTTGTCTCTATTCCTTGTTGATTCCACGTCGCTACGCTGATCAACTTCACGTCGTTTACGGTCGTCGTCTTTACGCATTATTCTTTGTCGTTCAGGATCGTTGTTTCTCTGCTCGCGTTCTGCTACGTCCTCAGCGCTAGCAGCGTCGTCATCATCGCTACTCTCGTCGTCTCAACGTTTTCGCTCGCAGAGATTTTTGAATATGTGCAATTTCAAATCGTTTTCTTTGTAATTCAAGCACAATAAATTACAAATAGACGCCAAGTCAGTTGAATTCAAATTTGCATCTACGTACGGAGATTTAATGTTGTAGGCTTCGTCACTTTCGTCGAAAGTGAACCCTTCAAACGCTCGTAAACGCTTTCGGTTTGACCTGTCGCCTGTTTTTTCAAACACAAATTTATGCAAAGCTTCAACTTGTTGTTTTTTACTACGACGCAAATTCTCAGAAACTCGTCCATTGCTTCTAAATTTTATTTTAACTCTATTTTCTACTGAATTGGATTACACCGAATCACAATTCCGACACCAAAACTTATGAGATTTATTAATGTTTATTAATTCAAGTAATTCAATTTTTTAATTTAATGAAAAATATGTTTAAAGTTAAATAAAAAAGTAAATAAGAGATGTTTGGCTGGCTCTAGGTCAACAAAATTTGGATATAACAACACAAAATTAATTTTTAAAAAATTTTTTATGTTTTTAAGTTATATTTTATTTCTTCAATATTTCGAGTTGATCTTGCAACTCATCATCAGGAAGCTGAATACAATGAAAACCAATAAAAAAATATTTAAATTAACAAACAATTACACAATATTTAACAATTTAAAAAATTAATTCTTACATTTCAATTTTAACGTATTAATACAAACACGGAGTAAATACAACTAAATCTTGTGGTTTCTCATAATATAAGTTTTCCCTATACGACTAATAATGTGTCTGTAGCTGTGAGCGCAGTTTTCTGTGTCAGTTTTGTAGTTCATACGAATGTGACTAGGAGTATGTGCAATGTGTAACATCTCTAGAGTTAGCCGTTTTGAGTAATTGTTCTCACTTTGAAGTATTTCCACTTTTTCGAAATTGGGAATGTGACACTCCTTTAAACAATGTAAGGCATTTTGGGCGTTATTATGTCCTGCTTTTATGTCCGATTTATGAGATGAAATCCGCGTCCTTAATTTTGATTTTGTTGTCCCAATATATACCTTGTTGCATATATTGCTACCGACATTGTTACATGGGATTTTATAAATTAATCTAGATTTGTCAAATTTGTCGATCGGATCTTTGGTCTTTCTAAAAAGTAGTTTTAAAATATTGCACGGTTTAAAGGCTAATTTATATTTGTTAATAATAATAATAGAGTTTAGCTACTACAGCTATTTGCTTTCTTAGCAATTTAGCATGAAGCTTTAAAACCAAGTAAAAAGCTTATATAATAATGGAAATGAAAAAATTATACATGCAATTAATTTTTTATTTTTTTATAATTTCTTCTTAGCTTTATCACACTTTCTCAACATACCCACCCAGATCATATGTATATAAACATACAATTGCATGAATGTAATTGTATGAATTTATTAACATGGTCCAAGGCATAAATGTTAGAAAAAATTTACCCATCATGCGGTGGGGCTCGGACAACACAAACATAAAGACCAACAACCATTAAGCTACAAAATTAACTATAGTTATTTTTCAATCTAAGCTTGAGTTGACCTTTTGACAAGCTAATATCATATACATCGCAATTATTAATAAGAGTAGTCATGCGATTAAAAGGAGCTGTAGCCATATAATTAGTTCTACTGAAAGGTTGGTAAAATAATTGATAAGAGTTACGGTTACTCCTGCGATTAGTATTTAAATGAATATAATTTAGAAGCTCTGGTGCAGCAAGAGACCCAGTCACAAGTTGATGCAGAAAAAGTATATCCGCGATATTTCTACGCGAGCTCAAAGACTGCATATGTAGTAACTTCAAACGATCCTCATAAGGAGGAAGGTTTAAAGAGTCAATCCAATTTAAGCCATTGAGAGCAAAACGAATAAAATTTTTTTGAATTCTCTCAATTCTATTAATGTGAATATTATAAAATGGTGACCACACTTGGCTGGCGTACTCTAAGTGAGGACGCACTATTGTATTATATAAAGTCACCGTTACTAAAGGGCTATTAAATTCTTTTGCCCACCTCTTAATGAAGCCAAGCAGAGATGAGGATTTTTTACAAATTTGATTAATATGCTCATTAAAAGTTAATTTTACATCAAAATGTATACCTAGGTCTTTGACTAAATCAACACGACCAATTTTCTTATCTTTTAATTCGTAATCAAACTCCACAATATTTTTTCTCCTGGTGAAAATCATAGTTTGGCATTTATCAGGATTAAGATGTAAGTTATTTTTAGAACACCAAACCTCAAAGGATTTCAAATCAGACTGAAGTGGAATAGTATCCCCAACCCCCTTCACGTTCCTGTAAATTTTCATATCATCTGCATATATTAGCAGATGCGAGTTTTTAATGACATGTGTAACGTCATTAATTGCTAAAATGAACAGGAGCGGCCCCAGGTGGCTTCCTTGTGGAACACCCGATGCCGCGCTGAATGGGGAGGAAAACACCCTCCGAAATCTTATCTGATATGAGCGATCAGATAAATAAGATTCAATCCAGCTGACAAAACTTAAAGGAAATCCAAGCTTTTTTAACTTAAACAAAATCAAATTATGTGGTAATTTGTCAAATGCTTTACTGAAGTCAGTGTAGATGCAGTCAACTTGCCCACCAGAGTCAAAAGAGCTTAATGCAAAGGAAGTAAAATCAAGGAGGTTAGAAACTGTAGATCTGCCATTAACAAAACCATGCTGACGAGTTGTTATGACTTCACTACAGCACACCTTAACTTGATCGTACACAATGCGTTCAAAAATTTTGGGTATCGATGATAACTTCGCTACGGGCCTGTAATTTGAAACATCATTTTTACACCCTTTCTTGATAATGGGGCTTATGTATGCATTTTTCCAAAATTTAGGAAAATAGCTATATCTAATTGATTTATTAAATAACAAACTGAGGGGCTGACTCAGCACAGAGCTACAGTTGACTAGTACTGTCGCAGGAATACCATCAGGTCCGGAGCTGAAGTCATCATCAAGAGATGAGATATATTTCTCTATTAGTTCAGGTGAGAAATATATCTCATTAATCGATACTAAAGGGTCGTTATCCATATATTCAAAATAGTTGATCTCAGGGCTAAATAATTCCGTAGAAAAGGATTCTTTAAACAAATTAGCAAACAACCCAGCTATAATTTGTGGGTCGCTAGTGAGCCCATCAACTGTTCTGAATTCTGATGGAAACCCGTCAGACTTTTTTTTTGTATTAATAAATCCCCAAAAATGCTTGGGGTCATGAAGAATATTCAACCTAATTTTATTCAAATATTCAGAATAAACTAAAGCCGACATATCCTTAAATTCATGGAAAAGTCGCTGGTAAGCAACTAAGTCATTTCGGTCCTGGCTACAAACGTGTTTGTTCCATGCCCTATTACGGCCATTGCGAATTTTTTTTAAATCCTTTGTGTACCAGGGGTATGAAGAATTATTAACATACCTCTTTGCATAAGGCACCGACAATGCTATAGCCGAAAAAAGTTCACCATAGAAAAATTTAATGCACTCATCAAATGAATTACTTGTATTATTAAAAAAAATAATAAGGTCGTTTAATTTATTCCTTAAATTCTCATTCAACTTTAAAAAGTCAGCTTTTTTAAAATTGAATTCATAAATATTGATGGAAGAACATGCATTAATTAAATTTTCATTGTCAGATTGGTACACAATACTCAAAGGTGGATGATAGGAATCAACCGTAGAAAGAGCATGGATAGCATTTCTCACAACAACATTACTACTATTTGCAGCCAAGACTAAGTCAAGTTGTCGTCCATGAGAATTAGTTATACAACTTACTTGTTGTAAACTTGAAAGTATTTCGTCAACAAAAATTTGTTGTTGTCGAGTTTTTGGACACGATGCATAAAAATATGTACCATCATCCGAAGGAGTCCATTTAAGGTCAGGCAAATTGAAATCACCTAACAATAAAATGTCGTCATTAGTGTCTAGTTCATTTATTATGTATTCTACGGACATCGAAAGACATTCGTAGACATCTGCGCTACTATTTGGAGGAACATAAGCGTTAAGAATATAAATATTGGAGTTACAATATGTAACTTTAACGCATAATAGTTCAATATTAGATGCGCAGGCAATTTCGATTAATGAACTAGTTAAATGATTTTTTATGGCTATTAAGACACCTCCACCAACAGAAGAAATGTCTTCCAAGTGTCTGTCTCTTCTAAAAACATTGAAACTATTGTCAAAAAGTTCCAAATTGAGAAAAGTGTTATTTAACCAAGTTTCGGTAAAAACGATAATATCCTCAGAAAAATTCTGAGTGGCTAAAAAGATGTCATGCGTCTTAGAACGCAAACCCCTTACATTTTGATAGTAAAGGGATAGCCGCTTCAGTTTTTTGAATTGGAACGGACAGTCTTATTATTTTTTTTCGACTTAAATTCTGAAATAAAGATATTATCCACCCATGCATTAGAATTTAGAATGGCAGAAACATGAGAAGATGCCACTGTAATTTTAAAAGATGCATGAGTTGGTTTATTACCGATTTTCCTGCAAGAAACGAAGGCATCGGCAGGAATAATTTGGTTTTGTTTAATATAGTTTATAACATTGTCAGTGGTAGTGTTAGCATTAAGACGTGAAATGAAAATCGATTTCAACCTTGGCAATGCTTGCAAGGAGACAGGTGCCACAGAACCACCAATCGTAACAACTCCTTGCGGATTAGGAATAACAGAAATGGATAGAGGAGTATCGATAGTGGAGGAAAGGGGTGGAGGATTATTTATAGGAGCAGAAGCGGGAAAGTTGGAAGTAGACGGAGAGATATTTAGAGGGGGATCTAAGGCAGTTACTTCACGATTAGCAGCTGTGTCACTCGCCCCCCCCACACTACCCAAGTTAACATTCGACTTACGATTCTTATTTAATTTTCGTTTAAGTTTTCTTTTCTTCTTCAGGGAAATAGCTTGCTTGGGTAGAGTAGAGATCGAAGGAGTAGAAGAAAAAACCATTGCAGCCTCAGTAATAGTTTTATTTTGAAGCGAACTAACATCGGGTGAGACAGCCTCATTAAGGCTTTTTTCAATTTGGGGAGTTATGTCTAAATAATTATTTAGAATATCTCTGAAATTAATATTCAAATTGTTAAGATTTTCCCCAAATTGTTTAATTTTGTCGAAAAACACCGACGGGGACAGGGCCCTGCACGATGGACAGTACCAATGCAGGCCCGAACGATTAGAGGATAATAAATCAGTAATAGTGTTAGTTAGGCCTGCACAAGAGGCATGAAAGACCTGTTCACAGGGACCTGAACAGGAAAACATGGCATTCAATATATTTTGACTTTTACATTGATCTCTTAAAGAGCAAGCTAACAAGTTTTCAGACGAAAAATAATCCATAATGAAAAAAAGAAAAGACTAAGTTAAGACCTAAAATATTTTTAAAAGTGCTTACAACGGGTTAAAATTGTGAAAAATATACCCGTTGAACAGCAACAACAACAACCTATTGAGATTAAGGTAAAGCAATGTAAGCGGACAAAGCAGAAAAGGGAATGAAAAAACAAAACTGATCACTGCTTTACACTGCTTGTAGAAAGAAATGTACTCACGTACGTATGTATGTTTACATTAAAGAATAAATTAAATTAAAGTAAGCAAACATGCAAAACTAAATCAAATCAAATTTCTACCAACACCAATTATTATTAAACAGCGACAATTATGTACGCGCAAAATAAATAAAATTAATGTTATTGAACAAAATTATTAAACACAAAGAAATATACGTATTAAAAAAAACAACACAAAAACACAACCGACACTGACAAAGAGACGAGATCCTTAATTGAAAAAAAATCAAAAATGTCAGATGCAGCGAATCTTTCAGCGAACTCAGGTACGTATATCACAGATTTATAGGATTTTATTATTGCCGGTGTTTTAGTAGGTGAAGTTGGTTTATTATTGCACTCATTTATTATTCTGTTTATGGATCTTGTCGGAAAATCGTTTTTCTGTAAAATGATTATTAATAAAATTAAGTAAATAAACCTAAATAAATAAATATTTATAATGTCTTAAGAAAAGGCCCTACGAGCTCACGTCAAGATAAAAATAAACTTTTAATAGAAAAACTTTACGTTAATAACATCATTTCACTTGGGGAAAAATACAAAATGATAAATAACGCGTCGACTTGTCCTCGTATATATGGATTACCGAAAATCCATAAACCTGATACTCCTTTGCGGCCAATAGTTTCTTCAATTAATTCACCTTGTCATGAGTTAGCCAAATATATGGTAACGATTCTGAAGAATTTAACCAAAGACTCGACTTTCATTGTCAAAGACGCAGTGGAATTTCGTCAAAGAGTGGAAAATATTCCTATTTCCGATGACGAAATTTTAATTTCTTTCGATGTGATATCACTATTTCCTAGCATTCCGGTGGATTCAGCGCTCGAAATAATACTCAACAAGTGGGAAATTATTAAAGATTTTACCAAGATACCTCAAAAATTATTCATGCACATTTTAAAATTCATAACCAAGGAAAATCGATTTTATAAATACAACGGCAAAATATTTAACCAACGTAGTGGCATGCCGATGGGGTCGCCGGTGTCACCTATAATCGCGGATATTATCATGGAGGAATTATTGACAACTCGTATGGAGATATTCCAAAATAAACCACGCCTACTAAGCAAATTTGTAGATGACTTATTTGCAATTATAAAAAAGGATGAAGCAGATGACATATTAAAATGCCTTAATGGCTACCATAAAAACATACTTTTCCAATGGAATTGGAAAAAGACAACGAACTAGCATTTTTAGATGCATTGGTTTCACGGAGAAATGGAACAATTAAAATCAACTGGCACCAAAAAGCCATAGCTTCAGGACGGCTAATAAATTTTTACTCGAAACATCCAAAATCGATGATCTACAATACAGCCAAAAATTTTGCAAACAGGGTTTTAAAAATTAGCGACGATGTTTTTCATACTGAAAACATTAATAAAATTAAACCTTTAAACCGTGCAATATTTTAAAACTACTTTTTAGCAAGACCAAAGATCCGATCGACAAATTTGACAAATCTAGATTAATTTATAAAATCCCATGTAACAATGACGGTAGACAACAATATCAAAATTAAGGACGCGGATTTCATCTCATAAATCGGACATAAAAGCAGGACATAATAACGCCCAAAAAACAGCACTTGCCTTACATTGTTTAAAGGAGGGTCACATTCCCAATTTCGAAAAAGTGGAAATACTTCAAAGTGAGAACAATTACTCAAAACGGCTAACTCTAGAGATGTTACACATTGCACATACTCCTAGTCACATTCGTATGAACTACAAAACTGACACAGAAAACTGCGCTCACAGCTACAGACACATTATTAGTCGTATAGGGAAAACTTATAATAAGAGAAACCACAAGATTTAGTTGTATTTACTCCGTGTTTGTATTAATACGTTAAAATTGAAATGTAAGAATTAATTTTTTAAATTGTTAAATATTGTGTAATTGTTTGTTAATTTAAATATTTTTTTATTGGTTTTCATTGTATTCAGCTTCCTGATGATGAGTTGCAAGATCAACTCGAAATATTGAAGAAATAAAATATAACTTAAAAACATAAAAAATTTTTTAAAAATTAATTTTGTGTTGTTATATCCAAATTTTGTTGACCTAGAGCCAGCCAAACATCTCTTATGAATAATAAAGGTCGTTAAAACTCTCAATCTATTAAAAAAGTAAAATTTAAAGAGCCGCGTCTTCGGTCGTTTCTCGGGGTTCAATTGCGGTCGTTTCTTGCAATGATGCTAAATTAGTTATAAAACAGTGTTGTCGTGTCAATAATAATTCCCACATGTATGCCGATGATGTCCAATTATATGCAAGCTGTACTCATGATAAAATATATACTTGTGTGAATGATCTTAATAAAAATCTTAAATCTGTTCAATATTGGGCTTCTAGAAATGGATTATGCTTAAACCCAAAGAAGTCAAAGTGTATTGTTATAGCAAAAAGAGTTATTGCCTATCGAACTTTACCAAAGCTTGAACTTAATAATTGCCGCATTGAATTTGTGGACACAGCAAAAAATTTGGGGGTAATATTTAATAGAACACTGACTTGGAACAACAATATTTATAATAGCATTGGTAAAGTTTATGGCATGCTTCGAGCATTATGGGCAACGCAATATTTTACACCTCTACATATAAGTATACTTCTGGTTAAAACTTATCTTACTCCAATAGTACTATATGGCAGTGAAATTTTTGCCAGTTGTTACTCAGCAAGTAGAAGGAAACTTAAGGTTTTATTTAACAATATTGCACGATATGTGTTTTGCTTGAAGCGGTATGATCATGTCTCGCAATATGCTAAAAAGATGTATGGCATTACGTTTGACAACTTGCTTAGATCTCGTTGCATTATTCTGTTGCATAAAATAATACATTCAGCTGAACCCTCTTATTTACATGATAGACTTGTATTTTCTCGTTCAAACAGAAATATGAAACTGAAACCATTTCAACACTCTTGCCTGAAATCTGAACGCCAATTTTTTATATCAATCCGTTTGTGGAATCAGGCCCGTACCTACCCGACTTTGTTTTAGGGGGCAATAAAAATTTTACTATATATAACGTTTTTTTGAAAAATTTTGGATGGAGTTACAAGCGATCAAAGTTCACAAAAAGTAACTTTTTTGATCTTTTTTAAAAGTCACTAAATTTCAATTACTCCATTTGAACACAAAATATTATTTTACAAATATTTGATTTGTAATTTTGTCCAAGTCGGACAAAATCTGTGAGTGCTATTCTAAAATCAATTAAAATGGGTAATTTCCATATTTTCATGCATTCCATTTAATAAGGAACTAATTCGTAAAAGATATTTTATTGTCTTATATGTCCAATTGTTCCCTATAAAATATAAATCCAACAGTGCTGTTAAATTTAGGCTTGGACTTTTGAGACGGTGCATATTTGTTTTTTTTTCTTATTTTTTTAATTATATATGTATGTATATACATACATATGTATATTTTTTTTGTGGATATCTCGAAAACGATTCTTAAGAAAAAAAATGATTGGTATTTTTGGAATCTACACCCCAAAATACATAGAAAAAAGTATTTGAGAAATAAGATTATTTTTTGTGTCAACTATATGAATATCTAGTGTGCTTCAATATGCTGCAATATAATTTAAAATTGAAAGTTTCTTTTGAAGAATGTGCAATGGTATTGTGCGTATGATATTGAGTCTACTATGTGGCTTCATTATGTTTTGCAATATTATTATAGTTTTCATATTTTAATTCCAATTTTGTTCTCGTATTCTTAATATTATTAATTTATGTCTCTATGTATTATGTAAACAGTAACTTTAGATAAATAAATGTGTGCTATTTTTAATTATAAACTGTGATACTGAACATCCTGAAGGCTGTTATTGTAGGTAAAAATTTATTTGAATATGTTAGTGCTATTATTACTTTAAGTTTATATTTATTGACTAAGTAATTACAGTTTAAGTTGTAATTGTTAAATAATAATTGGCTATGTGAGCTACTAGTGATATAATTATAAGATTTTGTATCTTGATCCACTATATATTCAAGAAATAAATACAAATACCAAGCAGTGATTTCAATAAATTCTTCAATTCTTCAATATGGCCTTTTGACGTCAGAGTACTGGAGTTATCTTTTTTATCAAAAACAAAAGAGAATCAAACGAATGCTTAGATAATCACAAACAAATGCAACCAGCAAATCATTCCACTGATGTCAATGATGTTGTCTGTCCAAATAGATGCATAATAAGAAACAATATTTCTGCACCTGCTGAGCTTTCTTTATATTATCAGAACGCTGGTGGTATGAGATCAAAAACAAATGATTTTTTTACTGCGTCTACTGGTAGTCATTACAATATTATTGCTTTGACAGAGACCTGGCTAAATGACTCAATATTTTATTCTGAGTTATTTAATGATGAGTTCCAAGTATACAGGAAAGATAGATCTGCAATTGACACTGGATTATTGAGAGGAGGAGGTGTTTTAATTGGAATTGATTCTAGCTTATTAAGTAGGCATATTTTACTAGAAAATAATAGTGTAGAACAATTATGTGTTGAAATAATGTTTCCAAATATCTCTTTTAAAATTTAATTTATCGTATATACTAAAGGGCTGCAAATGACATCTTGAAGCGCAAACATTGTTATGACTCTAGTTCAATTGACTGATCGAGTGTTGTCATTACTTTTGCAGCAGCAAACGAATAAAGACTTGATGCTCTCGCATACCCGACAAAAAACGAACAACACTTTATGTCAATGAAACGAAGAGCAATACAATAGTAAACAGCATTGTCAATATTGTGATTCTTAAATTCCGTTGTGGCAATATTGAGCAACAAGAAAGTACATATAAAGAAGAGTAATAATACATTTATGTGTGTATGCTTTTTTATGAACAGAGTCACAGTTAAAAAACGATTAGGGCTGCAGGGGACTTCTTTTGAAATGATTCTATGTGGGTGTTATTAGAAACATGAGGGGATGATCAATTGGGTGTAGAAGCCACAATGAAAAAACTTTGATATGTTATGCAAAGTTTAATACTTGGAAAATTGCACTAAAAATAAATTGGAAATAATTATGAAAAATGGAGGTTCAAGAAAATAAGGAACCATTTGACAAGGTATTTTGAATTTATTTAATTACTCAAATTAATATACAAATTAAAGAATACAAAAAAAAATTATTCTTATCAAAATAACAACAGATGTTCATGGAGATAATGCAACTTGGATCTGATTACTTACATAAGTGCTTTTTTCGTATTCTAATTTTGAAAATTTTATACATAAAATTCATACAAAGTAACAAAAATTTCTAGAAAGGTTTTAATCCCAAAGGCACCTGATGGTAACACTATACCGTTCTATACCACACTTTCTTATTAAATTGCCCCGCATTCTTAAACTTATGATGCAAACAATGTGTGTATATTTCGCTGAATTTCAGCTAGAAGCCAATAACAACGAATTCACTAGTGTATTTGTTGCTCTTGCTATTGCTATGTCTGCTTTTATATTGCTGTTTATTGTCATATGCTGAGGTTGCCTCTGTCGTTAGCGATCAAGAAAAGATCGTGTTGTGTCGAAAAGGCAATCGGACTATCTGCACGACCCGACTTATTCACTGCAAGCTATGTTATGACAATACTCAATACAGAAAAAGTAAGTACTGAAAGGCGATAAGCAATACTGTGAAATATTGTTCAGCATAGAATAGAATGTCTTCTGCAGCGCTTTAGTATATACCACTAAATAGCGATTCAAGTATATATGCAGCTCACTTAAAAAATATTACAAATGTTTTTGAATGTTGTAATTCTAATGCGTATTTGATAGTTCTTGGGGATTTTAACTTAGGCCACATAAATTGGCGTTTCAGCTCAAGTAAAAAATGTTTGTTTCCGTTTAATGCCAAACAACCATCGATGCTCTTTTATCTATGAACCATAATCAGATAAACTATGTTACAAATACATTAGAAACGATTCTGGATTTAGTTTTCGTTGATAATGAGATAAATACCGAGTTAAAATTGCACGCATGTTAAATAATAGCTATCACCACCAAGCGCTAGAAATAAAGCTTAGCTTTTTGAGTTATAATGTATTAAATTTTTCTAATGATAACCCCAAATCAGAAGGAGATTTTGCAAAAGCCAATTATGTTGCGTTAAAAGAATTTTTTTCCAATACAAACTGGAATGAAGTTTTGCGTACTAATAACTTAAAGAAATGCTATGAATCTTTTACAACAAAACTTTAAGAAGCATATATTAAATATGTATATTAAATATGTGTGTAAGGGCACGAAGCCATTATGGTTTAATAAAAGTTTGTGCAAATTAAAAAACGCATTATTTAAAATTCACTAAAAATATAGGGTAAATAGTAGCTATAGATTGGAATATATATCTTGGAGGAATAGGTATGAGGTCTATCATTTGACACATATTTCAAGCTGAAATCTCAAAACATAAACATTTTTCTGAAAAAACTTGGGCCAAAAAAAAGCTGGCAACCCACATTTGGGACGGGATTCGGCAAAACAGCCTTAAATATTTAATTAGAGATTATGAAGGTCTATCATTTGACACACATTTCAAGCTGAAATCTCAAAACATATACATTTTTCTGAAAAAACTTGGGCCAAAAAAAAGGTGGCAACCCACATTTGGGACGGGATTCAGTAAAGCAACCCTATATACTTTATTAGAGATCATCAAAGGCTATCATTTGGCATACATTTCAAGCTACGGTCTTAAACCATAAACTTCTTTCCAAAAAAAGTTTGCCCAAAAAACAGGTGGCAACCCACATTTGGGACGGGATTCGACAAGATTACTCGAGATATTTTTTTTAAGGCTCATCAAGATCTATCATTTGACATGCATATCGAGCTGAAATCTTGAACCATAAACATTTTTCTGAAAAATCTTGACCCAAAAAACAGGTGGCAACCCACGTTTGGGACTGGATTTGGCAAAGCAACTCTATATATTATATTTAGGCTCTACAAGTTCTATCATTTGACATACTTTTTAAGCTGGAATCTTAAACCATAAACATTTTTCTAAAAAATGTTGACCCAAAAAACGGGTGGCAACCCATATTTAGGACAGGCTTTGGCAAAACAACCCTATATATTGTGTTTAGGCTCATCGAGCTCTATCATTTGACATACATTTCATGCTGTAATCTTATAAACTTTTTATTACAAAAAATGGCCCAAAAAACGGGTGGTAACCCATATTTAGGACAGGCTTTGGCAAGGCAACCCTATATATTGTGTTTAAGCTCGTCGAGCTCTATCATTTGACATACATTTCATGCTGTAATCTTATACACTTTTTATTAAAAAAAAATGGCCCAAAAAACGGGTGGCAACCCATATTTAGGACAGGCTTTGGCAAGGCAACCCTATATATTGTGTTTATGCTCATCGAGCTCTATCATTTGACATACATTTCTTGGTGTAATCTTATACACTCAACTTTTCTACAGCCGGCTCTCCGCCTGATACTGGAAAATAAAAAATAGCATTTCAGAATCTCAACAAGGTTTTGTCAGTGGAAGATCTACTGTATCCAATTTAGCTGTATTTACAAACTTCTGCCTAAAAAGCATGGAATGTGGCAATTAAATCTAAAGCTTTTGATAGAGTGCAGCATTTAGTTTTAATAAATAAGCTAGAAGCAATGGGATTTCATTCAAGCATCTTATGTTGGCTTGAAGATTATTTAATTAATCGCAGACAATTTGTAAAAATTGGATGCACAATCTCTAAAGAAATTATTAACTATTCTGGAGTTCCTCAAGGTAGTCATTTAGGACCCCTTATTTTTATATTATTTATTAATTATCTTACCAAAAGGATCAAGTCCTCAAAATGCTTGTTTATTTATTTATTTTTTATTTATTTTTTTTCAAGTAATGTACATTAAGTTTTAAACTTTTATAGTACCTCAGAAGATATAAATATATATGCATATAAATTAATAACAATAATTGCAACTTAAAAATAACAGAGCTATGGAAAGAATTTAAAATTGAAATCAAAAAAATTATTAAACAAAACGTAAGAACTAATTCAACTAAATTTGTAGTATACTATCTGAGAATAAATTAAAAGTTATTAATAAATAGCCCAGCCCTATCAAAAAGGAAGAAATGTTAACTAATTATTACCTAACTTAATCAGCAGTGAGAAGAAATAAACTAATTAATACACAAAACTTAAAGCCTATTCCTATAGTAATTATAAATTGCATGTTTGAAACTACTAGGGTTTTCATTCCGTTTAACATTAGTTGGCAAAGAGTTCCATAACTTAATGATGCTGATGAAAAAGTATCTGCTCGCATTAAGATAGTTTCATCTTGGAATTTTCAAATACAACGACCTTGCGGACTGACAAAAACTTATTTTATCGAACAGCTAAGCAGGAGTCTGAGAGTGCATGAGCCTGTGCAAAAATATAATATTGCGCATATCTAGGTAGTCTTTTAAACTGCAACCCAAAATACTCCTACTCCATTCAGAGATGTGTTCAAACCTACCAACTCCAATAACATGTCTAACAGAACTATTAAACGTAACATTTAGTTTATGCATTGACTGAGCATCAAGCTCACCAAAAACAGCATTACAGTCTGCGTCTGGTGTTAATGAGTGTGAAGCTTACTTAGTTACGTAAATGGCGTAAGGTACCATATATCTTAACTTTGAGTTTACAGTAATGCCAAGATTCTGAGCTTTATTCACAAATTCCAACCTTGTAGTTCCTATGGGCAATTCAGGAATTCCCTGCAAGCTCAAATTACTTCTACTTATTGCCAAAACTTTTGATTTGCAAGGATTAACAACTAAATAATTATCGCTAGCCCACTTATTAATAGCAAAAAGATCTGCATTAAGCCTAAATACTAAGTCCTCAAAAAATCCAATGGGCCTTGAGAGGTAAAGCTGAACGTCATCAGCGTAAGCATGAACCGAGGCGTATTTACAGACCAAAAAAATATCATTAATAAACATGAACAATTCAGCGGGCCTAGAATAGAACCCTGCGGAACCCCTAAGTTCACCGCCCTAAAAGAAGAAAACGTGTTCCCAACTATGTACAACCCTCTGGAATCTACCTTCTAAGTAATTGGACAATAATTTGATGGCACTGTCACTAAAATGGAAAAAGGATCTCAATATAAAGCACAATAGGGGGTGATTAACTGTGTCAAATGCTTTGGAAAAATTCAGAAGGCAAAGGAGAAACAGTTGATTCGAATCATAATAGGGCCGAATATCCTCAATTACTTTCATAACTGCAGTAGTGCAGCTATGCCCAGCCCTAAAACCAGACTGTAAAGGAGACAAAAGAGAATATGAATTAAGGTGACAGGTGATTTGTTCTGACATTATCCTTTCGCAAACTTTACCTAATGCAGACAAAATACTTACTGGCCTGTAATCATTAAGTGTAGAAGGAGTGGCAGTTTTAGCAATAGGAATAATACTGGCCACTTTCCATTTATGTATTGGAAAAATTAGAACTAAATAGGCAATAATTTACTATGTGGGTTAAAGGTGGCAAGATATGTACTAAAATCAATTTGATAAATTTAATGGGAATTCCATCATATCCAATTGCATCTGATTTAATTCCATTTATACACTTAGCCACAGTATATTCATCAACCGCAGAGAAATGAAAAGCATTTATATCAGGATCAATAATAGGTTCTGACAGCAGAACGTTAGAAGTAGGTCCTGAAGGACTACAGCTTAAGAAAAATTCATTCTGTTTTCAGGCACAAAATTGCTTTCGGATGCATTTTTCGTAAAAATTTTATATTTTTATATATTTTGCCATATTATCCTGCCTAAGTAACCGCGTCGCTAAATTTCATCAAACAACATCATCAAGGAGCAAATTCACATTAAAAACCCCAGTAACAATTACAAAATCCAACTCAGTTAGCCTAGTGCTAAGGTCACTGAAAAAGGAGTCAAGACTATTATTTCTATGAGGGTTATAGACACACGACAACAAAATTTTCACTGTATTATAAAAAATAACAACATTTAAATATTCACAAACATCATTGCAAACTCTACATTAAGTCTTGATCTACAATAAACCGCCACCCCACCTCCCCTTCTATTACACCTATCACTCCTAAACAATTTAAATCCAATCATTTCATAGCACAAATCAGGAACACCATCATTGAACCATGTTTCAGTCACACACAGCGCATCAACACCAGAATTTTCAAAAATATATTTAACGCAATCCAATTTTATTCCATTTAAACTTCTCGCATTAAAGTGAATTACTTTCAAACCCTCATTTTGCTTACATAGTATATTTACCAAACCTTTATAAATATCACCAGCCTCACCAATACTATTAGCCAAACTCAACAAAAATAAAGTTATGACTAGCAGCCCCTAACATACAATAATTAAAAATAGTAAACATGAGTAAAAATAAGAAAAACAAAAATATAAAACTAAAAGCTATATGTATAAATCTAATATAACAATTTTTAACAATTTTTTAGAGTCACCCTACGTTACAGTTCCAGCGACGCAATCCACATTATCTCTTGTATATACACACACTGCATCACTCTCACAACTCTTTCTAACAAATACTTTTCCACGTAAAGAAAACGCAGCAGCTAGCTGATTCTGACGTTTCTTCATACCTGCATACTGCATTATTGCACGGTTAGCCTTAGTCAAGCTCTCATGCAAGTAAAATTTCTGCTCACTACCACAGTCAATATCATTGAGCGTGAGTTGCCTCTTTTTATTTTTGCAAAAAATAGCAGCAGCTTTAAACAAGTTGTTATGCTCAAATGGTGAAGACAGTTTGATTATTATTGCAGCATTTGTGTTATTACTATCTCTAATTCTTTTTTTTTTAACTTCATTTCTTTTTATTGAATCTTCTCTTTAGAGACTAACAATAAGTTTTAAAATCTTATACTAAGTAGCATTATTATAAGTTAATATTATGTATAATTAATATATAATTTAATAATGAACTCGTCTCCAGAAATAAAAAGTTAGCAGGGACTGCCGTGCTGGCAGTGTGAACTGCTTTTTATTTTCGATTTAATGAGATTAATCACTATTTTTATATATGAAAAACATGACAATCGTTCTTTATTACTAACTATTTAAAAGAAGAAGAAGAATGCAAGAAAATACAAGTATTGCCACTGACTTCAAAAAGAGCATACGCAATATTTGCGCCAACATACCGCCCGGCTTGAACCAGGTGACAAGGTTCAAAACAGTAAAAAGATATACATATATTGTTTACAAATAATACGAAAACTTTGAATAACAACCCACGATACATAAGTACATACATACTGTACTATACTATACTGTGAGGCTGTAAACATAGATTCATGTATTATCATTCAAGAATATGTGTAACATATAAAGAATATAAGTGAATTCTATACATATGTATACGAATAATTAGCGTAATTTAATATGAATACAAGATTATTATATACTAACATTATTCAAATGTAAATAATAAAAATAATAATAATTTGCGAAAATTAAGTTAGAGGCACAGATCTTGTTTGGTTGGTAAACGACACAGTTTACTTATAGGACGTAGATATTGACCTTCAGCTGTTTTCAATGTCACAACCCTCACTCGGCCATCACTGCCAGGATGACACTTTAGCACGCGGTGGAGTGTTGTCCTCGATTACGGCTACTATATCGTCTTCGCAGATATTAAGCGATTCGCGAAACCATTTAGTGCGTTTCTGAAGACTGACGAGGTATTCATCTCGCCAACGTCGCCAAAAATGTTGTCGTAAGGAGGAAATAGTTTGCCAGCGCTGATGAAGGTTACCCTCGAATTCTTGGATTCTAAACTGTGGGAGCGATTTTAACGGCTCGCTCATGATGAAGTGGCGAGGGGTCAAAACATCTAGGTCATCAGCATTAGCAGCAGCGTCAATGCACAGCGGACGCGAATTAACGCAAGCTTCAACTTCAGTTAACAACGTTGTAAGTTCTTCAAAGGTGAACAAAGCTTCACCCAGCGCTCGTTTTAAGTGATATTTGACGCGTTTGCTTCCTACTTCCCAGTAACCGCCAATGTGCAGTGCGTTCGGCGAATTAAAATGCCATATTATACTGGAATCATTGAAAAATTCATGGGTTGCAGGATCAGCTAAACATAGATTAAGTTCTTTGTCAACCCCAACGAAATTAGTTTCGTTGTCCGAATGCATGTGGTAGCAATAGCCACGGCGATTGATAAAGCGTTTGAAGCCGTTAAGGAATGCGTTCGTTGATAGCCCGCTAATAAATTCTAGGTGCATTGCTTCAGTGCTCATACAAATAAATGAACAAATGTAGCCTTTCATCGATTTGGAGCCACGACCAGGAGAAAATTTAAAAGCATACGGTCCGGCGAAATCATCAGCACTTCGCAAAAAACATCGAGCATAAACAGTGCAGTTCAATGGCAAGTCGGCCATGTTTTGTTGATATGGTTTACGATTTAGTAGCTAACACTTGACGCAATTGCGGTATATCTTTCTCACAAGATTTCTGAAACCTAAGACCCAAAACCGCCGTTGTAACACAGATTGCATGGTTTGAGGCCCTGCGTGCAAAGTGATGCGATGAATTTCAGCAATGATTATTCTGGCAAGCGGTGAATTTTTCGGCAACAAGAGGGGGTGCTATCGGTCAATGGACAACTTAGAGCGTGATATGCGACCACCTACGCGGAGCAGCTGGTGCTCATCTGAAAAAGGCTGCAGACGAAGTAATCTACTTTGTAGCGGTAACAATTTAACTTGTCGAAAAAAAAAATTTCATTAGAAAAAGCAAAGGTTTGCATATACTTAACCAAATAAATTTCAGCAGTGTATAGCTCCTCAAAATTTAGTGGTGTAACTTTAGTGGGTGTTTTTGAGAGCTTTGCTCGTGTATTGTTAATAAAGCGTAGCATGTAAGCGGTGACTATTTTTAACTTTCCGTATGAGGAATATCGATGCAACAACTCCCAGCGTTCTTCAGTGCGTGCGACATGAACTTTCGCGTTCTTCGAGGATAGCACTAAATCGGTTACAAGCTTGATGTTGTTATTCTTAAAAACCTTGGCAGCGTCACTCAGCCATTTCGGCCCTTGCCACCATAATTGATGTTGCAGCAGCTGTGTAGGAGACGTACCTCGTAATGCAAAATCCGCAAGGTTACTCTCAGAGCGAACGTGATTCCAACACTCAGCGGGTAGCACTTCTTGTATGTCGGCTACACGGTTAGCGACAAATATTGAACAACGACTTGGGTGGCTCTGCAACCAGGCGAGCGTGACCGTTGAGTCGGACCAAGCGTAAAGCTAGAAAAGCGGAAGTATCTAGCGAAGAAATAACGGATCTCACAAGTTTTGCGGCAAGGTAAGCGGCACACAGCTCAAGCCGAAGCGAAGTTATTTTAAGCGGTGCTACCTTTGTCCTTGCAGTGACAAAGGAAACATTTACGTTTTTAGAAAGATCAAAAGTACGAGCATAGATGACTGCTGCGTAAGCGCGCTCAGAGGCGTCGGCGAAGACATGAAGTTCAGCATGCGAATATTTTTGCCCTATACCAAGCCAACGGTTAAGCCTCAAAGCAGATAGCGATTTTAGGTCTTCACGATGTGCGAGCCATTCACTGGCTATGTTGTGCGGTACAGCTTCATCCCAGTCAATATTTTTACGCCAGATTTGCTGGACTCTCCCCAAATGGAACAAAAAGCTCATCTCTTTGGAAAGCTAACCGTAGTCTGAAAACTCCCACTGAGCCAGAGCCACCAATTAAAGACCCTAGAGGGTACTGGGCTCGAAGCGATGAAGATAAAGCTAACGTCTTTGCAGATCATTTAAGTCAGGTTTTTCAACCAAATCCCGCCATTGGTGGTCTATGTCTACCCCAGCAAACTCTAAACACACAGTCTATTGGCACAAGCATAACTCAAAGAGAGGTTGCAAGTTTTATCAAAAATAAATTAGTAAAAAATCTCCTGGACTTGATCGCATTACACCCATTATGCTTATAAAGCTACGTTCTCAACTATTTACCAGGCTATTTATTGCTATAATAGCGTTTGGGCATTTCCCTTCTGATTGCAAAAAAATTCTAATTATAATGGCCCAAAAGCTTGGTAAAGACCCTACCTTAACATCTTCATATAGACACATTAGTCTGCTTCCTTGTCTTTCAAAACTTTTTGTAAAACTGTTGCTAGCAAAATTGATGCCTTACTCTCAAGAACAAAATCTTATCCCTTCTCATCAGTTTGGATTTAGGGAAAACACGGAACTATTGAACAGGTAAACCGTATAACTAATGAAATAAGGAAAGCATTCGAGCACCGCGAGTACTGCTCTGCTATGTTCCTTGATGTTCAACAGGCATTCGATAGAGTATGGCATGATGGGCTTATTTATAAAATAAGGTTGCTTTTACCTCAAAATGTTCATAACGTATTAGTTACCTTTACATTTGCTGACGATACAGCAATTTTGAGTCGTCATAAAAATGCTGTAACAGCAACACTTCAGCTTCAATCCCACTTGTCGTCAGTCGAGAGTTGGTTGTCACAATGGCGAATAAAAGTCAATGAACAAAAATGTCTCCCTGTTACTTTTACCCTCAACAAAAGTCTCTCTCCAGCAATATTTCTAAATGGAATCGTTATTCCCCAAAAAGATAATGTCACATACTTTCGCATTCATTTGGACAAACGTTTGACATGACGTAAGCACATAGACGCCAAGAGGTGTCAAATGAAACTTAAGGCTGCTAGCTTGCATTGGCTTATAAACAGAAACTCCCCTCTAAGTTTAGAGTATAAAGTTCTCCTTTACAACGAAGTCATAAAGCCAATTTGGACATATGGCATACAATTGTATGGTAATGCAAGTGCATCAAACATTGAAATTCTACAAAGGGCTCAATCTAAAATATTAAGAACTATTACAGGAACTCCTTGGTTTATGAGAAATGAATGCATAGTTACGTCCATGGTGGTAGACAGGGACCTAGCTCATCTCTGCTACCACGCCAATACAGACCGGGGCCGCGCTCGCCTCGGCTGTAAATGGATCAGAAGGTACGCAATAGTCGTGAACTGCACTATAGATGGGCTGGCATGAACCTTTCGCCACGCCACTGCTCCAACGGGTTATCCCACTCTCTTCTACCGCAATTGCATTAAACAGAAGTGATGTTTGTAAAATCTACTTTCAGACCAGCTAAAATTCTTGGAGTCCCGCTGCACTTTTAGTTACTTATTATTAATTTGTATATAATTTATAATTTGTAATAGTTTTTATTAGAAATAAGAGCCTATAACTTATTGTTAGTCTTTGATTTAAAGAGATACAATAAATAAAAAGAAGAGTGCAAAAAAAAAGATTTGCTGGAACCAAATTTTTGACTTAATGGTACATGGCGCTATAAAATCCGTCGTATCAAACAGCTTACTGGCATCTGACAGGAACGCAATTTTTGTCAAAACTGTAGGTGAAGGTTCAATACATACCGTGAATGTCAAGTAGTCACACTCTGTATTCCAAAGAAGTCGCAATGAACGAACTTCTTCATCAGCGGCTAGAAACTGCGAAATATTTTGCGAGCGGTGAGGTAAGCTAGCGTAAAGTTGTTTGCAATTTGTTGCCCACTTTCTGAGCTCGAACCTGCCGCTGGATAAAAGCGTTGTAATATTACTTTGGAGATCACTGAGTAAAGACTTTGTAGATGCGCCACTCAGTAAATCGTTCATGTAAAAAAAATGTAAAAGTCTGTGAAAGCGGTTTGTTGTAACGATTTTATAGCGAGATGCGAAGCTGCAGCTACGCCATAAGTAACGCGCAGCATGCGGTAATCTTGAACAGGATCAGATGGATTTCCACGCCATACGATGCGCTGATAGTCGACTTGATCTGAGGCTACATACACTTGCCGATACATTTTTTGCACGTCAGCAGTCATGGCATATCGATGCTATTTAAAGCGTATAAGCACGGAAAAAAGATTACATTGTAACTGAGGGCCTACCATCAAAGCGTCGTTTAAAGAGTTTCCTGTTGAAGACTTAGCAGACGCGTTGAATACTACTCTCAACTTTGTAGTAGTGCTTGTATCTTTCACAACAGCATGATGAGACATATAAAAGTATCGGTCGGAAATAGTTGATACCAATTCCATGTGACGCATATCAATTATTTCCTTCATAAATGCGTTGTATTGCGAGCGTAAATCGTCATCAGCTGCAAGTCGCTTTTCCATGCGTAAAAGACTGCGTACAGCGGCACTCCTGGTTTCGCCTAGAACCACATTTGCCTTAATAGGAAGTCTGACAATCAGGAGCACGTTTGTGCGTTATGTTGAAAAGGTTCTCACAATAAGACTCTTCAGCAGTCAAATGCTTCTTTGGAGGCAGCTCCTCGAGTTCCCAAAATTTGCTAACTAACTGAACTAACTTTGTATCGCAATGTAAGACTTGCGCACTAGTCTTATCGACATGACCGGCGCGGCCGAATGAGACCCAACCTAAAATAGTCTCTTGCGCTATAGGAGTACCAGGCATACCTTTTCGTATATTTGTTGCGATAAACTTCTCCATTTCGTCCATGCCGGTAAGAATTTCGATAGGGCCTGGTGCATCGAAGTGTGGGTCAGCCAGCTGCTGACCTTGTAGCTCGTTGGCAGCTCTTTAGTAATTTTGGAGAGGATTTGCGCATTTATAGTATTGCTTTGCTCTGCGATGCGTGAACAAATTTTTATATTAACTTCACCACGAGTTTTAAGGCCTGTTGAAGACCCAATTCCAGAAATGTGCATCGATAAAGAGGTGCGGGGCAAGCGAAGACTTTGAATACAGGATTCAGTTACAAATGTAGCGTGTGAACCATTGTCAAATAAGACGCGTACGGGTGCCAGCGTCCTGCTGCATCTTGAACGCGTGCTAAAGAAGTGGCTAGTAATATGGCGCCTTCGGCAGTGGTGTTTTGCGAAGATATTTTGTTATTATTTTGAGATGTTGATGCGGGCGATGCGAGGCAAGATGGAATTATTGTGGTTACTGAAGCGGGTACGTAGAAGGCGTAGGTGTTATTGCGTTTGATGAAGCTGCGTCATTCGAATTGTTGGGCAGAGATTCAAGAGAAGCGTTTGGAGAGTTTCAGTTTGATGATGCATTGGAAAATGCATCGTGTAACATTGTGTGATGGCGCATTCTACATCCCTACAAGAAATGACTGACTGAAACTCCAACACATTGATAATGATTTTAATTTTTACTAACACATATATAAATACTTTTACTATTAAATCAAGGCAGAGAAAAAGAGACTGTTACGCTGCGTATATCAATGCAATATTACGGAGTAGAGGAAAAGAGATAGATAGATAGATAGATAGAAAATATGACATTTAATAGAAAAAATAAATAAAAAAATAATAAATAAATAAATAAAATATAACTGCGGGAGACAATTGGATTAAAAACCTAATTATAAACAAATTTAAAAAATATCTTTTAAGTACGACCTGTAACTAACCCATACATATATTTTCATTTTCTTAAAACAACCTAAGTCCGGGAACGTGAGTTTTTAGTAAGTATGGGTCAGGCAGGAAGCAGAACTACGTGCTGGATTTACAAATGAGCACCGTTCACAGCGTTTACCCGAATTGCCAAAATACTTCGTCACGAGAGATGGAGGTGGGGGTGATACTAATTATCACACGCCAGCTTCACCCGGTAGCTATGGCAGCGCTGCAGCTGGTGCACATGTACGCGATGATAGTCCCGGCAGTGGTAACGATAATGGCAACGATCGCTCGCAGGAAGATTCAGCCTTCTTTGATTCAGCATATTCTTATGAGGATGCTTCAATTGCAATGAGTGGTAATCGCGTAGAAAATAATTCTGGTGATGATGCTGTTACCAATTTGTGCTCCGCGGCTTCGTTACACTATCAGGTGTTATTATCACTTGCACGTAGCTCTGTGCGCACGAAAATAGTTTTCAACAATATTATATATATAGCAATCGTGAAAAGGAAAGCTATTTGGTAACGCCTCGAATGCGTCGATATACTTCAGCAGAAAGCAGCATATCAAATCAAAATGTTACATTTGAAGAACTGTCGCATCAACATCAGCAGCAGCGAAACCCCCACCTTAGTCTTACCACAAAGGAGCAATGAAACACGAAAAACAATAGCTACAATATGCATTACAAGCACAGCAACACAACGGGAAATAGCCGTCATGTGCATAAAGATTCTGACATTGAAGCAAGGTAAATAAATTCTGAAAAAATGTTATAATTGAGCTTATTATAAATATTATTTTATCTTATAGACTTCCTAGTGCAATTTATCACGAAAACCTCGTTGCATTTAATGTTATAAAAAGAAAGATTCGCACCGTACTTTCAAAGGCAGATTTGCATACGGGTGACTTCCATCATACCACAGTTAGTATTTAAAAACCTGTTTTTTATGCCAATATAATAATATAATCAACTTTTAACGCTCTTTCAGTACTCAAAATTCATCTCCATTGCTCACATATCTTCAAATGCAATTAGCTCAAGCAATGAACTTGCAAAATTTCCAACAAATCTTATATGTTGCTGAAGCCATACGTTGTTTAGCCTCTTTGGAACCGAATCAACATCAACAGTTACTGGAAGAATTGCAAGCAGATATACAAAAGCGTCAAAGTTATTTGAAATATTTGATGGGCTACCGACAAATTGTGCTGTTAACTATAGAAAATAAGTTTATAGATTAGGTTTACTTTAATTTGCAATAACTTTTTTGTTTTTATTTTTGTCAATTTAAAACATAAAACAATAAGTGAACATTTTTGTATTTCAAAAATATTAAATCTTGTGAAATGTTATGAGAATTGTTACAAAATTTAAAAATAAATAAAAAAATTTCTTCAATCAGTAGTTTTCATTCAAATCAAACTTTATATAAATGTCATATCTGATTTTCATGGCTGATTGGAGTAAGTGAGACAACCGTATGTTTGAGGGAATTTAAAATTTCATGTGATAGAAAGGGATGAAAATCACATGTATACAAAAGTTTCCATCAGATTTTTCACCCTGCTATTCAAAAACTGATAGAAACTACTGACCGAAAATTGTATCAGCGCTGTCTATCAGATGACCTATCATCTGACCGAAATTGTTCTTGCAGGGATATTCGACATGTGGAAGCGCTACGACACTTTGATGCGCAATGCACCTTGCTAAGACAATTCAAGCATGCGTTCTTTTGCTTAATAAATTTTACCTTAGCATATGCGTCAACTTTAATAAATTTATTGCAAGCGTAAATTTTGTGGTTATCGTTGCAGAATAAGCATTATTCATGATCACGTATGTTATTAAAGACTTGCGTGGACGTTGTGTTAGCATGTAAAACATTTGAGGCTTTTGGAACTTCTTTAAATGTGGATTTTGTGGTAGATTGAGCGGAAGCAATAGAAGACAACATGCATAGAGAGCGACAGCGTGTCTCTAAAAATGTTTGCAACTGTTCGAAAGGTGGCAAACCTTCATCTGTTAGCGATAGTTCCCATTGTTTTCTAGTCTCAAATGCTAGTTTTGATACCACAACGTGCACCAGCCAATCATCCCAAAACTGCACTGGACGATTCAATGCCTTTGACGCTCTCACATGTTACAAAATTGTATCCAAAACACGTTTTATATCATTAGCAGAGTCACTTGACGCTTGGCATATCCCATAAATTGAACGAAAATGATGCTCCACTATGACTCGCATCGCTTTGTAATGGGACTTAAGAAGGCTCCATGCTTCAGCATAATTTGCATCGCTAACCTTGAAATTGCTTATAACATGCAGGGCTTCACCCCGAAGGCTGCAACGAAGATAATGCATTTTTTGTGCACCTGACAAACTATTATTTCCGTCGACCAATGATACAAAGGCATCATGAAATGAGATCCATTCTGTTGGCTCACCCTCAAATATTGGCAACTGCATTTTAGGAAGTTGTATGAATGCAGACGCTTGCGTGATAGGAATATGCACCTGTGCGTTAGTCGACGATTGATGAAAACTATTACCAAAACTATTTAAATTAGCTAGCGCTTCTATATACCACGTTTCCGCCTGTACTCGTGCCTCCTCCTCGCTACTCTCTTGTCCGCAAGAAACCTCCACCTCGTCTTGTGCTTTGTTAAAACGCACCCACTGTTTATTTAAAAGCTTTAAATAGCTGTGAACACGGTCACTATCAAACGATAAATCTTTTTCAGTTTTGCTTGCATTGGTATATCTTTTTATAGAATTTCGAGAAGAGTCGCGCGTTTTGACACAATTTGCCATAATGTTCGTTTGACAATCGTTCTTTATTACTAACTATTGAAAAGAAGAAGAAGAATACAAGAAAATACAAGTGTTGCCACTGACTTCAAAAAGGGCATACGCAATATTTGCGCCAACAATACTTTTTGTATAGTGGTGGTAGCCGAGACGAACTAGGTCTCTTGCTGCTGCACTCTCCAATTCATCGGACAGCGGCTGAGACGAACTAGGTCTCGTTCACGCGTCCTCATCAGAAGAGGAGCTGGCTGCGATGACCACGTTGGGGGTACTAAGAGCTTCCAGGGCATTCTTGGGGTGGTAGCCGAGACGAACTAGGTCTCTTGTTGCTGCACTTCCAATTCATCGTTCACGCGTCCTCATCGGAAGAGGAGCTGGCTGCGATGAGTTGCCGAGGTCGGGTTGTATTAGAGGACTGTGCCCGAGACTAACTAGGTCCCGGTACAGAGTCCTCATCTGCTTCACGATGATTGCACGATGACGTTAGAGCTGATAAGTTCCGTTCGGTACTGTGCAGTATGCACATCTTCCATAGAAGGACGATCCTTTCTTTTCAGTCTGGAGTGATTCTCTATGTTTATTAAATTACGAGCCAATGGATTAGGATGATGCATCAACCTTATGGCGTAAGTTTGTTTATTTTTATTTATTTCATCTTTTACCAATGGGATGCATAGATCTCGGTGAATATTTTCATTCCTTATGTACCATGGTGCACGTGTAATTATTCTTAATATTTTGGACTGAGCCCTTTGTATTAGTTCTATGTTTGAAGAGCTGGCGTTAACCCAAAGTTGGACACCATATAACCAAATTGGCTTAAAAATTGTTTTGTATAAAAGGATTTTATATTCAAGCTTCAAAGGGGAACGATGATTTATTAGCCAGTGAAGACTGGAGGTTTTTAAATTTAACTGAGTTATTTTACCTTCAATATGCCTACGCCATGTTAGTCGTTGATCTAATTAAACACCTAGATATGTTACAATTTCACTTTGTGGGACTGAAGTATTATTTAGAACAATTGGAGGGCATTCACCACGCCTAAGGGTAAAAGTAACTTGCTTACATTTTTGCTCATTTATTTTTATGCGTCACATCAACAACCATTCTTCTATTGATTTTAAATGAAGCTGGAGCTTTCGAGAAGCTTCTAATGGGCAACGGTTACAACTTAAAACTTCAGTATCTTCTGCGAATGTTGAGATGGTCGTGTTAGCATTAATTGAAGAGTTTGAAGTATACAATTCATATAGAAACGGTCTTAGTACGCTACCTTGAGGGACACCTGCTCTTATATTGAAGTGGGTTGAAATAAAATCTCTTTGTTTTATTTTAAAGAGCCTACTTTTGAGGTACGAAGTAAATGTTTTGTGAACATTGAGAGGCAATAAGTGTTTAATTTTATTGATAAGGCCTTCGTGCCATACTTTATCGAACGCCTGTGCGACATCGAGAATATTGCTGTGCAGTATTCACTGCGCTCATAAGCCTTTCTTATTTCATTTGTGATCCTATTAACCTGTTCGATTGTGCCGTGTTGTTTTCGGAAGCCGAATTGGTGAGGGGGAAATAAATTGTTATCGGTAACATAAGGAATTAATTTTGATAGAATTAATTTCTCAAATAATTTTGACAAGCAAGGTAAAAGACTTATTGGTCTGTACGATGATGGTAATGTACGATCTTTCCCAAAGTTTTAGTATCATGGTTATTAAAGAGTTTTTCCATTCTTTTGGGTAATATCAGTAATGAATTATAGCATTAAAAAGTCGGGTCAAAAAGATAATGCCGGAATAAGGCAATTCCTTAATCATTTTGGAAGTGATGTTATCACACCCTGGGGCTTTTTTAGGACACATTCTAATTCTAAAAAGATAGTAGTAGTAGGAATATCGCTCCCAATAGCAGTACATATTTTAGATAAAAGGTTAGGAAGGTTCTCATTTTGCATAAAGGGAATTCCGTGCAGAATGACGTCAGAGGCAACAGCATTACTCTCAAACTTGTCTACTTGCCTTTTAAGCTCACAAATTTCCTCGTTCACAGCTGAAAAAACCAAATCATGGTTGCGGTTCTCTAATTGTTGTTGTCTATGTCGCTCTTTAGTGCGGTGATTTCGGCACACGCAGTTTCAACAGCAGACACTCTACGCATTACATCTTTCATAACATTCTTAAAATTTGCAAACTCAGCAGTCACTTCTCCCAGCCTCTCCAACACACGATCCTCAATAGACTTCATGACTCCAATAAACTGCTCCACGATGCTATCTTTCAATGAACAAAATTTGGCGCTAAGTGTAGCATCAAAATACAAGGGCACTGCAGCAGGCGATTACTCACCAATGTGAGAATTGCAAGAAACAACAGGAGAAGAAGTTGTTGGTTGTTGTTTACGTGAGTTGACAGTGGTTCGAGCACCTTTAGGTTGCAACTGCGTCATGACTTGTGCGACAACAATAATAGCAAAATCTGCGAAATAAAATCACTAAACTAAACACAGGAAATGTACGGAAACACGCAAATAGCACAGATATTGGTAACAGCAATATTTATATACAGCGTAATTCAAAAAGGGTCTAATTCGGTTGGTTATTTCTTAATTAAAATGCGTTTTATTGCGGACACTAGAAAACCACGTCTACTCGCTATGCATATGTGTAACGTTTTGTTGTATGCTGACGATTTGAAAATATTTAGGCCAATAAAATCTCATATGGATTCATTGCTGTTACGAGTTGATATCAATAATGTGTCAGATTGGTGTGAAGAAAATGGTTTGGATCTTAACGTATCTAAATGTAAAAGCATAAGTTTTTTCAGAATACCTTCACCTATTTCTGTAAATTACAATATTAAGGGAATTTCGCTTGAGAAGGTAGACCATCAAAAAGACTTAGGTGTTATTTTTGATGTAATATTAAATTTTAATGTAAATTATGAGTACATTATATCTAAAGCTAACAAACTATTAGGATTTTTAATGCGTACCGCAAAGGAATTTTCGGACCCGTTCACATTAAAGGCAATTTATGTGTTTTTATACAGAGAAAATTTTCAAGATATGCACTTAGGAAGATGAATTAGGATCAACATATTCTACCTCCTTATACAAGTAGATGTTTATTGCTTGACCTTAAGTCTCTTGAATCAAGAAGAACTTATTTCAGCGTTATATTGGCTGGAGATGTAGTATGCAGCCACATCGATTGTCCATTGCTTTTATCTCTCTACCCAATATATGCCCCTTCAAGGTCGTTTACTAATTATAGTTCATCGGATCCTATTACAAGATCTTGCTGTGATCTCAATAGATTTTATGGAGTATAAGATATTTCCTTAAGCAGGCAAAATTTCAAGCTGAAGTTATTAAATTTGTCATAAAGATAAGTAACTTTTATTAAGTTGGTTAAAATTATCATAAGCTAAATTGTAAATTTTGTTAAATAAAAAAAAAAGAATAATATAAATTAAGGCTATACAATTTTCTCAAACTTAAACTAACTGTGGAAATCAAATTGTTAACATGAGAGTCAAAATTTAAGTTATCATCAATAATGACACCCAAACATTTGATATCACTGACAAAGTTAATAGGTAAATTACACTAGTTTACAAATAATTAAAAAATTTATGAATTTAAGATGCCACTATTAATTTTTCATGTAAAATTGGAAAATTGCTGATTCTGAAAATCAAATTATTTTTTTTTTCTTTCACGTCTTTTTCGAGATATCGGTCACTTTCAGTTTTTGGACCAAAAAAAAATTGGGTTCATTTTAATTACAAATATCTCCAGAAAAAATATCTATATATAAACATATTATATGTCAAATTAAAGGTGATTAAATTTTCTAGAAATAATGCTTATATCACTTCTTCGTTTGCATGATAGTTTTGGCGAAAAAAATAGATTTATAAAAAAATTTTTTTTTTTTTTCGAAAAAATGAGAAAAAAGTAAAAATCAACTGCAAATTTTTAAAAGAAAAAAAATTGAAAAAATCATTTTGTTTTTTTATATCATAGTCTATATATTTATGAAGAAAATAAGATACTATTTATGAAAATCGATTAAGAAATGGAAAAGTTATATAAAATTGAATAAAAAATGACCAAGTTTCATTTTTGCCTATTCTTCCGTTTTTTTATGTGGGTAAGAATTTTTCGAACCCCAAAATGCAAATTTTTTAATGAAATTTTGTTATGTAGATACTGGTATAGGCTAGAAATTAAAATGTTGGCTCCACCCCCCGAATTGGGCAAAAACCGCCATATCGGACCCAAATTCCCATTTTTGGCCATTTTGGGGCGTGGGGCCAGTTCCGAAAGAATTTTAAACACCGCCATCGTGCTCAGCATCCTTGAAACGGGGGGTGACAAATATTTTACCGATAGAAGACGCGGAATATGCGATTTCGTCATTTTGGGAGCGGTTTTTGTCCATTTGGAGGGGTGGGGCCAACTCCATAAGAATTTTAAATACTGTTTTCGTATTCAGCATCTTCGAAAACGGGGGATGACAAATGTTTTACTGATGGAATATGCAATTCCAACTTTTTTCTTTAGTCCAAAAACCGAAAATGACCGATATCTCGAAAACGACGTGAAAGAAAAAAAAAATTGTTTGATTTTCAGAAATAGCAGCCGATTTTACATATGTAATGAATAGTGCGACCTAAAGTTCATAAATTTTAAATTATTTGTAAACTAGTGTTATTAATTATAAGATTTTTATTAGCTTGTGGCCATTTTTATTCAATATTATATAACTTTTCCATTTCTTAATCGATTTTCTTAAATTACTATTTTTTTTCTTATTTTTTTCACAGATATATAAACTATGATATAAAAAAATAAATTGATTTTTGCAATTTTTTTTTCTCTTATAAATTTGCAGTTGATATTGACTTTTTTCTCATTTTCTCAATTTATTTCACCGAAACTAACAAGCCAACCAAAATGTAATGTGAGCATTATTTATAGAAAATTTAATTACCTTTAATTTCACATATTGTAAATTTATATATAGATATTGGTTCTTAAGATATTTGTAAGTAAGTGAAACCAATTTTTTTTTTTTGGTCCTAAAACCGAAAAAGACCGATATCTCGAAAACGACGTGAAAGAAAAAAAAATAATTTGATTTTCAGAATCAGCTGCCGATTTTACATATAAAATGAATAACGGTATTCAAAGTTCATTTTGGCTGTAAACTAGTGTTATTTAAAGAAAAAGAAAAATTCGTGGAGAAGTGCCTAATAGTATTAAACATCATAAGTTTCGTTTTTGCAACATTGACACGTAAAGAGTTATTACACATTCAAGAAGATATATTAGATAGATTATAATTAATAACAGCTTCAAGCGAATCAAGAAATCGAGGCTCACTACAAAAAATAAGTTGAATGTCGTCAGCGTATATAAAAGGCGTACAATTTAACAAGCAATTTGTAAACTCATTCAAATATAACATAAAAAACAAAGGCCCTAAAACGGATCCTTACGGAACGCCACAGGTTACACTTACGACCTCAGAAGTGCTGTTGTTGCAAGAAACAAATAGCCTACGTTCAGAAAAATTTGAAAGTATAAGCTTGGAAGAAGAAGTAGAAAAATCAAAATCATAGTGTAATTTTTTAATCAAAATAGAATAATCAATGCTATTGAACGCTTTCCTCAAATCAAGAGAAAGAGGAATGCATGGCTTGGAATCATTGCAACATTTTCTAATGTTATCCCTTAAACTAAGCAGAAGAGAGGTTGTGTTATAACCTTTGCAGAAACCAAATTGACATGTCTTAAACATGACTTAAAATTTGGTCACTCACCAAATTTTCAACTGCCTTAGATAGAGTGGGTAACACGCATATTGGCCTGAGATTATCAAGGGAATCCGATAGACCGCACTTCTTGATTGGACTTAACACGTTTACGCAGTCTACAAAAGGTTAACCAATTATTTTCACATCGATCATTTTTATATGTCTTGAACGCCAGATCCCGAAGTGATTTAGCATACACAATTTTACTACATTTCATGAAGTTATTATTTCTTTGTCGGAAGCGAACCCGAGAAATGGGCACCAGAGAATACAAGCGTACTCTGAGAGTTTAAAATTTCAAGCTGAACATCAGTACTGTTAGATATATAAATACCACTAAAATCGTAAGCATTTATCTCGATCTCCAACATATCAAAGTTAATAGCATTGAAATTCTTGTATTCAAAGTATTCTTCCTGACGTAGGGGTTAAATATTTAAGGAAACAAAAACAAAAGCATGATGAAAGATAGCCGGACACTGCATTTGCTCAGATTTCCACATAATATCCGGAGAGCTTACAAAAAAATAACCAAGTAAAGACGTAGACGTAGTATAGCTAGGAATATCCAAAACTTTAAATGGAACATAGGGTTTAAGCCAGGTTTCAGTAATGCCAATAACGTCCAAATAACACCCATCCAAAATACATTTTAATTCATCAAACTTAGTTGACCTTCGAGAAGGCTTAATCCTTAGACAATTAATATGTCCAACGTTAAAGTTATGCCTGAGGCTATTTAATGATGATTTTAAAAAAGAGCTACCGCTAGGTATAGAACCTAAGTTGGTATTATGTGCCATCAATGTAACAAATTTATAAGGAAAGCTGATCAAAGGTATAGGTAAAAATATTTAACTGAAATTAAAATATAAAATTTAGAATAATAATATAAGACTTAACATTTTAAAAATAAATTCAAAGTAGCCAATCAAAGATAATAAGAAAACAAGAAACTATGCTTAATAAATATAATTGAAATGATGAAATCAGTAATACCAAGTTAACTGGAAAAACAAGACCAAGTTAACTGAAAAACAAGACTGCGCTAATTGATAGCAATCATAGGTGACTTCACTTCCATCAAGGCAAGTAATTTTGACACCAGTAAGATCAGCAGCAATAATTTTGTACTTAAAGATCTTTTTTCTTTAAGTAGTTTGCGGCAACAGAAATTAAGCTTATTGGCAGCCGGTGTTAGGCGGTTATTGAAGTAAATTCGAGATTGAATATCACCGCCAATAATATCACTCAACTTCAATGATTTATTCTTGAAATAATATCTCATTAAATCATTAGGAAGCATGACGGAGTTTAATTTTATCAAAACAGCTCTAATATTATTGATATAACAGCAATGATGAATATCAGCTGCACTCAGGAAAATCGACAACTTCGATGCAATGGAGACAGCAACAACAGGCAATTTCAAAATACCAGACGGAAGTCTGAGCGATTAAGACGACGATACAGAGCATTGTTTTTTACCTCCAAGTCGAGCAAACCTTTCTTAGTAGAAGCATCAATAGAGTTAATTTTTCTCATGCATTGAATAACATCCGCCTTAACTGCATTAAGCACCAGCAACAACAACAATACAGCAAGAGCAATCAACCGAAAAAAAAATTAAAAGCAGCCCATAGTTAGCAAAAACAAAAAGCACAGATCGGTAACAAAACAGTATTTAGTTCATAATAATAAAGTCATATACGGAAATAAAATTAAACTTTAAAGCAAAATAAATGTGAATAAAATTTAAAAATTAGATAAAAATCAAGAGCGCAAAAAAACTACAGCTGTAACTCGCACCAGTGTTGCCTTTCAAAATCCATTAATTTGTGTTGTTTTTTTATTCAGAAAAACTCAGTCGAAAATTTCCTAACAAAATGCGAGTATTTGTTGTTGTTTTTTTGTAGTTCACAACCGATCCCCTTATTTGTATTGTTGTTGCTTTTTTTAGCCGAAAAATTCAGATGAAAATTGGCACCTATTACACTAGTTTACAAATTTGGGCTTCATCTCGAGATCTGGTTTCTCATAAAACTTTTACGATGTATTTTGGGGCGTAGATTCCAAAAACACCAACCATTTTTTTTTTTTTTTCTTAAGAATCGTTTTCGAGATATCCCCAAAAAACCCGTTTTTTGGCACTTTTTTTATTTATTTGGCCATGTCTCCATCAAATTATTTTCTACTCAAATCTAATGTACATCATTGCAAAGATATTTTTGTCTTCTTTCTAATGATATGCTGTTTGAGTAAATCGCATAAGTTTTTCCGGAGTTACAAGCGATCAAAGTTAAAAAAAGTAACTATTTTGGTCTTTTTTAAAAGTCACATAATTTCAATTGCTCCGTTTGAATACAAAAAAATTAGCTTTAATTTTTTTTAAGGTTTAAAATGAAAGACTACTCTTTTACAAATATTTTAAGTGAAATTTGGTCCAAGTCGGACAACAAATGTAAAAGTTATTCAAAAATCAATGGAAAATGCTAGTTTCCATATTTTCATGCAATCCCGTATATAGGCCTTTGACTTTGTAATAGAATAAGAAACTTCTTCGATAATGGTTTTTTATTGTCTTATATGTTCAATTGTACCCTATAAAAGATAAATCCGAAAGTTCTTTTAAATTTAGGCTTGGACTTTTGAGATCGGTGCATATTTTCCCCTTTTTATTTTTTTAATTGTAACTCAAAAACTATACATTTTGGGTAGATACTGATTACCAGATTTTTTCTAGGGAATAAAAGTTCCTATCGAAATGACTCTTTATAAAATCAAAAAATTAATTTTTTCACCAAAATAACCTTAAAAAACTGATCTAAAAAATCCGAAAAATATAAATTTTTTGAAGCTTTTTTCATCGAAATTTTTAATAAATACCTTCATAATTATCATTGATAAGCTGAAAATAACTTTTTTATTGAATAAAAAATATTTTTGTGTGTAAAAACTCAAACTAGCATGGCGTAAAGGTAAAAATTTTTAAAATCATACAAAAGTAGGCAACTTTGAACGTATATATATATCTCAGCCAATTTTCATAAGAAACTACTTTTATTAGACACCATTTTGACGAAAATAACGTCAGCTTTCTTTTTTGTGCTAAAAAGATCCCTAGTTCCATTCAGAAAAAAAATTATTCCCAAAAATTAAAAAAAATTAAATTTTTTCGGTTTTTTTAAAATAGTTTTTTAAAGTTATTTTAGTGAAAAAATAAATGTTTTGACTTTATAAAGTGCCATTTCGATAGGAAATTTTATTCTCTACAAAAAATCAGGTAATCAGTATCTATCCAAAATGTATAGTTTCTGAGTTATAATGAAAAAATAAAAATGGGACAAATATGCACCGTCCTCAAAAGTCCAAGCTTAAATTTGTATTTGTACTTTTGGATTTATCTTTTATAGGGTACAATTGAACATATAAGATAATACAATATCTTTAACGAATCAGTTCGTTATTTAATTACGTAGTCAATGGGCTATATACGGGAATGCATGAAAATATGGTAATTACCTATTTTCATTGATTTTGAAATAGCACTCACAGTTTTTGGACGACTTGGACCAAATTACACTTAAAATATTTATAAAAGAATAATCTTTCATTTTAAACCTTAAAAAACTTTTAGCTGATTTTTTTGTATTCAATCGGAGCAATTGAAATTTTGTGACTTTTAAAAAAGTTGTGACCAAAAAAGTTACTTTTTTTAACTATGATCGCTTGTAACTCCGAAAAATCTTATTCGATTAACTCAAACAGCCATATCATTAAAACAAAGAGAAAAATTTCTTTAGAATGGTGTACATTGTATTTGAGTGGAAAAAAATTGGACGGAGATATGGGCAAATAAATGAAAAAAGTGCCAAAAAACGGGTTTTTTGGGGATATTTCGAAAACGGTTCTTAAGAAAAAAAAATGGTTGGCATTTTTGGAATCTACGCTTCAAAATACATCGTTAAAGTTTTATGAGAAACCAGATCTTTTTTTTGTGTAAACTAGTGTTATATTCCTGTTGTTTGCTTGTATGTTTTTCACATTTTGCTATTTGTCGCAGACAGAATTTTTTCGAAGGGGGCTTTTAATCTAAGAAAATTATAGACTTTTATTTTGATATTTTCTTGTTTTACTTGAAACAAATCATTAGTTAACACAAGTTAATATCTTAATTGATCACAGAAAAATAACTTAATCACTAGCACTGATTCGGCGTTTAAAAAACATGAAAATCAAGTTTTGAAATACAAAAAATTAAACTTTCTTCAAAATTAACAAAAAAAATAAATAAAAATGTCAAAATTCACTCTCACTGCTGACGTGCTAGTTTTATTTGGGCTTAAACCTTTGCAAATTCAAAAATATTTATGTTGGGGGCTTCAGCACCCTTTTCTCTGGCTCCGTAGCTGTCAAAATCAAATGCGAAATGTAAGCAAATCAATTAGGGCGAAACACATAGAAAGCATGCATGCATCAAAGCCTTTGACATATCATTTAAATACACGGGTACTTATAAAGCAACGCACATAAAAAGTGAGCATGCACGCATGCTTCAATATGCATGCCTGAAGTTGGCAAAATTTCAACTTTTTATAAGCATCGAGGCATTGACAGTTTGTTTTGACATTTGATTTTGTTTTGTGCACAGTCAACCACAAAATATCTTCGAAATCCATATTTTATAATTTTTAACGCTTTTTTAAAATTAAAATCAAACTAAGTATTTTGACAGATATCAATTTTCAACGCTTTTTTAAAAATAAATTCAAACTACGTATTTTGACAGATATCAATTTTTTTTAAATTTCAATGCTTTCTATGTGTGTTGAAAAGCATACGACGCAGGCATCGATGCATGCATGCTTTCTATGCGTTTCGCCCTATTGAGTAGAACAATTTTTTGACAGCTACGGAGCCAAATTTAGCTGTTGAATTTTGATGCGAAAAATTAATATAACCTTTATTGATATTGTCATGATCGTTTTGAAATATATAGAAATTGAAGAATATTTTGATTATTGTAAAATAATTTCAATTCAAACTGCAAGACAAAAGAATTTTTGTTTGCAGCAGGAGCTCAATAAATCAAACAACATGAATATCATGCACACGATTATGTGCCGCTTAACTGTAGCGTGTGACCTTCCAAAATAAGAAAAGAATAAAAATATAAAGTCCACCTTAATTAAGGCCCACCTTATTCGTACTTCAAAGTTGGCAAAATTCATAATTTTTTTTTTCAACAGGGATTAGACATAAGAACAGCAGGATAAGTGAAACTAAAATATCATAATAAGGTGAAAGCGTGAAACTTTGAATTTTGCGGGTAAGGGTGAAAAACAGCCATCTTTCTTGTTAGTAAAAACTTCTAGAAAAATGCCAAAGTACAAAAAAAAAAAAGAGAGAAAGGATTAGGTGATTTGTAGAAGTTGGCAGTTGGTAATAGGGAGTTCGGTTTGAGAAATGGAAGGAAGACGATGGTGATCGCTGGGAGTTGCAATTCTTTTTTTTTAGAATTTTAATTTGGATTGATAGCCGAGCTTGGTACAGTTTTTAGCGAAAAGTAAAGTCACCGCGAAACCGCAGTGTCGCGTTAAAGGCAATAAGTTAAAATAATCTTTATAACTTATAAATTTAAAAGAACAATTAATTCGAATTGAATAAATATGGACGAGATATAAAAATCAAACGCTCAAAATTTGCAATTCTGTGAATGTGAATATGCGATAAAATGGAAAAACCCAAAGTAGCAAGTGCAGCATATTTGGAAAAAAACGAATATTCTAATTTTTAGGCAAATGAAGAGTGCATAAAAATTTTTCCTGCATAAAGCGAACAAAATTGAAAATTACATGTTTGCCAAAGTAAATTCACAAAAGGACATCACTTTATATATAAAAAAAATTGTAGTCCTACGAAAAGGGCATGTGTGCAAGATGTTAAAAAAATCAAAAAAATAAAAAAACACATTTTTAAAAAAAAATGGTGATAAATAATTGAAATGAAATAAAAATCTTCTTGCACTACAAATAGTTGTTCCACAGGCATCCAAGTGGTGTGCATTGGCGGCTTAATCATTTTATGACAGCGAAACAACGACAAAAAGAATTGACCGATTACAAAAATTTTGACAATTCGTGTTTTCAAGTGTATGTGTTGCGCAGCAGAAAACTTTCATGCTAAAATGTTAAATTGTTGGCAAACTTAAAAGTGTTAGTTGAATAAAAACTACTTAAAAATCTATTAAAAAAACAAACGTACTAATTAAAATACGTGTAGTAAAGTGTGTGAAATTTTAAAATAAAAAGCAGCTATAGACAAAAACGCCGTACACCCGGAGTGGCTGTTGTTCAGGGAGGAGCCGCGGAATGGTCACAGCGCTGTTGCTACCCTGCTGCTGCCGTAAATTTTGTGGAAAGAAGGAGTAGCCGCAGATCCAATGAGAGTGCAACTGCAGTGGCAACAAAAAAGCTGCAACGACATCAAATGCAATGACAACAGAAGATACACAACAGTGGCAAAAGCAGCAACATATAGCAACATCAACAGCAGAGCAGCAACCACTTCAGCAGTAATAAAACAAACAATAATTACCACAACCACGACAACAACATCAGCAACAACTTCAACGACTGTGCGGCAACAATAGCAACACCAGCAGCGGCTTCAATAATCGTGACAACCACTTAGGAAACAAGAGCAGCAGTAGTTTCAACAACAGTGGATCAACACTATTCATAGCAGAACAGCGACAGCATCAGCAAGGATTTCAAACAGCGACCCAGATAACGACGACTACGACCGAAAAAGAAATAAATGAGAGATAAATAAAACTAAATGACTAAAAATAAAAAAATAAAATAAAATGATTTAGAATAATGGAAAAATAAAAAGGCTTAAAATAAAAATTTAAAAAAAAAATATAAAAGATAAACACAAAAAGAGAAATAAAAAGAAACACAAAAAGTCTCAAAGAAAAAGAAGAACAGAGAAAAAGCTTAAAAAGATCTAAAATAAAAACGACGGCAACTACTGCTGAAACAATAAAATCAGCTGCAGCAGCAACAGGAACTGCATCATTTACAGCAGCAAAAGCAAAACTGTAACAACAACAAGTGCAGTAACAACAGCAGCTGCAACCCTGGTATCAGCAACTACAGAACCTGTAAATAAAATTAAAAGAAAAATAACGCAAGTACAACATATATACATTATTTTTAAATTATTGAAAATTTCATTAAAAAGAAAAAACTATATATGTATATTAAAAAAAATAGGGAAATTTTTTTTATCCAAGAAAAAATGTAAAAGTTTAAAAAAAAATAGGTATATATATATATATTTAAAAGAATTAATGTCAAGATTCATTTGTTGGTTATTTTTTTGTAAGTCTAAATGACCCACTAGGAAAATGGCGCCATGACCTATGTAGGGATAATTGCTAATAGTAAAATGAGTTACCCATTAGGGAAAGTTGGTAAAATTGAAATAGTCGTGCTGGTACACCGATAAATGAGTCAATATATTTATATATAAGAAAAAAAAAATAAACACTTAAAGAGGGAAAGAACAAGGAGAAAATTTTGATAATTAGCAATAAGCTTATCTTTAAATATTACCTACTTACCTGTAGTTACCTTAATTCACTTTGATTTACTATACTTACCTATATTTACTGTAGCTTACTTTGAATTAATTATACTTGCCTATATTTTTACCGAATAATTACCTTATGATCATCAAATACTGACCTTAAGATTACAAAGTACCTACCAATATATAATACTTACATATAATCTAGAATTTATATTCACTTGCCTGTTTACTATAAAAATTTCAAGAAAAGCTAAGCCTAAAATTTTCCATTTTCCTTAAAAGTTTTGTAATTCTGATAAAAAACTGTATTTCTTCTTTTTTGATAAAAATGTAATTTTTTTATGTTAAAGAAACAAGAAAAAAAAAAATCTTCGCAATTAAAACCTAAATGAATTATAACCAAATTTTGTTGTAAACTTTTGTAAAATGGAATGCTAGGACGAGAGGAGACCATGGTCTGGTTTCAAGGTAGGGTAAGTTCAAGAAGATCGTCGAGATGTGCTCATGGTTGTGTGGAAAGGGGATTTATCCCTGGCTTTGGAATTTTTTTTTGAGTTTTGGATTTTTGTAATTTGTTTGTAAGAATTTTTTTTTGAGAGATAATTTTTCTTTTTTTTTTGAAGTTTCTCATTAGAAAATTTTTTTTTATTGTCTGACCTCGATCCAATTGGCTGGGTTAAGGACCACCCCGAAAATCTTGAGCTAGCCGGGGAAAAGTCGATTGGATAAGATGACCAGGGTCGATGACATAATACAAAATTATATTTCGCGAGCAACACCAGCAACGCGCGTTGGAACGCACGTCATGCTTCGTACTAACGTTGCGATCTCTCGTACAACACCTTGTACAATCTCATACGATTATGCGAATTGTACAAAAGATTGTAACGTTGGTATAGGTGTACAACATGTTGCACCAGCGGTCGCAAGAAAGAATAGCGGTATTCACGATCTGTAGTACTTTTAGTATTTTTTGTATATATTTACAATTTTTACTACAGATTGTGAGCGTCCTAAAATATTTTTCTTTATTTTACTGAATAATTTGAAAAGTATTTGAGAAATTATGATATGGTAACTTTGATTGACTTGTTTTCTTTATTTTACTATGGCAACTTCGATTGACAAATGCACAAATACTATACAAACGTTACAATAGGGTTTTGTCATTGTATTTTTGATATTTAAAGTATTTGAAAAAAGCAAGTGTTTTGTTTGAAAGAAAATTTACTGCAAATATCAAATCTATCAAAAATCAGATCGTGAATACCGCTAATAAAAATTTTTAATATTTTGTCGAATCGCAACATATGTATGTACGTTGCTACAATTTTGGTTCTTTTTTAGTTTAATATGAAGCAGACCTATTTATAAAAAGTGTGGACCAACAGTGGATATAACTTAAAACGATAATGCCAAGAAATTCGATTTCATTTAAGTTTGACAAAAAATCGTATGAGAAATCGTAGCCTTTGTACAAAAGAGCACAACCATTTGTACAATGTATACAGTTGGTCTCAACATTAGTTAGTTTTATTAATTCTACGTCTCCACAAGTAAATTCGGTGAAACAATTTCTTGTCTATTCTCTTTTGTAAATTTGTTTTGCTTTTACACATAAAAACCAGAATTCCTTTGTGCTTGATAATGCAAAAGCAATTACTGCGTCAACCCGCCATAGCAAACGTAAATTCAAAGCATAATATCAAAGAACGAAGGAGAATTTGAGGGTATGACGAATTCTGTACACCACTCTTGTTTTTCCTTTCTTGCCAACGAACAAGGAAACTTTTTGTCAAAAGTTTCCCTTTGTAAACGTTGACTAACGACGGAATCATGCTAAAACGCATGTTGAACTTATGAACTTAGATATAATAGTGCCATGGTTATGATCATGATTGAATTATATAGGCCCTCACATGCTGTCCAACTAATTTAAACTCTTCTCTGATGGTATAATAGGTCTTGAACATCCGAATTTCAAAACAGATACCCTAAAGAAGACAAAGGAAAAATTAATTCAAATGTGTTTTGGTCGATCATCTGATTTATTTTGACCTTAAACCTACTTTTGTAAGAATCAACAACGGTATTCATCTAAATGCGCAAAACCCTCGCAAACTGTGCAAGCTATGCACTTTTGAACCCTGTGCAACGAACTGTCAAAAATCGTATGGAAAGTTTTTTGAACAACAAAATTGTCGTGCAAACTGGCGCTGCTAATTGTGCAATTATTGTCATTCTCTTTTCCCATGCGATTCTCTCAGAAAAAATGTATTGTTTACAAATTTTGTATTTGTCACTCTCTTTTCGCATACGATTCTCTCACATAAAATGACATGCTCATCAACTGTCACAAATTGCACAAAATATTCGAAGGGGCATTCATGAAACACATCGCGCTATGTTGCCTATTTTCACATTTGTGTAAACCTGCGTGGTTAGATGAATACCATTAACATATTTTTTCGCAGCGATCTATTATTTGATTTAAGTTAAGAGTACGTTATTGGGAAATATCAATACTTTATCCAAGCTGATTTTGACAGGACAGGATCATATAATCAAGAAGAACTGTCTCTTATAATTGCCATGATAATTGTACAAAGGTTATGAGTAAAATTTTTGACGTTATCTTTCGACACTGTTGTTATGTTGAAACTTGTGAACAAGTCCGTTTTTACACAAATCGTAACGTGTAGCATCTGCTTTACACTTCAGCTTCAAAATATATTTTAACATCTCTGCTCTGATTTCCCTTTCTTTTTTTTAATACCTTCAGAGGATGTACGTTCTTTAATTAAAAATTTATCTGTAAATATTTTTGTCATCTTTGTTTTTTGCAGATTGGATTGACTTTGAAACTTTTAAGATGCCTCCTAAGTTCGACCCTACAGAAGTTAAATTAGGTATATATGATATAATTTGTTGTAAAACAAAATAATTTATCCTCTCAAATTTTAGTGTACCTGCGCTGCGTTGGTGGCGAAGTAGGCGCTACATCATCTCTTGCTCCCAAGATTGGTCCACTTGGCTTAGTAAGATTCTTTAACTTCCATATTGTGTAATGTATTTATAATTAATAATATTATAGTCTCCCAAAAAAGTTGGTGACGATATAGCCAAAGCAACATCCGATTGGAAGGGTTTGAAGATAACTGTTTGTCTAACTATCCAAAACAGACAGGCAGCTATAACAGTGGTTCCATCTGCTGCATCTCTTATAATAAAGGCTCTAAAAGAACCTCCTCGTGACCGTAAAAAACAGAAAAACAGTAAGGATATCCTGTGCATTAATTTGGTAAATTTTTTTTAATTTGCGTCTTACAGTTAAACACAGTGGCAATATAACCTTTGACGACATCGTGAATATTGCACGCGTTATGAGGCCCCGTTCGATGGCTCGTGGTATGGAAGGCACTTGCAAAGAAATTTTGGGTACAGCGCAAAGTGTGGGCTGTACGGTCGATGGGAGACCAGCCCACGATATCATTGACGACATTAATAACGAATCAATTGAAGTTCCTCATGAATAAACTGAAATTCGTTACCAGATTTAACGGTTACAAATAAGCATGTTGTTTTAATGTGTTATAATAATGCTGATACATTTGACCCTCGATTTAAAGTGCGTATCTATGGTGGCCATGCGTCTTTTATTACCGGGGACTCTGCTTTATATCAACAACCTGCGTGGAATTTTTGCTTTTGCGATAAGGACGTGCAAGTATTTTATTTTACGTCCTGTATTTGCTCATTGAATTGGAGATGCAATCCCTAAACCGTGCCGAAGTCCACCCATTGACCCTAAAAATAAAGAAAGTCTAAGCGCGCCGTATATGTTTTAGTAGTTGTAGAAGTAGTTGTTTCAGTCCATAGTTTTCAAAAAAATTTAATGAATTTATTTGTAGAAACTGGGGCTTAAGTTTACTTTAGCTGCCATTGTCCAATTTTATTTATTTTTTTAGGGGTAAAAGAGGGTAAAAAATAAATAAGAATTATGAAAAAAAAGTGTCGCTCGGATCTAGTTTCGGAGATATAGCCATCGGAAGTTCTGGATATAGCTTTTTTAAAAACAATCATAAGTTGGGAACCCCTGTATGGATATCAAAAAAATGGGTGCCATAAGAAAGACAATTTAATGGCTTTCAATAATGGTATGTAAAGTATTGAAATTCAACCTATATTTTTGGAGATATGACGATTTTTCTGAAATTTTGACCATTTTTTTTTAAATATCCATTTTTTTAAAAAAAAAAATGTGTTAACGACCTATAGTTTTTTTAGTATGATAACAAAGCTTAGTTTATTCCCTTTAAAATGGTATATAATTTGTTCTAAATTTTTAATTATTTACCCCCTTTTTTACCGGAAAACAAAAAATTATATTCAATGAATCCTTATGAAAAGTGTGTATTTATGGGCAAAATCAATAAACATTATTGAAGCCCAATAAATTATCTTTCCTATGAAACCCATATTTTTGGTATCGAGACAGGGGTTCCCAACTTATGATAGTTTTTACGAAAGCTATATCCGGAACTTCCGATGACGATATCTCCGAAACTAGATCCGAGCGACACTTATTTTTCATAATTTTTATTTATTTTTAACGCCCTTTTACTCCTAAAAAAAAAAAAGGACAATGTCAACTAAAGTAAACCTGTTCCGAAACTGGATTGATATGAAAATATGTCGTACAAGTCATTCATCGTTTTAAAGGAAATAATTCAACTTCCTTGAAATCCATAAAAAATTTATACGTTAGTAAATTTTTAAGAAAAAAGCGTTTTTTTTTTAAACCTCAAAATTTTACCAAAATCGTCATATCTCGAAAGCCCCCAATTTACTTCGACGTTTTCAACTTCATTCAACTTTTTTCGAGTTTTTCAACCTCTCAACTGCTTCAACTTTTTATACACTACACAGAGGGTATATTCAATTTGTCATTCCGTTTGTAACGCATAGAAGGGGGCGTGGCAGGTATAGAAAAGTATATATATTATTGATCAGCGTCACCACCTGAGTCGATATAGCTATGTCCGTCTGTCTGTTTGTTTGTCTGTCTGTTGAAATCACGTTTACGGGAAAACTAAACAAGTTAATTCAATGAAATTTGGCACACTGGTCACAACTTCCTGCAAGCAGCTAGCATATAAAAATGGGCAAAATCGGGTCACGACCACGCCTACCGCCCATACTCTATGTAAATATACCTCAGCCCATTTTGAAAATGTTGCTGCGATTTTGATGAAACTTGGTGATTTGGTAAACATGTGAACAAGATTGAGATTGGGCTAGGTTTTAAGTTTGCAGAGGCTCTTAAAAGGGCATGGCACAGCTCTAAATTTTAACTTTTATGGCGCCATAACTCATAAACCGTGTAAGATATTGTGATGAAATTAGGTACACGGATACAAACCATATATATCTTGAATTGTGTTTAAAGTGGGCGGAATTGGAAAAGTGGGCGTGGAACTTTTTAACAATTAAAAATTTTGATTTCGTATAATTCAAAATTGGCACATTCGATTTTCATAAAAATTTTAGGGATGATACTACTAAGAGCAGTCATCAATACAAGCTTCATCAGTATACTGGAAAAACTTGTTGAAGGGCGTGGCACAGCCCACAATATTTATAAACGTTATAATTAGAGAACTAACAACGTAATCGTAATGAAATATGGTATCGCAGATATACTTGCTAAAAGGTATCTTCTTTCGAAAATTTAACACAATAGAACCGGTGGGCGTGGCACCTTCCATATAAGCAAAACACGTTTAATGCTATAGATAGTGTGCAATGAGAGTAATCTTCATAAAATTTGGTGCATAAATGTCAATTATTATAAGCTATAAAATTAAATAAATGTCGACGGGATTTCATCAGTGGGCGTTGCACCTCCCATATTAACATAAAGTTGGAAGTTATATTTTAAGAGAACTATTTCAGCAATTGGCATGAAATTCGATGTAAGTGGTTTACTTGCTGTAAGGTATGTCAGCATTTAAAGCGGGCGAAATAGCACCACTGGGCGTGGCACCTCCCATAGAAGTAAAATACCATAAGTCGCATATCTATCGAAATATATTAGCAATCATACTGAAATTTGGTAAAAGAGGTTTGTGTATGGAAAACTATTTCTGGATCAAAATCAGTCTCAATTGTATCAGTGGGTGTGTCACCGCCCTAAATTTTAAGGTTAATTAAGGCATATATCGCAACTACAAGCTATTTTGCTAAAATTTTGTATTTGGATGTTAATGATGAATATAATTTATTGAACCGAAAGTTGGCGGAATTGAAGAAGTGGGCGTGGCATATTTGGTTTTCTGCATTTCTATTCTATTTTTATCGACATTTTCCACATTTTGACTTTTTAACTTTTCCCAATATATTCCATATGCATATTTTCACTTTTTCAAGTTTTTTCAACTTGATTCGACATTTTCTTTATTTTTTCATGAATTTTGAATTGTTTCAACATTTTTCAACGTCTTGCAATTATTTTTGAGTTTAATAACCACTTTCAACATTTTGCACATTTCCATATATTTTAGACTTTTTCAAATTTTTTCAACTGTTTCAACACTTTTCAACCTCTTTGAACCTTATTATATTTTCGGCTTCTTCAACCTTTTCAACGTCTTTTTAACATTTATTTGGAAAGTACTTTCAGGGCAGTGTAGGGTATGTGAGTTTCGGCCTGGCCGAAGATAACACCTTTACTAGTTTTTTAACACCATGTTTTTTCGACTCTAGTATATTTTAAAAAATTGAATATTAAAAATGTGAACAATATATTTTTATACCGAATGTATATAGTACATACAGTATTGGCCAAAACTTAAGCACCCCCTTAGTATATTTTTTTCAAATCATAAATGTTTTGTGAAAACGACGTTTTTGAACCTTGTGAATTTATTACATATATTTATACCTTTAATATTGACAGACAAAAAATTTTAAAAATTCAGCGTCTCATAAACAAAAAGTTATTATCAAAGGAACATTTTAAGTCAGAAAGCTTAACTGACAAAACTAAAGCACCGCCTTTTTTATGGTAAATAAAAATTAGTACTTAGTTGCAAACCTTTTATTCTGGACGACATACGCACTTCTATAAGGTATAGAGGAAACTACATTATTAATGATATCCCTCCCCAGTATATTTTCAAGGATTGAAACAGATCTCCCACAAGTTCTCAGTAGGATTCAGATCAAGGCAGGCCAACTAAAAAATTCAATTTTATTGCTCTCAAGCCACGCTTTAAAAACTTCAGGTGTGATTTTGGATCGTTGTCCTGTTGGAATCTCCACTTAAGTGGCATCTCTATATGGCAGCATCACGCATTTAGTATGTCAACGTACATGAAGCGCTCAATCAATTGGTCCCATCCCATGACCAAAGAAGCAATTCAGACCATTACATGTCCACCTCTTACTTGCTTAAGTGCATGGAAACAGGTTTTGATGTTACTAAGCATATCATTAAAATTTTTAGGTATTTGTTAACTCTTGATTTGAAAACATCGTCTTTTTATTTTCGCTAATTTATCGCAAAAGAAGTACAGCAAAAAATCTTACTGTACTCAACATTTTTGGTGACCCCGACGTGATCGGTTTTAATTTTTCGCAACATTTTTCGATATTTCGCAAATAAAATCGTGTTAATTTTCAATAGAAAATAAAACTAAATTTAATAATTTTATTCGGTCGTGAAATAAAAATAGGTTCATATACAATATATAGAAAATATTGTCGATTAAATTTTAATCAAAAAAGTGGCTCATATACTTCTGCTGTATTTAGCGCAAAATACATTAATATAAAAAGCTATAGGAATTTTTTCGGATGATAAAAATCGCGCAATTAAAATTACGAAATTTTATATAATTTTCGCACAGTTCGTGGTTCGTACTGTGCGTAATACTTTCTCCGTATTTAGTGCAAAATACATTAATACAAAAAGCTATGGTCATTTTTTTGTAAAATAAAAATTGTGCTTTAAAATTACGAAATTCTATATCATTTTTCGGAGACTTCGGTAAAAGGTTATAATCGGTTCACATATTTGACTTTCACATTAACCTTACTAATATCGTAAATTTTTACAATGAGCACAGCAGAAAATCAAAGTGCAAGATTGTGGCGAAGTCGCGATGCAGTTGGAGAGCAGCTTCACTTACTCAAGAGAGAATTAGAAAATGTTGTCTTTTGTACTCTCGATGAATTCGAGCTAACAATAAAATTAGACGTTCTTGAACGCATATATAAAAATTTTGAGAGTGCACAGCTCAATTTGATTGGAGTTGCCATATCTGAGGAGATTGGTGATGTATATATATTCAGGTTTTCATTCTGATTTTGTGAAAATTAAAGCTGCATTAAGTAGATCATTAAAAGCATTGGTGCAGGCTCAGCCGAGTCCACCATCATCAACGTTACAAGCCGATAATGCAGATGATTTACGAACATTCGTCGTTTCATCAAAGCCGCGCTTACCTATTTTAAAGATTCCAGCAGTGGAAAATGCACTGAATGGCCGAATTTTTTTCCTTATTTAATTCTATTGTTGGTTCTAACATTGAATTGACAAAAATTGAGAAGTTTCAACATTTACGTTCATGCCTTGTTGGTTCAGCCCTGGATGCGGTGAGATCGTTAGAGATTAACGAAGAAAATTATGATAAAGCCATTAACTTACTTGAAAAAAGATTTGATAATAAACGTCTTAATTTTCAGGCGCATATCCGTGCCCTTTTCGATTTAGATTCGGTCAGTTCATCTTCTAGCCTTCGACAACTTACTGATAACCTTACATCGCATTTTCGTGCACTCCAAACAATGGGCACTAAACATCAAATAGCAGATTGTCTTCTTACACACATTGTTTCGCAAAAACTTGGTATCGAATCTAACACTAAGTGGGAGGGAACTACGCCCATCGACCAGATACCAATGTGGGATTCAATGATCGCTTTTCTCGACAGACGCTGCCAGATGTTGGAGACGGTAGAAAGTGTAATGGTAAAAAATAATACTTCGCAGGTGAGCAAAAAATTTCATAATTATCGTTCCAAGGCGCTAGTAGCTGCCGTATCAATCAATTGCGTATTTTGCAAATCATCGGAGCATTTAATCTCAAAATGTGAAAAATTTCTGAGTTTTGACCCGGAGCAAAGATATATAGAAGCAAAACGTTTAAATTTATGTATCAATTGTGTCAAAGGGGGACATTCAGTGAAATACTGTAAATCTACTACTTGCCGTCTTTGTTTGCTAAAGCACAATTCATTGCTGCATATTACTAATTGGTCTAATCAAGCCAACAATCCTGCGTCCGCATCTGGACAAAGCGTAACTTAATTTTCGCCTACAGCTGGAACAACGGACAGTTCTTCACAACTTTCCACTATTCAGAAGCCCTTTTCGCGACATGCCCTGGTGTCTGAAACTTTCATTTTTCTAGCCACAGCAGTGGTACTTGTAAACAACAATGCTGGAACGGCAATCACCTGCCGTGCTATTTTGGACTCCGCATCACAACTAAATTTTATTTCGAATCGATTTGCAAACCAGCTTCAATTAAAATCTAAAATAGCTACCACTATCGTATCTGGCATAGGTGAATCTGAGCTTATTTCAAACCATATCGTTGATATTAATATTCACTCTCGAGTCGGCTCTTATCAAACGACATTGTCAGCAGTAATTGTACCAAACATTGTTGGCAATCAACCAAGTTACGATTTACACAATTTCAACCGCAACATACCTGAAAATCTGATTTTTGATTTAATGTGTGTCGGAAAAATTCGTCTAAGTCCCGATTTGCCCACATTACAAAAAACTAAGTTAGGGTGGATCGTCGCAGGCTCTAGTAAAATAATTGCTGAAAATCGTTCTTGTATCATGGCTTTAGAAAATTCTTCCATAAATTGCTCAGAGGACAAATTAATAAGAAGTTTTTGGGAAGTAGAAACTTGTGGTCAGTCTTCAAACAAATTTAATAAGGAGGAGTTAGCATGCGATAGGCATTTTGTTAACAACCATAAACGATTAAGCTCTGGATATTATACAGTTTGTTTGCCTATGAAAGAAAACCCTGCGGTTCTTGGAGACTCGTATTTACAAGCCCTACGTAGATTCAGAAGATTAGAACAAAGATTCCAACACAATCAAACATTATTAACACAATATTCTTCGTTTATAAAGGAGTATTTAGCTCTAGGTCATATGTCAGAGTTTGATACAATTCATCCTGAAATACATACATATTTTCTGCCTCATCACTGCGTTTTTAAAGAAGACAGCACAACTACTAAATTGAGGGTAGTATTTGATGGCTCTGCTCGCACTTCTTCAGGTTTTTCATTAAATGACGTACTTATGGCAGGACCAACAGTACAACAATCGCTATTTTTCATTTTACTACGTTTTCGGTCATTTCGCATTGCTCTATCCGGTGACATTTGTAAAATGTACCGTTGCGTACGTGTTTCGTATCCAGATTAGATAATTATTTACAATGTATTCTATGGCGGGATAATCCAAACCAGCGCGTTCGTATGTACACGTTAGATAGTGTTACTTATGGCACGAAGTCAACTTCGTTTTTGGCCATTCGCTCATTGCAACAACTCGCTCTCGATGAGTCCAAATCATTTCCAATCGGTTCCCAAATCACATGCAGGGATTTTTATGTCGATGACCTAATTTCTGGAGGAAATACGCAAGAGGAGGTACAACAAATTTTAAAACAAACCACATCATTACTTGCTAAGGGAGGATTTAAGCTAAGAAAATATTGTTCAAATGATCCACCAATTTTAGATGGTATTGCAGATGAAGATAAAGAGCAACTTCTGAAATTTCATGACGGCACTGACATAATAAAAACCCTAGGGCTTGTATGGGATCCTAAATCAGATCAATTTATTTGTTCGTTCATTCGTATTCCGATAAGTCAGCGACATACCAAGCGATCAGTTTTATCGTTCATTGCTCGAATGTATGACCCTCTTGGATTAATAGGCCCAACCATTGCTAAGGCAAAAATATTTCAACAAAGGTTATGAAAGGAAAAGCTCGATTGGGATGAGAGCTTACCTCAAACATTGCATACTTCGTGGGAGTCCATACTTTTAGGATTTGAAGTAATAGAAAAATGTTCATTCCCAAGATTGGTTTTAGTGGCTGACGCAAGTATAGAGGTTCATGCATTTTGTGACGCAAGCCAGCTAGCATATGGCGCTTGCGTTTATATTCGCTCAAAAGTAAATGGCATCGTCACAACACATTTATTGTGCTCAAAGTCTAAGGTGGCCCCCCTAAAAGTTTTGACTATTCCTAAATTAGAGCTTTCGGCTGCATTTTTATTAGCAGAGCTTTTGCACTCAATAACAGAACAAAATATGTTTACTTATCCGTTTCATTGTTGGTCTGATTCAACAACCGATAGATTGTTGGATTCAAGATGAATCTTCCAACTACAACATATTTGTATCAAATCGGATTAGTCGCATTCAGACGCTGACTCACAACATGTATTGGCACTACGTCCCTTAGAATTGAATCCTGCGAATATTTTATCCAGAGGAGCATTACCTCAGGACCTATGCACCTCTTCACTATGGAGACTTGGTCCACCGTACCTTAAACTTGAACAATCAGAATGGCCTTGCCGTTCTGCAACTCAGGTTAATTTGCCTGAGCGTAGAGCAACCACTTTAGTCATTTCTGCAAAATTTGAAGATTACTCTATAAGCTGCAAATATATCAACTCATTTGGCAAAATGCAAAGAGTCTACGCCTACATATATCGTTTCGGCACTGCTAAAGGAGAGAATAGGCGAGCTAGACCACTGTCAACCCATGATATTCACCGCGGAACATTTCTCTTACTTCGCATGATTCAACGCATAAATTTAGCAGCAGAGTATAACGCTTTAATTGCAAACAAAAATGTAGAATGGTCAAGCAAACTTGCCTCCCTCAATCCTATCATTGATAATCAAAGTATATTGCGTGTGGGCGGACGTCTACAAAACTTGGAGCTGAGCTTTGAATCCAAGCATCCAATAATTTTACCAAAAGGACACATGTTAACCAATTCAATAATTACATATTTTTATCAAAAACTGCTTCATTCAGGTCCTCAATTGCTGTGTGCATCACTTCGTCTTCAATACTGGGCTATTGGAGGCAAAAAAGAAGTCAGTCGCGTTATAAACAAATATGTTCGTTGCTTTCGCATGAGACCAAAAGTAATGCAGCACATCATGGGAAGTTTACCTCCTGAAAGAGTACAACCCAACAGAGTTTTTCATACAACTGGATAGACTTTTGTGGACCGTTCTTTTACAAATCAGAAATTCGTAGCAGAGCTCCTGTAAAATGTTATATCTGCCTTTTTAAATTTTTTTTCAACCAAAGCCGTGCATTTGGAACTCGTAAAGGACTTATCTACCCTGTCTTTTTTGGCTGCACTCAAACGATTTTTTTCCATTTGTGGTAAACAAAAAACAATATGGTCTGACAACGCTACAAACTTTGTTGGAGCGAAAAACGAGCTGAAAGAACTAAAACAGCTATTCATCAGTCAAAATCATACGGTTGAAGTTCACCAGCAATGTTTAGAAGATGGCGTGGATTGGCGTTTTATACCCCCAGATCACCCCACTTTGGTGGCCTTTGGGAGGCTGCTATTAAAACAGCAAAATTTCATCTACGTAGAGTAGTTGGACTTTCAATTTTAGATTTTGAGGAGCTTCTAATTCTAATTCGCCTAGTTTCTGCCATACTTAATTCAAGACCTTTATGCACACTTTCAGATATACCAGATGACTTAACCATTCTCACTCCAGGGCACTTTCTTATCGGGTGTTCGTTGATGTCTCCACCTGAACCAGACGTTTCAAACCTTAATTTTCATCGACTAGGAAGGTGGCAAAAGGTGTGCTACATGCAGCAAATATTTTGGGCTAAATGGAGCAGCGAGTATCTCACTTTGCTTCAACAGCGTGCTAAATGGCGAATTGCATAACCGAATATTCAAATTGGTACTCTAGTTTTATTGAAGGATGAGATAACACCGCCTCTTAAATGGCCATTGGGAAGAGTTCTTCAACTAATAACAGGGAAGGATGGTACAGCACGTGCGGCAATCATTCGCACAGAAAATGGTGAAATTCGCCGCACAGTATGTAAACTTTGTCCACTGCCTAGCAACGATATTTCAGTTGAAGGCTGATCCTTCAATGGGCGGAGGAAATGTTAAGAAATCATTATTTATCTTAAGAAATAATCTGTTAAGAAATCAAAATTTTTCATGCATAATTTCTAACTGGCCCTTCAGGCATACTCATATAACATGTTTGTATAAACATACATATTTTTATGCTATTATACTCATATTTCATATTTTTACATCTTTCCTATAATCAACATACTATTTTTGTACTAAAACTTTGTTACGGTTCTTTCATAAATATGTAAACATATTGCTCAAGTGCATGGAAACAGGTTTTGATGTTACTAAGCATATCATTAAAATTTTTAGTTATTTGTTAACTCTTGATTTGAAAACATCGTCTTTTTATTTTCGCTAATTTTTCGCAAAAGAAGTACAGCAAAAAATCTTACTGTACTGAACATCGGTCATTAATAACTGCACTTTTTGAAACGAAATATCTTAAAAAACTATAGGAGACAGGATGAAAAATTATTTGATCATTTTTGTTAAGAAATACAATAACTTTAAATTATAAAGATTTAAATAAATTTGTTGAAACACTAAGTTTTTTAATTGAAAAAATTTTTCTCAAAATATTTTCAATATAACATCTTTTATTATTCTTTTAATTTCTTATGTGTTATTCCTCAATCAATCCTAACATGCATGTGCTTTCATATCGAATTCCCGCCATAACTTTGGAAACTACGAATTTTTTACTGATGACACGCACCATATTTTTCAAATTTAAAATCGGCATAAAATTTGTAATGTTATTTTCAATCAATCCTAAGAAGTTATCTGCATTCAAATCGAAATTCCCGACATAACTTTGGAAAATATGATACAATTCAAACAATTAGACTGATGCGCGCCTTCATAAAAAACTCATATTTTTCCTAATAGTTTTTCCCTCATTAAGACTTTCTTTCACTATGTGAAATAGGCGGAAAATGCAACTTAACCGTGTGTTGGGTGCCTGGACATAGCGACTTCATTGGCAACGAAACTGCAGATGAGCTTGCTAGGAAAGGCTCTAAAATTGACATTATTTCTGAACCTAACATTATGAAACCACTAGCTTTTATTAGGGCCAAAATTGATTCAAAATGTATAAATTGGGCTAACACGAGATGGTCTAACCTGACAACATGTTGTACGTCGAGGGGCAATCTGGCCTTTTTATGATACTAATAGAACGCGAAAAGTGATCTCATTAGACAAACAAACCCTGAGAAACTTTGTAGGTGTTATTACAGGACACTATTTTATAGGCAAGCATGCCTCAAGACTAGGGCTTTCTGACGTAGGGGATCTTTGTAGAAGCTGTAAAGATCCTGACGTCGAAGAGTCTGTCTTTCATTATCTTTGTGAATGCCCAGCGCTGACAAAGCGGCGCTATAAGGTATTCGGATTCCACTTCTTCGACTCTCTTGAAGCCATCGCTCAAAAGTGTCCAAAATTCATTTTGAAGTTTATAAAAATTTCGAAATGGTTTGAATAGGTTGAAAACGAAGTTATAAACAGGGTAAACAATGGGCCCAACTGCGGCCTAAGTTATGATGACAATTGTCATCTCCCGTGCTAACCTAACCTAAGCTAACCTAAGATTTTGTAAAATATCAAACTTTTCCTTTAAAGTTAGTGTTTTATGTTTGCATTTATTATTTAAAAATATGTCACTTGGTACGAAATAAGACAAACACGCTTACGAGGGAAAGAACCGAAACTGAAGTAATGATAGTGTGAAATGTGAATCAAAGTGCGAATAACAAAGCATGCGAAGAAAAACGGTAAACCAACGGTATTTAATTTTGTTTCTTGCATAAAAAAAAATTTTGTCCGGATTGTAGAGGCAAAAATTTCAAATTGTCCGAAATGTAAACGTGTCCGAATTATTGGAGTGTCCGGACTGGCGCATGTCCGGACTATCGCAGTTGCACTGTACTAATTTTCAAAATTTGTATTTACCATAAAAAAGGGGATGCTTTAGTTTTGTCCGTTAAGCTTTCTGGCTTAAACTTTTCTTTTGATAATAACTTTTTATTGATGAGACGCTGAATTTTTAAAATTTTTTTCAATATTAAAGGTATAGATATATATAATAAATTCACAACATGGTTCAAAAACGCCGTTTTCACAAAAAATTTATGATTTGAAAAAAAATGTAGTAAGGCGGTGCTTAAGTTTTGGCCAATACTCTACATAATAATAAAGCAGATACCTACAATACTCCCCCTCCAAGAATATCAATAGGTAGTAAATTAAATGTAACTTTTTTTGTGTTACTAGTTTTAAGTTGTGTAAGTATGTTATTGTCTAGCATAGCCAGTTTAATTCCATCGATTGAAATGTTTTTGTGTTTTGATTGATTGATTAAGTAAATTTATTAGTATTTTAAATACTTTGAATAACATTTGTATATGTATAACTTAAAAATATGACTAGTTGACGAGATGAGATTCAAAACTCGTCAAGTCCAAAAAATTAAAATGTGATATTGTAGGAGAGGACGGAAAAAACGTTTGTCTACAAGCCTAAATACTCTAAATTGTAAAAAAAAATGTTGCCTTCACAAACTTTTGATTGCAATAATTTCTGATAGTCTTTTTATCAAAACCCGCCAAGTCCAATTTTTCATTAAAAAAGATTCGGCTTCATAAATACAAATTACTATCATTATTTTTCAAAATCCGCCAAGTTCCGAGGTTTCACTTTCAAAACTCGCCAAGTCCACATTTTTTTTTTTCAAAATGCGCCAAGCTGTGTTGCCAGCGAGGTTTGGCCAAAAGTTACGTTAGTATGCCTGGAAAGTTACATTTTGACATCAAAAAATACGTTAGTATATCTGAAAAGTTACATTATGACTCAAAAGTTACGTGGCAGTAGTTTTTCAATTAAACTATTAAAAATAGTTATTATTCAAGTGAACATTATTTGATTAAGTTGAAAATTCGTTTTGTTGGGCTTATTAGGTCACTTTTGTTCAATGCAAAAACAAAAACAAAGTTTTTATAACATTTTTCCGACGTTTCGCCTATGGGATTTTGGCTTCCTCAGGGGATTTTATTTTAGCAAAAACTAAAATGAAAAATTATTAAAAATTGAAATTATGGTTCAGACACCATTCGTCAAAGACTTACACTTTATAAAATTTTAGACACTTACTTTAAAATATAATATGTAGTTAATTTGAATATTAAACATTTAAAAACTTGCACAACAATTAGACTTTATAAAACGATACTGTAACAAGAACTAATGTCGTGATCTTCTTTTCTGTTCACAATTGTTTTTTGTTTTTGTTTGATTCTAAGGCTCTCTAATGTTAGCCTAACATTGCTTCTTTTTTCTTTGTCTGATATTGTGGTGTTTTCGAAGTCCGCTTTATGATGTTTTTCTGTTAAATGCTAGTGCTGTCGTCTGTTTTTTGTTTTTGACGTCTGCTTTGTGTTCGCCGATGCGGGTTTCCAGCATTATTACATATTATTTGATTAAGCCGATATTATGAGAATAGAAGAAGTATTTAGGAATTTGAACAGTTTTTATTTATTTTCAATTAAATTTTTTTTACTACAGTCGTGTCTGGATATAGCGAACACCAAAATTTTTACTTTTACGCGAAAAAGCCAAAAGTCAATTTCTGAACGCAAGAAGCAAACATCTATTTGCGAATTCTTTCAATAAACATATGTACATTTCTATTTTCCTACAAATTTATTCTAGTTTACGCATTTACATATAAAAATGTTTATTTTGAGCAAATAAAACGAGTTTTTGAGCAAAAACTGCCAACCAACTGATATAGTAAACAACCTGGATACTGTGAACAGGCCTTGCAAAAATTACTTCACTATATCCAGACACGACTGTATAATAAAATAAAAAGTTTATATTTTTGCTGCCTGATTCTGTTATCTATTTTACTTGTTCTTCATGAATGTGGTGTATTTATTATTCATGACCAAAATAAATATTAAAACTGAAAATAAAGAAATAAAAATTGTATGTAGTTCAAGTAACAATAATATGTATCTAGTTTACCACATCATCCTAAAAATAGTCAATAAAATCTTATAGCAACAATAAACAGAATTATGAAATCAACCTCATCAACAGATATTTTTTTAAATACATATAAAATAGTTTAATATCTGTAATTGAAATGTATAAAAAAATTGAGTTTTTCAAAGAATTTCAATTTAATATGTTATCCAATTTATCAAAATAGGATGTACTATGATGTAATATGTAGAAATCATAAGGAAAAATATGTCCACGACAGTAAGTGAGGACTATTTTTAGTTAAAATAAACTCAAACACACAGACATGCGAGGACTACCGTTTGGAGTTCCTTATATGTTATCTTACTGTTAAGTAGTGATAGAGTTGGTTCGAATTTTATGGAATCTTTAATTCTTTCTTTAGTTGACATCAATGCAGATATGGTAGATGTGTGTAAATTATTATGATGAGCAGATTTTATTAATTTTAATTGGTTGAATATTCTCTCCACACAAGCATTTGAAAACGGAAGTACTTAACAGAGACACAACTTTTTTTAAATTTGGAAACATAATTCCGTCAGCAATATTTTTAAGTTGAAATACTTTTCGCCAGTAATCTTCAGCAGGAAGGTTTTTTTCCTATCCGTGTTTTTTGTATTCCAATAACGCGTGAAGATTTCTCTAAAACATTTAAAATTCAAAATTTTAGCGGGTGTGGTGAAAGAAGACGGACAGATATGATACCTCACCAAAAGAGACAGCTGCGCGAGATATTTTTATTTTTTTAATCGCGCTGAGCACTAAGTTTCCCACCCTTACACTGTGTTTAAAAAAAACAACACCTTGGCTATCATTGTGCTACACATGATTTTATGATAACCCCTTTTCTTAGATTTCCTTGTTTAAATTACCTTATTCAATACAAGTTTAGTTAGCCACATTCCCGTAAATAACACTAGTTTACACTCAAAATGTTCCATTGATAAGAATTTACTTTTCTTATGTAGTTTTTCCTGCTGAGTTCGGAAATGAAAATAAAAATTTTGTGAATGGCACAGTTTTCAAGATATTGTGTTTTTTTCATTTATTCAACCTTCTTCCACTTTAAAATTAAAATATATTGAGCTATAAATGTCCAATTTCATCGTGCTTAGCACCAAATTAAAGGTATTAAAATGACAAATAAACATGTATAATTACATATTCTATTGAGTAAGCGATTCAAAAGATATCGATGAAAACAGGCCAGATTTAAAAAAAAAAAATCAAATTTTACATTTGATTCTATGGCCACGGAAAAATAGAAATGAAATAAACAAAAATAACTACGCTTCATGCTCGTAGAGCTGATACTTTTACAAAAAAATTATATATTATTATTATATTATATACCAAAAGAAAATCAACCATAAAATGACCACGTTAGAAGCGATTGAATGAGAGAATCCAATGTAACATTTTCTGAATATATTAATTTTTTCGACAATTTGTTGAGAACAATCGATACAAAAAAGTTTTTTGTTTTTGCTCCTTTGATAAGAGGTTACTTATCTTATATGCTTTTTTGTGCTGAATACGGAAATGAAAATAAAATTCTTTTTTATTGTACAGTTTTTGAGATATTGTGGTTTATTAATTTGTTCGACCTCTTTTCACTTTGAAATTCATATCTCGAGCTAGAAATGCTTAATTTAATCGTTTTTGATACCAAATTAAAGTTACAAACAAACATATATATTTAAATTTTTGTATCCATAAGTGGTTCAGAAGATACCGATGAAAACTGGCCAGATGTTTATAAAAATCAAATTTTGCAGTGTACTTGTGGCCACAAAAAAATAGAAATCGGTGAAAAACTTCAAATTTTATTTCGTTTACGTAAAGCTGATACTATTACATAAAAAATAAGACTAAAAAAAGAAAATTAATTGTAAAATGAGAAAGTTGGAACCGAATGAATGAATAATTCCAAGTCCATATTTTCTTAATAAATTAATTTTTTCGACAATTTGTTGAGTTTAATCTCTATGATTTTTGCTGTTTTAGTATTATCAGAATAAATTCGTTTAAAACTGCTGATAGCTTAGAATGCACCGTTTATTGTGAAAAGAAACTAGGTTGAAAAAACTTACTTTTATAGTTTTTCGCGGCCAAAGAATCAACTGTAAAACTTTTTTTTTTGGAAATCTGTTAATTTTTCATCAATATCTTTTCAATTGGTCATCCAATAAAAAATTCATTCAAATATGTTTATTTGTCGATTGAATGCCTTTAATTTGGTACCAAAAACGATTTACAGCCACAACCATGGTTGGTTACTATCTCGCCGTTTTAGTCGCCGAGATAAATTGGCTTTATGGTTGGCGACATTGGCGAAGTATCTCCGCGGCAATGTCTTCCACACTTTTTTTTCTCTACATAGTTGGCGACAGTCTCTTTTAGTTGTATCCAGAAATGTCAAAATTTGGAGACAGCTATTTTGCTATCGCCAAGTGAAAAAGTGCGCGTAAATAAAAAAAATATTTACAATTTATATCAACACCAAAAAGGAATATGAACGAAATATTGTTATTTTGGAAAAATAACCAGAATTTTAAAACGGGTGGCATGCTTGATGCACGTATTGGGTTTCTAAAAAGAGTCCTTTATTACGTTACTAACGTACATAAACCTTCTCTGTTGAAACGAAAATTGGAAATGAACCTACAAAAGTTTAATGGCAAAATTTATGTTAATAAATGTTGGGCAGAAATGTCAAATTTCGCCACAAATGTCAAGTAAATCCAGAAATGTCAATATTTTTGTCATCCACAAAGTGTGGAACTTAATACTATGGAGACAGTAAACGGTAGCCAACCATGAAGCCGAAAAATAAAATTGTCTCCTTACTGAATTGTCTCGGAGACAAAAATCAGTAGTCAACCATGAAGGGGCTGTAAATTGAGCATTTCTAGCTCGAGATATGAATTTTAAAGTGAAAGAGGTCGAACAAATTAAGAAAACACAATATCTCAAAAACTGTACCATATAAAAAAATTTTATTTTCATTTCCGAATTCAGCGCAAAAAAGCACATAAGATGAGTAACCTCTCATCTAAGGAGCAAAAACAAACATTTTTTTTGTATCGATTGTTCTCAACAAATTGTCGAAAAAATTAATATATTCAGAAAATGTGGCATTGATTTCTCTCATTCAATCGCTTCTAACGTTGTCGTTTTATGGTCGATTTTCTTTTGGTATATCTTAATTTTTACGAGCATGAAACATAATTATTTTTGCTTATTTTATTTCTATTTTTCCGTGGTCATAGAATCAAATTTAAAATTTGATTTTTTTTTAAATCTGGCCTGTTTTCATCGATATCTTTTGAACCGCTTACTTAATAGAATATGTAATTATTCATGTTTATTTGTCATTTTAATACCTTTAATTTGGTGCTAATAACGATGAAATTGGACATTTATAGCTCAAGATATTTTAATTTTAAAGTGGAAGAAGGTTGAAAAAATTAAAAAAACACAATATCTTGAAAACTGCCATTCAAAAAATTTTTATTTTCATTTCCGAACTCAGCAGGAAAAACTACATAAGAAAAGTAAATTCTTATCAATGGAACAAATAAAAAAAAATCATTTTGTAAACTAGTGTAATCACTTCAAACTTTCATTTTAATTTTTATGCAAATAATTCATTTATTTTTCACAAAATTCAAGTTAAAATCTATCATTTTATTTTGCGATTCAAATCGTATTTTCTTCATAAGAATTTTCTTTGGTAACAAAAAAAAAATTTTACTATGTAATATTCTTTAATGTTATTGTTGACTTACATTACTAAACTGAGAATTACGTTAAGTTAAGTTTTAGATAATGAAAGAAAAAAAAAGTAATTACAAAGTTAGAACATTATTAAAAGAATTACGTAAGTAGAAAAATGCAAAATTAAAAAATATCAACGATTCATGTCGTACAATTGAATGAGGAACAATTTAAGCTGAGTTTTAATAATATGAAGAAATTTTTAATTTTTTGTAAAAACTTACATTTCAATATCCACTGCAGCGACGGCGTTGGTACCAGCGATGACGATGATCTGATTAATGCAATTGATGTTGGTATAAATATTTATTTTAGGCAAAAATAATATTTAAAAATAATGACAATCACTGTATTAGTGGGTCAATTTTGCCCAATGCAATTTACTCATATATTTATTTAATCAGTGCAATTTTGACAGGTTATTCTTACAATTGTATGAACTTTACTAATAGTCCAGTAAATAAGCCGGAAAATGTGGAAAAGTGTCAAACAAGCACCGATCTTAAAAATTTTTTTTGGTACTTGTTCCTTAGACCTCCTAGAACATTCATCCGGTCTAACCTTTGCCTCATAAACTATGGGACGTTCTTTTACAAACCGCACAAAATTCAAGAAAAAAAAACCTCGACTTCTCCAAATGCGATGAAAACTTCTTTCTTGCATCTTCTTACAAATTCAGTTGACCCATGTTTTTTGTTTTTGGTGAAAAAATTTTTTTTTCGCAAATTGGCTAGATTTTCTCAAATGTACTCATCCTTGAAGTCTATTATCTCCAGTTCTACTGATCCGATCAATGTCAGATTTTTTTTAATTAATAGTCTATAACAGCGATTCTTAAACTGTGGTCCGCGAAACAATTTTGACATCAATAATTTTACATCATCAAACTTTTCGCTATATTCAAATAACTCATAATAACATGGCCATAGCCGGGATGCCCAGTACCTAACTGTTTCCACTCTTCCCACTGTTTGACAACATCATCAAATTTTGTAAATTTCAATGAGCCTCAAATAAATTTAAAGTTGAAGATAAAATAGAAGCGATTATATAAAAATCGAATTATGGTCAAAACGCACTCAAAAATGTGTGTATGAGTCTTTTCCAACACAGCGATTTTATAGAATTTTCTAATAAAGAGATCGTTAATGAAAGGTGGCTGCTTTTTCTCGAACATTTAATGTCTCTAAAAACCAGCTTCCTGAAATATTTTCCATGTCTTGATACTGGCACCGACTGGATCAGGGTTCCATTCAACATAGATGTTAGTAATGCTAAGCAATTATCGACATTAGAGCAAGATATGCTCGTGGATATCTCTTGCGATACTTTGACACTTAAGTTCAATAAAATTGAACTAACTAACTTTTAGTTACTCCTAAAATCCGATTACCCTGCACTTGCAAATAAGGGGCCGTTCAAGTGTAACACACTTGAAGTGTTACGTAACGCAATTTTTGAAGATTTTTGAATTTTGTGAATTGTGTATTTACATGAAAATCCTAATTAAAAATGTTTGCCTCTATAAATGCACAAGATTTAAGATTTGTTAAAATACGGAGATATATGGGATAAGTATCAATATTTATTAGAAAGTAGTTTCTGCAGGCTTGTCAACTATTGGATCTTTAAAAACCGGAAAAATTAAAGTAAAATAAAAATACTTCGTTCCTTAACCTTGTCAAACTGGACATTTTATGTCTGGTTGAGTTTGACGGTTACCGGACATAGCCCCCTCGGACATAATCCCCATTTCGTAAATGGGGAATATGTCCGCAAATTATTCGGACATAATCTCCATCTTCGGTAACCCCATGGGGGTTATGTCCGAAAAATTTAATTAATGCAAACTGTTTTGGGTCTTATGTCGGTCTTTCTTTTTCGGTTATATTCCGGCGAAGCTGAATGTTAGATTTTTAGGATTTTTAAATCCTGAGCTGCGGCCGTAGGCCGCCCACTTACCCTAACACTTGTGTAGAATTACTATAGTTGTCAACAACAAAATTATTGTGATGGGGATTATGTTCGCATCAGCTTTGGGGATTATGTCCACTATTTTCTGGGGATAATGTCTGAAAAATTTTAGGACTTAGCCCCCATACCGAAAATGGGGATTATGTCCGTATAATTTGCGTACATGATCCCCATTTACGAAACTATACTTAGAACGACGTCAAATATCTAGGGTTGGGATGGGGTCCGCAGAAAGAGTTTAGCTCGATAAGGGGTCCTCGGACTACATAAGTTTAAGAACCCCTGGTCTATAACGTTAGTATCTGCAATAAATTAAAAAAAACTGTCAACAAATGAAAAATAATAGCAATTAAATTGCTTAAATAGTTTTAATATGATGTTTCCCAAACTAGAATACATTGAAAAAAATAACATTTTATTGCTTATTCTTTTATCTACAAAACCCATTTTACAAAAAAGTGGAGTCTTTGTTAGATCGGAAGTTATTAAATATTTTCCAGCGCAAGCCCTGAATTCAAATTTAAGTGTGCAGCGTGCGACGAGTCAAAACAAATAAACGAGTATTTAACACTCGTTATTAAATTTTTATTCGTCGCACGCTGCACACTTAAATTTGTTCTGGACTTCATGACTTGCGCTGGAAAATTTTTAATAACTTCCGATCTAACAGAAACTCCACTTTTTTGTAAAATGGGTTTTGTAGATAAAAGAATAAGGAACAAAATGTAATTTTTTTCAATGTATTCTAGTTGGGGAAACTTTCAAATTCAAATTCTCAAATATGCGGGGGCTAATAACATCCGAAAATGGGCTTACATTCCTTATCATCCCATAAGTTCTCCAAACCTTCTCACACCCTTGATATTCCACTGCCAATAGAAAACAATAGACCGGCCAATTATGTAAGCAGTATGCTCGAAGTCTATACAAATGACAGTATAAGTAAACCAGACTTCTAAAAACGGGAAATCCCGTTTTGCATATAGCGATACACAGTGTGACCAAAGCTACAATGAATTCCCAAACCACGGTAAAAGCAAAATTTCGATATGCGGAACTTTACACGCAGTGTCAAGTGTGTTGTGACTAAGGATGTCAATTTTCTGACTTTTTCTGATCCTGGGATTTTCGGGATCTAAAAATGTAATCCCGGGATCTCGGGATGATCCCGAAACTTAGGCTTCTCTAATTAAATTGAGTATTCTAATGTAGTATTCTAAAATGAAAACATCGTAATAAAAATTCTATAAATTTATTGCATAATTTAGCTGAATTTCCTTGCGTGTCAGCTGAGTTGCCAGGTTGAAATCAAAGAATTAACGGCCTGGCAAAAAAAAAAAATTTGTGTGATCTCTTTTTTTTTGCTCATCAAATATTTATGATCGAACGAATTTACCATTCTGCTAATCCCGGGATTTCCGGGGCTTAAAAAATTCCGGGATCCCGGGATTGCGGAATTGACATCCCTAGTTGTGACTCTATATGTATAACGAAGAAAAATTGTATTGGGAAATTTTGACCCATGTTGACGGTGAACGTAACTTTGTTTATACTGGCTAAACTAAATGTGCTAGTAACTATTTTCTTTTAAGATTTTGTTTATATAGTCAAAAGAATAAAAGTCATAAAAGCTTATACATGTACATGGTACAGGGCCGGTAATATTTTAGTTGAAATTCGTCGTTGGGCAATTTTGACCCATGTATACAGGATAAGGGTTAACTTAACATAGTTTTAAAGAAAATAAAGAAATCAAGTTCAAATTCGAGATCTTAATTGAAAATTAATTTGGAAATTCAGGTACTAAATAACTTTAAGATTAATTGAAAAATGAATTTAAGATGATTAAATTAAATTTACGATTGAGTTAAGTGCCTTCTTTAAATTTGAGAAGTAAAACAATACTTATAGTTGTGATGATTATAAAACAAAAGCTTATGTCATTTCTGGTAGCAAACTTGGTATATCTGGTAGGTCGAATCAGGTTGAAATTGGTTGAGTCAGGTAAAATTAAATGTTGAATCCGGTGGTTTTAAAGCAGTAGTTTAATGTAGGCTAATTCGAGAGGCGTGGCAATCTCGTTGTAGATGGTCTAAATCGAGACACACTACGAGTATCCACATTAAACACAATTTTCACAAAACAAAAACACCAATTAACAAACAGCAAAAATCAAATATTGTTTATCAAATCAATTGCAAATGCAACGACAACTCATGTAACAAAATATACATTGGAACAACAAAAATATCTTTGGAAACACGCACAAAAGAACATGGATCAGACATAAAAAACGGAAAAGAATCAACAGCGTTAGTTCAACATATTAAAAACACTGGACACACAGAGAAAAAAAGAAAAGTTGCATTTTAATTAGTTTTTCCTCGGCCGCTAAAACCAGCCTTTTTTATAAATTGTTTAATATAAAATTAAAGGTGACCTTTATTAAATAAATTATATAGATTTTTTTTGTTTTTCCTATTATTCTTACATGTAGGGTTATCCTTTTAATTTTAAAACAACGAGTTCGTTTTCAGTTCACTTTATTTAAAGTTAGTTAATTAAAATAGTATAAAATAAAAGTAAGTTATAAGTTATTTCACATTAAGTTAGTTTTTTAATTCACATTTAGTTTGTTTTATTTAATTTAATTTATCTCGTTCGATCACTTCGACTGTATCCTTTCAGTGTTTGACGCCAACCGACTAATTCGTTTTCTTTGTCTTTTAAAACTAGCTGACGCTTCGTTATATTTCTTCCAGTCAGTGTTGTCAATTTTCTCGTCCGCTTCGTAAATGTCTTTGCCCACTTGATTGAGTTCCTACAATCGGCTGTCCTGACAGGGCATTCGACCTGGATGCCGAATCCCATGGCTTCATATATTCCGCCACCGTCGTTGTCTTATTCGGTCCCTCAGTCTCTCCTACCTTTTCTACTTCATACCTCCCGTGATTAAGTTTAACGACTATCTTGTATGGCCCAAAGTACTTAGCCTTAAGTTTCATATTACTTCAGGATTTGCTGGACTTTACCCACACGTTTATACCATTGAGATGGATTGTCACGACACAACTTTGGCAACATTGGAATGACCGTCCGATGCATATGCTCAACTTGGCCATTCCCACGAGGTACACCCGTAGCAAAAGAAAAGTTTAGTTTTTCCTCGGTCGCTAAAACCAGCCTTTTTTATAAATTGTTTAATATTAAATTAAAGGTGACCTTTATTAAATAAATTATATAGATTTTTTTTTGTTTTTCCTAATATTCTTACATGTAGGGTTGTCCTTTTAATTTTAATTTAAAAAAATGCTTCCCCTGTTGTTTTAGTTGGAAAGAAAGATGGTTCTAAGCGTTTGTGCTGCGACTATAGAAAATTGAATGAGAAAATTGTCAGGGATAATTTTCCTATGGCATTAATGGATGAAGTTTTAGAAAGACTACAAGGTGCAAATGCTTTCATTACACTGGATTTGAGGAATGGGCTTTTCCAAGTACCAGTGGACCCTCTTTCGAGAAAATATATGTCTTTTGTAACCCATAATGGGAAATATGAGTTCTGTTTCGTACCATTTGGTATTTCCAATTCCCCTGCTGTTTTGTAGATACCTTCATGCTGTTTTTCAAAGTTTACTGAATGATGGTACTCTCGTTTTATACATGGATGACATTGTGATTCCCGCTAAGGATGAGGTCAAAGCCATAGTGAAGTTTAAACGCGTTTTGAAAGTATCAGAAGAAAATGGTTTACACTTTAAATGGTCTATAGTCTGTAACGAGCATCTCTATTTCTTTGGCATTTGCTTCTAAATGTGACATCAATTTCGGTGAGTTTTTGCTCACAAATAAACTCATCATCTGGAGCTAAACATAGCACCTCGAATTCACTGAACAAATCATCATTTGCAATTTCTGGTTTTTTAGTAATTTCTCTTTTCTTGAATGCTACACCTTCTTTGGTGAACATAACGTCAACCTCTTTTAAAATGTTCGTCCTAAAATCGCTGAATAAGCTATATCGCGCTCGCTAACCACATAAAATGTTAATCGCATTGGTGTGCCATTGACAAAAATGTCGCTTTCAAAAGAAGCTATTGTCGTAAATCCCCCTTGACCAACGCCTCTGATGTGTTTTTTTTTCTCATTACTTAGCTCAATGTCTGCTAATAACATGAGCGTATCATAACGCACAAAGCTCTAGGCACTGCCAGTGTCAAACTGATTTTCTCATATACACGGATTTGTTCTTTCAAATGAATGGCCTGGTATAAAATGGTTTTGTTGGACCTGCTATCAGGAATACCTTCAACAAAATAATCTATGATACTTGCTTCGTCTAAGTCGATTTGTCTACCTATCTCTATAAGGATGTATAAGTACTCCAACAAGCTCTTTTGCTTGTTTACGCCTATTTCTCAAGGCTCTGTGTATTTCCGAAGCACACAGCTTCTGGCCAAATTCACCAATTAATGCTCTTTTGAGCAAATTCCATCCCCTTATACCTGATAAGCCTCTGACAAAAAGCCTTGCTGTACCTGTGAGCAACTGTTTTGCGTATACATATTATTGCAAGTCATTCCAATCTACCGTGTCAGCAACATCCTCAAATTCTTCCAACCAATGGCGGACATCATGGGTTTCGTCTCCCGAAAACGGACTAATACTATCCTAAATGTCACGTAACGTGAAATGGCACTTCTCTACTATACGCGAACCACGGTTACCTTCTTGAACTACACTTGCAGCATCACCTCACCTCACCACCCGCTGTATCTATTTCTTCTTCAATTAAATTAAAATGTTGTAGTAACCTATTCTGTAATTCAATCTTTTGTCCACTTGTTGTTAAATTCAACTCTTTAAGTTTTTTCCTCAATTCCTCTACCTTAAGTGATCGAATTTGATTTACATCCATTTTGAAAAATTATTTAATGATAATAAAATAAATTTTATAAAAAGTTTCAAAAATAATTATGTTTACGACTTTAGTTTCAGGATTATGTATAAAAATTCTTCAAAACAATGTTTGTTTACATTTAGTTGCAATTACAATAGTAAAAATTATGATTTCCAATTGTAGGCACAAATCAATTACAATTTAAAAATCTTATTGGATTTTTCTATTATGATTTCCTTCTATTGAAGTATGACTAGTTGTCTCTTTCTAATATCTTTATTTTGTTTTCACTTCAAAAATTCTTTCATTCTTATTTCTTAACAATTTATTCTTCTTCAAAAATTCTTTAATTCTTATTTCTTAACAATTTATTCTTCTTCAAAAATTCTTTCATTTCTTAACAATTTATGTTTTCAATATGTAAATACTTCTTACTCACGAACTTCGCTTTCAACCCTTATTTCATGTTTTTCGGCTCTTTGTACATCTCTTCTCTTCTCGTAAAATTTGCTGCTTAACGGCTTTCTACAGTTTTGTCGCTCATCTCATGGCATGACGTCGTTGATCATTTGCTTTTGTTGTTGCGTCGCTGCTTTTATCGAGTTGCGTATTTGTGTGTGTATATGCACGCTAATTATTTGCAATAGCTTGCTTGGCGTCACTTTAGTTTTTATGTGATTTTTATTTATTTAAACAATTATTTTAAAAATTTCCTCCTTTCTTTCACTCTAGGGTTTATTTATGTTATTTTTCTATTTTTCAACTACCGAGTATTCCGGTTGAGATCCCCAAATTGTAGGGTTGTCCTTTTAATTTTAATTTAAAACAACGAGTTCGTTTTCAGTTCACTTTATTTAAAGTTAATTAATTCAAATAGTATAAATTAAAAGTAAGTTATTGGTTATTTCACATTTAGTTAGTTTTTTAATTCACATTTAGTTTGTTTTATTTAATTTAATTTATCTCGTTCGATCACTTTGACTGTATCCTTTCAGTGTTTGACGCCAACTGACTACTTCGTTTTCTTTGTCTTTTAAAACTAGCTGACGCTTCATTATATTTCGTCCAGTCAGTGTTGTCAATGTTCTCGTCCGCTTCGTAAATGTCTTTGCCAATCTGATTGAGCTCCTACATACATATTAACATACAGTATCTACCCATTGCACTATGACCGATAAAACATATATTAAAAATTTTCAATTTTTCTCAAATAAATTGTATTCTGGATATTTTTAAAGAGTTATGTTTAGAAGAATTATTTAATTTTTTTTTAAATTTATTTATTTGTAGTAAAAATCGTTATAATACATATTGTTATCACACAATTTACAGACAATTAGTATAAATACTTTTCTTCTGAAAAATATTTGTTTTGTATATATTAAGGGTATTCCTGAAAACTCGAAAAGCCTCGAAAACTCGAAAACATTTTCGAGCCTCGAAAATAATTTGTATGAAAAAAAGTTTACACAACTCTCGAAAACTTTCGAGGCACTATTAGTCGTGAATTCAAAAGGTGCGGACGTGTTTATGCTGAGTCGAATATTTTATTATATAAAAAACTTAACATCGTTTTAATTAACAATGCCTTGCCTCTGTGGTCAGAAGGTTGAACGTGGTCAGCCATCAACCCAGTGTGGCAAGTGTAGTGAACTGTTTCATTTAGATTGTGTCGATATTTTGCCAGCGAACTTGGAATATTTGCAAAAATCAAATAATTACTTTCTATGTAAAAATTGCGTGGCAGTGCGCCGAAATTCTATACTTTCGCCCCCACCTTTTGCATCTCCATCAATTCGGGATAACTCGGTTTCTTTGTTGTCGTTAACTGACGCGGAAAGTGTACAACAACATAATACATGTGTTTTGTCAAATCATAAAAACTCCAGTTACAGAGAAATAACTCTTGAAATTGTGTTTAATGAGATCGTTTCTCTTAGAGCCGAAAATGCACGGGCGCTCTCCATGATAAATTCTCTAGAAAGCGATAAAAAATTGCTTTTTAAAAAAATTGAAGACTTATAAACTGAGTTGCATTCTTTGCAGTCTAATTTTTGTATCAGAGATCTATCTTCTTCAATTTCTCTTCTTTCTGAAGATGTAAAACTTTTTTGGAATAATTTCATTAGTGAAGTGAAAGATCTAAAACAAATAATCGGTCAATCGTCTCTCCTTGCAAAAAATTCAAATAAAATTAAGAGCAAATATGCATTGCAAGAGAGGCTGAATGTTGCTGTGCCAAATTCGAGGTCGTCATCTGCGAGTTCATCGACCTTAATATCCGCTACGACGTCTCTTTTGGAAACGACACCTAATGCACATTCTGTTAAGCAGAATGCTGATGCATTCGGCGATGCTACTGATGTTGTCACTGCTGCTGCTGTTGATGCTGTCTCTGCTGATTTACGCTCTTCTTCCAATTCTACTTCTTCTAATGCTTTGTCTTATGCTGGTATTGTCACTGCTGTTGTTGATGTCTCTACTGATTTACGTTCTCCTTCTAATTCTACTTCTTCTAATACTTTGTCTCATGCTGGTACTGCTGCTAATGCAAATTCTGCTGTTAATTTTCCCTTACGTGCTGAGAAGGATTCTCTTGATGTTGCTCTTGCTCAATCTTCGTCTATTAATTCGCCACCTTGCTCTTCGAATAATTTGAATGTTGTTGCGGCTGCAACTGAGGCTGCGAAATTTCCGTGGACTGTAATTAGAAACAAAAAACCTAAGCGTGCAATTGTTGTTGGGATGAATTCTAATGCAGAGCTTGCTGTTATTGACCGAAAGAGATGGGTCCATTTATCTTCTTTTGAGCCTTCAGTTACTAAGATTAATATTGTTGAGTACATAATTAGACATACTAATATAACTAAAGATGATCTCTTTTGTTATAAACTCGTAAAAAAAATGCCTAGCAGGAAAAACTAAAAAGAGTGAATTTTAAACTGGGTGTGCCGTCATCGCTCTACAAATATATTGTTGATCCAGGCCTTTGGCCGGTTGATGTTTTGGTGAAAGATTTTAAGTTTTTTTCAAAACTGGAAAAATCCCCGATACACTTATAACTACAAGTAAAGAATGCAATAACGTAGCTAATTTTAGTAAATATTCATCCGCTCAGCCTAACAATCAGTTAGGCAAAACTTCACAATTTCGGATTTATTTCCAAAATATGTCTGGGATAAGAACTAAATCCAATTCTATTTATGATTATACCGCGGCTGGAGATTTTGGTGTCATCGTATTTGTTGAGACCTGGCTTAATGATGAATTTTTCGATGGAGAATTCTTTGATTCAAATATATATCAAGTATGCAGAAAGGATCGTGACGCTGTAAAAACAGGTTGTAGTCGAGGAGGTGGTGTTTTAATTGCCATCAAACGTTTTTTCTGTTCAACAGCTTGCATACTTCAGAATGCGGACAGCTTGTACGACCAATTAAGTGTCTCCATTTCTGGCTCATCAGGCTCTTTATATATTTGTGCCTCATATATCCCGCCAAATAGTTCTGATGAAATTTACGATGCACATGTAAGTAAAATTTTATCGTTACATTCATCGTTGGACCCTAAAAGTCAGCTTTGTGTATTGGGGGATTTTAATTTGAACAAAGTAATGTGGACTCACCTCGCCGATGAGTTGACGCCAACAAATATCAATCATCCTCATGCAATCAATCTTATTGATAGCTTCTTAAGTATTGAATTAGTTCAAATTAATAATATACTTAATAATCTTGGAAAAATTTTGGATTTAATTTTTATTTCGTATAATATTAAATAAAATTTGTCTGAATGTGTTAGCCCTATTTCACCATCTAATTTGCACCATGTTCCAATTATTCTCGATATAGAATTTTATGAATTTATTGAGCCTCAGCCTGCTAAACATGTATTTAACTTTGAATTATGTGATTTTGAATTTCTAAATAATATTATAAATGATATCAATTGGAAAAATTTATTTGATGGAAAAAATGCCGCAATTTGTTTTGATTTGTTTAAATTTAATGTGTCGCAAATCTGTCATGATCATATTCCAATTTTCCCTCATAAGGTATATAAGCTTCCATGGTATAATTCTGGCTTTAATAAACTGAAAAATATGCGCAATAAATTTCTAAAACTTTTTAAATCCACTGGGAACTTAGTGTATAAGGAGAAATATGTGCATTACATGAGAGAATTCAACTTTTTGAATAAGTTTTTATACAAGCAGTTTATTTTGAAAACGGAAACCAATATCAAATTGAATCCGAAATCGTTTTGGAATTTCGTACAATCGAAAAAGAGTGGATCTTTCTTCCCCACTTCTATGTTTTTCAATAATATTAGTTCGTGTACAATTGCAGATACAGTTAATTTATTTGCAGACTTTTTTAAATCAAATTATACTGTAGATGCTCCATGGTATGAGCCCTCTACCCTGCAAAACATCAATTCTTTCGTGGATGTTGGTTCTATTACTTTGAGTGACACAGACGTTTTTAACGCATTATTAAAGTTGAAGATTTCTGCTAAACTGGATGTCGATGGATTATCCTCTATAGTATTATTAAAATGTGCTCAGGCTTTGTGTAAGTCACTGTGTGATTTTCAATAAATCTTTAAATTCCGGAACTTTTATTGAGCCCTGGAAGGTTGCATGTATTACCCCTATTTTCAAAAATGGGCTTAAAAATAATGTCGCGAATTATCGTCCCATTTCTAAATTATTTAAAAGCATTATAAAAGATAAGCTTTACTTTTTAATTAAGTGTAATATTTGCCCAGAGCAACATGGCTTTGTATATGGTCGATCCACAATAACAAATTTATCATTATTCTCTAATTATTGTGTATCCTCTTTTGAACGTGGCTATCAAGTGGATGTGCTCTATGCTGATTTCGCAAAAGCCTTTGATAAGGTTAAACATAGTGCTTTAATTACTAAACTAGCTAAAATTGGATTTCATGGTTCATTTTTGGATTGGATTAAATCCTATCTGAGTAATAGACTGTGTGTTGTACTTGTTAATAATACTAAATCTTATAATTTTGTAGCGTCGTCTGGAGTACCTCAGGGTAGTATCCTTGGACCTCTGTTCTTTATTTTGTTCATGAATGATATTCATAGTTGCTTTCAGAGCTCAAAATTTTTGCTTTACGCAGATGATTTAAGATTATTCAGTCGTATACGGAATGTAGGTGACGTTAAATCCTTACAACGTGACTTGTCCAATTTGAGTAACTGGAGTAAACTTAATGAGTTACCTTTAAATATTGGGAAATGCTTGCACTGCACATTTGCAAAATCAAATAATATACTCAATTGTTGTTTCTCAATTCAGGGTAAACTTCTTAAGTCAATCAATCTTATAAAGGACTTAGGCGTAGTTTTCGATGCTAAGTTTTCATTTATTGAGCATTTGAATTTTATCATCCCTAAAGCTTATGGAATGTTGGCTTTTGTTCGTAGACACAGCTCTGATTTTATGGATCCACATACCATTAAGAGCCTTTACTTTGCATTTGTAAGATCTAGATTGGAATATGCCTCTTTTGTTTGGAATCCGTTTTATGCAAATCATTGTGCTAGAATTGAACGAATTCAGAAAACTTTTTCTAGATTTGCATTACGTTTTTTGAATTTTGGTGATTCAAGGCCATCATATTATTCACGTTGCCTGCTTTTGGGCATAAATACTCTTGAATCGAGGCGGAAGGTTATGTCCTTAATTTTTATTTATGATATAGTTAATAGTAATATTGAATGTCCGGAGTTACTTCAGTTAATTGATTTTTATATCCCACTTAGACAGTTGCGTCATTTTGATTTATTCCTCATAAAAAAACATAAAACTAATTATGCTCAGAATGAGCCTTTATTAAGAGCTCTCTCATTATTCAATAGATTGTCATCCATATATGAATTTGATTTTTCGATGTCTAAAGACTCTTTTAAAAAATTAGTATTTAATCTTAATATATTTTAGTTTTATGTATAAGCTTATTTTTAATTAATCAATTACACTAGTTTACAAATTTGGGCTTCATCTTAAGATCTGGGTTCTCATAAAACTTTTACGATGTATTTTGTATTTACCAACCATTTTATTTTCTTAAGAACCGTTTTTGAGATATCCCCAAAAAACCCGTTTTTTGACACTTTTTTCATTTATTTGCCCATATCTCCATCAAGTTCAAAAAATCTGATAATCACTTTGTACCAAAAATGTATAGCTTCTGAGTTATAATTAAAAAAATAAAAATGTGACAAATATGCACCGTTTTCAAAAGTCCAAGCTTTTACTTACTTTTACTTTAGGATTTATTTTTTATAGGGTACAATTGAACATATAAGACAATACAATATCTTTAACGACTCAGTTCGTTATTTAAATACATAGTCATTAGGCTATATACGGTAGTCCTTGAAAATATGGAAATTATCTATTTTCATTGATTTTGGAATAGCACCCACAGTTTTTGTCCGACTTGGACCAAATTACACTTAAAATATTTGCAAAAGAATAGTCTTTCATTTTAAACCTTAAAAAAATTTAAGCTAATTTTTTTGTATTCAAACGGAGCAATTGAAATTTTGTGGCTTTTAAAAAAGACCAAAAAAGTTACTTTTTTTGAATTTTGATCGCTTGTAACTCCGAAAAATCTTATTCGATTTACTCAAACAGTATATCTATATAAAGAAAACAAAAATATCTTTGCAGTGGTGCACTTTATATTTGAGTAGAAAAAAACTTGATGGAGATATGGGCAAATAAATGAAAAAAGTGCCAAAAAACGGGTTTTCTGGGGATATCTCAAAAACGGTTCTTAAGAAAAAAAAATGGTTGGCAGTTTTGGATTCTACTCCTCAAAATACATCGTAAAAGTTTTATGAGAAACCAGATCTTTTTTTGTGTAAACTAGTGTTATTTTATAAACAATTGTGATTCTAGTCTGTAAGGAAATGTAATCCAAAGGCTTAATAAAGTGTAGTGTTGCAACACATAGATATACACCACTTGTAAAAGTATAATCATTGTTGTCATCATCCCTAATGGGTAATCGCATTATGTTATGTACATATATACTTACGTTGCAAACAAGCTTAGTACAATATGTACGCACATACTTATGCTGCAAAAATTAAGATCAACGACACCTACAAGGTCTCGCATTGCATGCATTAGAACAGCGACAAGCGAAAGTTAAAACAAGTGTCACTGCGCATGCGTTAGAAAGGGTGTAAACACCAAAACAAAGCATTGTGTGTGGGATCAGATTAAATACACGATCCACAAGCAAGGCTTAATGCAAGAAGAAAAGAGAAGAAAACAATGATTGTATTTAGGATTTAAGGAAATTGTATTTGTATAATTGCTAAATTTATTTGTTATTATTTTTAAGGCATTATGATAGTTGTTTTTGTTTTTATGTATTAAGGAAATAGTATATAAGAAGCAGATTAGAAATAAAAGATTATTCTGGTTTGAACAGCCGAAATTAAAATTGGCATTTTTCTTCCAAAATCAAAAGTAGTACTTTGCTTGTGGCATACTCTGCCGGCAAAGGAAACGAATAGGGAATATACCTTTTTACATATTACATGGCGATCCTGCCAGGAGAGAAAGCGGATAGAAAAGCGGATAGAAAGCGGATGAAGCGGATTTAAAAATTATTTTATAATTTATTTCTACATTTATATATATATAATAATTTTATATGGAATCATTAGAAAAATATAAAGAAGAATTAGAAAAGATTTTATCAAATTTTAAAAAAGGGAAAAATAGAGGATTAAAAAATGAAACGTTAGTTCAGAAACTAAAAGATATTAAATTATTAAAAGAAAATTTTTTGGAGCTAGTTTCAGATATAGAATTAGAAGAAGAAAAGTTAAAAGAGCTAGAAAGAAGCAAATTCGATAAATTACAACTTGATTTTGATAACATTTATAAAGAAATTTATGGTTTTCTAAAAAATAGTTTAACTATGGCAGATTTTAATTTAGAAGTCGCGGTAAAAACAATTCCGACATTTAGCGGAAATACAAAGGAGTTAGATACTTTTCTAAAAATAATCGAAATCCTACACAAATCCTTGTCATCGGATGGTAAAACTTCATTGATAGACTTTGTGATTTATGTGAAATTATCGGAAGCTGTAAGGACAGCGATAATTTCAACTTCATTGCCAAAAACTTTTAGCGAATTAAGCGCTATTTTAAAAGCACGATATAAAAATAATTTGACGATACCTCAAGTACAGTGTATGCTATCGAGCTGCACACAAAGAAATTTGAGTATCAATAAGTTTAAAGACAGGATATTAGAGTTGATAGGTGATCCTAATAGGTTGCAAATAAATGAGATCGGTGAAACGGCGAGTCAGTCAGAGAAATCGGTAGTTATTAAACTAAATTCTCAATACGGCTTGCTGGATTTCAAATCTGGTTTAAATGATTGTTTCAAACAAACTATATTTGCGGCCATGCCAAAATCTTTCGACGAAGCGGTAGATCTGGCATTGGAACTTGAAAATGACAGTAAAAATGGTCAAGTAAAAGTTATGAACTTTAATGCTCGAAAAAACCAAAATTTTAATCGTAACAAAAATTACAATAACAAATATAACAACAACAATGGAAATTACAATAATTTCGGTAGCAATAATAATAGCTATAAAACAATAAAAACTATAATAATAAAAATTATAGTAAAAATTATGGTAATTCCACCAATAATTATAAAAATCAAAATTACAATAAAAATAATCAAGGTAATAAAGCAAACTACAATAATCGGAATAATCGAAACAATAATGGCAAAAATTGGCACAATAATCGAAATGGCCAAAATAGACAAAACAACCAAAAGAATAATGACAGTGACAGACGTGTAAATGTATTCAATCAGGGAAACGAGCAAGACCCGGGGAGCCAGTCCGATCCTCTTCCGGGGAACCAAAACTAAAAATTTATCAGATCTCGGATAACTTAACTAATTATGTTTCTATAATTTCTAAAAATGCAAAGGAAAAACATTTTTGGTTGACACCGGTGCAGATATTTCGGTGTGCAAGTCTGGAAGTATTTTTCCAAATCATGAATTTTCACCAGAAGAAAGATGTAAACTTTCTGGTATAACCAATGAAGAAATTTTTTCGTTAGGCACAACTTTATTACAATTTGATTTGGGTGCACAAAGTATGCAACACTGTTTTCATTTGGTTAATGATGATTTTCCAATTGAAACAGATGGTATTTTAGGGAGAGATTTTCTTTCGAAATATCTATGTAAAATAGATTATGAAACATATAATCTAACGATAGTAATAGGGAGAAACGATTTTGTCTTACCTATGGACACGAAGACGCGTAAAATTTCAAAAATTATCATACCACCTAGAACTGAGATAGTTCATCCTATTAATTTGAGGGTACGCGATGATAGCGTAATTTTGAACAAAGAAGTAAGTACAGGTGTTTTTGTTGGTAATTCAATTATACCCTGTAAAGGGATATGTCACATAAAGATATTAAATGCTACAGAATCGGAAGTAACATTATCTCAATTGGATCTTGATATAGAACCATTGAAAAATTACGAAATTTTGAAATTTAAACAAAAAAGTTATTATGAAAAAGGTAGATTTGAGCGTTTTATGAAAATTCTCAATCTCGAAATTAAAGATGATGAAGCTCGAAAATCGCTCATTGAAATTTTTGAAAAATATCAAGATGTTTTTCATCTAGATGATGAACCACTCACGGTAAATAATTTTTACACTCAAAACATAAAAACTGTAGATAATGTTCCAATCTATGTGAAAAATTACCGTTTACCTCATTCGCAAACTGAAGAAATAAATAATCAAGTTCACAAACTGTTAGAAGAAAATATAATTGAAAATTCAACTAGTCCATATAATTCTCCACTACTGATAGTACCAAAGAAAAGTAACACTGATGAAAAGAAATGTCGACTTGTTGTAGATTTTAGACAGTTGAACAAGAAAATAGTTAATGATAAATTTCCACTAACAAGGCTTGAAGACGTTTTGGATAGGTTAGGAAGAGCGAAATATTTTTCAACTTTAGACAAGTTCATTTCATCAGATTGGTCTTAATAATAATTCTAGGCCATTAACAGCATTTTCAACTTCAAATGGTCACTACCAATTTAAAAGATTACCTTTCGGTTTAAAAATATCTTCAAATAGTTTCCAAAGAATGTTGACTATTGCGGTAAGTGGTTTAGACGCAAATGCATTTTTGTATGTTGATGATGTGATAATGTTCGGTTGTAGCCTGAAACATCACAATGAAAGTTTAGCAAAAGTTCTTGAACGTTTGCAAAAATATAATTTAAAATTGAGTTTGAATAAATGCAATTTCTTAAAAACTGAAGCAGTTTGTCTTGGTCATTTAATAACACAAGATGGTATAAAAACTGACCCATCTAAATATAAAACTATTGAGCAATATCCCGTTCCAAATAATGCAGACGAAGTCAGAAGATTCGTGGCTTTTTGTAATTATTATAGGCGATTTATTGCAAATTTTGCTGATGTGGCAAGATGTTTGAATGACCTCTTGAAGAAAAATAAGCCATTTATTTGGACTGATGATTGTCAAAACGCATTTTTAGCTTTTAAGCAAAAACTAATTAACCCGCCTATATTGCAATATCCCGATTTCAATAAAACTTTTGTGTTAACTACTGACGCATCCAGTTATGCTTTAGGAGCTGTGTTGTCTCAAGGTGAGATAGGCCAGGATTTACCAATTTCATATGCTAGTAAAACGCTACAAAAGCATGACATAAATAAGCCCATAATAGAAAAAGAGCTCTTAGCAATTCATTGGGGCATAAATTTTTTTAAACCTTATTTATTTGGAAAAAGATTTATTGTAGTCACTGACCATCGACCTTTAGTGTCACTTTTTACACACAAAAACCCGTCATCAAAACTAACAAGGATTCGGTTAGATTTATCCGAATACGATTTTGAAATCGTGTACAAAAAAGGAAAAATGAATACAAATGCTGATGCTTTATCAAGGATAAATATTGACTCAGACTTACTTAAAACAATGATGCCAAAAGGGGATGAAGATGAAATAATAAGTAGAAGAGAATTAGTAATTACAAGGGGAATGTCTGCGAAGAACGCGACGGAAGAATGTAGTAAGGAGAAATGTAGACTTTCAGAGAAGCCTGATCAACTTCATATTTGGAACTGCACGTCCTTGACTGACATTAGGAATTTGAAAAAATTAAAGTTTATTGTCGACAAAAATTATAAAAGTAAAGGTGTGATAGAAAATGATAGTAATGAAGTAATAATTAGATGTGGTGATAATCCATCGAATTTAGGTTCGCTTTTGGAGAAGCTTTCATCAAAAATGGAAAAACTAAAAATACAAGAATTAGCACTGACGAGTGATGATGAAATATTTAACTATACACCATTAACTAATTTTAAAGAGATATTTAATGCGTTGCAGCAAAAGAAAAAAGGAAATTTAAAAATTTTGATATATGAAACCCCGAAACGAATAACTGATGGCATGTTAAAATATAGGCTCATAGAAGAGTATCACAATTCTGTCCACTCAGGACATATAGGCATCCGAAAAACTGAGTTAAAATTAAAAGAGCGATATATTTGGAAAAATATGCACAAAATGATAAAAAATTTTATTAGAGATTGTAAAACATGTACATATAACAAACAGACTAGACATACAAAAGAACAAATGGTCATAACTGATACACCAACTACGAGTTTTGAAACCATTGAGGTTGACACTGTTGGACCTTTACGACTTGCAAATGGATTCAGATACATTCTGACCATGCAGTGCGTTTTAACAAAATTTGTTGTGGCATATCCGATGTCATCAAAAGACGCGAAAACAACAGCTGGTTTTTTCAAAGTGTTAAAAACTGACAGAGGTACAGAATTCACGAACGAATTAATGCGTAACGTATGCGAATTATTGAAAATAAAACAAGTATTCTCTACTCCTTATCATCATGAGACTTTAGGAACTGTTGAAAGAAACCATAGGGTTCTCAATGAATTTTTATTAACAATAGCCGATGATTATGAGTGGGATAAGTGGATTTCGTACTACACGTTTTCATATAATACGACGCCTCATGTCGATACACAGTATACGCCATATGAGCTAATTTTTGGAAAGCTTTCTTATTTACCAAGCGATATTTTGCAAAATAAAAAACCAATTAATAATATAGATGATTATGTAGGTGAACTTAGATTAAGGCTACAAAGATCATTAGCTAAAGCTAAAGAACTAATTAATATAGTTAAAAATAGAAGAAAAATTACTAGTGATAAGGGTTGCAATCCATTTAGTTTTAGAGTAGGAGATTTAGTACTAGTTAAGGTATAAAATAGAAAAAAGTATAATAGTCCATATCATGGTCCATATAAGATTGTAGATTTAAAAGGAGTTAATTCTATTTTAGATATTAAGGGTATACACAAAGAATATCATAATAATATGTTAAAAAAATGGAATGTATCGTACTAAGTGAAATATCTTATTTATTTAAATTAATTATGAAATTCAATAATATAAAGCTGAACTGTATATTTTATAATAAACAAAAAAAAAAAAACAAAAAATTCAATTTGGAATATTTGTATACATCATTCAAATTTATTTTTTTATTTTTTTATTATGCGTATGTAATTAAATTCGAATTTTTATATTTTTATATAACATATACAACAACTTTTCAATTTATCAAAATTTATTCGTAAACTTCATAAATTTTTCTTTAAAGGATATGGGTGTAGTGTTGCAACACATAGATATACACCACTTGTAAAAGTATAATCATTGTTGTCATCATCCCTAATGGGTAATTGCATTATGTTATGTACATACATACTTACGTTGCAAACAAGGTTAGCACAATATGTACGCACATACTTATGCTGCAAAAATTAAGAAAGATCAACGACACCTACAAGGTCTCGCATTGCATGCATTAGAACAGCGACAAGCGAAAGTTAAAACAAGTGTCACTGCGCATGCGTTAGAAAGGGTGTAAGCACCAAAACAAAGCATTGTGTGTGGGATCAGATTAAATACACGATCCACAAGCAAGGCTTAATGCAAGAAGAAAAGAGAAGAAAACAATGATTGTATTTAGGATTTAAGGAAATTGTATTTGTATAATTGCTAAATTTATTTGTTATTATTTTTAAGGCATTATGATAGTTGTTTTTGTTTTTATGTATTAAGGAAATAGTATATAAGAAGCAAATTAGAAATAAAAGATTATTCTGGTTTGAACAGCCGAAATTAAAATTGGCATTTTTCTTCCAAAATCAAAAGTAGTACTTTGCTTGTGGCATACTCTGCCGGCAAAGGAAATAAATAGGGAATATACTTTTTAATATATTACAAAAGAAATGAAAGAATGAAATTTGATGCGAAAGTAGCCTCGAAAGTTGGAAAATGAATAATATGAGCGAGAAAGGCGCAATTGTTCTCAAAAAAATAAAAAAGTACCAAAAACAAAAATTAAATTATGATGATTTTTCGATTTTCAAAACAAATTTTAATTCGCTACAAACTTTTTATTTTGATTCAGTTAAGCAATTTTATGTTTCTATTTAAACAATATAGGTATCAGTTGATAAGTAATTTATTAAGCTATAATATTAGTGTGAAAAATTTTCAAATCGGTCCATCTATAATCAAGAAGAATGGTTTAAAAATAATCTAAAAAAATTATTTTTTAACAAATTAAAGTTTTTTTATTTAATTTTTTTGATTGACAACTAAGACACATGTTGATTTCTCTCACACGAGTTAGGCAGTTTTAGGCGTTTCTCATTCGTTTGCACGTTTGCATAGATTGGGGTGTTCCCTTAAACAAGCTCGAAAGCTTTCGAGGTTTCCATGCTTTGGAGTTTTCGCGTTTAGAGGAATACCCTTATTGTAAAAAAAAGAAAAATAATAATAAATAATAATGTACGGTATCATGGGCTATGAATTCACGTAACTTTAAATTTATGTACTCTCACAGCAAAATATGTAAAGAGAATTTGACGATGCAACTCCGAATTCTTTCTCATAAAAAATAAGAACTAAAGAAGACAAATAAGAACATAAAGCGACTGCAGCCAAAAGAAAAATTGATGGTCATTCGAAAAAGAGAGTCGCAAATGATCGGGTGCATACCTTAAAACACATTATATTAAATTAAAGTAGATTAAAAGTTTTTATATATAATATTGTAAAATTAATTTTGAATTGTTTGAATAAATAAAAAATCGATAGAAAATCAAACGGTTGAACCCCATTACAGTGCAACTGCACATAAATTTTGGCACCCCTTGCGGGGAATTGGAGTTCGTTTTTTTTGGAGATCTGTTACATCATTCTTGCTCTGCTGCCGCTGCTGCCACTGCCACCACTGCTGCCGTCAACCTTACTGTTGACCAGCGTTGCCGTTTTAGCCTTTTTGAGGCTAGATTTAGCCTTTTTAAATTCCATTTAGCCTCGAAAATTTAATCAAGCCTCTAGACTTTTTTTCAGCTTTTTCTAAAAATTCATCTAGCCTTTTTTTATATTTTGGCTTTTTTTATCAAATGGAGTACCAAAAACCCAAAGTCTTAAAAATTTACCACTTTTATCGCGTTTACAAATTATCAAACACTATTTTTGGCAGTTAGGCATCACTACACGATTATATACGCTATTTACACACACCAAATTTAGGGGGGAGGGTGTAGTGAAGGGAGGCAGCTTTCTGGGTCCGGGTTTTTTGAGGAAGCCTGGAAATTTGGAAATTTTCGGATTTTTTATCGTCAAAATATTAAAAAAAAGTTTTGCAAGTAAAAATTCTTTTGAATTTGGCGTCGTTGAACACGTGGAAGCATCGATTAAATCGATAATGAAAAAAAATCCCCCACTTTTTGAAGTGAAACTTCTTTAGTGAGGGGTCATTTGAAAAATTAGGTGTGTAAGGCAGTTAGATTTCGAAGTTCTCATAAGTCAATTTGCTGCCCAGAATGCAGGAAAGCTCATTTATTGCAAGAGAAAATGAAATCGAACTCAGAAAAAGGCCAATGCTATAATTATGTATGGCACATTATTTTTCAAATCGATCAAGGCAGACCAAAAAAATTTATAGATTTGCTTAAAATTTACAGATATTAATCTGCGTTCTATCCTAGGGGACCCATATTTTTTTATTTCGCTGAAAGGACCCAACTTTCAAAGTTATGGTCATTTGAACAATGTCCTTTAAAATTATAAAAAAAAAAAAATTCTGAAAGGACTTTTTTTCAAATTGTCGATATTTCCTTAATTAATAACGGAATTACATAATTTTTTTTTTCAAACTTTTCATAATTTACTGGATCTTATGAAAAGATGACATTTAGTGCAAAGTAAACTGTTTTGTGGAAAATATTACAAATATCGTAAACCAGAGGCATTTTTTTCAAATCAAAAAATTTTTAAGTGCATCAGTTTTTTTTTCCTTGAAATTGTTTTTATCATAGAATAGAGAATCTTCAATATACAGAAAAAAGTTGAAATAACAACATTCTAAACATATTAAATGAGTGCTTACGGTTTTCCAAAATTCATCAGTTTTGAGCAGGTATTCTTTTGCAAATTTCACCATCTTGATTGTGCTAATTGGGCTTAGAAATGGCTTTTTTCTTGAAATTCTACCATAAAAATCATTCTTATGTAACACACTACATACAGTGTTTAAGCATACATCCTTTCCAAGACTATTATTCAGAGATATTTCATTTTTTTTTGCAGTTTTGAACGGATATTTTTTAATTTCGTTTAAAATGCTGCGTTCTAATCTATTAAGATTTTTTCCATGTCCATCTTTGGACTTGCAAGTCAATCTAAAGTCTTCACGGTACCTTTTTATGATTTCGTGGACAGTCGAATGAGTTTTTCCGACTAATTCACCAATTTCGTGGACAGTTTTCCTTCTCCATGTAATTTTACAATAAGATGGCATGCTTGCTTTCTTTTTGGATTACTGATAATACGCGTTGTGATTAATATAATTTCTAACACTGAATGTAACTTATAGGTGCAAAGTAATACAACGTAAAACAAAATTCTCAAAATAATCCTTTATAGGAAAAAATATCGACAATTTTTTCACTAAGTATGTTGTCCGATTATTTGTTGAGCAAGTAAAAGTGAGTTATTCATTTTTTATAATTTATAAAAAATTTTTGGTTAGGTTTTTTTAAATTTTTTTGTTGTTGTATGAATAGAGGATTAAGGATGAATTGAATGGCATTCAAATTTTTTTGAAGTTCCAATTGGTTCGTAATTTTTCATATAGTATTTAAAAAGCCTTTGTCCGATTATGCGTTGGAGCCACCGTATATTCCAGGTATTTTGTGATTTTTTTAGGTTTTTGGCAAGGAGATAAATAAACATAAAGTCACCATTCCTCAACTTGGGGAAGAGAGTATCGTGTCGTCGTGGGGTCAACACGTATAATTTTTCAGTCATCATTTATTTTAAAATTTACACGTTAATATTTATTTTAAATTTCCGACATGCCATGCATTTGCAAACAAAAGGTTGACCGCAACCAAGAAAATATTAAGTGTACAAGTTGTAATGAGTTTAATCATTGCAATTGCAGGAATATAAAACCAAAAGACATTCAATATATGCATAATAGTGGCACAAAGTTCATTTGCAATGCCTGCTCAGCTAAGAGACGTGCTTCTCTTCGTTCTCCAACGACTTTAGCACCAACTGTCGAAACAACTGTGGCCGATATTCATACCGCCAATTTTAATAAAGAGAATTTGGCCTCTTCTCCAAGTGTTCCGCCTGAGCAGTTGCAACAAGAGATAAGTCAACATCGCTAAAAACAACAACAACAACCGCTACTGATCAACAATAACAATAGAACACAAGTTGAAAATAAAAACAAACAACCGAATCACATCAACAACTTGAATTTTGAGAACTCGCATCAACAAATACAGCAGTCACAACAAAAACAACAACAACAACATGAGATGCAGAGTGCAATGCTAATGCAGGTGCAGAACAAAAGCAATGATTTGCCGACAACAACTGTGACGTTACATCTGGCATATAAAGAAATAATTGCTTTAAAAAATATGCTTGCTGATGCTCTTTCCTTAATACGTTCTCATCAAGAGGATAGAAAAGAGCTAAGGGAGAAAGTATTTAATCTTCAGAAAGAAGTGGATTACCTACAACAAAAGAGACATGACAAGTGCGTTGAAATTGTTGGCGTTACAGACCTCAACAAAACGAGTGCAGTTGATTGCGCTCTGAAAGTGTTCAACGAAGGTTTGAAATTAAACGTAACAGAAGCGCATATTGACGATTGTTATGTTAAGCGGATAAATAAAACCAGTGGTTCCGCAACGACCGCTCCTTCGATGGATATTTTGTGCGTCAAATTTGTTTCTCGCCTCACCAAAAAGGTAGTTATGGCAAATAAATATAAATGTAGGAGAAATTTGACTGTGAGCGTAGCTCAAACATTTTTATTAATGATAGTTTCTCTTTTAAGACATGAGCTATTTTCAATGCAGCTCAAAAGCTAAAAATAGGTAGAGGATTTAGGTATCTTTGGGTTAGAGATGGAAAAATTTTGATGCGGAAAAAGGATGGAGATAATGTTTTAGTGATTAGCTCACAAGATGATTTAAGAAAAATAGTCTAACATTGGCAAATAGTAATACTCAGGAAAATCTTTTTAATGTTCCTGGTGCGGTGTCAAAATTTTAATTTCCATGATATTGCTTCTAACCAAAAATCCCTAACAGTTTCTATGTTATTCATCAAAATATTCGTAGCTTAAGAAAAAATTTTGATAATTTCCTTATTCATTTGGAGTCATTCGATAACAAGCCTGATTTCATTTTTTTACGGAAACATGGATATTTGATTTCGAAATGTCCCTGGTTACAGTTGTTATGCCAATTGTAATAATTACTATGCTGCTGGAGGAGTGGCTGTCTTCGTAAAGGATGATTTTAATTGCGACTTTTACTGTTTTAAATTTTAAAGCTCTAATGTAGCCAAAATTTGCTGTATAATTGATAACCTTAAGTACTCTTTCTTTTGCTTATACAGATTTCATAACAATTTGAGCAATTTAGAGCAATTTAGATGAACTTTTGTCGAACGATAAGTCTGACGTTACTGTTTTACTTGGTGATATTAATTTAGATATTTTGCAAAGTACGTATCTTGTTGATAAATACTTATATTTACTTTGGGCATATGGTCTAGAATCGTGTATTAATGAACGAACTCGCTTGGCAAATAACTCTTCAACTTGTATCGACCTTATATTTGTTAAATTAAGTGGGTTGAGTAACATTTCGATCTCCAGTTCTGTTGCTAATTTGAAATTTTCTGATCATTGTATGACGTGTTTGTATATTGAAAATGTTGTGAGAGCCAAAATGTCACGATCATACTCTGAAGTCCCTCACAATAAGACAGATTTTTTATCATTAAGCCACAGACTTATTTTCGAAACTTGGGTTAGTGTCTACAGTGAATCTGATCCATCGCTGGCTTTTCGTAACTTCTCTGAAATCTTGAATAAACATGTAATTTTAAGTACCAGGAAAGTCAACATAGGTTTTAACAAGTTTAAAAATTCTAAAGATCGTTATAAAGAACTTTGCAAAGAAATCACTGTTGAAGTTTCAGCTTGTAAAACAAATTACTATATTAATGAGTTTAATAAAGTCAGAGGAAATGCTAAAAAAGAATGTCGAATAATATTTTTAATAAATTCAAGGTTGACGAAGTGTCCAGCTGCACTAATGTTGATGGAACGTCCATCTCTGAGCCTGGCGATAAAGCCAACACTTTTGACAATTTTTTTGCTAGGATCGGTAGTGATGTAGTTACTGATGATGGTGTTAATAATTTTTGTTGCAAATGTTTGGAAAACGAACCGTCCAATCCAAATAGTATGTTTTTTGAACCGATTTCTTCGTATAAATTATATAAAATAATCATGTCGCTTGAAAGTTCAAATTCATCTCCTGATGGTATTTTTTCGAACGTGTTTATAAAGAAGATTGTTTTTAATATTATTGATTTCCTTGGTGACATTTTCAATAAAAGTATACAGACTGGAGATTTTCCTGATGACCTTAAGAAAGCTGTAGTCATTCCATTTTTTAAAAAGGGAGATAAATCTGTATTAAATAATTACAGACCAATCTCATTGCTTCCAGTTTTCTCTAAAGTTTTTGAAGAAGCTGTGAAAACTAGAATGCTCAAATTCTTATCTAAAACCAAATTTTTCAGCAATTGCCAATTTGGTTTTAGGCAGGGCTTATCCACTGAGGTTGCACTTGTGAACTTTTAATGGTTTAATGTTTAATGGTTTAAACCAGGGGTCGGCAAGGATTTTATTTCAAGAGTGCAACAACAATTACAACAAAAAACCAACAACAACTGCAAATCATTGGATACGGTGCAATAAGAATTATTAACATAAAAAAACACATAAGAGCAACAACGCTCATGCCGGTAGCGCACACGGCAGCGCACCAGTTCAACAGCAACAAACCAATAAACCAACAACGAACATAACATAGCAAGAATTATACGCAGTCGCAGCCGCTACGTATTTACCAACAATGACAAGCAAAGCAACAACAAGCAATGGTTGAATTGATTTGGTGCAGTTGCGCCTGCCTACGATTCGGCGAATTACAACAATATTAAGTTGTTGTAAAAGAGTGGAAAGAGTAAGGCGCTGCCGACCCCTGGTTTAAACAATAAAAAGTATGTGCAGCTCTCTTTGTAGATATTACGAAAGCATTTGACACAGTTGATCATGATATACTCCTTACTAAATTATATGGGTGTGGCTTTAGAGGTTCTATTCAGATCATATTTATCGAATAGAATGCAAAGTGTCAAAATTGGTGGTTTTCTCAGTGGCCATGTCAACATAAGCTTAGGTGTTCCACGGGGGTCTGTTCTTGGACCCATTTTATTTCTTATATTTATAAATTCAATCTTTTATCAACCATTTTTAAGTAGTACTATGTCATAGACCCTGGTCATCTTATCCGACTGATTTTCCCCGGCTAGCTCAAGATTTTCGGGGTGGTCCTCAACCCAGCCAATCGGATCGAGGTCGGACAACAAAAAAAAATTCTGAAAATTGAATCCTCAAAAATAAACTAAATTTCACCAAGACTCTACGCCAAAGGAAAATTCCCAAACCCCGGGTTAAATCCCCCTTCCACACAACACAGATGAAAGAACGTACTCACCTCGTCCTGTCATGAGACCAAACCATGATCTCCTCTCGCCTCAAATTGTTCCTAGCATTCTATTTTTTTTATTTTAATTACAACAAGAAATTTGATTATAATCCAAATTCTATTTTAATTACTATCAAAATTTCTCATTACACTAAAAAATACATTTTTTTATAAAAAGTGAACATATATTTCTTTTTTTTTATATAAAACTGAAGTCTTAAGCTTATTTTCTTTTAGATTCTATTTGTTAACAGGTAAGTATTGTTAACTGATTAAATCATTAAAGGTGAGTATAATATAGGCAAGTATATAGTTAACAAGTAAATATTGATGAGTAATTAACAGGTAAGTAATTAAAAGGTAAGTATATGTAATTTTAGGTAATCAAAAGTAATTGCTGGGAAGTAGGGGTAAATTCTTATAGTTCAAAAGCATTTTTGTTAAAATTTCATTGTTTTTATATTTATTTTAAATAGCTTTCAAAATTTCCTACTGGGTATTTGGCGCCAGATATCACAGAGAAGGTAAGCTCATTTGTTTACGTCAGGTAAGTATTAACCGCAAAAAAAAAATATCTAAATCTTTACCCTAATTTCCAGCTTCAATTCAACTGATTCATCCCCTTTGGTTAAATTGGTGATGAATTTTAAATCTATATTCTTTTCTGTTTACTTTTGTTCTGATCTAACTGAAATTTTAAATTATATCTTTTTTTTATAATTTTAAGTTATACTGAAAACTATTTTAAATTATATTTTTATTTTATGATTTTAAGTTTTACTGAAAACTATTTTAAATTATACTTTTTCTTTTTTATAATTTTAAGTTTTACTGAAAACTATTTTCAATTATACTTTTTTTTTGATAATTTTAAGTTTTCCTGAAGTCTAATCTCTATTTTATTTTATTTATTTAAATATATCTGTAAATCAAGTATACTTGCGTTACGGCTATCTTTTACCAGCTGCTTTTGCTGCTGTTATTGCATATGCTGTTGCAGTTTTGTTGTTGTTGCAGTTCTGCTGTTGATGCTGCAGCTGATGCATTTGCTGTTGTTACGCCCCTTGCTTATGTTGCAGTTTGGTTGTTGTTGCTGTTATGGCATATGTTGATGCAGTTGCTATTGTTGTCGCTGCATAGGCTGATGTTGCAGTTTTGTTGTTGTTGCTGCACTTGTTGTCGTTGCAGTTTTGTTGCTGTTGCTGCACTTGTTTTTGTTCCGCTGTTGTTGCTACAGCTAATGCAGTTACTGTTGTTATCGGTGCCGCCTCTGGTTCTGTTTAGTTCAAATATTTTATTCCTTTTTTTAAGTAAATCTTTTTATTTTTCATCTTATCTTTAAGTATTTCTAAATTTTTCTTCTTATTTTAAGTGAGTCTTTTTATTTTCTTCTTTTTCTTTAAAATTTTCTTTTATTTTTTTTTTCTTATTTTACCTTTTTAGTTTTCATTCTTTTTTCTTTTATATGTTTTGTGAGGATGGAAGTCAGTGGGCTTCGTTTCCACCCACAATTTTCATAGCAGCGCGTCGAAACGCCCGAAAACATAAGCAAACGTATTTATTGGTTTTATTTAACTTCACGAATTATGTATTTATTTCTTAATATCATTTCGTTTATTTATCTAAATCCATTTTTATGAATTATTAATCATAAATATGTATAACATAAGTTAAAACCTTTAGTTAAGTTCATTACGTTAGCGCGGGGCGACGCGTAAAAAACGCCATAGTAGTAGAATAGACATAAGCAAAACGCGAAGAATTGGCATACGGTAGCCCTGCCCCACAGCTGTCTCCACGATCCACAGTAAAACAGCTGTTAGAGCTTTAGTGTGGGAAAAGCTAGAATATTAGAAAAAGAAAGGTGACTTGGCAAAGGTTTTGGTTTTAGTTAGTCATTCTTCTGAGGATCACAGCCAGCAACAGGTCAACAGCTCCGGACAACAGCAGCAGCCGTAAGATAATCACTAACCATAACTTCTTTCCCCATTTTCTCTTAGATTGCAGCTCGTATACAAGTTACAAGTCGCTCTTGCGTTGTACTTGTATACGATAGGAAAACACCGTCATAATTAATAGGTCGCCGTAGTCAGTGCGTCCATCGCAAGAGGAGGTTGACGAACACGTTGTATTGACGCCGGCAAGTTACAAGTCGCTTTTGCGTTGTACTTGCGTGCGCTAATAAAACACCGTCATAGGAACTAGGTCGGCGGGTACGTTGAATTGACGTACACAAGTGGCAAGTCGCTTTTGCGTTGTACTTGTGTGCGGTAATAAACACCGTCATAGGAATTAGGTCGACGGGTACGTTGAATTGACGTACGCAAGTGGCAAGTCGCTTTTGCGTTGCACTTGTGTGCGATAATAAAACGCCGTCATAGAAATTAGGTTGGCGGGTACGTCGAATTGACGCCGACAAGTTACAAGTCGCTTTTGCGTTGTACTTGTGTGCGGTAATAAAACGCCGTCATAGGAATTAGGTCGGCGGGTACGTTGTGTTGACGTACACAGGTGGCAAGTCGCTTTTGCGTTGTACTTGTGTGCGGTAATAAAACGCCGTCATAGAAATTAGGTCGGCGGGTACGTCGAATTGACGATGACAAGCTACAAGTCGCTTTTGCGTTGTACTTGTGTGCGGTAATAAAACGCCGTCATAGGGATTAGGTCGGCGGGTACGTTGAATTGACGTACACAAGTGGCAAGTCGCTTTTGCGTTGTACTTGTGTGCGGTAATAAAACGCCGTCATAGGAATTAGGTCGGCGGATACGTTGTATTGGCGTACACAGGTGGCAAGTCGCTTTTGCGTTGTACTTGTGTGCGGTAATAAAACGCCGTCATAGGAATTAGGTCGGCGGATACGTTGTATTGGCGTACACAGGTGGCAAGTCGCTTTTGCGTTGTACTTGTGTGCGGTAATAAAACATCGTCACGGAAATCGGGTCATCGTAGTCAGCGCATCCGTCGCATTCGTAGTTCAACGGGTACGTTGAATTAACGTACACAAGTAGCAAGTCGCTTTTGCGTTGTACTTGTGTGCGGTAATAAAACGCCGTCACAGAAAGTAGGCCCCCGGATACGTCGAATTGACGCATACAAGTTTCAGGTCGCTTTTGCGCTGCATTTGTATGCGGCAATAAACGCCGTCGGAGAAATTAGACCCAAACGCCGTACAGGAAATTAGTCCCTCGTAGTCAGAGCAGACGCCGAGTAATATAAAATTCGACACATCTATCGTCGCCTTTGCACGGTATCGGCGCGGCGTGAAAGTACGCTGCCGGATAGGATAAGTACTGAGTATCCGAATCGTATTTTATAACTTAGTCTTAGATATGTATGAATATATAAAATTTACCTTAAATATTGTGTCAAGATAAAAATAAAGTGGATTATCAAAGAAATATACATGGAAGGTCTTGTTCTTATTTAAACTCCCGGAAATTCGACCTTTGTTAGCCACCTGCAAAATATAAATTTTTGTACACGAACCCCGGATACCGGCGAGCCGAAACCCTGGCTGAAAGGTTCGTTACAATGGCGCCCGAGCAGGGACCCTAGGCTAACATATGAAAATTTATAAAATACGACCGGATGAGTTTCCTTCCATGTGTTTGCAAATTCACTGTTTTTTCAAACGAGAGTATATATATTTACGAGAATACGCGGTTCCTCGAGGATCAAAGACACTATATTAATTATAAATATCAATTAATCAAGGCAATAGCCCCCCCCCCCAAATATTTTAAGCCGTAAATTCTACAGCAACAGCCCAGCCATAAATTCTACAGCAACAGCCCAGCCGTAAATTCAACAGCAGCAGCACCAGCAGCATACAGCAGATACAGTGAAAGTGTACCTATCCCATCCTTAGTGCGCGAAGTGAAAAACAAAACGATACCCAGTGAAATCAAACGATAGGAAAAAAAAGCGAAATAATAATAAACTTTAGTGAAAAAAAAACCCAAAGTGTACCTATCCCATCCTTAGTGCGCGAAGTGAAAAACAAAACGATACCCAGTGAAATCAAACGATAGAAAAAAAAAGCGAAATAATAATAAACTTTAGTGAAAAAAAAAACCCAAAAAAAAAAAGAAAGAAAAACTATAGACAAAAGAAAAAAAAAATAATAAGAAAAAAAAAACATGTTGAATGTGTCGTGGTGCCATGGTCTAAGAAAGGAGGAGTTGGTCACGTATGGTGAAGAATTCGACCTCGAGGTAACAGGAACAGTTGATGACCTACGGAAGAGGTTCAAAGTTTTCGTGGCAGAAGACCATACACCGGAAGTGAAGCAACGCTTACTTGAGCTTCAGACTCGTCACAAGAGATCTTCATCACAGCATAGAATCCAGACAGACGGCACGGAAGAATCATCACAGACGGACGGCAAAGCCGGGCCCTATCTCAAACCAGGCGATGGTGAGGAACAAATCGTGGCAACGGCCGCAACAGCGCAGCCAGTACACAAGCCTGACGAAAACAGCTATCGGTTTTCTACCCAAGGGTTTAACGTACCAAATGACGGAACCAGCCCTTACAACCCTATAATAATGGAACAAGTTCGGAAGTGGTCCCTAAAGTACGACGGAGCCAAAGAGCCACTGGCCTTTATAGAAAGAGTTGAGGAACTAGCTGCAGCCTACGGAGTAGCCACCAACCATCTTCCCCGGGCAATGTCTGAACTATTAAAGGACAAGGCCTTAGCATGGTACCGGAACAACCATCAACAAGAAATTTCGTGGACCAAATTTAAGGGAAATTTCCTACGTTTTTTCCTTCCGCCACGTTACTTTGAAACTTTGGACGACGAAATAAGAAAGCGGTGTCAACAGCCTCGAGAGAAATTCAAGGAATTTTTGCTACCACTACAAACGATGATGAGGCACGCGAATTTTACCAAAAACCAAATGTTGGAACGAGTTTTTCGGAATTGTCGGCCGGAGTACCAATGGTACATTAAACGTAAAGACTTTTCGACATTAGAGGACCTAATCCAATTAGCGGAGGATTTGGAATGGGTTTCAACAACGGGAGCCCGAACGACCAGCAGAGATTAGAAGTCGCACCGAACAGCACCGGATGGTGGGCCCCACTCAAGGTGAAGAAAGAATCAACACTCGAACTGCTTGCCGACGCTGTGGCCAAGAAGGCCATTTTGCCGGGAACTGTCAGCATCCTCAACGGTTGTTCTGCTGGGTCTGTGGCCGAATTGGAACACGTACCATAGCTTGTTGCCGTACACCGGGAAACGACAACGGAGACCGCCCAGAGCGAGGGGGGCAGGTACTCCAGAAGATCCCCCTCGGCTGGTATAGAACAACATTACCTCCAACGCCCCTGTAGTCGAGTTTTCGCCAACGTTATCGTTGGGCAGAGAAACATAGCAGCCACCATCGACACTTTGGCAACCATAAGCTTCGTTAGGGAGGCATTCGCTGCGGAATTGGGTCACCAGGCCAAAAGGATATCGTATGGAGGAGAAGTAGCGCTAGCGGATGGCTCGGTTAGGCCACTCGAACACGCGGCGGAAACCGAATTAGAATTTAGAGGCCTAAAAGTGAGATTCCTGTTCGTCATTATGCCTGACGCTACCGAAGACGTCGTCCTAGGGTTAGATTTCCTCACACGATGGGGAGCCAGCCTACAAATAAGAGGCGAAACGATTACGATAGGAGGTGATTCACAACGCGGAACGGAAAGATGTATGGTGAGCTCGATACTCGACAAACGACCTGCAGGCCAGAACCACACTCGACCAAGAGAGCAAATAAAGAAAAGCCGCATAGAACCCACACTCGAATCAGCAGCAGAGCCCACACTCGAATCAGCGGCAGAGCCCACACATGCATCAGCGACAGAGCCCACACCTGAATCGTCGGCAGAACCCTCACTCGAATCAGCGGCAGAGCCAACACTCGAATCATCGACGGAGTCCACACTCGAACCAGCGGCAGAACCCACCCTTGAATCATCGGCAGAGCCCTCACCCTCAGCAGCGGCAGAGCCTACAGCAGAGCATCAAGAAGAGGTAATAAATCAATTTTTAATCCAAGAACTCCCAAAATTTGATAGGCTAGAAGGGGTCACACAGATCACCAAACACGCGATAACCATGTCTGACGATCGACCGATCAAGCAGCGATACATCCCGCGAAACCCGGCCATGCAAGCGATTATTGACGAGGAAATTGATAAACTGTTGACCAAAGGATGCATCGAACTATCCCGCAGTCCTTATAGTGCACCGATCGTTTTAGTGCGAAAGAAGACGGGTGCCTGGCGACTCTGTATAGATTATCGCCAGCTCAACGCCAGATCAGTACCGGACGCCTATCCTCTGCCTAGAATAACGCACATCTTGGACCGATTACGAAACGCGAAATTTATTAGTAGTCTGGACTTGAAAGATGGATATTGGCAAATACCAATGGAGGCCAATAGCAAGCAATTTACGGCCTTTACCGTACCGGGCCGTGGCCTTTATCAGTGGAAGGTCATGCCTTTCGGACTCCATTCGGCACCAGCAACATTCCAGCGGGCCCTAGATCAAGTTATCGGAGCAGAAATGGAGCCTCATGCCTTCGCCTATCTGGATGACATAGTGGTAACGGGCTCCACCCTAGATGAACACATGCAAAACTTGCGGGAGGTATTCCGACGACTACGTGCGGCTAATCTGAGAATTAATCCGGAAAAGTGCGAATTCTTCCGGACCAAGTTAAAATACTTGGGGCACGTCGTCGGCAGCGAAGGCATACAGACCGATCCAGAGAAAGTGGCGGCTATACAGGACTTGGCACCCCCACAAAATATTAGAGGAGTGCGGCGGTTTCTAGGCGTTGCGTCATGGTACCGACGATTCGTTCCAGATTTCGCAGCAATAGTGCAGCCGCTGACGGCCCTGTTGAGAAAGGGCAAGCACTGGAGATGGGGCGAGGACCAGCAGAGGGCATTCGAGACCATGAAAAATAAACTAACGGAGGCACCCATACTCTTATGCCCAGATTTCAGCCAGACATTCACCCTCCAGACCGACGCCAGTGATTTGGGCCTAGGCGCAGTTTTAACCCAAGTCATAGAAGGAGAAGAGCGTGTGATCGCTTACGCTAGCCGAAGCCTAAACAACGCTGAGAAAAATTACTCGCCAACAGAGAAAGAATGTCTGGCCATTGTATGGGGAATCAGGAAGATGCGGCCCTACCTAGAAGGGTATAAATTCATAGTAGTCACGGATCATCTTTCGCTCAAATGGTTGAACTCAATCGAGAGTCCCACCGGACGAGTAGCCCGATGGGCCCTAGAGCTCCAGCAGTATCAGTTCACAATTCAATACCGGAAGGGGAAGAACAACGTAGTAGCCGACGCCCTGTCCAGACAACCTAGAGAGATTATTCAAATGGCAACAGCGAATAACAGATCCGACGAAACCTGCACCTGGTTGGAGAAGAAGAAGGCCGAAGTTCGAAACGAACCCACAAAGCAACAAAAACTAAGCCTGGACGAGCAATAATTAGAGGCACCACGATCGCTACAGCAAGTTACATCCCGATAATCAACAGAATCTGCTTCAAGTATGACAACGACGAGAATTAAGGTGGCGAAGCATACAACACGAACATTATCATCACTGCAACAATAAGTCCTGAGAGTAGCGATGCAGACATCACAAACTCTAATAACAGCGATGGGTGTGTCACTTCTAATAGTGAGGATACCTCCGATGGTTAATCACTGAACCTATATATATCTTGAGTATCGCGAAGAAAAACTGCCTACAATGATGCTATAGCCTCGAGCACCGTTTCTGATGGAAAAATATATCACCTGGACCTGCGTTTTTAAATGCCAGTCTTCTAGATTGCAGAGCCTCCGCACTGCATTTGTTCAAGTAAAATCCGTTTCGCCGCGGGAGTAAGCGGGAAATGTGAGGATAGAAGTCAGTGGGCTTCGTTTCCACCCACAATTTTCATAGCAGCGCGTCGAAACGCCCGAAAACATAAGCAAACGTATTTATTGGTTTTATTTAACTTCACGAATTATGTATTTATTTCTTAATATCATTTCGTTTATTTATCTAAATCCATTTTTATGAATTATTAATCATAAATATGTATAACATAAGTTAAAACCTTTAGTTAAGTTCATTACGTTAGCGCGGGGCGACGCGTAAAAAACGCCATAGTAGTAGAATAGACATAAGCAAAACGCGAAGAATTGGCATACGGTAGCCCTGCCCCACAGCTGTCTCCACGATCCACAGTAAAACAGCTGTTAGAGCTTTAGTGTGGGAAAAGCTAGAATATTAGAAAAAGAAAGGTGACTTGGCAAAGGTTTTGGTTTTAGTTAGTCATTCTTCTGAGGATCACAGCCAGCAACAGGTCAACAGCTCCGGACAACAGCAGCAGCCGTAAGATAATCACTAACCATAACTTCTTTCCCCATTTTCTCTTAGGTTGCAGCTCGTATACAAGTTACAAGTCGCTCTTGCGTTGTACTTGTATACGATAGGAAAACACCGTCATAAGTAATAGGTCGCCGTAGTCAGTGCGTCCATCGCAAGAGGAGGTTGACGAACACGTTGTATTGACGCCGGCAAGTTACAAGTCGCTTTTGCGTTGTACTTGCGTGCGCTAATAAAACACCGTCATAGGAACTAGGTCGGCGGGTACGTTGAATTGACGTACACAAGTGGCAAGTCGCTTTTGCGTTGTACTTGTGTGCGGTAATAAACACCGTCATAGGAATTAGGTCGACGGGTACGTTGAATTTACGTACGCAAGTGGCAAGTCGCTTTTGCGTTGCACTTGTGTGCGGTAATAAAACGCCGTCATAGAAATTAGGTCGGCGGGTACGTCGAATTGACGCCGACAAGTTACAAGTCGCTTTTGCGTTGTACTTGTGTGCGGTAATAAAACGCCGTCACAGAAAGTAGGCCCCCGGATACGTCGAATTGACGCATACAAGTTTCAGGTCGCTTTTGCGCTGCATTTGTATGCGGCAATAAACGCCGTCGGAGAAATTAGACCCAAACGCCGTACAGGAAATTAGTCCCTCGTAGTCAGAGCAGACGCCGAGTAATATAAAATTCGACACATCTATCGTCGCCTTTGCACGGTATCGGCGCGGCGTGAAAGTACGCTGCCGGATAGGATAAGTACTGAGTATCCGAATCGTATTTTATAACTTAGTCTTAGATATGTATGCATATATAAAATTTACCTTAAATATTGTGTCAAGATAAAAATAAAGTGGATTATCAAAGAAATATACATGGAAGGTCTTGTTCTTATTTAAACTCCCGGAAATTCGACCTTTGTTAGCCACCTGCAAAATATAAATTTTTGTACACGAACCCCGGATACCGGCGAGCCGAAACCCTGGCTGAAAGGTTCGTTACAGTTTCTTTTCCGGTGGTGGGCTGTCATAGTAGTTACTTCTGTTGATTCTGTTTTGCTACATATATTAATCACTCATCGGTTAAAGCAATAAAAAAAGGAGACGGCTGATTTCTGTTGTGCTGTAGCGGCGAACCCTTCCGCTGTTTTTTCTGTAATTATCGCTTTGCATACACTGTTTTCCAGTTCACTTTTTTACTTTTTATGAAAATTTTTCTTTTTTTTTACATTAATGATCAGTAAAATTTTTGCCTCTGCATTTTTTATATGGAAATACATTTTTTTTTCACTTTTTCCCATTGGCTTTTATCGTATTGACTTTTGACGCCGCGACGACAAATACGAAGACAGCAACCGACAGCCTTTTGGAAGGAAATACGGCATAACTAATTTTCTGCCTTTGGTTAAAATTTATCAGATCAAAATTTTCCGTAATAATTTTATGATTTTGGGTAGAGTTTTACGACCTGTCGTACTACAACTTTTTCTTAAAATTCTTTACATTTTGGTGCAATTTTGTTTCAAGTTTTTCACAATTCTTTCTTAAGTTGTGTTACTTTGTAAATTTTTACACAGGCAAAACATATATATTTTTTTAATTATCTTACACCATTTCACCGCACAATCTGCTTGAGATTTATTGCGTATATAAGAAATAGTAAATTTTAAAAATTTCACAAATTTTTCCTCAACTTTCTGCTAGAAATTTTCGGTTCAGTTTTTTTCTTTTTTGAACGATTTTTTTCACTTGTTTTGCAACTTCTGACACTTATTTTGTCCACCAGTAGCAGTTAATAAATTTTTCAACGAGTTGTGCCACTTTTGATCAGTTAATTTTAATTCTTTTCATATTTCTTAAACCTCAAATTATCTTCCCGATAGATACTCAAAAAAAATATCCGCGGACCACAACCAACAACTTATTTCCTCGCCATCTCAAAAATAACTCCCCCATTATCAACTGCCAACTTCTACAAATCACCTCATCCTACCTCTTTTTTTTTACTTTGGCAGTTTCTACTAACAAGAAACATGGCTGTCTTTCAACCTTACCAGCAAACTTCAAAATTTCGTCAACTTAAATGATGAGAGGAAGAGGGACCACAGCACATCGTTGACGGCTAGTACGCTTCCACCTTCTCTCTCTCTCTCTCTTACAATATGCCAAATATTCCGAGAGACATATATATGTGTGGGAAAGGATCACCATAAACACGGGGTTTTTCTTGTGGTCCTTATCGTATAGGTACAAAGGCGAGAGCCTATATTAAGGCTGCAGCACGGCCTTTGACACTGGTAAATTATAGATGCTGTGTATTTTAAGCTGAATAGATGCTACATATATATATGTAAATGCGATGGCCTTTATTAAGGCTGTTATTACAAATGTTCTTTTTTTTTTAAAAAAAAATTAACTGTTTGTCATTTATGTATGTATATTAGGGTGTTTCATTTTTTTTAAAGGTTCTTCAAATTCAAACCTTAAACCGAAATTCGATTTATTATCAAAAAAAAGTAATTCATGAATTTTTTCAGATTTTTTTGAGGTCATTTACCACTCGCCAATCGCCAATCGCCATTTTAATAAAAAAACTCGCACAATACATTTTTTCCTTTATAATTTTTTTTCATGACTTCTAAACTAAATTTTTTCTTGTCTAAATATTAAAGAATAATAATATCTTTGGGTTAGGTATCGAAAAATAGGTTTTTACCTATCTTCTAAGTGTGAAAATTGGAAGAAATGGACAAAAAATTGCCTAATATTTTTAAGTAAAAAAGCGAAAAAAGCAAAAATTAGGCAAGTTTTTGTCCATTTCTTCCAATTTTCACGCTTAGAAGATAGGTAAAAACCTTTTTTTCGATACCTAACCCAAAGATATTATTATTCTTTAATATTTAGACAAGAAAAAATTTAGTTTAGAAGTCATGAATAAAAATTATAAAGGAAAAAATGTATTAAGCGAGTTTTTTTATTAAAATGGCGATTGGCGAGTGGTAAATGGCCTCAAAAAAATCTGAAAAAATTCATGAATTACTTTTTTTTTATAATAAATCGAATTTCAGTTTAAGGTTTGAATTTGGAGAACCTTTGAAAAAAAGTGAACACCCTAATGTATATGTACGAAAACATATTTATTAGAGTTCACAAAATCACCATCTTGTTTTAAAAATATGATCCGATGTTTAAAACGGTTTCTCTTTTATGTACATAGTATGTATATGAATACATATGTAAGTCTTTTTTTTAAAAACGGTTATGGAGTGATGTATTTTGTTGTAGCAAATGTTGGTTCATGATATGAAACCAAAATCGTTTTATCTTGTTTCTTTTTCTTTTTGAAAACACAAATAGAAATATCTTTTTAACTTGCAACCAGTTGCAACACAACGTTTATCATTCACTATTATTTATTGTATAAAAACTGTCTCAATGTATCTCACAGAGGAATTAAATCAATATATATATCTTTTATGGAATGAAAAGGCGAGAAAGGGATGAAAAGGATAAGAAATACGTCTTAAGTCACTCAATATCGAAGGTACACTTAACGTTCCACAGCTTTGAAAAAAACACGTGGAACGATTGCTACGCCAAGACCCACGCGAGCGACCACACACGAAAGCATGTCTGTACTCGTTCACGGACAAAACGAAAATCCACGCTTCCACCTTATTACGACATTTTAGTTTCGTTTATATTGCTGTTCTTATGTTTAATCCCTGTTAAAAAAAATTTTATGGCTTTTGCAAATTCTGAAGTACGAATAAGGTGGGCCTTAATTAAGGTGAACTTTATAATTTTAATTCTTTTTTTATTTTGGAAGGTCACCCGCTACAAAACTAGTGTTTCGAAATCTGTGATGAAATACTAGTGGGCGGTGACTTGCTCTGAGTCCTTTTAGTTCTACTACTTTTTATTTATTTATTTTTTACTTCTAAGTACGGACAGGCGCCCACCGTAGGTCACGCCCACACCCTGAGAATTCGGGTCTCATGCTCTTCCGATTGAGCTAGCCGGGCATTACCAATTTTAACCACTTTTAAATTTCAAATTAGCAGAAACAACAAAACTTATCAACTTAGGTAGGCATTGGAGCAGTCTAAGATTCCTCAACGAACAGCGAGAGACAAAAATCAAATTATTATGAAAAAAAAAACTTTATAATATCAACTTTGGCTGGTTTACGAAATAGTTTTTGAGCTTTGTTTCTGCTTTTACCCTCCTGTGGTTTGGAGAGGCTGACGCAGCGAACGTTACAGTTTCGACTCCGATACAATTCAACTCGACATCCACGCCAACTCACAGGAAAGGTCAACCAAACCATTTATTTTATCAAAAAAAAATTTTCTTATCAATTTTTTTTGCGGGCTTACAGATCGATTAGAGATTCTCCTCTTTCAATAATAAAAAAACAAATTTTCTACACTTTGGCGTACCTTAGTACCCGTGTTTCCTTTTTCTTTTTGCTTCCTCCCGGTTTGGCGAGGCTGCCGCAGCGAGACCCGGGGTATCCTTCCAGATCACCGACTCGCTGCGACATCCACGCCAACACAGGAGGACAAACAAAAATTTTGAGTATTAAAAAAAAAAAACCCCAAACTTTGATCGACCACATTTCCTTCCTAGGACCTCTACTCTGGGCCACTCATTCTCCACCGGTAAGCAGGACTTCCGTGACCCAATTGTTCGCCGATCCTCAATATTATAGGGGGAGCAGTCGTGGCGAAATCGTAGTTGACTTGGATGTAAGCGCCCCAAGCCCGGGCCGAGTCCCGCACTGCCTCCTGCATTGGTTTTAAACTGTTTCAGTAGCTGGGACCAGTGCGAGGCTCCACCCACCTCTGAAGCGCAATCCCGGCACAAGGGCGATCCTAAGAAAAGAAATAGTCGGTGTGGAAAACAGCCGCCCAATGTGGGAACAGACGCTGACCAAGAAGCCGCCCAATATGGGAAACAGACGCTTCTTGGATTCGCTGAGGAACGCGGGGTCGCTAAGCCCGTCGCCTCCTCTACAGGAGATGCCTCTGCTGTAAAAAGTTCGTTAAGAACAAAAACAAATAATTATTGTTGTTGAACGAGTAATTCGCCTCCTTTCATTGTTTCATGTCTTTAGCATGAAATGTACCGAGAGGTTTCCCAAAAAGGGTTTCTAGCTCGTACATATTTCGGCCTATGGGTCTGACGACTCGACATTTCGTAAATCTACGACAAAATTTTGCATTTAGGTTTTTGCTAAAATCGCTCAAAACAAAATTTCTCTTAAAGATCTCTTGACCCGGTAGGAAGGTAACATTTCGAATGTGCTTATTATATTGTCTTGCACTTCGTTCATATGCTTTGTGCATATTTTCTGTTATAGATTCACGGATTATCTTGATCTTATCATTTCGATCTATCTGACCAATTTCAATGTCATTCAGAGCTCCTAAGCGCTTGTAGTCTTCACCACAAGTATACATAGTCTGCCCAAAAAGAGCGGAACAGGGTGTAACCCCAGTGGAAGAGTGAACAGCGGTTCGAATAGCGCATTCTATGTCAGGGAGATGCAAGTCCCAATCACGGTGATCAGTCTCCAAATAAGCTCTTATTGTAGCCAACACCGTTTGGTTAACCCTCTCAGAAGCGTTTGCTTGAAGAGAATGAAAAGCAGTTTTCATGTGTTGGATTTTAAAAGTGTCAAACACTTTTTTAAATTCTTTCAAAACAAACTGTTATCCATTGTCTGAATGGATTAACTCCGGGGTACCAAAGGTGTTAAAAACTTTATTCACAAGAAACTTGACCACATTAGTTGCTGTTGCATCTCGCATGGCTTTGAGAAAAATAAATTTGGAAAAATGATCCAAGATGATAAAAATATATGTGTTACCACTTGTAAATGATACGGGTTCGAAATAAACAAGTGAAAGTTTTATTCTAAGAAATAATTACAATATTAATTCAAATTAGATTAATATAAAATACAAAATTACTCACCGTAGTTTGCACCCGACCTTCTCAAGCTTACAATTACATGTAACGAAATTGCAAATGTCACTTCAGTAAACCCAAAATAAACCAGGTATGCATACTACGTTGAGTTCACATTTTCTTTAGAGTTACACTATGAGTGACCCAATTAAGTTGAGTTCACAACATCCTCCCCTCCGTGAAGCGACCCGCTTCACCTACTAAGCCACTCTCTCATCATTGGCCTCTACGTCGAGCACGGCTAATTTGGATACTGGACGGCGCAGAACCCCTGTACTAGTCTTAACGTCGGATCTTCTGATCTCTCCATCCATACCACTGTAAATTTGTACCACCATGCCACGACACCACTGCCGCCGCGATACGTTGCTGTCACAGATGAACACCAAATCGCCTATCTTTATCGGCGATGACTTTTCACACCACTTGGAGCGTCTTGTTAACGTAGGTAAGTATTCTGATGTCCAGCGCTTCCAAAAATGATCACGCAGCTGTCGTGCGATTCGCCACTGTTTGCGCAAAGCAAGCGTTTTCTCCTTTGCCTCAGCCACACATGGAGTCTGCAAGGTATTGGCTGACCCGAGCAAAAAATGCTTAGGAGTGAGCGGCTCCTCTTGATCAGCACTTACCGGAAAGTGCGTAAGTGGTCGTGAATTCACGATGTTTTCCGCTTCAATTAAATAACTATGCAGAGTATGTTCTCGCGGAGCCACCTCCTTTAGTGTTGTCGCAGCACTTTCTTAACGCACTGCACCATTCTTTCCCATATGTCACCTTCCGCTGGATTATTTGTACAATTAAAAATCCATTCTATGCCACTTGACGCCAGTTCATCATTTATGCGCCTACAGTCAAACACCTCGGTGAATTTCTTTGCCATCTGGTCCGTCCCAATAAAATTTCTTCCGTTGTCACTTCGAATTTGAATAGGTATGCCTCGACGATTAATGAAATTTCGGATAGCCAAAATGCAGCTATCTGTTGATAAATCGTGGGCTATTTCAAAATGTATAGCCCGTACACTTAAGCGCGTGAAGAGTGCTACCCAACGCTTCTCGTGACGGCGACCAATTGTCACACTGAGTGGGCCAAAATTATCGACTCCGCTATACGTAAATGGGCGTATGAACGGCATTATTCTATCTTCAGGTAGTGGTCCCGTAATTGGCCTGGCTGGCCTCATTCGTAAAAGTTTGCATTTTAGACAATTCGCTACTATGCCTCTCATCATGGTTCTCAACCGTGGAATCCAAAACTTTATCCTTATTTCGCAAATTGTAGCCTCTATATATTGGTACTTCATGAAGCAATGAAAATGGTTCATTACGAGCGTTACTAGATGTTTTGGTGGTAAAATTATAGGATGCCTGGTCCTATATGGCAGCCAGCTTGCTGCTTCAAGGCGTCCACCAACACGTACAACTTTAAATTCATCCAAGAACGGCGTTAGTTTGTAAAGGTGGCTGTCTTTTGATAAGGTTTTTACAGCTAATATTTGATTAATTTCAGTTGCATACGCCTCTGCTTGGACCTGGATATATATCATGGTCTCTGCAGCATACAATTCAGGGACCGACAAACCATATTTATCTTAATCGAGGCATTGCCTACGAGTTCGAGTTATAAATCGCTTAACCCACGTGGCAGTGCGTGTTAATCGTTTAAATGTAGAAAATCGAAGGAAATCAAATAACTGTCTACTTACTGCAAGCAACACAAATTTACAGCGAAGCTCTTTAGCCTCATCTGTTTCATTGTTACAAATTTCTATATTCTTAGGCCATGTTTCAAGAGGCCTTGATAAAAATGTTGGTCCATTAAACCAGCGCGATTCACTACAAATATCAATGGAAGTTTTCTAACGAGTGGCTTCATCTGCCACATTTTCATCCGTGGGCACCCACCTCCAATTTGTCGACTTTGTTACTGCGAGAATTTCGGCTACCCTATGGGCCACAAATGGCTTATATCGACGATGTTCTGAAGATAACCACTTAATGACTGTTGATGAGTCACTCCACAATACACAATCAGAAATTTCCAAGGCGTGCTCTATATAATCGTTAGCATCAATCGTGTGCCCAGTACGGCCGCTTGGAGTTCCAGGCGTGGGACACTTATTTGTTTCAAAGGCGCACAGTTAGACTTCGCGCAAATAAATGCAGTGTCGATATCATTATTTTTATTGAAGAACCTCCAATATGCGGCAGCAGCAAACGCTCTTTTTCTTCAAAAAATAATACCTCGGAATCTTTACCCCAGCGGCTCGACTTACAGTTTCACGCCATTTCAACCATGCTGAGTGAATGTCGCCGGGCAACGGCTCATCCCAGGTTAGATCACGTCTCAATACTTCACGCATTAGCAATTTACCTGATATTAAAAAGTGACTCAAAAATCCCAATGGGTCAAACACTGACATTACAATACTTAGCAGTTGTCGTTTTGTCGGACGTTTATGGCCAGACACGACCTCGGCATCAACACGACTAAATGTTAACTCATACCTGAATGTGTCGACGAATGGGTTCCAGTACATACCCAGCACCTTCTCTGACGTTGAGGCGCCTTAACCCAAACGAGTACAGCTGTAGGTCGTCATATCAGTATTACCATCCAGGGCCATAACAATTTGTGGCAAGTTTGAAATGAATTGTCGCAACTAAAACCCGGCTCTAGCATGAATCCCACGTACCTGCTTCGCTATATTTAAGGCTTCTTCGATTATTGAAAAACTGTCCACAAAATCATCCACATAATGGTGCTTGGTGATAGCTTCCTCGGCTCTGGAGTATTTTTGGCTATATTGTAAGGCGTTATGGCACTTGACGTATTGAGCAGTGCATGGCGAACAAGCGGCACCGAAGGTCATCACTTGCATTTCATATACTTCTGGTGATCGGCGTTCATCACCATCTCTCCAAAGAAATCGCTTCGCACATCTATCACTTAGCTGCATCACGACTTGGTGGAACATCTCCCTTATGTCCCCACACACTGCGACTGTTCCTTTTCGAAAATTAAAAAGAACTGAGGGCAACGGCATATATTTTTGGGGCCCTTTTAGTAGACATGAATTCAGTGAGGTCCCGTTTACTTCAGCAGCAGCGTCAAAAACTAACTGAAGCTTACCTGGTTTATTCGGATTATATACACCGAAGTGTGGCAAATACCATATCTTATTACTTTTTATGGCGACTTCATAAGCCGTTAGCTTTTTAGCATAATTTTTTTGTATGTAGCCATCAATGACTGTTTTATATGCAGTTGCAAATGCATCATCTTTTTTCATTTTTCTCTCAATGCCAATAAGCCTTTTCTCAGCCATACTATAGCTATCAGGTAATTTTACTTCATCTGTGCTTCACAGTAGAGCAGCTTGAAACCTATTACCAACACGAATAGTTTTTGTTTCAAAAATATTTCGGGCACGCTTATCTGCTTCGCTGCAGATTTCAGGCGATGGCCTTACTCCAAAATTGTCAACTGAAAAATAATCTTTTACTAAATTATGCAAATTTTCATCATTGCAGGTAGAGTTTACAAATAAACATCGCGGCATAGCAGGTGATTTGCCTGTGGGACCAAATACTACCCACCCTAGCTCCGTATTGGCTGCATAAGTTCCACTATCTTTTATTTTTATTGTTTGTGACGGTATGCCCAAATGACAGTGGTCAAGACCTATAAGTATTTTCGGCGTAATGTTACAAAATGTCCTGACTAAATTCTTCAAATATTTTGGACTTCCTACCAAAGCGCTTTCCTGTAAACTTTGTACGGGTAATGATAATTTCGAGACCACATAAACGTTGCGCAGTTGATGGCGTTTACGTAAACCAGTACCACCTATACGCAAATTAACCACAGTGCTTGACTCTTGTACGGTCTTTCCATCAAGCCATCAAGATTCAAGTTACGATGTTGACCTTCAATCTCTAATTCGGTCATAAGGGATCTATCCATGATTGTTACTGATGATCCTTCGTCCATTAGAGCATACGTGTTTACCTGTTTTTTTGGTCCATACAAGGTGACGGGAATGACACGAAATAACAATCCATTTTTTTCAATTTCATTACTGCAACTGAAAACTGCGCTGCTTGCGACCTCTGTTTGCTGCAAATTTCCGTCACGTTGTGTTGCTTCGTTTAAGTTGCTGCTAGCATCGAGTAACAGTTTGTGATGCAATTTATTGCACCCATCAACTTTGCACTGCACTCGCTGACGACAGTTTCTTGTTGAATGCCCATATTTTAAACATGAAAAACATAACCGGTGATTCTTGGCTTTGGTCCATCTTTCAGAAACGCAAAGTTCTAAAAATTTGTTGCATTCAACTGTTTTGTGCTGATCCTGGCATATAGGGCACTGAAAGATAGGTCTGGACTGACGATCCGATGCATGCAGAACGACGCGACGATGACAATCAATGTCTTGTACAAGGCATACTAAATTTGCGGCGCTGCTTAACCAATTACTGAAATCTAAAATTGTTGGATAAGGCTTAATAGCCGCTGCATATTTCGCCCTATCTAATTTCTTATTTATGGACAACTTATTAATCAACTCCTCTAAAAGTGTTGGGTTAGAAATATGTTGCTGTCCGTCCACGGATTGCAAAAATGTGCAAAGATTTTTAACTTTAGTTGGAAACGGAATTAATTTTTCAATCGCCGCATTTGAAATGGGCGAAATATCTCTAATTTGCTTTAATTGACTTCTTATTAATAACTCAGGGCGACCGAATCTAAATTTTAATTGCTACATTGCTGCACCCACATTATCTGGGTTAATAAGTAATGACTTTACAACTTCCCTAGCATCACCCTTAAGGCACCTCTGTAGACGTTGGTTATTTCAAAATTATTATAACCGTACGCTGCGGTTGACTGGCTAAATGCATTTTCAAATAATGGCCAATCCTCTGGCTCCCCGCTAAATTGTGGAAGCTCTTGGATTTTACCAGGCGCTATGTAATTATTCGGCATACATGGAATTGCATATGGCAGAGATTGGCTGGCACTTCTAATGTTATTAGGCAAAGGGTTTGTGCCGCTAGTACTAACATAGTACGGCAATGGCGGCGACGTCATTTTGTTAATCGATTCAAAACATGTTAAAATTGATGAACCATGAGGCAAAATCGACGATGGCATGTTCATATGGGACAACGGTACATTGGGCGCTGCTACCGATGCTGGCAACTGTGACGCCACGGTGGAGCTGGCGTTGGCGAATGCGTTGGCGCATATGTTGACGCATACGTTGGCGTCGACGTCGATGTGGCTTGGGTTCTATACATGTGACTTGTTTCATCAACAAAATCAGGCATGAAGCCGCTATGCATTGATTTTAGCTGCATATTTAGCGTTCCCAATTCATTTTCAGTTGACTTTGTCTATTTGTCGGTGACGGTAGTGTGTTTTATTGTTGTGACTTTTTTTGTAATATTTTAGTGCATGTTTGGTAAAATTTTTTAATTTATGTTGTCTACTAATGTTCATTTAGTGCCTGTGTTATAATTGTAATTTATAAATTTGTTTTTTTGCTTAAAAAATTGTGATAATTAATTAAAATTTTCTATTATTTTAAAGCAAAGCAATAGTTGCTTGCATTGCTGCAGCTTAAGCGCGCATTAATTTTTCTGTTCCTCTTTGTGCTTTGTTTGTTTACAATAATCTATTAAACTTACGTTGCTTTTTTGTTGTTGCTTTATAATAGTGTCTATATTTTGTAAACATTAACACATTGTTTCATCTGTTTGCTAAAATATTTGAACTTTTGTAACCAAAAAAAAAAAAATTTTTTGATTTCTTAATTATTTATTTTTTTAATATTTTCTTTTGCTTTTTTTACATTTTTTTTATTAAATATGAACTATTTTTCTTCTGATAACTTGCTAGCTTGTTCCTTAGGAGATCTATGCAAAAGTCAGAATATCTTGAATTCCATGTTTCCTTGTTCAGGGCCGTGTGAGCAGATGTTTCACGCGTCTTGTGCGAACTTGACCACCACAGTAACAGAATTATTATGTTCTGACCGTTCGGGTCTGCAATGGTACTGTCCATCCTGCAGAGCCCTTTCCCCGTCGATTTTCTTCGACAAAATAAAACAATTTGGGGATAATTTAAACAATCTAAATACTAATTTTAGAGATAGTTTAAGCAATTATCTTGTCTTAAGTCCCCAAATTGAAAACAATTTTAATGAAACCATTTCACCTAACGATAGTTTGCCATCCAATGAAACTATAATTGATGTCCCTACCGCTTCTGCATCCACTCCCTCGGCTTCAAATGGCATCAAACAAGCTAATTCCCTTAGAAAGAAAAAAAATCCAAAGAAGAAGACCAAGCCAACTAAAAAACGGAACTGCGAAGCCAACATCCCTGAAAGAGTTTCGCCAAATCCTCCCCTATAAACTTTACCTGAAGCATTTAACGCCACTAATCTTAGTCCAGTAGATAATAGTCCCCTTGCTATAAGATCTACTGTTCCGATTTTTTTGAAAGCTATGCCTAAACCTAGATCCATTTTTATCTCCCGTTTACACCCTGACACAATAGCTGATACTGTTAGGGAATTCATAAGGCAACAAAATGTCATTCCTGCTGACGCTTTTATTTCCTGTAGGAAAATCGGTAACAAACCTACATATTCATCTTTTAAAATTACAGTGGCTTCCTGTCATTTTGCTGCTGTTTATAATTCGAAGATGTGGGTTAATAATATCTTTAAGTCTGAGTTTCAATCTAAAAAAAAACAAGGCTGTCCAAAACGTCCGTTCTGGACCAAAAAACTAAATCGTTTATCCCTTTACTACCAAAATGTAAGGGGTATGCGTTTAAAAGCGCATGACATTTTTTTATCTACTCAGAACTTTTCTGAAGATATTATAATTTTAACCGAGACTTGGCTTAACAGCTCTTTTCTTAATCAGGAACTGTTTGATAATAGCTTTAATGTTTTTAGAAGAGACAGATATATGGACGACGCGTCTCCTGTTGGAGGGGGTATATTAATTGCTATAAAAAATAGTCATACTAGTTCTTTAATTGATATTCCCTGTGCTGCTAGTATTGAACTTTTATGTGTTAAGGTAATTTTTTCTAAGTCCAATTTGTACACCCTTAACGCCTACATTCCTCCCAATAGTAGCACAGAAGTCTACGAGCACCTTTCGAGGGCCGTAGAATTTGTCATAGATAAACTTTATACCAATGACGATATTTTATTGTTAGGTGACTTTAATTTGCCTGACTTAAAATGGAATATTTCGGACAACGGTACATATTATTTTGTATCTAGTCCAATAACTCGGCAAGAACAAATTTTTGTTGACGAAATCCTGTCTAATTTACAACAAGTTAGTTGTATTAAAAATTCCCACAATCGACAACTGGACTTAGTCTTGACTACAGACAGTAGCAATGTTGTTGTGCAAAATGCTCCTCATGCTTTATCTGCGGTTGATGCGTACCATCCACCTCTGAATGTGTTGTACCAATCGGATAGAGATAACATAGTGACTGCCAATTCTTCTAGCAGATTCTTTGAATTTAATTTCAAGAAAGCTGACTTCTTGAAATTGAATAATATCCTAAACGATAGATTTAACATTTGGTTAGAATTTTTTAATAATAACGTCTTAGATGAGTGCGTAAATTATTTTTATAAAGAACTTTTTTCGGCAATATCTTTATCTGTGCAATATACTCTGCGGTATGTTAATGATTCCTCGTACCCCTGGTACACTAAGGATTTGAAGAAAATACGTAACGGCCGCAATAGGGCATGGAATAAATACGTTTGTAGTCAGGACCGCATTGACCTGAAAGCGTATCTGCAGCTTTTCCAAGAATTTAAGCTCGAATCAGCTTCAGCTTATTCTGGCTATCTGAATAAAATGAAGCTCAATATTCTTCATGACCCCAAAAATCTTTGGGGATTCATAAACTCTAAAAAAAAGTCGGATGGTTTTCCATCAGAATTCAAGACTATCGACGGGCTCACCAGCGATCCCCAAATTATAGCTGGGTTATTCGCTAATTTGTTCAAACAATCTTTTTCAACTGAAGTGTTTAGCCCTGATGTCAACTACTTTGAGTATATGAATACTGATCCTCAGGTTCCATTTGGTGCAATATCTTTTACCCCTGAACTTATAGTAAAATATATTGCATCCCTTGTTGATGACTTTGGTTCTGGGCCTGACGGCATTCCAGCCACAGTTTTAATTAATTGTAGACTTAACCTGAGTAAACCACTCAGTTTTCTTTTTAATAAATCTATTAATGATGGCTATTTTCCTAAATTTTGGAAGGAATCTTTTATAAGTCCTATTTTTAAAAAAGGATTAAAAAATGATATTTCTAATTACAGGCCTATAGCCAAGTTATCATCAATATCAAAGCTTTTTGAGCGAATTATTTATGATCAAGTTAAGGTGTGCTGTAGTGAAGTCATAACAACTCGTCAGCACGGTTTTGTTAATGGCAGATCTACCGTTTCTAACCTTCTTGATTTTACGTCTTTTGCTTTAAGTTCAATTGCTTCTGGGTTGCAAGTAGACTGTATCTACACAGACTTTAGTAAAGCATTTGACAAATTACCACATACATAGTTTGATTTTGTTTAAATTAAATAAACTAGGATTTCCTATAAATTTTGTCAGATGGATTGAATCTTATTTATTTGATCGTTCTTATCGAATAAGAATTCGAGGGGTGTTGTCCTCTCCTTTTACAGCGTTTTCAGGTGTTCCGCAAGGAAGTCACCTGGGGCCGCTCCTATTTATTTTGGCTATCAATGATGTTACTCATATAATCAAAAACTCTCATCTGCTTATATATGCTAATGATATGAAAATTTACAGGACTGTGAAGGTGGATAATGACAACTTTGCCCTTCAGTCTGACCTGAAATCATTTGAAGTTTGGTGTTCTAAAAATAGCTTACATTTAAATCCTGATAAATGCCAAACTATGATCTTCTGGAATCTGGAATTTGATTATACAATTAATGATATGAAAATCTGTCGTGTCGATATAGTCAAAGGCCTTGGTATACATGTTGATGCTAAATTGACGTTTAATGAACACATTAATATAATCTGTAAGAAGGCTTCGTCATTACTTGGATTTATAAAGCGGTGGGCAAAAGAATTTAATAGCCCGTTAGTAACAGTAACTTTATACAATACTATTGTGCGTCCTCACTTAGAGTATGCTAGCCAAGTATGGTCTCCATATTACAATATACATATAGATAGAGTAGAACGAATCCAAAAAAATTTTGTTCGGTTTGCTCTCTAGGGCTTAAATTGGAATGACCTCTTAAATCTTCCTCCTTATGAGGATCGTTTAAAGTTATTACGTATGCAGTCTTTGAGCACTCGTAGAAATATTGCGGGTATAATTTACTTGCATCAGCTTGTATCAGGGTCGCTTGCTGCGCCAGAGCTTCTGAATTATATTCATTTTAACATGCGAACGGCGTAAGCCAACACAAATTAGAAATTAAAAACTTTCTTTACAACAACGAAATTGATATTTTACTTATTTCTGAAACACATCTTACCCTCATGCACAATTTTAAAATTGAAGGGTATAGATTCTACAAAACCTGTCACCCTGATGGCTAAGCGCGTGGAGGTACAGGTTTACTCATTAAGACCCGTATAAAGCACTACGCATTTGAGCAGTATGAGAGGGACTACCTACAAGCTACTTCAATTTGCATAGAATGTTGGAACGACAAAGTAACAGTTTCAGCTGTATATTGTCCTCCAAGATATAAGATCACGACAACCCAGTTCGACCATTTTTTTAATACACTAGGATCAAAATTCATAGCTGCAGGTGATTATAATGCGAAGCATAATCACTGGGGCTCTCGACTTGTCAACCCAAAAGGCAAAGCACTATGGCTTTCATTAACCAATCGCCGCAATGGGCTTGATTATGTATCCACTGGTCAGCCAACTTATTGGCCATCAGACCCTCAAAAGATTCCTGATCTTATGGACTTTGCAATTACAAAAGGAATTAATAAGAGGCAAATTTCAGCAGATTCATGTTTTGACTTGAGCTCTGACCATTCCCCTGTAATTATGAATCTGCATAAATGTGTAGAGCTGCTGCAGTCACCCAATGGGCTTACAACAAATAAAACAAATTGGCTCAAATACAAAAAATATGTCAGTAGCCATCTTTCTGATAATGTAAGCCTTAAAGATTCCGAAGGGCTGGAATCGGCCATACAGCTATTTAACAGCATGTTAGTATCAGCTGCTCTTCATGCAACTCCTGTGCACTCAGTAACAACCCATAAAAGGCAACACCTCAACTCTTCTCATATAGAACGTTTAGTGATGGAAAAAAGACGACTCAGGCGTCAATCGCAAGAGGTTAGGTCACCCACACTTAAACATAAATTAACACTAGCCAAAATTGAATTAAGAAAGGCTCTACGAGAAGAGTCTGAAAGAGGTATAGACGCATATATTAAAAAGCTGAGCCCTTTACAGTCCTCCAACTACTCCTTATGGAAGGCCATCAGGGGTATGAAAAAACCCACTGACTTAGATTCCCCTATAAGGCTAAGCAATGGTCACTGGGCTAGAAGCAATGAAGAAAAAGGCCAAGCTTTTGCTCACCAACTTAAGCATGTATTTCAGCCAAATCCTCCGCGCAACAGCTTCAAAATACCGCAAAATATGAGACAAATTCGGTTGCGCTTCACAACTAAAGACGTTGAAACTTTAATACAAACACAACTTAACAAGAAGAAAGCACCTGGACATGACCTAATAACTGCAAATATGCTTATTGAATTACCTTGCTGTGCAGTCAGACATTTAACCATACTTTTCAATGGTATTACTCGATTGGGCCACTACCCAGAAGTGTGGAAGATGTCTCAAATCACAATGATTCCTAAACCTGGGAAAAATCCCACACAAGTTGCATCCTACCGGCCAATTAGCTTGCTGTCCACCACATCAAAACTCTTCGAAAAGCTGCTACTTTCGAAAATTATGCCCCACGTAAACCAAATGAGCATAATACCCCAACACCAATTTGGCTTCCGCAAAAAACATGGAACTATCGAGCAAGTTCACAGGATAGTAGCATAAATTAGAAAGACATACGAAGATAAAAAATATTGCTCTGCAGTATTCCTTGATGTAGCGCAAGCTTTTGACAAGGTGTGGCACGAAGGACTTTTACACAAAATAAAAAAATTACTCCCTAAAAATACACACGCATTACTAGGGTCCTTACAGGGGACCTTACAGGGCGAAAGTTCCGTGTAAAATGTAAAAATTACATTTCAGATGATGTGGAAATTTTTGCTGGCGTGCCACAAGGTAGTGTTCTTGGCCCAGTTCTTTACCTTTTATACACTTATGACTTGCCAACAAACAACTCTATGCTTTCATCTACTTTTGCTGATGACACTGCAATTTTGTCTTGTCACGCAGACCCTAATAGTGCGTCACATACCCTCGATGAACATATGCGTCTAGTTGAAACATAGCTTGTAAACTGGCGAATAAATGTAAACGAGCAAAAAAGCACACATGTAACTTTTACACTTAATAAAAAGACTTGCCCCACAGTTCACCTAAACAACACGGAAATACCTCAGAGCACTGAAGTTAAATACTTAGGTATGCACCTCGATAGACGGCTTACTTGGAAAGCTCATATTGAAAAGAAACAAATGCAAATGAAGTTCAAAGCATCAAGCATTAATTGGCTTTTACATAAACATTCAAAACTTAGCCTTGAATATAAAGTTATTTTGTACAAAGCAATTATTATACCTATATGGTCATACGGAATCCAACTGTGGGGCAACGCAAGCTTATCAAATATAGAACTATTGCAGAGGTCTCAGTCAAAAATACTTCGAACTATTTCCGGCGCACCTTGGTATGTCAAAAACATAAATATACACCAAGACCTTGGTATACCTTTTATTAAGCAGATACAGGAAATCAAAAAGCAATCATATCAACTAAAACTGCAGCAACATCCAAACACACTGACTAGGAACCTACTCCTAACATCGAATTCATCTCGACTGAAGAGACAAGATTTACCACCCATGTAGCCACTATGTACACGAATACTGGCAACTCCTTCAACAACTCAAGACTGAGTTTGATATGAAAAAAAACAACATTTCTAAGCAATGGCTTAGAAAAGTTCAACGTTATTTTAGTTTCTTAAGATTTATTCAGTTATTGTTAGTCTCCAAGCGAGTTGGTACAATAAATAAATAAAAAGTTTAAAAAAAAAAAAAAAAATTTTTAACACTAATCGTAGGAGTAGTCGTAACTCATATCAGATATTTTACCAACCAGTCAGTAGAACTAATTATATGGCTACAGCTCCTTTTAATCGCATGACTACTCTAATTAACAATTGCGATGTATATGATATTAGCTTGTCAAAAGGTCAACTCAAGCTTAGATTGAAAAATAACTATAGTTAATTTTGTAGCTTAATGGTTGTTGGTCTTTATGTTTGTGTTGTTCGAGCCCCACCGCATGATGGGTAAATTTTTTCTAACATTTATGCCTTAGGTCATTTAAATAAATCCATACAATTGCATTCATGCAATTTTATGCTTATATATTTATGATCTGAGTGGGTATGTTGAGAAAGTGCGACAAAGCTAAGAAAATGTTATAAAAATATAACAAATTAATTTGCATGTATAATTTTTTCATTTTTATAATTTTTTAATATGCTTTTTACTTGGTTTAAAGCTTCAAGCTAAATTGCTAAGAAGGCTAATAGCTGTAGTAGCTAAACTCTATTAAAAACAATTCTCTAATATGCTCATTTATTGAATTCAAAACTCTTACCTGATTTTGTTGAACAACGGAAATATGATCTGGAGCCACAACGACAGCGGCGGCAGTGGATGTCGGTGCAACTGTGGTGGTGTTGGTAACATCGACGGCATTCTCGACGATGGATGTGGCAGTGGTTATGGCAGCAGTGTCCGTGACGTCCTCTACGGTAACCTTGGCTGGTACTTCACTGCACCCAAAGTGTGGACGTTGAGCGTGTCATCCATTTTCAATTCACAATTGAGAAATGGACTACAAGTACAAATTTCAAGAGCTACACGGCGTGGTAGCACAACTCCGAAATCAGCTTAACCCCAAATTTCTATGAGGTTTGTACGTTGCACGGCAGAGGCAACGAGACTTGCTTATTGTCTACGCACTACACGGCAAGGGCAGCGCGGTAGTACGAATAAAAGAATTGTAAATGATACGGGTTCGAAATAAACAAGTGAAAGTTTTATTCTAAAAAATAATTACAATATTAATTCAAATTAGATTAATATAATATACAAAATTACTCACCGTAGTTTGCACCCGACCTTCTCAAGCTTACAATTACAAGTAACGAAGTTGCAAATGTCATTTCAGTAAACCCAAAATAAACCAGGAGTGCATACTACGTTGAGTTCACATTTTCCTTAGAGTTACACTATGAGTGACCCAATTAAGTTGAGTTCACAACACCACTTTTCGAGCGCGGGTATTTACCCAAGAAATCAATATAAAAATTTTGGAAGGGTCACCACCTCACTCCCCATACTTGGTCTCAATTCACAGTTTGTGGGTTTGGTTTCTTTGCAAACCACGCAATTTCGTACGTAATTACGTACAAATACTGTCATCTGCGGCCAGAAATAAAATTGACGAATCCGATAGAGTGTTTTCGCTATACCTCCGTGTGCTATAGCCGGGGGTTCATGTGCGTTCGGAATTACAGTGCTAGTAAGTGCTTTTGGCACCCACATTTTCCAAGGATTTTCGTTAAGCTCGGCTTGCATGAATTGCGTTTTTTTATAAACCACTCCATTTACGACTTTCAGATCCGGTATTTTTTCAGACTGTTCCAGTACGGTTTTTATTAATTGAGAGTATTCGGGTTAAATGAACTCCGTGGTTTACATATCCAATAAACCGACTTCTTTCACATTTTGACGTTCCACCGATCGAGAAAGCATGTCTGCCACTACGTTCTCGGAACCTTTGCGGTGTTCGATATCGAAGTTAAACGCTTGAAGTTCTAGTGACCACCTTGCCAACCGCCCACTGAGATTACGCAGACTCATCAGCCATTTGAGACTGGCGTGGTCTGTAATAACTGTGAATGGCATGAGATCTACGTACGGCCTAAATCTTTTTATTGCCAGTACGGCCGCCAAACATTCCTTCTCGGTGACACTGTATTTTTTTTGTGCACCATTGAGTTTCTGTGAATAAAATGCGATAGGTCGGTCATTTTTTTCATCGTCGATCTGGAATAGGACCGCGCCTACACCAATATGAGATGCATCGTATTGGATATAGAACCAGCGCTTGAAATCTGTGTGAATTAACACAGGAGCGGTAGTCAGAGCTATTTTGAGTTGCGTAAAGGCTTCTTTAGCTTGTTCCGACATTTGGAATTTAGGACTTTTTTTAAAGTATGACTTAAAGGTGACGATATGGAAGCAAAATTTTTCACGAAGCGCCTATATCAACCGGCAGTTCCTAAAAAACTACGAACTTCACGTGGTGATTTTGGGACAGGGATGTTGGAGACGGCAGTTACCTTTTCAGGGTCCGTCTTCAACATCCCTCCCCCAATTATAAACCTCAAGTAACTCCTTCATGCAGAACTTCAACTTTTTTAATCCTATTGTTAAGTTCGCATCCTTTAAAGACTGAGCCACTTCTTTTAACAATTTTATGTGAGTTACAAAGTCGCGAGTTATAACCAGCAGATCATCCAAATATACGAATACGTTTTGTTTCAGGCGCTGAGGAAGTACTTTATCCATCAGTCTGCACAAGCGCTGCGTCGCATTGCAGAGGCCGAATGGCATGACTGAAAATTGATAAAGTGGCCTTCCTGGAATCGTGAATGCAGTACATTCCTTGCTGGCCTCCTCTAAGTCAATTTGCCAAAAAGCAAATTTCAGATCTTCGCTGCTAATAAAAACCGTTTCATCTATTCGGCTGAGAATGCCCTCAATGTTCTGTATAGGGTATGTATCCTGGACGGTGCGGTCATTGAGTTTTCTGGCATCCAAACATAGCCGGTTCTTTCCTGGCTTCCTAACCAGCGTAGTTCTGTTGCTCCAAGGACTATTACTTTCTTCGATAACGCCTAGACTTAGCATCTTATCGATTTCTGCGTATAACAGTTCCTGAACCGGCGGTGATACCGGGTAATGTCTGTCTTTCACAGGCTCTGAACCTTCTTTCAATTGGATGGTGTGCTTTTCTAAGCTGGTTTTTCCTAGACCACTTTCTTCAAAAGTTTTAAATTCCATTTTCACATCTTGCACTTGTCTATCCTGCTCAGGCGATAAAACATGTTGCAAAGGATCTTCAAGTTTTTCCATATCCAAAGACGCAACTCCAAAAATTTCTGGTGCTAGCTCAAACTTTTTCCAAAAGTGCACACTAAGATAAAGTGGTTATTCCAAAGTTGGACAAATAAAAAGTTCCAAATTTCTTTCCATTGACTTATATTTCACTGGTATTTTGATTTTTCCATGTACCCAGTGAACTTTTCCTCCAGCCGTTCGTACTCGCGATACCGCTTCTGTTGGTTCCAATCCTATTCTTGACAATAATTCGCCACAACCCTTGCTCAAAAGACTCACCGACGCGCCTGTATCTAGCAAGCCACAAACTGTGATGGATCCAATATCCACTTCTGCAAAAGATCTTGGATCCCTGCAATTTACCGCTACTACGCTACTCACTACTATCTGCCTATCCCTTTTTTGCCGCTGATACCTGTTTCTAGCTTTTTTGTATTTTTTTCGTCACTTCCCGTTTTCCGCCTAATTGATCTTCCATAAAAATTCTATTTCGAACCTCATTATAATTTCTTAATCGTTCTTCTAAAGACTTATATCTTATTGACGATTTCGACTTCATTAATTGCCTATCAAAAATTTCAAACTTATCTTCTATTTCTAATTCCTGTTGAGTTTCTATCTTGACTAACCCACTTAAATCGCATTGGGTTGCTGTATCTCTGCGTTGGTTTGAGTGGAGCACGACACGCCCGCTCTGATCGCACTCTTCAAGTTTCCACCCGAACAGGTGGGACAAAGTGGAGTAATCTTCCAACTTTACCGCATTTAAAACAAAAAATTCTTCTTTCGGTGGAAAGACAATCAATATAAGTGTGCCCTTGCTGGCAACAATTCCAACAAACTAACGTTCGCTTGGGTTGATCAGCCAAAATTTTGGCCTGTGTCAAATGAACAGCTTCTACCGTAGGGTCTATGTCTTCCTTCCAAAACATCGGAGCATTTGCCTCTTTGGTTTCCTGTAGCTCACTTACATAAGCTCTAGGCTGTATGTAACGTCCCGTAGTTGGTGGATTGACCCGCACGTCTCTGCGTGCAAGCTTAGACTCGTACTCCCGGCACTGATCGCGCAAATGGTCCACTGTATTTGTTGTCATCGGATAAACCGCTCTCGCCAAACTTTCCCGCAAATTCCTTTTTATAATTTTCACGGCGTCCGCTTCTTCAACCTGCTGGCTCAAGCGAGTACGCAATTTTTTCATTTGTTGAAAATATGAATCAATTGCTTCCCCCGGTTGTTGCCTTCTTTCGGCGAATTCCCTTAGTTTTTCGAATTCAGTTTTATTATTTTGAAACTGATGCAACAATGCATCACGCAAAGTTTCCCAGTTAGGCAATGGGTTAGTCCGCTGATAAAGCCAGAACCACTCCGATGCCTCACCTTTAACTAAACGATGGAATTCGCGAATTTCTTCCGACCATGGGCAACTATATTGAGCTTGGAGACGCTCTAGCCTAAAAATAAAATCCTCGACAGTTAACTTGTCCGAGTTGCCTTCAAAAATCAAGTCCCACTGATGAATCATTATTATGAATTCGCTGATGATCAGTTTGACCAACCAGCCTTCTATGCTCTTCGACGACTTGTTGTACCTGAACTTGAGGTGGAAATTGCCCGTGTCCCATGCTAACCGCCGACTGATTCCTAAAGTCTCCATTCAACATGCCAAAAGTCGGATTGTGAGTTTCCTAATAAAAAAAATTGTCTCGATTTTTAGAGACTTGAGTTTCTACCGAATTTATCACTAAATTCCGCATCTGTCCAAGAAGATTCTTCTGTTGGTCAATTCTGTTTACCATCTGACCTCTATTTGCCTGACTAGGGTGTGCCTCAACTATTAATGGTCTAATCATTTTCTCTAGTTTGGCCTTCAAAGACAATTTTGTGCCACTGCAATACTTAATGCGGAAATTATCCCACTGTGCAGAGCAGATTCGAGTTGGCCAGTAAAATTTTGCCCTTCGTCCTTTCTAATATTTTGAGACATATTAATTGACTAAGGCCGGGATTGGGCAAGGGTACAATGCCTTCTAAAAGTGGAAATTGCAGAGTATTTTCACGTATAGCGCCAGTACCAGACTTTGTCTGATTGGTAGTCTGACCACTCGCTACGTTAAAGGGCCTATCAAGTGAGTTATTATAATTTGGAATTCCAGTTGCAGCCAAGGGCGTGTGCACTACAACTGGCCTATGTCCCCCCAATTGTTGTGTCGTTGTTGGCATTCGCCTGCCACCACCTATGGTAGCCGACAAATCGTATATACCATTTCCGCTCTGAGCGTTATTCGTTGGTAACGGAGTACGACCTAGAGGCATGGTTTCCGGTATTTGCTGAGAAGTTTTAACGGTTTTTTCCGCGACCACTCATAACATTGAAAAAATTTTTTTAAAAGAAAAAAGAAAAAATAAAATCTGACTATGCGATTCAAATTACTTTTACGCGTTACAAAAAAAAACTGTCTGTTTACTTAATGGAATTCTAGGTGAGAGGGACCATGGGCGGTACCCGACAGGTGATTCAAGCACGTTGTTCATCGTTGTGTATTGTGTACATAAAAAAATGAGAATATAAATAAAAAATGTTTTCCCCAGGCTGGTCTGAAACTTATCTTCATTACTACTTTACTGCATTGGATTTCTGATTAGAAATATGGCTAACAGCTTATTTCCCATCAGTGACCCAATACTTGTGCATCAACTAAACAAGAATAGCAATGCCTGTGCAACGGTAGAAATTTACTATTATTCCACCGGCCACCTGCATTGCCTACCCTGAACCAGCTCCGATGCAGCATAGATGATATGGCAACTTCTATGGCCACCCGAACTAAGCCTTAAGGTGCCTCGCCTCATTGGTATTTAAAACTTAAAAAAAAAACATTCTTAATAGAAAGTTACAGCGAAATTTAAAAAAAACATAAGTGTTTAACAAGTGTTTAGTGCAACACAAATGAGCAAACTGTCTTTGCGGCCACCCAACCAAACTAAAACAAATCGTTTAAAAAATTTAAATGTACTGTTGACTCACTGTCCAGTTGAGCCGTTCCTGAGATCACCTCAGCCAAATGCAATTAGTGTAGACCTGATTGCTCCCTATGCCACTTAGCTGCAGCTACCACATGAAAACTCAACCGACATCATTTTAATTTATATTGTACTGAATTTACAATGTCGCTATTTCCTTCCATCAAAACCAATTTGTACTGAACTTCAAAAAAAAATACTTTATTCAATTAGGATAGTCATCACAGCTCTCTAAGCCACTTGGCAGGTGTTACCCCAAGGAGACTCAACGAGGCTCGCTTTAAGTTTGGGCGCCATTTATTGTCATAGACCCTGGTCATCTTATCCGACTGACTTTTCCCCGCCTAGCTCAAGATTTTCGGGGTGGTCCTCAACCCAGCCAATCGGATCGAGGGCGGACCAAACCATGATCTCCTCTCGCCTCAAATTGTTCCTAGCATTCCATTTTTTTTTTATTTTAATTACAACAAGATATTTGATTATTATCCAAATTCTATTTTAATTACTATCAAAATTTCTCATTACACTAAAAAATACATTTTTTTATAAAAAGTGAACATATTTTTCTTTTTTTTTTATATAAAACTGAAGTCTGAAGCTTATTTTCTTTTAGATTCTATTTGTTAACAGGTAAGTATTGCTAACTGATTAAATCATTAAAGGTGAGTATAATATAGGCAAGTATATAGTTAACAAGTAAATATTGGTGAGTAATTAACAGGTAAGTAATTAAAAGGTAAGTATATGTAATTTTAGGTAATCAAAAGTAATTGCTGGTAAGTAGGGGTAAATTCTTATAGTTCAAAATCATTTTTGTTAAAATTTTATTGTTTTTATATTTATTTTAAATAGCTTTCAAAATTTCCTACTGGGTATTTGGCGCCAGATATCACAGAGAAGGTAAGCTCATTTGTTTACGTCAGGTAAGTATTAACCGCAAAAAAAAATATCTAAATCTTTACCCTAATTTCCAGCTTCAATTCAACTGATTCATCCCCTTTGGTTAAATTGGTGATGAATTTTAAATCTATATTCTTTTCTGTTTACTTTTGTTCTGATCTAACTGAAATTTTAAATTATATCTTTTTTTTATAATTTTAAGTTATACTGAAAACTATTTTAAATTATATTTTTATTTTATGATTTTAAGTCTTACTGAAAACTATTTTAAATTATACTTTTTCTTTTTTATAATTTTAAGTTTTACTGAAAACTATTTTCAATTATACTTTTTTTTTGATAATTTTAAGTTTTCCTGAAGTCTAATCTCTATTTTATTTTATTTATTTAAATATATCTGTAAATCAAGTATACTTGCGTTACGGCTATCTTTTACCAGCTGCTTTTGCTGCTGTTATTGCATATGCTGTTGCGGTTTTGTTGTTGTTGCAGTTCTGCTGTTGTTGCTGCAGCTGATGCATTTGCTGTTGTTACGCCCCTTGCTTATGTTGCAGTTTGGTTGTTGTTGCTGTTATGGCATATGTTGATGCAGTTGCTATTGTTGTCGCTGCATAGGCTGATGTTGCAGTTTTGTTGTTGTTGCTGCACTTGTTGTCGTTGCAGTTTTGTTGTTGTTGCTGCACTTGTTTTTGTTCCGCTGTTGTTGCTGCAGCTGATGCAGTTACTGTTGTTATCGGTGCCGCCTCTGGTTCTGTTTAGTTCAAATATTTTTATTCCTTTTTTTTTTTTTAAGTAAATATTTTTATTTTTCATCTTATCTTTAAGTATTTCTAAATTTTTCTTCTTATTTTAAGTGAGTCTTTTTATTTTCTTCTTTTTCTTTAAAATTTTCTTTTATTTTTTTTTTTCTTATTTTACCTTTTTAGTTTTCATTCTTTTTTCTTTTATATGTTTCTTTTCCGGTGGTGGTCTGTCATAGTAGTTACTTCTGTTGATTCTGTTTTGCTACATATATTAATCACTCATCGGTTAAAGCAATAAAAAAAGGAGACGGCTGATTTCTGTTGTGCTGTAGCGGCGAACCCTTCCGCTGTTTTTTCTGTAATTATCGCTTTGCATACACTGTTTTCCAGTTCACTTTTTTACTTTTTATGAAAATTTTTCTTTTTTTTTACATTAATGATCAGTAAAATTTTTGCCTCTGCATTTTTTATATGGAAATACATTTTTTTTTCACTTTTTCCCATTGGCTTTTATCGTATTGACTTTTGACGCCGCGACGACAAATACGAAGACAGCAAGCGACAGGCTTTTTCGAAGGAAATACGGCATAACTATTTTTCTGCCTTTGGTTAAAATTTATCAGATCAAAATTTTCCGTAATAATTTTATGATTTTGGGTAGAGTTTTACGACCTGTCGTACTACAACTTTTTCTTAAAATTCTTTACATTTTGGTGCAATTTTGTTTGAAGTTTTTCACAATTCTTTCTTAATTTGTGTTACTTTGTAAATTTTTACACAGGCAAAACATATATATTTTTTTAATTATCTTACACCATTTCACCGCACAATCTGCTTGAGATTTATTGCGTATATAAGAAATAGTAAATTTTAAAAATTTCACAAATTTTTCCTCAACTTTCTGCTAGAAATTTTCGGTTCAGTTTTTTTCTTTTTTGAACGATTTTTTTCACTTGTTTTGCAACTTCTGACACTTATTTTGTCCACCAGTAGCAGTTAATAAATTTTTCAACGAGTTGTGCCACTTTTGATCAGTTAATTTTAATTCTTTTCATATTTCTTAAACCTCAAATTATCTTCCCGATAGATACTCAAAAAAAATATCCGCGGACCACAACCAACAACTTATTTCCTCGCCATCTCAAAAATAACTCCCCCATTATCAACTGCCAACTTCTACAAATCACCTCATCCTATCTCTTTTTTTTTACTTTGGCAGTTTCTACTAACAAGAAAGATGGCTGTCTTTCAACCTTACCCGCAAACTTCAAAATTTCGTCAACTTAAATGATGAGAGGAAGAGGGACCACAGCACATCGTTGACGGCTAGTACGCTTCCACCTTCTCTCTCTCTCTCTCTTACAATATGCCAAATATTCCGAGAGACATATATATGTGTGGGAAAGGACCACCATAAACACGGGGTTTTTCTTGTGGTCCTTATCGTATAGGTACAAAGGCGAGAGCCTATATTAAGGCTGCAGCACGGCCTTTGACACTGGTAAATTATAGATGCTGTGTATTTTAAGCTGAATAGATGCTACATATATATATGTAAATGCGATGGCCTTTATTAAGGCTGTTATTACAAATGTTCTTTTTTTTTAAAAAAAATTTAACTGTTTGTCATTTATGTATGTATATTAGGGTGTTTCATTTTTTTTAAAGGTTCTTCAAATTCAAACCTTAAACCGAAATTCGATTTATTATCAAAAAAAAGTAATTCATGAATTTTTTCAGATTTTTTTGAGGTCATTTACCACTCGCCAATCGCCAATCGCCATTTTAATAAAAAAACTCGCACAATACATTTTTTCCTTTATAATTTTTTTTCATGACTTCTAAACTAAATTTTTTCTTGTCTAAATATTAAAGAATAATAATATCTTTGGGTTAGGTATCGAAAAATAGGTTTTTACCTATCTTCTAAGTGTGAAAATTGGAAGAAATGGACAAAAAATTGCCTAATATTTTTAAGTAAAAAAGCGAAAAAAGCAAAAATTAGGCAAGTTTTTGTCCATTTCTTCCAATTTTCACGCTTAGAAGATAGGTAAAAACCTTTTTTTCGATACCTAACCCAAAGATATTATTATTCTTTAATATTTAGACAAGAAAAAATTTAGTTTAGAAGTCATGAATAAAAATTATAAAGGAAAAAATGTATTAAGCGAGTTTTTTTATTAAAATGGCGATTGGCGAGTGGTAAATGGCCTCAAAAAAATCTGAAAAAATTCATGAATTACTTTTTTTTTATAATAAATCGAATTTCAGTTTAAGGTTTGAATTTGGAGAACCTTTGAAAAAAAGTGAACACCCTAATGTATATGTACGAAAACATATTTATTAGAGTTCACAAAATCACCATCTTGTTTTAAAAATATGATCCGATGTTTAAAACGGTTTCTCTTTTATGTACATAGTATGTATATGAATACATATGTAAGTCTTTTTTTTAAAAACGGTTATGGAGTGATGTATTTTGTTGTAGCAAATGTTGGTTCATGATATGAAACCAAAATCGTTTTATCTTGTTTCTTTTTCTTTTTGAAAACACAAATAGAAATATCTTTTTAACTTGCAACCAGTTGCAACACAACGTTTATCATTCACTATTATTTATTGTATAAAAACTGTCTCAATGTATCTCACAGAGGAATTAAATCAATATATATATCTTTTATGGAATGAAAAGGCGAGAAAGGGATGAAAAGGATAAGAAATACGTCTTAAGTCACTCAATATCGAAGGTACACTTAACGTTCCACAGCTTTGAAAAAAACACGTGGAACGATTGCTACGCCAAGACCCACGCGAGCGACCACACACGAAAGCATGTCTGTACTCGTTCACGGACAAAACGAAAATCCACGCTTCCACCTTATTACGACATTTTAGTTTCGTTTATATTGCTGTTCTTATGTTTAATCCCTGTTAAAAAAAATTTTATGGCTTTTGCAAATTCTGAAGTACGAATAAGGTGGGCCTTAATTAAGGTGGACTTTATAATTTTAATTCTTTTTTTATTTTGGAAGGTCACCCGCTACAAAACTAGTGTTTCGAAATCTGTGATGAAATACTAGTGGGCGGTGACTTGCTCTGAGTCCTTTTAGTTCTACTACTTTTTATTTATTTATTTTTTACTTCTAAGTACGGACAGGCGCCCACCGTAGGTCACGTCCACACCCTGAGAATTCGAGTCTCATGCTCTTCCGATTGAGCTAGCCGGGCATTACCAATTTTAACCACTTTTAAATTTCAAATTAGCAGAAACAACAAAACTTATCAACTTAGGTAGGCATTGGAGCAGTCTAAGATTCCTCAACGAACAGCGAGAGACAAAAATCAAATTATTATGAAAAAAAAAACTTTATAATATCAACTTTGGCTGGTTTACGAAATAGTTTTTGAGCTTTGTTTCTGCTTTTACCCTCCTGTGGTTTGGAGAGGCTGACGCAGCGAACGTTACAGTTTCGACTCCGATACAATTCACCTCGACATCCACGCCAACTCACAGGAAAGGTCAACCAAACCATTTATTTTATCAAAAAAAAATTTTCTTATCAATTTTTTTTGCGGGCTTACAGATCGATTAGAGATTCTCCTCTTTCAATAATAAAAAAACAAATTTTCTACACTTTGGCGTACCTTAGTACCCGTGTTTCCTTTTTCTTTTTGCTTCCTCCCGGTTTGGCGAGGCTGCCGCAGCGAGACCCGGGGTATCCTTCCAGATCACCGACTCGCTGCGACATCCACGCCAACACAGGAGGACAAACAAAAATTTTGAGTATTAAAAAAAAAAAACCCCAAACTTTGATCGACCACATTTCCTTCCTAGGACCTCTACTCTGGGCCACTCATTCTCCACCGGTAAGCAGGACTTCCGTGACCCAATTGTTCGCCGATCCTCAATATTATAGGGGGAGCAGTCGTGGCGAAATCGTAGTTGACTTGGATGTAAGCGCCCCAAGCCCGGGCCGAGTCCCGCACTGCCTCCTGCATTGGTTTTAAACTGTTTCAGTAGCTGGGACCAGTGCGAGGCTCCACCCACCTCTGAAGCGCAATCCCGGCACAAAGGCGATCCTAAGAAAAGAAATAATTGGTGTGGAAAACAGCCGCCCAATGTGGGAACAGACGCTTCTTGGATTCGCTGAGGAACGCGGGGTCGCTAAGCCCGTCGCCTCCTCTACAGGAGATGCCTCTGCTGTAAAAAGTTCGTTAAGAACAAAAACAAATAATCATTGTTGTTGAACGAGTAATTCGCCTCCTTTCATTGTTTCATGTCTTTAGCATGAAATGTACCGAGAGGTTTCCCATAAAGGGTTTCTAGCTCGTACATATTTCGCCCTATGGGTCTGACGACTCGACATTTCGTAAATCTACGACAAAATTTTGCATTTAGGTTTTTGCTAAAATCGCTCAGAACAAAATTTCTCTTAAAGATCTCTTGACCCGGTAGGAAGGTAACATTTCGAATGTGCTTATTATATTGTCTTGCACTTCGTTCATATGCTTTGTGCATATTTTCTGTTATAGATTCACGGATTATCTTGATCTTATCATTTCGATCTATCTGACCAATTTCAATGTCATTCAGAGCTCCTAAGCGCTTGTATTCTTCACCACAAGTATACATAGTCTGCCCAAAAAGAGCGGAATAGGGTGTAACCCCAGTGGAAGAGTGAACAGCGGTTCGAATAGCGCGTTCTATGTCAGGGAGATGCAAGTCCCAATCACGGTGATCAGTCTCCAAATAAGCTCGTATTGTAGCCAACACCGTTTGGTTAACCCTCTCAGAAGCGTTTGCTTGAAGAGAATGAAAAGCAGTTTTCATGTGTTGGATTTTAAAAGTGTCCAACACTTTTTTAAATTCTTTCAAAACAAACTGTTATTCATTGTCTGAATGGATTAACTCCGGGGTACCAAAGGTGTTAAAAACATTATTCACAAGAAACTTGACCACATTAGTTGCTGTTGCATCTCGCATGGCTTTGAGATATGTGTTACCACTTGTAAATGATACGGGTTCGAAATAAACAAGTGAAAGTTTTATTCTAAAAAATAATTACAATATTAATTCAAATTAGATTAATATAAAATACAAAATTACTCACCGTAGTTTGCACCCGACCTTCTCAAGCTTACAATTACATGTAACGAAATTGCAAATGTCACTTCAGTAAACCCAAAATAAACCAGGTATGCATACTACGTTGAGTTCACATTTTCTTCAGAGTTACACTATGAGTGACCCAATTAAGTTGAGTTCACAACATCCTCCCCTCCGTGAAGCGACCCGCTTCACCTACTAAGCCACTCTCTCATCATTGGCCTCTACGTCGAGCACGGCTAATTTGGATACTGGACGGCGCAGAACCCCTGTACTAGTCTTAACGTCGGATCTTCTGATCCCTCCATCCATACCACTGTAAATTTGTACCACCATGCCACGACACCACTGCCGCCGCGATACGTTGCTGTCACAGATGAACACCAAATCGCCTATCTTTATCGGCGATGACTTTTCACACCACTTGGAGCGTCTTGTTAACGTAGGTAAGTATTCTGATGTCCAGCGCTTCCAAAAATGATCACGCAGCTGTCGTGCGATTCGCCACTGTTTGCGCAAAGCAAGCGTTTTCTCTTTTACCTCAGCCACACATGGAGTCTGCAAGGTATTGGCTGACCCGAGCAAAAAATGCTTAGGAGTGAGCGGCTCCTCTTTATCAGCACTTACCGGAAAGTGCGTAAGTGGTCGTGAATTCACGATGTTTTCCGCTTCAATTAAATAACTATGCAGAGTATGTTCTCGCGGAGCCACCTCCTTTAGTGTTTGTCGCAGCACTTTCTTAACGCACTGCACCATTCTTTCCCATATGTCACCTTCCGCTGGATTATTTGAACAATTAAAAATCCATTCTATGCCACTTGACGCCAGTTCATCATTTATGCGCCTACAGTCAAACACCTCGGTGAATTTCTTTGCTATCTGGTCCGTCCCAATAAAATTTCTTCCGTTGTCACTTCGAATTTGAATAGGTATGCCTCGACGATTAATGAAATTTCGAATAGCCAAAATGCAGCTATCTGTTGATAAATCGTGGGCTATTTCCAAATGTATAGCCCGTACACTTAAGCACGTGAAGAGTGCTACCCAACGCTTCTCGTGACGGCAACCAATTGTCACATTGAGTGGGCCAAAATAATCGACTCCGGTATACGTAAATGGGCGTATGAACGGGATTAATCTATCTTCAGGTAGTGGTCCCGTAATTGGCCTGGCTGGCCTCACTCGTAAAAGTTTGCATTTTAGACAATTCGCTACTATGCCTCTCATCATGGTTCTCAACCGTGGAATCCAAAACTTTATCCTTATTTCGCAAATTGTAGCCTCTATATATTGGTACTTCATGAAGCAATGAAAATGGTTCATTACGAGCGTTACTAGATGTTTTGGTGGTAAAATTATAGGATGCCTGGTCCTATATGGCAGCCAGCTTGCTGCTTCAAGGCGTCCACCAACACGTAAAACTTTAAATTCATCCAAGAACGGCGTTAGTTTGTAAAGGTGGCTGTCTTTTGATAAGGTTTTTACAGCTAATATTTGATTAATTTCAGTTGCATACGCCTCTGCTTGGACCTGGATATATATCATGGTCTCTGCAGCATCCAATTCAGGGACCGACAAACCATATTTATCTTAATCGAGGCATTGCCTACGAGCTCGAGTTATAAATCGCTTAACCCACGTGGCAGTGCGTGTTAATCGTTTAAATGTAGAAAATCGACGGAAATCAAATAACTGTCTACTTACTGCAAGCAACAAAAATTTACAGCGAAGCTCTTTAGCCTCATCTGTTTCATTGTTACAAATTTCCATATTCTTAGGCCATGTTTCAAGAGGCCTCGATAAAAATGTTGGTCCATTAAACCAGCGCGATTCACTACAAATATCAATGGAAGTTTTCTAACGAGTGGCTTCATCTGCCACATTTTCATCCGTGGGCACCCACCTCCAATTTGTCGACTTTGTTACTGCGAGAATTTCGGCTACCCTATGGGCCACAAATGGCTTATATCGACGATGTTCTGAAGATAACCACTTAATGACTGTTGATGAGTCACTCCACAATACACAATCAGAAATTTCCAAGGCGTGCTCTATATAATCGTTAGCATCAATCGTGTGCCCAGCACGGCCGCTTGGAGTTCCAGGCGTGGGACACTTATTTGTTTCAAAGGCGCACAGTTAGACTTCGCGCAAATAAATGCAGTGTCGATATCATTATTTTTATTGAAGAACCTCCAATATGCGGCAGCAGCAAACGCTCTTTTTCTTCAAAAAATAATACCTCGGAATCTTTACCTCAGCGGCTCGACTTACAGTTTCACGCCATTTCAACCATGCTGAGTGAATGTCGCCGGGCAACGGCTCATCCCAGGTTAGATCACGTCTCAATACTTCACGCATTAGCAATTTACCTGATATTAAAAAGTGACTCAAAAATCCCAATGGGTCAAACACTGACATTACAATACTTAGCAGTTGTCGTTTTGTCGGACGTTTATGGCCAGACACGACCTCGGCATCAACACGACTAAATGTTAACTCATACCTGAATGTGTCGACGAATGGGTTCCAGTACATACCCAGCACCTTCTCTGACGTTGAGGCGCCTTAACCCAAACGAGTACAGCTGTAGGTCGTCATATCAGTATTACCATCCAGGGCCATAACAATTTGTGGCAAGTTTGAAATGAATTGTCGCAACTAAAACCCGGCTCTAGCATGAATCCTACGTACCTGCTGCGCTATATTTAAGACTTCTTCGATTATTGAAAAATTGTCCACAAAATCATCCACATAATGGTGCTTGGTGATAGCTTCCTCGGCTCTGGAGTATTTTTGGCTATATTGTAAGGCGTTATGGCACTTGACGTATTGAGCAGTGCATGGCGAACAAGCGGCACCGAAGGTCATCACTTGCATTTCATATACTTCTGGTGATCGGCGTTCATCACCATCTCTCCAAAGAAATCGCTTCGCACATCTATCACTTAGCTGCATCACGACTTGGTGGAACATCTCCCTTATGTCCCCACACACTGCTACTGTTCCTTTTCGAAAATTAAAAAGAACTGAGGGCAACGGCATATATTTTTGGGGCCCTTTTAGTAGACATGAATTCAGTGAGGTCCCGTTTACTTCAGCAGCAGCATCAAAAACTAACTGAAGCTTACCTGGTTTATTCGGATTATATACACCGAAGTGTGGCAAATACCATATCTTATTACTTTTTATGGCGACTTCATAAGCCGTTAGCTTTTTAGCACAATTTTTTTGTATGTAGCCATCAATGACTGTTTTATATGCAGTTGAAAATGCATCATCTTTTTTCATTTTTCTCTCAATGCCAATAAGCCTTTTCTCAGCCATACTATAGCTATCAGGTAATTTTACTTCGTCTGTGCTCCACAGTAGAGCAGCTTGAAACCTATTACCAACACGAATAGTTTTTGTTTCAACAATATTTCGGGCACGTTTATCTGCTTCGCTGCCTTACTCCAAAATTGTCAACTGAAAAATAATCTTTTACTAAATTATGCAAATTTTCATCATTGCAGGTAGAGTTTACAAATAAACATCGCGGCATAGCAGGTGATTTGCCTGTGGGACCAAATACTACCCACCCTAGCTCCGTATTGGCTGCATAAGTTCCACTATCTTTTATTTTTATTGTTTGTGACGGTATGCCCAAATGACAGTGGTCAAGACCTATAAGTATTTTCGGCGTAATGTTACAAAATGTCCTGACTAAATTCTTCAAATATTTTGGACTTCCTACCAAAGCGCTTTCCTGTAAACTTTGTACGGGTAATGATAATTTCGAGACCACATAAACGTTGCGCAGATGGCGTTTACGTAAACCAGTACCACCTATACGCAAATTAACCACAGTGCTTGACTCTTGTACGGTCTTTCCATCAAGCCATCAAGATTCAAGTTACGATGTTGACCTTCAATCTCTAATTCGGTCATAAGGGATCTATCCATGATTGTTACTGATGATCCTTCGTCCATTAGAGCATACGTGTTTACCTGTTTTTTTGGTCCATACAAGGTGACGGGAATGACACGAAATAACAATCCATTTTTTTCAATTTCATTACTGCAACTGAAAACTGCGCTGCTTGCGACCTCTGTTTGCTGCAAATTTCCGTCACGTTGTGTTGCTTCGTTTAAGTTGCTGCTAGCATCGAGTAACAGTTTGTGATGCAATTTATTGCACCCATCAACTTTGCACTGCACTCGCTGACGACAGTTTCTTGTTGAATGCCCATATTTTAAACATGAAAAACATAACCGGTGATTCTTGGCTTTGGTCCATCTTTCAGAAACGCAAAGTTCTAAAAATTTGTTGCATTCAACTGTTTTGTGCTGATCCTGGCATATAGGGCACTGAAAGATAGGTCTGGACTGACGATCCGATGCATGCAGAACGACGCGACGATGACAATCAATGTCTTGTACAAGGCATACTAAATTTGCGGCGCTGCTTAACCAATTACTGAAATCTAAAATTGTTGGATAAGGCTTAATAGCCGCTGCATATTTCGCCCTATCTAATTTCTTATTTATGGACAACTTATTAATCAACTCCTCTAAAAGTGTTGGGTTAGAAATATGTTGCTGTCCGTCCACGGATTGCAAAAATGTGCAAAGATTTTTAACTTTAGTTGGAAACGGAATTAATTTTTCAATCGCCGCATTTGAAATGGGCGAAATATCTCTAATTTGCTTTAATTGACTTCTTATTAATAACTCAGGGCGACCGAATCTAAATTTTAATTGCTACATTGCTGCACCCACATTATCTGGGTTAATAAGTAATGACTTTACAACTTCCCTAGCATCACCCTTAAGGCACCTCTGTAGACGTTGGTTATTTTCAAAATTATTATAACCGTACGCTGCGGTTGACTGGCTAAATGCATTTTCAAATAATGGCCAATCCTCTGGCTCCCCGCTAAATTGTGGAAGCTCTTGGATTTTACCAGGCGCTATGTAATTATTCGGCATACATGGAATTGCATATGGCAGAGATTGGCTGACACTTCTAATGTTATTAGGCAAAGGGTTTGTGCCGCTAGTACTAACATAGTACGGCAATGGCGGCGACGTCATTTTGTTAATCGATTCAAAACATGTTAAAATTGAGGAACCATGAGGCAAAATCGACGATGGCATGTTCATATGGGACAACGGTACATTGGGCGCTGCTACCGATGCTGGCAACTGTGACGCCACGGTGGAGCTGGCGTTGGCGAATGCGTTGGCGCATATGTTGACGCATACGTTGGCGTCGACGTCGATGTGGCTTGGGTTCTATACATGTGACTTGTTTCATCAACAAAATCAGGCATGAAGCCGCTATGCATTGATTTTAGCTGCAAATTTAGCGTTCCCAATTCTCTAATATGCTCATTTATTGAATTCAAAACTCTTACCTGATTTTGTTGAACAACGGAAATATGATCTGGAGCCACAACGACAACGACGGCATTCTCGTTGATGGATGTGGCAGTGGTTATGGCAGCAGTGTCCGTGACGTCCTCTACGGTAACCTTGGCTGGTACTTCACTTGGCGGCGGGCTTACGTTGCCAGAATCTAATGCACCCAAACTGTGGGCGTTGAGCGTGTCATCCATTTTCAATTCACAATTGAGGAATGGACTACAAGTACAAATTTCAAGAGCTACACGGCGTGGTAGCACAACTCCGAAATCAGCTTAACCCCGAATTTCTATGAGGTTTGTACGTTGCACGGCAGAGGCAACGAGACTTGCTTATTGTCTACGCACTACACGGCAAGGGCAGCGCGGTAGTACGAATAAAAGAATTGTAAATGATACGGGTTCGAAATAAACAAGTGAAAGTTTTATTCTAAAAAATAATTACAATATTAATTCAAATTAGATTAATATAATATACAAAATTACTCACCGTAGTTTGCACCCGACCTTCTCAAGCTTACAATTACAAGTAACGAAGTTGCAAATGTCATTTCAGTAAACCCAAAATAAACCAGGAGTGCATACTACGTTGAGTTCACATTTTCCTTAGAGTTACACTATGAGTGACCCAATTAAGTTGAGTTCACAACACCACTTTTCGAGCGCGGGTATTTACCCAAGAAATCAATATAAAAATTTTGGAAGGGTCACCACCTCACTCCCCATACTTGGTCTCAATTCACAGTTTGTGGGTTTGGTTTCTTTGCAAACCACGCAACTTCGTACGTAATTACGTACAAATACTGTCATCTGCGGCCAGAAATAAAATTGACGAATCCGATAGAGTGTTTTCGCTATACCTCCGTGTGCTATAGCCGGGGGTTCATGTGCGTTCGGAATTACAGTGCTAGTAAGTGCTTTTGGCACCCACATTTTCCAAGGATTTTCGTTAAGCTCGGCTTGCATGAATTGCGTTTTTTTATAAACCACTCCATTTACGACTTTCAGATCCGGTATTTTTTCAGACTGTTCCAGTACGGTTTTTATTAATTGAGAGTATTCGGGTTAAATGAACTCCGTGGTTTACATATCCAATAAACCGACTTCTTTCACATTTTGACGTTCCACCGATCGAGAAAGCATGTCTGCCACTACGTTCTCGGAACCTTTGCGGTGTTCGATATCGAAGTTAAACGCTTGAAGTTCTAGTGACCACCTTGCCAACCGCCCACTGAGATTACGCAGACTCATCAGCCATTTGAGACTGGCGTGGTCTGTAATAACTGTGAATGGCATGAGTTCTACGTACGGCCTAAATCTTTTTATTGCCAGTACGGCCGCCAAACATTCCTTCTCGGTGACACTGTATTTTTTTTGTGCACCATTGAGTTTCTGTGAATAAAATGCGATAGGTCGGTCATTTTTTTCATCGTCGATCTGGAATAGGACCGCGCCTACACCAATATGAGATGCATCGTATTGGATATAGAACCAGCGCTTGAAATCTGTGTGAATTAACACAGGAGCGGTAGTCAGAGCTATTTTGAGTTGCGTAAAGGCTTCTTTAGCTTGTTCCGACATTTGGAATTTAGGACTTTTTTTAAAGTATGACTTAAAGGTGACGATATGGAAGCAAAATTTTTCACGAAGCGCCTATATCAACCGGCAGTTCCTAAAAAACTACGAACTTCACGTGGTGATTTTGGGACAGGGATGTTGGAGACGGCAGTTACCTTTTCAGGGTCCGTCTTCAACATCCCTCCCCCAATTATAAACCTCAAGTAACTCCTTCATGCAGAACTTCAACTTTTTTAATCCTATTGTTAAGTTCGCATCCTTTAAAGACTGAGCCACTTCTTTTAACAATTTTATGTGAGTTACAAAGTCGCGAGTTATAACCAGCAGATCATCCAAATATACGAATACGTTTTGTTTCAGGCGCTGAGGAAATACTTTATCCATCAGTCTGCACAAGCGCTGCGTCGCATTGCAGAGGCCGAATGGCATGACTGAAAATTGATAAAGTGGCCTTCCTGGAATCGTGAATGCAGTACATTCCTTGCTGGCCTCCTCTAAGTCAATTTGCCAAAAAGCAAATTTCAGATCTTCGCTGCTAATAAAAACCGTTTCATATATTCGGCTGAGAATGCCCTCAATGTTCTGTATAGGGTATGTATCCTGGACGGTGCGGTCATTGAGTTTTCTGGCATCCAAACATAGCCGGTTCTTTCCTGGCTTCCTAACCAGCGTAGTTCTGTTGCTCCAAGGACTATTACTTTCTTCGATAACGCCTAGACTTAGCATCTTATCGATTTCTGCGTATAACAGTTCCTGAACCGGCGGTGATATCGGGTAATGTCTGTCTTTCACAGGCTCTGAACCTTCTTTCAATTGGATGGTGTGCTTTTCTAAGCTGGTTTTTCCTAGACCACTTTCTTCAAAAGTTTTAAATTCCATTTTCACATCTTGCACTTGTCTATCCTGCTCAGGCGATAAAACATGTTGCAAAGGATCTTCAAGTTCTTCTATATCCAAAGACGCAACTCCAAAAATTTCTGGTGCTAGCTCAAACTTTTTCCAAAAGTGCACACTAAGATAAAGTGGTTGTTCCAAAATTGGACAAATAAAAAGTTCCAAATTTCTTTCCATTGACTTATATTTCACTGGTATTTTGACTTTTCCATGTACCCAGTGAACTTTTCCTCCAGCCGTTCGTACTCGCGATACCGCTTCTTTTGGTTCCAATCCTATTCTTGACAATAATTCGCCACAACTCTTGCTCAAAAGACTCACCGACGCGCCTGTATCTAGCAAGCCACAAACTGTGATGGATCCAATATCCACTTCTGCAAAAGATCTTGGATCCCTGCAATTTACCGCTACTACGCTACTCACTACTATCTGCCTATCCCTTTTTTGCCGCTGATACCTGTTTCTAGCTTTTTTGTATTTTTTTCGTCACTTCCCGTTTTCCGCCTAATTGATCTTCCATAAAAATTCTATTTCGAACCTCATTATAATTTCTTAATCGTTCTTCTAAAGACTTATATCTTATTGACGATTTCGACTTCATTAATTGCCTATCAAAAATTTCAAACTTATCTTCTATTTCTAATTCCTGTTGAGTTTCTATCTTGACTAACCCACTTAAATCGCATTGGGTTGTTGTATCTCTGCGTTGGTTTGAGTGGAGCACGACACGCCCGCTCTGATCGCACTCTTCAAGTTTCCCCCCGAACTGGTGGGACAAAGTGGAGTAATCTCCCAACTTTACCGCATTTAAAACAAAAAATTCTTCTTTCGGTGGAAAGACAATCAATATAAGTGTGCCCTTGCTGGCAACAATTCCAACAAACTAACGTTCGCTTGGGTTGATCAGCCGAAATTTTGGCCTGTGTCAAATGAACAGCTTCTACCGTAGGGTCTATGTCTTCCTTCCAAAACATCGGAGCATTTGCCTCTTTGGTTTCCTGTAGCTCACTTACATAAGCTCTAGGCTGTATGTAACGTCCCGTAGTTGGTGGATTGACCCGCACGTCTCTGCGTGCAAGCTTAGACTCGTACTCCCGGCACTGATCGCGCAAATGGTCCACTGTATTTGTTGTCATCGGATAAACCGCTCTCGCCAAACTTTCCCGCAAATTCCTTTTTATAATTTTCACGGCGTCCGCTTCTTCAACCTGCTGGCTCAAGCGAGTACGCAATTTTTTCATTTGTTGAAAATATGAATCAATTGCTTCCCCCGGTTGTTGCCTTCTTTCGTCGAATTCCCTTAGTTTTTCGAATTCAGTTTTATTATTTTGAAACTGATGCAACAATGCATTACGCAAAGTTTCCCAGTTAGGCAATGGGTTAGTCCGCTGATAAAGCCAGAACCACTCCGATGCCTCACCTTTAACTAAACGATGGAATTCGCGAATTTCTTCCGACCATGGGCAACTATATTGATCTTGGAGACGCTCTAGCCTAAAAATAAAATCCTCGACAGTTAACTTGTCCGAGTTGCCTTCAAAAATCAAGTCCCACTGATGAATCATTATTATGAATTCGCTGTTGATCAGTTTGACCAACCAGCCTTCTATGCTCTTCGACGACTTGTTGTACCTGAACTTGAGGCGGAAATTGCCCGTGACCCATGCTAACCGCCGACTGATTCCTTAAGTCTCCATTCAACATGCCAAAAGTCGGATTGTGAGTTTCCTAATAAAAAAAATTGTCTCGATTTTTAGAGACTTGAGTTTCTACCGAATTTATCACTAAATTCCGCATCTGTCCAAGAAGATTCTCCTGTTGATCAATTCTGTTTACCATCTGACCTCTATTTTCCTGACTAGGGTGTGCCTCAACTATTAATGGTCTAATCATTTTCTCTAGTTTGGCCTTCAAAGACAATTTTGTGCCACTGCAATACTTAATGCGGAAATTATCCCACTGTGCAGAGCAGATTCGAGTTGGCCAGTAAAATTTTGCCCTTCGTCCTTTCTAATATTTTGAGACATATTAATTGTTGTTTCACAGTCAACCACTGGCATGGAGTTATGACTAAGCCCAGGACTGGGCAAGGGTACAATGCCTTCTAAAAGTGGAACTTGCAGAGTATTTTTACGTATAGCGCCAGTACCAGAATTTGTCTGATTGGTAGTCTGACCACTCGCTACGTTAAAGGGCCTATCAAGTGAGTTATTATAATTTGGAATTCCAGTTGCAGCCAAGGGCGTGTGCACTACAACCGGCCTATGTCCCCCCAATTGTTGTGTCGTTGTTGGCATTCGCCTGCCACCACCTATGGTAGCCGACAAATCGTATATACCATTTCCGCTCTGAGCGTTATTCGTTGGTAACGGAGTACGACCTAGAGGCATGGTTTCCGGTATTTGCTGAGAAGTTTTAACGGTTTTTTCCGCGACCACTCATAACTTTGAAAAAATTTTTTTAAAAGAAAAAAGAAAAAATAAAATCTGACTATGCGATTCAAATTACTTTTACGCGTTACAAAAAAAAACTGTCTGTTTACTTAATGGAATTCTAGGTGAGAGGGACCATGGGCGGTACCCGACAGGTGATTCAAGCACGTTGTTCATCGTTGTGTATTGTGTACATAAAAAAATGAGAATATAAATAAAAAATGTTTTCCCCAGGCTGGTCTGAAACTTATCTTCATTACTACTTTACTGCATTGGATTTCTGATTAGAAATATGGCTAACAGCTCATTTCCCATCAGTGACCCAATACTTGTGCATCAACTAAACAAGAATAGCAATGCCTGTGCAACGGTAGAAATTTACTATTATTCCACCGGCCACCTGCATTGCCTACCCTGAACCAGCTCCGATGCAGCATAGATGATATGTCAACCTCTATGGCCACCCGAACTAAGCCTTAAGGTGCCTCGCCTCATTGGTATTTAAAACTTCAAAAAAAAAAAACTTTCTTATTACTGTATCTTTTATGACCTCTTTGTTTCAAATTAAATATATAAATAAGCGGGCTTTAGGTCAGTTTTAATTATTTATTGGTTCCAATATTTCGAATTCCTTTGGAATTCATTTTCAAGGACTAAAAATTAAAAAATATATTATAAAAACAATTTGCACTAACACTAAAAAAAAAAAACAAATAATAATTACTTACAAAATTTAAAAAACTAAAAAGTAAACATTACATCAAAAAAACAACGAACAAAAATACAAAAACACACACTGAACAACCTAAAAACTAAGAAAAAATATTGCACTTAAAATATTGCACTTGTTTTTTGTTAGCCGTTCGGTTGTCCAATGTTTTCATTGCACTAATGTTGTTTTGCTCTTTTTTGTTTTAGCTCTGCTTTTATGTCTTTTTTGTCTTTACCAAATGTCTGTAAATATGAGCGCAGTTGTCAGTGTCTGTTTTGTAATTGATTCGTTTATGTGTAGGTGTATTAACTATGTGTAGCATCTCAAGAGTAAATCTACGCGCGTAATTATTTTCTTGTTGCAGTATTTGTATATTGTCAAAATTGGGAGAGTGTTTATTTTTGATACAGTGGGCTGCAAGTGCAGTTTTTTGCTCTAATGGTTTGTCAAGTGCTTTTTGGTCAGATTTATGCCCTGCTATTCTAGTCCGTAATTTTGTCTTAGTTGTTCCAACATATACTTTATTGCATACGTTGGATCCGTCACCTGCGCACGAAATTTGATAAATCAAATTCGATTTGTCATTTTTGTCAATTTTGCACATTGTTTGGCTGAAAACCTGTTTTAATGTATTGTCGGTCTTAAACGCAATTCTATATTCGTCTTTATTGTACATGTCAGATTTCTTGAATTTTTCGAAATAACCTGGTAAATATGTCAGTGATTTGAATATTTTCAATGGATCGTCAATTTTCACCGCATCATTTTTTCTTTTTTCTTGAGTATAGTCAGAACTTTTTTCTCATTTTCCTTGTAAAAATCTTTGTCACTAATACTAAATATTCGTCTAATGAAATTTTTCGCAGTGTTAATTATTGTCTTTTTTGGGTGTCTAGAGTAAAAATTAATCAATCGTCCAGTAGCTGTAGGTTTTTGATGCCAGTCAATTTTAATATTATTATCTTTCCTTATTACCAGTGCATCTAAATATCGAAGTTTTCCATTTTCTTCTCTTTCCAATGTAAATTTTATGCGTCTGTGGTATGCGTTTAGCTTGTCTAACGTTTCTTTAATTTTGTCTGTTTTAATTATGGTGAATAAGTCGTCTACATATTTGGTCAATATTCATGGTTTAGTGTCAAGTTCTTCTAGAGATTTGTCAAGTAATTCTTCTAATACTATGTCAGCTACTATTGGTGACGCAGGAGACCCCATTGGCATTCCTTTCAACTGCAAGAATGCTCTCCCGTCATATTTAAAATATCTGTTGTCCTTAATACAGAATTTTAGGATGTCCATAAACATATTTTTTGTCATTTTTGTATATTGTTCAATAATTGTCCATTTTCTGTTTATTATGTTAAGTGCTAAGTCAACCGGTATGCTAGGAAATAGCGAAACTACGTCAAATGAAACTATTGTTTCATCGTCAAGTATGCGAACATCTTTTAGTCTGTTTTTAAAGTCTACCGCGTCCTTAACATTGTAAATCGAGTTTTTGGTAACATTATTTAAAATCCTTACTATATATTTACATAAATTGTATGACGGTGAATTTACGGACGAACATATTGGTCTTAGTGGCATGTCTTCTTTATGTATTTTCGGTAGTCCATATATCCTTGGTGCTTGTGTAATAAGTTCGTTTTTTAGCAATGTTTCCAGTATGTCATTGCTCTTCTTTTGTAAAGTTGATGTGGGATCCGTCTTCTTTTCTTGATACGTTGTGATGTCTCTTAATAATATTCTGAAAACATTGGACAACCGAACGGCTAACAAAAAACAAGTGCAATATTTTAAGTGCAATATTTTTTCTTAGTTTTTTGGTTGTTCAGTGTGTGTTTTTGTATTTTTGTTCGTTGTTTTTTTGATGTAATGTTTACTTTTTAGTTTTTTAATTTTTTAAATTTTGTAAGTAATTATTATTTGTTTTTTTTTTTTAGTGTTAGTGCAAATTGTTTTTATAGTATATTTTTTAATTTTTAGTCCTTGAAAATGAATTCCAAAGGAATTCGAAATATTGGAACCAATAAATAATTAAAACTAAAAAACATTCTTAATAGAAAGTTACAGCGAAATTTAAAAAAAACATAAGTGTTTAACAGTGCAACACAAATGAGCAAACTGTCTTTGCGGCCACCCAACCAACCTAAAACAAAACGTTTAAAAAATTTAAATGTACTGTTGACTCACTGTCCAGTTGAGCCGTTCCTGAGATCACCTCAGCCAAATGCAATTAGTGTAGACCTGATTGCTCCCTATGCCACTTAGCTGCAGCCACCACATGAAAACTCAACCGACATCATTTTAATTTATATTGTACTGAATTTACAATGTCGCTATTTCCTTCCATCAAAACCAAGTGGCTCTCTAAGCCACTTGGCAGGTGTTACCCCAAGGTAGCGTTGCCATCCGTCCTCTTTTTTCCCGGACCGTCCTCTTTTTTTAGTGTTTTAGGTACGTCCGGGATCTTTTTTTGTTGGTGTCCGGTGTAAATTTAATGTCCGGGAAAAGTCCTCTTTTTTCCCCTAATATCCTTATATTTTCCCTTAAAGTACATATTTTTCAATCTAGCACTGTGAGTACTTGAAACAATTTTCGAATGACAAAATACACGGCGTTTTTGTATGTGTAAACGGGCCTCAATGTTAAAATAAATCGATAATTGATTACAGGTGTCATTACTACATTTGTCAGCTGATTCGTAATTCTCGTACAGCATTTGACGTAGTTTGTTTAATTTGTTATACAGGAATTTAATAAGCAGAGAATCTTTTTTCGGTAATAAATTCAATAAAAACAGTTTATTTTTTTGTAACATATAACTAGAGTTTTTCAGAAGTGAATAATGCCTAAACGAAGGTGCACGTATAACGACGAGATTAAAGAGAAATATCCTTACATCAAGAAGGGAAAGTTGGACTACGAAGTGATTTGTATGATCTGCTCATCCACATTTTCGATATCCAATAAAGGATCGCTTGATATTGCTGCACACATACTTTCACAGAAGCATAAGAAAAGCGAACAATGTCAGGCGTCAACTTCAAAAATAGACAGCGTTTTCAGCAAAATTTCTACAAAGAACGACATTCGAGCAGTTGAAGGATGCTTGGCTTATCACACCATTGTTCACAACATGTCATTTTTATCACTTGATTGCACTATGGATTTAAATAGGCTTTTATACAAAGATTCCACTCGTGCTGTAAATGCAACATGTAATAGAACTAAAGCTACAGCAATAGTGAAAAATGTATTGTCACCACTTTCAACCTCAAGACTATCGCAATTTCTTCAAAATATTCCTTTTGTAAGTATTTCATGCGATACTAGTAATTACGGAGCAACAAAGTTACTGCCAATACTTATTCAGTATTTCGATGAAAAGGATAATGGCATCAATACAAAAATTTTAAATTTTGTTTCAATTAAGGACGAAACCTCAGACACAATAACTGACGCTATCGTTTCCGAATTAAGAAATCATTCGTTAACTGCGAAATGTGTTGCGTTTAGTGGAGATAACTGTAACACGAATTTCGGTGGCCAATACAGAACAGGTCAAAACAATGTTTTCGTTAAATTAAAAATTGAACTAAATAAACAAATAATTGGTATTGGATGTCCAGCTCATATTATAAACAACACGGTTCATAAAGGCTATGATGTTTTATCTTGCGATATAGAATCGATTGTTCTAAAAGTTTATAATCACTTTTCCATTTAGACAGTTAGAACAGAGACTTTAAAAGATTTTTGTCAACAATCGGACGTTGAATATACTAAATTATTATATCATTCTAAAACAAGGTGGTTAAGTTTATATCCTGCCATTGAACGATTATTGAAATTGTATAAACCACTCAGTGACTACTTTTTAAATTTAGATAAGCCACCAATTGTTTTAAAAATATTTTTTGAAAATGAATTTAGTGAGGCATACTTATTCACAGTACATTCTACAATGTATATAATGCACAGTAACATAGAAAAAATTGAGCGATCCGATACATCACTTTTAGAAGTCAATAAAACTTTGAACGAAATTATTAATAATTTAAAGGAAAGGATTGTTCAAAACTTCGTGCCTATAAAAGTTAAAGAAATCATCAAAACAGTCAAAAAAGAGAAGCACCTGATTCCACTATTTTTTGAAGAAGTAAATAAGTTTTATGAAACAATGCAAAATTATTTGGAATCGTGGATTGCACCAATAAGAGATCTTGATATATTTAATTGGTTAAACTACAATGGTAGCAGTTTAGTAAATTGGACAGATGTTCAACCTTCGATTGAATTTTTAAAAAAATTCGAAATTTTCGTTGATGAAGAAAAGCTGTTAAACGAGCTTCTTTGCTTAAAAACATATACGCAAAATATAAAATCGGAATGTGAAGATAATTGCAACAAATTTTGGTGCGATTTCTTAAAAAAAATGAAAATATATGCGAAATAAAAAAATTTTTCAGTTTTTTTTCTGCCTTCCAGGACACAATGCAAATGTTGAACGCATTTTTTCGCTTATAAAAGCACAATGGAGGACAGAAAGAAACAAATTAGATCCATGTACACTGTCTCATATAATTAAAACTAAATATAATTTTGGAATGGAATGTCAAAAATTTTATAAATATTTGTTAACATGTGATCATGTGGTTCCGTAGATAAATATAATGTCACTGAGTAATTTTTGTAAATGCTCAAATACTACTTAGAAAGTAATTTCATTTATTTGACTTTAATGTATACCATAGTTTTCTATGTAAAACTAAAATAATTCAAACAATAATTATTTATTGAATACTTATTTTTAAAAAATCTGTAGATCGTAAGAGACGGATAATTGATAATTACTAAATTTTCTAGTCAACTGTAAATCAATTCCGATATTGTTTTAATGAATTAATCTTTCAGTTTTTAATCAATAAAGAACATTTTTTACTTTTTTTTGTTTTATAAACAAGCTTTGCGCTATTGTTTTATTACGTTTATATACGGAAAAATCTGTCCTCTTTTCGTCCTCTTTTTTATTGGTAGTTGTCCTATTTTTGTCCTCTTTTTTAGCACTCGCTGTCCTCTTTTTCCAAAATTGGAGATGGCAACCCTACCCCAAGGAGACTCAACGAGGCTCGCTTTAAGTTTGGGCGCCATTTATTGTCATAGACCCTGGTCAGCTTATCCGACTGACTTTTCCCCGCCTACCTCAAGATTTTCGGGGTGGTCCTCAACTCAGCCAATCGGATCGAGGGCGGACCAAACCATGATCTCCTCTCGCCTCAAATTGTTCCTAGCATTCCATTTTTTTTTTATTTTAATTACAACAAGAAATTTGATTATTATCCAAATTCTATTTTAATTACTATCAAAATTTCTCATTACACTAAAAAATACATTTTTTTATAAAAAGTGAACATATTTTTCTTTTTTTTTATATAAAACTGAAGTCTTAAGCTTATTTTCTTTTAGATTTTATTTGTTAACAGGTAAGTATTGCTAACTGATTAAATCATTAAAGGTGAGTATAATATAGGCAAGTATATAGTTAACAAGTAATTATTGGTGAGTAATTAACAGGTAAATAATTAAAAGGTAAGTATATGTAATTTTAGGTAATCAAAAGTAATTGCTGGTAAGTAGGGGTAAATTCTTATAGTTCAAAATCATTTTTGTTAAAATTTTAATGTTTCTATTTTTATTTTAACCCTAGGATGTTCGGCTACTTGTGAGGCGGTAAGTGAACCTGCTGGGCCTCGCGAGGCCCATATGCCATGGCCCACGTTTGTTATATTTTTGTCCAGCCTGGTGTGCCGCAGGTGGCTGCCATTGGTTATAGGTGTTGTGCATAGCTCTAGCTACGTGTATATATACATATTACATACAATTTATTACATAGGCCTACATACAGATCTACATTAATTCTAGTATGGCAGGATGCATAGGAAATTTAAATTTATGATATTTCGGTGAATAAAAGAGATATCGACAAAATTTAAAATGATTTTTGAAGGGTAAAACTAATACTTTCAGGTGACGAAACTAATTTAGGAAAAACAATTTTATTCGCTATGTAAAATAACCTCAAATATAGCCAAAAACAGTGTTTTTTGCACTTTTAGGTTAGAATATCTCAAAAACCTGACGTATAGGAAAAATTCTGGGCTCAGATTTGGATTCAGCGCATCAAAGTTCTTTGGATATGATAGGTCTGGTCTCTGGTTTTGGACTTTTTTCTATTTTTGTCGGCCTGTGTAATTGGCTGGCGGTGAACATTGTAAATCATTGCTCTATTTTCTATGTGAGCGGTCATCAATTGTGACGTCAGATTGTGAGTAACACACGACGTTTGTCCGTTTTGCATGCTGGTACGACCGCCTCGTAGATAATAAATGATACCAAGCCAGTAACATCCAAAATATTATAAAATATGGCTAGTGGTCAACAGTTTGGGTCAGGATTGCAAGAGTAGCTGCTAAGCATCAGGTCCATCGTATCAAAACCAGCTTCTCTTCGCTGTAATGCAACATTTGATACCGCTACTTTTTGTAGGTGTCGAGGTTGGATGTTTTATACTCGGTGGACAGCAAAATACCGGCATTGTTCTTTTTTGGCACATAAGAACACAACGCAACTTGTTCACTATAATAGCCAAGCAATGTCTCTTCCAACGGATGATTTCGGGATATTCCAAATTACTCCGGTACAAACCGTTTGTTGTAGAGTGGCCACAATCACGAATCTCAATGTATGCAATTCTTCAGCCAAGTCCAATGAAATAAATAAATTATCTCAATAAATTGCACGCCTAGTTTGATAAAATTTTTGTGTTAACGATAACTCGTTTTCCTTGCTTCACATCTCGGTCGTCGCCTCGCGAGGCCCAGCAGGTACACATATGATGTTACTACATAAACAGAACAGGTTTGTTCTGCGAAGTCAGCGTAAACGACCCATCTCTGGTTTTGTTACGTTCAGAAACCATGAGCGGTAGTTGGCAAGAGACCGTTTGGCACTCAGAGCTATGAAAAAAATTTGCCGACCACTTAAAGTCAAAATGGGCCTCGAAAACCCAGCCGAACATCCTAGGGTTAAATAGCTTTCAAAATTTCCTACTGGGTATTTGGCGCCAGATATCGCAGAGAAGGTAAGCTTATTTGTTTACGTCAGGTAAGTATTAACCGCAAAAAAAATATCTAAATCTTTACCCTAATTTCCAGCTTCAATTCAACTGATTCATCCCCTTTGGTTAAATTGGTGATGAATTTTAAATTTATATTCTTTTCTTTTACTCAAAACTATTTTAAATTATACTTTTTCTTTTTTATAATTTTAAGTTTTACTGAAAACTATTTTCAATTATACTTTTTTTTATAATTTTAAGTTTTCCTGAAGTCTAATCTCTATTTTATTTTATTTATTTTAATATATCTGTAAATCAAGTATGCTTGCGTTACGGCTATCTTTTACCAGGTGCTGTTGCTGCTGTTATTGCATATGCTGTTGCAGTTTTGTTGTTGTTGCAGTTCTGCTGTTGTTGCTGCAGCTGATGCATTTGCTGTTGCTACGCCCCTTGCTTATGTTGCAGTTTGGTTGTTGTTGCTGTTATCGCATATGTTGATGCAGTTGCTATTGTTTTCGCTGCATAGGCTGATGTTCCAGTTTTGTTGTTGTTGCTGCACTTGTTGTAGTTGCAGTCTTGTTGATGTTGCTGCATTTGTTGTTGCTGCACTTGTTGTCGTTGCAGTTTTGTTGTTGTTGCTGCACTTGTTGTTGTTCCGCTGTTGTTGCTGCAGCTGATGCAGTTGCTGTTGTTATCGGTGCTGCCTCTGGTTCTGTTTAGTTCAAATATTTTTATTCCTTTTTTTTTTATTTTAAGTAAATCTTTTTATTTTTCATCTTATGTTTAAGTATTTCTAAATTTTTCTTCTTATTTTACGTGAGTCTTTTTATTTTCTCTTTTTCTTTAAAATTTTCTTTTATTTTTTTTTCTTATTTTACCTTTTTAGTTTTCATTATTTTTTCTTTTATAAGTTTCTTTTCAGGTGGTGGTCTGTCATAGTAGTTACTTCTGTTGATCCTGGAGTAACTATGTTTGCTATATTAATCACTCATCGGTTAAAGCAATAAAAAAAAGGAGATGGCTGTTTTCTGTTGTGCTGTAGCGGCGAACCCTTCCGCTGTTTTTCCTGTAATTATCGCTTTGCATACAAATTATTTTAAGACAGGTGCGCCCACTAATGCAGCTTTTTACTGATTGAAAGAAATTAACTCCTCATCCTCTATTTTAAACTTTGCATTCTTTTTAAGTAAATCTGAAAGTGGTTTTGCAATAAGTGCGAAATTAGGGATAAACTTTCTAAAATACGAAGTGAGGCCCAAGAATCGTTGAAGCGATTTCTTGTCCTTCGGCTATGGAAAATTCTGAACTGCTATTGTTTTTTCATCTGATGGTTTTACTGTCGAATTTTCCACTATATGTCCTAAAAATGTAACTTTGTTCATCAAAAACTGACTTTTTTCCCCACTTTATTTTTAGGCCATACGACTCTGCAACCGATAAAACCATATTTAATTTTAAAATACCCTCCTTCTCGTCTTTTGATGGTATGATTATGTCGTCCATATAAAGAGCAATGGTTCCATGCTGTATCAGCTCCCTGAAAACAGCATGAACGTATCGACAGAAAACTGCAGGCGAATTGGAAATGCCAAATGGTACATATAAAAACTTGTACTGGCCGTTGTGTGTCACGAAAGAAGTGTACTGGGTAGATTACTCTTCGACTGGAACATGGAAAAATCCGTTGCGTAAATCTAGCGTAGTATAAATACTAGCTTTCTGCAGCCTCTGTATTACGTCATCGATTCTTGCCATCGGAAAATTATCACGTAAAATCTTCTCGTTTAGTTTCCGAAAATCGCAACACACTCTTTTTGTGCCGTCCTTTTTGGAAACGAGTACTACTGGTGACGCGTATTCTTCTTCCAACCAATCATTAATCTGTCGCTCGACAGTACCTTGATCTTCGAATGATAATCTTCTTGGTCGGTGAAATACTGGAATGTCATCCTTTAGAATGATTTTCATTTCTACTGGCGATGGTTTAGTCTTCTTTGGCAAATAATTTTTTATCAAATCTTTGATTTTCGTTTCATCCTCCATACTCAAGTGTGAAAAATCTAATACTTCGTTGCAGTTCGTATCCTCAAATGATGTTGACTGACAGATCTGCTCGAACTCACGTGCAAGTATGGATAAATTTGAGCTGCTAAATTCCTCTTTATTTGCGCTTTCACTTTCTTCGCCGCTGTCAATACACTTTTCGAAAACTGCACCTTCAGAATTAATTTCGATATCGACCAGCTCTAGAATATTGTTTCCTAGTACTGCTGAGTACAAAATATCTCGCTCTCGTGTTACATGGAAATTTACTTCAAGAGTGATTTCATCAATCTCAATTGGGATGGTGAAATTTCCAATTGTGGTTATTCATCTACCTCAGATTCCAATCAAGCTTTTTGTCGTTGGGTCCAACTCGATGTCACCCATCATCATAAATGCATCATAGCGGATAGCACATATATCGCTACCAGTGTCGATCAATGCTGACACTATAAATCCATTGATTTCAAAATCTTTAAAGATACGGTTGCACTCAAACGACATTGCTTTTGAATTATTATTTTCTCCTGTTAGAATATGCACATTTCTTTTTTCTGGCTTAGCAGGTTCTGTCTTAGTGTTGGTCTTGCACTCAAATGAACGATGCCCTTGTTGATTACATTTAAAACATGTAATGCTTGCCGCTCGACACTCTCTAGCAAAATGACCTTTACCACCACACTTAAAACATTTTCTCTCTGTGTCCTGGCTGACTTGCTGCTGATTTAAATTTGATCTTTGTGGATACCGTTGGGCCTCTAGATTTTGATTACTGCATAGAAGATCCCTTCACCTTTTCGTTAACACTTGATACAGCACACTTTTGTTAAATTTGTTAAAAAAATTTATAATTTTAATTCTTTTCTTATTTTGGAAGGTCACCCGCTACAACTATAGCTTTTGCTGACGATATGGCATGTACTTTTAATAGTATTTCTGTGTTTAGCCTAGACTGTGATATAAATCATGACTTAGAACTTCTTAGGCACTGGTTTGCATCACATAAGCTTGTTTTGAGCAACAAGACCAAAATAGTGTACTTCAACGCATCTGGAAATGAGTTGTTTTTACCCAAGTTTACCTTTCATTGTGCAGGATGTAAAAAATATTTTATTAATAAGGATTTTTGTAGCTCTTCCTGTCATACGGATTATATAAAATGATTCTTATAACTGTTCCACTAAATGTTTTCCAATTGAATGTGTTAAATCATTTAAATATCTTAGCTTACTACTTGACTGGAAGATGAACTGGTCAGATCATACACTAGCCCTTAAAAGGTATCTGTTGGGTGCAACCAGATAGCTTTTTTTTTTAAAGACTTTATGTTCTAAGAAATTACTCACTTCTATTTGCCATGGTATTTTCCACTCAAAACTACAATATGGTTTGGTATGTTGGGGAGGTACACATGCAAATAAAATTAATACATTACTTATTGCACAAAATCATGCTATTCGTATTATCTGCAATAAAAGAAGGTTGGATGCCAGCTTTCCTTTGCTCCAAAACTTAAAAATTTTCCCTATTAAGCACTTATATTATTATAAGGCAGTGATGGTGATGGCCTTTTAAAGCTTGCGTGTCATACATTTTTTTATATATATAATAATATGACGCGTGCCGTGAAAATAAAATAAATACAAGGCCTAATATGTTTATGTAAATAAATTTAAGAACCAATGTTTTTGTGTTAAAAAATTAATGTTTAAAAATTAATAAAAAATTTAAATATAATATAGTTGTAATCAAATAAAAAAATCAAAATTTTAATATAATAAAATAAAGAATAACTTTCTTAAACCATATGGAGAGCACGCCGAATTTCAAAAATATGTGGCTGGCAACACCACAATTTCGAAAAATAAATCATAGCATGACTTTAGGCCGACGGTCTAACGGCTATGGCAGCAAGCGAGAAAGTGACAAAAGATGACAAATGGAATATGCGCACTCTGTACACCTCATGACAAGTCCCTCAGTAGCTCAAGTGTTAGAGCGGCCGTCGCAAAATATGCAATTGCAATGCATGAACGGTCAGGGGTTCGAGTCCATGTACAGAATTAACCGAACTGGTCTGATGAGGCTATTGGTAATAGCCGAAACATGTCACCAATTACCAGGTTAAAATTGTTCCATTTGTTATCTTTGTCATGTTTGTTGAAAAATAGCATTGATCAATAAGTAAAAATTTACAATATTGGTCTTTGCTTAATGACTGTAAGTTCGATTAAATAATGTTTAATTAAAAAAGTAGATTTTTAAAACAAATATGCATTTAAAATTTTTACTTAAAATCGTAAAAATTTCGGGTGTCATTAAAATTCTCTCTCTGCCATAGGTTCGCCATCACTGTTATATGGTTCTAAAATTATTTTTCAATAGATCTGATTATTTACTAAACAGAAGCTGTGATAATTATAGTTTAAGAATGAATAACCCAAACTTTGCTAGAGTTCCCCCTCACAATTTAAATCTATTTTTATCCTTTTATACCTGTGCTGCACCCAGACCCGTACCTACCATAGGGGCAAGGGGGGAGGGCTTAGCCCTTCATTTTCCCCCCCTAGCGCTTCATTCGCCCCTAGCATTTCATTTGCTCTTCACGCGTTTTTAGGAAAACGTCAAAAACAAAAGCAATTAGAAAATTATTTTTATAGTTTATACTACTTAGGTTTAAAGTTTATTTTTTTTTTTAACAATAACAATTTAAAATAGCTGTACTCTGCGATCTTTCAGGGCATTGAATCTTTTTAAAATCATATCTATATCTATAGACTCAGGACGTTTGTGCTCGAAAGCCAGGAACGATAAATTATTCAGCGTGTCAGTCAACTTGCCTATTCGTTGTGGCCGTATAATTTTTGTTAATGCCGAAAATGACGATTCGCATACTTCCGTTCCAGCCGGGAAAGTTTCGATGATTGCAAAAAGATTGTACACTTTTTCCATTTCTTGACGCACCTTATACAGCTCCGTCAGCACCACCGTCTTAATTTTTTTTTTGTTCCGGCTTTTTAAATTTGTTTAATTGATCATTCTCCGAACGAATTCTATCTATATATTCTTTGGCAATTTTGAGCTCAATTTCACTTGGTAACTGGATGCCCAAATCGGCCAATGGGTGCAGCTTTTCCAAATCCATTTCATCAGCTGTGAGAATGCCATTCTTTGCAACAAAGCGATTGATCATTTCAATTAATACGATATCGATTGTTTCGTAGAGAGTTGATTTCAGCATGATGATCGATTCGCTTCGTTCACCCAGTGTTTCTTCAACAACTGACTCTTTCAGCATTTTTGACTGCTGCCTATTCCGAATTGGACAATTTGAGGCGTGAGCTGATTCTGTGGGCTTTAATTGTTCCAACAGATCTATCGTTTGAAAATACTATTGATCGAAACTATTTTGTGATCTCATTTTTTCAAGCATTGTAAAAACAGCTCTAATGAGTGGCATAGCATCTTTGTATCGGCCTTGAATCGCTTTCGTTACTGGTTCAATTAATTGCAATAAATCCTTCCTTCACGTGTGACAAACCGACTGCTATTGCTAAGTCATCACCATCAAATCGTTCGCCAACTATTTGAGGCAAAGTATTCATAATATGGATATAGTTTTCAAAGATGGATTTAGAAGCACGTAAATGGCACAAAAAATAATATTATTTCTCATATACTTTTTTCTATGTATTTTGGGGCGTAGATTCCCAAAATAACATTCATTTTTTTCTTCTTAAGAATCGTTTTCGAGATATCCACAAAAAAAATATACATATGTATATACATACATATGTAATTAAAAAAATAAGAAAAAAACAAATATGCACCGTCTCAAAAGTCCAAGCCTAAATTTAACAGCACTATTGGATTTATCTTTTATATGGAACAATTGAACATATAAGACAATAAAATATCTTTTACGAATTAGTTCCTTATTTAATTACAAAGTCAACGGCCTATATGCGAGAATGCATGAAAATATGGAAATTACCCATTTTCATTGATTTTAGAATAGCACTCACAGATTTTTTCCGACTTGGACAAAATTACACTACAAATATTTGTAAAATAATATTTTTGTGTTCAATCGAAGTAATTGAAATTTAGTGACTTTTAAAAACTTTGAACTTTGATCGCTTGTAACTCCATCCAAAATTTTTCAAAAAAAACGTTATATATAGTAAAATTTTTATTGCCCCCCCAAGCAAAGTCGGGTAGTTACGGGCCTGGCTGCTCCCAGACTTTTCAATAGTTTACCTTGCAATGTTCGTTGTATTCGTAACAATAATATGTTTCTGAGAGAAGTGAAATCATGGCTCTTTAGTAATCATTTCGATGTTATTGGCTCAATTATCTCTGTTCAATCATAATAACTTTATCTGCATTATGTTAAATTAATCAGCTTTTTACCTCAAATTAATGTAAATATATAACGTATTGGACTATTGTGAGTTATTTTTGTTTACTTCTTCATATTTCTATAAAATTTATATATAGCATAGTTTTCGTTTTTAAGACCCCACGTATTTATTAACCCTAGGAGGTTCAGGGATTTTTTGGCTCTAACAGGTACAACTAGGTCTGTGCAGACCTATGTGGGATTTGTATAGGCAGGTGTACTGAAAGTATGGGTAAATGTGCTAAAAGCTCAGAAAAATAGGTTCTCCGTCACCGCTTATAGGAAGTCATGAACGCATTCGTCTCTAACACGCAAAACAAAAAAGTTATGCACACATTTATATTTAAAGGTCTGTACAGACCTGGTTGGTACGTATGAACCATTTCGTTTTTAAACATGACCCACTTCGTTTGTAAACACGAATAAAACCGAACATAAGCAAATAAGCGGTCTGATTTTGTGCTTTTTAGGTTCTCCGTATCCTCTTCTAGGAAGTTATGGACGGATTCTGCTCTAACAAGCAGAACAAAAAAGTTACACACAGATTTATTTACATAGGTCTGCACAGACCTGGTTGGTACGTATGAACCATTTCGTTTGTAAACACTAATAAAACCGAACACAAACAGATATGCAGTCCGATTTTGTGATCATTGGGTTCTCCGTAGCCGCTTTTAGGAAGTCATGGACGGATTCGTCTCTAACACGCAAAAAAAAAAGCTATACAAACATTTATATGCAAAAGGTCTGCACAGACCTGGTTGAACCTCCTAGGGTTAATTATGTTAAAATTATAATTATTTATTTAGGAGTATATATCTGCATCCGTCACTAGTTCTTTACGAATTACAGGATGTAGAGTTAATCAGTCTTTTTTTACACAAGTTTATTGTATTGAGTAATTGCGTTATATTATTCTGTTAAACTTAAATGTTAATTTTATAATAACTATGTTTTAAGACTGAAATAACAAATAAAATTGAGTTGAATTGTGTCTAAGAACTTGAGAAATTGGTCTTTTTGCGCTCCACAATTTACAAACGGTCAATACCTTGTCTACTGATAACAGACCACACAATAAAGCTAAAACGGTGTTTTATTCATTTTACTATATGAGGCGTCCATTTGCAAAACCGGCCCAGTGCAAAAAAAATAAATTTTTGAGATATTCTCATATATCAAAATCTGGATCATGCTTAATCGTTCTACTATGTTTTTAGATTAAAAAAAAATTTTTTGACAGATATATAAAATTTTTTAAATTTATTTTGATGATTTGGTTCCAAAACCGGCCAAGTGCAAGAACTTGGTTTCAAAACCGGCCAAGTGCAAGAACTTGGTTTCAAAACTGGCCAAGTGCATGAACTTGGTTTCAAAACCGGCCAAGTACATGATAAAATTGGAATTATTTCGAAATTAAGTTGTGAACCTATATATGAGGCGCTCAGTTGCAAAACCGGCCAAGTGCCTTTTTCTTACTTTTGAAAAAAACAACGAAAAACGTTTATCTTCATCTATGTTCATTGAAAAATTAAAAAGTATTTCCCACATAATAGCTTATAAAATTTCTTACTCAAAACACGTCAGATCAGACTTTTCTAGTTTCATCTGCCGATGTTTTTGAGGAAACAATTTTGCACTTGGCCGGTTTTGATCCATGGAACATGCACTTGGCTGGTTTTGATACAGAATTCAACAAGATTTGCTTGAAAAAAAGTGCACTTGGCCGGTTTTGATACCAAGGTACTACACTTGGCCGGTTTTGATACCAAGGTACTGCACTTGGCCGGTTTTGATACCAAAGTACTGCACTTGGCCGGTTTTGATTTCAAGGCCTTGAACTTGACTGGTTTTGAATACAATTCAATTGAAATAATATGTAAACGTGAAAAATATTGTAAGAGTCACCGAGGTGAGTGAAAATTGCGAATTTGTAGTTTGCGTGCGATTTTTAACGAATTCCACTATAATACCTATAAGTCACGTTGGTACAAGAGCTTATTGCACATAACTACGTTTTGCGGTGCGTGCGAATTTTGGATTTTATTGCTTTAAGGATATTTTCCTCGTTCTTTGGAGTATCCCGGAGGTAGTCACTCCATAAGTGACTACTCATCGAGACGGTTCACTCCGAGTCACTTTGGGTCACTTGGAGTTACCAAGGTGAGTGAAAATCGAGATTTTGTAGTTTGCGTGCGATTTTGAAGGAATTCCACTATAACACCTATAGGCCACGTTAGTGCAAACTCTTATCGCACATAACTACGTTTTGCGGTGCGTGCGATTTTTGGATTTTATTGCTTTATGGATATTTTCCTCGTTCTTTGGAGTATCCCGGAGGTAGTCACTCCATAAGTGACTACTCATCGAGGCGGTTCACTCCGAGTCACTTTGGGTCACTTGGAGTTACCGAGGGGACTGAAAATCGCGATTTTGTAGTTTGCGAGCGATTTTTAACGAATTCCACTACAACACCTATAGGCCACGTTAGTGCAAACTCTTATCGCACATAGCTACGTTTTGCGGTGCGTGCGATTTTTGGATTTTATTGCTTTAAGGATATTCTCCTTTTTTTTGAGTATCCCGGAGGTAGGCACTTCATAAGTGACTGCTCATCGAGGCGGTTCACTCCGAGTCACTTTGGGTCCCTTGGAGTCACCGAAGTGAGTGAAAATCGCGATTTTGTAGTTTGCGTGCGATTTTTGTAGAATTGGTCTATCACACCTATAGGCCACGTTGGAACAAGAGCTTTTCGCACATAACTACGTTTTGCGGAGCGTGCGATTCTATTTTTATTTTTGCTGATTTCGTTACATTGCTTCCTGTCTTCAGAGGACGACGATATACTTAATTTTAAACAAATCCACTAAAATTCAAAAATCGCACGCACCGCAAAACGTAACTTATTTGCGATAATTTCTTGTACAAACGTGGCTATAGGTGTTATAGTGGAAATCTTAAAAAATCGCACGCAAACCACAAAATTACAATTTTCACGTGGCCTATAGGTATTATAGAGCAATTCTACAAAAATCGCACGCAAACCACAGATCGCAATGTTCACTCAATTCGGTGACTCCAAGTGACCCAAAGTGACTCGGAGTGAACCGCCTCGATGAGTTGTCACTTATGGAGTGAATACCTCCGGGATGGCCGGTTTTGCAACTGGACGCCTCATGTGTCAAATCTCAAGTACTTGGCAGATCGAAACAAATTGCACTAAACCGTTTCCTCTATTTAGAGAGAAAATTTCAACGAAACGATGAATTCAAACGCCGCTACAAAGAAGGCATCCATGAATATTTTTCGCTTGAACAAATTATTCCTGCAGTAACCAAGGAAGAGGATCATCATACTATTACTGTCGATAACAAACCGTCAATTACTTCTTGTGTATTGCCACATCATGCTGTATATAAAGAAGACAGCCCAACAACGAAATTCCGTATCGTATTTGATGGCTCTTTTAAAACAAGGAATGAAAGGTCACTCAATGTAAAGGTCCCACACTTCATAATGATTTACCAGCAGTAATATTAAATTGGAGGAAATACAAGTATGCTTCTACAGCAGATATTCAAAGGATGTATCGGTGTATTGACATGCACCCCGAAGACTCTTAGTATCAGCAAATCTTATGGCGAAACGAAGCAAATTTAATTCAAGAGTATTGTCTTACAATGATCACTTTTGCAACTGCATCAGCTCCATATACTGCAATCCGAGTTCTACTCCAGCTAGCTGAAGACGAAGGACTATTATATCCTCTAGCAGCTCATATATTAAGACACGAAATTTATGTGGACAATGTATTATCTGGAAATTATAAGGTATAAAATGCAGAAATCATTTATCAACAACTTACAAAGGTATTACAGTCTGCTGGTATGGAACTGCGAAAATGGAGCAGCAATTCAGCTGACGTACTACGCGAGATTCCAGATGAATATAAATCAAATAGTAAACTTTTAGAATTAAACTGTCATGAAACAGTTATGACCCTAGGCATGTATTGGCAACCGTTTTTAAATTTAAACTAAAATTTGATATCCTTACTTCCAGTGGCGGATTAATAGATTAGGGGGCCCTAAGCACAGCGGCTGCGTAGGCCCTTTGTTGCTTGAATTTTGAAGGATGAAAATAAAACTAACCGAAATAAATTTTTCATAATAAATAAAGTTTATATTAAGTTAGATTCTATTTAATTTACAGTAGGTAATTTTAGATTTAAAATATTCTTTATCTTGCTTTATTCAGAGCAAACTCCGAGATTACATCGCCAAAATTTGTCTGAAGAAGTATGTCAGCCTCAATACACATTATTGCTAAAGAATTAAGCTTGTCTTGGCAAATTTTTATTCTTTGTGGATTCTCTAATCTTTTTAATTGCGAGAAGGCTCGTTCAGCCGAGCAGTTTGTGATCATTAAACTGTGAAATATTCTAAATGCCACTTCTATGTTTGGGAAAACGCACTTCCATTTATCATCAGTGTTTATTTTATACAAATTAGAATGAGTGATATTTATTTCCGACGGCTCGTATTTCACCCGAACATATTTATGGAAATGATTCAATTCGCCAAGGAAATTATTATCAAAATCTTCCGGGTAGGCCGTTAAAAGCGATTCAATATCTTTTTGATATTCTGTACGTGACTTATCAAGATCAACAAGGAATGAAAATTTTTTTGAGACGTCATTGTATACGTTACCTTTTATTTGCATTTGAAAAATAAGTGTGTCAATATTAACATTTATCTCTCGGACTCAAATCAACTTGAGCTATATTTCCATCATTTACTTGTTTCTTCCTAGTACGTGCCCGAGCTTTCTTATATACTCCGTCAGGAGAAACTTTTTTTGCCTCACTTTCAAATCTTTCAAACTGATTTCTCTTTTCAGCTAAACAATCAGATAAAGAGTGATATAAATCAGCACACGTTTCAAGGTCTAATTCTTCTTTTTGCAGCCCTTTACTGGTACATCGAAAACCTTGAAGAATATCATTCCAAAAAATAAGCATAAATACAAACTCAAACTCTTGCATTTTGCTCGAATATGAAAGAAAAAATAAAACACGTTTTCTAAAAAACGCTAGAACAGAAAAGGAAGCGGGGGCCCCAAGCACGTGGGTGCACCAAGCACGTGCTTGTTGTGCTTATACGCTTAATCCGCCACTGCTTACTTCACCGACCGCTAAAATAATTTTTGAATCGGTATGGTCTTGTAAGGTACAAAAAAGTGATCAAGCGTACAAAACTCTTAAATGGGATGAGCTTATACCAGCAGACCTTAATTTCCAATGGCAACAGTTTTTAGAATCATTGTCTATAATAAATTGCATAACGGTACCAAGATGGATCATTATTGGCATATGCAGCCAACATCTACCTGCGTTTAGAATGTAATGATGGTAGAATTTTCACAACATTACTAACTGCCAAAAGTAGAATTACTCCTACAAAGCCTTTAACGATTCCACGGATCGAATTGTGCGGAGCAGTTTTAGCCACACGACTAGCGGAATGGACACAAAGATCATTCACAAAATCAAACTTTCTAATCTTCTACTGGACAGACGCTACTGTGGTGCTGTATGGGATAAAGGGCGATATCAACTGTTGGCAGACTTGGGTGTCAAAAAGAATCACTAAAATCAATCAAGTATCTTCACCAATACAATGGGGTCATGTCGTTACTCAACAGAATCCGTCAGATTGCGCTACGAATGGACAAGCAAGAAAAAAGATTACTGGCCGCAATTTAATGCAAATGATTTGCATATCCATGAAAAAACTGCTGAAGTTAAACAAATTAAAGTAGATTTTTCAATTTGGGAAGATTCCGTCATATTTCGTTATTCCTCTTTGAATAAAACATTCCGCATTTGGTCATATATTTTCCGCTTCGCTTTCAATATTCGAATAGAGCAACCAACTCGCCGTAAAGGTCCTCTATCCATTACCGAATTACAACAAAGTCTTAACAAAATAGTAAGAACCGTGTAACAAGAGGCTTTCATCACTGAAATAAAATGCATCGAGTTGAAAATTGCCCTACCAAAGGGGAGTAAACTTACAAATCTTACCCCTTTTCTTGATACGCATGGAGTCTTACGCGTACGTAGTCGTATTCAAAATGCTAACCTGTCATTTTCTCAAAAACATCCAATGATTTACCAAGCTGTCATCATTTTATTATTCTAATAATCGACGAAGCGCATCACGATACTTACGAAACAGATTTTGGATAATTAACGCACGACGTGTCGTCAGGCAACGATTACGAAAATGCCTAAAATGTTTTCGTAACAAACCAGAACTTGAAACACAACTCATGTGTAATCTTCCGTTTCATCGAGTCAATCCACCTCATCGCCCTTTCTAGCCACTGGTGTGGATTACACAGGAGCTGTTGAGCTCAAATCATCAAAATACCAAGGTAATACTATTTATAAAGGCTATATTGCAATTTTTGTATGTTTAGCAACCAAGGCAATCCATCTGGAAGCTGTGACTGGACTTTCAACAGAAAATTTCTTATTGGCTCTGCAACGGTTTATCGGACGTCGAGGTATCTGCAAAGATATCTACAGTGATTGTGGAACCAACTTTGTTGGTGCCAACAAAATATTGCAGATGAGTGCAATTAAACAAGACATCTTACCAAAACTCACAAGTCAAGGTATTCAGTAGCAGTGGTAAAATACCAAATGAAACGGATGATCAGCGGAACGCGGCTCACATACGAAGAGCTATCAACTTTACTTGCACCACGCATTGAATCGTGCCTAAACTCCAGACCACTTTGTCCACTCACAACTGATCCCGAAGATTTAATGGTACTTACACCTGGACACTTCCTGGTAGGGGATTCGCTTCTTGCCCTTCCAGAGTTTTCGGTGAATAAGGTCTCTTTAACTACAAATAATGCTAAAACAATTTCGGAAACGATGGACTTCAGATTGGCTATCCCATCTACAAAAATGTCCAAAATGGTGCAAAGAGAATGAACACTTGCAGTTGAACGACCTTGTCATCGTGAAAAAGGAGCGGTTGCCACCGAATGAGTGGAATTAGGGTCGTATCATAGAGCTTCATCCTGGGAGAGACAAGCTGGTTCGAGTCGTCACCGTCCGTACCCCTCATGGAACTTACAAGTGTTCTATATCGAAACTTTGCCCATTATCGATACCTAGGTATACTCCAGAAAATTAATATGTAACTTAAGTAACCACAAGTTTAGCACCTCTGTACACTTTCTCCATAATAGAATATTCCTTTGTGTGGTAATGCATGTACGGCAGTGTTGTCGTTTTGGAATTTTTGACCGCAGTGAAAATTCCGAAAAATTCTGGAAAAGTGAAGTATTCGCAGTGTTTTAAAAACAAAAGTGCAGTGAATTTCGCAGTGTTATAAAAAAAGATATTGTTGTACTATATTTTTTGTAACATAAAAAAAACACATTTTTTCGATATATTATAAATAACATTTGATTATTTGTTAAAATTAAATATAATAAAAGTTAAATAAATCACCTTGTGTCTTTTTGTGCCTCCTTGGCATAATTCAGTACTTTTTTAAAAATAATAATTATAAAGCCTGTACGTACTATGTACACATTATTCAAAATAAACTAAAAAAATAGAAAAATACGACAAACGACTATTTGTTGTACTTTGATAGTAATTCTCTTGATGGCACCCAATTTTTAAAGTCTTCATTAGGAATCGATCCTTTTATGAGCATTATCGAATTAACCGTCTCTACTTACAGACGATTCCGAGTGGGATCTTTTATTTGATTGGTTAGTGAAAAAATTTGTTAGGTGGATGCGCTACTGTGAGGTAGGCACAATAGTGCGCCAACAAATTTTTTTAAGCCAAGAAACATACTTTCGCCTAAAGCGTTTTTCAATGAAAATATGGCGTGCCAAAATTCTTCCAGATTTTTTTCTTCTGGTAAATCTGTCAGAATTAAGAGCCTCCATTCAGCTTTGACATCATCTAATTCATCATTATTTTCCAGGTTAGGAAAAAGCAGAATCAATGGCAACAAGCTTTCGCCTAGCGAAACCGGACTTAAAGATTGATGTGATTTTAAGACAGGATCTTCGAAATTTATTCTTTTTAGCACTTGTTTGAATAAAATGATATAAAATTTTTGACAATTCTTTTTCATTTCGGTAGTTTCCTCCTCATTTAACAAACCATCTTGAATCATTATATTGGCTCTCGGGCCAAGGTTTATAAATGGAAAAATCATCAAAATTAATTTTATTAAGTGAATTTATATCAATTGAACTTAAATCTAAGAAATTATTTGCAACGCTTTTAAAATATAGTTTTAAAGATGCCAGCAGCACATGAAAACGTGGCGTTTCTAACTGGAACTCTAAATTAATTTTGTTAATTTGATTTAATGCAAATGCCAAAAAATTTAAGTAACATTAATTTTTCTTAGTTAGACGTGCAGAAATTTTTGCTGCAACGTCATTATCTTCAAATTCGTTGCATTGAAAGTAATGGGTCAATGCCGGCCATTGCTCTAATATGCGCTGCATTGCAGCCTCTAACGATAACCAGCGTGTGTTTGCTGTTTTTAAAATTTTGTGTTTTTTTACTTCAAAACAATTCTGAAATTCTTTGTATTTTATTTGACGTTTTGAACTGTGCACAAAAAACATATAAATGCCTCGTTCTAAACATTCGACTTCAGTAGGAATCGCTTTCGAGTCAGCTGTCGAACACAAATTCATAGAATGGCAAACACAGCCAATTACATATAAATATGGATTTATTTCTTTAAGCAAAGTTTGGACTGCGCTTATACTACCCATCATTGTGGAAGCATTATCTACCGCAAAGCCTATTATGTTTGTAAAAGGAATTTGATATTTTTTAAAAAACGTTGCAGCGAAAATCGATTTAGAGTCGCTTTTGTTCAATTCAATTAAGCTCAGAAAACGATCTCGAATTTTACCTTTCTGCTGGTCAAAGTAACTGGCGACTAATGCCAAACATTTTGATGAACGTCGTCTCGTCAATTATTAAGGAGAAATGGTTTTTCATTAAAATATCACTCATAGTCTCCATACAATTATTTGCCAATAAGTTTACTGTTTCAGTAGCTTTTGTTTTACCACATTTTAATTCTTTAACAACTTCAAAATCTTTTCCAATACACTGAAATAGTTCTATTATTGGTTTCATAATTGTAAATACATGTACATGTATATGTACATAAAAAAATAATTATTTTTAACTCGGCGGTTTTGACGTTACGTATTTTTGACTGAAACTTGTCTAATTTTCTAATATCATCAATTTGTGGCTAAGTTTTAACGTTATTTTCTTTTCTCTTATGAGCTTCTCCTTCACTATGACGTTTTAAGTTTGTAACATTGTTATCTAAATATTTCACGCAAATCTTACAATAGCTCTTGCCTTCTTTGCACTCCAGCCACTTGTATTCCGACAACCATTTTTCTCGAAATTGTTGTTGAAATGGTTTCTTTGTGTTGCAGCTTACTGATGACGTTGACGGCACTTCAACAAATTCATCAGAATTTCCAGTATCACCAACTTCAACAACGCAACAGGAACAAAATCTTCAGCACCAAAAAATTTGTCACCAGCAACAACATCCTCAACAGCAACAACCTCATCAGCAATCCCTTTGTCAACAGCCACAACTTCCTCAATACATTTGCTTGAAATTGCATTGCTATAATTAAAAAGCACATCATAAATAACTTATAAGCCCACTTTTAGGCTAATTTTAGTTTACTGGCTAATCTACAACAAGAATAATTTACTGACACTTTATTTTGACTGGGACTCCCTTTTTCTTTTAGGCGCTTGCCACCACATGGTAAGAAATAGCTGCAAGAAATAGCAATAGAAAATTGATTGCGAAAATTTATCAAAACTTACCTTTCAATACGTCGTTTCGGTGGTGTTTGTTTATGTTTTCTGTAGAAATATATTGCAATTAGGTTTTTTTATATTAAATTCATATTTTTATATTAATTTCATATCAAATATTTTTCTTACCGATTCATATTGCTGACATTCAAAAATTAAAATAAAACTTTTTTTCTTTACACAGTTTTTATAATTAGAAAATTTTTTGCTAGATTACTTTTCCGAAATTTTTTTTTTTGTAAGTGCAATGTTTTCATAAAATATGCAGTGCACAGTATTATACTCTAAGTTGCAGTGAAAAACTGCGATTGAAGTGACAGCGACAACCCTGATGTACGGTTTCATGGGCTATGAATTCACGTAGCTTTAAATTTATGTACTCTCACTGCAAAATATGTAAAGAGAATTTGACGATGCAACTCCGAATTCTTTCTCATCAAAAATAAGAACAAAAGAAGACAAATAAGAACTTAAAGCAACTGATCGGGTGCATACCTTAAAACACATTAAATTAAATTAAAGTAGATTAAAAGTTTTTATATATAATATTGTAAAATTAATTTTGAATTGTTTGAATAAACAAAAAATCGATAGCAAATCAAACGGTTGAACCCCATTACAGTGCAACTGCACAAATAATTAAGTAATTTAAACGGAGGGTGGCTACTGTAAGGAACTTTTTAGCCGGTATAAAACTCGTCGGATGTCCAGGGGTTCGTAAAATTTAGAACAATTAAATTTCTGTTTAATTTAATACTTTATTTATCTCCCTACAAATTATTTATTTGATTCAGGAACTCTTAATTTAATTTCGTCCTTGCAACCTTCGGATGTACTCAGAAACCTTCGGTTTTTTGATCAAACCTGATGTTGGACGCTGTGGACTACGCTGTTCTGCTCGGTTTTTCCGTGGTGGAAGCTGGACTGCTTCGTTGCAACATTTACGACTTCGGATATACTCGGAAACCTTCGGCTTTTTGGTAAAACCTGATGTTGGACGCTGTGAATTACGCTGCTCTGCTTGGATTTTTTCGTGGTGACTTTTGTTTTGGGATTCTCTACTTGTCCGCACCTTTGGCTAGGGATTTTCCTATCCCCAACAAGGATCCGGATAGTGGGTAATTACAGCACTTACAGGCTCGTTCAACTCCTAGACCGGCCAATAAAAATCGGCACAGGCTAGCTTTGGAATAAAGTTAATAGATGTAGGGGTGACACAGAAAATTAACAGAATTCCAAAAACTCTCCTGGTGGTTCTATTCGTTGAACGAAGAAATAGGCTTCAAGGCGATCGGAAGAGCACTTGAAGTCTATCTCTTATCCTAGTAAGCACTATATTTACCTTTATCCCAACTCCTGGTCCAACCTTTCGCCGTTTGGTTAGCCTTTGTAGAGGCTCCGATACTTGCTGCTGCTTTGCCTGCCAGGTTATACTCCTCTGCTCTTTCCTTTATCTTCATTCACTTGACTTCACTTGTTCACTTTGAAATTTTACACTTGTTGTCTTCTTGCTGGTTACGAACCGACTGTCCTCTTGCTCTGCTTGCAACATGTCTATATACAAGTTCTGCATAGCTGAACATATGGCAGAACTGGTTTGTGTTGCGTTCGAACCATCAAACATGTTGTTTGCATGATCATGCTGGTTGGGGGCTGTTGTTTACGAACTATTGTTGTTTACTAACTATTGTACTGTTGCTATGAAGTTGGGCTATTGCTGTGAATAATTTATTTTGGGTGGCGTGTTTTTATGTTGTTGGAAATTTGTCTATTGTTGTGTTTTGAAGTGGCTGTACTTAGCGGAAAGTCTATATGTGAGGTAAAATTTGTGCGAAATGTTTTGTCCTCACACTACTCAAAACCTCCAATAGAAGAAGAAGATGAAAAAATGTATAAATAGATAAAGAAAATAAGGAACAAAAAAGAAAAAATATTGGTGTAAAAAGTAAACAAACAAAAAAAACCAAATAATAGCAATAGATAGATAAATAAATAAATAAATAAATAGATAAATAAATAAAAAGAAATTAAAACAATAAAACAAACACTTATAAAAATAACTAAAAGTAAAATTAATAAAAATATAATAATGTATAGATAAATAAATAAATATATGCAAGTTAAGTTCACCCAACACACTGTCCGCTTACGCGATGTATAAACAAATCGAATTCCTAAACACAGTTTATAAACAATCAAAATCACACCATGTCTTATTCTTCAAGTCACACTTTGGTAACGGAAACTCTTAATTACTTTGAGATAAATATTTATATCCTAGATAATGTAAACTACTTTCGATCCGTGTGAAATAAATTCAGTAGTCAAATTACAGCTTCGTCCAAAGTCCAGGTTAAGTGCAACAAAAAAGAATTAAAAGAATAAGTCTTAGCTCATTAAGAAGAAGAAGAATTCATTATAAATAGTAAACCAAAATTTATACAGCAGTTCAGTTTTTACCACAGCTCAGTAACATCTCAATCTCAGTCTTAGTATCAGTTTTAAAACTTTATCATATAAAGTGTTAAGAAAAAGAAATGATAAAAAAAGTTTTTTTTAAATAAACCAACTACAAATAATTAAATTGGCGACCTTCCAGGAGGCTAAAAAGTTTTCCTAAACAGTTAGTCTAAGTAAAAAAAACCTTGCGATACTGTAGCCCAAAAAGCCAGTCCTTCTAGGGTATAACATAATAAAAGATTAATGCTAAATTAGTGGAAAAATTAAACCTTTAACTAAAAGTACTTTACGCAAGAGGAAAGATTAAGGACACACAAAGAAGAAGAAGAATAGCCCCTGAACACCGACAGCACCACCGACGGACCAGAAGAAAATTCAAAGTCAAATTTGAAGAGAAATTTTGGTAAAACTTGAATTTGCTACAATCTTGTAAAAAAGAAGCAACATCAGATGTCTTAAAAAAATCAGTATCCTAGAAGAAGGAGAAAAAAGTAAGAACTATTTTTAAGCTTATAAAATTTATTATGAAGAAAAGTAAAAAGTTTATTGAAAAGAAAAGTGAAAGTCTATTAAGAAAAGTGAAATAAGAAGTGAATTAAAAATTTTAATTTTAAGTTAATAAGAACAAAGATACCGCAGACTAGAGTTCGCAAACTATCGATGGCACTATCGATAGTCTCGCACTATCGCGACTATCGATGGTTTATGACAGACTATCGATAGTATTTATGTTAATTTTTCATCTTAAAATTGTTTTCGTACTTCCGATAATGTTGAATAACACCACTGTTTCAGTGTAATTTTCATTTCTTCAAAAATGTTTGATTTAATTTTACATAAGAGTAAGGGTAAGTGAGCAGTCTTCAACTTCGGCGTGGTTATTGTTGTTGTAAGTCGCTTTAGTTGTAGTTGTTCATAAATATATAGTTTCAAAAAAACTTTATGAATTAAATTTTTTTTCCTTTCCGGCAAAAATGGGTTAATAAAAAAAAATTGGTACAAATGATACATCATTTTAAAGTAAAAAAATTCAAATTTTTTGTGATGCCAAAAAAATTATACGTAAGATATATATTTTTTGGGAAAAATAACTTTTTTATAAAAAAATTTAAAAATTTTACAAAAATAGTCACATTTCGAAAACTGTTCAATGAATTTCTATTCTGATTTTATGCCCTATTATATTTCCTTTCATTTGGTACCCTAATTTTGGAAATCTATTCAGGGATTCCCAAGTTATACTTCGTTTTATGAAAGCTATATCTGCAACTTACGATGACTTTACCTCCGAAGCTAGATCCGACCGACACTTTTTTTTGCAAATTTATTTTTTATTCTTATAGAGCTCCTTCCCCCAAAAAAAATAAAATAATTTCGAGGATTTTCCCTAAAGTAAACTTGTTCCACCAAACTATCGATATTATCGATGGTTAGCGAACAAACTATCGCCCAATATCGATGGTCGCGACTATGAATAGTTTGCGAACTCTACCGCAGACGAAATATCACGGGAAGACATTAAAGTAGAATCCAAAATGGCAAATACACTTACAGCTGACTTGGTAACGCAATTAATTGCGCAAAGTAATGGAACCTTTTTAACACAAATTGATGCTCTTCAAGCACAAAGTTACCAAACACAAAATATTGATGATGCAATAATTTGTAATGAACCTTTAGAAATGATTAGGGCATTACCCGAATTTAATGGAAAACACAGTGCTTATGTTAGTTGGTGAGAAGCCTCTCAAAATAAAATGATGTTATATAAAAAAGGAAGTAAGAGATATTTTGGAGCTCTTACAATTTTAAGAAACAAAATCACAGGTGACGCGAATGATGTTCTTACCAATCACGGTACAGTTCTTAATTACGACGCAATAATTATCAGATTAGATTTTGCAGACAGAAGACCAATACATGTTATCGAGCAAGAACTTAGTATACTTCGACAAGGATCTTTGAGTATTATCGAATACTATAATTTAGTTAACAAGAAGTTGACATTATTAAGCAATAAAACTATTATGACTCACGGAACAACTTCAGATATAACTTCTGAAATGAATAAAAAGAATAGAACAAACGCATTACGAGTTTTTATTACAGGTCTTAACCCACCTCTTTAAAATATTTTATTTTCACTCTCTCCTGAGGACTTACCAAATGCTTTAGCCAAAGCACAAGAATTAGAAGCGAATAATACAAGGGCAAATTTTGCATTGCAATTTAATAAAAATAAAAATTATGAAAGCCATTTACGCTTTCCGAAAAGTGATCAAAATAAAAATAATTTAAATCCAAATAAACCTAGGAACAATACGAATGAAAAAACTTGGTCGCCAGACGCGGGTCTAGAATTTTTTTCCATAGGGGGTCACAGGATAGAAAAAAATCAAAACTAACAAAAATAACAAGAATAACCAAATAAACAAAGCAAACCGAATTTCTTCAATGAATAAAAAACAAAGTCAGAATAACCTTATGCAGAAACTCGTCCAATTTGTTTTACTTGAAAATTCATTACATTCATATATAAATTTATTGTTTATATAAAATTATAAACTGTTTATATAAAAAAAACATGTGTGCAGTTCACACGTCGTAGAAGTGAAACCTTCAGAAAACTAAACTGCTAAAGATTGAGATGAAAATCTTTTATTAAAATGATAACAGTTGACGGGATCAGCCAGGCTTTGGTTAATCAGTGAATTTAAAAAAATATCAATTCTTTCCAGGCTGATATCTCATTTTTTGGTTGACCGATCTCAAAGCTGATAGTTTTAGTCCACTTGAGCACTTTAATTTGATATACATATCATTTACTGCTGTAACTATTCTTGATGCCATCAATTTTTATAACTTTAATAAATACTAGCATTAAGGCCTGATCCCATAGAGTCCGTCAAGTCCATTGAGTCAAAGTATACAACTGACAACTTAGATGAACTCTATACATTCGTATGAAGTACGGCCGAATCAATACTTATCCGTCAACGTAACGGATGAAGTTGAACAATTTTCAACTTTTGACGTACGTTGAATGCATTGACAACTGCGAGTTTGTGTAAAATATAAATAAAAAAGAAAATTATGAAAATAAAAATTGTTTTCATATAAAAAAAAAATATATAAAAGCCAGGAGAAACTACGAAATTTATAAAAAGAAAAGCGGTTTGTTGATTTTTGGCTGGACTTTGAATGCGTTGCAGACGTATTCATTGGGCCGTGTTCTTCCTTTATTTCCGTCTTGACAGTTGTATACGTTGACGTAACGGACTTGACGGACTCTATGGGATCAGGCCTTTATCCTGTGCGAAGCGCCTTTTGTTTATTTCAATAAAATAAAAAGCAGAATCAATATTTTTTTTAAATGATGTAAATTTAATTCAGTTCAATGTTTTTTGGTATACAATGTTTTTAGATTTATTATTTGGAGTGTAAATATGTAAATTATTTGGATTTCTAACTAATGAAAGTCCCACATATAACTGACCATGTCCAAAGCAAGGCTTTTCCAAATTTAGTCCAATTACATTCAAAGATTGTTCTTGTGATTTATTTATTGTGATATCGAAAGTTTTATAACTAAGCTATGCCCCTTAATATAAAAAACACATGGTGTAAATTTCATGTGAATCGATTAAGTGGTTTTTGTGAAAATGCTATTTTAAAAATATTTTTGTGTGAGGGGCATCCTAAATAAAAATGTTGTAGCCTAAGCTATGCCTCATGATATAAGAGCTGCGTGGTGTGAATTGGGTGTGAATCGGTTAACCGGTCTTCGTGAAAATGATTTGTTAAAAATATTTCTGTATGAGTGCCACACTGAATATGAACCCTAAATAAAAAGCTATGCCTCTATGCCTTTGCCTCTTAATATAGACGATACGTCGCACAGTGGCTCCTTTTTCAAAAAGTGAGTGCTAAAATCAAATTTTCGATTTCTGATTTTTGAAACTTTTTTTTTTTTTGACAGATAATTGACCAAAGGTTCTAAAACCGAAAACTTTTTTGATTTATAACAAGTATTTTGGTTTTTATGGGTTCTCAAAGCTGAATAACTTTTTATCGTTCATTAAAATAGCATTTTTTTACATTTTCCGCAATATTAAAATTGGAAAATTTCAAAAGTTTGAAAAAACATGGGAATTTGAAGTATGCTCTCTGAATTTATAGTATTTTAAAATAAATAATTTCCACAAGATGTAGAAAAAAAATTTTAGTTAGTAATTTTCATGAATTTTTTAAAAAAGGTCGTTTTTAGCATAGTTTTTCAAATTTACCTTGGCCTATAATCCACAAATCAATGTCAATCAAGGATTGGTGAATAGGAGATTATAGTTTACATATCTACCAACAAAAAACATATGGGTCTTACCTGCATATATTTGCCCATTTAGAAGCTATAGCTACTTATGTGACATGATATGCATAAAACTGAATTTGTTGTGTGATGACGATTTTCAGTCTATGATATTTTGACTTGGAAATTGTTAATCTGAATTTGATAGAATGTTTGCAGCGAATATAGACATCACTCAAAATAAATTAAAAATTGTAAATATGGACGTTACCACGCCCTTTTCTTAATTTATTCTTCCTATTTCCAAAACTATTTGACGCTAATAGATGCATATGTAAAGAGCATTTCGCAATTACATGCAAGGATAAGATCCATGGAATTTATTCTGAAACTAGCCTACAGTATAGGAAATGATGATAGTCCAAACAACCAAAAGTTAAGAAAAAAAATAATACAAGATCAATTTCGAGAAAACCTGGGTATTTTAGTAGATACTCCTAAGCAAGGATTTGGTAACACAAATGACGGAAACACAGCAAGGCGATTTTTTGAGAAACCAGAAACAACTTCAGAAATAACGGGAGTCGATGAGGGCGTGATAAAAAGATTACAAGTTATTTTAAACGTACTATCCTGTAGAGAACCCGTTAAAGTAGAAAAATTTTAAAAGTATACCAAGGAAACTGCAGACATATTAGAACATAAATACAGCCAAAATTTACTGACACCCTCTGTTGGAACTTGTAAACAGATTGTAAGCAGCTGCTAATATATGAAGTATAGCTACAATCCAAATATAGAGAAAATAATAAAAAAGTCAGTATTGTGTAAGAAAATTAGTCAATTTTGTTGATTCCGTCATTTTTTTATTCCAATTTTTTTAGAGTGCAAAAAAGTAAGCTAATTTTGGTCGTTTGGTTAGTTTCCAGTTTTTAAGTTTGCAAAAACTAGGTTTTGTTGTTTTGTTTTTCGGTTTGCAAAATATTGGTTCAGCTCTATTTTTTGAAATGCGGGCTGTTTTGGGGGGGGGGGGGTTATGACCCCCGTAACTCCCCCCCCCCCCTTGAATCCGCGCCTGTTGGTTGCCATGGTATACACAAAATAAGAAAACCCTGAACCAATGGAAGTTGATGAATCACTCCAAATTTTGAATAGGCCAAAATTTAACTATAATAACAATTATAACAGAGGTTATAATAGGTTCAATAGAAATTTTACTCAAAGAAATTTCCAAAATTATCAAGGTCAAAAAACACCATTAGAAAAACTACCCGATAGTGTTCCAGTACCACAACAAAAATCTCAAAGAGTAAACAATTTAAACGAAAACGCTTTTTTAGGGGAAAACCAAGGGAATCTAGCCTTCCCTACCTCATCGGAACCTACGAAGACATCGGAAAACCAGTAAAAGTTTTAATGGATACAGGAGCAACGAATTTCTACTGTAGACCAAATTTTTGTTCAAAAACAGAAATATTACCAATAAAAAAACGTGTAAGAACAGTGAATGGTTATACAATAATTAATTATTATTCAGAATTTAATCTTTTTGACGTAAGACAAAGATTTTACGAACTACTTAATTTAGAATGCGATCTTTTGATAGGCATGAATTTTATAAAAAATAATAATCTACAATTAGATTTTCAAAACGGTAAAATAAAACATAAGGGTAAATACTATGATATAAAGTACATTTCGGAAATGAAATAAGTAATACCGCTAAAATGAATAATAATATGAATGTGGAAAGGAAAATTTCTACAACGCCAGCGACGAACAATTCCGCTTTATTAAACAAACATATTTTGGAAAATTTGAATTCTGAAATACCAGTTGAGTAAAATAATGAATGTAGAAAATTGAGAAATGAAACAATTAAGGGAATAAGTTAAGCTCATAAAAAAATTAACATAAGTTTATCCTTTAGGACAGACATTAGAACTGAAATTAGAACGGTAGTGGAAACACCGATATGGAGCAAACAATATCCATATCCGCTCTCAACAAATACTTTTGTTAACAAAGAAATAGAAAAATTAATGAAAGAAGGAATATTAAGACAAAGCAGAAGTCCTTACAACTCACCTATATGGGTTGTACCGAAGAAGGGTACAAATGATGATGGAACAGTCAAATTAAGAATGAATTAAAATTGAATTAAATGAACAAACCGTCACAGATAAATATCCTATACTTGGCGTAAACGTTATTTTGTCAAATTTAGGAAAATCGAAAATATTCTCAACAATAGATTTAGAATCAGGATTTTATCAAATCTTGATGAAAGAAACAGATATTGAAAAGACAGCTTTTTCTGTCAATAATGGCATATATGAATATTTAAGAATGCCATTTGGTTTAAAAAAAGCTCCTAGCATATTTCAAAGAGCAATGGACGATATTTTACGAGACTTTATAGGAAAGTTTTGTCACATTTACATAGACGACATAATCGTATTTTCAAATGACATTGAGGAACACTAAGAACATTTACAAATAATAATAGAAACATTAAGAAAGGCGAATATGAAAATATCATTAGAAAAGTCGTTATTCTACCAAACGGAAGTAGAATTCTTAGGATATATAGTTGCTCAAAATATAATTAAAATAGACCCAAAAAAAGTTGAAACAATTTCGGAATTTCCAATTCCAAAAACCTTAGACAACTTAGAACCTTTTTAGTATTAACAGGTTACTATCGTGAATTTATTAAAGATTATGCTATAATTGCAAAACCACTAACAAAACATTTGTCTGGAGAAAATGGGAGGATTTCCCAATTCAAATCAAAAAATAATGAAATTATATTAGATAACGAAGGAATAGCAAATGTCAATAAATTAAAATTATGTTTAAAAACTCAAGTTGAAATATATCAACCTGATTTCAATAAAAAGTTTATACTTACAACCGATGCATCAAATATAGCAATTGGCGCAGTTTTATCTCAAGAAAAAAACCCAATTACATTTATCTCAAAAACATTAAATCCCACAGAGCAGAGATACGCGACCAATGAAAAAGAACTATACGCAATAGTTTGGGCATTAAAGAATTTACGTAATTATCTTTATGGTGTATCAGATTTAGAAATACATACGGATCATCAACCATTAACATTCGCAGTTTCAACAAGAAACCCCTACGCGAAAATGAAACGAAGGCACGCTTTTATAGAAGAATTCGCCCCAAAACTAATTTACAAACCAGGTGCTACAAACGTAGTAGCAGATGCATTATCAAGACAGTCGTTAAATATTTTAACAAGTTCATTCAACCCAACACTCCGCAGAAAGTAGCGATCACAGAACTATTAGGGAAACTAACAAACCCTTGAATGAATTTAAACAACAACTATTAATAAATAAAAACCCAGGAACACTTGACACAATACATAAACAGATACAGACATTTGGTAATACACGACATATTGAAACAATATTTAAGACCAAATTTAGTAACCGCGATACATTCCACAACCGAAATAAATAGAAATAAAAGAATTACTATTGAGTACATTTAATATGAAATTTGTTCATACCAAAAAATTGCCGTAGGATATACTTACTGTAGAAGATCAAGGAACAATTATTGAACAAACACATCAAAGAGCACATCGTTATCACAAAGAATACATTAAACAAATGAGAAAAAAATTCAAAGAATATGTAAGAAATTGCGATATTTGTAACGTAAAAAATATGATAGACGTCCAATAAAGGAACCAATTGGTGAGGCACCAATTCCAAACAAAGAAGGGGAACAATTACACATTGATATTTTTTACGCAGAAAGATTAATTTTCATAACTTGTAATAGATAAATCTAATTTAGAAGAAAAAGTTTTAGAGATCTTACAATCTTTTCCCGACGCTAAAAACATAATATTAGATAATGAACCAGGATTCATTACCCCACAATTTAAATCACTTATGGAAAGAATGAATATACAAATTTACTATTGTGATCCTAAACATAGTACGTCAAATGGTCATGTTGAAAGAGTACATTCAACAATAATAAAAATAGCACGTTGCATAAAATAAGAATTTAATTTAGTAAGTGATTTAGAGTCAATCATTAGAGCAGCACAACAATATAATAAAACTATTCATTCAGTAACTAATGGAAAACCACATGAAGTTTTATTTAATAAAATTGAACACAAAGGATTAATTCAAAATCTAAAAAATGCACAAGAAAAAATGTTAGAAACACATAATAAGAATAGACGAGATAAAGAGCACCATGTAGGACAGAAAATATATGAAAAGATAATTGGAGAAAGAAATAAGTTACGTCCTAGATACAAGAAACAAAAAGTGAAAGAAAACTTAGGGAATAAAGTTATTATAAATAGTAGAAATAGAGTGGTACATAAAGATAATATCAAATCATAATTATTTTCCAGGAAATAGAATGAGACCAAAGAATCCTTTGCCAAAAACAGATAAAAATAAAATATTACAAATTGAGACAATAACTTATGAATCAAAAATCGCATTTATGAAGCGACTCTACAACTATTTAGGAATCGATAAAGTACCCACCGTTGAGAGTTACGATGATGATTTAAGTATAGAAAAAAAACCTATTTAATGATCAGAAAAACAGAAGAATTACATCCCGAGTGGAAAGTATAAAATAGAATAAAATAATAACAACATTAACAACATTAAAGATCAAATAACTAGGCTTAAGGAAAACACAATTGAATTTATTAGATGTAGTTATAAATGTTATAAAACGAATAATATAGTTAGTAAGATTATAGCTGAAGTAAAGGGAAAAATATTTTTTTTGAATTTTTAGTGTTGCCAACAGAAGATCAGGATGAAGTAGGGGATTTTAAAGAACTACCCTTCAGTAGTCTACATCCTGTGTTTGAGGCACAATATTTATATATAATGTAAAATCAATATCAAAACATGGAGGAAGAATATGAAGATGTAGAAATTTTAGGATGGATTTTTTAGGAAATAAGAATAAAAAATAATAAATTAAAATACATTTATTTGAAAAATAATATGTACCTTGTTTTATTTCGTTGCAGATGCAACCACTAATACTTTTAAATTTGATAATACTAATAGGAGCAGAAGTAATAGACATAGTATATTATACAAGAGACGATTACATCCTTATCGAAAATGAGAAGGCAGTTATTTACGAAGAATATGGAGAAATTATCCATATTACTAATCTAACATATTACACTGATATAGTAGAACATATAAAGCAAAAAGTAATGTAGTAAAAAATATATTTGACACAAAGAAAGGTTATTCAGAAGAAGTTGAATCCGATTTAGAAATAGAATTAATAGAAGTATTATTAAGTCAATTACAAAAACAAAAAGGTCAAATTAAAAAAGAAAAAACCGTAATAGAAACAAAAGAGGTATTAACGAAATAGGAACCATTTGGAAATGGATAGCAGGTACACCAGATCATGATGACATGACTAAAATTGACACAAAACTAAATGAATCAATACAAAATAATAATAAGCAGTTTATAAAAAACTCGCAAATGTTTAAAGCCATTTAACAATTCAATAATGCAATCAATAGAATACCCGAAATTTCTCAAAATAGACGAATGACCAAAAGAAGAAACCAATTAATTGTTAATGAATTGCATAACGTAATCCACACCATAACGTTAGCCAAAACTGGAATTTTGAGCCCCATGATATTGCATCTAGATGAAATTCAAGAAATCACAAAACATGAGCATGAAAGATAATAGATTTACTCGAAGTTTCAAAATTTAAAATAATACAGAATCAAGATATATAAGTTGTCCAATAACTGATAAGTTATGTAAATTTTATGAAGTAAGGGCCATCAGCCAAATAATAAGAAAGGAAAATGTAATAAAATTAAGGAACAAAATAAGGAAGTAGAATTAATTACAGATGGTGTAATTTTATAATCCGGTAAGCATTTACTAAATGATGTTAAACTCGAAGGAATTTCCTTAGTTACATATAACAATGAATTAAAAATACATAATGAAACATATTTTAACCCAAAGGATATTTTAATCAATTATATTAAGAACACTAATTTAAATAAATATGAAATACTTAAGTATTATGAACCAGAAATTATTGATAAAAATTTCGAAAATAATAATCTATTAATAGAAACAGGTTATGCCAAGAAAAGCACAATTTGGACTTTATCCACAATAATAACGTTGCTAATAATAATTTACATTTCCTATAAAGCATTTAAATTTTACCAATTGTTTAAAAACAAAAGACAATCAAAAGTTGATGAATTAACTACTACAATGAATCGGGACGCTTCATCTTAACAAAGGGGGAAGTTAAGTTCACCCTACACACTGTCCGCTTACGCGAAGTATAAACAAATCGAATTCCTAAACACAGTTTACAAACAATCAAAGTCACACCATGTCTTATTCTTCAAGTTACACTTTGGTAACGGAAACTCTTAATTACTTTGAGATAAATATTTATATTCTAGATAATGTAAACTACTTTCGATCCGTGTGAAATAAATTCAGTAGTCAAATTACAGCTTCGTCCAAAGTCTAGGTTAAGTGCAACAAAAAAGAATTCAAAGAATAAGTCTTTGCTCATTAAGAAGAAGAAGAATTCATTATAAATAGTAAACCAAAATTTATACAGCAGTTCAGTTTTTACCGCAGCTCAGTGACATCTCAATCTCAGTCTTAGTATCAGTTTTAAAACTTTATCATATAAAGTATTAAGAAAAAGAAATGATAAATAAAATTTTTTTTAACTAAACCAACTACAAATAACTTAATTTGCATAATTGAATAATAAAATGAATACTTGCACAAAGATAAATAAAAAAAAATAAATAAGTTTATAAATAAATACGTTACTATAGACCAAATCCATCTCAAACCATGCAGTCGGAGTGACCTCAAATTGCGGAATTGGTTGCCGATTCAATATGTTGTTTTTCAAAGTAATTAAGGACTATATTTTTTACAAGAAAACGAAAGCTCTGTTTTTATTCACCAAACCATTTAATAATTAATAATGTCCAAATCGAATGGCAAAACTGCATAAAATATCTCGGTGTACATTTAGACCAAAAGTTGACCTTTACTGAGCATTTAAAAAACATTAGATTAAAGTTTAATAAAGCAAAAAGTATGCTGTATCCTTTAATTAATAGAAATACGCTACTAAGCAACGAAAACAAGGCCATCTTAAAAAGTTTTCTCAAAAACCCCAATATTTTTTTCGCTTAAAATTTTACTGTGGATTTGTATTAATTTGATAAAGAAATGACATGAAATTAATGCCTGTCAGGAAATTTTTTTCCCCAAAATGAAAATGTAAATTTTTTTTTCATCATTGCCAAGCCACTCTAAATATATAAAAACATTGTACGCACATATAGCTATTTCGCTGACTGTACTTCTGTAGTTTTTGAATATTTCGTTTGCTTGACTTTGCCAGCGAAAAATCTACATGTACTTACAATGTTTTTATATATATCCTATGTAAAAATGTTATTACGAAAATAACGGTAAAAAAAAGTATGCAGAATGCAAGCAGGATTTGCAGAAAGTAATTTGGAATGTTGCTGTTGTTATTTGCTTTGAAAATAGTACCGTAGAGTGGCTTGGCAATGATGAAAAAAAAATTTACATTTTCATTTTGGGGAAAAAATCTCCTGACCTCAAATGTGGGTTAACAGGCATTAAACTCATGTCATTTCTTTATCATATTAATACAAATCCACAATAACATTTTAAGCGAAAAAAATATTGGGGTTTTTGAGAAAATCAGCCTTCTTTTTTTTCAGAAAAAGCGCTATAACTCCGCCAATTTTCAACAATTTTCAAAATTTCTTAAATATTCTGACAGAGAATCAGAAGCTCTATTAGAATCAGAAGACAAAAGTTAATTATTTTGATTTGGATGAAAATTCGACTATTTTGAAACAATTTTTAATGATTTCTCAAGCTTTGACACTAAAACTTTAAATGGGCATAACTTCGCAAAAAACAATTTTCAATCAAATCGATGAACTGTATAATTCCTTAATTACTTTGAAAAACAACATATTTAATCGGCAACCAATTCCGCAATTTGAGGTCACTCCGACTGCATGGTTTGAGATGGATTTGGTCTATATATACTTTCCATAAATATCACAAATAAGGGGGTTGTCTTACATATTGCAAAAAATTTTATATTTTTCAGATTTTTTTCTAATTTTTCAGATATAGTTTCCATATAATTTTCTCTATGTAGCTGCTTGGTTGCATAATTCCAAGGCAAGTTAAGCATCATCTTTAATAGTTTGTTCTGCAAAATTTGCAACTTTTATGCAGTTCTGCCATTCGACTTGGACATTATTAATTATTAAATGGTATGGTGGATAAAAACAGTGTTTTCTTTTTCTTGTAAAAAATGTAGTCTGAGTTTTGCCACCATTAACCTTAATTTTCCATTTATTAAAATAGTCTAATAACTCGTCCAAAGCATATTGTAATTTAGTCACTATATTTTGACCAAATTCATGTGAAAAATAGATTGCAGTATCGTCAGCGTATGTTGCATACAAACAATCAGGATATTTGGGCATATCACAGCAGTACCTAAATCAGGTACAATAAAGGTCCCAATACAGTTCTTTCAATTCATCATTTAAGCATATGCAAAAATACCGATTTGAGAGGAAGCTATCAATCAACTTAACTAGTTGAAGGGGGAAATTAAAACTTATCATTTTAAAAATTAAACCTTTGTGCCAGACGGTATCAAACGCTTTCTCAACATCAAGTACAAACACGCCAGTAGACTTACTCTCTCTGAAATTATCTTTTACATGTTTGCATAATCTGTGTGCTTGATGCACAGTGCTATGAAAATGTCGAAATCCAAACTGCTCATTCGGTATAACATTATTTTCAGTAATAAATTTCCATATTTTAACTTTCAGTACCTCTTCAAGCACCTTACCAAGGCTACTAAGGAGGCTTATCGGTCTGTAATTGTGTGCACAGTCAAGAGGCTTACCCGATTTCGGAATTGGTACAACTCTTGCAACTTTCCAGGCATTGGGGAAATATTGCAATTTAATGCAAGAATTAATTATAAAAGTTAAATATATCACAGCTATTTAAGGTAGATGTTTTAGCATAAAATTCTTTTTTCGTCTAATCCAGAGGCTTTTCTAGGACGCAACTCTTTGAATAGTATTCTTACGAAATTTCCTGTCCCTTTGACAGTAATTTCAATCTCTTACACTTTTCTGAGTTCGATCACTGGATTGTGTAATAATCAAGAAAAACGCAATCTTTATTTAATTATAAAATGGTTTATTTAAATCACAAACGTTAGTTTTTACACAGTACAATTGTTTATTTAATCTTTACATTCAAATTGTATACACAAACGTTATACTTTATTACTTAAAATCCACTATATCACTTTAGTACTTAAATTCAAATGTTCTCACTTAAGATCCACTGTGTTCCACTGTTCAATATCAACTGTGTCTCTGCTGCTCTTATGACAGCCTTTTATACTAAAGTCATCATTTTCTCGAACCATCTGCCGTTGTCTAGAATATCGTTTCCAGTGCCTTCTAGATGGCGATAATGTCGTACCATCCGCCATTATCCAGAATGTCGTTTCCAGTGTCTTCTAGATGGCGATTATCGACGTTGATAATGTCGTACCATCCGCCATTATCCAGAATGTCGTTTCCAGTGTCTTCTAGATGGCGATTATCGACGTTGATAATGTCATACCACTTTATCATTTATAGTACAGAAAACATGCTACATGTCGCTAGATGGTGTTATTTTTCTACGGTCAGTGATGCACGTATTTTTCTTACGGTCAGTGATGCACGTATTTTTCTACGGTCAGTGATGCTAGCTAATAACGTTTAATAATTATTACGAGAATTTTCTGGTATAAACCAAATTTCGCTACACTGCCCTCCACTTAAACTTGTTCGTCCCGAACAAGAGTCTCTCCATCTCTAGTATAAGGTGCCAGCCTTTCGATGTGGACTACCTTTAATTTACCTTTGTTGCCGGGGTATTTCTTAATTCGATACACAACATCATTAATCCTTGTGACGATCCGATAAGGTCCCTCCCAATGAGTCTGTAATTTAGGAGACAAGCCTCGTTTTCGTTGTGGGTTGTGTAGCAGCACTAATTGACCTTCTTTGAACCCTTCAGTATTTGCTCGCAGATCATACCGAGCTTTCATCTTGTCGCTAGCCAATTGAGTAAGTCTCCTGATGAGCTCGTGTATATCTGCTAGTTCTTCTCTTTTCTGCGATATGTAATCGTCAGCATTGGTCGTTTCTGGGACAGCGCTTACTCCGTACTTCAAATCTGCTGGAAGCCTTAAGTCCATACCAAAAATTGCTTTTGCTGGCGTGACTGTAGTGGTATCGTGTATTGACGAACGATAAGCCATCAGAAATATTGGTAGATGCTCATCCCAATCTTTTTGTCCTTTGTCAACAACCTTTTTCAGATGCTCCTCTAGAGTACGGTTGAACCTTTCGACCATGCCATCGGACTGAGGATGCAATGCTGTGGTACGTGTCTTCTGTATTCCAAGCATGTCACAAACCTCCTTAAAAAGTGCCGACTCAAAATTTCGTCCTTGGTCGGAATGCAACTCAAGTGGAGCTCCATATCGGCAAATCCAATTTTTGATGAAAATGTCTGCCACTGTTTTTGCTTCTTGATTGGGAATGGGATATACTTCTGGCCACTTACTGAAGTAATCAATTACCACAAGGATGTACTTATTTCCTGCATTGCTAATTGGAAAAGGTCCCGCTATATCCATGGCTATCCTCTCAAAGGGAGCTCCAACGTTATACTGATGCATTTTTCCCCGAGTGCGGTGCTTTGGTCCTTTAGCAATTGCACATTGGTCACAACGGCGGATCCAGTCAACAACTGTTTCTTGGCATCCTACCCAATAAAACTGTTTTCTCTATGGTTTTTGTTACGCCCAGATGTCCACCACTCGATCCAATATGATAATCCTTGATTATTTCTTTAAATTTTTCCTTTGGAATAACCAGCAGTTTTAAGCGAATTTTACCATCCTCGCTTTCCCAGATTCGGTAGAGGCAACCATTATGCATCTCCAAACTTTGCCATTGCAGTATGCTTTACAGATTTGGCTTTCACTTGATATTTCTTGCCACGCCGGTTTCCTACCCAGCTCTTTATTCTTAATTATACTTAATTATATTTGCCAAATCTGTATCACTGCGCTGGTCCCGTTGTACCTCCTCTTTTGTCCACTTTTCTTCAGGCAAAACGTTCAAAAGGCGCACATCAATTGTTCCAGCTTTACTTTCCGTTCGTGAACAATGACCGCATTCAATTTTACATGGACGACGGGAAAGTGCATCCGCATTTCCATGCTGGCTTCCTTTGCGATGTTCTATGGTAAAATCATAGCTCTGCAAGCGCTCTATCCACCGTGCAATTTGACCTTCTGGATCCTTGAATTGAAGTAGCCACCTTAATGCCGCATGGTCTGTCCTCAGGAGAAAGTACTGTCCATATAAGTACTTATGGAAGTGTTTCACGCATTCCATTACTGCCAGTAACTCTCTCTGAGTTACACAATAATTCCTCTCAGGTTTCGACAGAATTTTGCTGAAATATGCGATGACTTTTTCTTATCCATTGATGACTTGGGACAAAACTCCTCCAATACCATGGCCACTCGCATCGGTGTCCAATATAAATTTTTGCCGGGAATAGGGTACGTGAGTATTGGCGCTGTAGACAATAATTCTTTCAGCTTTTGGAATGCAGTTTCCTGTGCACTACTCCACTCAAATTTCCGATTTTTCTGTGTCCGCTCATGTAGACTGCCTGGGACATTTGCGAAACCAGGAACAAAACGTCTGTAGTAAGTGCATAGGCCCAGAAAACTTCGCAACTCATGAAGATTAGATGGTCGTGGCCAATTTTTCACAGCTTTTATTTTATCCTCATATGTGTGTATTCCTTCTGACGTAACCTTGTGCCCCAGATACTTGACTTCACGCTGGAAAAGTGAGCACTTTTTCGCACTTAATTTTAGTCCAGCTGCCTCCAAGCGCTCAAACACTTCCTCCAGATTTTTCAAGTGGTCATCAAAATCTTTTCCCATGATGATGATGTCATCGAGATACACTAAACAGGTCTTCCAATGTAGTCCTTTGAGCACTCGTTCCATTAACCGCTCAAACGTAGCTGGAGCGTTACAAAGACCAAACGGCATGACGTTAAACTGCCATAGACTATTTCCAATACTAAAGGCAGTTTTCTCCTTGTCTTTGTCATCTATTTCCACCTGCCAATATCCACTTTGTAAGTCCAGGGTGGAAAACCATGTTGCTCCAGATAACGTATCCAGTGTATCATCGATTCTGGGTAACGGGTAGCTGTCTTTTTTGGTGACGTCATTTAATTTTCTGTAATCCACACAGAATCGCATACTTCCGTCCTTTTTCTTGACAAGCACGACCGGTGAACTCCACGGGCTTTCTGTTGGTGCAATGACCTCTTCATGCGCCATATCCTCTATAAGGCCCGTTACTTCCTCTCTCTTAGCGAGTGCTAGTCTCCTTGGGGGTTGACGAATTGGCTGAAAATCACCTGTATCAATGCGATGTTTGACAACTGATGTTCGGCCATTATTTTCTCCTTTGAACGCAAATATCTGCCAATGCTTTTGCAGAAACCTTTTTGCTTTATTTTTGTTCTGGGCAGACAACTCCTTCGTCCATTCTTTCGTCAATACTTCCACGGCCGATGATTTTGTCAAAGCTGTACCTTTTGTGTCCTGCTGGTCATTTTCACAATTTATAACAGCCGTAACTTTCTCACATTGCGCTATTACTTCACCTTTTTGCATCCATTTCGGCTTATTTGTTGGATTCAAAATTCGTACCGGTATTTTGCTGTCCGCTCTTGTTTTTACTAGGGTCTTTCCAATAATTAGGTCTTTCTTTAAATATTTCTTATCTGCTTCCACTACCCACAGATGGCTTGTCCCACAGTCTTCACTTGTTGTAGCCCAAATAATTTTTACGGTGCTGGGTTCAATTCGACAGCGCTCACTTATGTAGACTCTTGCAATTGTTAATTTTTGTCCACAGCCAACGTCTAAAGGCAACTCTACATTGGCATATCTTAACGTCTTTTTCTTAAGATCCAAAGTGAACCCGTGTCGAATCATGAAGTCCACGCCAATGATAACCTCATCGGTGATGTTTGCAACAATAAAATCATGTTCCACAGCTTTGTTACCGATAAGAACACTTGCTGTAACTTTTCCTACTATTTGCGCAATTTCTCCTGTCGCTGTTCTCAATTGGATCCCATTTAATGGCATTACTCGTCGTCTATTAAATAAATCTGTCCTCACAATTGAGTGCGATGCGCCTGTATCCAAAGTTAGCTCACATGGTCTTTCGTTGATTTTTCCACCGATGGTAAGGCTGTTGGAATTTCGGCAGAGCTTCGAAACTAAGACTGTGGGGCAATCATAAGTGAGAGTCAGCTCACGCCCCGCTGTTCTGACTCTCTTTAGTTTAACGACTGCTCTTCACTACCATTTTCGCCATCGTTCACCTTATTTCCAATTTTTCTTCTTGGTGAACGTGATGCGGAACGTTTACGACGTGATTTGCAGTCACGTGCCATGTGTCCCTGCTTGCCACAGTTATAGCATTTTCCGCTGAAGCTACTGCTGACGAACGATGAATTTTTCTTCTCAGCTTCCATCTCCATCCGGCGAGTTTTCAATGATGGGCGGCATGTTAACGCAATCGTCTCCTGTGTTAGGGGAACCGTTACTGTTTCATTAAATGTTGTCTTCGGGTTCCTCATTGTTTCGCGTTTTGTCTCTGAGTCACGTATGCCGTCAATAAACGCCTCTATTTTGAATTTTTCAGCCACGACACTTAGCTCGTCAGGATATGAAAGGTGTGCCAATCGTTCGATATCTGCAGCATACTCCTGCAAGGACTCACCAGATTTCTGGATACGACTTTTTAACTCCAGTCTGTAAATCTGCTTCATGTGGTCACTGCCATATTTTTGCTGTAAGGCATCCATGACCGCCTTGTAATTCTTTTGTTCCGCCACTGGAACCGTTTGCAATACTTCTGCAGCTGCGCCTTTTAATGCCACAATTAGCGCTGCTGCTGCACTATCGTTATCCCAACGATTATGAGCAGATGTTGTATCGAACTGGAGCTTGAAAACACTAAATGGCGTTGTTCCATCGTACGTGTGTGCCTTAAGCCTCTCTGCGCTGAATTCTTTTATTACTTGAGTGGTTGGTTCGCTTATTTCCAACTGTTGAATCCTTTTACTAAAGTCTTCAAAATTAGTTTTAACCTCTTCAAGATTATTTTGAACTTTTTCCTTAAATGATTCAACGTCATCTCGTAACTCTGTCATTTTTGCATCGAGGCCATTTACCATTTTGGAAACCTCCGTTCGAACAGCCTCCACATTTTGATTCATTGTGTGGGTCTGCGTCGCGTTCTGACTTAAGCTCTGATCAATTTCTTCCCGAACCTCCTGGATCTGCAGAGCGTTCTGACTTAACTTCTGGTCTATCTGCAATGCATTTTGATTTAACCTCTGATCAATCTGTAGCGCGTTCTGAGTAATTTCTTCCCGAACGGTCTGGATATTGTTATTCATCTGCAGCGCGTTCTGAGTCATTGCCTGCGTCATCGCCATTAACATTTTCTCGAACTTCGACATATCCACAACTTCACCACTTGCAGCCGTTCCAGAAGCTTCCTCCATTTTCGCTGTTGATTCTGAGGCATCACTATAAAATTCATGCTCTTCCAGGTTTACCCCTTGAGCCTCAAGAGCCTGCCGTAAGCGTTTCTGTAAGTCCAACTTTCCGCCAGATGATTGCAGATTCAGCTGCTGCAACTCCTTCTTTAGTTGATCCACTTTTAGTTCGTCAAACTTAACCATTTTTTTTTTTTATTTTTTTTTATTTTTTTTTTTTATTTGATGGTTAATTCTTTTTACACAATCCCACTTCTGACACCAATTGTTACGAAATTTCCTGTCCCTTTGACAGTAATTTCAATCTTTTACACTTTTCTGAGTTCGATCACTGGATTGTGTAATAATCAAGAAAAACGCAATCTTTATTTAATTATAAAATGGTTTATTTAAATCACAAACGTTAGTTTTTACACAGTACAATTGTTTATTTAATCTTTACATTCAAATTGTATACACAAACGTTATACTTTATTACTTAAAATCCACTATATCACTTTAGTACTTAAATTCAAATGTTCTCACTTAAGATCCACTGTGTTCCACTGTTCAATATCAACTGTGTCTCTGCTGCTCATATGACAGCCTTTTATACTAAAGTCATCATTTTCTCGAACCATCTGCCGTTGTCTAGAATATCGTTTCCAGTGCCTTCTAGATGGCGATAATGTCGTACCATCCGCCATTATCCAGAATGTCGTTTCCAGTGTCTTCTAGATGGCGATTATCGACGTTGATAATGTCGTACCATCCGCCATTATCCAGAATGTCGTTTCCAGTGTCTTCTAGATGGCGATTATCGACGTTGATAATGTCGTACCACTTTATCATTTATATTACAGAAAACATGCTACATGTCGCTAGATGGTGTTATTTTTCTACGGTCAGTGATGCACGTATTTTTCTTACGGTCAGTGATGCACGTATTTTGCTACGGTCAGTGATGCTAGCTAATATCGTTTAATAATTATTACGAGACTTTTCTGGCATAAACCAAATTTCGCTACAGTATAATACTATTACTTGAAACATATTCACTTGACAAAGTTTCAATTGAAATGTTTTTGAAGTTGCTATATACAGAGCTTACTAAATTATTGTTTACAGAAGTGCCTAAGTTTTCAGATACCTTGTGATTTTCAAGAAATGTTTCACAAAAGGCATTTGCTTTCGCTAAATTTGAAACTATCATTTTGCCATCGTTTTTTGATGGGATGTATTTTAATTTTTTTCTTTTTTAAACACTTTGAGATATTCCAAAAAGGCTTTGAACATTTATCTAATGAAGCCAATTTATTAATCCATTCTGTGTTCCTAAGTTTTGAAATTTCATGACGAATATATACAGTAGGGTGTTTCACTTTTTTTCAAAGGTTCTTCAAATTCAAACCTTAAACCGAAATTCTATTTATTATAAAAAAAAAGTAATTCATGAATTTTTTCAGATTTTTTTGAGGTCATTTACCACTCGCCAATCGCCATTTTAATAAAAATACTCGCTTAATACATTTTTTCCTTTATAATTTTTATTCATGACTTCTAAACTAAATTTTTTCTTGTCTAAATATTAAAGAAAAAGGATTTTACCTATCTTCTAAGAGTGAAAATTGGAAGAAATGGACAAAAACTTGCCAAATTTTTGCTTTTTGCGCTTTTTTACTTAAAAATATTAAGTAATTTTTTGTCCATTTCTTCCAATTTTCACACTTAGAAGATAGGTAAAAACCTTTTTTTCGATACCTAACCCAAAGATATTATTATTTTTTAATATTTAGACAAGAAAAAATTTAGTTTAGAAGTCATGAATAAAAATTATAAAGGAAAATGTGTATTAAGCGAGTTTTTTTTATTAAAATGGCGATTGGCGAGTGGTAAATGACCTCAAAAAAATCTGAAAAAATTCATGAATTACTTTTTTTTGATAATAAATCGAACTTCGGTTTAAGATTTGAATTTGAAGAACCTTTAAAAAAACTGAAACACCCTAATATACAGTGGCTCACAGCTTATTTCATGCAGTGCATACTTTAAATTTAAATTCTCTGTAACTTTCAAACGAATAGGAATATGAAAAAAGTTTTGATACCATTTGAAATAACAAAAATTGTAGTTTTAGAAAAACTTTTATTTAATGTAAAAAAATATTACCTGGAATTTTTATAATAAAAAATCGAAGAATACTACTGAATTTCATGTCACAGCTTATTTCATGCAGACATGTATAAATTGAAAAACCATTGTTTAAAATAATTATTTCATAATTTTAAGTATGTAGTGTGGTAGCCTCTTTGGTCAACAGCTTAAAGATGGTTTGGCATCGAAGCTGCAAATTTTTTATTGGTATCTGGCGAGTTATAGCCCCACTCAATTTTAAGTGCCTTTTTTAGGTCGTTTTTGCTTGAAATGTTGTGTATTCGGATATTTTTTTCCAAAATCTTCCATAAATTTACAAGCAGGTCAGGTGACTATGCTGGCGGTGCCATCAAATAAGGGCACTTGTATATATTAACCATAATTGAACTAAGCCCGCTTTGTGTTTCGGGTTTTTATCTTGGTAAAACCGTAAATTTGTCTGCATGGCAAGATTTTCGGCACTCTGCAACAAATTGACACTCATAATCTGAAGACAAATGTCCATGCTCATGATATTTTCAATAAAAGACAGACTTAATATAAAAGATGGCAAGGTACTTGAAACTGACTTTATATTTTTAGATGGTACCGCAACATTAATAGAGTTCAAAATACTATCTGAGAATATTTCGACTCTTTGATCAATTTGATTAGTGCTGCTTATATCATTAATATCACAAGGTAAATTTTTTAAATCATTCTTTAAGCAGAGTTTATACTTTTTCCAGTCTGCTTTTTTATACTAAAGTACTGTTTTTGAAAAAAAGGGCACGTATAAGTAAAGGTCAAATTTAACAGGCAAATGGTCTGAACTTAGTTGATTAAGGGCAGGATATTGTTCAAGAATTGGCACGAATGCAACCCCAATTCCTATGTCTACTATTAAAGTCGCCGCACAAAATGTATTTTCCACTACATTTTAGAAGTTTCCTTAAATCTCTTCGATATTTTGACTTATTGTTGTCAAGGCCATATCCAGGATTTTAATTTGGGGTGGGTTTTGGATTTGAGATTTTTGAAAATCAATTTTTGCAGCAATATCTTTAATTTTTCAAACCGATGACCTTTTTTTTTCTTAAAATAACTCACTTTCAAATTTTGTAAACACTAAGTATGCTATGCACTATTGCTCACTTACTTCAAGACTGACATAACTTAAAAAACCTAAAGTGGGAGAAAACTCTTTCAAAGTTTTCAATAAGTTACTTTTTATATGAAAATGATAAAAAGTATGTCTACATACGTAAACTCTTCTCACAAGGTAAGATTATTTGATATGTTACTGATTTTTTCACATAAAATAAAACATGAAATGTATATTTCTGCATCAGTAGATCAAAAATCACTTTTTTTGAGCTGCACCAGTCTTGAAGTAAGTAAGTGAGCGATATGTACATATACAGTTAGTTCGTTTATAAAAAAACATGTTTCTGGTTTTAAGGTTGTATTTTTTTCCAACAAAAATTTTTAAAAAAATCGTTTACAGATAACTTGAAAATCCTTTATTCTACCTGAAAAAGTCAAAACTAAATTATTTCATTTATTCAGTAACTTGGGTAGTTCTTTTTATACTTATTTTATAGTGAACACTTTTGTGATTTAAGCTACTTAAAACATTTTAAATAATTTATGTGGCCGCCCTGGTAGAAATCATAAGCATTTATTGGCCAAAAACTGGGCATTAAAAATGTCCACTGGGCAAGGAATGGCCATTAAAGCTGGCCAGTTTTATGGCATTTATGAAACGGTTTTTCTAACCTTTTTCGAGCATTTAATGGCCAGTAAAAAAAAAAGGTTCTAAAAATGCTCGAAAAATGTTATAAAATTGTCCAAAAACTAGGCATTTAATGGGCAGTAGTTTTATTTATAAACTTAAATTATGACATAAACTAATTATATTGAATGTTACAAATGATTCACCAAACATATCTGCAGCTTTTTTTACGAAATTATTTAAAAATATATCAGCTTCTTGCACTATTTGGACAACATTTTCACGCAAAAGCATTCTTATAGCAGCATGCAAATTCATTAAATTATCATACGTCGGTAATATTATAATTTTTAAGAAATTTTTCTAGCATTTTCTAGGCATTTTTGGAATATTTTTAGAACATTTTTCGAGCATTTATTGGCTATTTTTAATAGTGACATATTTAATGCCCAGTTTTAGAGCATTTTTCCGGCATTTATTGGGCATTAAATGGCCATTTCCTATTTTCGTTTTACTGGCCATTAAATGCTTGAAATAGGTTAGAAAAATCGTTTCATAAATGCCATAAAACTGGCCAGTTTTAATGGTCATTTCTTGGCCAGTAGACATTTTTAATGCTTATGATTTCTACCAGGGCGGTTTTGGCTGTAACGATGATCAATTTGTCAAGTACTTGAGTACTGATCTCAAACCACTTTCCATTGGCGACGTTCCATAACCAGACCATACTGAAAACTGGCACATGTAAGCTGATTTCAATTTAAAATTTAGAGCTTGTTCAGAAAAATTCAAGCTTCAAAATCAACATTTTCTCGTTTCAATTCTCGGACAAATATTTCGACAACGACGAAACGAGACATTGCAATGATTAAATTTTATCCAACTCTTTATTCTAATATAATCGTAAGCTCCTTTTCGAAGATAGCTACTCAAATCGATATTTCCTCAAAGATCATTGCTTCCACAACCGATAACAACTCGCTGAGGTGCCTGGGTCCATGCAGCTGTTTATTTCGCAAGTCATTTCAAAGATATATTTTCTGTGTACTCTCGATGAAAATTAAGCAAAATGTATTGACAAAGCCCGAAAGACAATTAATTTACCAAATTTAAAAAATGAATTCGCGATCTAAAAATAGTTTTTCGCGATCATTTCTCTAACAATCACAAAGCAAAACAAAGACAAAGGGCGAATCTCTCACTGATGTTTTGGAAACATTTGAATTAATCCGCCCTAGACTTGAGGCAGTTTCGAGAAAACCACAATTCCTCAGGAAATTCAATTATGTTGTCGATCAAAATACTGGGCTTGTCAAATTCAATGTAATTGTAGGTATTCCAAAAACGGGTGAATCCAACGATTCCGACGTGGGATTGAAGTATTCAGATATGTACCTTAAACACGCACGTAGGTACGTTTGCTGCGCATATAAGAACCTTGGAAGATTACCGTTGATCATTTTTGTTTGAAAATTTGAGAAAACTTATACTCATTCATCGTTACCGTTTCCATGACTTTCTTGAGCGTTAATAAAATAAATTAAAGAAAGTATATTTATTTTTTTTTTGTTCGTAAATATCATCAATAACACTACTCGACAAATTTTTGCAAAATATTGCGGCAAATAAAATCCACCTTTCCCATAAGAAAATTTTCCGCTAAATCCGAAAATCATAGTGGTTTTGCTGGATCAGGTCTGGTTTTCTGGATAAAGGGGAAAAACCAAAAACATACACTGTCCCGGGAGGTAACGCTATATAGGCTCGATTAAAAACGTTATTTTACATGATACTCATACCAAATTTTTCTGTTTCCTTAAAGAAGAGATCACAACAAAAATTTTGGAGTAATATATGTCACAACCGCACCACTAGTTTGATCGCTACGGCTTAAAACAGGTCAACAAATATGCAATTTTTTGCAATTTTTCAAAAAAATTTCTTTTTTGGCATCTTATAACTCGAAAAATATCTTTAGAACTTAAAAAGTAAGTTATGCTATCTTGTAGTATGTTGAAACATAAAAATTTTAAGTATGATATGTTCATATTTTGCCTTCAATTCATAAAAGTTATTTTAAAAAAACTAAAACAATGTAAGAGTCAATTTCATACATTACCTCCTGGGACAGTGCGTGTTTTTGGTTTTTACCCTTTATCTCAAAAACCAGACCTGATCCAGCAAAACCACTATGATTTTCGGATTTAGGGGGAAATTTCCCTATAGGAATAGTGGTTTTTATTTGCCGCAATTTTTCTTGTCGAGTAGTGTAATTTGTCTACTTTTCGTCCATATTTACATAAATATTTCGTAGGCTTTTCGTAAATATTTTAGGTTGCCCTGCTTATAACAACAAACATTTTAATTTTTCAAGTTAAATCTGTATATCCCACATACTGACGGTACTAAAACATAAAGATAAGTTAATACAGATCGATGATTATCAACTATTTTTGATCAAAAATCATTTAAAAAATCTGATGACCTTCTTTTCAAACTTTTTTTTCACAAAATCGATTTTATATAGTGTCTGTTCGTTTGAGAAAACCGTTTATGTATTGTGTGTTCCTCTCAAAGTCAATTTTACATAATGTCTATTCTTTGCAAAATCGTTTCTATATAGTGTCTGTCAAAAAATTTCGGGGGGGTTCTATCCACCAATCCCCCCCCCCCTAGATACGGCCCTGATTGTTGTTATTAATTGCACCACCCGGGAAATAAATACTAAATAAATTTAATTCTGATGAATCAAGAAGCCTAATTTTTACACCAATATTTTCAATAACATTAGTTTCGATTATTTGAGGTTCAGAGTGAATAGAGTTTTTTATTATGATAGCATCTCCACCATCATTTTTATCTTCTCGATCTTTTCGAATACAATAATAATTTGCGTATTTTAATCAAACCATTAAGCCAAGTTTCAGAAAGAAAACATATATCGATATCATTCATTATCAGAAAATCAAATAATTCAGTAGTTTTGTTACCGATACTTCTACAGTTCCAAATAATAATTTTTAACATTGACACATTCATTATTTACAGTTATTATACAAGTACTTAATTGCTAATTGTGTGATAACATTGAATTGCTCTTGCTTATTACTGCAAGATTGTAGTTTATTTACAACATCTAATGTCAACTGGGTTATTTCTTCTTCACTTAATAAGTTATTGTTCCGCGACTCTTTCATCATGTGAATGTTGTGGGATGGCCAAAGAGAAGCATTTGCTCTTATGTGAGCGCCGTTATTGTTGTTATGATTTGTGGATCTTATTACTCCATTGTTGTTGTTGCGCTTAACTGGTAGCGACGGAAAATTGACGAAATCATTGCTCATGTTATTGCACCCGATTGCAGTTGATGCCTTTTTATTAGTTTTACTAGCATTAGCATTGTTTCTAATGCAGAGAAACATTTCGCGATTTGGACAACAAATATCAGTTGCTTTGTGGTTATTATTGCAATTTGCACATTTAATATTTTTTGTTTCCACCTCTAGATTTTTGGACGTTATTAATTCTACTCGGCATACTTGCAATACACTTGACTATCAAGTGATAGATCTTGCAAACGCGCCAATATTTCTCCGAACAGCAACGTGGTAAGGCGCATTTAACTGCTGTTACATGATGGTTTAGAAATATTTTAATGTACAAAATTACAAAGTGGAGGCATGGCTCATAAAAATTGTAAGACAGTGTGCGGAGGGAGAAGCTATGTGTTATGTTTATCTTAATTCGGTAAAAAAAACCTGGCTCAGGTAAAAAATAATTTATTATTGTAAAACGCATATTCTAATCATTCAAAGTCTATAAAAAAATGGACAAATTAGATAGCCTTTATATGAGAGGCTTAGAATGGCAGTGGAGTAAGGCCTGTTAACTTATCTCAATTATATCGCAGATTACACTCCGATTTGGTCCTTATCGCCAATTAATCACAAGCATCGATAACTTATGTTGAGTAATCGGCTATTAACCTACAAATCATCGATTAAAATTAAAATGAGAAATTTCTAAGTTAACTCGACTTTGTTTGACGTTTGTCTTATTGAAATAGAATAGATATTCTTTCAAATAGACCTTTATAGATACTTTTATGAAGTCAAAATTACACAAAATCGCGAAATAAATATTTTTCGTGATCCAATAATTGGGGACAAAATGCACTGAAAAAAAGTTCTTCCAACGCTTTCGCATATCAAAGCACTCAGTCAGAGGGGAAGTAAATAGTGCTATTTTTCTTGCATTTATTAGCCTTCAATAAACTTTAGGGCTCAAGATTTATCAGTTCGGGACAAGATGCTTATGACATCGGGATTTATGCATTAAACCAAATTCAGAGTAGGCCCTAGAAGCGAAGATTGGCGTGAAGCGAAGATTTATGATAAAACAGTGTATGCAGAGTATGTACAGCAGTGTTGCCACAATGATTTTGAAAAAAAAGCTAGACCAACTTAAAAAAAAGGCTAAAAAGGGCTAAATAAAATTTTTCAAGCTAGAAAAAAAGGCTAGAATAAAATTTTTATAAACTTGTGTTTTTTTTATTATGTGTACTCATAGTTCACTTAAAATAAGGAAAAAAAATTAGATTCAGATAGTAAATGTTACGAATATTACATATTTACAGTGGGTGATCATATTATTAGAGCCACTACGTGTTCAGATTATTTTTCTCTGATCAGTCTTCGATTCATCGCCTGTCTGACAAATAAGAGTTTTTAAGGAGATTGATTGGGGAGAAGTACCGCAATGACTATATAGTAAAATGAGTGAAACACCGTTTTAGCTTTATTTTGTGTTCTGTTAAACTAATTTACAAATTTGGGCTTCATCTTGAGATCTGGTTTCTCATAAAACTTTTACGATGTATTTTTGTATTTTATGGCGTAGATTCCAAAAATGCCAACAATTTTTTTTTTCTTAAGAATCGTTTTCGAGATATCCCCAAAAAAACCGTTTTTTGGCACTTTATTTATTTATTTGCCCATATCTCCATCAAATTCTTTTCTACTCAAATATAATTATTGCAAAGATATTTTTGTCTTCTTTCTAATGGTATGCTGTTTGAGTAAATCGAATAAAATTTTCCGGAGTTACAAGTGATCAAAGTTAAAAAAAAGTAACTTTTTTGGTCTTTTTTAAAAGTCACAAAATTTCAATTGCTCCGTTTGAATACAAAAAAATTAGCTTAAGGTTAGAATTTTTGGAATCTACGCCTCAAAATACATCGTAAAAGTTTTATGAAAATCCAGATCTTTTTTTGTGTAAACTAGTGATATCAGCAGACAAGGTATTGACCGTTTGTAAATTATAGAGGGCAAAACGAGACAAGACCAATTTCTCAAGTTCTTAGACACAAATAGGCTTCCCCAAGTTGAGGAATGGTGACTTTTTTGTTTATGGATGAATCTCTCCTTGCCACAAATCTAAAAAAATCACGAAATACCTGGAATATAAGCAAATTAAGGTTTTGAAATGGCATGGGAACAATTCAGACCTGGTTCTTATAGAAAACCTTTGGGAGATGCTAAAGAGAAAAATTTCCAGGAATTTAATGAGCGGCAATCTATGAAGTGTTTAATAAACTATGTCACAAAAGTGAATAAATCTAAAAAAATTGGTTGGAATGCATATAAAGTATGCCTAGAAGAGCTAAAGAGATGATTGCTGCAATAGACTGTTCAACAAGGTTTTTGCCATATTTCTATACAATTAAATACTAACAGGAACACCTAACTTGTAGTAAAGTAAATAAAGTTATTTGGACAATTTTTTTACTTTAATGCTTTTATCATGGTGTAAGTTGAAAAAATGTATATTTTACGTAGTGGCTCTAATAATATGATCACCCACTGTATGTATGTATGTCAGTGATGGCATTTGGGTTTTGTGAAAATGTACTGAATCTAGACTTCAAATGTACTAGAGGCCGAATGTACTTCTTTGTCTTGAACACCCAATTTTCCTAAAATGCACGAAATTGTTCTGAAATTTACTATTTATTCAAATTTGGCGAATGTACTGAAAATGCTCCAAATGTACCGGATGTACTGAAGACTTGTCGAATATACTGACAACGATTTTTCAGGATGCAAATGTACCGAAAAAAGTACAAATGTACCGAAAATGCCATCACTGATGTATGTATGTAGGGCCGTCGAGAGGAAATTTGGGGCCGGGACTGAAAAGTATACGCGTAAAACCCGTATGATATGCGAAAATCATGGGTCTCTCAAAGACATCCAAAATATTTCTGTCATGTGAGGTGTACGAATTTTAAAGGCCTTTTTGTTTCTTGGGAATAAAAAAACTTGCAGAGAATTAATATCTTGAGTTTGTGAGTTTCCAATCAGTATTAATCGGGATATATTATATTGATATAAGTCGAGATGATCAGATAAAGTTGTTTTGAGCGATTATAAAAAATAAGAATTACAGTCCTCAATGCAATGCTTTTTTATATGAATTTCAAAATTTTTTTGTTCAACAATGTTGGAAATATTAAAATCACACAATTATAAACATAATTATAGCATTGGCCTTTTTCTGAGTTCGATTTCATTTTCTCTTGCTATAAATGAGCTTTCCTGCTTTCTGGGCAGCAAAGTGACTTATGAGAACTTCGAAATCTAACTTCCTTACACACCTAATTTTTCAAATGACCCCTCACTAAAGAAGTTTCACTTCAAAAAGTGGGGAGCTTTTTTTCATTATCGATTTAATCGATGCTTCCACGTGTTCAATGACGCCAAATTCAAAAGAATTTTTACTTGCATTCTCTAAATTATTTTACATACGAAATTTTTTCATGCAAAAAATTTTTTTAATATTTTGACGATAAAAAATCCTAAAATTTCCAAATTTCCAGGCCCCTTCAAAAAACCCGGGCCCAGAAAGATGCCTCCCTTCACTACCCACTCCCCCCTAAATTTGGTGTGTGTAAATAGCGTATATTATCGTGTATTACCGCCAAAAATAGTGTTTGATAATTTGTAAACGCGATAAAGTGGTAAATTTTTAAGACTTTGGGTTTTTGGTACTCCATTTGATAAAAAAAGCCAAAATATAAAAAAAGGCTAGATGAATTTTTAGAAAAAGCTGAAAAAAAGGCTAGAGGCTAGATTAAATTTTCGAGGCTAAATGGAATTTAAAAAGGCTAAATCTAGCCTCAAAAAGGCTAAAACGGCAACGCTGATGTACAGTGTCTGCTGTTGTTTCATCACCGTCTTTGTTCATTTCATTTGCAAAAAAAAAAACAATAGGGAAAGAAAGAAATAAAGAAATTTATGCGTATATGATCAAAGGATCACATAGATGTAAACAAAAATGAAGCAGAGGCCAAGCAGCGACAGAAGTAAACGAAGAATGTAAAAGAAAACAAGAGAAAAAAGATCAAGTAACGAATTTACGTTGCAGCGATTGCACGAAATCGCTTCGCAACTCGCTTTGCCAAAGTCTTCCACTCTGAATAGAACTAGCGTCTTATAGAATTGACTAGCTTCGCTTCACGCCAATCTTCGCTTATAGCGCCCACTCTGAATTTGATACTAGGCAGCATTTTGCAAGCCGCTGGGGACTTTGGTGGCGTTTCTTCCATGACTGCATCTAATTCACCTGAAATAAGAAAAACCATTTTCGCCTTTTTTCACAATGCTCAAGGAAAAGCGAGAAAATCGTGTTTAAATTTTTCCCCTAGATTTTTTTTTCTGTAGTATGAGGGATCATATCCTTGGCACATTTATAGACCCGTTTATGAAAAAAAAAATGTTTAATTCGCTAATCTCCTATCTCCTATTATATTAAACGAGCAATAATTGTATGTAAATATATATATGTCGGTCATTCTTTTATTAAACGCACACTTTGTATTTTTTGACGTTTTTGAACATTTTTTGAATCCAAATATCTCAAAAACTATAGGAGATAGGATGAAAAACCATTTAATCATTTTTGTTTAGAAATACTATAAATTTATAAAAAAAATTAAAAAAATTTAAATAAACTTGTTTAAACATTAATTTTTTTATTTAAAAAAATTTTTCTCAAAATATTTTCAATATAACACCTTTTGTTTTTTTTTATTTTTTTATATGTTATTCCTCAATCCAACCTAAGAATGCGTGTGCTTTTATATCGAAATTCCCGCCATAACTTTAGAAACTACGAATTTTTTCTCTGATGACACGCATGGTGCGTTTTTCAAAATAAAATTCGACTTAAAAATTTTTTTTTTATGCTTTGTTTTTTTTTTTTTGTAATGTTATTTGCAATCAATCCTAAGAATGTATCTGCATTCAAAATGAAATTCCCGACATAACTTTGGGAAATATGATACAATTCATACAATTAGACTGAAACGCGCCTTCATAAAACCAGGCCCGTACCTACCCGACTTTGCTTGGGGGGGCAATAAAAATTTTACTATATATAACGTTTTTTTTGAAAAATTTTGGATGGAGTTACAAGCGATCAAAGTTTACAAAAATTTTGGTCTTTTTTAAAAGTTACTAAATTTCAATTACTCCGTTTGAACACAAAAATATTATTTTACAAATATTTGAAGTGTAATTTTGTCCAAGTTGGACAAAATCTGTGAGTGCTATTCTAAAATCAATGAAAATGGGTAATTTCCATATTTTCATGCATTCCCACATATAGGCCATTGACTATGTAATTAAATAAGGAACTTATTCGTAAAATATATTTTATTGTCTTATATGTTCAATTGTTCCCTATAAAAGATAAACCCAATAGTGCTGTTAAATTTAGGCTTGGACTTTTGAGACGGTGCATATTTGTTTTTTTCTTATTTTTTTAATTACATATGTATATTTTTTTTGTGGATATCTCGAAAACGATTCTTAAGAAGAAAAAAATGAATGTTATTTTTGGAATCTACGCCCCAAAATACATAGAAAAAAGTATTTGAGAAATAATATTATTTTTTGTGCCATTTACGTGCTTTTAAATCCATCTTTGAAAACTATATCTATATTTTGAATACTTTGCCTCAAATATGATGACGTAGCAATAGCAGTCGGTTTGTCACACGTGATGGTATCGTTGGAATTTGTCTTCACATTAGTGTTTATGAAGGATTTATTGCAATCGATTGAACCAGTAACGAAAGCGATTCAAGGCCGAGCAATGGGATACAAAGATGCTATGCCACTCATTAGAGCTGTTTTTACAATGCTTGAAAAAATGAGATCACAAAATAGTTTCGATCAACAGTATTTTCAAACGATAGATCTGTTGGAACAATTAAAGCCCACAGAATCAGCTCACTCCTGAAATTGTCCAATTCGGAATAGGCAGCAGTCAAAAATGCTGAAAGAGTCAGTTGTTGAAGAAACACTGGGTGAACGAAGCGAATCGATCATCATGCTGAAATCAACTTTCTACGAAACAATCGATATCGTATTAATTGAAATGACCAATCGCTTTGTTACAAAGAATGGCATTCTCACAGCTATCGGTACAGCTAATGAAATGGATTTGGAAAAGCTGCACCCATTGGTCGATTTGAGCATCCAGTTACCAAATGAAATTGAGCTCAAAATTGCCAAAGAATATATAGATAGAATTCGTTCGGAGAATGATCAATTAAACAAATTTAAAAAACCGGAACAAAAAAAAATTAAGACAGTGGTGCTGACGGAGCTGTATAAGGTGCGTCAAGGAATGGAGAAAGTGTACAATCTTTTTGCAATCATCGAAACTTTCCCGGCTGGAACTGAAGTATGCGAATCGTCATTTTCGGCATTAACAAAAATTATACGGCCACAACGAATAGGCATGTTGACTGATACGCTGAATAATTTATCGTTCCTGGCTTTCGAGCACAAACGTAATGAGTCTATAGATATAGATATGATTTTAAAAAGATTCAATGCCCTGAAAGATCGCAGAGTACAGCTTTTTTAAATTGTTATTGTTTAAAAAAAAATAAACTTTAAACCTAAGTAGTATAAACTATAAAAATAATTTTCTAATTGCTTTTGTTTTTGAAGTTTTCCTAAAAAACGCGTGAAGAGCAAATGAAATGCTAGGAGCAAATGAAGCGCTAGGGGGGGAAAATGAAGTGCTAGGGGTGACTGAGCCCCCCCTAGCCCCTATGGTAGGTACGGGCCTGCATAAAACGCTCATATTTTCCAAAGCTATGGCGAGAATTTTGAATTGAATGCAGATTCATTCTAAGGATAGATTGAAAATAACATTAAAAAAAAAAAAAATTTTTTTTTGTCGAATTTTATGTTGAAAAAACATGGTGCGCGTCATCAGTAAAAAATGTGTAGTTTCCAAAGTTATGGCGGGAATTTCGATATAAAAGCACATGCATTCTTAGGATTGATTGAGGAATAACATATAAAAAAATAAAAAAAAACAAAAGGTAATATATTGAAAATATTTTGAGAAAAATTTTTTTAATTAAAATATTAATGTTTAAGCAAATTTATTTAAATTTTTTTAATTTTTTTTATAAAGTTATGGTATTTCTTAACAAAAATGTTGAAATGGGTTTTCATCCTATCTCGTATAGTTTTTGAGATATTTCGTTTCAAAAAATTTTCAAAAACGTGAAAAAAACAAAGTGTGCGTTTATTAAAAGAATGACCGATGTATATTAGGGTTGTAGAGAAAAAAATTTTTTTTCGAATTTCTTGATGATACTTTGGAATCACGTTCTACATCATGGGAGAACATCACATGAATTTTTTCAGATCTTTAAATGCATTTTTAAGGTGTCTCAAAGCAAAAATATATTTTTATTATTATTATTGTTAGCATTAATTATAAAATGTTGTCAAACCATTTGAAAAAGTTGTTCTAGAGTATTTTAAAAACATTCATTTTGTTTGTATTTTAATGAACTTTACATTCTAATATTGACAAAAAAAAAAAATTAACCCTCTTAAATAACGAAAAACTGCTTTAAAAAGGCGAAATTTAACGGTTTCTTAAAGAAAAAAGTCATCGTGCTTTAAATAAAATTAACTTTTTTTAATATACAAGATTTCATTCGAAAGAGCTCTCAAAAACCTTTAAAACAAGACATGGTAAGACTTTTTTGGTTCAACAGGCTCGATGATATAACGTTTGAAATTAGTGATGAAGCTTTTTTTTTCAAAACGAGCGCGTCGGTTATAGATTTAATCGACCCCTGAAGCTCGTTTATGTAACTCGTATCGATCGCAGTTACCGACTCATATTATCGATTTGACGTCACTCTCACCTGAAGTGTTTCTGTAATGATTTGAATCGACTTCTGTTTCAATTCGTTCGTTTCAAATCGATAAGTTGTCATATTTTCCGATTTCATTTCAATAGAACGTTTTAAAAGTGGAAGAAATTTGAATCGATTTAAAATGTCACTTTTGTCACTGACTCTGCAGTAAGTGAGAATTTTACCGATTCAATAATGTTGTGTAAATATGAAGTAGCAAGTACTCAAAATAAATTTCTTAAACCGGGTACTTTCGCTGAAGTTGATTTTTTTACTGATTATAATCTTTTTGTTTATTATAGAACGTTTTAGTTTTCAAGATAATGGCCCGCAATGATAGTAGCAAAATTAAGTGCGCTCTAAGTTAAAACCTAGTTTTTACGTAAAATCGAACATACAGTGACATCGAACATACAGTGACATCGAACATACAGAAACAGAAAAACTTGCATTAAATTATGAGAAAATTTTTAAAAATAGATTACCCTGCGTTATTGACACAAAACATTATAGACACAGTGAACAAAAGGAATAATAAAAAGCTAGAAGATGGCAGGCAGCGTACCTTAGGGGTTAGGACTGTGAACTCACAGCTCACAGTGCATGATTTCGATACTCGTAAGTCCGAATGTTGTTTTTCTAAAAGCTCGTTTGTTCGATTTTACGTAAGCACTAGGTTTTAACTAAGAGCGCTCTCTTAATCTTGCAACTATCATTACAGGCCAATGTGTTTTAAAACTGAAACATATCTACATAACAGTCAGAAATTTAAGCAAAAAAATATTAGTTGAAGCAACGCAGAAGTACCCAGTTGCAAATATTTGTTTAGTTTTCGTTTCACATCACTAAGTGTCAAATTATTATTGTATGTTAAAATAATTAAAAATCCAAAAGTTCAAAATAAAAATTGTCAAATTGCGTAGAATACAAGATGTATTTGATTTCATTTGTATTTGTGTTTCATGTTGTATTTGATTATAATTCTTTCAGCTTCGAAACATTCACTTTTTATGATTTATTTATTAAATTTTTCTGATATAAAATGTAGGTGCACATAAAAGTAAACAAAAGCAAATAGACAAATGCTTGTCATATGATTCAAATTCGCATCATTTCTTCTCGATTTGTGTTTTTTTCCATCACGGACCGAATTTTAAACGATTTCAACGTACAGAAACACCACTTGTCACGAAATCGGTAAATTTGGATCGAAACAGTTTGACGTCACACAAATCGGTAGCTTGCCGATTTTTTTACAGAAACGAGCTTCTGATGTGTGTTGTGTTTCATATTCATCTTTTATTGAATACTTACCTTATAGCTGAGATTATAATCTACAATTTAAGATTTTGTAGAACCTTTCGCAACAAATTTACAGCAGTTTTAAGTTTGAGAAAAATATCAAGTATGTATGAAAATTAGACTAGGGTTATTCAAAAAAAAAATTTTTTCGAATTTCTTGCTGATACTTTGGCATTACGTTCTACGTCATGAAAGAACATCACATGTGTTTTTTCAAAATTTTAAATGCATTTTTAAAGGTGGCTTAAAGCCACCAAATTGTTACTTATTGTTTTATTTTTCATGGTCTAATTTTCATACTTGATATTTTTCTCAAAATTAAAAATGCTGGAAATTTGTTGCGAAATGGTCTAAAAGGTTCTAGGTAATAATAATAAAAATATATTTTTGCTTTGAGACACCTTAAAAAATGCATTTAAAAATCTGAAAAAATTCATGTGATGTTCTTGCATGATGTAGAACGTGATTCCAAAGTATCATCAAGAAATTCGAAAATAAAATTTTTTCTGAACAACCCTAATGTATACATAAATATACATATAAATATATATATGGCTGAACCTTATTTCGAAAACAGCTGCAGCGATTTTGATAAATTTTGGGGATTTGATTGATTGATTGATTGATTAAGATCGAGGTAGGTTTTAAGTTTTTAAAGACTATAACAGGGGCGTGGCACAGCCCTAAACTTTATTTTTATAACGTCATATCTCGCAATCCATTCAAGATATTGTAATGAAATTACTCACCACCTGAGTCGATATAGCTATGTCCGTCTGTCTGTCTGTCTGTGTGTCTATCTGTCTGTATGTTGAAATCACGTTTACTGGATTCAAGCACTGTTTAAAATGCTTCTCTATTATGCTTCTTTTTATCATTAGTACTATGTGTTCCACAAAAGTTAGTTAATTTTTCAAACTATTAAAAAACATCCGCTTTGTTCAGAAGTATTTTATTGAATATAAAAACAATTTAAATTTCGAGTTTACTAATACTGATTTTTAAACAATTTAAATTTCGAGTTTACCAATACTGATTTTTAATATTTCGCGATCTTAACTTTACTGACTAGCTTCAAGAACAAAAACTAGCCTTTTATTGCAAAAATTAACGGAGAGGCATCAACCAAAAAAATATGAAGCAAAGAGCTCAAAATTACAGTTATAACATTCGATGTTGTATGTATGTAAACAAACCGTTCAACAATATACATACATATGTTTGTACTAGGGATGTTAGTGATATCCGTATCCGTAACCGAAACCACCGGATATCCGAAAAAAAACACTATCCGTAACCGTAACCGAAACCGAAATAAAATTTTTTAATATCCGTAACCGAAACCGAAATATCATATCCTGATAAAAACAGTTGTGCAATCATATTTGTAAAAATTTCGCTACAGCACAACTCTTCTGAGTTTACCCAAAAATCGATTTTGTAAATTAATAAAATGTCATATTTTGTAAAATCAAAATCATAATTCGCGTTTTCTTTTGTATTCCTTTCAAAATTAAAAGTAAAGCCTGCGTTTACTTACTTACTACGGTTTAATATTTAATTTTATTTGATTTATTTATTTATTTATTGATTTCTTGAATATCCTTAGGCTACAAGATAATATAGCTATCCTGAATTTGACAAGCTTAAGTCACAGCTACGTAATATTTAATAAAGTAAATAATTATTAAAACTAAAAAACTAATTACTTAACTAATACAAATGATACAATGAAAATTTTACAAAACATAATAAAATAAAAGGTTTTGGGCAAGCTAATACTAAAAAAAAAACAATAAAAATATTTTAGTGAGTTCCTTCGCAAAAATGTTAGAAAATATAAAACTTGAACTGTTTTGCGTTACTTAAATTAAGTAATCGTGTTGGTAACGCATTCCATAGATGAATTGCATGAACATAAAATTGTCGATCCGATATTAAAAACCTATGTTCAAACTGAACAATTTGTCTCGATCGAGCAGAACGAGAAAACTTGAGACGCCAATAAAGATATTCAATAAATCATCAAGACACCGAAGACTTTTTTGCCATAAATATACATTGCTATATTGTTAAAGATAACGTTTAGTTTTTGTCTGCAATGACTGTCACAGTTGGCGAACAATTCACAGCCATAAAGCAATGTTGGAATGAGGTAACTTTTCGCTAACAATGGTGAGAAACCTAAAACGAGCAAGGTTTGGAATTATTTCACTGAAATGTGATTTAGCAAAGTGCAAGCAGTGTGAAAAAAAATTCTTACATAAAGGTTGCGGGACCACTTCAATAGTGGGACCACTACCACTTACCTTAAGTCCACCAAAATATCTGTATCCGAAACCGAAATAAAATTATATCCTTATCCGTATCCGCAACCGATACAAAAATATTTAAATATCCGTATCCGTAACCGAATCCGAAACTTCATATCAATAACATTCCTAGTTTGTACAAATTTTTTTTTTAGAAATCGATTTTTTATGAACAATTAACTGTTGGGTTTTACCGCAAATCTGGAGGTAAATGTTCCTGAAGCCACCATTTTGTTGATTTTTTTTTTAAAAAAAAAAACCTTCGATCAGATTATTTATTTAACTAACTAATTTTTCTTATCCGATTGATTTTAGATGATTTTCCAAGGATTTGTGATGGTCACCGCAAGACACTATGTATGGGACAAGGTCCAACACAACCAGCTATAACTTTTTTTTATTTTTAATGTTTTTTTTAACTTTCGTCAAGTCAAGGTGAAACATTATGTAATAATTCCACATTATCACTTTTATTCAATAAATTAAATTAATACCAACAAAAAAATTATTGATAATGCTCTAATTTTCACGGTCATGACTGGACCTGCCCCCTTAAGCTAGTAGTTGTACAGTGAAGGCAAAAATTAAATATTAGCATTGTGATAATAGTAATGGCTAGAAAAATTAATTTATAGTTAAGCTATCAAAATTATAAATTATGTTGATTTCTCATGAACACTAAGTGCATACATACATATAAGTACATTTGCCCCCCGCTTTGCGCGACTTCAGTTTGCGCTAATTCACCTTTAGGCGAAATTCATTTGCCTATCTAAAATTCGACTTGCGCGACTGACCTTGATCTGCGCGGGTTAAGAATGTTGTGATCTGTTGAACCAGATGGACAGAACATTGCTGTAGAAGAGATGATTGAACTTTTTGATGATCGCGGGCATTCTGAAAATCCTTAAGAGAAGAAGAACAGATGACGGTGACCAACTTGGCAAATGTCTTAGCTTTGGGTGAAAAACTGGTGCAAGAAGCTGTAAAATTTGATCCTGATAACAGGCGCTTGAGAACGTTTGAAAGCAACATAAGAGCTGCCTTAGCACCTTACCAGGAGCTTCATTTAGAAAAATCGAAAAAAGTAAGGCAATCGGTTGTACTGATTTCTTTAATCGACCACCAAATGTGTTGTAAGACGTATTATTTTTATTTATTATAAATGATAATTATAATGTAACTTTATTTTTGTGAATTACTGTTTTAAATTTCGTTGTTCCTTTTTATCTGTTTTAAACAAATCTTATTATGGCAATATATGATTTTGTTTAGCAAAATAATAGCTACAGTGTCGTGAATGTCTTTTAGAAGTATATATTTCTCTTTTCACGAACGTAACCCCCTAAATTACATGAAGTTCTCACTTCACTTTGCGTGACACTTTTCGCTCCCCTAATCCCCGCGCAAAGCGAGGGACAAGTGTAATTGCTTTTAATTAGTTTCTTTACATCTTGTTAGTTGCTAAGCGGTTGTTTCTTTCAAGTTCAACAAATATTCTATTCTATTATATTCTATTTGCATAAAATAGACAATGAAAATTTAGAGTTTTCTGCGATTCTTGATGAATCGATTCACAGTGAAAAATCCAAAAAATTATTGCAAGTGCTTTGGTTTTTATGGAGACGTTGTGTGTAGAAAACTATATAATCTCTCAAGAAAAAGCAACGACCATTCCATATGAAGCAACGCTCATTGGCAAACAAATTTATAACTTCATCATAAATTTAATGAGCGAAAAAGTGTTAGTTTCATGTGAAGACTTACTGCATGAAATTGAATATGCACCAGGTTTATCAGCAAGTTCTGATTGTGAAGCTAGCAGCAGTGAGAACATCCAGTCAAATGCATCAGTTGAATATTGTTACGAAATTTCCTGTCCCTTTGACAGTAATTTCAATCTCTTACACTTTTCTGAGTTCGATCACTGGATTGTGTAACAATCAAGAAAAACGCAATCTTTATTTAATTATAAAATGGTTTATTTAAATCACAAACGTTAGTTTTTACACAGTACAATTGTTTATATAATCTTTACATTCAAATTGTATACACAAACGTTAAACTTTATTACTTAAAATCCACTATATCACTTTAGTACTTAAATTCAAATGTTCTCACTTAAGATCCACTGTGTTCCACTGTTCAATATCAACTGTGTCTCTGCTGCACATTTGACAGCCTTTTATACTCAAGTCATCATGTTCTAGAACCATCTGCCGTTGTCTAGAATGTCGTTTCCAGTGCCTTCTAGATGGCGTTATTTTTCTACGGTCAGTGATGCACGTATTTTTCTACGGTCAGTGATGCACGTATTTTTCTACGATCAGTGATGCAAGTATTTTCTTACGGTCAGTGATGCACTTATTTTTCTACGGTCAGTAATGCAAGTATTTTTCTACGGTCAGTGATGCTAGCTAATATCGTTTAATTTTTATTACGAGAATTTTCTGGCATAATCCAAATTTCGCTACACTGCCCTCCGCTTTAACTTGTTCGTCCCGAACAAGAGTCTCTCCATCTCTAGTATAAGGTGCCAGCCTTTCGATGTGGACTACCTTTAATTTACCTTTGTTGCCGGGGTATTTTTGGATTCGATACACAACATCATTAATCCTTGTGATGATCCGATAAGGTCCCTCCCAATGAGTCTGTAATTTAGGAGACAAGCCTCGTTTTCGTTGTGGGTTGTGTAGCAGCACTAATTGACCTTCTTTGAACCCTTCAGTATTTGCTCGCAGATCATACCGAGCTTTCATCTTGTCGCTAGCCAATTGAGTAAGTCTCCTGATGAGCTCGTGTATATCTGCTAGTTCTTCTCTTTTCTGCGATATGTAATCGTCAGCATTGGTCGTTTCTGGGACAGCGCTTACTCCGTACTTCAAATCTGCTGGAAGCCTTAAGTCCGTACCAAAAATTGCTTTTGCTGGCGTGACTGTAGTGGTATCGTGTATTGAAGAACGATAAGCCATCAGAAATATTGGTAGATGCTCATCCCAATCTTTTTGTCCTTTGTCAACAACCTTTTTCAGATGCTCCTCTAGAGTACGGTTGAACCTTTCGACCATGCCATCGGACTGAGGATGCAATGCTGTGGTACGTGTCTTCTGTATTCCAAGCATGTCACAAACCTCCTTAAAAAGTGCCGACTCAAAATTTCGTCCTTGGTCGGAATGCAACTCAAGTGGAGCTCCATATCGGCAAATCCAATTTTTGATGAAAATGTCTGCCACTGTTTTTGCTTCTTGATTGGGAATGGGATATACTTCTGGCCACTTACTGAAGTAATCAATTACCACAAGGATGTACTTATTTCCTGCATTGCTAATTGGAAAAGGTCCCGCTATATCCATGGCTATCCTCTCAAAGGGAGCTCCAACGTTATACTGATGCATTTTTCCCCGAGTGCGGTGCCTTGGTCCTTTAGCAATTGCACATTGGTCACAACGGCGGATCCAGTCAACAACTGTTTCTTGGCATCCTACCCAATAAAACCGTTTCTTTATTTTCTCTGTGGTTTTTGTTACGCCTAGATGTCCACTACTCGATCCATTGTGATAATCCTTGATTATTTCCTTAAATTTTTCCTTTGGAATAACCAGCAGTTTTGAACGAATTTTACCATCCTCGCTTTCCCAGATTCGGTAGAGGCAACCATCATGCAACTCCAAACTTTGCCATTGCGCCCAGTATGCTTTACAGATTTGGCTTTCACTTGATATTTCTTGCCACGCCGGTTTCCTACCCAGCTCTTTATACTTAATTATAGTTGCCAAATCTGTATCACTGCGCTGGTCCCGTTGTACCTCCTCTTTTGTCCACTTTTCTTCGGGCAAAACGTTCAAAAGGCGCACATCAATTGTTCCAGCTTTACTTTCCGTTCGTGAACAATGACCGCATTCAATTTTACATGGACGACGGGAAAGTGCATCCGCATTTCCATGCTGGCTTCCTTTGCGATGTTCTATGGTAAAATCATAGCTCTGCAAGCACTCTATCCACCGTGCAATTTGACCTTCTGGATCCTTGAATTGAAGTAGCCACCTTAATGCCGCATGGTCTGTCCTCAGGAGAAAATGCTGTCCATATAAGTACTTATGGAAGTGTTTGACGCATTCCATTACTGCCAGTAACTCTCTCCGAGTAACACAATAGTTCCTCTCAGGCTTCGACAGAACTTTGCTGAAATATGCGACGACTTTTTCTTGTCCATCGATGACTTGGGACAAAACTCCTCCAATACCATGGCCACTCGCATCGGTGTCCAATACAAATTTTTCGCCGTGTATTGGGTACGCGAGTATAGGCGCTGTAGACAATAATTCTTTCAGCTTTCGGAATGCAGTTTCCTGTGCACCACTCCATTCGAATTTCCGATTTTTCTGTGCCATCTCATGTAGACTGCCTGCGACATTTGCGAAACCAGGAACCATAGACTAATCTAGACCGGAAAGTCTTTTCGGCGGGAAAAACACTTTTTGTTAGTGTTAGTGAAAATTTAAGTTCAACCTAGTGCGGTGAGTTCGCTCGTGTGAGTGTGCCACTTAGTAAATATTTTTCCATAAATTTGGGGATTTATAGGTCTTCAAAGGATTTAAATGAAAAATAATCGTATTTTTTGTAAAGAAACTCATAATAAAATGTTTAAAAAACGTTAGCACTAACATTTTGTTTCAATTTTTAATGATGTAAAAGGAAAATCAAACAGATCATTTATTTATGGAAAAAAATCAAAATCTGGCTACTTTCCAGCTCTCAAATTTTCTAAACAATTTTGCTGTCTTCAAGGAGTTTTGGATATCTTTTGGATGTGGTTTATTTTGCAATTTTATATTATAATAAGCTTTTATTAATTTCTTTTCAGCATTTTAATAGTTTTTTTCAAAACTGTTCTTCAATAATTTTTATATTTACAGCTTTCCAACAGAGTGTTTCACCAGTGTAATAGTTTTTTTCAAAACTAAGAAGTTCAATACATTTTGCCAAATTGAAGGTTCCGCCAGCAAGGAGTTAACGAAGACTTCAATCAAATTAATCTTTTTATTGTTTCAGGTTTATACTAAGGTTTATAAAATTTCTAAAAATATCTTTTTTCCACAGCTTACAACTTTAAGAAATCGTGAAGATGCCGAGGAACAGAATCTGCTATTTGGGCTGCGAGGGAGCAACCAGATTTTTCAAATTCCCTAACAGCAACACGGACAAGAAAAGGTAAGCAAATTTTTGCAATAATATATATAAATTTATTTATACAGTGCGACCTTAAGTTCAAGTAGATATTGACTTAAGTTTACTTTAGCTTCAATTCATACAGGTACATGAAAGTAAAATTCTGGTGCAAGGAGAATTTATAATATTAATATTTGAGCTGTTCAGTGCACAAATCGATTAACTCCATAAAACAAAAAGCCATTTGTAATCGTTTGACCGTATATTAAATGAAATAAATTATTATGCCCACTACGTTTATACCGACTCCTAAAAAATTTCTATAAAAAAAAATTTGAGACCTCTAACAATTTTTAATATTAACATTCTCCCAACATTTTCAACTAACATTTTGCAATTTCTATCTCTTGCAGTTTCAAAGGCAGCAAATTCCATCGTGTCATTAAAGACTTCATGATTCAAGGTGGTGATTTCACCAAAGGTGACGGCACTGGAGGGCGATCCATCTATGGTGAACGCTTTGAAGATGAGAACTTCAAGTTGAAGCATTATGGTGCTGGTTGGTTGAGTATGGCCAACGCTGGTAAAGATACCAACGGTTCGCAGTTTTTCATTACAACTAAGCAAACCAGCTGGTTGGATGGACGTCACGTTGTTTTTGGAAAAATTTTATCTGGCATGGATGTTGTACGTAAAATTGAATCATTAGAAACTGATGGACATGATCGTCCTGTAAAAGATGTCGTTATTGCCAATTCCGGTTCTATTGCAGTTAGCGAACCATTTGCTGTGTCTAAGACTGATGCCACAGAATAAGCAATAAATTTATGAATCTTCCTTATTTTTTAACAACAAGCTACAAATGCAACATTTTGTTAAAAATGAATTAAAATGCGCTGGTTTTTTTTATTGTAAAATATTTTTATAGAAAAACTCATTTGCTATTCATAAGAGTTGGAACAAATTTTTATCGCATATAAAAATATCTAAGTAGATAGTTTTCTATTTTGTATTAAGTATAAAATTCAGTCTTCGCATTTATAAAACCAAGTGAATGGATTCAAACTGAAAGAATCGCAAATATATAATAAGAAACAAGTGTTTATTCTATGATTTCATCAATAATGCGTGGTTATTATTATTATTTCCCTTCTTTCTTAAACTGAAAGTTTAGTGAACTCTTCAGAAACATATTGGAAAAAGCCAGCATTTTATCCCATTATGCAGTGAGTCGGTCAATTTTATTTTTCTTTACATTAAATGTAAACAAAAAAGACTTTAACGTCAGCGGTTAATAACCAGTTTTTTTTTGTTTGGTGTTCATCTTATGCATAGAATGTATGAAGGAGATAATAGTATTATATACAGAATATGGCTTTAATATAAGACGTCTTGTCTTTCAAGTCTTGCCATTCAAGTATTTATTTTTACAAAATCATTTTAATATACGAAAAGTTTAACGAAGAAGATAGTTTCGATTGAATTGTTGTCCATGGTTTGTTTCATTCTCTGATAGTTTCGTTTTGATAAATGTAACAGATTTTATGGATTTTGAAATAGTTTAATATAGTTCTTAAATTTTAATTGTTTCAATAGCCTTAATTTTTGTGTAAATGTTTTGAGGAAAATCTATTAAAAAAAAGAAATGGTGTCATCATTTAAAATACTAGCAGAGTCGCACTGTTGGCCACGTATACTAGAAATTCCGCTTGTGGTAATGGTGTCCAGTGCGGAATAGTCATCATCGTCAAAGCTGAATGCCTTACTAGTGGACCGATTCCAATAACTATCGCTATCTAAATGGCTGTCCATGTGCAAAATTGTTCACAAATATTTTTACTTGATTCTTCAATGAAAACAAATGGGCAGTAAATACTTCTGTTTCCTAGCCTTTATTTTGACCATAGACTAATACATTTTTGGATCCTTTTTGAAATCTGCAATAGCAGCGATAGGGATGCCCCAATTAGCGACAGGTCCCCAGAAGTGTGTGCTGCGAAATAAAAAAAATGAATTGAATTAGTACGGATACCTTGCTATTTTTCCCCTACGTACCTCATTAAATATTGACGAAATTCTTTACTCTTTAAGTTATCCGCCAATCGGCTCAATAGAGAACTAGTTGATTTGGGGATTTGCGACATGTTGCCAAATTCTATTTAATTAATTATACAACTGATATAATCGCACAAACAACAGATATGCAATGTAAAACGCTTTAGATGTTTTGCTATCGTTGTTGTTACTCGAGCGATAGTAATTCGGATCGTGTCTCGTGAAGCAATTTACTGGAGCAGCAGCACCTGAGTCGTCGGCACTCGTTTTTGCAATTCTTGTTTACCATAGACTAATCAATTTCAACCAATGCGATGGTGTCCATAAGAATAACTGCATAACATTCGCCGCTATGTCTGGGCTGACACGTTTTGACGGATTCGGATTTAAAATATTATAAATTAATTGTTGCACCATCACATGCAAATCATCTTCTTTTTAATTAACATTGCGCAATGAATATTTCTGCTCTCCCTTTGCTGCAACCAAACCACCGCTTGAGGAATAAAAGAAATTCCTAAGTCCAAAAATTTCATATGCTATAGCGCCCATAATTTAAGACTGCAAATGGACCAGGTTCTTTATTTATAATTTCTGGTGCCATAGCATTGCATTGCCACCCTTATCAATATCATAGGAAGTGTAAGGGACTTGTAAGCCATGTACCTTATCAGCCAGACAACAGCCAAAATCCATTTCAATCTCCATTTCGCAAACAGAATTTCGTTCAATTCAATTGCACTATTTTGGCTTTGCTCAGCTTCGTACATTATTTTTAATTATTTTCACTGCAAAATTAAGGAGTGGTTTTGCTCAGCTTCGTACTTTATTTTTAATAATTTTTACTGCAAAATTAAGAAGTAATATGACGATTTCTCTTTACGAAAATAAATAAATGTACTCTACAAAGAATTTTAATTGCAAAAAACAAATGAGAAATGTCAAAAACAGCTGTGGGGCGTCGTGTATTCACCAAAACAGCTGTGGGGCGCCGTGTATTCACCAAAACAGCTGTGGGGCGCCGTGTATTCACCTCGGGGCGCGGTGTACTCACCTTTTTAGAGTAATGATGCCACTGTTTTTATTTTTGCAAAAACATTAATAAGGGAGAAAATGTTTAGTAAAACCAATATAAGGGTTTTCCGGGTTTTTCCCATATAAGTTTTAAACTTTTTATTTTTAACAGCTTCGAGTATTACAAAAGTAGAGTGGGTGAGCTTATGATATCTTTTATAGGTGTCTATTAAGTTTTGATACAAATTTATCTTAAATAAATAATAATACTAATTTTGAAAGTCTTATTGGAGATGAAAACCAACATTTGATATAATTGAGCAGACATGGAGGTAATGTATTACTTCCAATTTTCCATTTAAATGATAATTGAAAATGTCAAAACTATGAACCGTAATGCTTTACACAAACCGAAAATTTTTCGAAAACTGCAGCTAATAAGAAAATATTTAAATGGCGTATAGCATTATCACACTGAATTGTTTCAGGCATAAAGCGTTAAAGTATCGCAAACTAATCCTAAACCGGTTAGAATGTATATATGAGCCGTTCAGTGCACAAATCGATTAACTCCACTTTTCAAACTTTTTGATTTTTATGCGCTACAGTAATTTATTAGATCGCTACTTTTCGTATTTGTTACAAATTTGGTTAAAAAAATTGGTTGAACATCACAAATGCCAAAATTTATTATTCGTTCGCTCTACATAATGTATTAAAGCTTCAATTTGATTTTACGTTTTTCTCGGCTTTTTGTTTTATGGAGTTAATCGATTTGTGCACTGAACGGCACATATATGTATATATATCCCTAACCGTATACATACATATGAAAGGTAAAAAAATTAAAAACAACCAAATATTTCTCTTTTATGTAAACAATTTTCGTTTTTTATTAATTTAACCAATTTCATCATATTTCCCTGAAAAAATCACATTTACCCAGAAAATCCCAACAAATCAGGCGCAATTCCGCGTAAATTGATTTTTTAACATACGGTACCTTTGTATCTAAAAATTTTTGACAATCAATACGTGAGAAAAAGAACAAGAGTTTCCGGTCTATATTAGTCTATGCCAGGAACAAAACGTCTGTAGTAAGTGCATAGGCCCAGAAAACTTCGCAACTCATGAAGATTAGATGGTCGTGGCCAATTTTTCACAGCTTTTATTTTATCCTCATCTGTGTGTATTCCTTCTGACGTAACCTTGTGCCCCAGATACTTGACTTCACGCTGGAAAAGAGAGCACTTTTTCACACTTCATTTTAGTCCAGCTGCCTCCAAGCGCTCAAACACTTCCTCCAGATTTTTCAGGTGGTCATCAAAATCTTTTCCCATGATGATGATGTCATCGAGATGTCATCTTCCAATGTAGTCCTTTGAGCACTCGTTCCATTAACCGCTCAAACGTAGCTAGAGCGTTACAAAGACCAAACGGCATGACGTTAAACTGCCATAGACCATTCCCAATACTAAAGCCAGTTTTCTCCTTGTCTTTGTCATCTATTTCCACCTGCCAATATCCACTTTGTAAGTCCAGGGTGGAAAACCATGTTGCTCCGGATAACGTATTCAGTGTTTCATCGATTCTGGGTAACGGGTAGCTGTCTTTTTTGGTGACGTCATTTAATTTTCTGTAATCCACACAGAATCGCATACTTCCGTCCTTTTTCTTGACAAGTACGACCGGTGAACTCCACGGGCTTTCTGATGGTGCAATGATCTTTTCTCGCGCCATATCCTCTATAAGGCCCGTTACTTCCTCTCTCTTAGCGAGTGCTAGTCTCCTTGGGGGTTGACGAATTGGCTGAAAATCACCTGTATCAATGCGATGTTTGACAACTGTTGTTCGGCCATTATTTTCTCCTTTGAACGCAAATATTTGCTAATGCTTTTGCAGAAACCTTTTTGCTTTATTTTTGTTCTGGGCAGACAACTCCTTCGTCCATTCTTTCGTCAATACTTCCAAGGCCGATGATTTTGTCAAAGCTGTACCTTTTGTGTCCTGCTGGTCATTTTCACAATTTATAACAGCCGTAACTTTCTCACATTGCGCTATTACTTCACCTTTTTGCATCCATTTCGGCTTATTTGTTGGATTCAAAATTTGTACCGGTATTTTGCTGTCCGCTCTTGTTTTTACTAGGGTCTTTCCAATAATCAGGTCTTTCTTTAAATATTTCTTATCTGCTTCCACTACCCACAGATGATCTGCGAGCAAATACTGAAGGGTTCAAAGAAGGTCAATTAGTGCTGCTACGCAACCCACAACGAAAACGAGGCTTGTCTCCTAAATTACAGACTCATTGGGAGGGACCTTATCGGATCGTCACAAGAATTAATGATGTTGTGTATCGAATCCAAAAATACCCCAGCAACAAAGGTAAATTAAAGGTAGTCCACATCGAAAGGCTGGCACCTTATACTAGAGATGGAGAGACTCTTGTTCGGGACGAACAAGTTTAAGCGGAGGGCAGTGTAGCGAAATTTGGTTTGTGCCAGAAAATTCTCGTAATAATTATTAAACGATATTAGCTAGCATCACTGACCGTAGAAAAATACTTGCATTACTGACCGTAGAAAAATACGTGCATCACTGACCGTAAGAAAAATACTTGCATCATTGACCGTAGAAAAATACGTGCATCACTGACCGTAGAAAAATAACACCATCTAGCGACATGTAGCATGTTTTCTGTAATATAAATGATAAAGTGGTACGACATTATCAACGTCGATAATCGTCATCTAGAAGGCACTGGAAACGAAATTCTAGACAACGGCAGATGGTTCGAGAAAATGATGACTTTAGTATAAAAGGCTGTCATATGAGCAGCAGAAACACAGTTGATATTGAATAGTGGAACACAGTGGATCTTAAGTGAGAACATTTGAATTTAAGTACTAAAGTGATATAGTGGATTTTAAGTAATAAAGTATAACGTTTGTGTATACAATTTGAATGTAAAGATTAAATAAACAATTGTACTGTGTAAAAACTAACGTTTGTGATTTAAATAAACCATTTTATAATTAAATAAAGATTGCGTTTTTCTTGATTATTACACAATCCAGTGATCGAACTCATTAAAGAATAAGAGATTGAAATTACTGTCAAAGGGACAGGAAATTTCGTAACAATATATTTATTTATTTATTTATTTATATATATATATATTTTCAGACTTTATTTCCAAAACCGGTGCAGCGATTTTGATGAAACTTGGGGATTAGGTACATACCAGAGAACTGCAGCGGTGCACCGCAACCATAAGTATACTCCATACATACTTGATATTTTTCATATCCAAATATCCAAAAACAACGCAAAAATATGATGCGGTGTTGTTTGCACCCATGTCTTTTTTGTACCTATCTTAATGCGATTACGCCAATACCTTTCGCTCTTGTCTTTAGTCACTTTTGTACTCATGCAGAGAGCAACCGCAAATAGTTTGTGAGAGTAAAAATCACCACCAAATTTTTGCGACACATTGACACTTGGGACTTATGTTTTGATTACAAATAATAAAACTTTGTTTTTGGTTACAAATAATTTAGATTTTTATTTGTTGTGAGCTCTTAGCACGTAAGTATAAGACTGACTTTTATAAATCTTAAGTCTATTTTATGCTGCCTGTAAGATCATTTCAAAATGCATTGAATGATTTCATCATCCAATTCATTTTGATTGATCAGCATAAATATGTAAAACCTACCATAAACATCCGTACATTTCGAATGTTTATAATAAGCTTAAGCAAAGAATGCTGGCTTATTATGTTTATTTTACCGCCAACGGGTAAGTATTCATTACATTCTCATTATCTTCATTCTCATTATCTTCATTCTTGTTATTATATATAACTCGCCCCCCCTTAGGATTCGAGTCCCTGCGAATACTTCTTAATTTTATTATTTTGTTTACAATGACAAAGAAAATTATTATAAAAACAAGCGTGTAAAATATAACATAATGATAATTAAAAGTATTTTCATTAATAACTTCTTGGAGTTCTTCTAAATTTGTAAATGTAGGAAAATCCTTTACGTCTGGTAAATTTTCTTCAATATTTTGAGAATTAGGAACTATTATATTCAATATACTTTCAAATATTTTTAATTTTAAGTTTCTTATTTCAACTTCACATTTTTCAAACTTAATCAAATAATTACCAATGAGTTGATAAGTATAATTGTTGCATGTATTTTTCAATGTTAAATTAACATTTATTAACAATAAATTTCCTGTATCTAATTCTTGAATTTTTTCAATCTCAAATACTTTTTGTGTACAATTTTGATAAGAACCTTTTAACAAATTAGAAATACATTGATTAACTTTTTCCATTTTCTTAAAATAATTTTCATCGCTTACAATATATATATATATATATATTCTACTGTTACAAATTTTGTTATATCTATATTTATCTGAACAGAATTCTTATTTGGAATAGGTATTATAGTATTAACAACATAACCATTTTTGCAAAAAGTTCGGGATTAATATTACAAATAAAATAATATTATTTGACATAGAGCCAAATGAACATTTTATATTTTTAAGTTTTTGATTATCAATTTGGTAAAATTTAATTTCTTCATTAGTCATGAAAAACCTGCTCATTAAATTATGTTTTGACATCATAATATTGTCTTGAATTATTTCGATTTTGTCTTTTATTTGATTTATAAGTAGAAGTATATGATTATATCTTACTAATTTAAATTCTTCTTTTAGATATGTTTGATTAAATAAACTTTTATTAGATTCTATTAATAACCTAAGGGTTTGCATATAATTTTGCATGTTTTGATTAATTTTAATTTGTTTGTTTAAATTGTTTATTATATTATGTTGATTTATATCATTAGATTTAAAATGTTGTTCAATATTTTCATTATCTTCCTCATCCATATTTCCAAATAACCATTTTATAATATTTCCGCCTATCCTCATCAAAGCTCGTTTGTGCATCGATAATATTCAAGATTTTCAACCTTTTTTTGAAGGTCATAATTATGCCAACTTTGTGTCAAATTATAATTTTCGGTAATATACAACTTCAACCCCTGAATAGTTCTCTGCATTTCATTTAAATCGATGACGTGAATTACTTTTGAATAATTTGCAATTAATTTAATTGGATCACTTTCCAAAACCACGTAGCCTGCTTCAGACTCGATTTTATTTATTTCAATGGATGCATGGCAACATCCCAATAGATTAATCACCACTATTAATATTGCCAGGACCTGAAATTGATTTTAAAGGTCTTTTAAATTGGGCAACATCTATTTTATTAGGGTTACTCCTATGATATTTATTAAATCGCTTAGCAGTCTTTTGTCTATCAGCCTTTGGATTTTTAAGATATAAATTAGGCTTCTCTAAATCAAAATTTTGTAAATTTTCTCGATTTTGATTTATTCTATCAATAACTTTTTTTTTGTTTTTATTTATCCTTTCGGATATTATTTCAAAATCTGATACTTTATTATAAACGAAATCCATGGGTTTAACTTTGGTTACACTATGTACGGAATTATTGTAAAATCCTATCGCCCTTATGACTAACTCTTCGGTATCTACTACATTTTCTGAATTTTTCAAAATTCTTATATGTTCAAGAATTGTAGAATGCAGCCTCTCTATATCAGAGTTTCCAGTATGTGAGTTCGGAGTAGTAAAATGGGTCTCTATACCATTTTCTCTACAAAACAATTTTATTAATGAATTATTGAACTCGTTGTCCATAATTAGCTTACTTGGTTTTCCTAATAAAGCGATCCTTTCTTCTAACTTAACTTTTACTGTTATCATGTTTTTATCGTTTAGTTTATGAACAGAACCTAATTTGGTGAATTTGTCAATAGTTGTCAGAAATCAAGTTCTATGCACCTGAAATATATCCATGTGAACTATTTCATTAGGTCTTTCTGAAGTTAAGGTGTATTTAAATTGCTTTTTAAAAGGTTTCCTATCGTATTTATTTACTGCACAGGTTGAACAACTATTAATATATCTATTAATATGCTTCAACAGATTAGGGTAAAAATATGAATTTTTCATTGATTCATAATTTTCTCGTATACCTCTGTGATTCCCATTTTTATGAGTACTTTCTATAACGTCAAATAGTTGTTCTTCAGTATTAATATCAATAGCCAAATTGGTACATTTTATAAACTTCAGACTACTATCATTTGAATACAGCTGAATTAGCTTTTGTTGTAAAATATTATATTTAGTATCGTTTAGTTCACTATAAATTCCTACAGTACCTTTCTTTAATGTTCCTCGAAACAAATCATTTAAATAATGACTATTATTTAAATCATTCTCTGATACATAGATGATTTTATATTTCCTATAAAGTATTTCCGTTTCTTTTCCTTAGTTATCACAAGTCTAATTTGTGTGAGATATTTATTTACGATTCCATTATATATGTAAAATTCTTCATTTAGGTTCTCAACGTTGGAATGAATAGTTTCAATAGAATTTTCAAACAAAGACTTAATGCTACAATGTTCTATATCATTTTTCTCTTCATTTTCGATTCTACTTAAGAAATCAGCTACTGCATTTTCTTTACCTTTTATATAATCTACATCAAACTGAAATTCATCTAACAGTATCCTCCATCTTATTATTCGTGAATTAGGTTCTTTTAAAGTGTACAACCACTTCAAAGGTTGATGATCAGTTTGAACTAAGAACTTACGTCCATAAAGATAAGGACGAAAATATTTGATAGACCAAACGATCGCTAGTAATTCTTTTTCCAAGGTATGATAATTTTTCTCGTATCCGTTTAGAGTTCTACTAGCAAAACATATAGGTTTCCCATCTTGACTTAAGACGGCACCTATTGCTACATTACTAGCATCTGTGGTAAGGACAAATTTCCTATTAAAATTTGGAAAAGATAATAAAGGTGGATTTGTCAATATCCTTTTTAATTTGTCAAAGGCATCGATATAAAGTTTATCATTAATATCAATTTTTGAATTCTTTTTCAAATACTTTATTATAGGGCTGGCAATTAAAGAATAATTTTTTATAAATTTTCTGTAATATCCTGTTAATCCTAGGAAGGACTTTATTTCTTTCACCGTTTTAGGTAATTTGAGAAGGCTAATGCTTTCAACTTTTTTTGGATTGGGTGTTATATCATTTGGGGTTATTATATGCCCTAAGAATTCAGTCTTTTTTGAGAAGAATTTACATTTGTCAAATTGAACTTTCAACTGATATTTGTTCAGACATGTAAATATTTTTTGTAAATTTTCGCAATGTTCAGACAGAGAGGTGGAAAACACTAATATGTCATCCATATAAATGACACAAATATTATTGATGAATTCACTTAGAATATGATTCATCATGCGCTGAAATGTTGCAGGCGCATTCTTTAGTCCAAAAGGCATTCTGATAAATTCAAAATGTCCTCTGGGAGTTGAAAAAGCGGTTTTCTCTATATCGTTTTCATCCATTAAAATTTGGTGAAAACCCTTAACCAAATCTAAGGTAGTAAAGTAGAGAGAACGTCCTAACTTATCGAACAATGATTCAATATTTGGTAGTGGAAATCTATCATCCACAGTTATTTCATTTAGTTTTCGAAAGTCTACAACCATTCGCCATTTTTCTTTATTTGAATTATCACTTTTCTTTTTCACAATCCATAATGGAGAATTATATGGAGACTTGCTGGGTCTAATTATACCTTGCTCTAACATTTCTTGCGTTTGTTTGTCTATCTCTTTTTCAAAAATTTGTAGATACCTATAATTTTTGCTATAAATAGGGTTTTTCGAGGTTGTTATAATTTGGTGTTTGACACAGGGAGTTGCAGTTAAATACTGACCCTCTTGAAAAAAGGTTTTTTGATTTCTTTGTAAAAATCTAACTAAAACTTTTTTTTCTTCTAGATTTAGTTCATCATGTATCAATTTGTTTATATCAAATTTACATTTTTCTAAGTAGTTGATTTCGTCGTACTTTATAGGAATAGGTTTATCATGAAGTAGAATTTCAACATCATCTATTCTTAATACACATTTTGCAAAATCAATCACTGCTTCGATAGGCGCTAACACATTTATTCCGATTATGCAATCGAAAGGTTTATTTTTCAAATGAATTAATTTCACTGACATAGTTTCACTTTTTCTTCCAAATTCCGAAGGTATGTACGTAATAACCTCTTCTACAATTACACTTGAAGCATCTAACGTTTTAAGTAAAATTTCATTTTTTAATTTTAATTTTGATCCCAATTTTTCAAATTTATTATAATCACCAATAGTAGTTGCTGAACCACTATCGATTAGACACTTCAATTTAGTGTTGTTAATTGTTAATTCGACTATCGGTAGGTTGATTCCCGAGGCAGTGTTTGAAAATTTCCTGCCACCTGAACATTATCGACCTCCATTTGCTCAACACGCTGAACAGGCTTATTAACGTTTGTTTGATGAGATTTGTAATTTTTTCTAAAATTTCCGGAATTGAAATTTTGATTGTTTGCTTTTGTCTCAAAAGTCTTTTTATTTTGATCTTTGTGATAATCATACGAAAAATTGGAATTTTTAGTCAAATTTTTTAATTGAATATCTTTCATTAAATTATTCTCAATGTAATATGTGTGTGCATTATTTATTGTTGTTATTTGATTTTGTAACAACAATGTTTTAATATGAATGGGTAGAAAATTTACGTAAATATCGAAAATAATCCTTTCATTATTTGAAGGGTTATATGAATCATTATTTAATGGTTCTAAATTAAATTTTGAATTCATTTTATGAAGAACTTTCCTTAATTTGAAATGTAATTCCTCTAAAGATTTTGCACTCACATTTAAGGCTTCGCTGCGTAGGTGAAAAAAGCTTTCCTTTACACCAAATTCCTGTCTCAGCTTGTCAAGAATTTGCTCCCACGAGGGATTTATTAAAGTTTCCACACTTCTTAATGCTTTTCCTTGGAGTCTATTTGCTAGTACAGCTTTTATTGTTATTTTGTTTTCCTCTCCTGTTAAAGATAGCACCGTAGACACATCTCTTAAATAATTACTAATCGTGTAGTCCGTTGTTCCACAGAATGGGGGTAAGCTCCTCGCTTCTCTCAACGCATCTGCCAGTGAAAGAGACATTTTTTAAAAAAGTTTTATTATTTAAATGTATTTAATATTTATATATTTTTATATTTTTGTTTTGCAGTAGGTAGCCGCTTCTTTTATATATCGTCCGTCAATAATAGTTTTTTCAATAATTTAATATTATCTGCACAAACCGCTTCTCAAATAAATTTATATATTTGCTGGTTTAATATTATCTGCACAATCCGCTTCTCAAATAAATTTATATTATTTGTTGAAATCTGCTTCTCAAATAAATTTATATTATTTGTTGAAATCTGCTTCTCAAATAAATTTATATTATTTGTTGAAATCTTTTTCTCAAATAAATTTATATTATTTGTTGAAATCTGCTTCTCAAATAAATTTATATTATTTGTTGAAATCTTTTTCTCAAATAAATTTATATTATTTGTTGAAATCTTTTTTCCTCGTCGCCACTTATGTTTTGATTACAAATAATAAAACTTTGTTTTTGGTTACAAATAATTTAGATTTTTATTTGTTGTGAGCTCTTAGCACGTAAGTATAAGACTGACTTTTATAAATCTTAAGTCTATTTTATGCTGCCTGTAAGATCATTTCAAAATGCATTGAATGATTTCATCATCCAATTCATTTTGATTGATCAGCATAAATATGTAAAACCTACCATAAAAATCCGTACATTTCGAATGTTTATAATAAGCTTAAGCAAAGAATGCTGGCTTATTATGTTTATTTTACCGCCAACGGGTAAGTATTCATTACATTCTCATTATCTTCATTCTCATTATCTTCATTCTTGTTATTATATATAACTTGGGTAATCTTTTTTTTTGCATATTTTGGTTTTATATGTGCTCTGCACGATCACTTAAATCGCGGTGGCCGAAATACTTACACTCAAGTTCGGCTTGCGGTGAACTTATCGTGACCAAAGTTAAACAAGTTGACTGCTGCCCCAAAAAGTGGTCGAATTCTGGGCGTGGCAGATTGCGTCCAAGGCTGTGTTGGTCCCATGCCTACTTGTGCCTTCACACCAAGTTTCAACTCAATCTGCCCCAAAAAGTGGCATGCCACTGGCCCTCGCACCATAATTTTACAAGTCTCTTAAAATCTAGCGACCTGAAATTTCCAAGTCTTTGTTCGGTGGCGAGGGGCAAGTAGAAACATTGGCGGCGAGGAAAACGGCGAGGAAAAATGCACCATTGGGGCCACGAAGCAAAAGTTTGGGGCCTGTTTCACATTTGAGCAAAAAAGTGGGCCCACGAAGCAAAAGTCCCTTATAGATTTTCTAAGTGAAAACGATTTTTCTAAGTCCCTTATCAGACAAATTGCCAAATTTTCGAAATTTTTCTATCTATCTATCTGCATATGCGGTGTTTTCGGTACTTGATCTTTGCTTCGCTAATCATCACATTGCTTTCGACAATGTATTCTGATAATTTCTTGTACATGCATTATTTTTGTTGTTCGCGCGAAGTATGAATACGTCTGCCGAAAATGACAAAAAGAATGTGTGATGAAAAGTAAAGCAGAAACCGCATACATCTCACTTGAGTTTAAAAGTAATTCAGTCATAGCAATACAAAAATCTTTATGGGTATATAGACTGCATAGACAAAAAAGTATGCGGTTGCGATCACACCGCAATCGCTTTTAAGGTGAGTATACTTACAGTCACAAAAATAGGCACTCGTGCCGTTCTCTGGTACATATGTGAACAGAATTAGGATTGGGCTAGGTTTTAACTTATCAAAGACTCCTGGAGGGGCGTGGCACTGCCCTAAACTTTTATTTTTATAACGTCATATCTCAAAAACCATACAAGATATTGTATTAAAATTTGGTACACAGATGCAGATCATAAATGTCTTAAATTTTGCCAAAAGTGGGCGGAATCAAAAAAGTGGGCGTGGCACTTTTTAATAATTGAAAATTTTGAATCAATATTACTCAAAAACGGCACTGACGATTGTCATAAAAATTTTACAGATAATACCACTAAAAGCAGTCATCATAACATGCTATGTCACTATACTGGCGAAACTCGTTGAAAGGCGTGGCACAGCCCACAATATTTATGAACGTTTTAATAGGAGAACTAACAATGCAGTCGATATAAAATTTAGTATGGTAGGTATACTTGCTATAAGGTATTTTTTAACCAAAAATGGGTTCAATAGTACCAGTGGGCGTGGCACCTCCCATATAAGCAAAAAACGTTAAATGTTATATTTAGTGTGCTATTAATGTAATCTTTCTAAAAGTTGGTGCTAAGATGTCGGTTGCCATAAGCTTTAAAATTAATTGGACTTCGATGGGATTGCATCAGTGGGCGTGGCACCTCCGATATAAGCAAAAAACGTTTTGTGTAATATTTGGTGAACTATAAGAGTAATCCTAATAAAATTTTGTATAGAGATGTCAGTTACTATAAGCTTTGAAATTATATGGAGTACGACACGATTTTGTTAGTGGGCGTGGCACCTCCCATTCAAGCAAAAAAACGTTTTGTGCAATATTTGGTGAACTATAAGGGTAATCCTAATGAAATTTGGTATGGAGGTGTCGGTTACTATAAGCTTTGAAATAAATTTGATATCGATGAGATTTAATCAGTGGGCGTGGCACCTCCCATGGATGCAAAAAATGTTTTGTGCAATATTTGGTGAACTGTACGAGTAATCCTAATGAAATTTGGTATAGAGATGTCGGTTACTATAAGCTTTAAAATTAATTGGATTTCGACGGGATTGAATCAGTGGGCGTGGCACCTTCCATATATACGAAAAACGTTGAATGTTATATTTAGTGTACTATGGGAGGTATTTTCTTTGAATTTGGTGTAGAGGTGTCGATTACTATAAGCTTTGAAATTATATGGATTTCAACGGGATTACGTAAGTGGGCGTGGCACCTCCCATACGTACGAAAAACGTTAAATGTTATTTAGTGTACCATGGAAGTAATTTGTTTTAAATTTTTTGTTTCAATCGATAGAGAAAGCACGAAAAATAAAAAAATTTTTTTGTTCCAATAGACTTTTAATTACAGTGGTGTAGTGTTAATATTGAAGTGGTCATTTTTAATATTGCATCACTTAGTGCGTCCTGAGCGATTTACGGAACTTGTTGCTGTAAGGATATTTTCGTTGTTCTTTTGACTATCCCTGAGGTAGTCACTCCATAAGTGAATACTCATCGAGGTGGTTCACCCGAGTCACTTTGGGTCACTTGGAGTCACCGAGGTGAGTGTAAATCGCGATTTGTGATTTGCATGCGATTTTTGTAGAATTGCTTTGTAACACCTATAGGCCACGTTGGTGCAAAAACTTATCGCACCTAATAACGTTTGCGGTGCGTGCGATTTTTTGATTTTATTACTGTAAAGATATTTTCCTTGTTCTTCGGATTATCCTGGAGGTAATCACTTCATAAGTGACTACTCATCAAGGTGGTTCACCCCGAGTCACTTTGGGTCACTTGGAGTCACCGAGATGAGTGAAAATCGCGATCTTCGGTTTGCGTGCGTTTTTTGTAAAATTGTTCTATAACACCTATAGGCCACGTTGGTGCAAAAACTTATCGCACCTAATAACGTTTTGCGGTGCGTGCGATTTTTTGGATTTTATTGCTGTAAGGATATTTTCCTTGTTCTTCGGATAATCTCGGCGGTAATTCCTCCAAAAATAAAAATTAGGAAAGTTGTAAGAGGTTGAAAAACGTCAATAAAGGTTAAAAAAAGTAGCATGGGTTGAAAAGGCAATGGAGGATTTTATTGCTGCAGGGATATTTTCCTTGTTCTTCGGGTAATCTCGGAGGTAATTCCTCCAAAAATAAAAATTAGGAAAGTTGTAAGAGGTTGAAAAACGTCAATAAAGGTTAAAAAAGTAGCATGGGTTGAAAAGGCAATGGTTGAACGATGTTGAAACAGTTGAAAGAAGCTGAATAACTCAAAAAAAGATGAAAGAGGATTATATTGCTGTAAGGATATTTTCCTTGTTCTTCGGATAATCCCGGAGGTTGAAAAGGAAAATATCCTTACAGCAATAAAATCCTCCATTGCCTTTTCAACCCATGCTACTTTTTTTAACCTTTGTTGACGTTTTTCAACCTCTTACAACTTTCCTAATTTTTATTTTTGGAGGAATTACCTCCGGGATTATCCGAAGAACAAGGAAAATATCCTTACAGCAATATAATCCTCTTTCACCTTTTTTTGAGTTATTCAGCTTCTTTCAACTGTTTCAACATTTTACAACCTCTTTTAATTTTTGTCAACATTTTCCATATTTTTCCGACTTTGTGAACTTCATTTAACTTTTCTTGACTTTTTCAACATCGTTCAACCATTGCCTTTTCAACCCATGCTACTTTTTTAACCTTTATTGACGTTTTTCAACCTCTTACAACTTTCCTAATTTTTATTTTTGGCTTTTCAACTCTTTTCAATGTTTTTTAAATATTTCAACTTATACAATATTGGTCAACTTTTTTCAACAAATTCCATATTTTTTCGATTTTTTCAACCTCAAAAAGACAAACCGATCAGTGGTCGGTCTCCAGGTACTAACATTGTTAAATGCCACTTATTTAAGGCAGAATACAATAAAAAATTATAGTTTTTAATTTTCCAACCCCAAAACATCATACTTTTACTATTTTTCGATCGAAACGAGATGATTTTTGACAATCATCCACATTTAAACCTTGCTGCACATCTAATAAAATATATATTCATAAAGGTAAAATTGTGACCCACTACGTTATTTGTAAACGGGATTTTGAATTTAGAAAAATACCAGGACGGTAGTTCGCCACAAACCAAGACAAACATTCAGATCTGTTTAGTTTGTGCAAAACACACACCCGATTTTCGGGGGTTATCACTAGTATTTTATTATATGTAATATGGCAAGGATTTGCTTACGTTAAATGTGGATTTATATTATACAAACAAAAGAACAAAATAACATTTCTAAAGTCGTTTAATATTGAATCTATATGTTCATTACTGGTAATTGCATTACAATCAGGTAAGGTCAAGTGTCTTTTAACGTGTCTAGCGTAGTTGATCCAGTTCATAAAAATCATATTTAAGGAATTGGAGTCTGTTGAAATCGCTATTCAAAAAAATTTTAACCGGCAAATGGTCAGAGCTAAGGTCATTATAAAAGAACTTGTGTTTTAAGAAAAAAATAAATTATTTAAGGATAACATATTTTTATTTTTAGTACTTATGCAGGATCGTTATAGTGTATTCTACGGTGTACTCGTAGTTGCAGCGAAGTTTTATAGATAATCATATTATTTATGTCAATTTATAATAGAAGTGGTAGAAAAATAAAACAACTGCGTTACTCAAGTAAAACTTTATATTTTATTTTTAGGAATGTTTAATTAAGCTCACTTATTTGACACTTTTAAACTATAGAACTGATATTATTCTCCCATTAAGTTGAATTCTAGAATTTGTTTGTTTGTTTGAACAGAAAATAATTTATATATTATTTTTATTGATCTTACTGTTCAATATGTGTAATAACAAGGGAGTTAAAATAACAAATGTAAATAAAAGGGAAAAAAGAGTTTTTTGCTTTCTTTGTTTAATTTTTTTGCTTGAGTTCTTAACAGATCTATACAAGAAAATAAACATATAAGGCTTGCAAAACTTTTACTAATTGGCTTAGAAGTTACTGATGAGTCTTTCTAGCACAAGACGAAACTAGTATAACCAGTACCGGATTAAGACTACTGGATGCACTAAGCAATCCACGCCTGTGAGCCCCCCTTATCCACTAGTAAACTAGTATCAGTCTTTAAAAAGTTTTAGCGTATTTATTATAACGAGATAGATCCGGGGTTCTTCTTAAACGTATGTAGTCCGAGGACCCCTTATCGAGGTAAAATTTTTTTCCGGACTCCATCCCAACTCTAGACATTTGACGTCATTCTAAGCTTATTATCTGACTCAATAATGACAAAGGCAATCAGGCTTGCAAACCGATATCAAACTCAACCAGACATAAAATGTCCTGTTATCTGACGAGGTTAAGGAACGAAGAATTTTTATTTCGCTTTAATTTTTCCGGTTTTGAAAGGTCTTTTCAACACTATTGTTGGGAATTAAACTCCAACATTTAGTTAAATTATCAATTTGGTTTCAAAATATTAAAATTAAAATTAATTTAAATTCATTAACATTTTTAGTTGAGTGTAACATAGTGTGGCTTCAAATAGAAAACATTCATCTAACCATTTACGAGCAGTGCGATGATCTGCAGAAATATGGTTATGATCTTGAGGCTTACATAACACTGGAACAAGAGGTTCAAGATCAGCGGGCTACTTCCGCAGAACAGAACGTCACTAGGCGGCAGCAAGGTGCGGCTACAAATAACAGCCTCAGCCTTCAACTCCCAAAAGTGACAATACCAAAGTTTGACGGCAATTATGCAACTTGGCAGCAATTATCTGATTTAATAAGAAAATTATTCATGAACAAGAGCTGACAGACATACAAAAAATGTGGTACCTGAAGACGAATATTTCAGGGGAAGCAGAGATATTAATACGACATCTCACGTTGAGCGAAGCCAATTACTCAACAGCATGGAGATTGATGCAAGAGAGATTCAACAACAAAAGGGTCCTTGTATCGGTACTTATTCAAAAATTAGTTGACCATCCAACAACAACCTATGACGCTAAAGCCATTAAAAACTTTCACGATTGTATTCAGGAAAATTTATTGGCCATCAACAATCTAGGCATCAGGACAGATTCCTGGGAACCACTTTTATTTCACATATTGGTAAAGAAGTTGGATCGTCATACTCACATATTGTATGAGCAGGCCCTAGAAAATCCCAAAGAACTGCAGACAATTCATATATTTCTGCATTTTCTAGAAAATCGGTTTCAAACGCTAGAAACTCTGGGAAGCAACCAATCGTCAACTCATGCTAAGCCAAATTTCGGTACAGCAAAATCATTGACTACGTTTACAAAAAATAGTCAAACAACGACTTGCCCAGCATGCAAGCAAAATCATCCAATTTTCAGTTGTGAAATGTTTCTGAAAATGACTGCCAACCAACGACTCAATTTGATACAACAATCAAAAAGATGCGTTAATTGCCTTAAGGTTGGCCATTCTGCGAAAAACTGTTCTTCAAGAAGCTGTTTCAAATGCCAAAAAAGACATAACACTTTGCTACACTTAGACCTGAAGCAGGATGGTAATACAGAGGCCACACAGCCAGGGGAGGCGCATACAAAGCAGGATCCTATGGGAAATTCAGTGGCACTTACAGCATCAAAAGTTGAACAAACAATAAACCAACAGAGTTATGTAATGCTTGCCACAGCCAAAGTAAAAGTGACAGCGCAGAACGGAACTTGCTGCGAAGTGAGAGCAATTTTAGACTCAGGCTCCCAAGTAAATCTGGTAACAGAACAGTTGGTACGAAAACTAATGGTAAAACCAGCTCGTACGTCATTATGCATTGAAGGTATAGGGAAAAGATTTCAAAATTGTTCCCAACGAATAACACTCAACTTGGAATCAACTAAAGGCTCGTACACAACAACAATGGAAGCTTATGTTTTGCCTCAAATCGTGCCAGTACAACCAGCATGCAAAGTAAACACTACAAAATGGCACATTCCTGATAACATTTTGTTGGCAGATCCAACATTCGGCCAGCCAGGATGAGTAGACATTTTACTTGGTGCAGAACTATACTTTGAATTATTAAAAAGTGGTCAAATTCATTTATCTACAGAGCTACCCACTTTACAAAACACAGCACTTGGATGGGTAGTCGGCGGCAAGATCAGTCGTCAGCAAGTTGACAAGGCAGTATGTGCAGTTCTAGATGGAGAAAGAATAGACAACTTGCTACAAAATTTTTGGAAGTTAGACGAACCTGAAGATTCTGGGACTAACCTGTCGCATAATGATAAACAGTGCGAAAATTACTTCATGAATACAACAAAAAGAAATGATGATGGACGATTTGTGGTTCAACTACCATTTCAAGAAAACCCATCAGCATTAGGAGACTCAAGAACTCAAGCTCTCCGCAGGTTCCTTTCGTTAGAAAAACGGCTAGAAAGGGTACCATTCATCAAACAAGAGTACATTAACTTCATGACACAATATGAAGACTTAGGACACATGATTAATATCAATTCAGAAGAAATTATGTGTCCACAATACTTTATTCCTCATCACTATGTACTTAAGCCGGACAGCAGCACTACAAAGCTACGCGTTGTGTTTGACGCATCAGCAAAATCGTCATCCGGGCGATCATTGAATGACCTATTGCACACTGGTCCTACAGTTCAGAGTGAACTATTTACAATACTGCTTCGTTTTCGATTACCCAAATATGTTTTCACGACTGACGTGGAGAAAATGTATAGGCAAATTATGATCGACGAGGCCGATCAAAGGTTTCAATTAATTTTTTGGAGAACGTCACAGAACGATCCATTAAAAATATACAAACTGAAAACTGTCACATATGGAACTTCAGCTGCTCCATATTTAGCGACCAAATGCTTGCAACAACTTGCAGAAAAGAATAGATCTAGCTACCCATTGGGAGCGCAAGTTTTGCATGAAGATTTTTATGTTGACGATGGCCTTAGTGGTGCAGACAACCTCAGTACAGCCATAGAAATGCAGCAACAGCTAACACAGCTCCTGGGTAGTGCAGGGCTTAAATTGCGCAAATGGTGTGCCAACCATCCTCAATTACTCCAAGGGATACCAGTAGAAGACCAAGAAGTCAACCTGAATTTTGAAGAAACATCAATAAAAACACTTGGACTCACATGGATGCCAAAATCAGACGTTTTTTGCATAAAAACAGGCAGTTTAAACAATTCGAGAGTCATAAAACGCACAGTAATATCAGATTTCGATCCATTAGGACTGGTATGCCCAGTTGTTGTGTTAGCAAAAATATTCATTCAATAACTATGGCAACTCCAACTAAACTGGAATGATGAACTGCCAGGAGACTTAAGTACGACATGGCTAAAATTCAGAGAAGGACTGAGAACTCTCAACAATAAGAAAATAGAGCGGCATGTTTTTAGCCAAGAAAAACCCGAATCTACTCAGCTTCATACTTTTGTCGACGCATCAGAAAAGGCATATGGTGCGGCAATTTACATAAGAACATTGTACAAGAACAACACCGTCATCGTAAGACTTTTATGTTCAAAAAGTCGTGTTGCTCCATTGAAAAAACAAACTCTACCACGGCTAGAGTTGTGTGCAGCACAATTCACAACAAGAGTACGCAAAGACTTGAAATTGGAAAATAATTCATCATTCTTTTGGACAGATTCCTCAATAGTATTATCCTGGATCAATTCCAAAACAAGTTTGTTTCACACATTCGTAGCAAATAGAGTGGCTAAGATTCAGGAAAGCACCACAACAGGACAATGGCGGCATGTAGGGACCAAAGAAAATCCAGCCGATATCGTATCACGGGGACTTACTCCTGAACATATTCTCTGATTTATCCAACACGCAAGGGATCCAAACAATAAACAGTCATCTTTGGCTCTAAGCGCAATCGAACTAGAATCTGTACTGAATATTATTATAAAGTCTGTGCAACAAACCGAATTTAAGGAAGAAATGCACCAGATAACTAGCAATAGAACAGTGAACAAAAACAGCACTTTAATAAGTTTGAGCCCTTTTATAGATGACAATGGGTTATTACGAGTCGGAGGACGATTACACTCATCAAGTCTATCTTACAATGATAAACATCCTATGCTGCTTCCTTACAATGACATAATTACAAAGTGTATCATGCAAAATTTACACGTAAGACACATGCATTGTGTCACAAACTTTGTTGGTGCCAGCAATAAACTAAGTGAATTAACAGAAATAATTCACTCAAAATCAGCACAGGACAATATTATAAAGGAATGCAGCGAAAGAGGTATGACTTTCAACTTCATTCCACCTAGAGCGCCACATTTTGGAGGACTTTGGGAGGCAGTAGTCAAATCAGCTAAACATCTTTTGATCCGCAGCATATCAACCGCTTCTTTGACATATGAAGAATTGGAAACAGTAATAGTTGAAGTGGAAGCAATACTTAATTCAAGGCCAATAACACAAATGTCATCCAATCCAAATGATCTTGCAGCCCTTACTCCTGGTTATTTTCTTATTGGAGAACCACTTACAACTCCAATAAATCCAAAGCGCACGGAAATCAAGATGAACACGTTGACCAGATGGGAACTAGTACAACATATTAAGCAAGAGTTTTGGAGACGCTGGAATAGTGAGTATTTGACTGAACTCCAACACCGAAATAAATGGAAAAATATTTGCAAAAACATCAAGGAAGATACTATGGTCATCACCAAGGAGGACAACATACCCCCGCTTCAATGGCCCTTAGGACGAATCCCTAAGGTGTACAAGGGAGATGATGGAATAGTGCGTGTAGTGGATGTTAAAACATCAACAGGAACCATCAAGCGCCCAATAACTAGATTAGCTCCACTATTTCCAGCAAACGAAGAAAAAGTCTCGCAATAAGCACTAAGACGACCGCATTCAGATCCAGATCCCTGTCTAGATGACATGACAAATACATCACCAAAAAAAAGAGACCGAACAACCGCAGGCCCGATTTTACTAACGATTATCATGGCCCTGATGTTGTTACCTCTGGCGCTATGTAATCCAATAAATGTAACTAAGTTTGGCAGCATATTCTTTGAGTCAATTGGATCCACAAAAATTGCGACAGCTGAATGGAAAATGATAGTCTATTACGATCTTAAACCTTTTTGGACAGAAATGGATGATTTAAGCCCTGCACTACCCAGGAGCTTCATAATGGAACCATAGCCCTTCAGCAATTGTGTAAGGAATGGCAGCAACAATCAGCTTGCGATTCCCTTATCTTGAGCATGCAAGTAATGAACTGCTTCAGGATAAATTATTAATGTCAACAAAACGCCATAAACGAGCTGCAGTCAATTTTATAGGAAACATAGCACGCTCATTATTTGGAGTATTAGATTCAGATTACGCAGAGGAAATGTCAAATACCATTATTCAATTGAAGGATAACGACAACCACGCAATAAACCTCCTTCAAAACCAAACATCAATTATTGATTCTACACTCAATATCATCAAACGGGATGAAATTCAAACTCAATCTAGAATGACTCATTTTCAACGGCAAATTGATGAATTCACAAACAGAATTGGACAAGATACAGAACAAATTCAAGTGGCACAACTTTTGTTATCTTTAGCCGCAGAACTATCACTAATAACAGGAAACCTTCAACGTACACAGTCTGAAATTCTAAATGTACTCACAGACACACATCATGGAAAAATTAGTCCAATGCTGCTCTCACCTCAACAACTAAGAAGTGAAATTATTTACATCAGGGCCCATCTTCCACCATCACGATCCTTGCCGATTGCAGAAGAAAATCTTATTGAACTTTATAAGATTATGAACGTTAAGGCAGCAATAAGTAGTCATCATGTTTTATTCCTTATGGAAATACCTTTAGTAGACCTACAACACTTTAACTTGTTTAAATTGATTCCCATTCCTACTATAATTAATGAAACCATGGTAGCTATACGTACAGAAATAGCATTTCTCGCTGTAAACATGCATCGTGATCAATATATTCCATTTACCAGCGAAGAACTACATGAGTGTTCTGTGACCAGAGAAGAAATATACATCTGCTCAACCAAACAAATTAAATTCAGCAAAGAATCATCACAGCATGCCTGCGAAATTCAACTATTCAACAACAAAACATCTCCAAATTGCCATGTTTCACGAATTGAAGGAAACCTTATCCTACAACAATTAAAGGACCCGAATAAATGGATCTACACATCGATCAAGGATAACGAAATGTCAGCAGTTTGTGGTTCCGAACTCACTCAATTCACATTATATGGATCAGGACTACTCGCACTACATCCAACATGTACCATTAAAGATGGAGAAATCATGTTACACGGTCACTATGCAGTTTCCAACACAGTTACAATTTCATTCCCACGATTTGGCTACATTCTGTCCATCACATCTCCGAAGGAAAGAAAAACAATATTTAACACAACTGATACCAAGATAGAGACACAATTGGATCAACTCACTGCACTACAACACCAATTAAACGACGAACAATTTGTCTACCTTCCAACACAGTTGCGGTCAAACAGTATACACCACCATACTGTTGGTTATTTTGCTCTGTTAATTTCTTTAGCATTATTAATATTTTGCGCATCAAAAATCAAATGCCAACGACAAAATCCAATATCCAAAGCCAAATGCAGCAGTATTGAGATTTCCAGCCACGATCATGAAGTCACAGTGAACGCAACCGATCAACCAATTGCTCCAGTACCATTACCTCGCCAGTAAAATAACAAATTCGCAGTAATCGTTTAGAGGTTGGTCGAATATACGCCCAACGGGGGTGAGAATGTTAGGAATTAAACTCCATCATTTAGTTTAGTTATCAATTTGGTCTCAAAATATTAAAATTAAAATTAATTTAAATTCATTAACATTTTTAGTTGAGTGTAACATAGTGACATTCTGACATTCAAACATTCTGCTGAGTTGCACTTACTACCTTAGTAGTGATGAAAATTACTCTTTGATAAATAGACACAACAACAACTCTAGCTCACGAGAAATCACAAAACAGAATTCGCATGAGTGAGAAAACGTAAGGAATGAGCATTCGTGAGTGATATTATGCGAACCCTGCTCTATATTCGAAGGTTTTATCCTCAGGTCTGGTTCTAAGTTAAGCTTGTTTCTATTTTTTGATTTAGTAAAAAATAAGAAGAAGAAAAACTAATCACGGATTTAAGTTCCTCGATTGATAATAGCTGTTTAGAACAAAAAAAAATTTGAATTAGCTTAATATGTATATATGTATGTATGTCAACGCCGAATCGAAAAATTTCAGGTCTATTAATTTAGAAAAATGCAGATATCTTGGTTTTGAAAGAAGATATTGATATACGGTTTACGGTTTTCTCTTAAGAAAATAAAGGTACATTAAAAATAATGTACCACTAGATCGGCGGCAAAATATTATATCAAGATTTTGCAACTTGAAAGTAGTAACTCGAAGTTTTTTAATTTTGGTTCGAGCAATTTCAATTTTTTTATGTGAAAAAAAGAAGAAAAACTAATCACGGATTCGAATTCCTCGATCGATAATAGTTCGAAAAGCATACCCACTTTCTTGCAAAATTTGATAACCTCTTTAGCTTGCACCATTTTTTAAATCAATATTTTCGAAAATGGGTAGGCAACTTAAAACAGGCGGCGGCAATCCAGTTTTCAAAATTGATGAAAATCCTTATGGGTTGTTTTGTCTTCACCAGAGATTCTTAAACTGTAATCCGCGGACCCCTTGGGGTCCGCGAATCCATTCCAGGGGTCCGCGAAACAATTTCGACATCAAATAATTTTACATCATCAAACTTTTCGCTTTATTCAAATAATTCATTTATTAAAACTTCTACATGGCCATGGCTTTTTGAATGCAAACAAAAACAAAGTGTGCATTCACTTTTGTTCAAACCCGGAATGGCCAGCACCTAACTCTTTCCACTCTTCCCACTCTTTGACAACATTATCAATTTTTGCAAATTTCAATTTGAGTTTACAAGGTGCAGCTTCATATAAATTGAAAGCTTTTATCGTCAACTTTAAACTATTTGAAGCTGAAGCGATTATAAAAGAATCGAATTATGGTTATCGCATTTAAAGGTATGGGTATGAGTCTTTTCCAACACTCAGCGATCTTATAGAATTTTCTTATAGAGAGCTTGATAATGAAACTCGGCTGCATTTTGTCGAACATTTAATGGCTCTAATAAGCAGATTCCGAAAGTATTTTCCCTGTGCTGGTTCTGGCAACGACTGGATCAGTGATCCATTCAACACAGATGTAAAGCTAAGCAATTATCGACATTAGAGCAAGATATGCGCGAAGATATCTCTTGCGATAGGCCTTTGAAACTAAAGTTCAATAAAATTGAACAAACCTAACTTTTGCTTACTCCTAAAATTCGAGTACTCTGCACTTTCAAATAAGGCCCTCCAAAACTTGATTCCGTTTTGTACAACGTATTTGTGAAAACAGGCTCTTTCGTTACCATTGTATATAAAATCAAAGTATAGAAACAAACTTAATGTAGAAAAAAGACCTGAGGATAACACTTACGAATAGAGAGCCCGACATTGTGGATTTGGTTTCAAGAAAACAACATCATGCATTTCATTAAGTAAAACTTCTACAGATGAAAATATAGCAGATTTCGCTTATAAAATGTCCAACAGTCACCACAAAAAAAAAAAAAATATCATTCTAAGCTTTATTATTAGATTAAAAAAAAAAAATTTATTTTTTAAGCTTTCTTTTGACCAAGAAATATATATCTGAGTTTAATGTACATATTTTGACTTGACATACCCAAAGGCATGGATGTTGGACAAATTGGGAGGAGTTTTTGCTCCTCGTCCATCAACAGTTGAGGGAATCATTGCCTTTGTTGATCTTCTTGAGAAATCGTCTAAAGTACGCTCTTAATGGTGCTGAAGTAACAAAAATTGTTATGCAGCGTTTGATTAAGGTCGATGGCAAGGTACGCACCGATCCAACATATCCAGCTGGATTCATGGATGTCATCACTATTGAAAAGACTGGCGAATATTTCCGTTTAGTGTACGACATTAAGGGACGTTTCACCATCCACCGCATCTCCGCTGAGGAAGCTAAGTACAAATTGTGCAAGGTTCGCAAAAGTCAATTGGGCACCAAGGGTGTACCTTCAAGTTTGATTCCGGCAATTTGTGCATGATCACAGGAGGTAGAAATTTAGGTCGTGTCGGTCGTGTTGTCAACCGTGAAAGACATCCAGGCTCCTTCGATATTGTCCACGTTAAGGATTCACAAGGACATGTTTCCCCACCAGATTGACGAATTTGTTTATTATTGGAAAAGCTAACAAGCCACATATTTCATTGCCAAAGGGCAAGGGTGTGAAATTGAGTATTTCTGAAGAACGCGACAAGAGGTTGGCCGCCAAAATATATTAAATGTTTTTTTTACAAGTAATAAAACAATAGAAAACATTTTATTAAAAATGGAATAAAATAAACTTAAACTTTTTAATTCCTTTACATTTCCAGAATTTTTTTTCATTTTGTGTTTTAATTACATGAAAATCCTAATAAAAAATGTTTGCCCTTATAAATGCGCAAGATTTGTTAAAATAGAGAGAGATATGTATATGATATAAGTATCAATATTTATTAGAAAGAGTGTCTACAGGACTTTCAAAAACCGGACATAGTGTTGAAAATACCTTTAAAACCCGGAAAAATTAAAGCAAAATAACATAAATTCGTTTCTCAACCTCGTCAGATAACCGGACATTTTATGTCTGGTTGAGTTTGACAACCGGACCAAGCTTTCAATAAGCAGACTGTCCGGGTGAAAACCGATCGGTTGGGAAGCCCAAGTGTCTGTCTCATTATTGAGCCAGAAATTAAGCTTAAGAACGACGTCAAATGTCGAGGGTTGGGATGGGGTCCGCAAAAAAAATTTAGCTCGATAAGGGGTCCTCGAACTACATAAGTTTAAGAACCCCTGGTCTAGACATATAGACTGACACATCGTGAAAAAAATCAAAAAGTTTTTATTTTGAACTTCTCAAATGTATATAAACACCGAAATATACTCAAAAAATCGTTAAAAAAATGAAAATGTCGAAAAAAAAACGGCTAGACGTTCGATTTCGCGGTTCGCGGATTTTGACACTAGAAGGGTCCCCCAACATTATCCCTGAAAAAAATCCGGTGTGGTATTTCGAAAAGTTAAAATTTTTTAAAGACCTCCGTGTATATAATAGTACCGAAAAAGCCTGTTCACACAAATACTTCGTAAAAAACGGAATGAAGTTTTGCGTTTGAATATAATTCGATTTTTTTTATAATCACTTCTATTTTATCTTCAACTTTAAATTTATTAGAAGCTGCACCTTATAAATTTACAAAAATTGATGATGTTGTCAAATAGTGGAAACAGTTAGATGCTGGGCATCCCTGGTTTGGACAAAAGTAAATGCACCCCCAGGGGTCCTCGGGACCACAGTTTAAGAATCTCTACAATAGGGTAATTCACGATCTTGTTGCAAAATTAGCTGCTTTTACAAAAACAAAACGCATTGATATGCATTTGCAATATGGTGTGTTCACAAAAATCTTCTCTTGCAAAAACGCATTTGCAACGATGCAACAAGATCGTAAATTACCCTAATATATTTTTAAAACCTCTTCCAATCCATATATGATTTTCAAACAGTTAAATTAACAAAAAGTAAGTATAAATAAGTATAATTCTTAAAAATAAGTATGCTTATAAGTATTGAGTTGTAGTAAGTATATGAAGCTGAAAATAAGTATGATACTTACAAAGTAAGTTTAGTTGGTAGCATTACTTATACCATATATGTATCTCTCTGCATTTTAACAAATCTTGCGCATTTATAGAGGCAAACATTTTTTATTAGGATTTTCAAGTAATTAAAATACAAAATGAATAAAAATTGAGAAAATATAAAAAAATTAAAAAAGTTTCAAGGCAAAATATGTACATTAAACTCAGACAAATATTTCTTGGTCAAAATAATTTTCTTTTTGTCATATCTTTTTTAATAAATAATGTAATTATAATAAAGTTTAAAATGAAAATAATTTTTTGGTGACAATTAGTTATTTTATAAGCAAAATTTGTTATATTTTCTTCTGTAAAAGTTTTTACTTAATGAGATGGATGATGTTGTTTTCTTGAAACCAAATTCACAATGTCGAGATCTATATTCGGAAGTTTTATTCTCAGGTCTGCTTTTACATTAAGCTGGTTTCTATACTTTGATTTTATATATAATAGTACCGAAAAGCTTGTTTACAGAAATACGTTGTACAAAACGGAATCAAGTTTTGGATGCCTTTATTTGCAAGTGCAGAGTAATCGGATTTGAGGAGTAATTAAAAGTTAGTTATTTAAATTTTATTGAACTTCAGTTTCAAAGAAGTATCGCAAGAGATAGCCACGGGTATATCTTGCTCTAATGTCGATAATTGCTTAGCAATACTAACATCTGTGTTGAATGGATCCCTGATCTAGTCGTTTCCAGAATCAGGACAGGGAAAATAATTCCGGAAGCTGATTTTAGAGGCATTGTTGAAAAAGACTCATACACACACTTTTGAATGCGCTTTGACCATAACTCGTAGTATTATAATCGCTTCTATTTTAAATAGCTAAACACAGTTGGGACTTGCGATCAAATCGCATCAAAAATAGAATTTGTTCTATTTCTCTGCGATAAATTTTCTAGTGTCAATTTTGTTGTAACTACCTATTAACGTATACGAAAAATATTGACGAAATCGCACGTCCTAACTGTGTTTAGCTCTTAACTTCAACTTTAAATTTATTTGAAGCTGCACCTTGTAGGCCCAAATAAAAGTTTACAAAAATTGCTGATGTTGTCAAACAGTGGGAAGAGTGGAAACAGTTAGGTGCTGGGCATCCCGGGTTTGAACAAAAGTAAATGCACACTTTGTTTTTTAAAAATATGTGCAATCATTTAAAATGTCATGTCCATTACCCCCAGGGGTCCGCGGACCACAGTTTAAGAATCGCTGAGATAGATCATTACGGACTTAGAGTATGTACGAAAGGCGAAAGAGATACGTGGAGTAGGTATGTAGTACAATAAAAACCAAAGCATACATTTTTTTATATATTGAAATGTGATTTGCGTTTTTTACGGGCATTAAATTCTCGGACAATAGTTTTTAAGTTCAACATTTTTAGCATATCTGCCTCTATATTTAATATTGATAAAGCATCGAGCCTTTCCTGCAGCATCGTCGTTCTTTTCTCAATTTTTATTATATTCAATTTCGAAAAAGATCGTTCCGCTGTGCAGTTCGATATCATCAGGCATAAAAATATACGCAAGACTGTGTCCACATTAGGAAACGCTGATTCCATTTTATCATCATGTATTTGATATGAACTTGTGCGAGGAAAATCACTCGAACTTATTTTATTTATAACATATGAATGAAACTGCTAAATTTCGGTTTCTAAATCGGTATTAAAGTCTTGCGGATGTGCGTCAACTAAATTTCTACACTGCTGACTGTATTTTGATGTTTGATCGGGGCAGACAATTTTATCTTTATCATCATGTTATTTCTTTATATCATATACATATATCTCTAATCTAATCGAATCAAATCACAAATATACTAAATTCAATGTTTAGAACACAAATCAATTCAAGACCAAAAACTTTTTTGTATTTTAAACAATAAAGATATGTGTTACAAAATTGCAATTAACTTTTTTGAAGAGATTTTAATAATTTTTCAGTTCTGTTTATGGCGCCCCCCGAGACGTGGTGCCCTAAGCAATTGCTTAATTTGCTTATGGGCTAATCCGGAATTGAGTATAACTAGCTTTAGCCCATTTTTCCTTTTTATTTATGTTTTTTAAGTGTAATTTTTTTGTGTTGACACACACACATATCGAACAGTAAGCTCAATAAAAATAATATTTGAGTTCTAGAAATAATCACATCAGTAAGGTGTTTTTAATAGATTAGAGCACTGCGTTACGAAAACCTTTTTCAAAAAATTCCACTTTTTCAAAAAAATCAACTTAATACATTTATTAATACATAAATTTGCGTGAGAAGTTAGAGGTTAAAGTGAACAACAAGACACCTATGGAGTCAAAGTATTTTTAATAATTATAAGACTTAATATTACACAAATTGCTAATAAAAACTGAGGGACAAAATAACGCAGGGGAAGTGTTAGTAACACGGTGGTTGTTCATTTACAGCACTTATTACATTTTTAAAGAAGATTTGACAGATAACGCAGCTCAACAAAATTAACTTTTTTTTTTTGTTGCCCTGGATGTCTCTGCGGATTTCTATAGTTTCAGGTACCCAGTTTACGAATATATTCATGAAAGTACTGAATTGGCTCTAGTTTTTAAGATATTGATGGATTTATCTATATATAAATGAAGCAAGGTCGGGTTAGTTACACTCTGTATGGCTCAAGAACCGCTGGACCGATTTTAATGATCTTTGATTTGTTGGATTTGTCTTTGCCCCAAAAATAACATAGGCTATAAAAATTTTATTTAAGGTGCATATTTAGGGTGGCCCTTATACAAAAATATTTTTAAAATAGCATTTTCACAAGGACCACGTAATCGAATTACACCGAATTTACACCACGTAGCTTTCATGACAAGTGGCATAGCTTAGGCTATAAAACTTTTATTTGGGGTGCATATTTAGGGTGGTTCTCATACAAAAATATTTTTAATACAACATTTTCACAAAGACCACTTGATCGATTCACATGAAATTTATACCACACGTCTTTTATGTGAAGAAACATACCTTAGGCTATACAATTTTTATTAAGGGTGCATATTTAGGGTGGTCCTCATGCAAAAATATTTTTGGTTTGGAGATAGATTAAACCCTAAGTAAGAAATAGAGATGGCAACATGATCTTTATTTTTTAAGCATTCTATATAAAAATTGTATAGCTTAAGCTATGCTTCTTGATATAAAAGGCACGCAGTGTAAGTTTCATGTGAATCGATTGCGCGGTATTTGTGAAAATGTTATATTAAAAATATTTTTGTAAGAGAGCCACCCTAAATATGCACTCCAAATAAAAGTTTTATAGCCTAAGCTATTTCACTTGATATAAGAGCTACGTGGTGTAAATCCGGTGTGAATCGATTATGTGGTCTTTGTAAAAATGCTATTTTAAAAATATTTTTGTATAAGGGCCACCCTAAATATGCACTTTAAATAAAATTTTTATAACCTATGTCATTTTCAAGGTGGAGAGAAATCCAAAAAATTAGAGATCATTGAAATCGGTCCAGCGGTTCTTGAGTTATACAGAGTGTAACTAACCCGATTTTGCTTCATTTATATGTAGATAAATCCATCAATATCTTAAAAACTAGAGCCAATTCAGTACTTTCATGAATATATTCGTAAACTGGGTACCTGAAAGTATAGAAATCCGCAGAGACATCCAGGGCAACAAAACCACTGTTGACCAGTGTAATTATTCTATATAAAGAATTAACTTAATGCAATATAAATCTTTAAATTAATATATCTGAATAACACTAAAATATTTTTTTTAAATATAGGTCGAAAATAAATCAACATCTTTAAAACTAAACTTTTCTGTTAAAAGAACCAAGTCATGCACTGCTATTTTTGTTACAATAGTATTAATCACTAAAAAAAAGTACAGTCAAAGCAACTGCGTTACATACCAACAAAACTACTGCGTTACCCTGTATAGTAACGCAGTGTAGCAGTAACTCAGTTGTAAAAATATAACTATTTCATCAATGTTTACTAAATGCGAAAAAATAAAGCGAATTTTTATCACTGTTCAAATAAATAACTGTGTTTTTGAATAAAAATAATGCAAATATCGTCATTAGCTACTAAGGTTTCTCATTTTCCGGCAAATAATGAATCCCGGGAAACGAGAATATTTTAATGATATTCCCGGGATTCCCGGGAAACCCGGGTTTTAATATTTAGGCACTAATTAAAAGAAATTTTTTATTTAAAAAAACAATTAAAATATTCTTTATACATATAGCTATTTTATTGAGCTTATCAGTTCAATAACTTTTTTGTGTCAAAAACCAAAAAAATTACACTTACAAAGATAAATAAAAAGAAAAAATGGGCTAAAGCTAGTTATACTAGTTTCGTTTTCTGCTAAGAAAAGTCATCAGTAACTTTTAAGCCGATTAGTAAGATTTTGGCAAGATCTGTTTTAATCTAATCTATCTATCTAATCTAATCTAAGCAAGAAGTTAAAAAAAGAAAGCAAAAACTCTTTTTTTCTGTTTGTTTATCTTTGTTATTGTAACTCCCTTGATATATTACACATTTCCTTGCAGGCGCTTCGTTGCAAGCTTTGTTGGCGAGTCAAAAAATATTCATTTATTTTTTTATTAAGAAAAAAACTAATTACAGTGAACACTCACAAATTAGAACCACTTTGTTTTTCGGGTAATTCTAATATCCGAAATGTTTTAAGTTCTGGAAGTCTTTTTTCTCATAGAAAAAGTAAAATAGAGCCAATTTAATTAAAAAGAACTTTAATTTTAATTCTTAAATTTGGTTTCCAAAGACAAAGTATTTTTTTGACGTTGATTAGACATATTTAATTAGCACTTTCACTTTAATAAGCTTTCATTTTCACTTTTCAATCAAGACTGCTCGAATATTTACATGTGTTATAAATATTCATATGTGTATGACTAATGCTGCCAACTGTACTTATTTTAGGAGTACAATACTCCTTTGCAGCTGTCTGTACTTCTAGAGATATTGTACTTCCATTTGTGCTCCTGTTTGCGTTCAAACAAAGCGGAAAGAACGTAGTTGTAAGCGGGCGAAATGCAAACCGCACTCAGAAAAACACTTGTTAGATGAAATGTTAGAAGCTTTGATGCAGCATTTTCTGAATGCTACCAGTATCATTATTCTGTCAGTCGTTCAGTGACGCTCTTTTTGCCGCTTATTGTAATTTTTGGGTTCGTTATTGGTTGATATTTTATTAAAAATTAAGAAAATGAAAGCGCGGCGTACTAATGTTTTTATGTGTAATAGGTGTAATTCCGAATTTATCAATGCATATTCTGAGAAAACAACTATTGAAAAGCATTTGCTTATTAGTAAACACATAAGTGCATTGAAATCTGCTTCAATTAGTCGTCCAGTGACCGGATATATATTTATTATCTTCACTTGATCTTACAATGGCACAATATGAAGTCATTTGGACCTATCATGTGATTAAAGCAAAATTACAGTTTTAATTCCAGCAAATGTGTATCAAATATATTTCGAACATGCATCGAATTGAGAACATTTTTCTTTTAGATATTTCATAGATAAATTACTGCTTTTGTCGTGTAAAAGTCGTTTTTATTCCATACGTGACTTTTTTTTGTTATTTAACTGAAATGTACTGCTTTTCGCCGGTCCAGAGTTGGCCGCATTACGTATGACCAATTATACGTACATATATAGAGTGCGACAAAAAATACGAGAATGTTGACTCTCCGTTTTTAGTTTTATTTTATTGAAGTTTATAAAACAAAGATAAGAATTTCCAATGTCCAAAAAACCTAAAAATAAAGAAAGTTGTTAATTTTCTACTGGCTTCAAAAAAATCGAACTCTGTTAATAAAGTCTTATATTCTGTATCTCCGAGAAACCAGATCTCGAGATGAGGCCCAAATTTGTAAACTAGTGGTATTTAAATGTTTGCTTGTTTTAAAATTTTAAAATATAGATAATAAAGATACACACAGGCTCTGCTTTTTAAAAATTTGTATTGCGCACCTGCAAAATCACTAACACAAGTAGTTTTGAAATATTTATTTTCCAGTTATACTATGTAATAAATGTTTAAAATAATCCCGGGAATTGAATTTTTTTCTCGGGAAATCGGGAATACATATTTTTGTGGATTTCCCGGGAAAACGGGAACGGGAAATCCCGGGAGAGAAACCCTAATAGCTACATTTCTATGACGGTAACTCAGCAGTCATGTAATTAACACACTCACCTCTCTCGATGTTTTTTGGGCAAATGATTCAGCTAGCTTAATTCCCACCGCGCGGTGGTCACATTTCAATCGTAAGATACATGGAATTAAACGAAGTAAGATACACAGAATGGCAATTGTTTTATTTTAAAGGTCAGAATTGTAGGGGACACTGTAAAATATATTGTATTTCATTACACGTTTTAGAAAAATGGTACACCCAAAAAAATCTGCTGTAAAAGTAATGAAAAATGCTGTAAATATTATTGCATTTGGTGTCATTTTCGAACCGAAATCATTTGCAGTCATTATTGCAAATGTATCGTTGTACATTTGAAGGATTAGTTGTGAAAATAAAAATTATGTAGTAGATTTCACAGTAAAAGCATTGTTTATACAACAAAATTTGCTGTTTATGGTACTGCTCAAATTGTAAAAGTCAGAGTTTTTTGCTGTAAACTTCAGTCGATAACACAATTTCTATTTTGAATTCTACATCCCGATTTGTGAAAGTAACATCCAGTAGAGTTCACTTTTACTGCATTTTACTGTTAAAAATACTCCACACTCGTGATTAAAATAAATGCAATAAATAATGTTCAATGTTCGTTTATTTGTATGATTATATAGATTAACATTAAGAAGTATAAGTGGAATACACAGAAAGTACATTTGTACACTTAACAGTAAATAATGTTTGTTTACCTACATTTTTAAGTAACAATTGTCAAATAAACTTATTCCTAAATACTTTTGTTCCATCAATTAATGTATTAACATGTAGGGCTGGGCTTGGAAAGTTGTTTATATTTAAAATAATATAATCGTTGAGTAATGATGTCAGATCTACAACATAAGAACTATAATGAAAATTAAAATGTAATATTTTATATTCACAGCACACTAAAAATACTTCATTGCTATCATAGATCAGAATATTTAATATTTTAAAAAAGCGTTTTTCATTAGTTTTAATAATATTTAGATAGTTTTGAACTTTATAACGAGTCCCTTTATATGTAATCAACTTAGCGGAAATTATTTTGTGCACATTTGGATTTACTATATCATTTAACAATGCAAAGTAAGGTTGGCTCTTATAGTTTTCAATGTAATGGTCTACAACTATTATATAATTTTCTTTTTGAAAGCCATAATTTCTAAGTAATAAATTTGAAAACGACAAACAAGCTTTTGTTGAAAGTGAATGGCATATGTTTCTGCTATTATTATTTATTTGCTGTTTTGATGGTACGATTCATACCTAAATGTCCAAGTGTATTTTGCTGGTCCAGATATTCTAATAGCTGAGGGGTAATGAAGTAGGAAATGATATGTTGGTTTTAAGTGAGTTTCGAATAGTTTTTTGTACTGCTCGTGATGAAATTTAATCGTATTTGTCAAGTCTGAAAGTAGTTGTTCGTTAAATTCGGATAAAAGTACATAATCTATAATTTTAATAAGGCTAGTGAAGAACGTCCAAATTTCATCATTTAGTGGAACTAAATCCCCAATCATAATTGGCAAAAAATGAACAAATGTCATCATTTCTCTTGCACTCATCTTAAATTTTGATTTTTTTAAATTGTCAAAAGTTATAGGTTCAGAATAATTTCCTATCTCATTTTCTCCGTAGCTAAACATTTGCTTTCTAAAATTTAAAATATCAAGGCTAAAATAGTTCTTATTTAAGAAAGCAAGCAATATTTCACTCAAATCATAATGACAAATCCCCTCGAATAAATCGTGCATTGCATCAAAGCAGAAGTTATCGACTACATGGAATGATTTCAGTTTATTAAAAATACTTTTTTCTCTTATTCCAGTTTTTTGTACATCATTTATTAGTAAGTCACTTGAATAATTATCTTTTGTTCGCAAAAAGTTAGGGTTCTCAATAATATCTACTTTCATATCAGACTTATTTCTTTTACAATTCTGACAATAATGGAAGCTATTGAACGATTTTGTAAATCCAAGCATTGTATTCAAGCCTTTATTGTCACCTAATATCAATCCCAGAATAAAATATACTCTGTATGTGGTACTATTTGTACTTATTTCTAATCCATTTTCTTCCAAGTCTTTAAAAATGTTTACAAGTTCGTACAAGCATGTATCGTTACCAAATTCTAAAAGATCTTTTGTTCTAATGAAACCTGCTGAAAATATGTACTTTAATTTAGATTGAAAGTGTTGTGGAATAGTTGGAAAATAATAATATAAGCCATTTACACAATTTTGACCTGAATGGCTTCCTAAAGTATTGGTTAACTCAACATCATCCGTGTACAAAAAAAAAGGAATCACCAATTTATTTCTAAACATTTCTTTACGTTTCAAAAATCCTTCACCATTAATAAAATTAGAAATTAAATCCTTATTTTCTAGGTATTCCATATTTTGAAATGTTGAATCAAAAACATTTGGCAGTTCGAAAAAGGTTTTTATTTGAAATTTAATGGGCATTAAACAAATTCGTATATTACTTGGGCTCAAACTGGGCTCAAAGTTGATTATTTTTGGTCGGATCTCGTTATTTATAGTAAATTCAATTGGATGCTGAAAAAAAACATTTTTTTCCAAAAATTTTATGTACTCTTATTGAGTTTTAAAATCAGAAAAAGGATTTTGCAATGTTTCCAAGATGCCTGCTTCAATTTGTGAGTTCTTGTCAGATTGCAAAAACTCATTTATATGAGTAACTACAGATTTAATCAGAGACTCCGTCCTACCTTGTATGTCAGTTACATTTTTTCTAGAGAGATTAGGCTTTGCATATAAATCACTTAAGAAACTGCAACATTCCTTTCGAAGATGGTACCTACATTCATTTAAGTCAAATTTAGTTTGATAAGTTCTTAAATAATTTGAATGATCATTTATTTTTCCTAAGCTTGCTTCTGAATTTCCAATTTCATTAAATTTTTCAGTTTGAACATGTGTTTCTCCTAAACTCATTTCTAAATTTTCTATATCATTAAATGTTTCGTCAAATTTCGGACTTTTTGAAGATTTTTCTGTTATGTCTATTTTTTTTCACTTTGGTGTTTATTTAGTAAGTGTCGTTTAAAAGGCGAAAATGACATGAATGTCTGTGGACATTGATTTTGGCAACATTCCACACTACTGTTTGATTGAAGACCATGTAATTTAAAATCATAAAATAAATCTCTAATTGTTTTGAATTCATTTTTACATAAAAAACAAATATACATGATTAATTTTTTAATATAAACTTAATTATCAATTTTTTTTAAATTGTTGATGAACCTTGTTAACGAAGAATATTTCTTAGAGTCCTCAACATCTATTTCATAAATAAATGATTGGATAAATTTCCAAGCAAGTTCACATTTTTTTGGATATTCCAAATCGAATACATAAAATATTTTAAAATATGTATCTAAACATGAAATGAAACTATCAAATTTTAAAAGTGTACCGTCAAAATATATAAAAAAGCCCCTTGAAGTTAGTAAGTTTTCTCCCACAGCAATGATTGATGGTTGATATGTTATTTTGTAGTGTGAGCACTTACTTTTTTGAATCTCAACTCGCCTTAGGATATCATTTTGTTCGGTACAGAGTAGTAAAAAAGCATCTTCAGCATCCTTTATGCTCACTCGCCAAGTTATTTTTCCGATAACTTTAATAACGTTTGTTGGTGGTAGCGCAGCGTTTAGAAAATAAAACAAAGGAAGTGATATTTCACCTGTTAATGCAAAGAAAACGTTATAACCATTAATACTGTTACGAAATTCCCTGTCCCTTTGACAGTAATTTCAATCTTTTACACTTTTCTGAGTTCGATCACTGGACTGTGTAATAATCGAGAAAAACGCAATCTTTATTTAATTATAAAATGGTTTATTTAAATCACAAATGTTAGTTTTTAAACAGTACAATTGTTTATTTAATCTTTACATTCAAATTGTATACACAAACGTTTTTACTTATATAGCTTAAAATCCACTGTATCACTTTATTACTTAAAATCCACTGTATCACTTTAGTACTTAAATTCAAAAGTTCAACTGTCTCACTTAAGATCCACTTTGTTCAACTGTTCAATATCAACTGTCTCTCTGCTGCTCATATGACAGCCTTTTATACTAAAGTCATCATTTTCTCGAACCATCTGCCGTTGTCTAGAATGTCGTTTCCAGTGTCTTCTAGATGGCGATAATGTCGTACCATCCGCCATTATCCAGAATGTCGTTTCCAGTGTCTTCTAGATGGCGATTATCGACGTTGATAATGTCGTACCATCCGCCATTATCCAGAATGTCGTTTCCAGTGTCTTCTAGATGGCGATTATCGACGTTGATAATGTCGTACCACTTTATCATTTATAGTACAGAAAACATGCTACATGTCGCTAGATGGTGTTATTTTTCTACGGTCAGTGATGCACGTATTTTTCTTACGGTCAGTGATGCACGTATTTTTCTACGGTCAGTGATGCAAGTATTTTTCTACGGTCAGTGATGCTAGCTAATATCGTTTAATAATTATTACGAGAATTTTTTGGCATAAACCAAATTTCGCTACACTGCCCTCCGCTTAAACTTGTTCGTCCCGAACAAGAGTCTCTCCATCTCTAGTATAAGGTGCCAGCCTTTCGATGTGGACTACCTTTAATTTACCTTTGTTGCTGGGGTATTTTTGGATTCGATACACAACATCATTAATTCTTGTGACGATCCGATAAGGTCCCTCCCAATGAGTCTGTAATTTAGGAGACAAGCCTCGTTTTCGTTGTGGGTTGCGTAGCAGCACTAATTAACCTTCTTTGAACCCTTCAGTATTTGCTCGCAGATCATACCGAGCTTTCATCTTGTCGCTAGCCAATTGAGTACGTCTCCTGATGAGCTCGTGTATATCTGCTAGTTCTTCTCTTTTCTGCGATATGTAATCGTCAGCATTGGTCGTTTCTGGGACAGCGCTTACTCCGTACTTCAAATCTGCTGGAAGCCTTAAGTCCGTACCAAAAATTGCTTTTGCTGGCGTGACTGTAGTGGTATCGTGTATTGACGAACGATAAGCCATCAGAAATATTGGTAGATGCTCATCCCAATCTTTTTGTCCTTTGTCAACAACCTTTTTCAGATGCTCCTCTAGAGTACGGTTGAACCTTTCGACCATGCCATCGGACTGAGGATGCAATGCTGTGGTACTTGTCTTCTGTATTCCAAGCATGTCACAAACCTCCTTAAAAAGTGCCGACTCAAAATTTTGTCCTTGGTCGGAATGCAACTCAAGTGGAGCTCCATATCGGCAAATCCAATTTTTGATGAAAATGTCTGCCACTGTTTATGCTTCTTGATTGGGAATGGGATATACTTCTGGCCACTTACTGAAGTAATAAATTTCCACAAGGATGTATTTATTTCCTGCATTGCTAATTGGAAAAGGTCCCGCTATATCCATGGCTATCCTTTCAAAGGGAGCTCCAACGTTATACTGATGCATTTTTCCCCGAGTGCGGTGCCTTGGTCCTTTAGCAATTGCACATTGGTCACAACGGCGGATCCAGTCAGCAACTGTTTCTTGGCATCCTACCCAATAAAACCGTTTCTTTATTTTCTCTGTGGTTTTTGTTACGCCCAGATGTCCACCACTCGATCCATTGTGATAATCCTTGATTATTTCCTTAAATTTTTCCTTTGGAATAACCAGCAGTTTTGAACGAATTTTACCATCCTCGCTTTCCCAGATTCGGTAGAGGCAACCATCATGCAACTCTAAACTTTGCCATTGCAGTATGCTTTACAGATTTGGCTTTCACTTGATATTTCTTGCCACGCCGGTTTCCTACCCAGCTCTTTATACTTAATTATAGTTGCCAAGTCTGTATCACTGCGCTGGTCCCGTTGTACCTCCTTTTTTGTCCACTTTTCTTCAGGCAAAACGTTCAAAAGGCGCACATCAATTGTTCCAGCTTTACTTTCCGTTCGTGAACAATGACCGCATTCAATTTTACATGGACGACGGGAAAGTGCATCCGCATTTCCATGCTGGCTTCCTTTGCGATGTTCTATGGTAAAATCATAGCTCTGCAAGCGCTCTATCCACCGTGCAATTTGACCTCCTGGATCCTTGAATTGAAGTAGCCACCTGAATGCCGCATGGTCTGTCCTCAGGAGAAAATGCTGTCCATATAAGTACTTATGGAAGTGTTTAACGCATTCCATTACTGCCAGTAACTCTCTCCGAGTTACACAATAATTCCTCTCAGGCTTCGACAGAACTTTGCTGAAATATGCGACGACTTTTTCTTGTCCATTGATGACTTGGGACAAAACTCCTCCAATACCATGGCCACTCGCATCGGTGTCCAATATAAATTTTTCGCCGGGTATTGGGTACGCGAGTATAGGCGCCATAGACAATAATTCTTTCAGCTTTTGGAATGCAGTTTCCTGTGCACCACTCCATTCGAATCTCCGATTTTTCTGTGTCAGCTCATGTAGACTGCCTGGGACATTTGCGAAACCAGGAACAAAAAGTCTGTAGTAAGTGCATAAGCCCAGAAAACTTCGCAACTCATGAAGATTAGATGGTCGTGGCCAATTTTTCATCTGTGTGTATTCCTTCTGACGTAACCTTGTGCCCCAGATACTTGACATTACGCTGGAAAAGTGAGCACTTTTTCGCACTTAATTTTAGTCCAGCTGCCTCCAAGCGCTCAAACACTTCCTCCAGATTTTTCAAGTGGTCATCAAAATCTTTTCCCATGATGATGATGTCATCGAGATACACTAAACAGGTCTTCCAATGTAGTCCTTTGAGCACTCGTTCCATTAACCGCTCAAACGTAGCTGGAGCGTTACAAAGACCAAACGGCATGACGTTAAACTGCCATAGACCATTCCCAATACTAAAGCCAGTTTTCTCCTTGTCGTTGTCATCTATTTCCACCTGCCAATATCCACTTTGTAAGTCCAGGGTGGAAAACCATGTTGCTCCAGATAACGTATCCAGTGTATCATCGATTCTGGGTAACGGGTAGCTGTCTTTTTTGGTGACGTCATTTAATTTTCTGTAATCCACACAGAATCGCATACTTCCGTCCTTTTTCTTGACAAGCACGACCGGTGAACTCCACGGGCTTTCTGATGGTGCAATGACCTTTTCTCGCGCCATATCCTCTATAAGGCCCGTTACTTCCTCTCTCTTAGCGAGTGCTAGTCTCCTTGGGGGTTGACGAATTGGCTGAAAATCACCTGTATCAATGCAATGTTTGACAACTGATGTTCGGCCATTATTTTCTCCTTTGAACGCAAATATCTGCCAATGCTTTTGCAGAAACCTTTTTGCTTTATTTTTGTTCTGGGCAGACAACTCCTTCGTCCACTCTTTCGTCAATACTTCCAAGGTCAATGATTTTGTCAAAGCTGTACCTTTTGTGTCCTGCTGGTCATTTTCACAATTTATAACAGCCGTAACTTTCTCACATTGCGCTATTACTTCACCTTCTTGCATCCATTTCGGCTTATTTGTTGGATTCAAAATTCGTACCGGTATTTTGCTGTCCGCTCTTGTTTTTACTAGGGTCTTTCCAATAATCAGGTCTTTCTTTAAATATTTCTTATCTGCTTCCACTACCCACAGATGGCTTGTCCCACAGTCTTCACTTGTTGTAGCCCAAATAATTTCTTCGGTGTTGGGTTCAATTCGACAGCGCTCACTTATGTAGACTCTTGCAATTGTTAATTTTTGTCCACAGCCAACGTCTAAAGGGAACTCTACATTGGCATATCTTAACATCTTTTTCTTAAGATCCAAAGTGAACCCGTGTCGAATCATGAAGTCCACGCCAATGATAACCTCATCGGTGATGTTTGCAACAATAAAATCATGTTCCACAGTTTTGTTGCCGATAAGAACACTTGCTGAAACTTTTCCTACTATTTGCGCAATTTCTCCTGTCGCTGTTCTCAATTGGATCCCATTTAATGGCATTACTCGTCGTCTATTAAATAAATCTGTCCTCACAATTGAGTGCGATGCGCCTGTATCCAAAGTTAGCTCACATGGTCTTTCGTTGATTTTTTTTCGATGGTAAGGCTGTTGGAATTTCAGCAGAGCTTCGAAACTAAGACTGTGGGGCAATCATGAGTGAGAGTCAGCTCACGCCCCGCTGTACTGACTCTCTTTAGTTTAACGACTGCTCTTCGCTACCATTTTCGCCATCGTTCACCCTATTACCCATTTTTCTTCTTGGTGAACGTGATGCGGAACGTTTACGACATGATTTGCAGTCACGTGCCAGGTGTCCCTCCTTGCCACAGTTATAGCAATTTCCGTTGAAGCTACTGCTGGCGAACGACGAATTTTTGTTCTCAGCCTCCACCTCCATCCGACGAGTTTTCAATGATGGGCGGCATGTCAATGCAATCGTGTCTTGAATGAGAGCAACCGTGACTGTTTCATTAAATGTAATCTTCGGGTTCTTCATTGTCTCGCGTTTTGTCTCTGAGTCACGTATGCCGTCAATAAACGCCTCTATTTTGAATTTTTCAGCCACGACACTTAACTCGTCAGGATATGAAAGGTGTGCCAATCGTTCAATATCTGCAGCATACTCCTGCAAAGACTCACCAGATTTCTGGACACGACTTTTCAACTCCAGTCTGTGAATCTGCTTCATGTGGTCACTGCCATATTTTCGCTGTAAAGCATCCATCACCGCCTTGTAATTCTTTTGCTCCGCCACTGGAACCGTTTGCAATACTTCTGCAGCTGCGCCTTTTAATGCCACAATTAGCGCTGCTGCTGCGCTATCGTTATCCCAGCGATTATGAGCAGATGTTGTTTCGAACTGGAGCTTGAAAACATTAAATGGCGTTGTTCCATCGTACGTGGGTGCCTTAAGCCTCTCTGCGCTGATTTCTCTTATCATTTGAGTGGTTGGTTCGTTTATTTCTAACTGTTGAATCCTTTTATTAACGTCTTCAAAATTGTTTTGATCCTTTTCAAGATTATTTTGAACTTATTCCTTGAACGATTCAACGTCATCTCGTAACTCAATCACTTTTGCATCGAGGCCATTTACCATTTTGGCAACCTCCGTTCGAACAGCCTCGTGGATCTGCGTCGCGTTCTGACTCAACTTCTGATCAATCTGTAGAGCGTTCTGACTAATTTCTTCCCGAACGGTCTGGATTTGCAGCGCGTTCTGACTAATTTCTTTCCGAACCTCCTGGCTATTGTTATTCATCTGCAAAGTTAATGTCTGCGTCATCGCCATTAACATTTTCTCGAACTTTGACATATCTACAACTTCACCACTTGCAGCCGTTCCTCCATTTTTGCTGTTGATTCTGAGACATCACTATAAAATTCATGCTCTTCCAGGTCTACCCCTTGAGCCTCAAGAGCCTGCCGTAAGCGTTTCTGTAACTCCAACTTTCCGCCAGATGAGTGCAGATTCAGCTGCTGCAACTCCTTCTTTAGTTGATCCACTTTTAGTTCGTCAAACTTAACCATTTTTTTTTATATATTTTTTTTTTTTTTTCTTATTTGATGGTTAATTCTTTTTACACAATCCCACTTCTGACACCAATTGTTACGAAATTCCCTGTCCCTTTGACAGTAATTTCAATCTTTTACACTTTTCTGAGTTCGATCACTGGACTGTGTAATAATCGAGAAAAACGCAATCTTTATTTAATTATAAAATGGTTTATTTAAATCACAAATGTTAGTTTTTAAACAGTACAATTGTTTATTTAATCTTTACATTCAAATTGTATACACAAACGTTTTTACTTATATAGCTTAAAATCCACTGTATCACTTTATTACTTAAAATCCACTGTATCACTTTAGTACTTAAATTCAAAAGTTCAACTGTCTCACTTAAGATCCACTTTGTTCAACTGTTCAATATCAACTGTCTCTCTGCTGCTCATATGACAGCCTTTTATACTAAAGTCATCATTTTCTCGAACCATCTGCCGTTGTCTAGAATGTCGTTTCCAGTGTCTTCTAGATGGCGATAATGTCGTACCATCCGCCATTATCCAGAATGTCGTTTCCAGTGTCTTCTAGATGGCGATTATCGACGTTGATAATGTCGTACCATCCGCCATTATCCAGAATGTCGTTTCCAGTGTCTTCTAGATGGCGATTATCGACGTTGATAATGTCGTACCACTTTATCATTTATAGTACAGAAAACATGCTACATGTCGCTAGATGGTGTTATTTTTCTACGGCCAGTGATGCACGTATTTTTCTACGGTCAATGATGCAAGTATTTTTCTTACGGTCAGTGATGCACGTATTTTTCTACGGTCAGTGATGCAAGTATTTTTCTACGGTCAGTGATGCTAGCTAATATCGTTTAATAATTATTACGAGAATTTTTTGCCATAAACCAAATTTCGCTACAATACTATAAATCAACACATACTTATAGTAAATTCAAACACAAAAAATGTTGCATGTACCTGTCTTTGACTGACAAAGGGAAATCAGTTGTGTTTTATACTCCTTGTTTTTTAAAACGCCGTCCTCCTGGTAGTATTTAAGACGTAAAGTGTTCAATTTTGAATGCGTCAAAAATAACTTGTTTGCTGACTGCGGATGTAGTGATTTAAAGTCGATATTTATCTGAATGTAAAAATATAATTTAATAAAATTAATACAAATTAGAATAATATATAAAATACCAAGGAAATTGAGTCGGCGTGTTTGTATAGTGGCCTTTCGTTGAGTATTTGTAAACTGCTTTTGTTGTTGTTTTCTTTTATGTCTTGGAGTCTGTTGTATGTTGTTTTTTGCCATTTTTCTTCTATACTTGTCCATGGATGCTCATTATATTTCAAAAAGAGTTTAATTTTCTCATATTCATCTATATTAATATGAAGATTTTTTACAGAAGCTTTGGTCCGTTGCTCAATCAATGGAACTTCTAATTTTGCTGCACGTGTAGTTTTTCCTCTATTAAAATTGTGATATGCATCAGTGATGGCATTTGGGTTTTGTGAAAATGTACTGAATCGAGACTTTAAATGTACTTTTTACAGCCCGAATGTACTTTTTTTTTGACTTGAACACACAATTTTCCTAAAATGCACGAAATTGTTCTAAAATTTACTATCAAAAAAAAAAAAAGGTCCTCACTTTTACGTTTCAAAAACCCTTAGCAAAATTAGATATATTTCACATTAAATTAATTACAAAATCTACACATTGCGCGATTATTTTCATTTACTAAAAAAAACGTAACTAATATAATAGGGTAATTATATTATATACAGGTAATTACTATACTAAACTACTACTCATTGCGGTTATTTTCATTTACTAAAAAACAAAAAGAAAGGTAAATATTATAAATTGTCCAAATGTACCGAAAATGTACTGAAAATGTGCTAAAAATTTGGCGAATGTACTGAAAATGCCCCAAATGTACTGAATGTACTGAAAACTTGTCGAATGTACTGAAAACGATTTTTCAGGACGCAAATGTACCGAAAAAAGTACAAATGTACCGAAAATGCCATCACTGATATGCATTATACAATATGCCACTCGGATGAGAGTACTTCCCATGTGCTGGGACAAAATATGTGGCCTACATTATTTAATATTACTTTAGAAAATATGAAAAAAGAACCAAAACATGAATGTACCCACTTTGTCTTCCCTATGAAATGTTGATGCTATATCTTTTGAAATTGCATTCAATTCTTGCGTATGTAGCTTTCGATTTTTAAGTTTATAGTACTCTATGATGAGTCTTACTATTTGTCGTTGTTGTCGGTGATTGAGCAGTTTACTAGTGTTGTACTCTTCCAAAATATTTCTTCCCGCTAGGGAAATGACAAAATATCCTTTACCAGCTGTTTAACAAAAAAAAAAATCAATTTTGTTAGATATTGGTATTGACATAAAGCATACAATCACGTTTGTAGGTAGAGTTTCAATAGAACTAGAAGTAGATCTTGAAGTGGAGCTAAAATTATTTGAGACGTCTTCAACCCACTGTGCGGTGCTCAATGCTGTGCTCACAGTACTGCATTATGTCAACTTAGGGCAATAATTTAATTTTTTACTTGAAGTGACTTAGAAAACTAACCTAAAATTGTGCTCACCTCACTTTTTTTCCACTTCCTTAGCTCGTCTTCGAACTTCAATTGCAAACCAAGTTCGTTGCTGGGAAATATTTTAGATATGATCTCAGGTCTAAGTAGGAGCAAACTTCTTTTTGTTAGTCCGTGGCCTTTCAAAAGATGAATCTTTTATAAAACGTATTTCCGAAATATAAAAAAATATACAACTTACCTGCTAAAAATGGCACCACACTTTTGCACAAAGTAAATTTTTTCACGACGTCATAAACGTCCACGTCAAGCAATAATTCATATTTTTCATCTAAATTTTCAGCTGGAGAAGAGCCTATTTCTGTATGTTCGTATAATATAATTTCGGAGTCCATTGAAATATTAATTAATGACTTTAAACAAAACACGACAATTTTTTTCAACAACCACGTTTATTTGCTTTCGCACGAACACTGCTAAGGATAACGGGAAAAAAACGTTTAATCTGTGGCATTCACAACTTTTCAGCAGATGCTACAGCAAGTGATTGTAAATTTGAATGCTTAAATTGCGATGTCACTTTTCGAGTTTGTACTCGTTTATTCGTTTGTATTCGAAATCTATAACACTGCCGACTTCACAAAATTTTATTTTGGAATTTTACAACACAAAATGACAACACGCTGTAAATTTTACAAATAGAAATCGAGATCTTTTGTAGCAGAAATGATTGCATTTACAGTAAAACTTACAATTAATTGTGTATGTGATTGCATTTGGTTTCAAAATCGTAAATCGACATGTAATTGTAAAATGGACATCCACATTTTGTAAAACTTACCGCGGATATTTTTTTGGGTGTATTAATTGGGTTTGCAATAAAGTTCAAAAGTTTTAACATTTATTAGGATATTTAGATAATGAGTCATCTAGTAAAAATTGTATGAGAAAGCTCCTTATAACATGAGACTAATACTTCAGGACATCAATCTTTTACATGAAAAGCAGCTGCGTTACTGAAAAAGACATCCGTAATTTACAAAAAAATATTCAATTTTGTTATAGTTTTATGTTTTAGATGATGAATTAATTGTATTAGATTTGCGAATGAGACTTTTTTTCTTAAATTCCCTGTCTTTTCGCATGAAAAGTGAAATTAATCTAAAGGGACCAAGTTTTAGACATAAAAAATAATTTTGGCCCTAAAAATAAATCTAATGTGGAACCTTGACTATTTGCACATCGCTACCTCAAAATACGGATGTTGTAAATTAAATTTTTCTGTTTTGAGATTATTATATATTCATAATAAACATCACACGCTCTTTCTAATGGTATTATCAGTTTCTCCCCAAAACCTTATAGCTTCCCAGATATTCAGCATGCATTTTATCGTACGTTACACAGTTTTTTTCGTCCTGAGCATGTATTTTGTCGTGTGTGCACCAAAAATTTACATATGACTTTTTTTTATGCAAAATGATGATTTTTCTAATTGAAAATACAATTTTTGCTCGTCATACAATTTCGAAAAAGAACCAATGCTATTTTAACGCAAAAGTCAATGATAAGACATTAAATGAAAATGAAAAGACAGAATATTAAATGCACTGTATGCAGAAGACCCTATGCAAGGAAAAAATTTTAAATGAATGATGAATTTTGGTAAGTTTTTTTAAAATTTTTTTGATCCAACACCGGCTTTGCGGCGGCCTTTAGGCGTGTATCAGTCTATAATATTTCCTATACTAACATTTTAAAGCAAATGAATTGTCAAAGATATGATATCATGTCAAAAAAATTTTAAAAACTTACCAAAATTCATCAAAATAATTTAAATTTTTTTTGGTTAGAAAGGGTTAATATAAAAATTTGTGTTTCAGTGTTACACCATTTTGAAGGGGATGAATTGAGCTTTATAAATATGTTAATAAAACTGTAGGTTAAAATGGATTTTTTTGGAAAAATAACGGTCTTTTTGAAATTCAAAATCGGTCTAAGTTTCAGAAAAGTCGTAGTATCTCAAAAACTACGAGCTGGATTTCAAAAATTTTTTAAACAATATTGTAGCTTTTTAAATTACCTTTCATATGACCCCCATATTTTGGAAATCAATGCAGGCGTTTCCGACTTATATTGATTTTTAGAAAATCTACCAAATCAGAGCGAAACTTTTTGATTCCATATTTATTCTTAAAATTAAAAACCACATAAGAAAATATTTGGTTTATAATCAATTTCGTGCTAACGACTCGACGCCAGAACGGAGCTGCGTCGGGTTTCGGCATTGCAATGCATATAGCTCCAAAACGGCTGGGCGGACCATTATCAAACTTGGCATGAAGTATAAACATAATATAAGCTTTTTTTTAATGCACTAAAAAATTTTTTTGTATGGTTAACTTCGTAAAAATCCACAAAGAAATATTTAATATTTTTTTCAGTGCATTTTTTTTTTTTATTTCCAAAATCCAATTATGAGCTTGAAAAGGCCAATAAATGAAGTATAAAATCCAGTGGTTAATTTATTTAACTAGACTTTTTTCAAACAGAATAATGGCATTTGAAGTAGTACATACCTTACCATTTCTCAAATTTTCAAAGACCCATATTTTGTAAACCAGTGTTGTCATTCTAAAAATATTTTGTTTCTGTGTCGAGGACATAGTATACAGGTACAACATATTCAAATATATCTGAAATTGGAAACATGAACCTCATTTCCCCTGTCCGCTTCGCGTGAAATGCCCAATATAATAATGCAAGTATTTATCAAATCGGCTACAAATTGGCGCATGGTGAAGATAAATTGATTTATAAAAAGTTCAAAAAGAAAATTTACAACGCATAATAGGGGAATTACCCGATAAGTTCTTTCAATTAAAATTATTAATATTAAAACCCAAAAAACTTGATGTCAACAAAGTAAAAGATTTTAAAAACATGATGTGCTATTTTGACACAGAGGGTGATCGAAATTTTTATGAAGAATTGTTCAGACATACATAGATAGAATAATTCTTATACTTTTGGTATTTAATTTTATTTTTCTTTGAATAAACAACTTTTTGTTGCAATAATTTCCCTTAGTTAATTAATTATGTCTTTTTTAATAGTTGTCCATTGGTTTTCATAAAAAGTTTACTTTAGATTTATCACAAAATTTCGCAATTTTCCTTCAAATTATCAAATTATATAGGTACGAGTACATATTTCCAGTATGTTTTTTGTTGTATATTTAAAAAAAAATAGGGCTTTGTGACATAATGTGACATACGACAAATGTATTCTGATGCAAAAAGGCTAATAACGTCCTTGTAATTACAATTACAGTAAATTTGATTTGGGCTTATGAAACTAAAATATTCAGATTATATTCAATCCAAAACTGGAGGGAATCGATAGGGCCATTTTGAAGATATTTGATGTTATTTAAAACCGTCTCCTGAAAATATAAGTTTTGCTACATACGACATCCATATTTTAAGGTAGCGGCATGTTGGAACATAAGTATAATCAATGGGATGTATAATATTGAAGTTGTAAGATTCCTGTAACATGCACATAAATGTATATGTTACCGGTCAAACTAGTTTTTAGGATAAACTAGTTTTTCCTAGGCCAAAATAGTTTATCCGATGCGTGTTAGGATAAACTAGTTTAGCCTAGGACGAATTAGTTTGTCCTGATAAAAAAATTTACCATTTCAGGACAAACTAGTTTGGCCTAGGATTAACTACTTTTTTTCTAAATCAAATGTTTTGAGTTCATTTGCATAGTTCAGCTTCCACTAATGCTACTCTAATTTTATTACTTCAATCCGTAAAAACAGACACCATAAATGCAAAAGCGCGATCCTATTTCACATACTTATGTATATGAATGTATATTTCAAGTACTTAAGGCTTTCGGCTATGAGTTATTCCACTCATTTTTTAAAATTAGAATATAGAAATGCATGCTTCAGCAACAACTATAGAACTCTTATTCACGACTCAGTTCTATCCAACTCCTAGTTTGCTAGCCACAATAACGACTCATTGTCACAGGGGGTGGGGGTTGCGGGGGTAGTTCACAAGGGGTACTCTGAACATAAGTATGACGGATTTAGCTGTCGGTTACCCCTTCAAAAATCTTTATGCAACAACTAGTTTGCTAGCCACAGTAATTTTACATAAGAGTAGGGGTAAGTGAGCGGCCTGCGGCCGCAGCTCAGGATTTAAAACTCCCAAAAATCCAACACCGGCTTCGGGGCGGCCTTTGGCCGCGGATCAGTCTATACAATATCCAACACCTAGTTTGCTAGTCACAGTAATTTTACATAAGAGTAGGGGTAAGTGGGCGGCCTGAGTCATCGAATTTTACCAGAAATTTTAACGCTCCATAATTTTTTTAAAGGAGTTGCCGATAGCTAATTCCTAGACTGATCCGCGGCCGAAGGCCGCCGCGAAGCCGGTGTTGGATTTTTGGGAGTTTCTAAATCCTGAGCTGCGGCCGCGAAATTAAATACATTTCATTTCAAACTAACTAATTAAACAAAATAAAATTAATTTTCAAAGTTTTTATAGTCCGAGTCTGTTTCTCTTCTCAGTTACTATATTGCCTGCTAATGAAAAAACTGCACTGCTAGCAGGTATTGAATGTATTTACAACGCCAGCCTCGATAAATGTGAATAATTTTTTTTATGTGTCAGTGCCAACACTGGTCCGTATACTCATATTAATACCCTTTTGATTGTTGTTATATTCGGATTCTGTAGCAGTTTTTGGTTACTGCGAATGGACTGTATTAGGTTGAATCTAACGAACCACGCTGATATAGGACGAATTTAAAGACGTTTGCTTGTCGGTTGATAGCACGAGACTGATTTATTGAAAACAAAGAATAGGATGAGAGGACTAACAGATTATTTCATATAATTGACAATGTTGCCTACTTGAGACATAAAGGGGGGAAAAAAGCAAAAAAGTAAATAAAAATATAATTAAATATTAAAAAGCCAGAACATTCTACCGCCTGTTAAGGGCACCTTAACCATCAGTAAACAGCTTGCATAACTTGGTTACAGGGCGCTTCATGACAGAGTTTGATTTTTTAACAGTTGCCACACGAACCAAGTTGTCTTTGCTGGGATGTACTTCGGTTACTAGGCCCATTTTCTAGCAGGATGGTGGAGCACGTTCATCATATACGAGGAGTACTGAGCCAGGCTTCAAATTTTGTTTTTCTAAATACCATTTTGAGCGTTGCTGTAAAGTAGTGAGATATTCACGTTGCCATCGACGCCAAAATTCCTGTTGTAAGCGAGTGAGTAGCTGCCAACGAGACAGGCGGTTCAGTTTGAGATGATCAAGGCTAGGTTCAGCTACTTACACTAATGGTTGGCCGATGAGAAAGTGACCCGGTGTAAGCACGTTGATGTTATCGATGTCGTCATCATATAGAGTTGTAAGTGGGCGGGAATTGAGTTGAGCTTCAATCACACAAAGCAAGGTAGCAAGTTCTTCGTAAGTGAGCTTGATGTCACCTATAACACGCCATAAGTGAAATTTCGTTGCTTTCACAGCTGACTCCCAGATACCGCCAAACTGCGGTGCACTTGGAGGATCAGATGCCAGTTAATATTCGCCTGAGCCATGAACGAGCCAACTTCTCTAGACTTTGAAAGCTGTTTAAAGTTTTTCACTAGCTCCGGGTTAGCACCAATGAAGTTAGTACCATTATCGCTGTGAATATCATCTGATGGCAGGCCTCTACGAGACATAAAGCATTTTAGAGCTGCAAGGAACGCGTCTGACCTCAAATCCGAAACAAGATGTATTGCGCGCGTAGATAGGCATACAAAAACTGCAATATATCCTTTTATTGGAGCAGAGTTTCTACTTTTATGAACTTTCATCAAAATAGGACCAGCATAATCTATGCCAGTGCGAAGAAAAGGACGAGCTTGAGTAACACGGTTGGTGGGAAGTTCTGTCATCTGTTGCGAACAAGTTGAAGCACGAAAACAAGTGCATACTACGCATTTATTTATTTCTTGTTTGACCAACCGACGACAATTAGTTATCCAAACTTGTTGGCGCAAGATGTTCATCAGAAGCGTTGGACCTGCATGAAGATTTTTTAAGTGTTGTGCAAAGACAATGCGTTGAACCAATATACTATCTTTGGAGATAAGTATAGGGTGCTTGGTGTCGACATTACAAATTGAATTTTTGAGTCAACCACCAACACGTAAGATTGAAGAGGAATCAAAAAAAGGTGAAAGCTTGACAATCGAACCTTTCGTGAATTTCGCTCTTCTACCGCCAAGTGTTCGCTGACGCTGACGGTGTTAGCTGAGTCAGACCAAGTGTTTTGCGGTTGTGTGAGCCAGGTGGGACCGTGCCACCAGAGAGAATAATTTAAAAGTACTGCAGGCTCTAAACCACGAGTAGCAGCGTCTGCAAGATTATCTGATGATATGACATGATGCCATGATGAGCGGGGAATCGTGTCTATGATTTCCGCAACCCTATTTGCAACATAGGTTTTCCACCGCCGAGGATGCGAGGATAGCCAGCTAAGGACAATTATTGAATCAGTCCACGCTATGCATTCGACATCATTTAACATCATTGTGGACTTGACCGCCTTGAAAACTTTAGCTAAAAGTAGCGCGGCTGCAAATTCCAATCGTGGAAGAGACACTTGCTTGAGAGGAGTAACTTTGGTTTTAGCAGTGACAAGAAAAACTTTTGTGCCATCATTTGACTGGATTCGATAGTAGACTGCAGCTGCATACGCCATTTCGGATGCATCTGAGAAACCACAAAGTTGGAGCTTTACTGAAGGACTGGTGTGAATCCATCGGGGAATTCGCAGCTCGTTTAAGCACTCGTAATGTTGTCGAAACGTGAGCCATTTCTGAGAAAATGAAATCGGCATTTCTTCATTCCAGTCAATCTTCAGCAACCACAATTGTTGAAACATGATTTTTATCAGTACAGTACAGGGTGAAAGAAAACCAAGTGGGCCAAGTGGTAGACTCAGAGAGAATCACTCGCTTGGTGCAAACGTTACTTAATGGCCTGACTTTAAAAGTGAACGAATCCGTGAGCGGCTGCCAATGAAGAGCAAGTATTTTTAGACTGCTGTCAGCATCAATTTCTAAGATATCTAGATCAGATATTTGTGTATTAGAACTTTCAATTACCTTAAAATCATTTGAAACCCATTTTTTAAGTGAAAAACCTCTGTTCTCAAGAACTGCGGTGACTTCAGTTTTCATTGTGATTGCTTCTTGGGTTGAATTTGCACCAGCTATAAGATCATCTATATAAAAATTGTTTTAAATTAATAAACCAATATGAGACAGATTAGTTTCTTCGCCAGTAGCGTAGAGATAACGAGTGGCTAGGAATGGCGCCGAACTAGTTCCGTAAGTGACAGTGCGGAGCCTATAATGTGAAATAGGTTGACCAGCATCATCTCTCCACAAGATGCGTTGATAATCTCTATCGTTAGCATGCCCTAGGACCTGACGGTACATTTTGACTATGTCAAAATACTGACACGGTATCGCCTAAAGTTGATAAGTAGCGAAGTCAAGTCACGCTAAATGGTGGGGCCAACTGCAAGTATGTCATTTAGGGACACTCTAGATGTAGATTTGGCTGATCCATTAAAGACAACTCGGCATTTTGTTGACCTGCTCTCAGGCTTCAAAACCGGATGATGAGGAAGATAAAAAATTTTGTCGAAACCGTTATCGACTTCTGAAGGTGAAATTTTCTCCATATGTCCCAGAGCAATGTATTCATTAATGAAGTCTTTATATTGAGTAAAGAGCGAGACATCACTAGAAAAACGTCTTTCGAGGCTCGCAAATTGCTTGTAGGCTGGTATAAGTGAGTTGCCTAGGCACTGCGAGGTGTCACAAAATGGTAATCGTACTACGGCCAGTGTTGTCATATCTATGCGTTTTCAGAAATTGATTTTCGAAGTACTGTTCTTCCGGAGTGTAATGCGTTGAAAGAATTTGAAGCTCTTGCTCTGCTTCCTAAAAGCGACGTCAGCGAATTCATCAATTTTAAAATCATCAGCTAAAACTATTGCAGAATAAGCACACGTATCCTTCCCGCCGTTATGTACTTTGCCAGCAAGTACATATCCGAAAGTGGTGTTTTGAACAGTTGGAAAACGTGTATCAGATAGTAAATTATCAGATGGTAAATTAAAAAATATTGAGAGCCAATGAGAATATCTATTGAATGTGAGCTAAGGGATCCGTCGTCTGCCATGTTCAGGTTTGATGGAAAACCCCATTGAGACAAATTTATCGGATCTGACTTCTGCTCCTGCGATATACGCTTTTGAATAAACGCATCAACTGTCAATGATGAGTTGCTATCGAACCTTGATGTGAGTCGAAGCGAAACTATTCCTTTCGTAATAACTGAGATATCACCACCGATTCCTCCGACTTTGATGCTGCCGTTCCGATGTGGAAGACGCAGCAGTTCAAGTCTTCAGAAATAAATGTCCCCATTGACGCTGAGTGCATAAGCACTTTGCAAACCGTGGCCCCTGTGCCATTGATGTTTGAAGCATTTACGACTGCAATAGGAAGCTCAATCTTTTGATTTACCAGGTTATTACTTTGAATGGAATATGTTGACAAAGGTGTCTGAGCATCTGAAGATTCAACTTTGCTGTGGTCATCCATGTGAAGACATGAGTGATGTTGCCGACCGTAAGTATGACATCTTTGCTTTGACGGGCAATCGTTGACCTTGTGTTCACCTGAGAGGCAATTGAAACACAAATTATTTTGTTTTACAAAATTTCGTTTTTGAGTCAGACTCAAAGCTTTGAATTTAAAGCATTTAAAAAGTTAATGTAAACCACCACAGTTCACACACTTTGAAACTATGTGACGCGAATGAGTAGCTACAAAACATCGCGCACGAGATGATATGGAAGGGTTGCTTTTATATGACTGCATACATTCAAGAGCAGACCATCTTTTATTCAAAAATTCGAAAAATGGATCAATTTTTGGATGATCTTGAGACCCAACATGGCTTTCAGCCCATTGCCGTTTCGTGTCGTCGTCCAATTTTTTCAAAAGTAAGTAGATGATCCAAGTATCGCGACTTTCTGCATCTGAACCTAGAGCCTTGAGGCCTCACGTAATTCAGTCAGTGTTATCTGCCAACGCGCGAATCGCTGCAGCTGAGGGCTCATTTACATTTCTGAGGTCAAAGAACGATTTTATGTAAGAAATAATTACTGGCTTTTGTTTGTCATACCTGTCGCACACCTTGCTCCAAGCTCTATCGTAGGCTTCATTTGAACACACAATACCTGATATTACAGTTTCAGCTTCGCCCTTGAGATGCATTTGCAAGTACTGGAACTTGCGTGAATTTGAAATTGTGGTTACGTTGCGCACCGAGTTCAAAATACATCTTTAAATGTAGGCCATTTGCAATATTCTCCATGAAAAACAGGTATATCCAACTTGGGTAATCGCGTCTATGGGGTACGCGTCTGCTCGAGCGTGGTACGTTGAGTCTCTGCAAATCTGTTGAGTGTTGCATTTAAATCTTCTACTCCAGGGCTGATGTTGAGTTGTGATATAGAATGTCTATTTGAGGCTTCATGTTGATTTATTAAAATTAAAAATTATTGCTTGAGATCAAGATACAGATCATGTTTGATCAGCAAACTCTGTAATTTTTGAGTCGACTGAAACAAACTCTTCCCACATTGCATCAAGCTTTTCATTTCGCAATTTCAGAGCCTCATAAGAAGTAGAACTGGGGTCGAATCGCCGCTTCCGTGAACGTACAACTCGAGACGTAAAATTGTAGGTATTGCATTATGGAATACGCGAACGAATGACATGTTTCGTAATTCCGGATTGTGTATTCAGTGAACTACTTAGTACTGTTGATACGAATTGTCATTCGATCACTTTTCAGCAATCGAATGATAGCGGTAGACATAAAAAATGTAAGAAAAGTAATTTTTTAAAATAAGAATGTCGAACTGGAGAACCGCTTTTGGCATTTGAGTTGGGAGATGTATGCTGAAAGCATAAACTGAAAAGCATAACCCTGCTAAGGCGGAACCGCTTTATAAATCTACAAAAACGAGACTGATAGTAACGCAACGCAAGAGCATTGCTTTTGTCTCTTAGCTGCTTCCGCACTATTTTTTTTATATTTTTCATTTCCCTCAGATGAAAAAATAATGAAGAATCCATTTTCACACTCAAATAATTCCAATCAAATAAATAATAAATTCCAATAATTCTATTTTGTTTATCTATTTTGACATTTTAATCAAATTCAATTCCAAAATCTATTACAAAATCTTAGACAAACTTCACAAATTACGTTCCGTGAACTATCGTATGACATAATCCCATTCTGTTCATTCGATTAACGAATCACGTAATTTTTTTTCATACGATTGCCGTTCCGTTCACGGAAGCGGCGATTCGACTCCTGTTTGCTGAAGCAAAGAAACTTTTGTATTTGGTGAACGATTCCTTTATTTGTCCACGCAATCGTATTAAGTTGTTATCCATTTTATTTTATTCGATTCATCGTGCAGCCAAAAACAAGTAAGCATAAAAAAATTTGCAACTTCACTTAATGCAAATGGTTAATTTATTCTATTGTTTACGTTTTCAAAATACAGTTTTAATTTTTTGTTTTTATTTATTGTTTGTCTTGGGACCAAAGAGAAAAACGCAAAACTGTTATACACTTATGCTTTTACTGCATCGTTCACTGAGAAAGTTTTGTCGTTGTCTAATGCAATTCTTTGTTGACCGAAGCAAACACTATTTTTGTTGTTGTTGGGTATCAGATTTTTTCTCACTTTTGACCTTCGTCAATTGGAGTGATTTTTAAATTTTGTATATTTGAGCGAGAGGGGAAATCAATTATGTATTTACATATGTGTACAATGCAGAGGTGAAATAAAACGGTGCTGTGTTATGTATTAAGCTAATTTATGTATTAGCAAATAACTTTGAAATGACTTTCCCGTGGAGACAAAAAGGGTTTGAAATTATTTGATTTATAAGCACTAAATATGCGTTATTATAATTTTTCTCTTTAGGTGTACTTTTTCATATGTTTTTAAACCACTATTTTCACAATGTTTCACTTATTATGTTAATTACTGTCCCGACGCGGGTTTAACGTGGCTAAAAATCAAAAAAAAATGTTTTTTAATTGTATTAAAAACTTTTTCGCGAATTACAAAAAAATAATACTTCCACGCTGAATCTATTGTTGGTACTCGAAGGACCATGAAATGTAGCAGTTTTTCGTTACTGCGAATGGACAGTATTAGCTTGAATCTAACGAACTACGCCGATATAGGACGAATTTAACCCTAGATAGATAACGTTATTTTTATAGCGTGAAAAGATAACGATACGTCTGAGAGACGTGTATTATTAATAATCCTCTAATATTTATTTATTCCGATTATTGCTACATATAATATACCTGCATCGCATATTTAGCTATTTTTTTGTAATTTAAAGACATTTGTTAAAAAAAAATGTTCATTTATTTTATTATATACAAAATTTTACACATCTTAAAAAATTAACAAAAAAATACAGTCGTCTCTGTAAGGAACTATGATTGCTAATAAATACTAAAATAAATATATTTTTTTTACTTCAATTAGTTATTAATATATGTTTTTATAAAAAGAAATCAAAAAAACTAAATTAAAAAAAAATTAGGAACATGAATTACATATTCAAGTTTTGTGTTCGCCACATATGGATGGCTCTTTTGCACTTAGTACATTCCATTTTGGACATTCGACGAATTTTTGATGGGCAGAAAGAACAATACCTTTTTTTTTGGAGGCAGGCTCATCTGCATTGTTTTCATTATCGCTTCCGCTTTTGTTTGGTATAGCAGACAATGTAAGTATACCAAAAAGAGCACGTATTTCAAGGACACTAGTTTCTCTAAATGTTGCACTAGTCATGTCATCACGACGATTTAGGCAAATCTCTGCATTAGCCCACTGCACAATTTCCGAAATTACCTCATTAACATTAACATTAAAACATGAAATGGGGTCATATAGTGATTTGGACTGCCGAGTTGGACCTCTTGCCGTTCGAACAATATTTATTGAAGAAATTCTGCCAGCATTTTTTCCTTTCGATGTAGTCCAACAGTATCTACTTTTACTTTTTAAAGTGGACCGAGATGGAGTAAATATGCGATTGTCGGAAGGCGAGGTAGAACTAGGAGAATCTTGAGAATGCTCTTCATCTTGCGATATACCTACGTCGATTTCTTGCATGTGAACACTCTCATCCTCTGAATCGCTCTGTACATCATCGTGAAATAATTCATTTTCTATTTCGCTGTCATTTTCCGATGAAATTGAGTCGTCAGAAATGTTAAGTAATAGTGCAGCAATTTGTGAGTCATCTAAACCTTGGTTCCGTGCCATTGCTCAAATGCAAAAGTTATAAAAAGCTTTCAATCTACGAAAGAAATAAAACAAAACACTTATATGCAAAAGGTGCGGAAGTAACACAAAAGATAACGATACGTCTCTTAGACGTATATCGTAGCCATAACACGCGAAACAACGAACTTACCGCAAAAAAACGACCACCACCGACAAGCTGCAGTTGACGACTGGGATAAATAAAAATTCGCGCCTGCTGCGAAAATAATTGTGAGAGGGAGAGCAAAAAATTTAAAAAGCGTACGTCTCGGAGACGTACGTTATCTAAGCAGGGTTAAAGACGTTTGCTTGTCGGATAGTACGAGACTGATTTATTGAAAACAAAGAATAGAATGAGAGGACTAACAGATAATTTCATATAATTGACAATGTTGCCTACTTGAGACATAAAGGGGGGAAAAATCAAAAATAATAAATTACAGTATATCATCAATTAAGTAAATAAAAATATAATTAAATATTAAAAAGCCTGAACAGATTCTATTCATGCAATTTGTGGGTGCTTTGATTTTAATCACTTCGATTTTCTTTACCGATCAAATCAGTTGGCATAAAGCAAGTATGGTCATTAGACCGTACCACCTTACAGGCAAAAAAAAGTTCACCGTACACCAGCAAATCCGAAGCATTTTTCAAGGTAATTTCGAAAAAAAATTTTTTTTTTTTTGTCAGAAAATAGAGGTCGCGCATTTGAGAAAAATATCATATCTTCGGCATTTACAGTCCGATCTGAAAGTATGATATATCAATGTTTTTGTCTTGAGTAGACCAACCAATCCAATGATCCTTGACATCAAGTGCCCCGTTTTTGAACTTACCCACCATATCTCAGTTCCTACCATCCTATTGTACCACCCAAATATCAGAAAATTAAAGCTTGCAAAAAATCAATAAATTTTTCCAACTGAAGTATTTCGATTACTCCATTAAAACTATTTTTAAAAATGTTTTTAAAATTTTTTACCGAACGTAAGGGTCGCCTTATTAAATTTTTCGTCATATCTTCGGCATTTATAGTTAGTAGTGCTAAAATGATTTCTAATCGAATGATAGTTGGAATAATACCGTTATTACTCTCTTAATGTATTTTATTATTGCTGTTCATTTTACCTGTGAGATACATTTCAGTTGGAAATGCGTCTATATTTTATTCCACTAAAGTTAAAAAATTTAATTGAATGTTTGGTTATAATGATAGCGAACCCAAATCCAAGCCCGGATTTAGAAATTTGCCGCCCTAGGCAGTTGCAAAAATTAAAGCCTCCCCCTCAAAACTTCTTCAATGGTGGAATAAGTTTGGTACAAAAAGTTTTTCAATAAAATGCACCTTTCTGAGAGTAAATAATTTATTTTATTACAGTCAGTAGTAAACATGAAGTATGTAAGTATATGACCTATGTTATTCAACAATTACCACTATGTATGCGATTGGTTTTTGTGGAAAAATTATTGCTTATTAGTTTAAATTTTTACGTTTTTAATTTCGGATGACAGAGTCATTGATAATGTCATCAAAATCTGAAGACATGAGCAAAGCTGACTCTATTGTTAACAAAGCAAGTGCGTTCAATCGTTCTGCAATCAGTAGTAGTTTTTCACTAGCCGATCGATCACCAATGTTCAGTTATAATGACACTTTTTCCTTATAATTTGGGTAGGCGTGGCAGCGAAATAGGCGGTAAATTCTCTTCCCACCAATAAAATTTTTTTTTCAAAGTTTCCGCCAATATTTGCCGCCTGTATGGTAAATCCGGGCCTGCCCAAATCAGCAAGTACATTCAGATGGCTATGAGAAGATTTTAGCCGCCCGCAAAGAAGCAACAGGATGCATTCGTCAAATGTTTGGTCCACAAATATATCATTTTATAAATTTTGAGAATGACTCATATTTCAATATGATCAATTGGCTCAAATTCGAAGTGACTGAGCCGCCATGCTTTCAGTTCTTCACGCAAGACTGAAAGCATGGCATGACTGAAATTAGGAGCCGTTTAAGTATTACGTAACGCACTTAGGGGGGGTTCGAACAACGCGTTACGCTGTGAGTTAAAAATCTCTTGTTATATTTATTAACGCGACTAAAACATAACAGAAGTCGCTAAAATGGCTTTCCGGTACATTGCGCAACATAATTGTGACTTTTAGGTAAACATGGTTACTCGGGTGATACCGTAACGTTTAAGTAGGGGGGGGGGGGCTAGCTTTCTTTGCTAAACTTAATTGTTTTCACAGCTTATCCATTCCTTTCTCAAAACATAGAGCGCTTTTTTCAAGTAGTACATGAATCTGCATGGATGGATTGGCTTTTGGTTGATTAGAGTAAAGTTTCTGACTGCTTTCCACCTGGGGATTGCCAGAGCGATCTCTGAGCCAACCATTAGCAAGTTGACACACAGCCTCCCCGCTGGCTCCATCTGGGTAGCTATCTCTGCATCCGCTGAGATAGTGAGCGAATGTGTGCAGCGCGTCCTCCCTGGAAGTAAAATGGGTTGTGCGCAGGGTTTGGTACCCGCCACGTAAAAAAAAGAATCCAATGAAAACTAAAAAAGCCTCGGATAAAGAACCCCTCAATGTTGACGACCACTGCAAACGAAAAAAGGACTATGATTTAAGGATATGCACCTGGAATATCCGGACCCTCAATAGGGAAGGTGCCTCTATCGAATTGGCGGATGCCCTCAAAAAAATTAAGGCTGATATCACCGCCATCCAGGAAATAAGATGGATAGGACAAGGTTGCTCTAACCAAACAAGTTGCGATATCTACTACAGCTGCCATGCGGAGAGGCGCGAATTAGGATGCGGATTCGTTGTAAGCAAGAGACTTCGCCACCATATCTCCAGGTTTACACCTGTGAACGAAAGGTTGGCTACGATCCGCGTCAAAGCTCGATTCTTTAACATCAGCTTGATTTGCGCGCACGCCCCGACGGAGGAAAAGGACGATGTTGTCAAAGATGCCTTCTACGCGAGACTCGAGGAAGTATATGACCGCTGCCCGGCCCACGATGTTAAGATTGTACTCGGGGATTTCAACGGAAAGGTCGGAAGAGAAGGTATATTTGGCCCCACTGTCGGTCAGTTCAGCCTCCATGAGACCACCTCAAACAACGGTCTACGGCTGATTGACTTCGCCGCGGCGCGAAACATGGTAGTAAGTAGCACCAGATTTCAACACCTCGACATCCACAAGGCCACTTGGCTGTCCCCTGATCAGAAAACACAAAACCAAATCGATCATGTTGTGATCGACGGAAGGCATGCTTCCAGCGTGCTAGACGTTCGTACGTTCCGTGGAGTCAATATTGACTCCGATCACTATCTTGTTGCAGCCAAGATACGCATGCGGCTGTGCAATGCAAAGGATGTACGCTCTGGTATGCAACGAAAGCTGGACGTCGCTAAACTGCAATCACATCGGACGGCCGAAGCCTATTCCGCTCACCTCTCAGAACTGCTCCTTCAACCTGACTCTCTACCCGATGATGCCGGTGGACTTTGGGCGCATATTTCCCGCTCCATGCGCTCTGCCGCTGAGGAAGTAATTGGTTTCCGACGCCCACCTCCGCGAAATCAATGGTATGACCAGGAGTGTCGCGAAGCTACTGCAGTGAAAAACGCCGCATACAAAAGAACACTGCAGTCAGCCGCAACGCGAGCCGTACGCGAAAACTACCGGGAAAAGAGAAAGGAAGAGAGGCGCCTTTTCAGACGCAAGAAACGAGAGCAGGAAAGGCGTGAGCATGAGAAACTCGAAGTGCTACGAGGCAGGAATGATGCTCGAAAATTTTACCAACAAGTCAAGCGTCTGACCCAAGGTTTCAAGCCCGGAGCATCTACCTGTAAAGATGAACACGGAAATCTGGTTACGGATACGCAAGGTACACTGAGATTATGGAGGGAACACTTTTCCAAGCTGCTTGCTGGCGATGACTCCACCAATCCCGCCTTTGGAGAAACTAACCCGATGCCACCAATCAACGACGATGGTGTGGACGTACCACCACCTAGCCATGACGCGGTACGAGTTGTGATACAGCGACTTAAGAACAACAAAGCGGCCGGTGCTGACGGCCTGCCTGCTGAATTGTTCAAGACCGGTGGCGATGAGCTGATAGGGTGCATGCATCAACTCATCTGCAAAATATGGCTAGCAGAAAGCATACCCGACGATTGGAATCTCAGTGTCCTTTGTCCTATACTGAAGAAAGGTGACCCTACAATTTGCGCAAACTACCGGGGAATCAGTCTTCTTGCCATCTCATACAAGGTCCTGTCGACCGTACTGTGTGAAAGACTTAAGCCGTTCGCCAACACACTGATTGGGCCTTATCAGTGCGGCTTTAGACCTGGTAAGTCCACCATAGACCAGATCTTCACACTACGTCAAATCCTGGAAAAAACCCACGAAAAACAGATCGATACCCATCATCTTTTTATCGATTTTAAGGCTGCTTTCGATAGCCCGATACGGGATTGCCTGTATGCCACCATGTCTGAGTTCGGTATACCTGCGAAGCTAGTGCGGCTTTGCAGAATGACGTTGAGCAACACATCCAGCTCCGTCAGGGTAGGAACGGACCTCTCCGAACCATTTCATACCGAACGAGGTTTCAGACAAGGCGATCCACTATCCTGCAACCTCTTCAACTTTTTGATAGAAGGGGTGTTGCGAAAAGCCAGTGTACATCGTAATGGCACTATTTTCTACAAAAGTGTCCAGCTCCTTGCATATGCCGATGATATTGATATCATTGGACGTTGTAAGCGAGATGTTACTGCTGCATTTTCTGCTATCGAAAAAGAATCAGCGAAGGTGGGTTTGACGGTGAACGAGGGCAAAACAAAGTATATGCTGTCCACAAGCAGGGAGACGCGGCGCATTGGATCCAACATTGCTGCGAACAGCTATACTTTCGAAGTTGTCAAGGAATTCACCTATCTTGGCACCGCCGTGAACACTCAAAACGATATCAGCTTGGAGATAAAGCGAAGACTCACTCTTGCTAATAGGTGTTACTACGGTCTCAGTAAGCAATTGAGTAGTAGAGACCTCTCTCGCCCGACAAAACTGACACTCTACAAGACGCTCATCTTACCCGTGCTACTCTACGGTGCAGAAGCATGGGTTGTGTCGCAGACCGATGCAGCCACACTTGGGGTGTTTGAGAGAAAAATTCTTCGCAAAATCTTCGGTCCTGTTCGCGTTGGCGACGACTACCGTATTCGAATGAACCATGAACTGTACGAGCTCTACAATGACATCGACATAGTCAAGCGCATCACTATCCTACGTCTGCGCTGGCTGGGACATGTTGTGCGTATGGACGAAGAAGCTCCGGCGAAAAAGGTGTTTGATGCGGAAGCCGCTGGGCGACGACGGAGAGGAAGACCATGCCTCCGATGGAAAGACCAAGCCGAAGAAACCCTATCCACGCTTGGTGTGCCTGATTGGAGAAGGCGCGCGCGAAGCAGAGGCGCCTGGAGAGAGCTTTTGAGGTCGGCCGTAACCCGGTAACGGGTTGTTATGGCCACCCAAGTAAGTAAGTAAGTAAGTAACATGAATCTGCAATGGCGGTCACCGATGAACATGATGTTTTGTATGGGCCATATTTTATCTAAGCTCAAGAGCCGCCAGAAATGCAGTCAACTTGAAACACGTCGAAATATGGTCGATTAAAATTCTATGCTTTTTATAACGAATTCGATGCCACTGTAAAACTGGATAGAAAAACAACAGTAGAGCTTAGAGAAAAGTAACTTGATAAATAGATGTTTCAACATACATAAATAAGTTTTCTCACTATAAAAGCTCCATGTTTTGTTTAAATGATAAGAAGAGCGAATGAAATTGTACCGTACGGTGAGCTTTTTCGAGATGCTGGGCAACGGCTCCAATACACTTTATTTAATTTTTATAATTCATGTTGTAGATCTGGTGTGTTCTTAAAGTCAACGACATTTGGAGCAAAAAAAAATTGGTCTCCTGGAGACAAAAACATCATGTTTAAGATCCGATTCTAAATACCGAAGATATGACGAAAAATTTAATACGTTCGGTAAAAAACTTTAAAAAGATTTTTAAAAATAGTTCTAATGGAGTAATCGAAATACTACAGTTTGAAAAATTTAATGGTTTTTTGCAAGCTTTAATTTTCTGATATTTGGATGGTACATTAGAATGGTAGAAACTGAGATATGGTGGGTAAGTTCAAAAACGGGGCACTTGATGTCAAGGATAATTAGATCAAAAAATTGGTCTACTCAAGACAAAAACATTGACATATCATACTTTAAGATCGGACTGTAAATGACGAAGATATGATGTTTTTCTCAAATGCTCGACCTCTTTTTTCATCCAAGAAAAAAAAATTTTTTTTTCGAAATTATCTTGCAAAATGCTTCGGATTTGCTGGTGTACCGAGAAATTTTTTTTTGAGGTACGTTCTAATGGTCATACTTGAAGTGAACTTGTTCGATCAGCCGACTAATGCATACACAAAATGAACACTTTTTGCCTACTGCTGATTATATTCAGGGTTTGGTTTGAGTTGTTGTGATCGATTATGAGTAGAAATTTTGAGTATGCTCAAATGAACAAAAACGTGATTTTTGCAGTTCTCTGGTATGTTCTATCCATTGCGAAATAAATTTGCAGGCCAAGTATGTGATGACCTCAAATTGATCTGCTTTATTCTTGCAATTTATTAAGTTTGAAATTAGCTCAAGTGTTAATTTTTTGTATAGAAAATAATTCGCTGAAGCTACTGAAGCTGTTTTCGTTGTTCCTGCTACGCATTTGCCAGGTTGGTGTTGTAGTTGGTACACTTTGCCGTAGTGTATTAGGGAAACTGACGTTCGACTGCGCTCTTGTCAACATGCCGATGTGTTAAATGTGCTTTAAGTGTATTAACAATGAAAGTGAAATTACTTGCAAAATTTGTCAAAAAAACTTTCATAAAATATACATATGCAAACGTTCTAAAAGTCTTAAATGATAATGCTAATATTGATTTCGATTGCTCGAATTGTTTGGTAGCTGGGTCATATCTCATCTCGCTTTTATCAAAACTTTCAGCTGAAATTAGTGACTTAAAAAATAAATTTGCTGAGTTTGTTGGTGTTAGTAAAATAAATGCGCTAAACGATAATATTGCAAAGCACTGTTGAGAGAAGCTAAAAAAACCAGTTATATTCCTGCTGTTGCACTCGAACCCGTGTCTAATGCACATGAGCGCGCTACTGAGAAAAACATACGTATAACTCGTGCTCGTGCTCTGGCTCTGGCCTCTCCGGGTAATGCTGAGATTTTCAATAATGGGGATCAGTGCTGTCGTTTTAAAAAAAATTTAAGTGCTCAATTTTAAATTTTTGGGTGTTTTTTTGTGAAAATGGGTAGTACTACACTAATATATGATTACTTACTTACACTTACTCATATGATAAAAATAAATTATGTATTAATAAAAGTATACATAGTATTTGTTGAAATTCATTTATTATAGTATGAATATTGTTACATGAAAAACATTTATTATGTTATGACTAGTTTTGCATACATAACTACGCAAGGGCGCCATAAAGTTTTAAAAGCGGGTGTGGAATTCGTTGAAACGCGTGAGGGGGAGGTTCGAAAATGATGATATTTTTAAATTGAAGATAATCTTACAGAATCATGATTATGAAGAAGTAATGTAGGATGTCTACAATAAAGTTCTCACTAATTATTGCGTAAGTAAAAAATGTTTATTTTGTCAGAAACTCTTCATTCTTTCCTTGTCTATTTTATCAGCCAACTTGTGGTACATGTGTAAAATCCGAACATGATATATAAACGTTTTTCACCCATCGTTGAACGCCTCTTAAGAGTCGAAAAACTCCTCTCATTAGAGCAAAATGATGCAGATATAGTCATTAACAATTTCACGAATCAAACGAATTCTGGAATGAGGTCCTTATACTAAAGATGTTTATTAGACTGGTTCAAAAAAAAAAAAAAGTCTCTGAAATTTAGAGACACCGGCAGTTTCCGATTCCCATAAGTGTCCCGAGTGGGATGTGTTACCAATTTTTTTCTAAATATTGCGCTCCTGATTAGCGATTTTCATTTTACTTTTGAAACTTTCGCATGAAAAAAAAAGTTCACCAACAACCTAAAAACGATGGTGGTTATCGCTGAGGTGAACTTTTTTCTTTTAATTCAGTCTCACATTCGGAGTTGTTTTGAATGGGGATTTCGAATTTTTCATTATTTTTTAAATATGTTGTTTTCTTTAGTGGTAAAAACTGAAAATAATCATGAATTTTTGTCAAAAATTGAAATCTTTTTTTTTAAAATGAAAAATCAGGTATAAATTTTTGAATTTTTTTTGTTTTTATTATTTTGAATAATTCATTTATTTCTCCTCTATCTGATGGTGGTAACTGCAAATTTTTATTATTTTTGTACTTAAAAATATAAACATAAAAATAATTGAACAAAGGATTTTTTTCATATTAAAGCTATGTTTTAACAGGGAATATAAATTTTAATGTGGAAATTTGTTTCGAAAAATATGAAATATATTTATCTGATTCTATACACTTGGTTTGGTTCAAGAAAACTAGATTTCATAATTTTGAAACACATTTCCACAATAAAATTTATTTTCCCTGTTAAAACATAGCTTTAATATGAAAAAAATCCTTTGGGTAATTATATTTATGTTTATATTTTTAAGTACAAAAATAATAAAAATTTGCGGTTACTACCATCAGATAGAGGAGAAATAAATGAATTATTCAAAATAATAAAAGCAAAAAAATCTAAAAATTTATACCTGATTTTTCATTTTAAAAATGAACAATTTTTTAATAAAAGTTAATTTCTAGAGTTTGATGTCATTGTTCTTGTTGAAACATGGTTGACGACAGAATTTTCTGACTCGGAATATTTTGATCCAAATCTGTATTCCATTTTTCGCAAGGACAGGGATGCTTCGAAAACTGGCTGAAGCAGAGGAGGTGGTGTCTTAGTGGCTGTTCAGCATAAATTGCGTCCTAGTAGTGTATTGCTCAGTAATAGCGATTCTGCTTTAGATCAAATCTGTGTTGCTCTGAATGGAAATGAGGGGGTTTTATTTTTATGTGTCGCGTATATTCCACCTAATATCCCTTTAGATTTATATATGTATTTCACATGTTGATAATGTTAATTTATTGATAGCGGATAAAGTTGGTAATAGTCAAGTATGTGTTTTAGGGGATTTTAATTTGCCTAAACTTTGTTGGAATTATTATTGTATAATTATTATATAATTGCCTGATAATAACAATTGCTTAATTGATTCGAATGTCTCTAGTGACACTGAATGCTATCTTATTGACAACATTTTGAGTGCTAGCTTATTGCAAATAAATGGTCTTGTTAATCAACTAAATAGGATACTTGACCTAGTTTTTATCAGCAATAACAACAACTTCAACCTTGAAGAATGTGATTGTCCTTTCTCACCTCCTGACACTCACCATTTACCTTTATATATTAGGGTTGAGTTTTATCAATTTCATAGTGCTAAACATATTCCTGGAAATTTGTATTATAATTATTATGCTTGTGATTTTAACCACATAATTTGCTTAATTAGAGAGCTGAACTGGGAGGAAATTTTTTTTCCAGAAAAACAAATCTGACAGTTTTAAGACTTTTTTAAATGAAGTGGAAAATATTTGTATTGCGAACATCCCTAGATTTGTAAAACTTCTTATAAAGTTCCATGGCACACTAAAGGATTAAAAAAACTTAAAAATTAGCGAAATAAATTTTATAAAAAATATAGAGTCCCTAACAATCTCGAATTTAAAGAAAAATACCTTCAGTATAAAAGGGAACATTCTTTTCTTGCTCAATACTTATACAATAATTATATTGGTCAATTTGAAACAAATATTAAATTAAATCCGAAAGCCTTCTGGCGTTTTATAAAATCTAAGAAAAAATATTCTAATATTCCTTTAAAGCTTTATTTGAATAATAAATTTGCTACTTCATCCACTGATGCTGTTAATCTTATCGCTGAATGATTTAAGTTAAATTTAGAACCTGATGATGGCACTGATGCTTGCCATATTTCTGAACTGGACTCATTCGTTAACTTCGGTTCGCTCATTTTATCAACCAGTGATATAATCAATGGGATTTCTAATCTTAAAGGATCTGCTCATGGTGATATTAATGGAATATCTGCATTCCTTCTAAAAAAAATGTGCGCTTTCGATTGTCCATCCGTTAAAAATAATTTTTAATAAATCTCTTGCTGAGGATACTTTTATTAATGAGTGGAAAATATCTTCTGTTACTCCCATCTATAAAAATGGAAACAAAAATGATGTGCCTATTTCTAAAATTCCAACTATATATAAGCTCTTTGAAAATGTGGTTAAAGTTAAAATGTCCTTTGCTGTTAAAAGCTTGATATCCTGCAATCAACATGGTTTTGTGACAGGCCGCTCAACTGTGTCAAATTTAGCTGTTTTCACTGAAGACTGTCTTTCAACTTTTCAAAATGGTCATCAGGTTGATTCAATTTACACTGATTTTGCCAAAGCCTTCGACAAGGTTTCGCATAAAATTTTATTGTATAAATCAAAACTAATCAGTTCTCACTCAGTATTCCAAAATTGGATTAAATCCTGTTTATCCAACAGGATGTGCTATGTGCTAGTTGATAATCGTAAATCTCAGCCTTATAAAGCCACTTCGGGTGTTCCGCCAGGAAGTATTTTAGGCCCATTATTATTTGCATTATTTATTAATGATCTTCAGAGTTGCTTTGTTTATGCTAAATTTCTTATGTATGCAGACAATCCTAAAATTTATGCTGTCATGAAAAGTTTAGATGACTCCTTAAAGTTACAGTCTGACTTAAATAGGTTGTCTTTATGGTGTCAAAAATACCGTTTACACTTAAATTTGAAGAAATGTTTTCATATGTCGTTTTTCAGGTCAAAATTGCAATTCTGCATTGACTATCACCTTGATAGTTACATTCTAAAAAAATTAACGCAAGTCACAGATTTGGGAATAATTTTTGACCACAAATTTACTTTTGTTAGTCATTATAATTATATTAGCCGTGTTTTTTTTGACGCGGCTATAAGAGCTTAATCATTGGCAAAAAAAAGCAGCTTTCGCTGCATAATTTTTTCGTTAATCAAATTTGGCAGCACTCCCGTGAAACAAATGTCAAACAAGGAATGACAATTGAATTAAATCCAAACAAACTTAAAATTGAACAAAAGCGTTTTATCAAATCCTTTTTTCTTCTGCCATTTCAGTTTTATATTTTGTTTTTAACTTTTTAAATTTACTTTTGAACGTAGTATCTATTTTTTTTTTGCCTGTTGACGTTTAGAGATAGAACTTTTCGATTAAAAACTAGAAACTTTGTGAGACTGTGTTGCCAAATCTCGTATTAAGCAGCCCAATTGTGAATGATCCAACGCTTATTTGCACAATTAATATTTCAGCGTCGATTGCATTGCCGACTAATTTCTCATGCAAAATTTTTTTTAAGCGGGTAGCCGTCTCAAAAAAAAACACGGCTATTATATCGAAGTCATATGCGCCATGGTATAATCATATAAGGTAAAAGCATCTTGTCAAAAAATGAAATTGCAACACTGAGAGAGAAGTGCTGGAAAAGTCAAAATCATATAAAAATAAAATAATTGTTGTTGTTGACAAAATTATTACGTGTTGTTTGACATTTCCAGCACTCGAAAAAGAGGCAACATTTTTCAGTGCAGTAACCATGTTAGTTAAATCATGATATGCGCTACTTGCTTTTGTTAGGCGTAATAGCTCTGAATTTTTGGAATATTACATAAGTCGATTGTTCAATCTAAACTTGAATATGGTGCTTTTATTTGGAGTCCATATTATACGATTCATATAAATCGAATTGAACGCGTTCAAAAGGCTTTTCGTTTTGCGTTATGTTCTTTAAATTTTATTGACCCAATTCCGTCTTATAGTGCAAAGTGTAAACTAATTAACCTCAAATCTCTTGAAAGTAGAAGAAGTGTCCATGCTTTAACATCTGCTTATGATGTAGTATGTGGTAGTATAGATTGTTCTTCCCTCTTACAGTCCATTGGATTTAATATTCCGGTAAGAAATCTGAGAAGTTCTGAAATCTTCCATGTTGGCCTTTGTAGAACTAATTATGCTTCAAATATCTCTATTATTAGGGCTCTTAATGACTTTAATATGATATCTAGCTCCATAAATGTAGATTTTATTTGTTCTAAAAATACTTTAAAAAAACTGTTAAATTCAATTTATAAGTAATTGCTTGTTATTTATGATTTAAGTTTAATTTATTTTTGATTCTAGTCAGTAACGAATTAATTATTGTGATCCACCGATTTAAATAAAAATGAAATGAAATGAAAAAATAATTCTTGTTAGAAAATTCACGGTTGCTTATATTTACGGGTCGTCTTAGGCTTGGTTGTGAGCGCTGTCTTATTTGAAGATAGCTCATCTTACTAGGACACTGATTGGAAACCGATTTGTGAGGTCCATTGCAATTTGCACATTTTTCTGTTGATTCTTTATAGTCTGATGTCTTATGTTGACCTGCGCAATAAGCGCAAAAAGTTTTGACTTTATAGCGGCTAAGGCCATGGCCAAACATTTGGCAATTATAACATTGCGTGATCTGAGATTTGTTGGGTCGTCGAAATTCCCATCTAACTTTGACATAATCCATATTGGAATGAATTTGACGGAGATCTGTAATTGTAATTGACTGCCGTTGAAAATAAACTATATATATAATGTACTGGGAATTATTTGCATCAGTTTTATATATAATTTTGACATCTAAATTTTAGACCCATTTCAGTAAGTTGCTTTTTAACAATGCACTATAGGTTAAATAGCACATTTTGCTGGCCAAATTATACAAGTATTGCTATTTAATTTTTGTTGTTGTAGTGGAACGGAGAATACTTTAAAGCAAACAAATATGAATTTCGTTTCTGGAAACAATAATTTGCCGCTTTTCAGCGATGTGTCAAAGTTAGTGCATTTGCATTCTACTGAGATAGCGCAACTATTGAGAAGTAATTTATATAATTTGTTTTTTTCTAAAATAAAAAGGTATAAAATTGATAATGGCATGTTTAATGCAATTTAGTTTAAAACATTTAAATATATTTTGATTTTCTGTGGAAAAATCTAAAATTCAAATGAGACTCCTGATTTTTAAAGTTTTTTTTAAATATGAACTTTGTCTAAGCTTTTAAAATTTTGTTCGGATTTGTTACTCTTAAGAAATCCAAAATTAGTTAGATGGTGCTATTGTTAATGTTATTTAGAAATTTGGAGTTGCGATTTTTTGCGTTTTTTTTTTTTAATGAATTTTTTCTCAGGTAATTTATTCTTCCGTAATTACGATTTATTCGAAGTCTGGTTGCAAAAAGAAGAGGCAGTTTTAAATTATTTAGTGAAAATACTCAGGATGATACTCGTCCAAGATATTTGCGGTAGATTGTGCATAGTTTTTGCATTAGAGTTCACGAAAAATACGAAAAATGGGTAAAAAGCCACAGAAAGTTGCCTGTTTTCCAACTGCAAAATATTAATTGGCTAGAGTTAAAAAAGCAAAAACCTGACACAAAATTGTCATTCATTCAAAGGATATTATAGAGGGTTTAGTTCTTCCTGTTTAGTTTTTCTTTTATTTTAATAATTATGAGATTTAAAAAAAAGTAGTGCGTGCCATTTTTGACCCGGAAGTACAAGGGTTAAGATTTTTTTCAGAATTCTTCCATTAGTCTAGAGCAGCCACTTTGCTTGTATACGTATACAACAAAAGAGATTAATAAATATCAGATCAGTTCGTATGCGATTGTTGAACAAGCAAGACCAAGTTCCTTTATGCTCTGTTTTCTTGTCATTTACGTACATTGTATTCCGTTTTTCTTTCAAACTTTGAAATTTTCTCATTCTCACTCATACTCACACGTTTGTGTTAGTATTCTTTGCCGACCCCTGGTCTAGAATCAACATAAAAAAAACATTTCCAGTTGATCACGATGATAATTGTTACACCGATCGATAAAAACTGAGCGAGTGTAAACAGGTTCTGTACGTTTGACAGCTGTACGTAGATTAGCAAAAAGAGATTGAGTTTTGTACGTCATCTGAAGCAGACTAGTTTAGAAAAACGTGGTTCCTATATTTTCTTAAGTATATAATTAAGTGTATTCATTGAATTTAATTAAATAAATATATGTTAAATATATGTTAATATAAATATATAAATATATGTTGAATAAACTTGTAAAATTTTACAGGAATGTTGATCGCTGCTAAATTGGCTGTAGTTCATTATTTAATTATTATTAATATATGTTAATCATAACATAAAGTGGCGACGAGTGAAAATTTTTACAAAAGTAAAATTTACTTGCAATTACAATGTCAGAGACAATTGAGGAGAAGCTTGCAAAAAAGCTAATGCAAATGCAAGAGCAGCAGCACAAAGATAGTGTGGCGATGGAAACTATTCTTGCAAAAATTATTCCAACAAATGATTCCAAAACTGAAGTCAAGTTTGCGGGTAATTCAGAATACATCATCGAAGCTCTTGGTTCGACAATTTCAGAATTTTGCTATGATGTCGACCATAACCTCACTTTTGACGCATGGTTTGCACGCTATGAAGACCGTTTTGAACATGATGCAAGTAAATTGGACGATGCAGCAAAGACCAGGTTACTTCTGAGGAAATTAAATACAGTGGTACATCACAAGTATTTATGTCAACTATATACTTCCAAAACACCCCCGTGAATACACATTCGCAGCAACCGTGTCGTTATTAAAGCAACTTTTTGGAATACAGGCATCACAATTTAACATTCGCTACAACTGCTTGCAAATTACTAGAGAACCAACATGGATTTTATTACGTATGCGGGAGTTGTCAACAAGCAATGTGAACTTTTCGATTTGAGAAAGTTAACAATTGATCAATTTAAATGTTTGATTTTTGTCATGGGACTTAAATCACCATCAGATTTCGAGATGCGTACAAAGATGCTTAACAAGCTAGACGGCGATAATGACGTCACTTTGGACACACTGTCAAGAGAGTGCCAAAGAATAATAAATTTAAAAGCAGATATAGTGCTTATAGAAAATAATCAAAAGGTAAACGTCAACAATGTTAAAGCTAAACGTAATAATGACACCTACAAAACAGAGAGAAAAATTCCTAAGACTCCATGCTGGTACTGCGGTGATTTTCATTATGCACGCTTCTGTCCATACAAAAAGCATAAATGTGGCAATTGTGCGGAAATTGGACACAAGGAAGGGTACTGTGAACGCAACAACTGCAACAATCACAAAAGCGCAAAACTACAAAACAGCTCTGATACTTTTAAAAAAAATTATAAACAGAGGAGTTGCGTACAATCAAAAGGAATTTTCGTGACAAATAAAGTTGAGAGTCAGCGAAAGTACATCAAAGTGCACATCAACGGGACACTTTTACGTCTTCAGTTTGATACAGGGCCAGACATCGCAATAATTTCGGAACAGTATTTCAGTCAACTGAACATCAAGGAAACTGAGCCTGTCGATCAATCAGCACGAAGCGCAACAGGAAAATTAACACTTACATTACAATTCAAATGTATAGTCAAGCTTAAAGAGAAACAAAAATCCCTTTTATGCCGGGTGACTCCAATACACGATCTCAACGTCATGGGTCTGGATTGGATGGAGGCTTTTCAATTAAACGATCAACCTATTAATTCTGTTGAATCATCATCAATTAAGAACAAAATTGCTCAATTAAAATTTTATTTTTTAGATGTGTTCGATGGCAAAATGGGACTATGCAATAAAACAAAAGCTATATTGCAGACGAAACCACAGGTTCAGCCAGTCTTCAGACCGAAACGCCCCGTTGCTTATGTCATGTAGCAGCTAGTCGAAAAAGAGTTACAACGTCTACAGGACTCAAACATCATATCACCTGTAAATTACTCCGACTGGGCTGCACCTATTGTTGTCATTAAATAAGCAGCTGGCGGTATACGTGTGTGCGGTGATTTTTCAACTGGACTGAACGAAAGCCTCGAATCACATCAATGTCCACTTCCATTGCCAGACGATATATTCTCTAAGTTGGCGAACTCAAAATACATTAGTCATATTAATTTGTTGGATGCGTTTTTACAAATTGAAGTTGACGAAACGTCAAAGCATCTACTTACAATCAATACTCATGTCGGTCTCTTCCGCTACAACAGAATGCTATTCGGTGTAAAGACTTTTCCAGCCATATTTCAACAAATTATGAACCAGATGTTAGCTGGCTTAGCAGGAGCAGCCGCTTATATAGATGATATTTTTATATCAGGCAAAAATGAAGCGGAGCATAACAAAAATCTTTACGATGTTCTTAAAAGGATCAAAGAATACGGGTTCAAGGTAAAATTTGATAAATGGGTATTTTACAAAACTTCAGTGAGTTACTTGGGCTACGGCATAGATCAACGGGGTCTCAAGCCAAACCCAGAGAGAATTTTAGCTATTACTAAAATTCCAGAGCCAAGCAATGTAAGTGAACTGAGATCATTTCTTGGCGCAATAAATTTTTACGGCAAGTTTGTTAGCAGCAAGCGACAGCTTAGAGGACCGTTAGACGAACTTTTAAAATTCATATAAGGAAAAAAAATAAGCAGTGTTTCCAAGATTTAAAGAGAATTTTGTCATCAGACATCACATTAGCACACTATGATCCTACACAGAACATTATTGTAGCAGCAGATGCGTCCGGATATGGCTTAGGCGCATGCCTTTTGCATGAATATGCTGATGGCGCTATCAAAGCTATTTGCCATGCATCACGATCATTAACACCTGCTGAACAAGGTTACAGTCAAGTGGAAAAAGAAGCTCTTGCTCTAATTTTTGCAGTTACCAAGTTTCACAAGATGATATACGGGCGTCGATTTAAGCTTCATACCGACCACAAACCCTTGTTAGCCATTTTTGGTCGAAAAACTGGTATTGCAGTTCACCAAGCAAATAGACTTCAAAGGTGGGCACTTCAACTTCTTGCGTACGATTTTAAAATAAGTTTCGTAAATACGAAAAATTTTGGATATGCAGATGTTTTGTCACGCCTCATCAACTGAAACGACAAGATTCCCGAAGATTTTGTTGTGGCAACAATTAAATTAGAAAATGAAAATTGACACCAGTAACTTTTAATATGATACAATATGATCAAAAGACAAAAGTTTGTCAAATGCATTAAAATACATCAAAAAAGGATGGCCTGAGAAAAGTGTTGAAACAAATGAGCTTAAGCAGTTATTTCACAGGAAAGACAACTTAGCAAATAGGGAAGGATGCATAATATTTGGCGATAGAATCATCATTCCTCAAATTTATCGGAAACGTATTTTAAAGCAGCTTCATGGTGGACATCCAGGGATAGAAAGAACAAAAGCTATCGCTAGAAGTTATGTCTAATGGCCGGGTATCGACGACGATATCAAAATGTTGATAAACAGTTGCAACAATTGTGCAGCAGCAGCGAAAATGCCTGTAAAATCACCTTTACGACCATGGCCAACAGTCGAAGTTTGGAAATGTGTCCATATCGATTACGCTGGGCCAATTGATGGATTTTATTTTTTATTGGTAGTCGACTCATTTTCGAAGTGGCCGGAAATAATTGAGACAAAATCAATATCATCACAACAAACAGTAAAGATGCTAAGCGAAATTTTTACTCGCTTCGGTTTACCATCAACTCTCTTATCCGACAACGGTACGCAATTCAAAAGTGCATATTTGCAAGATTTCATGCATAGAGCATCTGTGCATCAGCCCATATCACCCAATGTCAAATGGACAAGCTGACAGATTCGTAGATACATTCAAAAGAGCACTTGTGGAAGGAGAGGGGACAATCATAGAGAATATGCACACATTTTTGCAAACATACCGGTCAAACGAAAATACACAAATTCCAGGAAAGAAGTCACCAGCCGAGATAATGCTAGGGAGGCGAATGCGCACGACTTTAGATCAACTTAAGCCGATTACTAGCAACGTGCCGCAAATGTCGGCAGTCGCAACTAAAATGAAATAACAGTTTGATAGAAGCCATGGAGCTATTCAAAGGCAATTTCAACAACATGATATGATTTTTGCGAAAGTGCCAAATGTTGTTAATCATTTAAAATGGTCTGCTGGAGAAATCTTCGAGCAACGAGGTGCTGTTATGTACAACGTGAGACTTGAAAGTGGCAGAATAATTAGGTCGTATATATATCAGCTTCAACGACGTGCTGCTACACAAGACGACTTTGAAGATCAAAAGAAATCGTGGGCTTCAGCGCTTGAGGTTTTTGAGCAACCATCCAATATTAAGCAGGTTGCACCTGACATAATCATCACCGAACAAGATAATGAACCAACAACACCTGCTTGTTTGGGAGATAAACATCAAGCATAATCCTGTATACAAATTCAACGCTTCGTAAGGAATAAATTCAAAAGGGGAGGTGTTACACCGGTCGATAAAAACTGAGCGAGTGTAAACAGGTTCTGTACGTTTGACAGCTGTACGTAGATTAGCAAAAAGAGATTGAGTTTGGTCTTTCGTTTTGTCCGTGATCGAGTACAGACGTGTTTTCGGGTGTAGAGGCTTGCGTGTGTCTTAGCGTCGGACCCGTTCCACGTGTTTTTTTTAAAGCTGTGGAACGTTTAGGTTAAGGACGATTTTGTTTAAAAGAAATTTTTTTAGTCTTTTTAAAAGGCGACCGAGTTTATTAGTGATTAACAATCACAATCTACGATAAGGACCCAATAAAAACCTAGTGTTTCAGTGGTCCTTTCCCCGTATATATATGCCTTTCGTAATGACTGGCATATTTTAAGAAGAAGAAGAAGAGATTGAGTTTTGTACGTCATCTGAAGCAGACTAGTTTATAAAAACGTGGTTCCTATATTTTCTTAAGTATATAATTAAGTGTATTCATTGAATTTAATTAAATAAATATATGTTAATCATAACAATAATATAGCCGTTATTAGTTTTGGCAAGCAAAAAGTGCTATTTGACCTATAGTGCAAAGTTTGGAACTTGCTTATCCAAACCAAATAAAAGAGCTTTGTATGGTTTTTCAATTTTGGTTGCGTAAGTGAAAAACTCGTAATTGTTTTCAAGTCCTTTGCAAATGGATTCAAAATCAGCTGTCGAATGTACCATAAAAATAACACAGGCCGAGAAAAATTAAAAAAGTCCAAAAGCAGAGACCGGTGATTATGCTTTCAGATGCCGCAACCAGTTTCGGAAAAACAATTTTATTCGCGATGTGAAATTACCTCAAATATAGACAAAAACCGTGTTTTTTTGCACTTTTAGGTTAGAATATCTCGAAAACCTGACGTATAGGAGAAATTCGAGTTCAGCGCATCAAAGTCTTTCGGATATGATAGTTCTGCTCTCTTTTTGGTTTTGGACTTTTTTTTTATACGATATTTCGGAGACAAAAAAAGTTATCGATATAATCTAAAAAAGGTTTTGAAGGGTAAGAGTAATACTTTCAGATGCCGTAGTCAGTTTTGAAAAAAAAAGTTTATTCGCGATGTAAAATAAGCTCAAATATAGCCAAAAACCGTGTTTTTGCCCTTTTTGCCATGCAATTGCAATGCATGAACGGTCAGGGGTTCGAGTCCATGTACAGCATTAACCAAAACTGGTCTGATGAGGCTATTGGTAATAGCCGAAACATGTCGCCAATTACCAGGTTAAAATTGTTCCATTTGTTATCTTTGTCATGTTTGTTGAATAAAAAAATAGCATTGATCAATAAGTAAAAAATTTACAGTATTGGTCTTTGCTGAATGACTGTAAGTTCGATTAAATAATGTTTAATTATAAAATAATCAGTCGCTAATATCAATTTTCTTAATCTATACGGAGGACACGCCAATTTCAGAAACTATATAGCTGGCAACACTACAAATTTCTAAAAATAGATCATAGCATGTTTTCAAGACAATGGCTTGACGGCTGTGACAACAACGAGAAAGTGACAAAGAAATAATAGCAAATATAATATACGCACTTTGTACAGTTCAAGGTCTGTTCCTCAGTAGTTCATATGTTAGAGCGGCCGTCGAAAAATATGCAATTGCAATGCATGAACGGTCAGGGGTTCGAGTCCATGTACAGCATTAACCAAAACTGATATGATAAGGCTATTGGTGATAGCCGAAACAGGTCACCAATTACCAGGTTAAAATTGTTCCATTTGTTATCTTTGTCATGTTTGTTGAATAAAAAAATAGCATTGATCAATAAGTAAAAAATTTACAATATTGGTCTTTGGTGAATGACTGTAAGTTCGATTAAATAATGTTTAATTATAAAATAATCAGTCGCTAATATCAAATTTATTTTCTAAAAATTTATATAAGTTAAAAACAGCTGCATTGATTTCCAAAATATGGGTGAAAGGTAATATAATAGGCTACAATATTGATTCATTGATTGATTTTTGAAATTTGGCTCGTCGTTCTCGAGATATTACGACTTTTCTGAAATAATTTTTTCAAAAATCCGTTATTAACCTACAGTTTTATTAACATATTTATAAAGCTCAATTCATCCCCTTTAAAATGATATAACACTTAAATACAAATTTTTGATAATAACCCTATATAACCGAAAAAATTAAAAATCATTTTGATGAATTTTGGAAGTTTTTTAAATTTTTTTGATGTTATGTGTTCTCTTTGACAATATCAACATTAAAATATATTTTAATCGATTATATCTTATAGTATATTAAAAACCGGCTTCGGTTGCCACAGTAATTTTACATAAGAGTAGGGGTAAGTGGGCGGCCTGCGGCCACAGCTCAGGATTTACAACTCCCAAAAATCCGACACCGTCTTCGCAGCGGATCAGTCTATAATATGTCCAACACCTACTTTGGTGTTTGATATACTACAAGATATTAATGGTTTAAATATGTTTTAATGTTCATATTGTCAAAGAGAACATATTATTTCAAAAAAATTTCATAAGCTTCCCAAAGTTCATCAAAATTATTTTTAACTTTTTCGGTTAGAAAGGGTTAATATCAAAAACTTTTGTTTAAAGGTAATATCATTTTAAAGCGGATGAATTGAGCTTTATAAATATGTTAATAAAACTATAGGCTAATAATTTTTTGAAAGAATAGCGGAATTTTGATAAAAAAATCGGTCCAAATTTCAGTAAAGTCGTAAAACTCAAAAACTACGAGCCGGATTTAAAAAAATTTTTGGATCAGTATTGTAGCTTATTAAATTACCTTTCATATGACACCCAATTTTGGTGCTGGCGTTTCTGACTTATATTGATTTTTAAGAAAGCTATATCCGCAACTTCCGATGGTTATACAGTAATCCCCGCTTAATTGAATCACACTTAATTGAATTTGCCTCTTAATTGGCCGTAGCGCTGTGTCATTATTAAACTCCCATAAGAAATGTACAGGGTTTTTCCCGTTTAATTGAATTCCGCTTATTTGAATTTCCCGGTTAAATGTATAAAAAAAATTCACCGAGATATAAAATTTCATGTGAAAAACCCCGCTTTATTGTCTTAAAAAAAAGTGCCGTCACTTAAAAATGCCACTAACAATAATAATTGGCTACACATTTGCTTTGATGTGTCAAACAGCTGTTTTTGGCGCTCTCTGTTTTGTGTTTTCAATGCGTTAGAATAATAATAAAATTTCGATGCTTAAGTTACAAATTTGGCAATAGTGAAGAGATACAGAACCTTAATTTAGAACATATCGAAGAATTTTTTAAGTTGATGAAACTTTTAACCAAGTATACGAAAATAACATTAATTGCGACGACAACGAACCTATGCTATGCTATGGACTCTTGACCGATATAGAAATTGCAGAGACCGTTATAGCAGATTCGTCATTGGATCAAGCAGATATAGAAGGGGAAAAGTTTCACATAAGCCCTATTCCAGCGAAACAGCTTCTAACAGCGATGAACTTCTGCAACAGTGTTCTCTCACTGATGACATATTTTCCAAAGAATTAGAGCATATGTGGACCGACGTTGTCTCTCAAGAGATAAAACGTACAGAACAGTCAAGAATAAAGAGCTTAACAGAATTGGGACGTGCAATATCGTCCTCATTTTTCCTATACGTTAGTAGTGACAAAATTGACACTAGCAAAATTTATCTCAGAGAAATAGAACAGATTCACAGATTTTGGTGCGATTTGACACATAAGATAAATCGCACGTCCCAATTCTGTTTTTAGCTTAACGACCTTCTTCGAAAATAAAACATAAGCCTCACATTCGAGCTGTAGACTTGTCGTTGGTTTTTTATTGTTTTTGTCCATAAATACATAGTTTTCATAAGAATTCATTGAATAATTTTTTTTCTTTTTCGGTTAAAAAAGGGGTAAATATGCAAAACTTTTGAACAAACGATACACCATTTTAAGGGGAATAAATTAAGCTTTCTTAAGAAGCTAAAAAAGTTATAGGTCATTCAGACATTTTTTGGAAAAAACAACGGTTTTTTAAAAAAAATTGGTCAATATTTCAGAAAAATCATAATATCTCCAAAATTATGGGTTAAGCTTCATAGATTTGCTCACCATTAACTAGGCCATTAAATTATCTTTCATTTGACAACCATATTTTTTCATGGGTTCCCAATTTATGATGATTTTTCCAAAACCTATTTCCGCAATTGCCGATGGCTATATCTTCGAAACTAGATCCGAGCGACACTTTTTTTTTTCATACTTTTTATTTATTTTTAACCCCCTTTTACCCCTAAAAAAAAAATTAGAGAATGTGAGCTAAACTAAACCTGTTCCAAAATTTGTCAATGGAATTTTTAAAGTTCTCAACTGGCAGCCCTGCTTTAGCACCATATATCGATAATTTTCTTTGGCTTAGTGTCCGGTCTTGTCAAGTTGGTTAAAAATTTTAATAAAAATGGTGTTTTATTTTAAAAGTGAGGTGGTGTCACCTGGATATGAGCTGTATATGGGAAAAGATAAATACGAAAGTAACTTCACTGTTTTCAAATTAAAGTTTCTTATTATTGAATGTCTATACATTTTTTGCCAATTCTCTGTTGTGTCTCACACTGACTGTGTCATATATGAATTTAAAGTGGTTGATGTACAGATAGATTTATTTTGTTACCAATTTATTCATTTTATGGGGAATAGGTTTAGGCTTAAAATCAACACAAATATTACAAATTCGTTGTTTAGTTTTCGAAGGCTTAAGTATACTTTAGCTCACATTCGCAAAACTTTATAAAAGCGAACTTATGTGCTTTTTAATTCTAAAAAGAGGGTTAAAAATAAATAAGAAATATGAAAAAAAAGTGTCGCTCGGATCTAGTTTCGGAGATATAGCCATCGGAAGTTCCGGAAAAAGCTTGGGCATAATTTTACTTTAGGGTCAATAGACTGAAATTGACTGTATTTTGGGGCGCTGATCCCAGTGGTGCTAAAAAAAATTGTCGGTCTCGAATGGCTTAGAAAATACAACCTTTTAAAGTTTCAAAAATTCACATTTATTTTCACGAAAATTTCCACTGCAAAATGCGTTTATTATGTAGTTAGGGGCCCTAAATGCAAAGGCGATAAAACAAAAATTTTATCTGAAATGGTGGCTTAAGTTTACTTTAGCTCACATTCGCAAACCTTTTTAAAACCAAACTTATCTTATGTGCTTTTTAATTCTAAGAAGAAATATGTAATCAAAAAAAGTCGCTCGGATATGGTTTCGGAGATATAGCCATTGGAAGTTGCGGATATAGCTTTTGGAAAAATCATTATAAGTTCGGAACCGCTACATGGATATAAAAAATGGGTGTCCAAAGAAAGATAATTTAATGGCCTATAATAGTGGAGAGCAAGCCTAAGAAATTTAACCCATACTTTTGGAGATATTACAATTTTTCTAAAATTTTGACCAATTTTTTTTTAAAAAACCGTTATTTTTTCCAAAAAATGTCTGAATGACCTATAACTTTTTTAGCTTCTTAAGAAAGCTTAATTTATTCCCCTTAAAATGGTGTATCGTTTGTTCCAAATTTTTGCATATTTACCCCCTTTTTGACCGAAAAACAAAAAAATTTATTCAATGAATTCTTATGACAACTATGTATTTATGGACAAAAACAATAAAAAACCAACAACAACATCAAGAACAACAAACACAAAAACAACAGCAATAACAACAAAAACAACAGCAATAACAACAAAAACAACAACAATTATTATAAGACGATTCTCATTATAAAACTTAAAAATTTTTATTAAAAATCGCGTGCGCGATTTTTAATAAAAATTTTTCGTCTGCGGCGCTTTTTTTTTCAATGCGACACATTATAATACACAAAAATTTTTATTAAAAAGAAAGAATCGTCTTATAATCCGTTATAATAATCCGTTATAAGACAATTCTCATTTTAAAACTTAAAAATTGCGCGCGCGATTTTTATTAAAAATTTTTCGTCTGCGGCGCTTTCTTTTTCAATACGACACATTATAAAACACAAAAATTTTTATTAAAAAGTAAGACTCGTCTTATAATCCGTTATAATAATCCGTTATAAGACGCGCGCGATTTTTAATAAAAATTTTTAAGTTTTATAATGAGAATCGTCTTATAATAATTGTTGTTGTTGTTGTTCTTATTGTTGTTGTTATTGTTGTTGTTGTTCTTGATGTTGTTGTTGGTTTTTTATTGTTTTTGTCCATAAATACATAAGTTTTCATAAGAATTCATTGAATAAATTTTTTTGTTTTTCCGTCAAAAAGGGGGTAAATATGCAAAAATTTGAAACAAACGATACACCATTTTAAGGGGAATAAATTAAGCTTTCTTAAGAAGCTAAAAAAGTTATAGGTCATTCAGACATTTTTGGGAAAAAATAACGGTTTTTAAAAAAAAAATTGGTCAAAATTTCAGAAAAATCGTAATATCTCCAAAATTATGGGTTAAATTTCTTAGGCTTGCTTACCATTATTATAGGCCACTAAATTATCTTTCACCCAAATTTTTGATATCCATGCAGCGGTTCCGAACTTATAATAATTTTTCCAAAAGCTATATCCGCAACTTCCGATGGCTATATCTCCGAAACCAGATCCGAGCGACACTTTTTTTTTTTATACTTTTTATTTATTTTTAACCCCCTTTTACCCCTAAAAAAAAAAAAAATTGGAGAATGTGAGCTAAAGTAAACCTGTTCCGAAATGGTTTAGAAGTTATAGCGGTTCAAAGTTTCGAAAATTCTCATTTTGCTCCAACCCACACGTAAGTGTGACAGTGAAAAATTACTGTGGCTAAAAGGTGTTGGATATTTTATAGACTGATCCGCGGTCAAAGACCGCCGCGAAGCCAGTGTTGGATTTTTGGGAGTTTGAAACCCCTTAAGGCGGCCGCAGGCCGCCAACTTACCCTACTTTTGATTTATAATTACTGTGGCTACCGAATACGGTGTTGGACATACTATAGGATTTTTTAGTATCGATATTTCGAAAACCAAACGTGGTATCGATTTTTTTTATATAACATTTTCGATTTATTTTGACGTGTTTTATCGAAGAAAAATACAAAATTTATAAAAAAATGTTTACACAACTTATTTACACAAGGGGGGGGGGTACATAGAATTTTCAACTTTGGCCAATTTTATCTCGGAAGCCATAAGAGACCGACAATTTTTTTTTCCAGATTCGGTTTTAGGGGGTAACTCCATGTTTCTAAAAAAAAAAAAATTGGAGCATTGGCCCTAAAGTAAAATTGTTCCATAGTTTGTTCTAAATTTTTAATATTTGCCCCCTTTTTACCGAAAAACAAAAAAAATTATTCAATGAATTCGTATGAAAAGTATGCATGTATGGACAAAAACAATAAAAAGCAACAACAACGACTGGTACAGCAACAACGATTATCATAAGACCAGTGGCGTGGCGTGGCGTTTTCAGCAGGGTGTTCAACGCGTATGTGTTGTTTAAATATGAATTCCTATTAGTTTTTTCCAGGACCACGACGGGGACGTGATAGGCTGAGATACCATTTTTATTTTTTTATTTCTTTTTTTGTATTTGTTTATATTTTTTTTTTTTAATTTTTTTAACGAGTTTTTTTTAAGAAAATTTCCTGAACCTCATCATAAAAGCTGTTTTTGCATTTTATTTCCTTAAGAAATACTTTTTCTATGGAAATTAAAGCCAGTTCCGACAATCTCTGTTCGCACATAGTAGTTCTCTTGCAACTGAGCTACTTGAAGTTGGAAGTGTCAAAATTAAGGAACTTAGCTTGAAAATTTCTGAAAACGTATCTTTCGAGTCCAAATTCAAAATAATTTCGGGTAAATCATTGATGAAAATGCTACGAAACTATTCACATGAGAAAATATACTCAACTCATTGCTTAGCTTAAAAAATTCGAAGAAGGGGACATATGAAATATTAAGGCTTTCAAAAGCCTCATCTGAAAAACTTCTTTCGAAATTGAGAAACTTTTTTGAATTAAACAATTCAAAAATTCGTCTTTTTAACGACTTAAATCTTATATCCATTTGTGTTGACAAAGTATCAATTATTTCAAAAAATGAAAAGCTGAGATTCAAAATCCACCAAGTCCATTTTGCGTAAGAAAAACGCAAAAAATGTATACCACTGAATTTAACTATTGTAAAAACTGATTGATTGATCCCTTGAAAAAGTTTTCGAAAGCTATTAAAATCCTGAATTTTCAATACATAAAATTAATTTTATGGACTATTTAATTTATAAGGACTATTATAAAAAATCGGTTGGACTTGTCGGGTTTTGAAACAAAAAATGTGGACTTGGTGGGCTTAGATATTAAAAATCTGGACTTGGCGGGTTTTGAAACTGAAACCTCGCGGATTTTGAAAAATAATAATAGTGATTTGTATTTTTGAAAGCCGAATCTTTTTTAATGAAAAATTGGACTTGGCGGGTTTTGATAAAAAGAATTTATCAGAAATTATTGCAATCAAAAGTTTGTGAATGGAAAATTTTTTTTTACAATTTAGATTATTAGGCTTGTAGACAAACATTTTTTCTGTCCCCTCCTACAATATCACACATTTTCACTTTTTGGACTTGGCGTGTTTTGCTTCTCAGCTCTTCCAATACACGTTTGTACCGCCAAAGTATTAATTATTATTATGACAAAGTATTAATTATTTCAAAAATACACGTTTGTATCGCAACTCAAATCATTGTAAGTCTTCGCCACGTTTTGGAATTGGGTTAATCGCATTTATTGCAGCAACAAAAAATTTTTCAAACTGCGACCTGGTGTTTGAAATTTTATTTTTTGTCACTTCAATTTGGTCACAACAATATTGAATATCTAATAGGTACTTTGGTTGTAGAATATCAAATAATACATCAGTAAATGAAAATATATTATTAAATATATTAAGCATGAAAATTGTATTGAATGTAGTCAAGAATTGAAGAAATCCTCTCGCCTGATCTGCATCGGCACCCCAAGTATTTGGATCGTCAATCATTTCTTCAAATAATATAATCAGATCAGCGATATTTGCATGAACAACATTAACAAGTCTAGATGAATAGTTCCATCTTGTTGGTGCAACTGTAGGAAGTCTTCTCTTATCAGCAAAACCTTACTATCCACAAAAATGAAAAAAATCTTTCTTACATTTTTATATTTTTTCAAATATTCTTCATCATTTGCATTACTGAATGAAATACAATTTTTGGTTCCTTCCGAAATATTAAAATTCAATTGTTTTCATTTATTCAGATGTTTTTATACATTTTGCCTTAAACATATCAAACGCAATATTATTTGACGCAACATTAACCGACGAGTGTGCGATTCTGATGCCGCACCAAGTCAAAGAAAAAACCTATAATAAAAAAAACTACTACACACACATTCTAACGAACTGCTCATGATAAACTATAAACTGTGTTCGTATCACATCAGCGCACATAACCAAAAAGTTTATATACATGAAGAGAAAGACTCGTGCTCGAGCGAAAAAAATGTATCTGACTAAGTTGTCCGGAGTTAAGACAAAATGTTTATATACATCTGAATAATGAATGTGTCGGCAGAAGCAACAAATTGTATACGTAGTTAATCAACATGTTTGCGTATTACGTATACATATGATCAACATAATAAGTACACGCTCATATAATTAGTTCAATGGCTTGTAGGCAAAAATTTATTGGAGTTAATAGAAAAAAAATTCATAATTCATTTCTTAAAACATATAAAATAAATAGGTATAACATTAATAAAAAACAAAAATAACTTTCAGTCTTGTTAAATAAGTAAGAAATTGATTAAAATGATTGGACAAAATAATAAGTACATTCAGTACATTTTAATAAAAACAAATTTAACTCTAATTTTATCAGCTCTATTTGTTGGTATTTCATGTTCTGCATTAGTACCCGGTATATCCACCTATGTTTTGAATAATTTTGTTCACTCTTTTTGGCATACTGGAGATAATTTTGCGGCAAGTTTCCACTGGTATGAAAATACCAAGTTTTTTGGACAAAACTCCATAACTGGTCCTTGTTTTGGAAAATTTCATTTCCTATCCGTTGCTCAAACTCACCCCAAAGGTTTTCTATAGGATTCAAGTCAGACCATAATGTTGCCGCCCCCATGCTTTACCTTCTTCTTTGTGAAGCGTACGAGAAATTATTTATCCTTGGGGCGTTGAACATTTTGAGCGGAGTCATTTCCAAACAGATTTATTTTTGACTCGTCGCTCCACAAAATATTACGCCATATCTTCTCGCCGTCTGGTCCGGACCAATTTGAATGTTTCCTTGCGAAGAATAAACGCGTGTTCAAATTTTTTTTTCGAAGCAGAGGAACTTTTCTGGCAATCCGTCCAAGTAAACTGGCTCGTTGTAATTGTCGACGTACCGTTCGAGACGAGATCACCTTGCCGATATCTGCTGAAATGGCTCTTGAAGACACGAAAGAGTTCTTTTTTGCGATAGTTACAATGTGATTATCTGTCGTTCTGGAAGTCTTTTTTGGTCTTCCACGGGTTTCAACCGCTTTTTTAGCTTTTAAAGCGTTTTTGACGAAAAAACCGATCGATCCATGGCTTTGGCAATAGTGCGAAGGCTTTGGCCGTTATTTCTAAGTGTCGAAACTATCTTGCTCTCTTCGGCAGTACAATGTTTATTTTTTCCCATCTATGAAATATTTTTATTTTTATTTTGCTATAACTAAGTAAGAACATAAATAAAATAAACAAACCTTTACGAAAAATCAGATCAGATTGTTACAAAATTAAAAAAAGATCAACGTACTTATTATTTTGTCCAAGTGAAATAAATGAAAACAAACACGTATTGAAAAATTCGGGGAAATCCCTTCCTCTCTTTCACTTTTAAAGGCATTGCCATATTAAGATTTTTAAAATAAAATAGAAGTACCATGTATATTTTCAGTAAACCAAAAAATAATTGAGAATTAAAAAGATATAAGGTAGTGTACTTATTATTTTGGCTATATGTGTATGTACACATATGGGTAATTTTAACACTTTTTTCTCTAAATACAAACGGCTACCCGGGAAAAGTGGCCCATTCATACCAAGAACGACCTGAAATTTTTTTTTTATATCGATCAATATCTTCTGTTCGTGCTTTGACGGTCAGTTTTTGAAATTTTAGGTAAAAACACAAAAAGTAGGGTGTTTCCTAAAATGGGCCTGGCTGCGTTTTTAATGCGTTTTAAGGGTCGCTTGGCGATGAAAAGTCATCATAAAGGACCACAAACTCAAAATCGAGATCGAAAAGAAGTCCCAGTTCAAACACCAGGTGCGGATTTTTGGGTAGAAGCGAACAGTTGTGTGCAGCTTTTTGCTCACTTTCAATCAACGAAAAAACTGGCCCAGAGCCCACCACGTGGAGGTGGCTGCACATCGGACTCCACCTACGCCCTTCCGAACCAAACAACTATATATAGACCACGTCTATTACGACTGAGCGCCTCCAAAGACACTCACAAATTGCCTCTTTAACAGAAAGGAACAAAAGACTGAATCATTCCAAGAGGATTCCTCAAAATTATTTATTTAACAATTATTTAATCTTGACCAACAAAGTTCTCGATTGATGTTCATCTCATTAACCCTTTCGGAACTTTTTCTTTCCTTTTGACTAAAAAAATAATTTTTTTCTGTTTTCTTACTCTTAAGGCCAATTTAAACACTAATTGAAAAAAAATTATTTTTAAATGTGGTTTTTTAGAGTCATGCCCTTTGGAATAAAAAAATCCTACAGCATTATTGAACTTGAGCTTCAAAATGGCATACATAAAATTATCAAAAAAAACTATTTCTTTAATAAAAAAATTAAAGTATGAAATGGTATTTTTTGCAAAATACGGCAATGAATATTTATGTTCGTTTTTTTTAATAATACAGATTACTGCGTTCACCAATCAATACAACTTTTTTTTAACTTGTACAAAATACTTCCAGAAATAATTAGAAAATAAAAAAAAAAAAAATTTTTAAGTTTTTTTGACTTCAAACAGACGTTCAAACACGACTATGCCATATGGCATAGAATAACCAATAGGGTTAACAGATCGTTCCCAAATAGGAAAATTACGTAAGAGATCTGAGCGCGCTGCAAACCGAATTCATTTTCAATTTTTCCTTAATCGTCTGGACAAGATATTTGTAATACTGATACTTACTTTTTGAGAGAAGGTGATGAAGAAAACGGTGCTTTTACCGATGCCGCTGTTGTAGATTGTGAATTTACTTTACCGCTCAGATTTATAGGAAGCATTCGAGACTAGATTTATAACAGCAATAAAATTTAACAAATATAACTCCTGATGCTCTAGTGATTTACAAAAACTTAGTAGCTGAACCTGGCTCTAAATATATAGGTCACGTTGTTACACCCTCAGCTCAAGATGAGTGCAATTTTTAAATACGTCACGACAGATCTTAGTGGCGGTTTCGATGAAGTCGTTGCTGGTTGCGATGGCACAAATACCTACACTGGATGGAAAGGAGGCATTCTTCGAAATGGATCAAAGGTATCTCTACGAAATAGCAAAAGCTATTGGCTCCGGAGAATGGTCAGTCGAACTTGCTGCTCGAAAGCCAAGTCCTATTAACCAGGCTCGCTGGCTTACCATTACAAATAGAATTCTTATGTTGTACATGTGAACTAAAAGGCGTAAAAAAAAAATGAAAGTAATAGTGAAGTTCTTACTATCAGTTTACACACCTTGTGGATCACCATAAAAAAGATGGTTGTCGTCATCTCTTTGAAGCTATTAAGTGGTGAAGATATCTTCCTTTGAAGTACCAAACGGTGGTGAATGCATGCTTTCAGACCAACGCATTCTATGCGATGCCTGAAAATATTCTGCTTGGAATAGTAACAGATTCAAAGCTTGCTGTTCGCAGAGATGCACTGAAAATAATTCTGAATGCAAAAGATGAACAAGAGAGTATTTTAGAGTCTCAAGATTATACAGAAATGATTATGTGGAACCAGATTAATATTTCAATCACCGTCCCTCCAGTTTTAAGAAGCATAACAATAGATGAACTTACCTCAAAGCTTTGCGCGCCTGATGGTGTGTTACCTGAATGGAACTTCACGGCATTTCCTTGCCACACTGTTGTAGTGAAGAGAACTGTGAAATTAGTCACGGAAGCCTCAGGGAAAGTCATCGGCTCCGAAGCTCGTGACAGACATATACGGTCGAACCTTCTCTCGGCAAGCCCTCCCCTTATTCGACAGTAAGAGGCAATTTGTGAGTGTCTTTGGAGGCGCTAAGTCGTAATAGAAACGTCCTATATATGATTGGTTGGTTGGGTAGATCGTGAGTGGAGTCCGATGTGCAGCCACCTCAACGTGATAGGCTCTGAGCCAGTTTTTTCGCTGATTGAAAGTGAGCAAAAAGCTGCACAAAACTGTTCGCTTCTACCCAAAAATCCGCATTTAAGCCCCCTCTTCCTCCACCTGGCGTTTGAACTGGGACTACTTTTCGATCTCGATTTTGAGATTGTGGTCCTTTATGATGACTTTTCATCGCCAAGCGACCCTTAAGCGTATTAACAACGCAGCCGGGCCCATTTTAGGAAACGCCCTACTTTCTGTGTTTTTCACAATATTAACCCGTTGTAAGCGCTTTTAAAAATATTGTAGCGAAATTTGGTTTATGCCAGAAAATTCTCGTAATAATTATTAAACGATATTAGCTAGCATCACTGACCGTAGAAAAATACGTGCATCACTGACCGTAAGAAAATACTTGCATCATTGACCGTAAGAAAATACGTGCATCACTCTGACCGTAGAAAAATAACACCATCTAGCGACATGTAGCATGTTTTCAGTACTATAAATGATAAAGTGGTACGACATTATCAACGTCGATAATCGCCATCTAGAAGACACTGGAAACGACATTCTGGATAATGGCGGATGGTACGACATTATCGCCATCTAGAAGGCACTGGAAACGATATTCTAAGACATCGGCAGATGGTTCGAGAAAATGATGACTAGTATAAAAGGCTGTCATATGAGCAGCAGAGACACAGTTGATATTGAACAGTGGAACACAGTGGATCTTAAGTGAGAACATTTGAATTTAAGTACTAAAGTGATATAGTGGATTTTAAGTAATAAAGTATAACGTTTGTGTATACAACTTGAATGTAAAGATTAAATAAACAATTATACTGTGTAAAAACTAACGTTTGTGATTTAAATAAACCATTTTATAATTAAATAAAGATTGCGTTTTTCTTGATTATTACACAATCCAGTGATCGAACTCAGAAAAGTGTAAAAGATTGAAATTACTGTCAAAGGGACAGGAAATTTCGTAACAATTGGTGTCAGAAGTGGGATTGTGTAAAAAGAATTAACAATCAAATAAAATAGAAAAAAATGGTTAAGTTTGAAGAACTAAAAGTGGATCAACTAAAGAAAGAGTTGCAGCAGCTGAATCTGCACTCATCTGGCGGAAAGTTGGAGTTACAGAAACGCTTACGGCAGGCTCTTGAGGCTCAAGGGGTAGACCTGGAAGAGCATGAATTTTATAGTGATGTCTCAGAATCAACAGCGAAAATGGAGGAAGCTTCTGGAACGGCTGCAAGTGGTGAAGTTGTAGATATGTCAAAGTTCGAGAAAATGTTAATGGCGATGACGCAGACATTAACTTTGCAGATGAATAACAATAGCCAGGAGGTTCGGAAAGAAATTAGTCAGAACGCGCTGCAAATCCAGGAGGTTCGGGAAGAAATTAGTCAGAACGCTTTACAGATTGATCAGAAGTTGAGTCAGAACGCGACGCAGATCCACGAGGCTGTTCGAACAGAGGTTGCCAAAATGGTAAATGGTCTCGATGCAAAAGTGATTGAGTTACGAGATGACGTTGAATCGTTCAAGGAAAAAGTTCAAAATAATCTTGAAAAAGTTCAAAATAATTTTGAAGACGTTAATAAAAGGATTCAACAGTTGGAAATAAACGATAAGAGAAATCAGCGCAGAGAGGCTTAAGGCACCCATGTACGATGGAACAACGCCATTTAGTGTTTTCAAGCTCCAGTTCGAAACAACATCTGCTCATAATCGCTGGGATAACGATAGCGCAGCAGCAGCGCTAATTGTGGCATTAAAAGGCGCAGCTGCAGAAGTATTGCAAACGGTTCCAGTGGCGGAGCAAAAGAATTACAAGGCGGTGATGGATGCTTTACAGCGAAAATATGGCAGTGACCACATGAAGCAGATTCACAGACTGGAGTTGAAAAGTCGTGTCCAGAAATCGGGTGAGTCCTTGCAGGAGTATGCTGCGGATATTGAACGATTGGCACACCTTTCCTATCCTGACGAGTTAAGTGTCGTAGCTGAAAAATTCAAAATAGAGGCGTTTATTGACGGCATACGTGACTCAGAGACAAAACGCGAAACAATGAGGAACCCGAAGACAACGTTTTATGAAACAGTAACGGTTGCCCTCACTGAGGAGGTGATTGCGTTGACATGCCGCCCATCATTGAAAACTCGTCGGATGGAGGTGGAGGCTGAGAACAAAAATTCATCGTTCGCCAGCAGTAGCTTCAGCGAAAATTGCTATAACTGTGGCAAGCAGGGACACATGGCACGTGACTGCAAATCACGTCGTAAACGTTCCGCATCACGTTCACCAAGAAGAAAAATTGGAAATAGGGTGAACGATGGGGAAAATGGTAGTGAACAGCAGTCGTTAAAGCGAGTCAGTACAGCGGGGCGTGAGCTGACTTCCACTTATGATTGTCCCAAAGTCTTAGTTTCGAAGCTCTGCCGAACTTCCAACTGCCTTACCATCGGTGGAAAAATCAACGAAAGACCATGTGAGCTGACTATGGATACAGGCGCATCGCACTCAATTGTGAGGACAGATTTATTTAATAGACGACGAGTAATGCCATTAAATGGAATTCAATTGAGAACAGCAACAGGAGAAATTGCGCAAATAGAAGGAAAAGTTACAGCGAGTATTCTTATCGGCAACAAAACTGTGGAACATGATTTTATTGTTGCAAACATCACCGATGAGGTTATCATTGGCGTGGACTTCATGATTCGACACGGGTTCAATTTAGATCTTAAGAAAAAGACGTTAAGGTATGCCAATGTAGAGTTGCCTTTGGACATTGGCTGTGGACAAAAGTTAACAACTGCAGGAGTCTACATAAGTGAGCCCTGTCGAATTGAACCCAACACTGAAGAAACAACAAGTGAAGACAGGTATAGGCCATCTGTGGGTAGTGGAAGCAGATGAGAAAAATTTAGGGAAAGACCTGATGATTGGAAAGACCCCACTAAAAACAAGAGCGGACGGCGAAATACCGGTGCAAATTTTGAATCCAACAAATGAGCCGAAATGGATGCAAAAAGGTGAACTATGTGAGAAAGTTACGGCTGTTATAAGTTGTGAAAATGACCAACAGGACACAAAAGGTAGAACTTTGACAAAATCATCGGCCTTGGAAGTATTGACGAAAGAGTGGACGAAGGAGTTGTCTGCCCAGAACAAAAATAAAGCAAAAAGGTTTCTGCAAAAGCATTGGCAGATATTTGCGTTCAAAGGAGAAAATAATGGCCAAACATCAGTTGTCAAGAATCGCATTGATACAGGTAACTTTCAGCCAATTCGTCAACCTCCAAAGAGGCTAGCACGTGCTAAGAGAGAGGAAGTAACGGGCCTTATAGAGGATATGGCGCGAGAAAATGTCATTGCACAATCAGAAAGCCCGTGTAGTTCACCGGTCGTTCTTGTGAAAGAAAAGTACGGAGTAAACGTTGTTCCAGAAACGACCAATGCTGACGGTTACATGTCGCGGAAAAAGAGGAACAACGAAAACGTGAAATTGAGGCAAAAGAAGCGTCTAGAAAAGAATTGGAAAAGGAGGCGCAAGCTGTTGCAGAGAGACTCTTGTTCGGGACGAACAAGTTTAAGCGGAGGGCAGTGTAGCGAAATTTGGTTTATGCCAGAAAATTCTCGTAATAATTATTAAACGATATTAGCTAGCATCACTGACCGTAGAAAAATACGTGCATCACTGACCGTAAGAAAATACTTGCATCATTGACCGTAAGAAAATACGTGCATCACTCTGACCGTAGAAAAATAACACCATCTAGCGACATGTAGCATGTTTTCAGTACTATAAATGATAAAGTGGTACGACATTATCAACGTCGATAATCGCCATCTAGAAGACACTGGAAACGACATTCTGGATAATGGAAACGATATTCTAAGACATCGGCAGATGGTTCGAGAAAATGATGACTTTAGTATAAAAGGCTGTCATATGAGCAGCAGAGACACAGTTGATATTGAACAGTGGAACACAGTGGATCTTAAGTGAGAACATTTGAATTTAAGTACTAAAGTGATATAGTGGATTTTAAGTAATAAAGTATAACGTTTGTGTATACAACTTGAATGTAAAGATTAAATAAACAATTGTACTGTGTAAAAACTAACGTTTGTGATTTAAATAAACCATTTTATAATTAAATAAAGATTGCGTTTTTCTTGATTATTACACAATCCAGTGATCGAACTCAGAAAAGTGTAAAAGATTGAAATTACTGTCAAAGGGACAGGAAATTTCGTAACAATATTTTAGGTCAATATAAAAATAATATTTTTTTTCATGATGGATTATTTTTCGTCTGAAAACTTGTTAGCTTGCTCTTTAAGAGATCAATGTAAAAGTCAAAATATATTGAATGCCATGTTTTCCTGTTCAGGTCCCTGTGAACAGGTCTTTCATGCCTCCTGTACTATTACTGATTTATTATCCTCTAAACGTTCGGGCCTGCATTGGTACTGTCCATCGTGCAGGGCCCTGTCCCCGTCGGTCTTTTTCGACAAAATTAAACAATTTGGGAAAAATCTTAACAATTTGAATATTAATTTCAGAGATATTCTAAATAATTATTTAGACATAACTCCCCAAATTGAAAAAGCCTTAATGAAGCTGTCTCACCCGATGTTAGTTCGCTTCAAAATAAAACTATTACTGAGGCTGCTATGGTTTTTTCTTCTACTCCTTCGATCTCTACTCTACCCAAGCAAGCTATTTCCCTGAAGAAGAAAAGAAAACTTGAACGAAAATTAAATAAGAATCGTAAGTCGAATGTGAACTTGTGTAGTGTGGGGGGGGGGGGGGGCGAGTGACGCAGCTGTTAATCGTGAAGTAACTGCTTTAGATCCCCCTCTAAATACCTCTCCGTCTACTTCCAACTTTCCCGCTACTGCTGCTATAAATAACGCTCCACCCCTTTCCTCCACTATCGATACTCCTCTATCCATTTCTGTTATTCCTAATCCGCTAGTGTTGTTACGATTGGTGGTTCTGTGACACCTGTCTCCTTGCAAGCATTGCCAAGGTTGAAATCGATTTTCATTTCACGTCTTAATGCCAACACTACCACTGACAATGTTATAAACTATATTAGACAAAACCAAATTATTCCTGCCGACGCCTTCGTTTCTTGCAGGAAAATCGGTAATAAACCAACTCATGCATCTTTTAAAATTGCAGTGGCATCTTCTCATGTTTCTGCCATTCTTAATTCTAATGCATGGGTGGATAATATCTTTATTTCAGAATTTAAGTCGAAAAAAAATAATAAGACTGTCCGTTCCAATTCAAAAAATGTAAGGGGTTTTCGTTCTAAGACGCATGACATCTTTTTAGCCACTCAGAATTTTTCTGAGGATATTATCGTTTTTACCGAAACTTGGTTAAATAACACTTTTCTCAATTTGGAACTTTGTGACAATAGTTTCAATGTTTTTAGAAGAGACAGACACTTGGAAGACATTTCTTCTGTTGGTGGAGGCGTCTTAATAGCCATAAAAAATCATTTAACTAGTTCATTAATTGAATTTTCCTGCGCATCTAATATTGAACAATTATGCGTTAAAGTTACATATTGTAACTCCAATATTTATATTCTTAACGCTTATGTTCCTCCAAATAGTAGCGCAGATGTCTACGAATGTCTTTCGATGTCCGTAGAATACATAATAAATGAACTAGACACTAATGACGACATTTTATTGTTAGGTGATTTCAATCTACCTGACCTAAAATGGACTCCTTCGGATGATGGTACATATTTTTATGCATCGTGTCCAAAAACTCGACAACAACAAATTTTTGTTGACGAAATACGTTCAAATTTACAGCAAGTAAGTTGTATAACTAATTCTCATGGACGACAACTTGACTTAGTCTTGGCTGCAAATAGTAGTAATGTTGTTGTGAGAAATGCTATCCATGCTCTTTCTACGGTTGATTCCTATCATCCACCTTTGAGTATTGTGTACGAATCTGACAATGAAAATTTAATTAATGCATGTTCTTCCATCAATATTTATGAATTCAATTTTAAAAAAGCTGACTTTTTAAAGTTGAATGAGAATTTAAGGAATAAATTAGACGACCTTATTATTTTTTTTAATAATACGAGTAATTCATTTGATGAGTGCATTAAATTTTTCTATGGTGAACTTTTTTCGGCCATAGCATTGTCGGTGCCATATACAAAAAATTACGTTAATAATTCCTCGTACCCTTGGTACACAAAGGATTTAAAAAAAATTCGTAATGGCCGTAATAGGGCATGGAACAAATACGTTTGTAGCCAGGACCGAAATGACTTAGTTGCTTACCAGCGACTTTTCCATGAATTTAAGGATAAGTCGACTCTAGTTTATTCTGAATATTTGAATAGAATGAAGCTGAATATTCTTCATGACCCCAAACATTTTTGGGTTTTTATTAATACAAAAAAAAAAGTCTGACGGGTTTCCATCTGAATTCAGAACAGTTGATGGGCTCACTAGCGACCCACAAATTATAGCTGGGTTGTTTGCTAATTTGTTTAAAGAATCCTTTTCTACGGAATTATTTAGCCCTGAGATCAACTATTTTGAATATATGGATAACGACCCTTTAGTTTCGTCACCTGAACTCATAGAGAAATATATCTCATCTGTTGATGATGACTTCAGCTCCGGACCTGATGGTATTCCTGCGACAGTACTAGTTAACTGTAGCTCTGTGCTGAGTCAACCCCTCAGTTTCTTATTTAATAAATTGATTAGAGATGGCTATTTTCCTAAATTTTGGAAAAATTCAAATATAAGCCCCATTTTCAAGAAATTGTGTAAAAATGATGTTTCAAACTACAGGCCCGTGGCGAAGTTATCATCGATACCGAAAATTTTTGAACGCATTGTGTACGATCAGGTTAAGGTGTGCTGTGGTGAAGTCATAACAACTCGTCAGCATGGTTTTGTTAATGGCAGATCTACAGTTTCTAACCTCCTTGATTTTACTTGCTTTGCATTAAGCTGATTCTGGTGGGCAAGTTGACTGTATCTACACTGACTTCAGTAAAGCATTTGACAAATTACCACATAATTTGATTTTGTTTAAGTTAAAGAAGCTTGGATTTCCTTTAAGTTTTGTCAGCTGGATTGAATCTTCTTTATCTGATCGCTCATATCAAATAAGATTTTGGAGGGTGTTTTCCTCCCCATTCAACGCGGCATCAGGTGTTCCACAAGGAAGCCACCTGGGGCCCCTCCTGTTCATTTTAGCAATTAATGATGTTACTCATGTCATTAAAAACTCGCATCTGCTAATATATGCAGATGATATGAAAATTTACAGGAACGTGAAGGGGGTTGGTGATACTATTCCACTTCAGTCTGACTTGGAATCCTTTGAGGTTTTGTGTTCTAAAAATAACTTACATCTTAATCCTGATAAATGCCAAACTATGATTTTCACCAGGAGGAAAAATATTGTGGAATTTGATTATGAATTAAAAGATAAGAAAATTTGTCGTGTCGATTTAGTCAAAGACCTAGGTATATGTACATTTTGATGTTAAATTAACTGTTAATGAGCATATTAATCAAATTTGTAAAAAATCCTCATCTCTGCTTGGCTTTATTAAGAGGTGGGCAAAAGAATTTAATAGCTTTTTAGTAACGGTGACTTTATATAATACAATAGTGCGTCCTCACTTAGAGTACGCCAGCCAAGTGTGGTCACCATTTTATAATATTCATATTAATAGAATTGAGAGAATTCAAAAAATTTTTATTCGTTTTGCTCTCAATGGCTTAAATTGGATTGACTCTTTAAACCTTCCTCCTTATGAGGATCGTTTGAAGTTACTACATATGCAATCTTTGAGCACGCGTAGAAATATAGCGGATATACTTTATCTGCATCAACTTGTAACTGGGTCTCTTGCTGCACCAGAGCTTCTTAATTATATTCACTTAAACACTAATCGCAGGAGTAATCGTAACTCTAATCAATTATTTTACCAACCTTTTAGTAGAACTAATTATATGGCTACTGCTCCTTTTAATCGCATGACTACTTTTATTATTAATTGCGATGTATATGATATTAGCTTGTCAAAAGGTCAACTCAAGCTTAGATTGAAAAATAACTATAACATAGTTAATGTTGTAGCTTAATGGTTGTTGGTCTTTATGTTTGTGTTGTCCGAGCCCCACAGCATGATGGTCCATGGTCCAAGTTGCCTTGGACCATGTTATAAATTCATGCAATTGTATGTTTATATACATATGATCTGGGTGGGTATGTTGAGAAAGTGATAAATTCATGCAATTGTATGTTTATATACATATGATCTGGGTGGGTATGTTGAGAAAGTGTGATAAAGCTAAGAAAAAATTATAAAAATATAACAACTTAATTGTATGTATAATTTTTTAATTTTCCTTAATACATAAGCTTTGTACTTGGTTTTAAAGCGTCAAGCTAAATAGCTAAGAAGCTAATAGCTGTAGTAGCTAAACTCTATTATTATATTATTATTAATATTATTTTACCTAAAATTTCAAATATTGACCGTCAAAGCACGAACAGAAGATATTGACCTATTTCAAAAAAAATTTCCAGGTGTGCTCTTGGTATGAATGGGCCATTTTTCCAATCGTTCAATATCTTCTGTTCGTGCTATGACGGTCAATATTTGAAATTTTAGGTAAAAACACAGAAAGTAGGGCGTTTCCTAAAATGGGCCCGACTGCGTTGTTAATACGCTTAAGGGTCGCTTGGCGATGAAAAGTCATCATAAAGGACCACAATCTCAAAATCGAGATCGAAAAGTAGTGCCAGCTCAAACGCCAGGTGGAGGAAGAGGGGGCTTAAATACGGATTTTTGGGTAGAAGCGAACAGTTTTGTGCAGCTTTTTGCTCACTTTCAATCAACGAAAAAACTGGCCCAGAGCCCACCACGTGGAGGTGGCTACATATCGGACTCCACTCACTCACGCTCTATTGATCGGATTGTGGTTGGGTGTGCGGAGAACACCTGCGCACCTTAGAGTAAACGCCACTGCATAAGACGATTCTCATTATAAAACTTAAAACTTTTTAGTAAAAACTAGCAACTAGTTGGATATTTTATAGACTGATCCGCGGCGAAGCCGGAGTCGGATTTTTGGGAGTTTTAAAACTTGAGCTGCGGCCGCAGGCCGTTCACTTACCCTAACTTTTGTATAGAATTACTGGCTAGCGAAGCCTGTGTTGGATGTTTTAAAGACTTAACCGCCGCGAAGCCGGTGTTGGACATACTAAATCCATACCAAGTACTCGCGCGCAAAGTCCGATCTTTTTGTCATATGTATTTTTTTTTAACAATGGAACTCGCCGTGGACTTCGACCACCCAAATTGTTTTCCCTGATTCTTCTTTTAACGGTCTCTAAGCTCGCTGCTATATTGAGCACTTTCCTTATTTCCGTAGTAGGCACAAACGGATTATGTTTCGAAACCCATATTGCACGATTCACGTCCCGGGGGGACAAGGAAGGCTTTCGTCCTCTTGTTTTTCGTTTATTTGTATATTGTATCGCATTCGGAATCACTTTTGAACATCATCTAATAGAATATTTGAATTTCCTTATAAAATTCACCTTGCGAAATGAAACTTTTAATAACTAAACGTTGCTCTGGCGAACAATGCTTCCCACGGCCTACTAAAATGCAAAAACTTGGAGAAATCAATGCAATGTTATACAAAAATGATAAAACTTATATTTTGCAAACAAATTTTTTAAATAAAAGCAAATAGCTGAACTTAAGAAGTAAACGAGTTGAACACTACTATTATTTTGACCGCTTGAAATTGCAAAATACTCAATATAATAGCAAACTTAGAAAGTACCGTAATTTTTTTGGAACAAAATATCAGGTCTGTTCGAGCCGAAAAAATAGGTAAATATTTTTAAAGTTTTACCACAAAAAGCATTCGAGCCGGAAAAAATGTGGTGGTTGAGAGAGAAAAAATGAGAGTAAGAAAACAGCTGATCACTTCCTCTCCAAGAAAGAGTTTAATTTTTTACCACAACAAATTTCTGGTGGCTAAAAATTGAAGACTGTCAAAATCGAGACTAGAAACTCACTTTTGTCAAGCGAGGGAAAGAAAATTTCATGTCTTAATAGTATCTGTCCAATACTTGCCTTATAAAATATTTTTCAGTACTTAATTTTTTTTCACTTGTTGAAAGGTTGTGTTAAGAAGGAGCAACATAAAAAGCTTGAAATCACAACATTTTTTGGTAAATGCTAATTTATTCAATTAAATAGATGAGCAATTTTTGATTGAAAAGGAATCGTAAAGTTGAATGATTGTATGACCAGATAATTATTTCTAAAATGTTATTGTTCGATGCGCACAGTTTTAAAATAAGAAATTGAAAATGTAGCTAGATCAAAATTACCCAATTTTTTATTATTTTGTACAATTCCATCGAAAATAAATTTTTGTTTGAACAAAAAAATTTTTTTTCACTAACTATTAAATTTAACGTAAATTCCTTAAAAAACCCATGCGAAATGAAAATTTTTTGCTGTTCACAAGATTTTAACATATTTTAAAGCAGCGGCAATATTTATACTAAGCAATAGTTTTATAATGCATTTTATATACTTTAAAAAAATTTTCAAACAAAAATTGTGGCTCTAATCTACTTTCGAATATATAGTCATCGTCATATTTATTATTAATATTCTCAAAAAGATTTCACTTGGCTTGCATTCAGAAAGTATTAACCAAACGGTTATGCAACTATGACGCAGGTTTTACTTCCTGAACTCTGCCATTGTTTGTTTACAAAAATATGCACAAATTTTTGACAGTCTTCATTTTTTACCAATTTTTCCGTTCGAGCCGAAAATTGTGGTGGTGAGACTAGTCAGAGAAATTTCAGCTTTTACTCTCTCGAAATCGCAATTTGACACTTTTCATTTATTACCACAAAATCCGGCTCGTACAGACCTATCATGTGCTTATTTTGTGTACTTATCAAGTAACTGTATTTTGAAAGAGTAGAAGAAAACAAACTTAATTCGTTCGAAATATTTTCTTTGAATTCAAAAATGGTATCGCACTACTAATATTTTGACCATAACTGTATATATTCTTGATAAGCATATTGCACTGTTTGACATACATACTAAAATTTCACGCGAATCGGGAGTGAGGCCGGAAAAATAAATAATTACCATATATTTTAATTCCAAAATTCACCACAGTGATTTTAGTTTTTTCGATGAACAATAAGTAAAATTAAAATAAAAATATACAAATGATACATCATTTTAAAGCAAGAGAATCAAGCTTTCTTAACATCATAAAAAAATACAGGGTCATAACACATTTTATGAAAAAAATAAAGGTTTTAAAAAAAAAATGGTCAAAACTTCAGAAAAATCGTCTTATCTCCAAAATTATTATTAGCGGCCATTAAATTATCTCTCTTATGACACAGATATAGCCATCGAAAGTTGCGGATATATCTTTTGGAAAAATCATAAGTTGGGAACCTCTGAATGGATATAAAAAATATGGTGTCAAAAGAAAGATAATTTAATGGCCTATAATAATGGTGAGCAAACCTATAAAATTTAACCTATAATTTTGTAGATATGATGATTTTTCTGAAATTTTGACCAATTTTTTTTTTTTAAAACCGGGTTTTTTTCTAACAAATGTGTTAATCTATATATTAATACGTGAACATCGAAGCTTATACACTTTATTAGAAGTTATTATGAAAGGAATGAAACTTATATCATTGGAAAGGTACTGTGTTGTAGATGTGCACAAAAAAAATAATTTGTAAGGCAGGTAAAATAAAGAAAACATACGCGCATGATTCCCCCATACAAAATCGCGTTCATGGCAAGGTGAGGTGAGGTGAAATGAGGTCCATGTACAAAGACGTTTTGTTCGTCATAGGTCGGCAAAATTCTTCCAAAGTTAAAACTTGGTGGGTACGGTCGAGTTTCGACCACAATACGATACTAGTAACCTATAACTTTTTTAGCTTGTTAAAAAAGCTTAATTTATTCTCCTTAAAATGGTACATCGTTTGTTTTAAATTTTTGCATATTTACCCCCCTTTTTGACCGAAAAACAAGAAAACTATTCTATGAATTCTTATGAAAACTACAGTGGCGAACAGTGAAATCCGGACAAACAAAAAAATTGAATAAAATCCTTTAGGATTTAAATTTTTTATCGATTCAAATACTGATGCTAGGATCAGAAAGGCAAATAATTTTTATTGAAAATATTTGGCTCTAGGTCGAGAAACCACGCCATAAACATCTATTTTTAGCAAAAAAAGTGAAATATGTCCTTTATTGAGAAAAAAAGATTTTGGTAAAATGTTGTAAATTTTTATTTTTAAAAAACTAATTCTAAAATATTTACAGCAGGTATTTTAAGAACTAATATTTAGGATTAAAAAAAACAGTTATCAATATTTTGTTGTTCGTCGCTTCGCTTTTATGTCCGCCATAACTCGCTGCGGCATGGAAGAGATCAAATTTTTTAAAAGATCTTGCGAAATGCCTTCGTACCAATAATTTTGAATTATTCTGTCTAACTCGAGTAAATTAGTGGGCTTGTGGCTTCCTACCTGCATCTTAGTTATGCGCCAAAGATTCTCAACGGGGCTAAGATCGGGATCATTCAAGTAATTCTTTACCTGTAAAAGAAGAAGAAGAAAAAAATGATGAAAGTTGTGGGTTATTATTAAGTACAAAACAAGGATTTACAAAACACTAATGCTTACCAATTGCGCTCGATTACAAGGCGCAGAATCATCTCGAAAAATAACGTTGTCCACTCGCGAAAAATGCTCTTCAATAGAAGGTTCCAAGTTTTCTATCAGGATGTTTTTATAGTCGGCTGCTTTGGCAGTTCCTTCAATCAAGGCCAGTTGTCCAACTTGGTAATAAGAAAAGCATCCCCAGACCATTCTACTAATCGGTTGCTTAAATGTTCTTTGGCTGCACTCGTCGCTATAACGCACGCTCTCCAGGAGCCGGATATGTTGAACTTGGATTCATCTGAGAAGATCACATTCTGCCAATCGGATACAGTTCACATTTTGTGTTGGTTGGCCCAATCCAAGCGTTTCCGACACATTTGATTGGTCAAAAAAGGCTTTTTAGCTAGACTATGTGCAGATAAACCTGCATCGTGGAGCCTTCGTCACACAGTCATTGGAGAAATTTTTATTACTCCACATTCAACAAACTTTTCTAATTTCTACAGCCGTTTTGAAGCGATTTTTAAGACTAATCTTTTTTAAAAGTCGATCATCAGCTTCTGTAGTCTTTTTTCGCGCTTCTGATCCTTCCTTTCGACCCAGTTTTAGAATACTTTTTCAAAAAGTTGGCTTTTGAGAACTTACTGAATCCTGTTCTAGCAGAAATTTCCCGAATCGTTAATCTGTCGCATCGAAACGCCAAAATCTCGCGCATATCCGCTTCGTTTTTTTTTTATGATTTGGCATCATTTCCAACACAACAACACAAGAATGATTGAAAACTTAAAGTATAACTTCTATTTATACTAAGATATTGTCCTACCTCTGAAACAAAGCCCAACCTACGCCATACCTGGAACAAAAAACCATACCTACAAAACAAAGAGGTTGACGGGATCTTAAAAACCTTTTTTTTAAATTTTTTTGTTTGTCCGGATTTCACTGTTCGCCACTGTATGTATTTATAGACAAAACCAACTACAACCACAACAACAAAAAAAATGTTATGTATATACTAGGCTTAAAAAATAACGGTAAATTTTATTTCGGCACTTACATATGTGTACATTAGGAAAATGGAAAAAAATTTAAAAATAAAAAATTTAACATTATATCGAACTTACAGTCATTCAGCAAAGACCAATATTGTAAATTTTTACTAGTTCATCAATGCTATTTTTTTATTCAACAAACATGACATAGATAACAAATGGAACAATTTAACCTGGTTATTGGTGACACATGTTTCGGCTATTACCATATAGCCTCATCGACCAGTTCTTTGGTTAATGTTGTACTTGGACTCGAATCCCTGACCGTTCATTGCAATTTTATTTTCGACGGCCGCTCTAACACTTGAGCTACTGGGGAACTGACCTTGAGGTGTACAATGTGCCATTTTAGTTATCTATATACTAAAACTGGTCTGATGAGGCTATGTGGTAATTTCCGAAACATATGTAACCAATTACCAGGTTCTGTGCCTGTTCCTTAGAACAGTATCACATGGCTACGAACTGCATATTTTTAGATAAGTTAATTTACTCAAAAACGCCATCGTATCTTTACGAGAAACTGTGTTTCAACTGGGAATGTTATGGATATCCGTAACCGAAACCACCGGATATTTGAAAAAAAAAATTATCCGTAACCGTAACCGAAACCCAAATAAAGATTTTTAGTATCCGTATCTGTAACCGAAACCGAAATCTTATATCCAGATATAAACAGTTGTGCAATCATATTTGTAGCAATATCTCTCTCCGCCTGCTGGAAATTTGGCGAGTGAACAATTATTTAGTGCAGCAGGAAAAGCACCAAAATTACTTTTTGTAAAATATAATTTGCCTTTTACTTCAATTAAAAAACTATTTCATTGATTTGTACTAAAAATAAATAAAAACAAAAATACAATGACATGGTTTTTTGTGATTTTATGGGTCATTTTATGTGGTTGATAATGAGGTTTTCTGACCAGTACTTTTAAATTGCAAAATATTTAATTAAAACATCAAAATTTTAAATTTTTCACCGACGTTTCGTCACTTTTTTGGTGACATCCTCAGGGTATAAAAATTTATTTACTTCAATCTAAAAAGCAAACATTTGAACAAATTAATGAAAATTACAATTAGCACATATTTATTTTTTATATAAATTGCACTCACATATTAATATTGTAAAAAATACATTTAATTATTTAAAAAAAACACTGCGTTAAAAATTAACTTATAAAAATTTAAATTTTTAAAAACGAAATGAAAAAATTATTTTTAGAAAAAGCCGTCTTTATCGTAGGACTACTGTATAATTATTGTTAATATGGTCTGTGTCTTTTTTGTAATTTATTGCCTCGTTCCCTTTTTGCTGTATTCTAAGGCATTCCAGTGTCAGTCTTCTATTTGCCTTGGTTTCAATGTCCAAAATGTTTACAGCATCGAAGTCAGCTGTGTGGTTCGTTTCTAACATATGTTGTGCTAGTGCTGTTGTTCTTTTTTTGCTTTTGATGTCATTCCTATGCTCCGTCATTCTTGTTTTCAACGATTGTTTCGTTGTTCCGATGTAAACTTTGTTACATACATCATTTAACGCGCCTTTGCATTTCACCTCATATGCGACGTCGCTTTTTTCATCGTCGCTTATTTTGGACTTTGTTCTGGTGAATATGCTGTTGAGTGTCATGTTCGTTTTATATGCAAACGATGCATTCTCCTCAACTCCCATCATTATCCTTATATGTGTGTTATTAGTTAAGTTCGGGATATATGTGATGCCGTAAAATTTTCTCTTTTAAGTGTTGCCAGTTTGTTTAATGATTATGTGTTTTTATAATTTTTTCAACAAGTGAATTTATGAGTTTCTTTGGGTAGTCATTGTTTTTAAATATTGTTCCTATCTTTAATAGATTTTTGTCCAAAAACTACATGAACATCGATTTTCCAGAAGACAGCAGATGGTTACTTTCACTTGGACACAAATTTACGTTCCCAATAACAAAAGCAAACTTCTCACCAATTCACATAATAGCTGACTTAGAACAATACATTCAAACAATAGATGATGAAACAGATAAAAGTGTTGCCAGATCTACAACAGCTAAGAAAATAATTTCATTTAAAAACAGAATAAGGAATACAACAAAAGAAAAGTTTATACTTAATACGTACAGTAAAACAAAAAAATAATAAATTCTTACAAGGACCAAATAATTATTACACACGCAGTTTTCTAAAAATAATTTTTTCATTTTGCTTTTAAAAATTTAAATTTTTATAAGTTAATTTGTTAACGCAGTGTTTTTTTAAAAAATTAAATGTATTTTTTACAACATTAATATGTGAGTGTTATTTATATAGGAAAGAAATATGTGCTAATTGTGATTTTCATTAATTTGCTCAAATGTTTGCTTTTTAGATTGAAATAAATAAATTTTTATACCCTGAAGATGTCACCAAAAAAGTGACGAAACGTCGGTGAAAATTTGAAAATTTTGATGTTTTAATTAAATATTTTACAATTTAAAAGTACTGGTCAGAAAACCTCATTATCAACCACGACATGATTTTTTGTTTTTTACTGATAGATTTCTGTAAAAAGTTCACCAAAATATCCTTATCCGAAATAAAATTATATCCTTATCCGAAATACTATAACTTTATTAAAAAAAATTAAAAAGATTTAAATAAAATTGTTTAAACATTCATTTTTTAATTCACAAAAATTGTCAAAATATCTTTGAAGCATCTTTTGTTTTTTTTTTGATTTTTTTTATGTTATTCCTCAATCAATCCTAAGAATGTATCTGCATTCAAATCGAAATTCCCGACATAACTTTGAAAAATATCATACAATTCATAAAATTAGACTTATGAGCGTCTTCATAAAAATCCAATATTTTCCAAAGTTATGGCATTACAAAAAAAAAAAACAAAAATTTTATATCGAAAAAACATGGTGCGCGTCATCAGTAAAAAAATCGAAGTTTCCAAAGCTATGCGGGAATTTCGATATGAAACCTCATACATTCTTAGGATGGATTGAGAAATAACATATAAAAAAATAAAAAAAAACAGAAGTTATATTGAAAATATTTTGAGAAAAATTTTTTTAATTAAAAAAAATTAGTAGGAAATTTTCCTTTGTTATCATAGTTTCTCAATTATTGGTTTATGTTGCAATGCACAGCCGTTGCACAGTGGCTGGATTTCTAAAAAGTGGTTGCGAGATTTGGTGTGGTGGAGATTCGCAAATCTATTGATGCAGTTTGATAAACAATTGCTTTAAACTCACAAATGTAAAATTTTAACTTATTTGGAGAAATGGTTCACTTTGTAGAGCAGGTCAAAGTTGATGGTTTTTTCGAGTTTTTTAGTTTTGTTTTTTTTTTTTTTTAGTTCAAGATGAGGTTCAAATTTTTCTGCATGTTATGAAAGAAATGTTATTTTTTTACATATATGACATAAGCGGTTTTTGGACTATCAAATAAAATATCGCAAAAGTTCAAAATCCGACTACAAAAAATAAATTCTTTGAACAATTCTAAACACAATGCAAAAATTTATATTGTTGGGAAATGTCGGGAAAATGAGCAAATAACGACTTTTATCAAGAAACCTGTGACTTTTTGCATGCTCTTGCAGTTGAACTCGCATTGTGCGTGTTCTAGCAGTTTTGATGATATAGTTCAAAATAACTGAACGGATTGGAATATTTGAATTATTTTTTTTATTGTAAGCACATAAATATAATATAGCAATCAACATTGTAAACTTTTTTTTCTTGTTATGCCAACCTCAATTTATAGGGTGCTACGATTATATTTCTGAAGTTCACATTTTTTATTCGGCAATAAGTGAAAATATTCTAATAATGATTTACACAGCAGGTAAAAATTAAAGTTAAAGGAGTTTTTTTTCTAGGCTTGTAGTTCATATAAGGGGCGATAAGAATATTATGCTTTCTTTAAAAGGTAGAAAAACTTAAACAATTAGACTACCTAAGGAAGGTAATTTCAAAAGTTATATTAGGGGTAGTAAATTTCAACTTATTCAAGGAAAATGAAAAGAAATATATTCATTTGGATGGTATAAATAGTAATATTCTATAAGTTTTTCTTAATACATTAACGATGGATGATTATAATAAGGTGAAGGAAATCCTGAAAAATATGAGGACAAATTTTTATACTTATACTCCGGTTGAATCTAACCCGTATAGTGTAATAAATACTAAGTTGTTACCTTCTTATGAAAAAGGAGAGATCCTGGGATACCTTAACGGTTTAAATTTAAAAATTAATGTTGTAGGCCTAACTAAAGTTAGTGATAATAAATGGCATGTCCAATTAGATAAATATTCGGACCTTAAAGAACTTAGGGCAATTAGATATATCGTCGCCTGAGTTCTCTTTTGCTCCATACGCCTGAAGGTGTATTCCGAGGAAATCGAAAAACAAAGTTTGAGCCTTAAAATAAAAAAATTGGTCCGAAAAAGTACCATAAAAATTTCAGCTAAGCAGTACGTTGAAAAATTGGGCAGCTCTATGCTAAATTTCAAAAATGGGACCAAAGTACTTTTGGAAATATATGATATTTTATCAGATAAGTCATAGTGGACAGTTTGCTCCATACAGTACAAATGAATGACAAACTTATTTTTTATATGTATATGGAGCAAACATGCATTTAGAAGCTAATGTAATGGAGCAAATAAGAACTGATTAGTTTTTTAACTGAAAATATAGAAATGTTAATTTTATGAAGCAAATTAATTAAAAAACATGATAATGAGTAGTAGATAGTACTGATTTTTATTAAAAATTTAAATAATAAAAATCACAAATATGGTTTCACATGTTCGACATGCTTTTTTTATTCATCTTCTTTGATTTTAAGTTATTGAAATGAAATAGAAAATTAATTATAAGTATTAATTTTTCGATAACAAAACAAAATGTAAAGTTAATTCAGTTACTTTATAATTAGTGAATGAAATTAAAAAAAAAAATATTAATTCTGTGAACGCAAGTTTTGATTAGAAGCGATAGAAATTATAAAAGAAACTAAAAAGGTTTCGATTCACAGCATTTTCACATTTTCAAAAATAACTTATCTTAAGTAATATACATTTTTATTCAAATATTATTAATTTTTTTACTTTATAAAGTAGTTTGAGTCAAACAGCTGAATATTTGGTTTTATAAAATTATTCAGTATGTAATTTTTAATACTGCTTTAAAATAGTTTTGGTCTGTTGGAGGTAAAAAAGGTATTAAAGATTTTAAATCCTCTTTTTTTTTTCTTTTGTTAAAATTGGCCGCTCCTGCATTGCTGTTAGCTTGCATAGAAACAAATTTAGAGGTGTAGGCAAAGCATTTTTATTTGCCTTTTTTTATGTCGATTGTTTTAAAATCTAAATTTGAAAAAGAATCCTTATATTCAATTTGGAAAGGCTTAGATTTTTCATATCGAATAATCTTTTCTTTTGTAAAAGGAAATTTAATATAATTTAATTTTGTTGCAGGTGCTGTACCATCCATTTGAAAAATCTTTAGTTTTATTTTTGGAGAATTTATGCATAGCAATAATTTTAATAAATAGACTGGACTATGTATGTCTAAATTTTTCAAATGATTTTCTATGACTGAATGGACACAGTCAACTTCTTGTAGCAGTAAGTGGCCAGGTTCAGAAAATTTTTGGATCAATTCTTTGACATTGGTAGAATTTTGTAAAAAATATTTTAAAGCCGTAGACATTATTTTATTTTTATTTTGTGGCACGCAGCTATCACTCCACAAAGTAATTTTAAATTTTATTCAAATGTATACAAATATCACGCTGATTCAAATTTATTATTTTCTGTTTCAAACAGGTTTAATAGTTACAGGTATATGAGAGAAAAAATTCTGGTGCAAGAAAATAATATTGACTGGGGCTATTGAACTTTTTAGTTTTCTTATAGGAGCTTCATGGGAAATAAGCCTTTTTTACACAATTTTGTTTAATAAAGAAAAACCTTACACCAACGGGATCGAGCCCATCGGAATATGGAATAACATTTCTTTACAAAAAAACAAATGAAAACCAAATACCTTGATTTTTTCACAATCTATAAACGAAACTGTCTAGTTAACCATTCTTTCCCATATAATTGTATAGAAAACTAAAAAGCTCCATGAACCAGTGAATATTTTTACTATACTATCTCCTTCAACTAGAAATTTTCTTTGATGTACTTGCAACTATTAAATCTGTTTGAAACCAAAAAAAAAATAAATATTGAATCACCCCAATATACACATAAAACTCTTTTTAAACTTTGTTTTAAAGACATAGGAAATACTCAATATAAAAAATGATAATGATAGTCTGATACAAATATCTTTATAGCAAATAATAACTCAGTAAAGTATAAATTATATATGGTTCATATCACTCAGTAGTGTTTATGGAGCAAATGAGAATTAACAATTTAAAAAAGTTTTTTTTCATATAAAACTTGCTCTATAAACCAAAAATTGGCTTTTGCGGCAAATAAGAAATAAAAAAATTAAAAAACGTGGCTAATGGAGCAAAGTGAACACTATATATCTCAGAAACTAAAGCAGATAGGTGTATTCTGACAACAGCACTAGAAAGATAATGTTTCAAAACCTATAGAACGAGTCTTAAGTCAAAATGTCAAAATGTGGCGTAAAAAGAGAACTCAGGCGACGATATTCTGAACTGCAGGATTGGGTTAGAAAATATCATAACAAAGTTGCTTATTCAGTGTAGGAATTGCCAAAGATTCAACCATGCGGCAAGTAACTGCAACATGTCTTATCGGTGTGTTAAATGCGGTGAATCCCATGGGCCCAAAAACTGCAAAATCCCTCCTAAGCATCTTAATAATGCAGAGGTAGTTTTCACTGAGCAAGTCTCAGGTACGGTAGTTAAACGTGTAGGCCTACCTATCAAGTGTGCCAATTGCAACACTGAGGGTCACACGGCTAACTTTAAAAATTGTCCTAAGAGGATTGAATTGTTAAATAGGATGAGGAAAAAGACAACTCACCCGCAGAAACATATAACTTTTGCAGCTACAACTACACCGAAACCCTCGTCGTTCAGAACGACAGAAACTTTTGCGTCCAAACTCAAAAGTTCGAGTTCGAAGCCCATAGCTCCTCCAAAAGTTAGCAATGGCAAATCCCCAAGCATTAATAATACCCAATTCGAAGAAATTGATACGGACTGCAAACGTCTTTTGGGAAAAAATTTCCTTGAGTGTCTTTCCAAAGTTAGTGAGTTTTACACCACTTACAAAACCCTAACTAGGGATGAGGATAAGTCCAAAGCCCTATTCAACCTACTCATCACTCTCCGTTTAGATGATTAGAGATTTAAAGTGTATATTCGTTAATGTCAACTCTTTAGTTTCAATAAAAAAAGAGAAATTTCTTTAATATCTTTCTCAGAGAGCAGAACCCCGACATTGTTTTGTTGGCAGAGACTAAACTCAGTAATAGGCACCATGTAAATTTCAAAGGTTATGAAATAATTAGGCAGGATAGAACCTCAGGGAAGGGTGGGGGCACAGCTATATACCTCAGGGATGGGTTTAGTTATAAAAGAATCCCAATTCAGACAAATTCCATTGAAAATATAGCTCTAGAAGTAAGCCTTCAAGATGGAAGCAAAATTTCTTTCGTATCTATGTATACAAAACCCTAAGAACGGTTGGCAGAACAAGACTTGACAAACATCCTAAACTCCCTTAGCACGGACCAAATAGTCTGGGGCGGTGACTTAAATGCTAAGCATTCTGACTGGGGAAATCAAGTCTCTAACCCTAGTGGTGTCAGCCTAAAAAATTGGTTAGGTAAATATCCCAATATAAAATTAGTCCCGACTAAATTCCCAACAAGAGTATCCACCTGCAATTCGTATATTGATTTAATTATGACCTCTGCTTTTGTTGATATTAAATTTCATGATAACTTCACAAACTACCTCAGAACCATAGATTATGAATCTGACCATTTTAGTGTAGAGATAATTTTGTCAACCAGTGACATAGCCAGAAATCCACCCCGTGAATTTTATAACTATAATAAAATGAATGTTAAAGATTTCAACAATATTCTTCAAAGAAATCTTCATATACACACACTATCTGCAGACAGAAATGTTAGCAGGTCTGAAATAAACAATTGCATACTAGGCCTGAACGAGTGCTTTGAGGTAGCTGTAGCAGGTTCGGTACCCAGGGTTAGAGCTAGAAGCAAAGGTCACATTGACCTCCCTCAGAATATATTAGATTTCATTAAGGAGAAAAAGAGATTAAACAGAGCTAAGAATCTGAAAAATGCTAAAAAATCTGCAATACGTCCACTTTGCTTGCCTGAAACCATACTTATTTTATATTTTTCGGCCGCGGCACTATGCGCAATCGATAGAGCATCCTTTTTTGCATTGAAGACGATATGTCAAAATTTTTTTGTATCAACGATGCGATCTGGAGAAACTTTCGATTAAAAAAAGAAAGCAAATTCGTTTTAAGAAAATAAAAACTTTTCATTCATTTTTGTTCAAGAAAAGTTAGTATTTCACATTTGGCGACCACTTTGAGTAATTTTTGAAACTGATCTTCGTCCTTCGTTATCTGTATACAAGAGTGTTCGCTCTTTCTGCAGTGTCGTTCACAACATGTAATTTTTGGACCACAATCTTCGAATACAATATACTGACTGTTTGCCTTTGTAAAAAAAAACTAATAAACAGGCTAAGCATACAAAGTCTTGGGCATTAGCATGAAAATTTGATTTGTCACTTCACAATTGGTCAAAACGTGTTCATTATGTGTAAAAAACGTGGAATTTTTTAATTGGTTCGACCGTTGATCGACCAATCTCTTCCAAGTGTTTTGAGCGTGTTGAAGCATTTCTTTCATTTCACAAATGTAAGAAAAAATTCGATAGCACAGAGTGCAAGTAAAACCATCGATGCCGTGATCGAAGTTTGGCGGTAATTTGGAAAACCTACACAAGAAAAAAGAAATGCTGTGCGAACTCTTTTAAACAAATACAAGGAATACCGTAAGATCTCAAGATTCAAGGTACTTAAGAGTGTGAAGATAATTGCTAAGAAGAATCTATACCAAAGAAATTTGCAAGCTCTATTCGATGTATCTGCGAAAGTGTGCAAATGACTGTCTCATCTTAATTATTTTCGCAATCAAAGGCGGTTACATCAAAGCCTGGTTCCAAGCACCAGATGCCACCTCTGCACCACAAAATGGCATTAATTTTTTGAAGCAATTGACTAAATATCGAAACGAAAATAATGCCATAGCAAACATTACCATCAACAAGTTCAGAGGTCATTTGTGGTATATCAGTGAAGCATTGGTTGGGCTGGCCTTTTTCGATGAAGCGATTTCTGTCAACGAAAAAGGGATAATGCTCTCGAAAATCGACAAAATTGAATTAAACGTAAGCGCCTTTGTAACATCACGCACGCTGCGTTTTTTCCAAATATTGAAATTGCCAATGGATTTTCTGGAAAAAGACCCCATTTGCTGGCCAAATGAAGAATCGTATAAGTATTCAAAGATTGTGGCCCAAAAATTACATGGTGTGAACGACGTCGCAGAAAGAGCGATTGCACTTGTGCAAAATTTTAATAAACAGATTACAAAGGACGAAGATCAGTTCCAAAAATTACTCAAAGCGGTCGCCGAAAACCGAAAAAAAATATCCAAAATGGACAAAAGCGAAATACTAGCGTTTCTTGAACAAAAATGAATAAAAACCTTTATTTATTAAAACGACTTTGCTTTATTTTTTTAATCGAAAATTTCTCCAGATCGTATCGTTGATACAAAAAAATTTTGACATATCGTGTTCAATGCAAAAGAGGATGCTCTATCGATTGCGCATAGTGCCGCGGCCGAAAAATATAAAATATGTATGGTTTCAGGCAAGCAAAGTGGACGTATGTCAGATTTTTTAGCATTTTTCAGATTCTTATCAATGAATCAGAACTCAAATTTGGGACAATTTTCTGATTTATAATTTTCACACATATTTCACATCATACTGAGTCCATAAAAAATGATAACCACGAATATACCTCGAAGTTGAAATTTTTTTTAATTAAAAGAAATAATAGTAAAAAATCATCTCGAAAATGCACAAAAATCATGCAAATCGGCCCACTGACACGCTTTCCCATGCTCCGATTCGGGTGAAATTTTGGCACAAGGGCTTCATAGGCTCAATGTATGTTTTCAAGCCTGAGCACCAGAAATTTGACGGCGTTTAATTTTTCCATACGATTTTGAACCAGCCTAATACACACACTACCTGCAGATAGAAATGTTAGAAGGTCTGAAATACAACAACAACAATTGCATACTAAGCCAGAACGAGTGCTTTGAGGTAGCTGTAGCAGGTTCGGTACCCAGGGTTAGAGCTAGAAGCAAAGGTTACATCGACCTCACTTAGAATATATTAGATTTCTTTAAGGAGAAAAAGAGATTAAACAGAGCTAAGCACAGATGTGTTAATCCTTTAAGAAAAAATACTCTCAAGGCCATAATTAGGAACTCAGATAAAATTATTAGTGAGCTGATAGGAATTCATGAGGAAACACATTGGTCCAATTTATGTAGAAACATAAGAATGAACAATCATACTTATAGAAAAATCAAGGGTATGTGCGGCCTTCTCAAAAAAACTCATCTACCTGCCTTTGTAGATTCACAAGGCAATTTTCTTGAAGACAACTTCAACAAAATTAATGCCCTAGCAATGTAGAAATATATATTATACTAATGGAATGCTAATGTAAGAATTGTAATGTTACTCTTACATAGGAATATGAAATCTTTTTAATTATTTAACTCTTAGATAAATACATATGTATATTAAGAAAAAATAAATGTAATGAAATGTAACTAGCCTATAAGACAACTTGTAATGTAAGATTTTTAAATAAAGGCAATTAAATGGTAAATGGTAGTTTTTCTATCAGCTCTTCAAAAAGCTGAAACCAGAGCGTTTCACTTTGTCCTATAAAGAAACACCTGAAAAAATGTCATATCATATATGTATGAAATATTCAAAATATCATCATAGATTTTGGAGCAGCATTCAGATCCGAAGATTTCATCATTAAGGCATGTCCGAACTCAAAAAGTGTTGAAAGAAAATATATTCCCCGGAAATGTTAGATTTATTAGATAATTATATAAATATCGATGAATGTTTCAAAAAAATTTAGGTTACGCTTTTAAATTATAGGTTCTCATATAAAACTGCATGTTATAATACATTTTTTATTTCTAAGCTTTTTTTCTAATAAATAAAGTTATACTGAAAATTTTGTTTTTAGCGTCCTGTACGTCTATTTAAATGAAAATTTGAAACGTTAGAGCTGTTTTAGTTTTTAGTCTATAGAAAAAAAATATTGAGATACCTCAATTCGTTTAGAAGATCAAAAAATTTGCATTTCCGGTGTTTTTAAAGTTTTGGAAAAATTTTTTTTTCAGTGTAGAAAAAAATTTTGAATTTTAATTTACTATGGATTTGTTCAAAGCAATCATAATTCATGGTTTTAATAATTTTTTTTCTAAAAAAAACACTCATATGGAGAACTTCATATTTATAATTTGTACATACATATATCACAAAGTCTAACTTTGACCATGAATACCATAGGATCCCTATGGTCAATTCCAATAAAATTTTGTGCAGTAAGAGCTGTACTATTTTTCTGTCCATAACAAAAAAAAATCATAGAGATATCTCAATTCGTTCAGAAGCTATGATTTTTGCAACGAGAAATGTCAGATCCCGCCACTGTGCGTTGGCTGTGAGACACTACTTGTTCAAAGTTATGCGATCCTGGTACATCGCATAGGGTTTGTTTGTTTGTGTCAATATGTAAAATTTTACTATAATCTTGATCGCTGCTGATTGGCTGAAGTTCAATTACACAGGCCGACAAAATTTGATCAAAATACATACCCAGAAACCGGACTATATATTTCCGTAGGTTTTCGATGCGCTGATTCCGAATCTGGTCGCAGAATTGCTCCATCACGTCAGGTTTTTGAGATATCCTAACCTAAAAGTGCAAAAAACACGGTTTTTGGCTATATATGCGCTTATTTTACATCGCGAATAATTTTTTTTTTTCAAATTTGGTTACGGCATCTGAAAGTATTACTCTTACCCTTCAAAACCCATTTTAAATTATTTCGATATCTCTTTTAATCACCGAAATATCATAAATTTAAATTTTCTATGTATCCTGCCATACTAGAGCTAATGTAGATCTGTATGTAGGCCTATGTAATAAATTTCAAGTTACGATATTTCGGAGACAAAAAAAGTTATTGATATAATCTAAAAAAAGATTTGAAGGGTAAGGGTAGTACTTTCAGATGCCGTAACCAATTTTGGAAAAAAAAAATTATTCGCGATGTAAAATAAGCGCAAATATAGCCAAAAACCGTGTTTTTTGCGCTTTTAGGTTAGGATATCTCAAAAACCTTACGTGATGGAGCAATTCTGCGACCAGATTCGGAATCAGCACATCGAAAACCTACGGAAATATATAATCTGGTTTCTGGGTATAATTTTTGTCGGCCTGTGTTATCATTTAATTAAAAGTCAACAAACAACCAAAAATTTTTAAAAAATTAGTGTTTTAACAAATTTGTTTAAATCTTTTTAATTTTTTATAGTATTTCTTAACAAAAATGATTAAACTATTTTTTATACTATATAGTAGTTTTTGAGATATTTCGTTCCAAAAAATGTTCAAAAACGTAAAAAAAAACAAAGTGTGCAGTTATTAAAAGAATGACCGATCTATATAAAATTCTACTAAATAATTAGGTTGTTTGAATGTAATTGATCTAAATTTAATCCATTGACCATTATTAAGTTTATTGTACAATAAAAGAATCGTATTTCTTTTTTTTTAGTTGTTTGTTCGAACAGAAAATAGTTTTTATATAGCTATTTCATTGAGCTAATCAGTTCAATAACTTTTTTTGTATCAAAACACAAAAAAAATTGCACTTATAAAGATAAATAAATAGAAAAGTGGACTAAATCTAGTCATACTAGCTTCTTCTTCTGCTAGGAAGAGTAATCAGTAACTTTTAAGCCCTTAAGGCTTGAACTGATTAACTCAATGTCATAGCTATATAAATAGTATTTCTTATTGTACATATTAATATTTGAAATTTTGTATAAATATATAAAATAAAAAAGGTAATACCCAAAACGGTTACCGACTAAGCAATTTTCGACGTTGTCTACAACGATTCTAGATTGATTAAATCTGTTATCTGAAAACTAGTTTTGGCTGCAGGAAGCATATAAAAAACTATTTTATTAATATTATTATTTATTTTTTTATATATTAATTTACAGATGAAGAACTTATCCGTTGGGGATGGCCTGAAGATGTGTGGTTTCATGTGGATAATTACTCTTCTGCTCACGTTTATCTACGACTAAAAATGGTACATATGGCTTAAAATAAGGAAAAGTATTTCAGTTAGTTCTTACCACTTAAATCTCATTATATGATGTACACTTTGCAAATTATTTGATTTTGGGTTGTACTTTGAGGTGCGGTTATTTAATTTTATTTATTTAAAAATTTGAATCAGCATAACAAGATTAAAATCTTATATAACTATACCAGTTTCATGTACACAATATTGTTTAGGCTACATTAAACTTACAAAAATGCTTAATTCATACAAAGTTTCAAAGATAGATAAATAAAAATAACTGGGAACAAGTAAATTGTTTAAAATTTTTTTTAAAAATGTTAAATCTAAACTAGTAACTTTTATTTCAACAATGAAAAGTGCAGAGTTAGTTGGTTCTTAAATTGCACAGTTGTTACGCGCGGCATATGACATGGAAAAAAGAAAACACTCGCAAAAAAAACTTTCGGTATCGACCACCGAAGTTAGTCCCGGCTAGGGCGCGGTTTCCCTACGCCGCTTGTGTGCGTATGCATAGAAATAAATCAATCAAATTTTAAATTAAAAATTTGATAAAAAAAACTTTCTCTAACGGGGAGCAGAAAAACCCCAGGTCCCTTATCTTAAATTTTCCCGAATGGCATCACGGTCACCTACCCCGACATTTCCCCCTTATCCCAATTCCTAGAAACTATTGACCAAATTCATCTCAAACCATGCAGTCGGAGTGACTTCAAATTGCGGAATTGGTTGCCGATTAAATATGTTGTTTTTCAAAGTAATTAAGGAAATATACCGTTCGCCGATTTGATTGAAAATTAATTTTTACAAAGTTTTGCCCATTTAAGTTTTAGTGTCAGAGCTGTAAAAGTCGTTGAAAATTGTTTCAAAATAGTCGCATTTTCATCCAAATCAAAATAATTAACTTATGTCTTTTGATTCTAATAGAACTTCTGATTCTCTGTCAGAGTCTTTAAGAAATTTTGAAAACTGTTGAAAATTGGCGGAGTTATGGCGCTCTTAATGAAAAAAAAAACAATGCTGATTTTCTCAAAAACCCCAATATATTTTTCGCTTAAAATTTTACTGTGGATTTGTATTAATATGATAAAGAAATGACATGAGTTTAATGCCTGTTAACCCACATTTGAGGTCAGGAGATTTTTTTCCCCAAAATGAAAATGTCAATTTTTTTTTTCATCATTGCCAAGCCACTCTACGGTACTATTTTCAAAGCAAATAACAACAGCAACATTCCAAATTACTTTCTGCAAGTCCTGCTTGCATTCTGGATACTTTTTTTCACCGTTATTTTCGTAATAACATTTTATTACGGGAAATATATAAAAACATTGTACGCAAATATAGCTATTTCACTGACTGTACTTCTGTGGTTTTTGAATGTTTTGTTTGCTTGACTTTGCCAGCGAAAATGCTATATTTGCGTACAATGTTTTTATATATTTCCCATGATAAAACGTTATTTCGAAAAAAACGGTGAAAAAAAAGTACGCAGAATGCAAGCAAGATTTGCAGAAAGTAAAAGTAGTTTGGAATGTTGCTGTTGTTATTTGCTTTGAAAATAGTACCGTAGAGTGGCTTGGCAATGATGAAAAAAAAAATTGACATTTTCATTTTGGGGAAAAAAATCTACTGACCTCAAATGTGGGTTAACAGGCATTAAACTCATGTCATTTCTTTATCATATTAATACAAATCCACAATAAAATCTTACGCGAAAAAAATATTGGGGTATATTGTTTTAATAATATTGTTTTTTTTTCATAAAACTCTCTATAACTCCGCCAATTTTCAAAATTCCTCAAAGATTCTCACAGAATCAGAATTTATATTAGAATCAAAAGACAAGAGTTAATTATTTTGATTTGGATGAAAATGCGACTATTTTGAAACAATTTTCAACGATTTTTCAAGCTCTGACACTAAAACTTTAAATGGGCATAACTTTGATAAAATTAATTTTCAATCAAATCGGGGAACGGTATATTTCCTAAATTACTTTGACAAACAACATATTTAATCGGCAACCAATTCCGCAATTTGAAGTCACTCCGACTGCATGGTTTGAGATGGATTTGGTCTATTCATCATTTTTTTTTGGTTTTAATTAAAAATAAGTAATTTTTTCTAAAATCATTTTAATTTTTAATTTCAAAATTGTTGTTTCTTTCTGTTTTTTTTTTGTTTGTTTGTAATTTTTTTTGCTATACATCTATTTTACTCAGTATTAAATTAATAGGTATAAGTTTTCTTTCTTAACACGGCGTCTACACGAGCTATAATTTATGCCATATCATATGTTCATGTTATACTTTTTTATCCTATCAAAATTTGAAGTGGGCAAATTATGTTAAGATATTTCATTACTGAAAATTATGTCGCCCAGGCAATTGCCTTAAAATTTTTGAATTGAATTTGACGTTGTAATGCATGAACATAGTCATGACGATGGTAAGACATGAACATAGTCATGAATTATGGCTAGACGTGTAGACGCCGTGTAAAGATATTTCGTTAATTGTTTGATCAAACTTCTTTGCTGGGTGAATTTCATATACAGCTATGGATATATAAATGGCACATTTTTTTATATTTTCTTTCTAATACTACAGTATCTTAAATATTATTAACAAACAACAAGAGTTTGGTTTTTTGCAAAGATATATCCTTCATATTTAATAATAATACGAACTTCAGCTATAATCCATTAACAAAAAAAAAAAAATTATCAAAATGTAAAAAAATTGATGAAATGAGCGGGACACATAAATGGCACAATCTGGAGAAAAAGAGAAAATATCGTGTTCAAATTGCATTTGTTGACTTTTTGGTATGCAAAAACATTTAGATCATTGAGATCTTGTGCTGTAGACTTTGTTTTTGATGATAGCTTTACACGTGCGACCCACACTCTCCACAATTTTTCGCGTTTTGTTTTGGGTATGACATACTAATCTTTCTGTGCGGTAGACCAAATATCGTCCATATTTGTATAATTTTTTTTTACGATTTCAACCTTGACTTCGTTCTACAGGTTCTCTATTGAAATTAAGTCAGGGCTCCGTGCTGGCCAGTCCAAAACGCCGATCTTTTCCGCACAAAACCAATTATTCCCTACTTTGGAGGAGTATTTAGTGTCATTATATGGCAAGAATGTCCACTTAATTGGCATGGAATGAATTGCATGTGGTTCCATATGGTTAAGGTTAAAATCGTATCCATCCGTACCAAGGTTGAAATCGTAAAAAAAAATTATACAAATATGGACGATATTTGGTCTACCGCACAGAAAGATTAGTATGTCATATCCAAAACAAACGCGAAAAATTGTGGAGAGTGTGGGTCGCACGTGTAAAGCTATCATCAAAAACAAAGTCTACAGCACAAGATCTCAATGATCTAAATGTTTTTTCATACCAAAAAGTCAACAAATGCAATTTGAACACGATATTTTCTCTTTTTCTCCAGATTGTGCCATTTATGTGTCCCGCTCATTTCATTAGTTTTTTTACATTTTGATAATTTTTTTTTTGTTAATATTATTATTAAATATGAAGGATATATCTTTGCAAAAACCAAACACTTGTTGTTTGTTAATAATATTTACGATACTGTAGCATTAGAAAGAAAATATAAAAAAATGTGCCATTTATATATCCACAGCTGTATATTAAGGGTAATTAGAGGCTTTAAATATTTAAGACAAACAGCAATAAAATTATGTATATAAATCAAGTATATGCATAATTCTGGAAATGTGAGCTGCCCAAAAACTATTTATGTATTAACTTAAGTCTAAATTTCATTTCAAACGTTAATTTTTTTTTTATGAAGGTTACGTTTTAAAAAAGATCAAAATGATATTCATGAGAATATATGAAAATCTCCAACATATCTATATAATTCTTTTTTACTTAAATTATAAATTATATTTCAAAAAAATTTTTTTTTCTTTGTGTTATAACTAGAATAATTAATATAAAGCAGATTAATAGCACTTAAAAATACTTAGCTGGTTATTGTCGACGACGACTGGCTGCTGTCGTTGATGACGTAGCTGAAATTGTTGTTGATGTTGATTTATTTTGTTATTATTAGGGATGTATGTTTTATTTGAAGTCATTTTGTTGTTTTGTTGAAATTTTGTGATTTTATGTTTTTGTTTCTTTAGTTTTATTGTCTTTAGTTTAAGGTAAACTTATGTCGTTTTATAAATGTTTTTTTTTGTTGGTGGTTGTTGCAAATGTCATTTTTACGCACCGTTTATTAAACTTTTTATTTCTGTTGTTTTTTGTGTTGCTTTAAATAAGCCTCTTTCTTTTTTTTTTTGCACATGCTTGCAACTTTTTGCACAAAATATGTTTTATTCCTCAACTTTTAACATTTATATTAATTTAAATCACACAGTTCACCAAATGAATATTAAATAGTAACGGCGACGACTGAAATTTCTCGTTATGCTGCATGTTTCATTTTCACCTTTCTCTTTCGAATTTTCATGTTTTTTTATTTGATCGAATTTATTATTTCACTAAATTTTAATTTTCGATATATAATTAATAGTTTCCAGTTTGATTTTTTTATATCAATTTGCGCACGGTTCCGAGCCCAGCCGCAAGATTAACTTTTTCTTGCTCCTTCACCTTGTAAATTTTTCCGCAGACTTACTACTCGCCTGATGCCGCTTGCCAGCCGTCCGTCCGCTACCAACGCTACACATATGTACATTTGACCGTACCACCTTACAGGCAAAAAAAAAAAAAAGTTCACCGTACACCAGCAAATCCGAAGCATTTTGGCAAGGAAATTTCGGAAAAAAAAATTTTTTTTTTGGCCGAAAATAGAGGTCGCGCATTTTAGTTTTTCATCGTATCTTCGACATTTACAGTCCGATCTTAAAGTATGATATATCAATGTTTTTGTCTTTAGTAGACCAACTTTTTGACTAATGATCCTTAATATCAAGTACCCCGTTCTTGAACTTACCCACCAGATCTCAGTTCCTACCATCCTAATGTACCACCCTAATATCTAAAAACTAAAGCTTGCAAAAAAACATTAAATTTTTCCAACGGAAGTATTTCGATTACTCCATTAGAACTATTTTTAAAAATGTTTTTAAAGTTTTTTACCGAACGTAGAGGTCGTCATATCTTCGGTATTTCGAGTCAGTAGTACTAAAATGATCCCTAATCGAATGAAAGTTGAAATAATACCGTTACTACTCACTTACTTTATTATATTATTGCTACTATATTAATTTTACTTGTAAGATACATATTAGTTATAAATGCGTCTATATTTTATTCCGCTTAAATTATAAAATTTAATTGAATGTTTTGTTATCAATGATAACGGACCCAAATCCAGGCCCGGATTTGGAAATTTGCCTCCCCCACCTCTTCAAAACTTCTTCAATAGTGGAATAAGTTTGGTACGAAAAGTTCTTATTTATTATTTTATTACAGTCAGTAGCCTTATAATCATGAAGTATGTAAGTATATGACCTATGTTATTCTACAATTACCATTATGTATGCGATAGGTTTTTGTGGAAAAATTATTGCTTATTGATTTAAATTTTTACGTTTTGGTTTTCGGATGGCAGAGTCATTGATGTCATCACAATCTGAAGACATGAGCAAATCTGACTCTATAGTGAACAAAGCAAGTGTAGACAACAGTAGACCTTAGAGAAAAGTAGTTTGATAAATAAATTAAAGGTTTAACATACATACATAAGTTTTCCCATTATAAAAGCTCCATGTTTTATTTAAATGATAAGAAGAGCGAATGAAATTGTACCATATGGTGAGCTTCTTCGAGATGCTGGGCAACAGCTCCAATACACTTTATTTGATTTTACTTTAAATTTTTTAATTCATGTTGTAGATCTGGACCTTTGGACCAAAAAAAAAAAAAATTTGTCTCCTCGAGACAAAAACATGTTTTAAGATCCGACTCTAAATACCGAAGATATGACGAAAAATTTAATAAGGGGACCCCTACGTTTGGTAAAAAGCTTTGAAAATATTTTTAAAAGTAGTTCTAATGGAATAATCGAAATACTTCAGTTGGAAAAATTTTATGATTTTTTGCAAGCTTTAGTTTTTTTCGTTAGATATTAGGGTGGTACATTAGAATGGTAGGAACTGAGATCTGGTGGGTAAGTTCAAGAACGGGGTACTTGATGTCAAGGATCATTGGATCAAAAAGTTGGTCTACTCAAGACAAAAACATTGATGTATCATACTTTAAGATCGGACAGTAAATGTCGAATAAATATCCCTTTTAACCTGTTTGACATTTCTTTTGTTTGACAGGTTTGATACATATAAGATTTGAAGGAAAAATTCTTATTAGAATTCATTTATGGATACAGGGTGTTTACATTTGTTTTTCTTTGCGTTCATTTAAGTGGGAATACTTGGAAATAGCGCGCAATACATATTGCGTTTTCGTAGGTTTTCAAAAGAAATCCGTAACACAGTATTATTAATATTCTTTAAATGCGAAGGAAGTGCGTTCCAAAGACGCACAGAAAAAATTGCCTTTCAGATGTCAGGCATGAATGACGCATTGGAAGTAACGATTTAATCCGACTTGATCGAGAGAAAATTAATCTTTCATACAGATAAGTTGGCTCCATAAAATTTATAATTTTGTGCAGGAAAACAAGTTTACGAAATTTTAACAGATTTTCAAATGTCATACCATATAGCTTCCTTGCAAATCCTGATACCCGATCACTGCGTTGCAAGTGGAATACGTACCTTACGACACGACATTTAATTTTTGTTTGCAAGAATAATCGCAATTCGCAAAAATTTCGCAGCCGTAAAGCAAAGTGGGAACAAGATACGTTTTAGCTAAGAGGATTCTGATACTCAGCGGAGTAAAATATTGGGTTGTCCATAATACGCGCAGTATGCCATAGACCCTCCCGCTAGCAATGTCAATGTGATTGATCCATGTAAAAGTTCGATTAAATGTGACACATAAATTTTTTACAAATCTTCTAATCTACAGTATCTACTTATTGAATTACGGACGATGGAAAAATTTTGGAAATTTTTATTTAGTATCGAGCAAAATTAAAACCACGGAAATTTTTAATTATTTTTTTATTGAAACATGTATTGGGAGTGTTAACCAATATTATAAAACCTAAATTTGGTATCTACTAAAGCGCTGCAGAATACATTCTATTCTATGCTGAACAATATTTCACAGTATTGCTTATCGCCTTACAGCTGTGGATATATAAATGGCACATTTTTTTATATTTTCTTTGTTATGCTACAGTATCGTAAATAATATTAACAAACAACAAGTGTTTTAGTACGGGAGGCAGCGTTGCATTTCAGGTGGCGATTTCCTCCCGCTTAATTTTGTTTTTAATTGATAGTTCTGATATGGCTGATAATCGAAACAAGCGTCAGTCGCCAGGCTAGTGGTGGAGCTGGTTGTGAGAAAATGCGCATCCTGTAAAAAAACAATGTCCAAAACCCATTTCAATTCACTTGAAAATTTGCACAATTAATGTTAAGATGATCATAATAATAAAAATAATAGTCAGCTGCGTGTATAATGGGGGATTATACGGGTCAATCCGAGAAAGCTAGAAATTGTCTTTCGAAATTTTCAAAAATTTTGGTGTTTTTTCCAGGGGGACCCTCAAAAGGGTGGCAGATAGGGGGTAGGTATCTTCGGGAAAAATATTAGAAAAAAAATATAATAGGACCTGGTGATACATATGAACCCTCTACGGGTCACTCCGGGGGAGCTATGAACTATTTTTCGAAATTTTTTGTGTTTTTGTAGGGGGACCTCCAAAAGGGTGGCAGATGAGGGTAGGTATCTTCGGTAAAATATTAAAAAAGAAAATATAATAGGACCTGGTGATACATATGAACCCTCTACGGGTCACTCCGGGGGAGCTATAAACTATTTTTCGAAATTTTTTGTGTTTTTGTAGGGAGACTCCCAAAAGGGTGGCAGATAGGGGGTAGGTGTGTCGAAAAAAAGTTTGGGAGAGTAAAAGCAATAGAAAATGGACTAACATTTCACCCCTCCAGAGGCGTCTGAGAAGAGGGGGGAGTAAATTTCATAATTTCACAAGAATGTAATTTTTGCAGGGGAGACCCCCTAAGGGGTGGTGATAGGGAGTAAGTATGTTCAGAAAAAATGTTAGAAGAGAAAAAATAATAGGACCTTGTCATACATTTGATCCCTCTACGAGGTAGCTTCGGGGAGATATTAATGATTTTCGATAGATTAAGGACCATTTTCCACTTTTCAAAACGGTAGCGGGTCCATCAAATGTTTTCTGAAATGGACCAAATTTTACGTGGTTCTTATTGGCATCAATACGAAACTTTTGGTGCCCGGGGAGCGAATGCATTTTCTTGGCTTGGTGTAGGCCCGCATATAAAAATCAATGACCAATTGGACAAGTTCCAATGTTGGGCACATTGACAAACCATATGGAACCATATGCACTCCATTTCATGCCAATTAAGTGGAAATTTTTGCTGTATAATGGCACTAAACACTCCTCCAAAGTAGTAAATAATGGGTTTTGTGCGGAAAAGATCGCTGTTTTGGATTTTCCAGCTCGAAGCCCTAACTTAAATCCAATAGAAAACCTGTAGAACGTGGTCAACTTTTTTTTAAAAAACCGTAATCATTTTGGAAAATTTTTTATTTTACAAACATTTTTACTAATACATAAAAAAGCATATTTTATGCCCTTTCAAATGGTACGCTATTCTGAGTTGGTTTTTCATGGCCAACCAGATTTTTTAAGGATGGAAAAGTAACGAGCTCTAGAAATTTACTTGAAATATTGGATCGCTTAATTTTTTATAAAAATTTGTATTTTTTTTTTTGAAAAATACCACCGCAAACAAATATGTTATTGTTCTAATTGTTTTTATTGTTGATACTGTTGCTGTCGTTATTCTTTTTGTTGTTGTTGGAGTTCTTGCTTTTGTTTTTTCAACAAATCTCAAAATTTCAAGTGAATTTCTAAAGCTCGTTAATTTTCCATCCTTAAAAAATCTGGTTGGCCATGAAAAACCAACTCAGAATAGCATACCATTTAAAAGGGTATAAAATGCGCTTAATAAAAATGTTTGTAAAATAAAAATTTTTTCAAAAAAATAACGGTTTTTTAAAAAAATGTTGACCTGAAATTTAGATAAATTGTCATATTTTGAAAACTTTCAAAAACTATAGTTCATTAAATTATCTTTCATATGACATCCATATTTTGAAAGTCGATTCAGGGGTTCCCAAATTATGACGATTTCATTAAAAGCTATATCCCCGACTTCCGATGGCTATATCTCAGAAACTAGATGCGCCACCCAACTTTTGATTCCGTACTCGTGTTCAGTATTGAAAGCCGACCACTGTATAAAAATTATGTAAGCAATATTTAAAAAACTGTATTCATTTTTTTGAATACTAACTTTTGTCCCTATTATTTTTTCCAGCCAAAGGACATTCAATGGCGGTTCCATGGAAAATGAGTGCGCATTCATACTTGAATATTATTGCTAAAATATTGCTAAATTAAGTCCTGTTAGATAACGTTACTTTACAGTCAATTCCATTAAAAACAGATTTTAGCAGAAAAAATTATGCAATAATAAATAAATTGATGCGTTTGTCCCAATTATTTTTTCCAACACTGTAGAACGGTACAGTGTTACCATCAGGTGCCTTTGGGATTAAAACCTTTCTAGAAATTTTTGTTACTTTGTATGAATTTTATGTACAAAATTTTCAAAATTAGAATACGAAAAAAGCACTTATGTTAGTAATCATATCCAAGTTGAATTATCTCCATGAACATGTGTTGTTATTTTGATAAGAATAATTTTTTTTTTGTATTCTTTAATTTGTATATTAATTTGAGTAATTAAATAAATTCAAAATACCTTGTCAAATGGTTCCTTATTTTCTTAAACCTCCATTTTTCATAATTATTTCCAATTTATTTTTAGTGCAATTTTCCTAGTATTACATAAACTTTGCATAACATATCAAAGTTGTTCCATTGTGGCTCTACACCCAATTGATCATCCCCTCATGTTTCTAATAACACCCACATAGAATTATTTTAAAAGAAGTCCCTTGCAGCCCTAATCGTTTTTTAACTGTGACACTGTTCATAAAAAAGCATACACACATAAATGTATTATTACTCTTCTTTATATGTACTTTCTTGTTGCTCAATATTGCCACAACGGAATTTAAGAATCACAATATTGACAATGCTGTTTACTATTGTGTTGTTCTTCGTTTCATTGACATAAAATGTTGCTGTTCGTTTTTTGTCGGATATGCGAGAGCATCAAGACTTTATTCGTTTGATGCTGCAAAAGTAATGACAACACTCGATCAGTCAATTGAATTAGAGTCATAACAATGTTTGCGCTTCAAGATGTCATTTGCAGCCCTTTACAATTTCTATGTGAATGTGGCAGCTGCCAAAGTAGTATGTATCAAAATAATATTGTGTTTGAAATTTGATATAATTGATCATTTGTGCACTTTTTTCTTTAGGGTTTTATTTTTTGTATGTGTTATGATTCTTAACATGTTCAGAACTCAAGGTAAAGAAAAGTCACTTGATAATTTCTTCAAAACTACACCACTATGCTACCAAAATAGCCATTTTGTAAGCAAGAACCATTATTTTTGAAAAACCAACTCTATGGGTAAAATAAAAAATATTTCTGATGCTCAAAGATCACGGGTGGCTGATGAAAAAGGTCAAGCTACACCGTAATATCTAAAATTATTGAAATATCGAAGTCCTCTGTGGTAAACATCGCTAAAAGTGAATATGTCTACTGTTTTTTAAATGTTCCCCCAAATAATCTTCAAAATTGTCTAAGAAAACAAAAAAAACTTCACAAACTGACCAAAGAATTGTGCAGAAAACGAATTACATCAACGCAATCAGTACTGAACGACCTCAACGAAGCTGGAGTCGACATTTCGCTCAATACATTGTGACGCCGATTTTAAAAAAATGGCTTGATGTGCCGACGTCCTACAAAAAAGCTAAAACTTACAAATGCTATGTGCAAGTGGAGGCTGTATTGGGCTCAGATTCCTCGTAAGACTCCCAATGACTACTGGAATATAGTGACTTACTTTAATTCAGTTAAATTCAGTGACGTCAATGTAAAATTCTCAGAAATTTTCTTTTCAATAATTTCTTATGTTTTTATTTTTTTAAAGGTCATTTTTAGTGATGAGTGCCTGCTGGAATCAGTATCCCAAAGGATCAGATTTGCTGGCAGAAGGCCTCAAGAGAGATCTCAGCCAGCAGTCTAGTTTCAACTAATAAAAAACCCACCGTCTGTTATGATTTGGAGCCGCATAACCTCCGAAGGATCAAGGCCGATATAGTTTTTTAATAAAACAATAAGCTCCGAACAGTACATTAACATTTTGAAAAATGTTTTGTTGCCCTCCTACATCGAGACATTAGGTCATTCCAAGGATAAATACACAATCATACAAGATGGAGCGCCTTGCCATACGTCCAGAGCCAGTATGAATGCCCGGAACTCTTTAAATTTAGAAGTTTTACCATAGTTGGGCAATTCGCAGGACTAAAATGCAATTAAGAACTGCTGATCTTATTGAAAATCACTGGTGTACAAGCGACGCAATAACAACGTGGCTCAATTCAAAGTGATGTGCGGAATAATGACCCATCTTTAAAGGAAATGACAATTAATTGTATATAAAGTATGCCGAGCAGAATAAATAAAGTGCTTAAATCCAGGGGCCCTAGGCAAATTACTCGAATTCGAATAAACTCCACTCTGCAACCCGACTTTCGTTTTTATATTTTGCCCTTTTCGGAAATGAGAAAATTTCCGATCTAAGCAACTCGAACGGAACTGCCAAAGTTTATTTTTCGGATTTTTGTTCGATAGCAATTTGCCGCGAGGATGTAAGTTTTTAATTAAATTTTTAAATAAAATCAATAATGTGAAATAATCATAGGCATAAAAATATGAACACCAATTCGAAATTTTGGTGGATTTTTTTAAGGAGCACTCGGATTTGGCTAAAGGCCAACTAAAGACACCAGCGGCAAGAGTTTGCGCCACCAACCTGTGGACGCGCTTGACAGACGATCTCAATGCAGCGGGACCACCATTGCGTGATGCTTCTGGGTGGAAAAAGGTAGGCCTTTGTGATATTTCGATTGTTTGCAGCATAATAAGAAATATACAGTCATGATCATATAAATAGCACACATTTTCTTAAGTTTAAAAAAGTTAATTTTATTGGCAGGAACTTATTTTTTTCAGAACTATGGATATACATAAATTTAACTTAATGTATTACCAATTCAGCTAGCAAAAAAAATTGAAATCAAAATTAAAAAATTTTGAAATATTTAATCAAAATGGCTGACATAGCCATTATGAGATGTTCATATAAATAGCACAAATACTAAAATTTGGAAATTTTTTTATTTTCAATGTTGACATCTAAAAAAATCTGCACGTAAATGATTAAGTATAATTAATATTTTGTACTAAGTCCCTTATTTTGCATGAACGCTTCGCATCTTCGGCTCAAGCTCTCCACAAGCCTTTGCGACCTCTCCTTAGGAATGAACACCAAGTTTCTTGAGCTGCAGTCCACAAATCGTCAAAATTTTTGATATTTTGATTCCATAGTTTTGCCTCTACCATAATTCCAAAGATATTCTTTGGAATTATGGTCGAGACTTTGAACTGGCCAGTCCAAAACACTTATTTTCTCTCGTTGAAGCCAGGGTTTCATGATATTGGCCATTATCAGATGATCATATAAATAGCACAAATACTAAAATTTGGAAATTTTTTTATTTTCAATGTTGAAATCTAAAAAAATCTGCACGTAAATGATTAAGTATAATTAATATTTTGTACTAAGTCCCTTATTTTGCATGAACGCCATTATTAGCCATATGTTTCGGGTCATTATCATGCATGAAGTTGGCATAGAATGCAGAATATGGGCTTGCCGTGTCACAGAACTTAATAGGAAGACGACTCAATGCAGCAAATCTGTATGTACGTATTGCTAGGAAAAAGTCGCTCTTGTCAAAAAAAAGCACGTGATGAAGCGTTTGTTCTTTGCCAATGAACATTGGTGCTGTTTTCCTGGTAAACCTTGGGTTCACGGTTTGACTTTTCGGCCGACTAGCAAATGTCTTTCCATCTATCCGCAGTTGATTTATCTTTGTCTCATCAGTCCAAAGTATATTTTTCCAAAACTGGACATATTTTTTCCGATGTTCCTTGGCAAAGAACAAATGCTTCACTACGTGCTTTTTTTTGACAGGAGCGACTTTTTTCTAGCAATACGCACATACAGATTTAATGCATTGAGCCGTCTTCCTATTAAGTTCTGTGACACGGTAAGCTCATATTCTGCATTCTATGCCAACTTCATGCATGATAATGACCCGAAACATATGGCTAATAATGGCGTTCATGCAAAATAAGGGACTTAGTACAAAATATTAATTATACTTAATCATTTACGTGCAGATTTTTTTAGATTTCAACATTGAAAATAAAAAAATTTCCAAATTTTAGTATTTGTGCTATTTATATGATCATCTGATAATGGCTATGTCAGCCATTTTGATTAAATAATTCAAAATTTTTTAATTTTGATTTCAATTTTTTTTGCTAGCTGAATTGCTAATACATTAAGTTAAATTTATGTATATCCATAGTTCTGAAAAAAATAAGTTCCTGCCAATAAAATTAACTTTTTTAAACTTAAGAAAATGTGTGCTATTTATATGATCATGGCTGTATAATTTGTAGGTTTGGGCGGACTATAAAAATCATATCAAGGCAAAGAAAAGAAAAAATAAAGTTGGCATTTCTGGCACTGGTGGTGGACCTTCAAAGCACTGTCTACTCAGTCCATTGGAGGAGGAGGTCAGCCAGTTACTCTCCATAGACGAAGCTGTCAACGGCATGGACGGTACAGTAGACTTCGGGTTAGTTGAGGAAACTGGCCATGAAGTAAACTTGCCTTTGATAGCAGAAGAAAATGCAATATTGAATGTATCTGCAGCAAGCACTACCAGAACGCCGTTTCGAAGGCATTTTGTTAATGCAAAAAATGGGAAAGAGAATCTCTTGGAAAAACAGGTAGAAAACCAAGTAAAATACCACGAGAACTCTATAAAAATTTTGGTGGACGTTAATTCAAGTATGCAAAGTTTATCTCGATACTCACGAAAAAATATGAGCTGGAAGAGAAAAAATTTAAGCTGGCGGAAAAAATACAAGCTCGCCAGAGAAGAATTTGAGTATAAAAAAAGACAGTGAAAAACGTGTTTAAAAACGATACTTTAAAAGTTATGTTATTCTTAGCGAGTGATTAATTTACCTGAATTTAATTTTTAGTTGATCTCATTTTTATCTTTTTTGATATTATGTTACTTATAAGATATTTTTAGCCACATATTTAATCCAATAAATAAATGAAATGATTTAATGAAAATAAAATTTTTTTATTTATAAATTACAAACACCTCGCTAGCATATTATTTCGTATTTCATTCCGAATATTTTTTGCAATATTTGTTAAATTTGCGTTTTCAATATAGTCGCTATTGAAAGTAGAAGATATTTCTTCTTCTTCTATTGGGACATCCGCTGGTTGTTCGACGTTATAAATCATGAAAATATGCAATGCACAGTATAAATTTTCGATGCTTTTTCTGGAGCATAATGCAGTTCCCTGGCAGATAAGAGGCAACGGAATCTTCCTTTTAGTAATCCGAAAACGCGCTCGAACAAACACCTTGCTTTTGAAAACTTTTGATTGAAAATGGATTCAGGAGAGTTTTCGGAAGCATTTCTTTATGGAATTAAAATCCATGATTCCAATGGATATCCTTGAAGATAATAATATGCCACTGATTTAATTTTTCATAAAATCGAATTAAAAACCATCTTACCTAGGATCCATGTTCCTTTGACGCCGTTTTCATATTGCTCCCTTAAATACCGTCTTTCCGCACACAGACTCCACACATGTGAGTCGTGACATGCACCGCCAAACCGACCATTGACCGCCTTGATATTCATTTTGTGATCACAAATCTAAAATCATTCGCATTAGTTTATGGGAAACAAAAATATTGTAGAATAAGGGAGCAACTTACAACCATAGCATTTATACTATGTTTTAACTTCCTGTTGAAGTACAAATGCTCGTTTCTGACTGGCCTTATCACTTGAATGTGATTGCCATCTACCACTCCAATTTCTCCTGGTACGCCGGACATTTCATAGAAGTACCTTTTAATTTAAAAAATATTTTTAGTATAATGCAATGAAAAATTCGAAAATAAAGTATTACATTGCCTTTTCGCTTCTCTTTTCTCTATCGCAGACATTTTAAAATTGATATGCTTTGGACAAAGCACTACATACTTCAAACAAGCAGGTGGACATAGTCTGTTGTCCCATTCCTACATTGCGGTTCTGCCCAATTCGGTGTTCGTATCCACTTTGTGCTAAAAATTTTAATGCCGCAGATAGCTTCACTATGGGAGAAATTGCTGTGCATATATGGGGTACTTTTAGCTCATGCTCTATGCTATTTAACACGTAAATAAATGATTCCTTGTTCAACCGGAAATTCTGTACGAAACTAAAAATATGTTTTGTTAAAAACTTACAAAAACACTGCGTATGCACATTATTTTATTACCTTTTGTGATTGAGTCCCAAAACATTAGATAGATCTCTAATCAATCTGCGCTGATCTCTTTCATCTTCCATATCATCGTCCATCCACAATGCAACCGAATCCATTTTTAAAAATATTTCCTTTTTCTTTAAATTAAATTCAATTCAATTGTTTTGCTTACACTTTTTGACATTTTGAAACAGTGATGCATACTTTTTTCAAAAAATAAATGGATGCCGTTCGAAAGAGTTATAAAGCACGAATTTGCGTTCGAATCGAATTTGGCTTTCGAATAGTATTGACTTTCGAATCGAATTACAGAGTAGGCCCCCAGGGGTGGAATCACGAAACATAAATTTTTTTTTGAAAACTCTATAAAAATATCCAGAATATATGATACAAAAAAAAGCAAAAAATAAAATTCATGGTATTTATTTTATTTGAGGAGCACTGAGAATTTTTTAATATTTTTTCACCGTCCGTAATTCAATGAGTAGATACTGTATGTAACAGTTGGTTAAAGTTAATCTTGGCACAGTAGTGGTATCGATTGTTCTTTTTGATATCAGCAGACATTTAGATTTCTTAGGATTCAAACATAACCCATTTCTGAAGCCCCAATTGCTAATGTTATCGAGGACATTATTTAAATTTGTGAAACAACTACTAATTTCATTACGACCGCAGCTTGCATTTAGCTGCACATCATCAGCATACATGTGGACTTAACAATTATTAAATACATCTGGAAGATCATTTATGTACAGCGAAAATAAGAGAGGACCAAGAATAGTCTTGGGGGACCCCTATATAGATTGGAAGAAAACCAGAAGTTACGCTGTTTGTATAGACTGCTTGAAACCCGAATGAAAGACATGAGGCTATGAGGTTAACGGCTATATTAGTAAAATTGAACATTTTAGCAAGTTTAATCTATAGAATTGAGTGATCAACAGTATCAAACAGTATTCATAACTCCGGTTGTGTTAAAGCTATAAAATTGAAATTAATTTCATTGTAAAGGTAAAAATAGCTGCGTTTTATTCGCCATCCTATGCTAGATATCTTTAGCTAGCAACGATAATTGTATAGAAAAACAAAAACAAAATCGTAGACTTAGCGACTAAAATTATAGTTGCTAAGTATACAAGCAAGTTTCTTAAATGCCAGTGCTACCCAGTGAATTTGTATTTTGTCTATTGTGATTTTGTATTTTGACAATTTTGTCAATTATGAAGTTTGAAATTAAAAAAAAATATTGAATTTTACAAAAAAAAAACTTGAATTTAACGGAAAACATTCATGTTCTTATTCTTTTTTTAAATTCAATTCAATTAATTTTTCAAATCAGTAAAACCACATTTGTGTAAACACCAGTATAACCTGTCAAGGCACAACCATTTCCCCAGGACAATGCCAGCCAATTAATTTTTCAAAACAGCAAAAACACAAATAAATGACATATATGACGTAGCCAGTGCTACCCAGTCAGCTCTAAGGCAACTTAGCAACTTGTCGTTTTATTCGTACATAGATAGCGACTTGGCCAATAAAACGCACCTAATATGAACTTAAATAAAAAAATAATTTTTTAAAAAATTATTAACAAATTAATATTAGGAACAATTTAAATGTTTAAATCAATTTTAAACTATTGCTCCCACCCTGTATCAAATTTTTAATGTCAGAATCGTGTCTAACGTCAGTTTCCAAGCCAAAAATCGCAAAAATCTCAAAATTTAAGAGAAATAATAGTTTGCCCATTAAAAAAAAAATACGTTTTCGATAGGAAATTTGACGTAGAATGCGATGGTCATATTAAAAATTTGATACAGGGTGGGGGAAATTCTTAAAAATCAATTTAAACAATTTAATTGTTTATAACAATATTAATTTGTTAATAATTTTTAAAAAAAATATTTGTTAAAGATAATTTTCTTAGCTTTAAAATGACAATAAATTCAATTCTCTAGCTTTAACAGAACCGGAGTTATGAATTTTTGAAAGTGAGCTTCCAAGCCAAAAATCACGAAAATCTCAAAATTTGAATTCGCTCTATTTTGAAAAAAAAAATTTTTTTTTTGAAATCCTCGAATATGTATCTCTTCTTTTTCGATACAGAACCCATAAAAAAATTTTCAGCCAAATCAAAAATGCGTCGTCCGAAAAGTGTTCGGTTGGTAAAAGACCGTCCCATATGTATCGCCAGTCCATATTATCAAATCCATGCTTCAGGTCAACATCATTTATATTTTTGAAATCTCGATAGCTTAAAGTCAATGGAGAAGAACTGACTTGAAAGTCAAATGTAATAAATATGGCATCATGCTTAGAAAAAATAGGTATTGACATTTGGTCACCCAATAATACTTTAGAAAGACCATTTACAAAAAATAAATCCAGAAGAGTATTTGCAGTTTTTGTGAAATGCGTAGGTGTAGTTGTATAGACCGGAACTAGACCAAAGGTCTGCATACCAGAAATTAGGCAAATTTCTTTCAATAGGTTACTGCTAAAATCACCAGCTATGATGATATCAGAAAACGGTATTGTAATACATAGTTTGTAATGAATCCAAGAAAGGTATAAAGTCGACAATGCGATTTGGTCTGTACACGCTTCCGACAAGTAACTTATGAGTTCCACAATTAATAGTAACAAAAACATATTCAATGTTTTCATCAGGAACAGATTTACAATGTATTTTGCACCCTAGAGCATCACGAACGAAAATTGCGAAATCCTATAAGCACGGAAAATTTTAAATCCATTTAATTTTAACAACTCATCCTGCATACTTGTATGAAACCAAGTTTTTGTCACACAAACCACATCGACCCCCGAACCTTCAAAAATATAGCGAAACTCGTCAATTTTGTGCACTGACATTTCAAATATTTATGCCGCTACAGAGGATGCGCATTAAAATATGTGCATTGTCTTTGGAACGAACTTAATCATCGCTTAGTGAAGTCAATGTCATATTTAAAAGATTGTGCAATTAGTTTTTAATAATAATAATAGAGTTTAGCTACTACAGCTATTAGCTTTCTTAGCAATTTAGCTTGAAGCTTTAAAACCAAGTAAAAAGCTTACATATTAAGGAAAATGAAAAAATTATACATGCAATGAAATTTGTTATATTTTTATAATTTTTTCTTAGCTTTATCACACTTTCTCAACATACCCACCCAGATCATATGTATATAAACATACAATTGCATGAATTCAATTGCATGAATTTATCAACATGGTCCAAGGCATAAATGTTAGAAAAAATTTACCCATCATGCTGTGGGGCTCGGACAACACAAACATAAAGACCAACAACCATTAAGCTACAAAATTAACTATAGTTATTTTTCAATCTAAGCTTGAGTTGACCTTTTGACAAGCTAATATCATATACATCGCAATTATTAATAAGAGTAGTCATGCGATTAAAAGGAGCAGTAGCCATATAATTAGTTCTACTAAAAGGTTGGTAAAATAATTGATTAGAGTTACGATTACTCCTGCGATTAGTGTTTAAGTGAATATAATTAAGAAGCTCTGGTGCAGCAAGAGACCTAGTTACAAGTTGATACAGATAAAGTATATCCGCAATATTTCTGCGCGTTCTTAAAGATTGCATATGTAGTAACTGCAAACGATCCTCATAAGGAGGAAGGTTTAAAGAGTCAATCCAATCCAATCCAGTTTGACCAACTGTCGTAGCAACAGCGAAATGAGAAAGTAGCGTCGCGTATTTGCTCCGCAATAAAAATTGTTTTTTAATTATTATGAGTGACTGTTTGAATAAAAAATTTTGGTTAAGAGTTGAAATGAACATTCACTTTATAAATTTATGGTGTTTTTTGATCTAGTCACTGAAGTTTTTAACATAAAGGAATAAAATCAATAAAAACTAATAAACTTTTACATATATATATGTGAATTTGTCCATCTTGAGACATTTTAATAATCATGCCAAACTTAAACGAAGAACAAGTGCGAAAGTTACGCTCTGCTGGTAATACAACTCCAGTGCAAACAATGACACTCTATACTATGCACTATAGGTCAAATAGCACATTTTGCTGGCAAAAACTAATAACGGCTATATTATCATGGCGATCAACTGGAAATGTATATTTTATGTTTACTCTAGACTAAAGGTAGAATTCTCAAAAAAAATCTTAACCCTTGTACTACCGGGTCAAAAATGGCACGCACTACTTTTTTTTCAAATCTCATAATTATTAAAACCAGAGAAGAAGTAAACAGAAGGAACTAAACCCTCTATAATATCCTTTGAATGAATGAGAATTTTGCGTCAGGTTTTTAATTTTTTACCAATATTTCGCTTCTAAGCCTATTAATGTTTTGCTGTTGGAAAACAGGCAACTTCCTGTGGCTTTTTACCCACTTTTCGTATTTTTCGTAAACTCTAATGCAAAAATTATGCGCAATCTGCCGCAAATACCTTAGATTAGTAGCATCCTGAGTATTTTCAATAAATAATTTAAAACGGCCTCTTCTTTTTGCAACCAGACTTCGAATAAATCGGAATTACGGGAGAATAAGTTACCTGAGAAAAATATTCATTTAAAAAAAACGCAAAAAATCGCAACTTGAAATTGACGAATTAAACTCAAAATTCTTCACTTTACACATTTCTGATTGTCTAAACTCGGCCAAATTCAGCCAAGATTTTAAATGCTTGTCCAAAATCAATTTTTAAGAAAAAAACTTTAATTATAGTTTAGGTTAGAAGTATTAGTTCTTTTCACCAACAAAAAACTTTTTTAACAAAATCTTTCTCTTAGACCAGGGGTCGGCAACCTGCGGCTCGCGAGCCACATGTGGCTCTTTGGATGCGAAGCTGCGGCTCTTTAGTTCCATACGCAAATATTATTTATTTTATAATAAAAAACATCAAGTGACAAAAATGTACTAGAGATTTTGACGAGCGTACACACCATCAAATTGTTTGTCAAACAAGCAGAAAATCAAAATATTTTGTTTTCCATCAAACAATTTGACCAATAATTTGATGAGCATTCTTTTCTTCAAATTCTCATATATTTTTTGTCGGTCAAATTGTTTGACAAACAATTTGATGGTGTGTACACCTCTTATAGTCAATCAGTACGCGAGAGAGTGAGACAAACAGTGTTCGTGTGTAAATTATTTATTTTAATAGCTAAATTAGTTTTCTGTCTCAATAAAAAAAACTATAATCTAAAAAATCTAATAACTAAATTATAAGAGAAAAATTTATTTTATTGAGGTAAGTATTTTATTTGGAAAATATCGTTGTAAAATGTTTTTTGATAAATTATATATCATTATGCCCAGCTTCTCGTAAAAAATTTTTTATTACAGCTTTGCTGCAAACATGGCAAAAAATAAGAGAAGAACTGAAGAAGAGCATCGAGAATTCAATCGGGATTGGACGGAGTCGTTTGCTTTCATATGCAACTCAGATGGCCTTCCGACTTGTCTCATTTGCCACGAAAAACTCGCACACAATAAAAAATCAAATTTAGAGAGACACTTCGCTACAAAACATACTCAGTTTGCTAGTAAATATCCAGCAGGGGAAGATCGAAAAAAAGCTGTCGACGAGCTCCAAAAACAAAAACAGCAATCAAGTTCCATGTTAAGTAACTGGACGCAATCTACAAGTAATGTTAATCTGGCAAGCTTCGCGATATCACTAGAAATTGCAAAAAGAAGCAAACCATTCACAGATGGTGAGTATGTCAAAGATTGCTTCATACGTGCATCTGAAGAACTGTTTCGTGATTTCCAAAACAAATCAGAAATCATAAAGAAAATCAAAGATTTGTCACTATCCGCTAAAACAGTCCAAGATAGAATAGCTAAAATGTCTTCAAATGTAACATACTTGCAGGTGAAAGACATTCAACTGGCTTCAGCTTTATCACTTGCTATAGATGAGTCTTGCGACATAAAAGACACGGCACAAGTTGCCCTTTTTGTCAGGTATATGTCATCGCAAGGTCGAAAAGAAGAACTTATAGGATTGCTACCGCTCTCGGGACAAACTAGAGGGGAAGATATAGCGAATTTTGTACAAAAATGCCTCGAAGATAATAAGATCGATTTAAATAAAATCGTTTCAATAGCAACTGATGGAGCCAGAAGTATGACAGGAAAAAATAAAGGGACAACAACGATTCTTCAGAGCAAAATAAACCACGAAATTCTTACGTTTCACTGCATAATACACCAAGAAGCGCTTTGTGCCCAAACATTTCCGGCCGAAATAGTTGAGGTAATGAATTTGGTTATCAAGATTGTTAACAGCATCTTGTCAAAAGCACTCTACCATCGTCAGTTTAAAGAACTTTTAAACGAAATGGAGAATCAGTATTCCGACCTCCTTCTTCACAATAAAGTGCGATGGCTTTCCAGGTGTTGAAACGTTTTGCTTTGTGCTTGAATGAAATAAATATATTCCTCAATAAAAAAAGCATTAATCATCCTGAATTAGAGAACGGTAAATGGTTGCAAAAATTTTACTTTATGGTGGATATCACGGCGAAATTAAATGAGCTGAATCTAAAACTGCAAGGAAAGGGAAATCCAGCATTTGTTTTGGTAGAAGAATTGGTTTGTTTTGAAGAAAAATTAATTATTTTTACTGAAGATATTCAGAGCGGTAAATTACTTCATTTTCAATTTCTAAAGCAATATCGCGATAAAACCAGTGCAAATGTTGACACGAATTACTTCAGCACAGTTATAAAAAAAATTAAAGATGAATTTGCTGACAGATTTCAGCAATTCAAAACCAACAAAACCACTCTATCATTCATAGTTAATCCTCTCAACACAAATAGTAACGAAATCCACACTGAGCTATTTAGAGTTGATACTGGATCTCTAGAAATGCAATTGATCGATTTAAAAAGTAAGGCTTTGTGGAGTGGAAAATTTACAGAGTTGAAAAGCAAGTTAGAAGAGTTGGAGGTCCAGAAATGTACGTACATAACGCAGCAAAAGTGGAAAGCTTTAAAAGATATGCCGCGAGTTGAGTCACTTATATTCGACGCATGGAATAGTCTTCCAAAATGCTACAGTGAGGTGAAGAAGTTGGCATTTGGAGTGCTGACTATCTTCGGATCGACATATTCGTGCGAGCAAGCGTTCTCTTGCATGAATATAATTAAAAGTAAAGTAAGAAGCCAAATAACAAATGAGAATTTAGAGTCGTGTTTGAAACTTAAAACAACAAGTTATGAGCCAAATTTATCCAAACTTTCTGAAACCATGCAAAGCCAACGCTCCCATTGAATTTGTTTGCTCAAATGTATGTTATTGTTTTTTTATTTTTAAGTACAATAAAATAAATAGATATTTTTCTTCTGAATAAATAGATTAGTTTTTTTATCAAAAAACTTTATTTAAGCTATTAGTACTATTTATTGTTGACAAGAAGAATTTTTGTGGCTCTTTAAAAACTTTGAAATTTGAATATTGTAATTTTTGGCTCTTCAGACTCAAAAGGTTGCCGACCCCTGTCTTAGACTATTAAGCACTTACTATCATTTTGCTTTTCCATATTTTATTGAAATTAATGCTTTTTTTAATTATTTAAAACAACTTAAAAATTCGACAACAATCACTGCGTATACTTCGTTCAACACGTTTTTCGCAAACTATGCCTTTGATCACCTGCTAAGCAGTCGCCGTTTCTTTTTTAGAAAAACAAAACTTACCGTTATATGATCTGATGTTTTGTTTATCAAATACCATCAACAAAAAATGTATTCTTGGAAGTGCGAAAAAATACTTTTTGCCACAAAAATAAATCAAATTACCTATAGTGCTATGGGAGAAGTTCGAAGCGAGAATAAATACACTTGAAAAAAAAAAATACTGATTCGGTAGCATCGCATATCTCACAAGAATTAAAGGCTGTGCAGGAAAGTTTTTCTAAACGCTTGGCTGAAATAGAAAATGATTTTGATAATAAAATCAAACCATTGGAAGGAAAAGCTAACCATAGCCAACAAAATCATGCTTCATGCTCGTAGAGCTGATACATGTACGCAAAAATTAAGATATACCAAAAGAAAATCGACCATAAAATGACAACGTTAGAAGCGATTGAATAAGGGAATCCAACGCCACATTTTCTGAATATATTAATTTTTTCGACAATTTGTTGAGAACAATCGATACAAAAAAATTTTTTGTATCGAAAATGTGGCGACGACGACGACGATTCTCTCATTCAATCGCTTCTAACGTTGTCATTTTATAGTCGATTTTCTTTTGGTAATCTTAATTTTTGCGTAAATGTATCAGCTCTACGAGCATGAAGCATAATTATTTTTGTTTATTTTATTTCTATTTTTCCGTGGCCATAGAATCAAATGCAAAATTTGATTTTTTTTAAAATCTGGCCTGTTTTCATCGATACCTTGTGCACCGCTTACTCAATTATACATATTTATTTGTCATTTTAATACCTTTAATTTGGTGCTAAGCACGATGAAATTGGACATTTATAGCTGAAGATATGAATTTTAAAGTGAAAGAAGGTCGAAAAAATGAAAAAACCACAGTATCTCGAAAACTGTGCCATTAAAAAAATTTTTATTTTTATTTCCGAACTCAGCGGGAAAAACTACATAAGAAAAGTAACTTCTTATCAATGGAACATTTTGAGTGTAAACTAGTGTTACACTTATGTTAGAATGTAATTTTTGCATGTTGACAGGGGTAACTACATATGTGGAAAAAAAACTTGGGGATGAAAAATTTATGTGGGTCGGTGATACAAAGAATTTCGCTTAGGGCACGCTGGAAGCGGTGGAAAGGTAAGAGTAGTCAGCCAAATTCCGTATGAAGTTCAATTTTGTATGGGGAACCCCTTAAGGGGTTGAGATAGGGGGTTAGTATTTTCTGAAGAAATGTTGGGAAGAATTAATTAGGGGGGTTTGGGCATATACTTCAATCTTCTAGGGGCACCCTGGTAGCATTAGGAACGTTGGGAGTAAATTTCATAAAAGCATCGCTTTTGTATGGAAACCTCCCAAAGGGGTGGAGAGAGGGGATAAGTATGTTTGAAAAAAATGTTGGGCATGAAAAATAATGAGGGTCGGTCATACGACCTACTGCTCTATGGGCTACTCCTTAGCAGCTATGGGCTGATTTGTCTGAAAATCTCGAAAATTGTGTAACTTTGACCTTGATGAGACGCCATTTAGCCTTTTCCAATCCACTTAATTTTTTGACTCACGCATTTTTTATCAAACCTCACAAAAAAAAGTTCCCAGCGTATCGAAATCGAAAAATCCTGCACTATACCATAGCTAATGGCCATGCAATATTCAAAGTTTCGAAAATGTTGCGACGTAACAAAGAAGTACATTCCGTTTTCACACTTTCGTCTTCATCAGAGCCAACATATGTGGATAGCGTGGAATCTGTCAATAGAGTTTGCTCTCCTTTTGCTATTGGGGGAAATAATACCGTCGGTGAGAACGCTGCTGAAGCTGTCATTTAGTATGCATGTTGAGGGCTTCTAACTTGTTTTTATTACACTAGCCGACACCAAAAATGTTCCATGATATTTCTTAATTTTTTATGATGTAATGAGGTCCCCTAAGTTCAAAAAAAATTTTAGATAGATTTTTCTCACGGTTAGTGTTTTTTTAAAAATTTTTTTAGTGTATTGATGATGTCAAGAACAAAGAGGATAATCCCATCGCGGATGATGTGGAAAAAATTTCGATCTGTGACGTTTCAATCGGTTCTAATGACAATGAACTGGCAACACCTGGTCCATCAAGAACATCGAACCGGTGAAGGATGCGCTCAGCTTCGAAATACTAAATTGCATATGGATTAAGCCTACTGGGGATACAACGATAAAAAAAACGCGCCGCTTACTCTACCTCAAGGTGGTGTGGAAAAAAGTGTTTTGGCCAAAACGCGTGTGGAAGTACACTTTAAAATGAGTCGGAAAGGAGATATTGTCAAAAAACTAATTTTTGGTGTCATTTTTCCAATATGGCCGCGCACAGTGTAAGACTTTCATATAAGCTGCGGCCAAAACTATAAGGAGTTGTCGTAGAGTAATGAAATTCGTCATGGACTGTTTTTTTGTAAAGATTAAGAAATCTTGTGAAAATGAATAAAATCGGTTCATAATCAAGCATAGCTCCCATACAAAAAAAAAAATTTAAAAAAAAAAAATTTTTTTTTAGAAAATTTCACAAGTAGGTTTCTTCTTTAAAAATAAGGCTGAAAAAAATGTGGTCAAGTTTTTACATTCTTTAAAAGGAAATAAAAAAACATTTAAAACCAGTTAACAGCTTTCACGTACTTTTGTTATTTTTTTTGAAAAATATACATATATACGGGGGTTTCTGGGGTCGTTGAAATTAAAGTCAAGATGGCGGATCGAATATGGCGGAAACTCAATACCCTAATCCACCATATTGGGTCCGCCATCTTGAATTTGAATTTTAAATTTCTGACCTTGGACTCGTAATCAGCTTCCCCAGAAAACCCCGCATTTAAATTTTTGACCTTGGATTCGTAATCAGCTTCTCTAATTCTTCAAATTTTGTACTAATCGGTTGATTTTTAAACAATACGTCCGCCATATTGAATCCGCCACTTTGAATTTGAAAATATTTGAAATATAGCCTCAGATTCGTAATGAGCGATCCTAAAAACCCCTGTAAAACAAATTTGGTACAAATCGATTGATTTTTAAAAAATACGTCCGCCATCTTGATTTTGTAAATTCTGACTTCGGATTCGTGATCAGTGACCCCCAAGACCCTTGTATACCGAATTTGGTGCAAATCCGTTGACTTTCAAAAATTCGGCCACCATATTGGATTTTTGACCGCCATATTGGATCCGCCATGACGAATTCTGTCTACCAATTTTAGCCAAAAAACGATCCGATCACGATCACGATTCGAATTTTCCCTGGCTGATGTACAAAATTTGAAGTTCTTAAACTTAACATATAAAATCTGTATGGATTTTAAATAGAATTTACCATATTTATGTGGTCACATAGTATGGGCGGCAGGCGTGGTTTTCGTTTGAATTTGATACAACTAAAAGTGAGAGTGCACAATTAAAATCAAATTATATGTGCAAAATTTTAAGTCATTCAATTCATTTTTGTAGAATTAAAAGCAATTTAACCGTTTTTATGTGTTCATTTAAGGCAATTTTCTTGAAAAAAGTGCTATAAGTAATTATTGAATTTTGTACATATAACGCAAAAGTGCAAGTCTATTCTTTTGTCACCTATTTGTATTGAACGTATAATCACTATACGGAAGTTTAAGCAAAATTGAAGACTATGTTTTTTTGCTAATCACACTTAAAGTTAGGAAACATTTCCAGTTTTACTCACTTTACTATATATCAAGAACATCGAAACATGTTTTTAAATGCACAACTGCTTTCAAACTATTGAACGGAATTAAGCAAACTTTACAGATTTGGAAAAAGCTTTTTTCATAATTTTAAAAAATATATAACATGACCTGCATCAGTGGAAAAAAAATATCCGAAAATACTCACCAAACATTCGCACAATTCAGTCCATTTGCATATTTCGGTTTTAGACAATTTTCTGCGAAAAAGTGGTGTAGGATATTATTGAATTTCATACATATAACGCAAAAGTGCAAATCTATATTTTTGTCATCTATTTATATTGAATTTATTATTATTATACAGAAGTTTAAGCAAAATCGAAGACTATGCTTTTTTGTTTCCCTCTGCTAAACTTTGTCAATTTTTCCAAATTTCTTTTTCTTAAGGAAGTTTTCTTGTATATAACCTTGAAGCCAAACTAATTCTTCAATGTTCTCAAAAATGCTATTTTTGGAAAAGAAAAACTTAAAATTTTTCAAAAATGTGTATATGTTTGTAAATTGACTGAATAGTTTTGGAGATAATAACAGCTAAACTTGAGATATTGAATTGCATAAGACTTAAATTGTAAATTTTTAGAATAAAACTTCAAGTTTCCGTGCATGCTGTTCATTCAAATTCCCACATATTTCCAAAATGCTTATAGATTGCTCTTAATTGAAGATTTTTTTGTCGATCGATGTATTAGTTTTTAAGAAATTTGGAATTTTTTTTTTCTTTCCTTATGGCCGCTAATGTTACACTGTGCGGTGCGAGCAGCAAAAATACGAGATAGCAAAATTGATATTCGGAAAGAGCACATCGAAATCTGTAAAATTACCCATTTTCAAAACTCCCGGAAAACTTTCCAGGTAACCTCGTTTTTTAACCAAATGACTGTACCAATCAGGGATGTTATGAAGTTTCGGATTCGGTTACGGATACGGATATTTAAATATTTTTGTATCGGTTTCGGATACTGATAAGGATATAATCTTATTTCGGTCCCGCAACCTTTACGTGAAAATTTTTTCTCACACTGCTTGCACGTTGCTAAATCACTATAAATTTCAGTGAAATATTTCCAATCCTTGCTCGTTTTAGGTTTCACACCAATTATACGAAATAATTGGATACGAATAAGGCATCTATCTTAACACTTTTAGATCACTCGAAGGCGTTCGATTCAATTCAATTTTTCAGAAACAGCAATAGATCTCTTAAAATCATATCTTACAGACAGGATGCAAGCAGTAAGTGTAGAAGGTTTCATTTCTGATTTCCTGCCAGTGCCTAAAGGCGTTCCTCAAGGGTCTGTGTTAGGGCCTTTGATTTTTGTAATCTATGTCAATGTCCTACCAAATGTTGTGAAATCCACTTATATGCGGATGACGTTCAGCTCTACTTAGCTAGTGAACTCAAATGCCTTGATACCTGCGTTGCTGAGCTCAACGAGGACTTAAGCCGCATTCAGATTTGGGCAGAAACAAATTACCTTACCCTAAATCCCAGCAAATCAAAAAGTTTACTGATTTGCAAAAGATCTCTTGACCATGATATTTTGCCTTAAATATCGCTTAACGGTTCTGAACTTCAGCTCGTACGTAACGCTAATAATCTTGGTATAGTTTTCAATAAAACGCTAATTTGGAACGATCATATGGGACGGTCTTTTACAAACCGAACACTTTTCGGACGATTTGGCTGAAATTTTTTTTATGGGTTCTGTATCGAAAAAGAAGAGATACATATTCGAGGATTTTGAAAAAAAAAATTTTTTTTCAAAATAGAGCGATTTCGATTTCGTGATTTTTGGCTGGAAGCTCACTTTCAAAAATTCATAACTCCGGTTCTGTTAAAGCTAGAAAATTGATTTAATGTCATTTTAAAGCCAAGAAAATTATCTTTAAACAAAAAATTTTTTTAAAAATTAATAACAAATTAATATTGTTATAAACAATTAAATGATTTAAATTGATTTTTAAGAATTTCCCCCACCCTGTATCAAATTTTTAATATGACCATCACATTCTACGTCAAATTTCCTATCGATAACGTATTTTTTTTTAATGGACAAACTATTATTTCTCTTAAATTTTGACAACTTTTCGATTTTTGACTTGGAGACTTTCACTTTCAAAAATTCATAACTCCGGTTGTGTTAAAGCTATAAAATTGAAATTAATTTCATGGTAAAGGTAAAAATATGAAATTAAATAAAAAAATTACTAACAAATTAATATTGTTATAAACAATTTAAATGTTTAAATCAATTTTTAACAATTGATCCCGTCCTGTATCAAATTTTTAATGTCAGAATCGTGTTCTACGTCAAATTTCCTATTGAAAACGTTTTTTTTTAATGTGGAAACTATTGTTACTATTAGAAAAAAATTAATTTATGTAGTGCGGCACATCTTATCGGCGCACGGATTCTATTGCACGCCTCATTTTCTTGTTCCAGTTTCCCCATGAAAAAACCGTTTTATTAAAGATAATTTTCTTAGCTTTAAAATGACATTAAAATCAATTTTCTAGCTTTAACAGAACCGGAGTTATGAATTTTTGAAAGTGAGCTTCCAAGCCAAAAATCATAAGATTCTCAAAATTTTAATTCGGTCTATTTTGAAAAAAATTTTTTTTTTCAAAATCCTCGAATACGTATCTCTTCTTTTTCGTTACAGAACCCATAAAAAAATGTTCAGCCAAATCAAAAATGTGTCGGTCAATTTTTGTCAAAATTCGTTCGGTTTGTAAAAGACTGTCCCATATACTCAAAACTATCGGTAAGGTATATAGCATGCTACGGGCATTATGGGTTACGCAGTATTACACGCCATTTAAAATACGTCTATTGTTAGCGAAAAGTTACCTCATTCCAACATTGCTTTATGGCTGTGAATTGTTCGCCAACTGTGACAGTCATTGCAGACAAAAACTAAACGTTATCTTTAACAATATATCAAGGTATATTTATGGATTAAAGCGTTCAGATCGAATATCTGCCTATTCCAATAAAATTTTCGGTGTCTCTTTTGATGATTTATTGAATATTCGAACTCTGCTGCAGTTGCATAAAATTATTTTTACTAAAGAGCCGGAATATCTTTATTCGCGTCTCAAGTTTTCTCGTTCTGCTCGATCGAGACAAATTGTTCAGTTTGAACATAGGTTTATAGAGTCTAGTAAGATTCTATATATTTTTTTATTGTTATTTTATTTAAATTTAAGTTTTGATATTGTTTTAAATTTTATTTTTTTTAGATTTTATTTTGAATGAAAATTTATATTTTTGAATTGAATTTTAATTTTTTTTACATAAAAACAAAATTTTTAATTCTTAAAAATTTTACAGTAAATATTATAAGTTGTTTCTATGTATAGTGTTTATGTGTTGTTGTTTATGTGTGTTGGTATTAAGTCACTACATTACTCCCCCTTCTAAAAAAAAATTGTGTGTGTTGTTTGTGTATGACTTTATGACACGCTATGTTTGCGGTTTATTCATAGTTAAGTCTGTATTTTGATTATTATATTAAAGTTAACCAGATGTTAGATCGTGGTTTTATCGTACTTTACATAATAATCAAAATATTGTGTTGAAAAGAAAAATGTGTATGGAGTAATGTATGATCTTCTTGGTTGTGTGTGAGTGTGAGAAGAAATTGGTGTTATTGTTGTTGATTGGATTGGTGTGGGGTTTGGTGTATTAGGTGTGTTGGGTTTTTTTTTTTTTTTTTTTTTTTTTGAAGGCATTATATTATTGTTTGTTGATGTTTGTGAGGCATTTACTGTTTGTGAATAAAACTACGTTGCTGCTGTTGAAGAGCAAATTGTTGAATTTACTGGTGTTGTTGATTTTGTTCCGATTGATGTTGCTGTGGCACTAGTATGTTGGAAAACTGCTGTTGTTGCTTTTGACTGTTATGTGAAGTTATTGTTGATGTAACTAATGGCACCAGGACTGTGATCAATTGTATGGTACTGGCAGTCTCGCCGGAGGCAGCACTTGATATTATTTGCTGTATTGTATGCATTGTTGGAATTTTATGAGGAATTGTTATTGGGTTATTTCCTGCTTAATAGATGTAAGTATTTCTGCTGAAATTTTTGGATGCGGAACTCGGAGAGGCGGCATAACTGTATCTGGATGATTAATTTTTATGTGACGTTTATAATTTCCACGCTCAACAAATTCTTTGCTGCATATAGTTTGATTTTCGTTAAGTTCGACTGGTAGGATCGCCAGTATAGATTCTAGTAAGATTCTATATATTTTTTTATTGTAATTTTATTTAAATTTAAGTTTTGATATTCTTTTAAATTTTATTTTTTTAGATTTTATTTTGAATGAAAATTTATATTTTTGAATTGAATTTTAATTTTTTTTACATAAAAACAAAATTTTTAATTCTTAAAAATTTTACAGTAAATATTATAAGTTGTTTCTATGTATAGTGTTTATGTGTTGTTGTTTATGTGTGTTGGTATTAAGTCACTACAGGTTTATAATATCGGATCGATAATTTTATGTTCATGCAATTCATCTTTGGAATGCGTTACCAACACGATTACTTAATTTAAGTAACGCAAAACAGTTCGTTTTATATTTTCAAACATTTTTGCGAAGGAACTCACTAAAATATTTTTATTGTTTTTTTTTAGTATTAGCTTGCCCAAAACCTTTTATTTTATTATGTTTTGTAAAATTTTCATTGTATCATCTGTATTAGTTTAATAATTAGTTTTTTAGTTTTAATAATTATTTATCAAATTTAGTTTATTAAATATTACGTTGCTTTGACTTAAGCTTGTCAAATTCAGCATAGCTACATACATATATTATCTTGTAGCCTAAGGATATTCAAAAAATCAATAAATAAATAAAATAAAATTAAATATTAAACTGTAGTAAAGTAAACGCAGTCTTTACTTTTAATTTTGAAAGGAATACAAACGAAAACGCGAATTATGATTTTGATTTTACAAAATATGACATTTTATTGATTTACAAAATCGATTATTGGGTAAACTCAGAAGAGTTGTGCTGTAGCGAAATTGTTACAAATATGATTGCCACAGCTGTTTATATCTGGATATGATATTTATGATTTGATATATTATTTTCTTTTGAAGAGTTTTTTCTTTGTAATTAAAGAGCTAAATTAACGTGACCATATGATCCGCTTTTCGCGGAGCAAGTCCGCGTTTTTGATTTTCTGCTCCGCGCGTTCCGCGTTTTCATTGAAAATAGTAAGTCTCATTTTGCTAGGGTTTTCGGTGAGTTAGAACCTTTATTTTTTAGAAAATACAAAAAATAATACAAATAACTGGAGACCAAATCCATTTCAAACCAAACAGTCGGAGTGACTTCAAATGGCGGAATTGGTTGCCGATTAAATATGTTGTTTTTCAAAGTAATTAAGGGAACATATCATCCCTCGATTTGAGTGAAAAACCTTTTTTACGAAGTTATGCCCATTTAAAATTTTAGTGTCAGAGCTTGAAAAACCGCTGAAAATTGGTTCAAAATAGTCGCATTTTCATCAAAATCAAAATAATTAATTTTTGCCTTTTGATTTTAATAGAACTTCTGATCCTCTGTCAGAATCTTTAAAAACTTTTGAAAAATGTTGAAAATTGGCGGAGTTATAACGCTTTTTATGAAAAAAAAACAAGGTTGATTTTCTCAAAAACCCTAATTTTTTTACGCTTAATATTTTATTGTTTATTTGTATAAATATGAGAGAGAAATGACATGAGGTCAATGCTTGTTAAAACATATTTGAGGTCAGGAGATTTTTTTTTCCAAAATCGAAATGTCAATTTTTTGTTTTTCATCATTGCCAAGCCACTCTTCGGTACTATTTTCAAAGCAAATAACAAAAGCAGAATTCCAAATTATTTTTGCAATAACTTTTTATCATGGGAAAGATATGAAAACATTGTACGCATATTTAACTTTTTCGCTGACAAAGTCAAGCAAACAAAACATTCAAAGCCCACAGAAGCTATATAAAAATTAATTATTTTGACTTGCATGAAAATGCAATTATTTTGAAAAAACTTTCAGCGGCTTTTCAAGCTGTGACATTAAAACTTTAAATGGACATAACTTCGTAAAAAATTTCAATCAAATCGGGGGCTTAGATATGTTCCGTTAATTACTTTGAAAAACAACATATTTACCCAGCATCCAATTCCGCAATTTGAAGTCACTCCGACTGTATGGTGTGAAATGGATTTGGTTTGGAAATAGTCAATATATGATTTTCCTTAAAAATAAATGAAATATCTGATTTGCTACTGTTTTCGGGATTTGGAAGTGAGGACCTTTTCAGTACCTACATACAATTTTTTACAGTTAAAACAAAAGAATCTTAAAAAAAGTTTCATTAACTTTTTCCTGCTCCGCGTTTTGGTCAAAAATATCTGGTCACGTTAAGCTAAATTGATGTATATATATATTTTTAAAGTTATTTTTAATTGGATACTAATTTTAAAAAAATAAATTTTTTCAAATGTCAGATTTTATCTCGTAACCTGTATATTAAAACCAAAACTTTCCATTGGGAAGTTTATTACCTTTTTTTTTCAAAATTTATTCAAACAAAATCGGTTTATATTTGGATGATATATAGATTAAAAACTGAAAATACACTAAAAAAATTTTGAAAAAACTAACCGTGAGAAAAATCTGTGAAAAATTTTTTTGAACTTAGGGGACCTAATTACATGATAAAAAATTAAGAAAGTTCATGGAACAAAAAAAAAAAATTTCAAAATGTCGCTTTTGCTTTCAATAATAATTTTTGTATTTATTAGCAATTTTTCTGTTTACTTTTTTCATTTTTTTGTATTGCGTTGCTCTTAGTTTTGATAACGAATGCACATTCATATTTACACAAATGATCACACTTATGATTACTTTTGCAAAACACTGTTTATTTTTTTTATTTTTACAAATTAGTTATAATTTTAATTATTTTTTAATTTTTTTCCTTAAAAAGCTAGGTTTCTTTGAAATAGTGTCGATAACTCTAAGTTTAAGTGTTGTTCAAAGTTAATGCAAATCTTGACACTGTAAGATGCGTTCTAAACATTCTGTCCCGCTTTTTTAAGGGCTTTAAAGTTTGCCACCTGAACGCTTGCAGTGTGGAGGCTAAATATACTCTTTTATATCAGATGTTCAGTACGTCGGAAGTAGACGCTATAATGGTATCTGAATCCTGGTTGAATCACAAAATTTTGTCTCAGTTAGTAAATACCCCTGGTTTTAAACTGCTTAGAAATTATCGTGTTGATAGAATGGGGGGTGGTGTATGTATTTTTGTTAATCAATTTATAAAAACAAAAGTAGTTTGCGCTTCTAAAGACCCAAATCTGGTATTTTTAGGCGTAGAAGTTGACCTTAATAATATCATATTATACTATAATAATATAATATTATTTACATATTTGTAACTCTGCACAATGGGCTTATAGTGGATTCTGTGAGTCGGAAAAAAACTTGAAAAATACAAATATTTAAAGCAGCAACTAGACCACCTCCACCCCCCGTTTTCGAGGATGCTGAACACGATGGTGGTGTTGAAAATTCTTTCATATTTATCAATGGATCTACAGTAAGAGTACTCAAAAGGTAGTTTGCTGCAAAATACACCAACTTAGAGCTTCGGAAGCGACAAAAATTTTATTGATTACGGAGGCGACTTTTCACTGAAATATGCGTCGTGGATTTTAGAGAAGAAACGAAACACATTTTCCGGACAAATCGTCACATTACAAATGAAAACGACATGTCAAAAGTGAAAGTGAAATGTTAAACCTTTGAAAATATTCATAGCATAATAAGCAAAAACTGGCAGGTTACGTTAGCGACACTCTTTTTTTCTTATCGTTTTTACGAACTCTTGTCGTGTGGTAATAAGATTTGACTGTTTTAATGTCTGCATTGCCCACACGATTTTGTAGTATTATGTTCTGACACTTGCTCCTTGCAATGATGGTGACGCTCAACTTTGGTTCCACAGAAACACGGCATATTAGTCAGTGGTATTTTATTTATTAGTCGTTTCAACTTTTAAGTTTTTATTTCGAACTTAAATTTCAAATTAACCTTTTATTGTTATTTTTTATTTTTAGTATGATATTTAAGCTTTTTACAAATCTTAAAGTTTTTTAAGTTTTTTGTGCAAAGACCTAGCAACTCAGATGAGTGATAATTTATGGAAGAAACTATTGCGTGCTTCAGGTGATTTCACAGTCAATAAATTAGCCACCGCTGTTAGATTAGATTAGATTTTTATTCGTCCATTTTTTTTTTGATATAATAGTTTTACAAAAGATTTAATTCAAGAATTCACAATAGTATTTGTATAAAAAAAAAGAGTATGACATTTAATATAAAAATAAATAATATAGTTTAAAACGTCATTTTAAACATAATTTGAGAATATATAAAGTGCTGTGGGGTAACAACGTAATTTAATTTTTTAATTTTGGATATGCAATTCAAATTTGGATGTTTTTTTTTCAGAAATATGAGATAAAAAATAAAAATATAGATATTAGGAGAAAAAAAATTAACATATTCAATTAAAGTACATGAGTGGCAATTTCAGTTTGAAAATTATCATATAAGCAAAAAGAAACATATACATAAGTTCAATTATAGTGTAGGTCTCAGCAAAATCACGATTTCAAAATGGTTGAAACTTAAAAGAAAGGCTTTAACATTTTTTAAAAATGCGGATAAATTTCTTATAACACGAATACAATAAGGAAGGCTATTAAATAATTTACAAGCCACAAAGGTGTAGAATTTATGGAAATGAGTTGTCCGAGCAAACGGAATTTCGACAACAGAGCGAAAGTTATTACGCAAGCTATAATTGTCAGAGACGCGACTAAGCAAGTAACCAGATCTAAGGTAAAATATTTTTAAAGCTTTAAAATAATAAAGTTGTCTTATTGGAAGAATTCCTAGCAGGTTGAAAAATTCCATCGTATGTGCTCGACGATTTACATTATATCTTTTCCTAATCACGCACTGTTGAAGGATTAGAAGTGGTCGAACCCTATTGATTGAGGCACCATCCCAACAACTTATGCCATACTGAAGTTTTGATTGGCATATATCAAAGTAAAAATTTCTAAGGGTGGAATTAGAGCAAAGCTTACGTAAGCGATAGAAATACCTTATAGTGGAAAGCATGTACTGTTTTAAATGAAGGACATGCTCAGTCCAATTCAGTTGATGGTCAATGAGTACCCCAAGATACTTAAAACATTTTACTGTTTCAATTTTAGAGCAGCTAGCGCTTCACTTTATATTTTGGTTAAAGCAGATTTTGGAGTTATTAATGGAACATACTTGACTGTGCAAGCAGAACCGATTACAACAAGACGAGTGAAATATAATGTCAGTTAATGGTGATTGTTGTTCATAATGACATTAGTTTTGTTTTATTGCTAGTAATTAGCTTATGCCTAGCAAACCAGGTTCTCAGCACATGGAGGTCATGATTCATGCCAGTTACTAAATCAAGGGAACTAAACGCACTATAGGCGATGGAAAGATCATCTGCAAACGCAGTGACTTTACCCACAAATGGCATAGAAAAAATAGAATTCAAATATATTAAAAAAAATATATTAAAAGGTCCGAGGATGGATCCTTAATGTGTTGAGAGTTGCTAACACTAATAGCTACTTTTACTTTTTGTGTTCTGTCCGTTAGATATGATTTAAGCCAGCTATTTATCAACGCAAAGTGCAGCACAGCTCTTTTTATCATTTATTTCTTTATGTACAAAAGCAAAATTCCAGAAGTGCATCTTCCGTTGAAAGACCGGTTCAAATCCGAACTATATTATTATATCTTTTTTAACGCCTGTTTTGTGTAGTAGAATTGCACATTTCAAAGTATCAGGGAAAACGCTTGAAGTGATACTGTTGTTGAAAATGTGCTTTAAAACATCAACTATGTTCAATGATATATTTTTTAAAATGCCATTTGATATCCCATCACTTCCACAAGAGTTAGAATTATTTAGCGATCTAATTATTTTTAATGGTTCAGCGCCAGTAATTGGATTAAAAAAAAACTATTTTCAGAACTAATGTTATTTGTTAATTTGGTCATACATGTACATGTAGTTGCAGAAGTCTGACCAATTGTTGAAAAGAATAAGTTGAAACAGTTAGCTGCAGCCCCACTAACCACACTAATCCACTATATTAACGTCATATATTAACATAATGTAATTACCTCATTGCTCTCTATCGTTTTACGATTGGTAATGCTATTGATTATGTTCCATTTCTTTTTGATGTTGCTTTGAGCAGCATTTAGCCTATTGAAAAAATAACTATCCCGTCGCAATGTAATATCTTTTTGAATCTTTTTACATAATTTCTTAAAACGAGCACGAAGTCTGAAGTCGAAGTCGTGTGTTTATAACATTTAATGTGCAATTTATTTTTAAGGTTTATTTGCTTTATTTTTGCGCTCACCTCCAACCAAAAAGAAAGACTCATCGGTCAGTGCTGAGTCTAAAAAAAATAGTGAGAACGAAAAAAATAAAAAAAGTGGCTCTCCCGGTAAAACGGAGTGCGCGTCCCAATACCAATGTGTTGCCCTCCAACATTCAACCGATCGCTCTTGCGCAAAAGCATACACTCCAAGTACACACACACCAACATTTATTAAAAGGCACCCAAGAAACAGCTGCATCTAATCAAGCGGGTCCTCTCACTGCTACGTCACCATGGAGTGTACAATGCAGCTCTCATTTGATCCCCCAGCGGAAAAATATGTCAGCTATGACAAATTTAACTCCCCATCAGGAAAATTATGAGAAAACCGCAAGTATAAAGTTTCCAAAAATTTCTAATACTTCTAACCAAAAAAGAACCAATAACACCGATACTAACTCCAACAAGGTAGAAACTTCAGCAATCCAGACTGGAATGGAGCGCTATATTAATATCAAGCGAAAGCTAAGTCCATCAAAGGGTAATGCAAATAATTCAAGAAAGATGTATAAATCAAGTGAATGCGAGCAATCCTCTAACAACTCACTTGGCAAAAATCGTTATGCTTTGCTTGATATTGACCCATCCGTACTCAGTAACGACAACATAAGTAAATCAAGCAATAAAACACTTAAACCTCCCCCCATATACTTGCGTGAGCGCAGTTCTAATGTACTTGTTTGTAACTTGGTTTCACTTATTGGATAAGATGCCTTTCATATAATTCCTCTAACGAAAGGAAGGCAATGTTTCCGAAACCAAAATACAAATTTACACAGAACAAAATTATAGATCAATTACGACTTACCTTAATAAAAATAAAAAAGCTTCTACACCTACCAACTTAAAAGTAGCAAAGGTCTAAAAGTCAGAATAACGGGAATAGAACCCGACGTGGAACATAATGAAATAAAAGAAGCTCTTAGTCATGACAGATTTAATCCTAAATCAATTTTCAACATAAGGAACAAAAATAAAGTCCCACAGCCGCTTTTTCGTGTAGAACTTGAACCAGATGCCGAAAATTGCAAAAAAATTATGTACATCCTATTTATAATTTGCGCTACCTAATAAATCGCAGAATATCCGTTGAGGAACCCCATGAGCGAATGGGAGCTGTGCAGTGCACAAACTGCCAGGAGTTTGGCCACACCAAATTATATTGTACTCTTCGTACAATTTGTGTTGCTTGTGGCGACTTTCACTCTTCGTCCGCATGTTCTACCGACAAAAAAAAAGACGCTAATACAAAAAAATCCAATAACTGCGGCGGAAACCATACAGCTAACTACAGGGGGTGCCCAGTATACGCTGAATTAAAAACAAAATGCGCTTACGCAGGGAAATAGTTCGAAGTCCACTTACCCAAGTCATGCAGACTTTTACAAATAGCATTGTACCTACCAACTTGCCCAATATATCGGCCCAGACCTATACTAACGTGCTTAATTCTAGCCAGGATAAACCTGCAAATACCACAAGTAACTCTAAAAATTTCGAAACTATGCTTATGATGCTCACTCAATGCATGACTCAGTTCATGACAACTATGCAGACAATGATGCAGGAGATGATGAACAATCAAAATCAACTTATGAAAGCTTTGATTGGAAACAAATGAACACTCTTAAAATCTGTCATTGGAATGCGAACGGCGTAAGCCAACACACATTAGAAATTAAAAACTTTCTTTACAACAACGAAATTGATATTTTACTTATTTCGGAAACACATCTTACCCTCTTGCACAATTTTAAAATTGAAGGGTATAGATTCTACAAAACCTGTCACCCTGATGGCAAAGCGCGTGGAGGTACAGGTATACTCATTAAGACCCGTATAAAGCACTACGCATTTGAGCAGTATGAGAGGGACTACCTACAAGCTACTTCAATTTGCATAGAATGTTGGAACGACAAAGTAACAGTTTCAGCTGTATATTGTCCTCCAAGATATAAGATCACGACAACCCAGTTCGACCATTTTTTTAATACACTAGGATCAAAATTTATAGCTGCTGGTGATTATAATGCGAAGCATAATCACTGGGGCTCTCGACTTGTCAACCCAAAAGGCAAATCACTATGGCTATCATTAACCAATCGCCGCAATGGGCTTGATTATATATCCACTGGTCAGCCAACTATATGGACTTTGCAATTACAAAAGGAATTAATACGAGGAAAATTTCAGCAGATTCATGTTTTGACTTGAGCTCTGACCATTCCCCTGTAATTATGAATCTGCATAAATGTGTAGAGCTGCTGCAGTCACCCATTGAGCTTACAACAAATAAAACAAATTGGCTCAAATACAAAAAATATGTCAGTAGCCATCTTTCTGATAATGTAAGCCTTAAAGATTCCGAAGAGCTGGAATCGGCCATACAGCTATTTAACAGCATGCTAGTATCAGCTGCTCTTCATGCAACTCCTGTGTACTCAGTAGTAACCCATAAAAGGCAACGCCTCAACTCTTCTCACATAGAACGTTTAGTGATGGAAAAAAGACGACTCAGGCGTCAATGGCAAGAGGTTAGGTCACCCACATTTAAACAGAAACTACTACTAGCCAAAATTGAATTAAGAAAGGCCCTACGAGAAGAGTCTGAAAGAGGTATAGACACATATATTAAAAAGCTGAGCCCTTTACAGTCATCCAATTACTCCTTATGGAAGGCCATCAGAGGTATGAAAAAACCCACTGACTTAGATTTCCCTATAAGACTAAGCAATGGTGACTGGGCTAGAAGTAATGAAGAAAAAGGCCAAGCTTTTTCTCATCATCTTAAACATGTATTTCAGCCAAATCCAAAATATGACACATATTCTGTTGCGCTTCACAACTAAAGACGTTGAATCTTTAATACAAACGCAACTTAACAAGAAGAAAGCACCTGGTAATGACCTAATAACTGCTAATATGCTTATTGAATTACCTTGTTGTGCAGTCAGACATTTAACCATACTTTTCAATGGTATTACTCGATTGGGCCACTACCCAGAAGTGTGGAAGATGTCTCAAATCACAATGATTCCTAAACCTGGGAAAAATCCCACACAAGTTGCATCCTACCGGCTTGGCTGCCCACCACATCAAAACTCGTCGAAAAGCTGCTACTTTCGATAATTATGCCCCACGTAAACCAAATGAGCATAATACCCCAACATCAATTTGGCTTCCGCAAAAAACATGGAACTATCGAGCAAGTTCACAGGATAGTAGCACAAATTAGAAAGACATACGAAGATGAAAAATACTGCTCTGCCGTGTTCCTTGATGTAGCGCAAGCTTTTGAAAAGGTGTGGCACGAAGGACTTTTACACAAAATAAAAAAATTACTCCCTAAAAATACACACGCTATACTAGGGTCCTACCTTACAGGGCGAAAGTTCCGTGTAAAATGTAAAAATTGTTCTTGGCCCAATTCTTTACCTTTTATACACTTATGACTTGTCAACAAACAACTCTATGCTTACATCTACTTTTGCTGATGACACTGCAATTTTGTGTTGTCACGCAGACCCTAATAGTGCGTCACATACCCTCGATGAACATATGCGCCTAGTTGAAACATGGCTTTTAAACAGGCGAATAAATGTAAATGAGCAAAAAAGCACACATGTAACTTTTACACTTAATAAAAAGACTTACCCCACAGTTCACCTAAACAACACCGGAATACCTCAGAGCACTGAAGTTAAATACTTAGGTAAGCACCTCGATAGACGGCTTGCTTGGAAAGCTCATATTGATAAGAAAAAAATGCAAATGAAGTTTAAAGCATCAAGCATTAATTGGCTTTTACATAAACATTCAAAACTTAGCCTTGAATATAAAGTTCTTTTGTACAAAGCTATTATTATACCTATATGGTCATAGGGAATCCAACTGTGGGGCAACGGAAGCTTATCCAATATAGAACTATTGCAGACGTCTCAGTCAAAAATACTTCGAACTATTTCCGGCGCACCATGGTATGTCAAAAATATAAACATACACCAAGATCTTGGTATACCTTTTATTAAGCAGATACAGGAAGTCAAAAAGCAATCATATCAACTAAAACTGCAGCAACATCCAAACACTCTGTCTAGGAACCTACTCCTAACAACGAATTCATCTCGATTGAAGAGACAAGATTTACCACCTCTGTAGCCACTATGCACACGAATACTGGCAACTCCTTCAACAACTCAAGACTGAGTTTAATTTGAAAAAAAAAACAACATTTCTAAGCATCAGCGCTTGACTGGTTATAGTTAACAAACTAACAAACACATACATTACGTATAAATACTCCAACTCCGCCTGCTGAGTACATAAGTATCACTTGTTTTTGCATAAAAAATTTGATGGTATTACAAAATCTTTAATTTCATATGAATAAATCCATATTTCAATTCAATTCAATTTATTGGTTGAAAGGTTAAGAATATAATTCTTTTAAGTACAACAATTTGCTTATTTATATGTTATAATCAACAACTTAAATTAATTATATAAACTTAATTAAATGTAACAGTTATTTTAGTTATCAAAGACTTAAAGACAAGTGTGATTCAGAACCAAATAGAAACAGAGAAGAGCATAAGAAAGATAAAGAATTAAGAGTTCAAGAAAGATGTCGAAAAATAAGATGCTTGAAGCTTCTGCAGTTAGAAACACATTTTAAATGACGAGGCAAGGAATTCCACAGACGAATAGCACTAACGAAAAACAAACGAGATGAATTCAAGTATTTGAAAGGAGGAATTATTAGATTTAAACTTCTGGACGTTTGACAAAATTGCCATTTCTCAAACAGATAGAAGGGAGTTTTAGGGTATATTATTTTATGTAGAAATATTAGATTTCTTATGTCCAGATATTCAACAATATTACAGTTAAGGATGCTTTTCCTAAATGCTGAAACATGATCAAAAATCTGACACAAAAATTATATCAGGGAGTTTTTTGAAGGCTTCAAGATTACAAATTAGCACGTCGAAATTTTGCCGACGACTACGTACGTTTCGATGAACAATAAAAAAATCACTATCAGATATGAACGTACTACATTTATTAACTAGGTTGGTATTGGTAAGGCCGCTAGTAAGAACATTGTTAAAATACATTAAATAACAAGACTAATATAAGTTAGCTCTATATATTGACAGGACTTCAAACATTCTTACTGTATCCTTTTCAAACAAATTTTAGAGTTCCTAAACCACAGATATTTATACTGCTTATCCCAATTTAACCTGTTTTGCCTCCATGAATAACGCCTGGTTATATTTGAATAAGCAATCTTTAATATAAATGTTTCTTTTATTGCCTTTAACAAATAATTCAGTTGTTAATTTGTTTTTATGTGTTTTGTTAGCACTCATTATGCTTTTCTTAATTTCTGTAGAAGAGAGATGTACACGAATTCCTTCACGATGAGCCGTTCAGCTGTTAATGGTACTCCCAATGCATCCTCAAAATTTTTTTTAACACACTCAGTGGCATTCGTATCACTCAAATTTGGTACACCAGTAATCTCAATAACATTCTCTAACTCTTTCTGCTCTACCCAGTTTAATAGTTAAATAGGTTAAGCAACGGCTGTCACTTCGTGTGTTATTATTTTGGCGTAGTGTCAGTTTAGTTTATTTATTGTTTTATATTATTATATTCAATAAATTAATATAATTGAATATATTTGTAAATAAACACTCTTTACACTGCACTCGACGTTTATTCGACACAGAAAAATTTAGTTTTTTATACTGAAAAAATTTTCCGGTTCCGCACAGAATAATTTGTTTAATTATAAGAAATATTAGAGCACTGGTGAATGAAGTACTTTGCATTATTACAGTAAAATCAATATTCAAATTTATCAAATAATCGCATCCAAGCGTGAAAAATTGAGTTTAATATAAACTGCCGCTGCTAGCTATCTATAGCTGTCAACGGTAGTTGTATAGGAAAACAAAAACAAAATCGCAAATTTAGTGGGTAAAATATTTGTTGCTATGTATACATAGCAAGTTTCTTAAGCGACTAATTCCTGTAAGGATGCGCACTAGTTATCCCATCAATTTCAGTTGCAGAAGGTGTGCTCTGCGTCGTCTTTATCAGCGTCTCTCTATTTACAGAAAGGGTGCTTTGTTTTGTCCAAACGGTGTAGATATTTCTGGAAGTATCCATTGCCCGATAAAAACTGAGTGAGGTAATTATTTTCCTCGCCAAAGTCTCTCTCGAACCATCTTATGCAAGGGATCAGTCTTACTGTCCACCTGAGCCTGAATTCCGAGTTATCTGTCCTGCCATTTCGAGCGAGTTTCTTGCCTTGTGTCCTTAGCACTTATGATCAAGTTTCTTTTTTACTTCCCAAACAGTTTTGCGTTCATTGGCTAGCAGGTCAATAAAGATAACCAAGCTTATTAATAGCACAGCCACAGCGGTACGCACATGCAACTCAGAGCGTAGCAGTTCGTTGCACAGTAGCGTCTTTTGCCGACATTTCGCCTCCAGAGTGCCTTCCTATATCTCGCTGCCGTAGAGCAGTGTCCATTTTATTATCGCCATTAGGAGTTTCCGTTTACTTTGCCTTGGTCCACCGATGTTCGCCGTGAGCTTACTAAGCATGTCCGTTATCTTGGCTGCTTTTCTTGCCGCGTGTTGTAATTCAGCCCAAAATGTCAATTCTTACGCCGAGATACTTAACTACCTTCTTTATTATGATAATCATAAACGAGGAAATAATCACTCACATTATTCAGCCAGTCACCAAAGCACGGTAATTTACTGTATACGCAGATTAAACTGAAGACAACAGAAGAGCATGAGTTAAATTCAATAGCGGTATTAGCATAGAAACATACCTACTGACCAACAGAATATTAACAGAGGAATTCTAGCACGACACTGAAAGAGATTACGAGCGAAACAAAATAGACGTGTCCCGCATTTCCAAATTAATCAAGGTGTTGCATTCAATTGACTGAAAAACAATCTTCCAGACGATAAATATTTTGGTGTAGCTTTTGTTTTTGAATACATAAATTTGTTTTCCAAAATAATGATATTTAATTTAGAAAACTTAATATCGTTACAACTGCCAACTGACTGAAATATCCCCAATTTCGAATGACATTGGTATGTAATGCAATAATATGTAATCCACCTGTCTTGGTTCGTGCACAATAGAAAACTATTGACCAGATGACTATAGACTAAATCCATATCATATCGTCCGATGCCCATAACCTTGGGTTTTCCTAGAAACTTCGAACTGACGTAACAGTACTCTCCATACAAAACTATTTTATTCATTTTTGAAGTTTAGTTTGAGTAATTCTTCCAAAATTACAAAATTTCTCAAATGGCTTACCCGTAAAAGAAGCCCTGATCCGCTATAATTCTTGTAGACTTGCCAAAAGTAGTAACTATCTCCTCGAAAACTCATTTTTTACTGATCTCGATATACAAAATTTTGTAAATCCAAAAATGACAGACAATGGCGAAAGAAGTCGTTCATTAATGGTAGTTACGAAGGGCATACGATGGCGTGTTGTTAAATTGTGTCATGATAACGTCGGACGTCCATTCCGAAACCTACGAATTTTATCAAAAATTCTGTGAAATCATGTGTCGAAGCTATAGCCGAGAGCTAAAACAGAGAGACGGTCAATTATATGGTAGGGCTATACCTAAAACTCCCATCGACACATGGGACCTCGACGATTTGGGTCAATTCATTTAAAACCGAAAGAGTAACGAATAAGGAGAAATGACAGACAGCGAAAGCTAGTATTGCATGGAAGGTAAGGTTCGGTAAAAAGCATAAGACTCCAAAGCAATATCATGAAGGCTGTTGCTGGCGAGTCCTATATCCAAAACTGGTCAATCGCGCGAGCTTGAAGTGAGTTATCGAGATCCAAGCACTGTTGTTAGCAGCGATGAATAAAGGCCGGTCCCAAATCAATTTTTTGCATCAAAAATCGCTAGAGAGCGCAAATATTGCCGGAAATAAAGATTTTTTTTTAAATTAAAACTAACTAAAATACCAACAAATCGTCGGAGCCCGAGTTTTAAAAAAATATTTTCGTTTTATATTATTCTAAGCTGAAAGCCTACAACACAAATTTTTTTATAAATATTTATTAGTTCAAAAAATGGAGATCGCAATTTAATTTTTAAATTAAAGCTTACCTTGATTTCAACAACTCCTCGGAGCCGGATTTTAAAAAAAAGGTTCGTATTAAAATAAACGCCAAAAAAAAAAAATGTTTAACTTAAAATAATTAAAACCGTTCCTTTTAAAAATTCGGGCTCCGACGATTTCTTGTCATTTTAATTAGCCTTAAAGAAAAACAAAAAAATTTTCATTTCCGACAAGACTCGCACTCTCTAATGATTTTTGAACCATAAAACTCGATTTGGGACCAGTGTGCCGTGATGTCAACTCATCCCTGAAATTGATGATGACTTCAATGAAAACGATTATTGATTGAGAACTCGAGGCGAGTTTCAACGTTCACTCAACATTTAAAAATACAAACAAAATATCACAGGAAATCACAAGAGTCAGTGAGTGAAGTAACGCGAAGCTAAACAAATCGTAATTTATATGATCCAAGAAAAATTTGAATAATTAAAACACGTAAACATAAAATATTTTTTGTTTTAATCCTGACAATTGTTACTAATTATTTATATGTATTAAATAAATCGTTTGCTCTTCATGCAGAAAGGCATACTACAAAAACACATCCTGTCGTATCCTGTTAAACCATTCAAACTGGTATCATAGTGAAAATTTTGTGTGGAATATAAAAATTCAGATGTCTCTATTCGTTCAGAAGTTATGATTTTTACAACGTGCAAATTAACTAGTAAAGGTGTTATCTTCGACCAGGCCGAAACTCACATACCCTACACTGCACTAAAAGTACTTTCCATATAAATGTTAAAAAGACGTTGAAAAGGTTGAAGAGGTCGAAAATAATGTAATAAATTTCAAGGAGGTTGAAATTCATGAAAAAGTCGAAAAAATAAAGAAAATGTCGAATCCAGTTGAAAGAGGTTGAAAAAGTGTAAAATATACATATGAAATATGTCGGGAAAAGTTAAAAAGTTGGAAAAGTCAAAAGAATGTGGAAAATGTTGAAAAAATAGAATAGAAATGCAGAAAACCAAATATGCCACGCCCACTTCTCCAATTTCGCCTACTTTTGGTTCAATAAATTATATTCGTCATTGACATCCACATACTAAATTTTAGCAAAATAGCTTGTATAATTTGCGATATATGCCTTAATTAACTTTAAAATTTAGAGCGGTGACACACCCACTGATACAATCGAGACTGATCTTGAACCTGAAATAGCTTTCTATAAACAAACCTCTTATACCAAATTTCAGCATGATTGCTCATATATTTCGATAGATATGCCACTTAAGGTATTTTACTTGTATGGGAGGTGCCACGCCCACTAGTGCTATTTCGCCCGTTTCAGATGCTGACATACCTTATACCAAGTTAACCACCTACATCGAATTTCATGCCAATTGCTGCAATAGTTCTCTAAAAATATCACTTCCACTTTCAGCCCACTGATAAAATCCCGTTAAAATTTATTTAATTTTATAGATTATAATAATTGACATCTATGCACCAAATTTTATGAAGATTACTCTCATTGCACACTATCTATAGCATTAAACGTGTTTTGCTTATATGGGAGGTGCCACGCCCACCGGTTCTATTGTGCCAAATTTTTGTAAGAAGATACCTTGTAGCAAGTGCATCTGCCATACTAAATTTCATTACGATTACGTTGTTAGTTCTCTAATTATAACGTTTATAAATATTGTGGGCTGTGTAAACTGACGAAGCTTGTATTAATGACTGCTCTTAGTAGCATCATCCCTAAAATTTTTATGAAAATCGAATGTGCCAATTTTGAAGTATACGAAATCATAATTTTTAATTGCTAAAAAGTGCCACGCCAACTTTTCCAATTCCGCCCACTTTAAACACAATTCAAGATATATATGATCTGTATCCGTGTACCAAATTTCATCACAATATCTTGCACGGTTTACGAGTTATGGCGTTATAAAAGTTAAAATTTAGGGCTGTGTCACGCCTTTTTCAGAGGGTATAAAAACGAGCAAAAGACTTAAATGCACTTTAAAAACTGATCAGAAAACCTTGTCAAACCTCAACTTTTGTCTGACCAAAATATGTTGCCAATATTTCAGCTAAAGTTTCGGTCCGAAATATTTTATATTCGTTTGAAATTTATCAGTGAATTTTAATTAAATAAGCCAAATTTTGTACAAATAAAAAACTATAACTGCTTTGAAAGAAAATCAAATATATTTATATAATTATATATAACTTTTTTTAAGCAAATTGTGTGTAAAACAATAAAAATTATAATTTTAAATGGATGAATCCCTGAAAAATATCATCTATGATCATAAAAAATAAAATATTATGATAGCCATACATTGTAAACATTTGTGTACGATATAAAAACAGGCAAATATTAAAAATAAAATTTCCTTGAAATTTTTGAATCTTTAAAAAGAGCTACTAATCTTATTGAAAAAATCCTACTATATTAGAGAGATACAAATATAATATTATTTGAACTATGTGCCTACCTTTACAATAACAAAAAAAAAAGAAAACATATTCTATCCATTTTGGTATCAATTGATGAGAATTCGCTCGATTTCAAATTTTTTTTTTTTGAGCTGCAAAAATTAAATTTGAGTGGTTAAGATCTAACTGTTTTTTATTTTATTCGTATACTTTATCAAAATCGTGTTTGTTTTAAATAAAAAATATCAAATAAACATTTTTCAGGGACAAATTCTAGATGATGTTCCTTTAGCGGTAATTGAAGATGCTGCGCAATTGGTCAAAGCCAACAGTATTCAGGGCAACAAAATTAATAACATTGATGTAGTATATACCATGTGGTCCAATCTTAAAAAAACAGCGGACATGGAAGCCGGACGAGTTACATATGACAATAAATATGTTAAGAAAATTCATCTTAATAAAAGGATCAACGAAATTGTTAATAGGTTGAACAAGACTAAAATAGAACATCATTTTGATCTTAGGAACAAACGAGAGGAAAGAGATGATATTGAGAAAAGAAAAAAATTAGAATTGCAACGTCATCTTAAACAAGCTGAAAGGGATGATAAAAAAAAACAAGAATTGGAATCAGAAACGCGAAGCTATTCAAATTTGATGAATCCGGAAAAAATGAAAACAAATTATGACGATGGAAATGAATCAGATGAGTTTTGGTAAAATCTTATAAATGTAATATGGTTAAAATTTGATATAAATTGAAAAAATAAAAACATGGTCTTAGAGTTAACAAATCTATTTTAAAAAAAAAAAATTACATAAGTTCGCACTTTTAAGACCCTCCAAATGATACCTTTTAATTTTGTCTTGCAATTTTAAAACAAAGAAATAAGAAGGATTTTACCCCACGTCTACATTAGCGATGTCTCATGGTATACCATTTTTTTCTGAAGATTGTAAAGAACTTTTCTACACCAAGGTTAAGCTCGCTAGATTTTTCTCACCTTGCCCGCACCTTAGAGAGAGAATCTCTTCAATCGCCATAATGGGTTCCAGGCTCATCAAGAATCTAGTTCAGATAGATCTCGGCAACTCAGAAACGAGATTACAGCCTCTTCGGACGGGGATTACCAAAATGTAGAATTTGAAAATCTCAGTCAGACCAAGAAAACTTTGATATAAAATCAGCGTTGCAGTGGATTTTTGTGGTCATAAATAGGAAGAATTTGAAAGTGCTATGGATTGAAAAAATTTTTAAGACAATCGTCAGAGAATACTTAGGGAATGAAAAAAAACTATAAAAGTTTTAAATTTGTTTTGAGTTTAGTGACTCAGTGGGTTTAAAGTTGAACTTTGTGCATCAAAAATCTATGAAACTATAAAAGCGAATGTTAGATAAGGCGCTCTAGTTAACTTGTTTAAAACAAAATGCAATAAAGTACCATATTGGCGGAAAGTACATTGTTTCCACTTTGTAAAAATCAATTTAATTTTCTTTGATCGTCTTAATATGAATTGAACGGATTTTTCAAAAATTATATTGAAAAATGATAAAAGTGGAAAATTTGCAAACTTTGACAGAAAAAAAAAGTATATCCCTGAATTTCGGAAATTTTTTTATATGTAATGTGAGAAAGTATGGTTAGCTAAAAGACAAAGATTCAGCTGCTTTTTTTAACAATTTTTATCAAGTTTTTCCTAATGTACAGGGCTAGGTGCATGAACTGTTACCTAATCAAATGACCATAACTTTTTGTGTGAAATTATTTTTATTGATTCAAATGACAAAAATGTGTGGAGATAATCAAAAACTAGAATTCGGCTACTTAAGCTCGATATGGCCACCTTTTGCCTTGACTATGGCCTTCAAACGGTCAAAAAACGAGTTGCATGCTGCACGAATGTGGTCTTCTGGTATTTTGGCCCATTCCCGTAAAATGGCTTTCTTCAGCGCATCCATAATGGCATATTTTTTAGTCCTCACATTGCTCTCTAAGATGGATCAAATGGAATAGTCTATCGGACTTGCGTCTGGCGCATTTGAGAGCCATTGTGTGCAGTGTACGAAAATGTACACTATGGTACAATTCAGTATTGTACTGTGCACATACAAAACTTTTATTTCACCTTATAAAGTTAGCGAGCCGAAGTTCCAACGAGTACATATACTTTTCATAAGCAGAGAACGCACACAACCATTCTTCTTTTGTACGTCTCTGAGCACAGAACATTAATTTATTCTCATTATGTTCTGTGAAAGGGAACGAAACAAAATCAGTTCGTTAATATGTGAAGCGAGCATTTTCGAGTTCTGAGAATCTTAAGGCATGCCAAACATGAGTTGACACCCGATTCGATACTTACCGAATTTTTTGACTTATGCGACAAAAAAATAAACATAAAACGCAGCTTAATTAGAAAACAAGTACATTTCAACTTTTTCAGAAAATAATAAAAAAAAATTTAATGCATATTTAATAATGACTATCTACATATTTTTTTTTGCATTCTTTTATTTATTGTTAAAGAATCGAGCCTTGATGCGGATCGTAGCCAACCTTTCGTTCACAGGAGTAAACCTGAAGATATGGTGGCGAAGTCTCTTGCTTAGAACGAATCCGCATCCCAATTCACGCCTCTCCGCATGGCAGCTGTAGTAGATATCGCAACTTGTTTGGTTAGAGCAACTTTGTCCTATCCATCTTATTTCCTGGATGGCGGTGATATCAGCCTTAATTTTTTTGAGGGCATCCGCCAGTTCGATAGAGGCACCTTCCCTATTGAGAATCCGGATATTCCAGGTGCATATCCTTAAATCATAGTGCTTTTTTCGTTTGCAGTGGTCGTCAACATTGAGGGGCTCTGTATCCGAGGCTTTTTTGATTTTCATTGGAGTCTTTTTTTTACGTGGCTGGTACCAAACCCTGCGCTCAACCCATTTTACTTCCAGGGAGGACGCGCTGAACACATTCGCTCACTATCTCAGCGGATGCGGAGATAGCTACCCAGATGGAGCCAGCGGGGAGGCTGTGTGTCAACATTCTAATGGTTGGCTCAGAGATCGCTCTGGCAATCCCCAGGTGGAAAGCAGTCAGAAACTTTACTCTAATCAACCAAAATCCAATCCATCCATAAAGGTGTTGGGTTTCTATTTAATGTAAATGTAACATTTCGGCATTTTTGCTCGTTCACCTTGATACGCCATTTTGATAACCAATTTTCAATAAGAACTAGATGATTTTGAAGCTGGTTGGTGGCAACCACAGCATTTTTGTGACGACTTAAAATAGCCGTATCATCCGCAAAAGTGGAGGTAACTAGCTGGTCATTTGTCGGAATATCAGAAGTGAATAAGATATATAAGAACGGGCCAAGAACACTACCCTGTGGAACTCCAGCGCCAATCGAGAACTCAGTTGTATTAAAACTTTGATATTTAACACTATAGCACCTGTTTGCCAAATATGACACTAGGACTGCGTGGATATTTTGTGGTAGGAGTTGTCTGATTTTGTAAACTAGGCCCTCATGCCATACTTTATCAAAAGCTTGCTTAACGTCAAGAAATATGGCGGAACAGTATTCTCTGTGTTCAAAAGCATTTTTTATTTCGTTTGTTATTCTATTCACTTGCTCAATGGTTCCATGTTTTTCCCTAAAACCAAACTGGTGTGAAGGAACCTTTTCTAAGAACACTTTTTCAAACAGTTTTGAGAGGCAGGGAAGCAAGCTAATAGGTCTGTATGAAGATGGTAAGGTGGAATCTTTGCCGGGCTTCGAAATCATTTTAATTATTGATTTTTTCCACTCACCAGGATAGTGGCCAAAATTAATTATAGCATTGAAGAGCCTGGTGATGAAAACTACAGCTGTATGGGGTAAATTTTTGAACATTATGGGAGTAATGGAGTCATGGCCTTTGGTGCTTTTCTACAAATAAGTTTATTTTTTATGACGTTAGCGACTTCAGTTGGAGTAATATGCATGTTAATATTTTGAGTGTTAATTATTTGCGGAGGCAGATCAGTATTGTTTGAAACACAATTGGGTTGAAACACTAGGCTTAGATGTTGTGCAAAAACATATGCCTTTTCCTCATCACTTCGTGCCCAATCGCCATTACTATCCCTTATAGGAGGCTCGGTCTCAATAGGATTTCTAAATACGCCGCTAGACTTCCATAGAGACGATTTATTAGTTTTGTTTGGAGAAAGGTTTTGAATAAAATTATAATGGTGATTATTCTGTTCTCTAGAAAGAGCAGCTCTTATCTTCTTTTCGGCTTCCCTAAGTTTTATTTTTGATGCTGGGGACCTATATTTCTGCCATTCCCGTCTAAGCCTTCTCTTATCCGAAACTAATTTTTCTATTTCAGCATTAGTAGAAAATCTATCTTTTCTTCTACTAATTGAATTTTTAGGCGTAGAGTTATTTGCTGCTGTAGTTAAAATGGAATTTATGACCTCAGCAGCATCATCAACATGCTCTTTACATCCTATTGTATAATTTGTGTGGATATGGTGCTTATATATTTTTTGTAATTAATCCAGTTTGTATAAGGAGTTGTAAGGGTAAGTGGTACCTCTCTCTGCTTGGGTTTTTCAAAAATTTGTATGATAACAGGGGAATGATCAGATGATAACTCAAAACTTGTACTGACAGAAATTAAATCTCTGCGAATACTCTTGGTGATGGCAAAATGGATTAGGTCAGGAATTTTGTTGCGGTCCGCTCGCCAATATGTAGGTTTTCTGGGAGAAGCAACATCCAGATTGCTATTTTTATTTATTGCGTTATACAGCTGATTACCTTTGGGATTATTAATGCGGGAGCCCCAAAAAATGTGTTTTGCGTTATGGTCACCGGCTGCTACAAATTTATCACCTAAAGTTTTAAAATAGTCCATAAACTGCGCCTCGGATACAGCAAAGCGGGGAGGACAGTAAACTGCAGATAAAGAAAGCTCTTTGCCATTACTTTGCAAGATAATTGAAGTAGCTTGTAGATAGTTTTGGGCATAAGCCCCTAAGCAAGAATATTTAAGCCTTCTTCGAATTAGTATACCAGTACCGCCATGGGCTTTGCCGTCTGGGTGATTGGTTTTATGGAATTTATAGCCTGGAATAGTGAAGTTATATTTATTTGTTAAGTGGGTTTCGGATAGAAGCATTACATCTACATCTTCCCGAGACAAGAAGTTTGAAATCTCTAGTTTATGTTGGCTTACGCCGTTTGCATTCCATGCGCAAATCTTTATAAGGCCTATAACTTGGCTAGGAGAGCAGTCATTAATTGGGTTTGCATTTCAACGATACGATCTAAAGATTTTTGCATGGCTATCATGAAGTGTGATAGGCTTTGAGTAAAATTAGAAATTATTAGCTCAAGGTTATTGTTTGGTTCCTGTGGTGTTAGGTGTTGCATTTGAGAGCCTGATTTTACAACATTAGCATAAGAAATAGCGGTGAATAAGGGTTTGCAGAGGACTGCTGGGGGGCAGAAGCAGCAGAGAACTGTTGGGGGGCAGAAGCGGCAGAGGTAAATACATTTTTAGTTGGATTGCGAGCAGCTTGTTTAAGTAAAGTTACCCTCTGTTTTAGGGTTTGATATACAGGACAGCCTCTATAGTTAGCAGTATGGTTTCCATTACAATTGCTACATTTTTTAGAGCTTGTATTATTTTCCGCTTTTTTGGAGCATAAGGAGCTGTGGTGGAGTTCACCACATGCGACACATACAGTACGGAGATTACAATAAGTTTTAGTATGGCCATACTCTTTTCAGTTTACGCATTAGACCTGCCCATTACGTTTGTGGGGCTCCTCGACAGAAATTTTTCGGTGCAATAAATATTGCAACTTGTATATTGGATGCGTTTCATTTTTTTTGAGCTTGGCAGCATCTGGGAGTAGGTCTTCCTTAAACATAGGTTGCGGAACCCTATCTTTATTTACAATGTTAATAACTGCTCTTGCATGGAAACCTTTTTCTTCGAGAGCATTTTTTATTTCAATTACGTCTAAATCAGATTCAATACCTTTAAGTACTACAGAAATACCTTTACTGCTTTTCAACTGGTAAGTGTAATAATTCTTTTTTTTGGCTTCTAGATCACGTGCTAAAGTACGGTAATTACATTCCGCGTAAATTTGGATTTTCGTTTCATATCATGTATATTTCCTCTTGTAAGTGAAACTACATGATATGAGTCTTTCCCTATTAGACTAGTAATATAATTTATAAGGGCATTAGAGTTACGCTCACGCAAGAAAATTGGTGGAGGCTTATGATCCTTAATACTTTGGCTACCGCTACCACCAGCTTCATCATCATAATTTTTTGCTAATATTGCAAATCTATTATTATTGGCGTAGATTGTACCTGTAGAGGTGGATTTAATGACTTTCGCCGCTTGTACATTGCCTCCGTTTTTTTGTGGGCTTAGTTTTCTTTTTACTTGGATGTAGCGGTCTAGCCCAGTTTGAACTTCACAATTTTTTGGAAACAAAATATTTTTACCTTTATTTTGTGTGTTTGACTTTGGTTGTTGTTGAGTTTGTTGCATTTGACGAAGTTGTTGTTTTTGTAATAGCAACTGCTGATTATGTTGTTGTTTCTGCTGCTGCTGCTGTTGATGCAATTCCGAACATTGTTGCTCTACCCTGGATTCATGTTGCATAGGTAATGTTGCTAAGCTGTTGCTCAATACATGTGAATTTGTGCCTTCAGACATTATTGGTGTAAGTGAAGCAGATGACGATGTAGTAATTACACATGTACTAGTTGTTGCCAGAGTTGTTGCTGGCAAAGAGACAGTTGCGCTTGTAGGTGCTGGTGAGATGTTCGGAGTTGAACATTGAGCTCCCCATGAGAGAGAAGAGGACAGCACCTGTTCTGCAGACATCAGACTTAGCGGCTTTGGATTATTACATGTACTCAGAGAAGAGTTTTGAGAAAACAACGCATGCGCACTACTCGAATGAGCGCTTGGAGTAGAAAGCTCGGAAAGAATATTATTAGTTGTTGTCTAATTGTTGTTGGAAGCACTCGAGAATGTAAAAACGCACTCATTGGAAAGAGAGTCACGTCGCTGGATAGGCGGAGAGCGCTACACCGGCATAACCCGGTTCTTTCTATTTACTTTTTAAAATAAAGTCAGCAAACGCACAAGAAATCAATGCAAAGTGCATTAATTGTATTGGCACTCACTTCCGCAACCGTTTTCAGGAGTCTTAGATTTTTTTAAATTACTTTTTACCACTCGAATTATTAAATGACCACGGAGGCGATCGAAAACACGTCCGTCGTACTTAAATTGATCTACATATTGAAATTAAAAAAAAAAAAAAACAAATTTTTCCTTGAAATTTGGATTTTCGTTTCATATCATGTATATTTCCTCTTGTAAGTGAAACTACATGATATGAGTCTTTCCCTATTAGACTAGTAATATAATTTATAAGGGCATTAGAGTTACGCTCACGCAAGAAAGCCTTTGAACATCAGGAGTATCCCCTAAGTATGGTTAGGACCATTTTCGACCAATCCCCGAACTATGGAACTCGTATTCGACCCATTTTCGGGAAAAAATTTTTTTTTCTCAAACGAAAGATAACTCAAAAAATAGTTCTGGACATCACTAAGGGTGGCTCGTGACCCTGGAAAGAAGTGTTTTTGACTCGAAAATGGGTCACTGAACCATGGTACCCGTTTTCGACCCATTTTCGGGAAAAACCCGTTTATTTACAGGGTTCCGAGCCTCCCTTAGTTATGTCCAAAACTATTTTTGAGCTCAAATTTAAAATTCTTCACCGCCTTTATAAACTTCGCCTTTTTAATAAAAATTAGTCATTTAAAAAACAACAACATTTTCATTTTTCCAAATGCACATTTCGGTGTATTAAACACCATCATCAGTGGTCATATTTTATTACTAAATACAAAAACATACATTAAATTATCTATTTTATATTAATAAACATTAAAACTTACAAATTGTTCATACTTAAGACAATTATTTAGAATTTAAAAACATTTAAAAACTCCGCTTACAACAACGCCGCCGCATAGTATGTCATGACTCACAACACAAAACAAAAATCAAAATTTGGTCTTTGAACTTTGGAAAAGCTTTGCACTATATTATTTATTTTCTTTTAACAAATTAAACAGAGAAGACCTGATCGGTGCCTCCATCGTATTCATCATTATTTTATTGCTTTTGTGCATATGAATGCTTTCGTACGTCGTCTAATCTTTCTTCCCTTTGTATTTGCTTTATTAATTTTACATTGTTTATTGTTATGCTGTGGTTATTTTCTAACGCATGTAATGCCACTACCATTACTTGAGATGGGAAATTATTTCCGGTGGTTGTTCGTAGGCTCAAATTCTCGTCGGAGCGTTTGGTCAAGTTAACACGATCATTTTGAGAGTTTATAAACTGCTCAATCGGGAAATTTTTCTCATCACAGAACACAATGTTAGGAAATTGGCCACGTTCGTGCAAGCGTAACAACTCCTTTGTTCTTTCGAGTGTACATTTTTTTTGCTTTGATGTAAGATCGTGTGCCTTTTGGAACCTGTAAGGCTTTACCTTGAGTTCATTTTGCAATATGTGTCTGATGCTTCGCTGGGATATTTTCAGTTCTGTGGCCATTTGATTACCACTACGACGTGGATTTTGTTCAAGTCAAGTCTTCACTTTCCGCACCATTTCAGGCGATGTTGCATTTTTTTGGTCCACCACCATAGCGTTTGGCAACGCTACCAGTACCATTATAACGAGTTATGGTACGATACACAAACATTTTATTCACTTTGAGATGTTTGAGCTCACGAACAATAGCTGGTTGTGATTTTCCAGCCAAATCACACTATTACGTTTGAAATCCATTTCGGAAAACTTTTCTTTTATAAAACTGAGACGCAAATGCTTTCTGCGGCTTGTAAACAATATAATGAGCTGTCACTGGTATGAATTTGACATAGCTGTCTTTATCGGTTTGCCATATGTATCGGTCTGAAGTTGGTAACAGTTCATACGCCAAACCCTGTAGTTTTAGAGGAAACAAAAATTACTGACTTTTAAGAAATGCTCTTACTAATTTATTTGTATTAAAATATACCAATATTGTATATTGGCAAAAAGTTCTTAGATTTTGTATTCCATGTGTGAATTATGTTGATTTCTTAAAGTTAGGGCTAAAAAAGCCATAATTGAGAAAATTGGTAAACTTTGACAGAAAAAAACAAAAAAGTATATCCCCGAATTTCGGAGATACATACATATGTATTTGCTTTTTTTCAGAATTTTTCTTTTATGATTATTTTTCTACTGCAACATTTGAAGTAAAAAATATTTTAATTTCCTCGCATAACAATAATTTTATCAATTGTAAAAGCTCACAGTGTGAAGGTAGTTGCTTGAATTTGGAAAAAAGTTCCCTTGAGTAGAGTGGAGCAGGTAAGAGCTATTTTTTCTCTTTTTATCCCTCTTGGGGTAAAATACATATATAAACTCCAATGCTTTTCAAAAAACTAAAAGATAAACAATTGAAACTGTTTTTCTTCAATTACTTGTAAGCTAAAAAAAATATATCGCAAAATTTGTAATATTTTTGAAATCAACATTACCAAGTTAAGGGGAATTGATACCCATTTTGAAAAAAGGTCTCAACTATGTACATCCCAACTTCGTATGGGAGTAGGGCTGTCAGATTTTTGGAACACAAAATCAGTATATTCAATGCAAAAAATCAGTACAAATCAGTACAAAATTTTTTACTTATTCATTGTTTTTAATATAAAAATCACAGCTTAAATCACATTACAAATAAAAAAAAAGGTCTGAACTCTTTCCTAGCAATTTTTCTGAACGGATTCCTAGCAAAATAACATATTTTTCATATTACGAAAACCTAATTTTAATTAAATGTAGGTATTACAAAACAAGGACCATTTTAGAGCCTCCTAGGTATGCTTCTGGTAATTATATACAAATCAGTAAACAATTTTTAACTCATTCATTGTTTTTATTAAAAAAATCACAGTCACTAAACGAATAACAAAAATACAAGCAGGCAATCCTTTACTTATGTATAATATCGTTTAAACTACAATACCGCGTATAGGCTTGTTGCATAACTGCGTGTATGGCACAATATTCTACAAAGCTAGTGAAAACTAAGTTCAGAAAAATTACATTCACAGCTTTTTCTACGCTTTCTCGCGTCATCTTATTAAAAAGCTTTTCAATTCATGAAACATATTTTTATTATTCACAAATTTGTCAACTATTTTAATAGAAGCTTTGACGCAAAGAAGCGTAGTATGTAACTCAAAAAATAGACGCGTAGAAAGCTAGAACGCAATAAAGCGACAAAGCGTGGTCTGTAACTCCACTTTAACAGTTAGAGTTTCGAACGAAATCGTCAATTAAGACTTTATGTAAATAAAATTGAAACGATTCAAATGTCAAAATCAATAGTAAAACTTAGTCTGACAATTTAATTTTGAATAAAATTCAAAAATTTGACAACTATTTCGTATACCAATTTTGAGCGAACGGAAACATCAAAAATACATAAAGCAGAATTTAAACGTCACAAGACGAATAGTCGTTCAACGTTATCGTTCGCAATACATAAAGATGCTGTAAATGAGATCAAGCACATATGTACATAAATATATATTTCTAATTATATTATATGTATATTTATCACAGCTTTGTATTAGTCGTAAAATATCCTTAGCATTATCAGTTTTTAGAAACTCGTAAAACTCTTCACAAGTCATCTCAAAATTTATTTTTGTTTGAAGTTCGCTTTCTCGGGTTTCTAAGGCAAGCATATTCTTTTCTTTCCTCCAGAAATTGAACATTAAACTAAAAATTCGCTCAGTTGCAGCGTTTAAATGTGGTATTGAAAAAATGAAATTACAAATTCTTTCAAGATTTGGATATGTTCCACTATTTAAAAATTCCATCCACTTTTGATCTATTTTTGCATTTGTCTGGGGCTTAATAAAGTTTTGTAACGCAGTACATTCATCAAATAAGCTATCTACGTCAGGGGTTCTTAAACTTATGTAGTCCGCGGACCCCTTATCGAGCTAAATTTTTTTTGCAAACCCCTTCCCAACCCTAGACATTTGACATCGTTCATAAGCTTAATTTTTGGCTCAATAATGACAAAGACACTCAGGCCGTTCGGTTTTCACCCGGACAGTCTGGTTTTTGAAAGCTTTGCCGATTATCAAACTCACCCAGATAGGCATAAAATGTCCGATCATCTGACGGGGTTAAGGAACGAAGTACTTTTACTTTGCTTTAAGTTTTCCGGTTTTTAAAGGTCTTTCCAACACTATTTCCGTTATTTGAAGGTCCAAAATAAATATTGATACTGATACCATATATCTCTGTATTTTAACAAATCTTACGCATTTATAGAGGCAAACATTTTTTATTAGGATTTTCATGTAATTAAAAAACAAAATGAATAAAAATTGTGAAAAGTAAAAGAATTAAAAAATTTACAATTCAAAATATGTACATTAAACTCAAATATTAAGACAAATATTTTGTGGTCAAAATAAAGCTAAGAAAATAAGTTATGTTTTTTTTCATAGCTTTTTTAATAAATAATAATAAAGCTTAAAATGAAAATTAATTGAACATAAAATTAAAATGAAAATTATTTTTTTGTTGACTATTTGTTATTTTATATGCGAAATTTGTTATATTTTCTTCTGTAGAAGTTTTTACTTAATGAGATGAATGATGTTGTTTTCTCGAAACCAAATCCACAATGTCGGGCTCTATATTCGAAATTTTTATCCTCAGGTCTGCTTCTACACTAAGTTTGTTCCTATACTTTGATTTTATATATAATAGTACCGAAAAAGTCTGTTCACACAAATAAGTTGTGCAAAACGGAATCAAGTTTTGGAGAACCTTATTTGCAAGTGCAGGGTAATCGGATTTTAGGAGTAACCAAAAGTTAGTTAGTTCAATTTTATTGAACTTAAGTTTCAAAGCCGTATCGCAAGAGATATCCACGAGCATATATTGCTGTAATGTCGATAATTTCTTAGCATTACTAACATCTGTGTTGAATGGATCCCTGATCCAGCCGTTGCCAGAATCAGGACAGGGAAAATATTTTCGGAAGCTGCTTTTTAAAGTCATTAAATTTTCGAAAAACAGGAGCCGCGTTTCATTGTCAAGCTCTTTATTAGAAACTTCTATAAAGTCGCTGAGTGTTGGAAAAGACTCATATACACACTTTTGAATGCGTTTTGACCATAATTCGATTTTTTTTATAATCGCTTCTATTTTATCTTCAACTTTAAATTTATTTACAGCTGCACCTTGTAGGCTCAAATTCAGCTCATTCAAATAACAAAAAATATCAGTCAAGTAAGCAACCTTAGCTAACCAGAGAAAATCATTAAAACATTCTTTCAGTTCGAATTGCGTGTCCATTAAAAATAATCTTATTTCGTCACGAAGTTCAAAAAGGCGACTGAGTACTTTCCCACGTGACAACCAACGTACTTCAGTGTGTAATAATAGTTGTTTATGTTGACTCCCCATCTCCTCGCACAAAACTTTGAAAACACGGGAATTAAGTGGGCGAGCCTTAATGAAATTGACAACTTTAACGACTTCATCCAATATTTTTTTCAAATCTGTTGACATATTTTTAGATGCTAACGATTCCCTGTGTACGCAGCAATGGTTCCAAATGACTTGAGGTGCTATACCTTTAATAAGAGCAATCAACCCAGTTCTTCTTCCTGACTATGCACGAGCACCGTCAGTGCAAATCCCAACACATTTTGACCACTGGATTCCATTTTCGATTATAAAATGATTCAAAGTATTAAATATGACCTTAGCTGTAGTACACGATGGTAGGGAATCACAAAATAACAAATCCTCTTGTATTTTAAATTAAAATTCATATCTAATAAATGCTAACAATTAGCATTATTAGAGACATCGGTACTCTCATCTAATTGTAGTGAGTAATATTGACTTTTAAGCACTCTTGAAATTAATTGCTCTTTTATATTGCAGGACATATCTTCAATTCTATTCTTGACCGTATCTTTTGATAAGGAAATCAAATTTAAATCTTTTGCAGCTTTAGCCCCCAACATTGTATTTGATATTGCTTTTGCAGCAGGAAGAACTAGTTGTTTTGCTATATTGTGGGGTTTTCCAGCTTTTGCTACTAGTAGGGATACTTCATATGATGCTTTTACTGCTTTTTTATTGATACTTCCAGTTGCGGTATTTTGAATAAGACTTTGACTGGAAACAAGTTCTTGTTTTTTGATATTAAAGAAATCGACAGACTTACTAATGTGCTCGCTATGCTTTGTTTCCAAATGACGTCGGAGTTTGGTGGGTTTCATGCATTCATTTGATAAACTTTCGCGACATAACAAACATAAAGGCCTTTCTACATCTTCTTTGCTTACAGAAGTAAATCCAAATGATAAATACTCATCACAGTACTTTCTAGTTTTACGTTTCTTGATGGAGGTTGATGGTCCCTCATCTGAATCGCTTTCATCTACATCTTGTTTGAGTATAAATCCTGTTTTTAGCCAACGATCCATTTTAAGACTCAAATTCTGAATTAAAGTATAACTACAAAAATATAAATGACGAATAGCGTTTTTAAAATATATAATACAAAATAGAGTTGGGTCAAATACTTTTTAAAAGGATTTAATATGATGTATGTAACAGCTGCAGCCAGGAAAATTGAACTCGTAGCTGGGAGAAGTAATCGGAAATTAATCACAACTGAAGACACCACACGTACGTGTATGTAACACACAGCACACAGAAATGAAATAAAAATATATTTCTTAAATTGAAACGCGGAAAAATTGTACAATTCAAAAACTAAAAATTTGAAAATCAATGCGTACTTTGTTTTTTTAGAGTTAGATGCTGGGCATCTTGGGTTTGAACAAAAGTAAATGCACACTTTGTTTTTTAAAAATATAGTATATGCAATCATTTAAAAACTCATGGCCATGTAGAATTTTTTTGTAAATGAATTATTTGAATAAAGCGAACAGTTTGATGATATAAAATTATTGATGTCAAAATTGTTTCGCGGACACCTGGAATGGCTTCGCGGACCCCCAGGGGTCCGCGGACCACAGTTTAAGAATCGCTGATCTACGTCAATGTTTTTAATTGAAAAGTTTCAGAAATATCGACAAAGTTGCGAAAATTAATTACTGTGTTTGAATTAAAGATACTTAATTTTTTGAACTATTGAAAATGTTTTTCGAGATATGTTATTATAGATGATAATAACGCATCTGCTTTTTATTGAATAATATAACTTCTTGAAAGTTATCACATTTGTTGCAAACAGTTTCAGCTATTGAACCAAAAAAGCCATGTTCTTTTTGTTCTTTAAATTTGTCACGCAAATTTATCATTAATTGAAACATATTAACGATAATTAGGTTATTACTTTCTTCTAATTTCTTTATAGTACACAATAATGTTGTGCCAATATTTTGAATCAATCCTAAGTACACTTCAGCAGTACTTGTGTCAAAGAATTGCTTCAAAATAATTGGGCAGACATGAAATAGCTTTCTATTGCTTTAAAATTTTTATGGAATCGTTCAATGGCTGGTGTCAAGCTTAACCACCTCGTTGGAACATGGCGAAGTATTTCCGACCTATCCATATCTCAAAATTTAAATACGTCCTTAAGGCTAGCGGTTTTTTTAGTTGACGAGCTAAACTCATTAAAAAGTTTAATTATAATATTTTCTAACTCAAACTTTAACAAATGTAAAGAATTTTTAAATGCATTATGAATAATATGGCACAAGCACCCCATTCCTATAATATCAGGATTATCTTTTTGTAGTTCAACAATAACACTTTTTCTTACAGCCAAAATTCACATTTGAGTTGTCTGCACAAAAACTAGTTACGTTACACAGTTGTTAAGTTAAGCTAAAAATTAAAATACATATGAGTTTTTAGTATCATGCGAAAATAAATAAAATTCTGCATCGTTAACTCAAAAAATTATTTAAAAAAAATTTACCGTTATTCCGCAATGCATTCTGAAATTCGTCATTTCTTTGCTTTAATCGTATTTTTATTAACAATTTGAAGCTGATTTTTTTTTATTTAACAATAAAAACTTAAACAAAATTTTGATGGAGCCTTCTTGTTCAGGTATTTGAGTAATACAAATTAATGTTTTTTTTTGTGAAAAAGTTTTTAGAAATATTTTAATTCGTTTCTTGTTTGTAAGACCAAAAATAAGTGAATTTTGACTATATACATAGGCATAAAGTTGTGAGGTATGGGAGGTGGGATAAAAATGTTTCAATTTTAATAAAGCTTAAGTAAGTAAGTAACACTCTGTAAAAAAAAAGTTGTGGCTTAACTACGCCTTTTTGAGATATTTGCATTTTTTTATGGAGATCTGACATGTCAAATATATATGAAAGTGAAAAAAAAGTACATGAAGAGCTGTTAAAGAATAAGCTTTAAGATTTTTCATTTATTACTTTAGTTTTACATTACAATATTTTCCAAACAAAACTATGTTAATCGATAGATATTGTTGACAGTTGTTGTCCATCTTTACATTGAATATTAAAAAGAAAAGGCACAAATCAAAAAGGCACGCGTTTTTATTTACTCGAAAACATCGGCAATTGCCAACATTCATCTTGGGGTATAAAAAGGCTTATACCCTTCTAAACATTTGGAGGCCCCGACGAGATACTTTATTTCGGATAGATAAGCGTTTTTTTGCCTTTTAATATCTAGCCGTGCTATTGTGCTTACATTATTAATAGAAAATGTCGGACAGCGTCAAGATAATGCTCCAGACAAAAAGAAGAACGTTTCTTCAAAATTAAAAGGCACTTTAGCTGCTTTAAACACACTTCGCACCGTGTGCGAACAACAAATTGAGCGAACCATGGAGTTCGTGAAAAAAGTAGATGATAACCTCAAAGGTACTTCAGCCACGGAGCTGAGCATTCGCCTTGAAGCCTTGGAAAGTGCGTTTCGTAACTTTACGAGTTCGCAATCTAAAATTGAGGAAAAGGATCCTGATGAAATCGCCAGGCCTAACAGGTCCACGTATGAAGAAATGTATTTTAGCGCTGCATCGGCCTTGAAGGTTTTTATTCACAAAATCGAAAATAGCAATGCCACACCATCGAATGCGGCCAATGATTCTACAATCTACGAAAGATATGAAGCGATAAGATAGCCTAAAATTGAACTGCATGTTTTTAAGGGTGAAGTTACCGCGTGGATGAGTTGGTATGACGAGTTTCTTTCCCTTGTGCATAATAATCCATCCTACACAACGTTGGCAAAGTTTCACTATCTCGTAGCAGGACTTGGTGATACCACAAAGGCATCAATTGAAGGACTAAAGATCGTGTCTGAGAATTATGAAGTTGCGCTAAAACTTTTACGCGAAAGATTCGAGAACAAAAAGGTAATTGGCAAAAAACATATTGAAGTTATGTTTCAATTTCAGAAGATCAATAAAGCAAATTCTGTGGACTTACGTAATCTCATCGATCAAATGAATAATCATTTAACTGGTCTTAAAAACTTGAATCGCCCTGTGGACCAGTGGGATGACCTTATCGTTTATCTCATCACAACAAAATTGGATGCAGAAACCGCACTCAAATGGAATGAAGAATCTGCCACAGATCGCATGTCAAGTCTCACCGAATTAATGACCTTTTTAAAAAAAAGATGCCAAACCCTTGAAGGTAATGTACAACCTAATTTACTTATTAATATGAGCTCGAACAGTAGCGCTAAAAGGGATCATAAGAACACACATTCAAAGATTTTCACAAATATTGAAACTACTTGCCAATTTTGCCATAAACGTGGCCATTTTATTTATCGTTGCATAGAATTTTTAAATCTGCCCATCCGTGATCGGCTTCGAAAAATTAATGACATGAAACTATGCGAAAATTGCTTAAAAACAAATAATCACAAAGCTTATCAAATTTCAAATGCCACACTTGTGGAAAGAAACATCATTCATTGCATCATCAAAGCACCAATAATAGTCCAGCTTCTTTTGGTAACTTGTCTTCACCGTCTGGAAATACACATACTGGTCAATCCTCGTCCATCCAACCGAACATCTCTCTTAACAACTCATCAGTTGCGCTGCATAACAAATCTAGCGAAAGTAATATTTTATGAACCGTTATAGTAAATTTAATTAATAAATATAATCAAAACATTCCATGCCGTGCATTGCTGGATTCTGGTTCCCAGCTGAATATCATTTCGGAACGAATCATAAAAATTTCCGGAATAAAGCAGCAGTCCTTTTTAACTCAATTCAATTGCGTAAATAATACAAGCGTTTCGTCAAACTATAGATCCACATTCACGATAAGGTCTCGATTTAATAATTTTTCCATTACATTGGAGGCATTAGTTATGAAGAAAATTACGGGACTTCTCCCAGATAGCAAATTTGAAATTGGAGAATGGAATATTTCAAAAAATATCAACTTATCCGATCCTCTCTTCAACATACCACAAAAAATTGACATGCTTATTGGTGTCGATGCTTTTTATGAGATTTTATCAATCGGGCAAATTAAACTTGGAAGTAATTTTCCGACATTACAAAATACTCTTTTTGGGTGGGTAGTAGCTGGAAAGTTACCCACAAATTGTAACACAAGCTCTTCGTTTTGTAATTTAATGCCGTGCATGAATTCTGAAGAAAGAGAGGACACTTCTTTAAATGAGAGCATAAAGGCTTTTTGGAATATTGAGAATTCTAATTCATTGCAATCAAATTTTACTAAAATAGAAAGAGAGTGTGAAACACACTTCACAAACAACACTACTCGTTTACAATGCGGTCGCTATCAAGTAAGACTGCCTTTTAAAGCGTCAGATTTGCCAAGTGCTCTTGGCAATTCATATGACATAGCGTTGAAAAGATTTTATTCACTTGAACGAAAATTTCATAAAAACAAAGATCTTCGGTTGCATTACGAAGAATTCATGAATGAGTTTTTCAAATTATATCATATGGAGCACGTGGCTCACGCTGATTTTGAGAAATCCCATTATGTCATACCCCATCATTGCGTTTTTAAGCCGTCAAGTTCGTCTACTAAACTCCGTGTAGTATTTGATGCTTCATCAAAAAGCAGCTCAGGAGTATCACTTAATGATTTATTAATGGTTGGCCCAGCAATACAACCAGATTTATTCTCAATTGCAATGCGATCCCGATTTCATACCTATGGTTTCACGTCGGATATTAGTAAAATGTATCGTCAGGTATCGTTACATCCTGATGATAGGCGATATCATTATATTTTATGGCGCTCTAACGAAAATGAGCCCATTCAAATTTATCAGCTGTGCACGGTAACATATGGCACAGCCTCTGCATCCTTCTTAGCCACTCGCGCGTTACAACAACTTTCCATTGATGAAGGACACAACTTTCCACTCGCCGCTGCTGCCGCAAGAAATGATTTTTACGTGGACGATATTTTATCTGGTGCCAACACTATCGAAGAAGCCATTGCTTTGCAAAATCAACTTAAGTTAATGCTTCTCAAGGGAGGCTTTGAATTGAAAAAATGGTGCGCGAATCATGAAAACTTAATCCGATGCATTTGTGAAGAGGATCGGGAAAAATTCTTTCAAATTAAAGGCGAAAATGCTATTAAAACGCTGGGAATGGTGTAGAATCCATCTATTGATAAATTTCTTTACAATAAGAACTTACCTCCGGTACTGGAGACGGTTACAAAGCGCACTGTGCTTGCGGAGATTGCACAATTTTTTGACCCGCTTGGTCTTATAAATCCTGTAATTGTTTTGGCAAAAATATTCATGCAGCAACTGTGGCGCTTGCATTTAAGTTGGGACGCATCATTGCCACAAGAATATAACAGCCGTTGGATCAATTTTAGAGATCAGTTACATTACCTAAACGATTTTGTAATTGATCGACAAGCCTTTGTACCGGCTGCAGTTTATGAAATGCATGCATTTTCTGATAGTTCCGAAAACGCTTATGGTGCGTGTATATACATTCGCTCTATTTCGCTACAGGGTGACGTTCTCGGTGTGAAACTTTTATGCGCAAAATCACGAGTAGCACCAATAAAAAAATGCTGTTTGCCTAGGTTAGAGCTATGCGCTGCTGTCATTATGTCGCAATTAGTACAACGCACTACTGCTATATTTGATTTCGTCCAATTTCAAAATATTATATATTGGACTGATTCAACGATTGTTTTAAATTGGTTGCGTAAAGAAGCTTGCTGCTGGCAAACATTTATTGCAAATCGCGTTGCGATCATACAAGAAACAAGTAAATTCTCACAATGGAGGCACGTGCCAGCTGGTTTGAACCCTTCTGACATCTTATCACGTGGTGCTCTTCCATTGGCCTTGATGAATTCCAATATGTGGTATAGTGGTCCAGGGTTTTTGACGGAAACGGAATCAAATTGGCCACCCACTTTAAAGAACGTTCTACACGATGACAGCATTTTACAAAGAAAGAAAACTAAAATTATCCTCATGAATCGGTATGACAAAAACTTTATTGAAAATATAAAATATTACAATAATTACAAAAAACTTATCAACGTTATTGCATACATAATACGTTTCAAAAATAATTGCTCACAGAAAAATAAAGTGAATCGTTCACATGACACATTTACAACTGATGAATTACACCATGCATTAATTGCAATTATTATTTCTATTCAGCAGAGTGAATTCGGCTCAGAAATAAAAGCAATGAAAAATGGATCAATACTTCCAAAAAAATGCAATATGCAATCGCTACTTCCGTTTTTAGATGAGAACGGCATCATACGCGTTGGAGGTCGACTTAAATTTTCCGCTTTGAGCTTCGATGGCAAACATCCAATACTGCTTCCTAAATCACATGTTTTTACTCGCACTCTTCTAATTCATCATCACATAGTCAATCATCACGTTGGACCCCAATCTTTGCTAAGCATCGTACGACAATCATTTTGGCCGATACATGGAAAAGTGATTGCACGCTCTGTTGTCCACAATTGCATTCGATGCTCGAGAGCAATGCCGATAAAACACCACCAATTAATGGGAAATTTACCCGAGCTTCGCGTTCAACAAACAAGGCCGTTCAATGTTGTGGGAGTGGATTTTTGCGGTCTCTTTCACACTCACTTTCGTCGTCGTGGCACCTCGCCTGCGAAATCATATGTTTCAGTTTTTATATGCTTCGTCACCAAGGCAATCCATCTTGAGTTGGTGGAAGACTTAGCCACAAGGGGTTTTTTGGATGCGCTGAAACGTTTCACTGGGCGTCGCGGTCGTTGCGCAGTCATATACAGTGACAACGCGACCAATTTTGTCGGCGCACGTAACGAACTATACAATCTGTTTGAAATGTTTCGTAAACAACAAACACAAGACGAAATACGAAAGGCCTGCGCTGAAGACGGCATCGTATGGAAGCATATTCCTCCGCGGTCACCACACTTTGGGGGACTCTGGGAGGCTGCAGTGAAATCATTTAAATTTCATCTTAAAAGAACTTTGAATAATGCTTCGCTGACCTTTTCTGAATTTAATACACTAATCATACAAATAGAGTCTGTTCTTAATTCTAGACCAATCACGCTTATCCCAGAGAGTCCCAGTGATTTTCCTGCACTCACACCGGGTCACTTCATTATTGGAACGGCCCTCAACGCAATGCCTGCGCCAGATTTCAAGGATGTTGAAAACGTCAAACGTTTGCAGCGTTATCAGCAGCTACAATGGTACTTGCAGAAATTTTGGGAGCGATGGTACAGGGACTATTTACAAAGTTTACAAATTCGTTCTAAATGGTCAACCCCAGGTACACCGATCGGCATTGGTGACATTGTCATTATACAGGAAGAAAATATACCGCCACTCCAATGGAGGCTTGGCCGTGTCACTCAATTACATCCTGGAAAAGACGGTGTTACAAGAGCTGTCACCGTGAAGACGGCAAGCGGCGAAGTTCAGCGAGCTACAACTAAAATTAGGCGTCTACCTGTTGAGAAGTCTACGTCCTCTCAAGGAGGGGTGTATGTTAAAGAATAAGCTTTAAGATTTTTCATTTATTACTTTAGTTTTACATTACAATATTTTCCAAACAAAACTATTTTAATCGATAGATATTGTTGACAGTTGTTGTCCATCTTTACATTGAATATTAAAAAGAAAAGGCACAAATCAAAAAGGCACGCGTTTTTATTTACTCGAAAACATCGGTAATTGCCAACATTCATCTTGGGGTATAAAAAGGCTTATATCCTTCTAAACAAGAGCTTTTAAATTTACATTTTTAAGGGGCCAACGCTGTCTGATGTTTCAATTTGTTTTCAAGATTTCGAAAGAAGACTGTTTCAAAAACATCGTTTTGAAATTTCATAAAGATTCGAGCTCTCTAAGTATATTTTTGTCAACCTTATTTGAGCGTGCTCTTCGTCTCAATATAAAAACTTTTAACGCGTTTCTCTCGAAATCACTTTTTTTATACATTCATGGCAGTTTTTTCTCCGAAACTACTCAGTTGATCCTTGTGAAACTTTAACCACATATTTGGCACATATATGGGAGTCGCATGATCCAAAATCAAGAAAAAAATTTGGATTTTTTCTATTTTCTTAAACCGACAAATCACCTAAAAAATTCTCATTTTTCGAACACTTTTGCTTAAACAGCCGTCATTTTGGCATTTTTGCATAAAATTTAAATATCTTGGTACAGACGATAGCCACTGTCATACTGAACCTATTTTTTTTGGTTTTTGTATTTCCGACGAGTCCTTACTGCAAAATCACCGGTACCATTTAAACTAATTGTTTTGTGTATAGCTAAGTAGATGGAGATATTTTGTATATATGGGCTATTATCACGAAATGGGTGATTTTTAGAACTCATAGAGAACAAAAAAAAAAAAGTCATCATAGCGACTTTTAGTTTTTTTTATTTATTTCATTTTCAAGTTATTTTAACATATTTATCACTATATCTACAGTAAGAGTACTCAAAACGAAGTTTGCTGCAAAATACACTAACTCAGGGCTTCGGAGGCGACAAACATTTTATTGATTACGGAGGCGACTTTTCACTGAAATATGGGTCTTGGATCTGAGAGAAGAGACGAAACACATTTTCCGGACAAATCGTCACATTGCAAATGAAAACGAAATGTCAAAAGTGAAAGTGAAATGTCAAACCTTCGAAAATATTCATAGCATAATAAGCAAAAACTGACAGGTTACGTTAGCGACACTCTTTTTTTCTTATCGTTTTTACGAACTCTTGTCGTGTGGTAATGAGATTCGACTGTTTTAATATTTGCGATGCCCACCCGATTTTGTAGTATTTTGTTCTGACACTTGCTCCTTGCAATTATTAGCCCACAAAAATCGTTTATCGTCTTGTTTATTCAGGATATATCACATACATATGCATTAGGCAGTATCGAAATGTATGAACGCATTTTAAAACCCAATTCCAGGCCCAAATATTGAAATAGGAAGGAAAGGCAAGTCAGGAAATATAATTTTTTAAAATTTAAAATGAATTCCTAGGTCCCCAAATAGCTGTTATATATGAAAACCGTGTAGTTTTGCACTGGAGCCGATCTAATGGTACAATTTTTCTCAAAAAGCATAATAGATCTCGATTCATTGTCAAAAACAACTGATATATGCAAATTTTCAGCGAAATCGAACGACGTGCTGGAGCTTCAGCAAAGAAATAAAAAACGATTATTTTGAATCAGACGAATACTTTTTGCTCTGGAGCCCATCTAACGGTACATTTTGTTGAAGTAAAATATTGCAGTAATCGATGCATCATCAAAAATTAGTCATCCACCCAAATTTTGAGAGAGATCGAGCGACGTGTATTAATGTCAGCAAAGAAATAAATAACGTTTTTTTTTTAATTGTGACACATTATATTTCAAATCGATTAAAGCAAACCCCCAAAATTTCATCGATTTGCTTGAAATTTACAGATATTCTACGTTCATTTTTAGGGGACACATATTTTTTCATTTTGCTGAAAAGCCTCAATTTTCAAAGTTATCGTCGTTTGAACTTAGTCTGCTAAATTTAAAAAAAAAGTTTCTGAAAGGACTTTTTTCAAACTGCCGATATTTCCTTAATAAATAAAACAATTTAATAAGGGTATTCCTCTAAACGCGAAAACTCGAAAGCTTGGAAACCTCGAAAGTTTTCGAGCTTGTTTAAGGGAACACCACAATCTATGCAAACGTGCAAACGAATGAGAAACGTCTTTTGTTGCCTAAAACTGCCTAACTCGTGTCTTTTTACTTCCAAAAGTAGTTAAACATGAGCGTGAAAATGAGAGAAATCAACATGTGTCTTAGTTGTCAATCAAAAAAATTAAATAAAAAAACTTTAATTTGTTAAAAAAATAATCTTTTTGGATCAATTTTAAACCATTCTTCTTGATTATAGATAGACCGATTTGAAACTTTTTCACACTAATATTATAGCTTAATAAATTACTTATCAACTAATACCTATATTGTTTAAATAGAAACATAAAATTGCTTAACTTAATCAAAATAAAAAGTTTTTAGTGAATTAAAATTGGTTTTGAAAATCGAAAAATCGTCATAATTTAATTATCGTTTTTGACACTTTTTTATCTTTTTGAGAACAATTGCGCTCTTCTCGCTCATATTATTCATTTTCCAACTTTCGAGGCTACTTTCGCATGAAATTTGCCTCGAAAGTTTTCGAGAGTTGCGTAAACTTTTTTTCATACACATTATTTTCGAGGCTCGAAAATTTTTTCGAGTTTTCGAGGCTTTTCGAGTTTTCAGGAATACCCTTAATAAGTTTTTTTTTTTAAATTTTCATAATTCAATGGATTTAATGAAAAAATGACGATTAGCCCAAAATAAAATGTTTTGTGGGAGATATTGTTTGTACCGTAAGCCAGATGCATTTTTTTTAAATCAAAAAATTTTTAAGTGCATCAGTTTTTTCCATTTAAATTTTTTTCATCAGCACGAAATGGTTTAAACTGCATTTTTATATATAAGTACTATAGACCCTCCTCCACATTTCACCAAAATATCACATCGATATACGCAGTATATTAAGTTTTAGCCGAACAAATTCAAAATATACAGTTCATTGAGACGAAATTTTTTTATAATTTTAACAAATAAAGTTCAAATGACGGTAACTTTGAAAATTGGAGCTTTTCAGCAAAATGAAAAAATATGTGTCCCCTAAAATTGAACGTAGAATATCTGTAAATTTCAAGCAAATCGATGAAATTTTGGGGGTTTGCCTTAATCGATTTGAAATAATGTCACAATTAAAAAAAAAAAACGTTATTTATTTCTTTGCTGACATTAATAGACGTCGCTCGATCTCTATAAAAATTTGGGTGGATGACTAATTTTTGATGATGAATTGATTACTGCAATATTTTTTCCAACAAAATGTACCGTTAGATGGGCTCCAGAGCAAAAAGTATTCGTCTGATTCAAAATAATCGTTTTTTATTTCTTTGCTGAAGCTCCAGCACATGGTTCGATTTCGCTGAAAATTTGCATACATCAGTTGTTTTTGACAATGAATCGAGATCTATTATACTTTTTGAAAAAAATTGTACCATTAGATCGGCTCCAGTGCAAAACTACACGGTTTTCATATATAACAACTATTTGGGGACCTAGGAATTCATTTTAAATTTAAAAAAATTGTATTTCCTGACTTGTCTTTCCTTCCCATTTCATTATTTGGTCCTGGAATTGGGTGTTAATATTTCGATACAGCCTAATATGCATGCATAGAAAAATCGATGGACAAGTTTCAAACCTGTAGCGCGGGAGTGGGAGGATTTTTGTAAACTTATACTCCGCGGGAATTACATAGATGCGCGAGCATACTACTATGTACTATAGGGTGTTTCACTTTTTTTCAAAGGTTCTCCAAATTCAAACCTTAAACCGAAATTCGATTTAACGCAACGGCACCGGTCGCCGACCGAGTTCATATATCCGACCGCTTTAAAAAACTCTATAAAAGTCAATCAATTTCCCGCGCAAAGTTTACGAAAGTGAACGCATTTCATTCTTTCAATATCGATACGTCAACTGTCAAAAAATCATTTTAAAGCTTCAACGGGATTTTTGTCAGTTGAGTCTAAACTACGCAGCGGTGCGGTTCGATGGTTTCGCGAGTGTAAAAAAAGATAAAAACGGAGTATCAAGTTTATCGAATTTTCAGTAGAAATAAACTGAGGTGTAAATATTTTAATATTTTGTTGTGTTCATATATATATGTTTGTCATAATTACAAAGTAATTACCACTTTTTAATTTAATTTAAAAGATTTGTGAAGTGATTAAAAAAGGGCGGAATGTGGTTACGTAAAAATTTCTTACGTTCCTCATTCCGACTATTTGTTCGGTAACAGGATTTTTAAGCTTCGTAAAAAAAGATATTTTTTGTGTCTAGTTAGACTAAAAACGTATAATTTTTGTTAGATTATTCAATCTACGATGTCGAACGTGTATACGTCCTAGTTTAAATTAATAAGATTTGCCATAATTTGACATGAAACTTTTACGTTTTTACCTTATTTTTCTGTTTGCACACATAATTGCTCTATTGATTTAGGTTTTAAATTTACATTAATATGCCTAATAGTACGGGAGGCAACGTTGCATATTTGAAGGTCATTTCCTCCCGCTTATTTTTTTGCAATTGTTAATTTAAGTAAGGCTGATAATGGAAATAAACGTCAGTCGCCAGAATCGTGGTGACTCTGGTTGTGAGAGGTCGATGAAAAAAGTTTAGCTCAATAACTCGGAAAGTAAGCCACAAGTAAAAAATTATGTTCAGACCAGTATTGTAAAGCAGATGAAAAAACATCGATTTCATTTCCGTAAAATCTCCATACGATAAGATTTGACCCACCTTTCAACGTTTCTAATAAATACTAAAATTTTGAGCAGAAATAGCTATTTTGGGCGAAAAATATGATTGTCAGATCTGAAAGAGAAATGTTAATTTCAAACTTTCAATAAAAACCTTATTTTTTCGAAAATGGAGATGGTCGTTAAAAATTTCACAACTATGAAAAATGGTTCAGATCTGGTCAAATCGAAATTTTTCTGATATATATAGGTAATTATCCTTAGAAGTTAACTTTGCTTGTTTAAAATTGAAACAAAATCGTTTTTATCAAAATCGTAAATTACATTTAAGTTTTACATTTATAATAAAAGTTATCTGAAAAACTATAGCTTTTTCTTATTGCGACATTAACGGTCGGAATTAGGTGCTTCAGTGGACGGAAACAGACAAAATAATCACAGGCCGGTCGGTAAATGGTGAACGTTCTGTTTTTTGTATCAATTTTTTAAAAACAAAATTTAGTAATAAAAACTTTCATTTATATTATTGTTAACTTATTTTTCCCACGGTAAACATCTATAACAATAAATAGGTTAATTTTAGTGAAATTACATGACATATTTATGTATCTTTTAGAAGATTCAAACAGACGCGCCGATAAGTGGTGCTTTTGCGTTATTATAAAAAAAAAGTAATTCATGAATTTTTTCAGATTTTTTTGAGGTCATTTACCACTCGCCAATCGCCATTTTAATAAAAAAACTCGTTTAATACATTTTTTCCTTTATAATTTTATTCATGACTTCTAAACTAAATTTTTTCTTGTCTAAATATTAAAGAATAATAATATCTTTGGGTTAGGTATCGAAAAAAAGGTTTTTACCTATCTTCTAAGTGTGAAAATTGGAAGAAATGGACAAAAAATTGCCTAATATTTTTAAGTAAAACATCGATCCATCCATCCATCTTTTTTTACTATTTTGTTTTGATGCGTAAAACTCTTACAAAGGTTTTCCTTTCAAACTCAATCCATCTTTTTTTCCTTTTTTGTTTTCATGCGTGAAACTCTTCCAAAGGTTTACCTTTCAAACTCAATCCATCTTTTTTTCCTTTTTTTGTTTTCATGCGTGAAACTCTTCCATGTAGCCCAGATTCAACCAAACATCTCTTACAGTAAGAGTGGATATTATAGTATCAGTCTGATCCAAAATTTGGGGTTTAATCCCTCTAGGGGCTATTTTGAGGTCTAATTTAGCCATTCAAGAAATTTTTGCATCCGTTCTTTCCGTTGTTTTACAAGGTCGTTTTTTTTGTTGGCACGTTTTTTGTCGATTTAAAAGTGATGAAGTGTTTAATAACACCATAAACTTTCTTAACTGAGCAACCAAAGTGGGTGGCAATAGATCGGTATGACGTTTTGAGGTTAAAAATTTCGAAAATCGCTCTTCGGGTTGTTGGGTCACAAATTCGTGGTTTTCTCACTTCAAGAGTATCTGAAATCCAGTAAATTAACTTTTCCACAACTGAGGTGTTTGTCTGATTAATAACTTACCAGTAAAATTAATTCCAGGTCCAGAAATTTGCTACTGACTTAAACACAACTTATTGTTTCTAATTAGTTGTCCTACCAAATTATGCACTTCTCTTGATTTTTACTTCAGCCAAAGGTCACTTCTTCAATAAAACCAACAACAAATACATAAACCGCAAGAGGGCGCTTGCATTATAACAACAACAACAACAAAAAATAACCGTTCCCTGAAAATTTTTTTTTTTAAATGTAGTAAAAGCTAAGAGGACTAACTGTTTCTAATTAGTTGACCACGACTGTATAATCATATCTACTCTGGGGGTGGCATAATAAATTCTGAAAAACAGGTTTTTTGCCAGTTTGGAAAATTATATTAGCGCCTTAATTTCTACCTTTTATGGGCTTAAAAATAAAAATTGCACTAAGGAATATTCGATAACATCAGTTCTGTACTTTTTTATACACTTGTGCTCACTACATTAAGTCATTCGTATGCTACGTACCATTTTTGTTAAAATTTATTAATTAATTTTTTTTCTGATTCTGATATTAGTTTTTATAATCCTGCTATGTAAGCATCCATTTACGGTAAAAAAATCAAAAGAAATGTTTTGGGTTTATCCCGAAAAATGCAAAAACGTCAATAAAGGTCATAAATACTGTGTTCATATAATTAAGTCATCTGAAAGAATTGAATTTTTGGTGTGAGTCTTATTTTTTTTTATTAGTTTAGCTTAATAATGAGTAGGAGAGCTTTGTTGTTGAATAAATGTTGAGAATCGGTTTGGCATGCTGCCTACCAGGCGCGCACATTGGTCTGATGTAATTTTATGCCAGTTCCTTAGTGGATTGTATGCCCAGCCAAGATTTGACATGTGGAGATCAATGTTTTGGGCCATTATCGAGCTGGAAAATCCATCCCAGAGGAAAATTTTTGGTGTAATCGGTGGCCAAATGTTCCCTTATTATATTCCTGTATAAAAAATTTAATGTATGGGTTGCCAGGCCAAAACCGTATGTGTGCTCAAAAAACATCAAAAAAAGTTATCGGTTCACAAACGGATGCATTGGGACTCTCCGCCCTACATATGTACATATATCAGTCCCCATTCTGAATTTAAGTTAAATTTTTTTTTCACATCAATAGCACTTTCACAATTTTCATTAGTAGAAATAAATAAGCTTAAAATTTTTACTAACTTCATTCAATTATTCAGAGCGTATGAAAGAAAACATTATATACGCACAATACACAGCATAATGGTATTCCCCGAATTATTCGGGTCTTATATTTCATAAGAGTTTGAAAAAAAAGAAACATACAACTCAATCGCAGGTTAACTTGTCATGGAAACGAGGGAAAAATTATAAGCACAAAACGTTCATAAAATTTTTAAGAAAAGAAAAATTCAGTTTGACCTACTGTACAGAATAATAAAGAGAGAACGTAAACAAAAAAATAATGACAAGCCAACCGCACAAATGCTGTGAGTCAAATCGTATACCTCCCCGCAAGCAGCCACTACACCCCGCATTTTTTGTACTACTTAGTTATCCATGACTTACGCTCTTTTTATATCCGTGTTTTCTCTTGCTATTTAGTACCCACTGGGAAAAGCTGTTTTATTGATGAAATTGTAGACAAAAATATAAACACTTGTACTTTTTTCCGGTTTGGCGTTCGTTTCAATATCTCACACCGTCTAAGCCCGCCGTGCTAACCAGAAATCATACGTGTTATTTTCCCATATGTGCTGAAATTGACGTCACTAATTTAGATGATATATACAGCTTAAGTTACCATTGATTTTATACCCTAGACTTTTGACGACTTACAAATAAAACACTTTGCTCCGCTATAAATATAGAGGGAAATTCTCAACGTTGTAACGATGACGTGAAATAGCGAGAGTTTGGGTTTTAGACGGGTTCCTATTCAGCAGGTTTCTGGTTGCCCATATTGTATCGTCTTCATTTAATCTACATATTAAGTCTTCAGACAATCCAAATCGGTAAAGCTGCGGCTCTTTAGTTCCATACGCAAATATTATTTATTTTATAAAAAAAAAACATTTAAAAATTGTTCTGAATCGATTAACGAGGGTTAGGCACCATTTCTATCTCTCAGCAACTTGTACTCGCTTTTCACCGCCCGTCTCCCCTGTGACACGCGTTGTCACTGTCATTAGTCCGTCGGAAGCTTTCGAATGACGCCGTCGTCGGATGTTTCTATGTTGAAAATCAGAATATTTTGTTTTCCATCAAACAATTTGACCAATAATTTGATGAGCGTTCACATCTTCAAATTCTCATCAAACTCCATATATTTTTTTTATGGTGTGTACGCCTCTAGCAGTTTTGCATGTGGCCTTGATGTGTAAACATATTGGGTACAAAATGAGCAGTTTTAGGTTTCAAGTATTAGTATAATTTTGGATATGAATTTGGATGAAACTGCAGTCGATATATTGTTGAAAGAGGATGGATTTTTTCAGTTTGATAATGGCCCAAAACATTGAAATCTATTTGCAAATTTTGGCTGGACACACAATCCAAAAAAGTTCTGGAGTAACCACCTCAAAGTTCCGACTTAAATTCTATAGAGGCATAATCAAACGAGTCGCAGCAGCACGAAAAGCTGCGAGTAAAGAGGCTTCGGGCAAGTTAATCAAGAGAAGTGGTATAAAATTACTCCAGACCAATGTGCATGCCTGGTAGGCAGCATGCCAAACCAATCTCAACATTTATGAAACAAAAAGGTTCTCCTACTCATTATTTAGCTAAAATAATAAAAAAAAATAGGACTCACATCAAAAATTCAACAATTTCAATTACTTTCTTTCAGATGACTTAATTATATGAGCAAAGTATATATGACCTTTATCGACGTTTTTGCATTTTTCGGGATAAACCAAAAACATTTATTTTGATTTTTTTGCCGTAAATTGATGCTTACATAGCAGGATTATAAAAACTAATAATACAAGAATCAGAAAAAAAAATTTATAAATAAATTTTAACAAAAATGGTACATAGCATACGAATGACTTAGCCATGTGAGCTCTAGTTTATGTTATCTAATTTTTTGTGAAAAAACACTACATAGTATATACCGGGTGCCATATTTTAACTTACACAGCTGAATAAGTCAGAAAATTGCAAGTCATTCAAAAAATGTTTTAAATAAAAGTTGGTGGGTATCAAAGGGCTGATCCAGCTATGACCTTAACCATGACCTTGACATACATTTTCAAGGTTATTTGAGGGTAAACTTTAGTTTTTCAAATGGAAATCCCTATTTTTGACCTAGGATTCCGGAAGAGCACAAAATTTTACGTTCAGATAAGTATTCATGTTAGAGGTCAAAGTGACACCTGAAGGTCATTTCAAGGTCAAATTCCCGCTTGGTGCAGAAAAGCTGCTGCCAGTTAAGGCAAGATTGTGCCAATGATTACAAGTTTTTCTGCACCAAGTGGGATTTCAACCTTGAAAGGACCTTCAGGGGTCACTTTGACCTCTAAGTTGACTTTTGACTTATTCAGCTGTGTAAGTTGAAATGAGACACCCTGTATATGAATAAATAGATATTTTTCTTATGAATAAATAGATTAGTTTTTTTTATCAAAAAACTTTATTTATGGAAGCTCTATTTATTGTTGGCAAAAAAATTTTTGCGGCTCTTAAAAAACTTTGAAATTTTGTAAATTGTAATTTTTGACTCTTCCGACTCAAAAGATTGCCGACCCCTAGTCTAGACAGATAGATTTGTGCATCATCTGCGTACAAGTGAGTCGAAGAATGCTGACAACAAGAGACAATGTCATTGATGAACATGCTGAAGAGAATGGGACCCAATATTGATCCCTGTGGCACACCAGAAAATGTTCTTTTCAGTTGAGATGATTGATTTTAATTGACGACTCTCAGGAATCTGTTGTTTAAATAATTTTCTATTAAACTTAAAGAGCAATTGCAGAAACCAAAATAATTTTCAAGTCTTTTAAGCAAAATACTATGATTGACAGTGCCAAAAGCCTTGGAAAAATTACCACTTTTTTTGGTTGTTCTCTAATAACTTGAAAACTATAAAAGATATCGCAAAATTAATAATTTTTTTGAAGTCAGCATTGCCAAGTTAAAGGAAATTGATACCCATTTTGAAAAAAGGTCTCAACCACATCCCAACTTTGTATGGGAGGTAGGCGTGTTCGTGAACCGATTCTTTCGAACCGAGTACTTGGTATGACAACTAGCAAAGTGGAGAAGCATTATGTGATGTTTTCCCTGATTCTTTTTTTAACGGTTTCTAAACTCGCTGCTACATTGAGCACTTTCCTTATTTCCGTAGTAGGCACAAAGGGATTATTTAGTTAAAAAAAGGCTAAAACACGATTAAAACAATAACTAGTAAAGGTGTTATCTTCGGCCAAGGCGAAACTCACATACCCGACACTGCACTAAAAGTACTTTCCAAATAAATGTTAATGTCGAAAATAATGTAATAAGGTTCAAAGAGGTTGAAAAGTGTTGAAACAGTTGAAAAACACTCAAAAAGTTTAAAATATATGGAAACCATTGCAGAAAGTTAAAAGAAGTTAAAAACTTCGAAAAAATGTGGAAAATGTTGAAAGTGGTTAAAAAACTTAAAAATTGTTGCAAGAAGTTGAAACAATTCAAAATTCATGAAAAAGTCGAAAAAATAAAGAAAATGTTGAATCAAGTTGATAAAGCTTGAAAAAGTGGAAAATATACCCATGAAATATATTGGAAAAAGTTAAAAAGTTGGAAAAGTCTAAAGAATGTGGAAAATATTGAAAAAAATAGAATAGAAATGCAGAAAACCAAATATGCCACGCCCACTTCTCCAATTCCTCCTACTTTTGGTTCAATAAATTATGTTCGTCATTGCCATCCACATACTAAATTTTAGCAAAACAGCTTGTATAGTTTGCGATATATGCCTTAGTTAACCTTAAAATTTAGGGCGGTGACACACCCACTGATACAATCGAGACTGATTTTGATTCAGAAATAGCTTTCCATAAACAAACCTCTTATACCAAATTTCAGTATGATTGCTCATATATTTCGATAGATATGCCACTTAAGGTATTTTACTTGTATTGGAGGTGCCACGCCCAGTGGTGCTATTTCGCCCGCTTCAGATGCTGACATACCTTATAGCTAGTTTACCATCTACTCCGAATTTCATGCCAATTGCTGCAATAGTTCTCTTGAAATATCACTTCCAACTTTATGTTAATATGGGAGGTGCCACGCCCACTGATGAAATCCCATCGAAATTTATTTAATTTTATAGCTTTCAATAATTGGCATCTATGCACCAAATTTTATGAAGATTACTCTCATTGCACACTGTCTATAGCATTAAACGTGTTTTGTTTATATGGGAGGTGCCACGCCCACCGGTTCTATTGTGCCAACTTTTCGTTATAAGAAACCTTTTAGCAAGTATATCTGCCATACTAAATTTGATAACGATTACGTTGTTAGTTCTCTAATTATAACGTTTATAAATATTGTGGGCTGTGCCACGCCCTTCAACGTGTTTTTCCGGTATACTGACGAAGCTTGCATTGATGACTGCTCCCAGTAGTATCATTCCTAGAATCTTTATGAAAATCGAATGTGCCCGTTTTGAATTATACGAAATCAAAACTTTTAATTGTTAAAAAGTTCCACGCCCACTTTTCCAATCACGCCCACTTTAAACACAACCCATTATATAAATTAAACAATTAGTTTGTTTTTTTATGTTAAAATTTTATTTAGAGCGCTGTAGCGCTTTATGAAATGAGTTGTTATAAACTGAAACTTAAAATAAATTCTATTCTAACGGAAACCTCGCCTACGTGACAAATTGTAAGTATGAGGATTGAAGAGGATCGGATTACGCGCTTGCATTCTTGTTGCGCGTGAATTTTATTTAAACGGACGGACTGCAGACTTAGTGTCAGCATAAAATATGAAATAATTGCAATGAAATGAGTTTTATTATTAACTCCTCCCTCCTTAATTCCAAGCGTCCCGATTGGACTCAGAATAGAGGGATATTATTGATACTACGTGGTCTTCTAACTGGAATTTTTGGATTTGCAGACACAGGATTTGTCTGTATCTGAATGGTTGAATTTTTCACTCCTTTTTTAAAACAATTCTTAACTACGGTAAGTACGATGACTATCGCGATGATAGTTAAAAACCCGAAATTTGTAAATAAGCTGCCCGTGAAATATTTGTTTAAAACTTGAATTTTTTCGGTATTTTTTATATTTAATTCCTTTATTAATTCAAGGGATAGCATTTCCTTGAATGGACCCTCTAATGCTTTTTGGTGAACCAAGGCAGGTAGTGGTTTTGCGAACACTATTTCATAATTTGAGTAGTTCTGATTATTTATTGAAATTGTGGAGTTCTGAAAAATTAATAAAAATGATCCGTTTAGTGATCGAACCTGAGAATCTGTTGTGACGTTACCGTCAAATTGGTTTAAAAAAATAGTACCTGGTAGAATTTCTTCAATCATAGGTTTATGATTACTATTAGTAGTAGGACATGTAAAAGGTATTCCTAACAGGAGGTTTCCTAGACAATGGTTATCTGTTATGTTACTTAAATCTGTTCTAAGGCATATTGTTGTATTATGAAAAATATTACATTTTTGTTTTACATTAAAAATTTCTTTGTTACACATTATAATTGATTCATTTTCTAAATTTATCATTTGATTATTTTTCTTTACTGGCTTAACAGTTATCTTTTACAAATTTCTTTAGTAGTTTTTGGTATAGTAATAATATAAATGAGTTTTTCTTTGTTAACTCCAATTGTTATTTTTGAATAATCTAAACTTTCTTCAATGTTAGGAAAAGTTACATTATCTTCTTTAAATTGATTATTAATTAAATCGATTTCTTTTTCACTTAATATTATTGGGTTTACAATGTTGACCTTAGCTAAATGAATGGCCATTTTTAAGCCTTCTATTTCCTCTTTAATTACTTCAATTTTAAATTTTAAATTTTAAAAACAATAATAAGGTATTTTGTCTACCCTCTTCATTTCTTAGGGTTTTTACAATTTCGTTGCTTACTCTTGTAATATTATTAATTCTAGACATTAATTCTTTATTTATAAAAACTTGTTGATTATTATTTCTTACGACCTCGTCTATTTTGCCTACTACATTAATATAATCGTCATGGTCGGGATTTCCGGCTATCCATGACCAAGCTGTGCCGATTGCATTGATTGCTCTTTTATTTCTTATAGTAGGAGTTAGTTTTTCAATATCTTTTTTAAGTTGGGAAATGGTATTAATAAGGAAGGGAAGAAGAGGATGGGATATTTGGATCGATTTCGCTTCCGTTTCAATTTCTTCGATTTTGTTTTTGTAAGTTCCGATATCGATAATATGAATAATTTTGTAGTTACCAATTTGTATTTTTGCAAGACCTGTTTCCACAGTGACAATTTTTGCTCTAGAATAATCTAGGATGTCAACTATAGCGAACTACCTGGGAAAAAAAGGATATGAAATATTAGGACATGGAAAGGAAGGGTTTTTTTTGTTTTTTTTTTATTGTTTTATTATTTTTTAATTTCGAATGTGACTTTTGTGGACAACTTTTCCTGATTCTGTAACGACCGTTGAGTGATAATTTTCTTTGACTATTTCTTCTTTGAACCTTTTGGATAATTTTGTACCCAATCTTTTATTTTGTCTGACGTAAATTTTTTCTCCTGGTGAATAATTTTTGGCTTCTTGCCTATTTTGGTTATGATATGTTAAATCTTTTTGTTGTATTTGTAAGAGTCGTTGGAGATTATTTTGTCGAGTTTTTTCGTAATCATTCGGACCAAAAGTCATAGGTCTACCGAAAAATAAATCTACTGGTCTTTTTCCTGTTGTTGAATGGATTGCATGGTTGTATTCATTTACAGAAGTTTCTATAAGCTCTTTAAAATCTCTATTGGGGAATTCCTGTTTTAAACATCTAATTAACTCAGAAAGGGTTGAGTGGAATCGTTCCACTTGTCCGTTAACTTGGCTTTTATAAGGGGGTGTTGTAAAAATTTTAATTTGTAAATCGTTTTCCATCATAAATCGAATAGTGTGGGAATTAAAAGATTTTTCACTGTCGAATACTACTGATTTCGGTACTCCGAAGTAAAAAATGATTTCTCTCAAAGGTTCTCTAATGTTTTCGATACTTTTGCCTTCAAGCATTCTAATTACTGCAAACTTTGTAAATTTATCTACTGCAGTTAAGACTTTACATTTGTCGGTGGAGAAAATGTCCATATGAATTGTATGACCTGGATATTCTGCTATTGGGGTTGCACCTAAAGTTGGATTGTTAGGATGCCTTTCATATTTGTTCTCCTTGCATATCTTGCATTGTTTTACAATTTCTTTAATACTTTTCGCCATTGATGGAAAGTAACAAATTTCCAAGATTTGTTGCTTATTTTCTTTTTCATTTCTATGTGCTTTATTATGAGTCTCAATTATTATTTTTCTTTGTTCTTCTTTATCTGTGATATCTGACACTAGAATTTGTGAAAAACGGATTTTATAGTTCGAGAAATGAGATCGATAGACTGATTGTAATTGAAGCATAATGGGTTCTGATGTTTTAATACAGTTAATGACCAAAGGATTAAGATAGCTTTTTAACGTGTTTATAAGTTTGTTGGTTGAGAATTCTGGTTCTAGTATTATATGTCTGTTGTAACCGGGAAATATCTTTTTGAACTGATAAGAAGCAGTTCCTATTTCAATTAATAATTGATTTCTGTAGGCATTGATTGGTGTTTCTACTGAAGGTATAAGATTTTCTGAAGAACTGTCACTGCTATGAATAGTGGGTGTTAGCGAATTTATATTTGAAATGGGTGGACGAGATAAAAAGTCGGCCACTACATTTGTGGGACCGGGTTTGTAAATAAGTTCATGATTGTACTCTTCTAGCTGTGCCTTCCACCTTTTCATTTTTGCATTTGTGTTTTTATTACTGAGTGCGAAAGTAAGAGACTGGTGGTCAGTATAGATCTTTACTTCTTTTGATCCGTATAGGAAACATCTGAGAGAACGTAAAGCCCAAATAATTGCAAGCATTTCTTTCTCATTGGCTGCAAAGTTTTCTTCTGATCTACTTAGCGTTCTTGAAAGGAAAGATATTGGTCTGCCTTCTTGAGAAAGGACAGCACCCAGTGCATAGTTAGAAGCATCTGTGGTAAGCTCAAATGCTTTTTCAAAGTCAGGATAATGAAGAATAACATCATCTGATACTAAACAGTTTTTTAATTGTTTAAAGGATTCTATTTGTTCTGATGTTAAATTTAAAAGTGTTTTTTTAGATGAGTTCTTCCGAACTCGACCCAGTTCGCCTCTTAGTATCAAGGTAAGAGGTTTTGAGACTTGCGCATATCCCTTAATAAACCTTCGATAATGTCCAGTCATTCCCAAGAAAGACCGTAAATCGTGAACTGTTCTGGGACATGAGAAATTTAATATTGCTTCCACCTTCTTAGGGGTAGTACGAATGCCATTCTGTCCGACAATAATACCAAGAAATTCAATTTCTTCCTTGATAAACTCGCATTTATCGAGCTGTACTTTCAAGTTTGCTTTTTCAAGGGTGTCGAAAATAATGTTTAGGTTATCAAGATGCTCTTTTTTAGACTTAGCGAAAATAATGATGTCGTCAATGTAGACGTAACATCGAACACCAATGTGTTCTCTTAACACATCATCTAATGTGCGCTGAAAAATTGAAGGGGCATTCCTTAAGCCAAATGGGAGTCGTGTAAACTCGTACTTTCCGCAATTAACGGAAAAAGCAGTTTTTTCAATATCTGCTTAAGTGAGAGCTATTTGATGGAAGCCGCTTTTGAGATCGATAGTGGAAAAATATTTGTTCGATCCTAAATTGGATAGAATTGTGACAATATCCGGGATCGGATATTTATCTGGTATGGTATCTTCATTGAGTTTGCGATAGTCAATGACCATACGATATTTTTTCTGTCCAGAAGCATCTTGCTTCTTAGGCACTATCCATACTGGGGAGTTAAAAGGGGATTTCGATGGGCGAATAATGCCATCTCTTAATAATTCTTCTATTTGAGAGTCTATTTCGGATTTTAAAGCCATTGGATAAGGGTATGACTTTGAAGAAATAGCTCTTTCGCTTTTTGTTCGAACTTCTGCTTTGATATTGGTTATAAATGTAAGTTTTTTATTTGGTTCGGAAAACAAAGTTGGACAGGATAAAACAATTTGTTTTAAATTTAAACTGTCTTCAGGGCTAAGGTGACCTAGTCTTAATTCAACGTGCATAATTGAGTTGATATACAACTGTTGAATGGGGTATTTAAATTTATTGAGTAGTGTAAAGTAGTTTTCTTTTGTAAAGATTATTGCATTCAGTTTTTTCATAGTATCATTTCTTATAATTCCGTCGAATGTTACTAGTCGAGGTAAAATATGGAACTTCAACTTTCCTATTTCACTGTTAAAAATTTCTATATTTGTATGGTGGGTGATTTCGACTTTTCCACCAACTGAGTTTGCAAAGAAAGGTTTGTTGGGTATCGGATTCCGAATGTAATCTGGTTTAATGTAGTTTTGATTTGAGCCTGTGTCTGTTTTTCATTTTGAATGAAAAATAAGGCAAAGAAGAGGAGTTTAATCTAAAAAATTAATATCATCAATATAAGGAATAACTTCAATGCTTTCCTCTTCACATTGAAACTGTTGGTCTTGGTGAATTTCTTCGTTTGGCTCTACCAAACATATTTCTTGGCTTGCAATTTGGTCAGGTGGTGAGTGAACTATTGCTTCGGTATTAAAAACTCTATGATATTTATTTGGTTGCGGGGTATTTTGGGAGTAAGGTCTCTTAATTTGTGGTTGCTGCCCAATTGCATTGTTGCGATTGTAGGAATTGTTAATGTTCGGTCCAGACTGTTGCTGCGGTCTATTTTGGTAGTTTACTTGACGAGTCTGTAATGATTGATCCACATCCATAGGTGTTGGAGGCTTTGGAGGTAATGGTGGTCGCTGATAAGCTTGCTGTTGATAAACTGGTCCGTAAGGTTTATTTTTGTTGAGGATGCACTTGATATTGAAGTGTTTGGTAAACTGGTGTGTAGGGTTGAGTGTTTTGTAGCGGACGCATTTGATATTGGGGCGTTTGATAAAGTGGCATGTAAGGTTGGGTGTTTTGTGGTGTTGGATAAATATTTTTTTGAAAGTTAAATTATCCAGGAATACTTGCTAATTCTGGATAAAAGGGAATATTGTTGCGTGGTGACCTTGGAGGAGGGGCTCGGTTGGCACTGTGAGCGTAATTAACACGAAAGTTCAAGTTATTTAATTTTAAACACATATGGAGTGCTTGGGGTAGGCTTGACGGTTCTTTTACGCTTAACAAACGTATCAAGTGCTTTGTCTCTGTAAGCATTCGTCATGGTTTTAAGAGATTCCTCTCCTAGTTCAAGACAGTCAATTTTGTCCAATATTAGAGACAAATGTTGATAGACTTTTTGATAAAATTCGGCTATAGAAAGGTTGCGTTGAGCAAGAGTAGTCATCTGGTATTCGAGAGTTCCTATGTCTCTCTTATCACCATAATGAAGCGTAAGGCATTTTTTAATTTGTGCCCAGCCTAATGGAGTTCGATAAGACTCTAGGGCGGTGTCGGCTTCTCCGACAATTTTGTGCCTTATTGAATGTAAAATTGCGTAAAATTTCGCAGTGCCTTTATAGGCCTCATAAAGAGTTAGTATCCTATCTACTGATTTTTTTCATGAGTTGAATTCACCAGGCTTTCCTGAGAATTCTCTAAGTGTCTTTACTAAGTCGGGTATCCTTTCTGTTTCTGAAATATTTCTACTAAAATCTATTTGTTGTTCTTGAAATTCACTCTCATCAGGATTTAATACACTCGTAATCGTTTGAGTTATCAACTGCTGTATTTCATTTATTTGGGATTCGGTTAATGAGGATGGGGAAGAATTGGTTGTAGAATTGGTGGGACTCATTGTTGGAGGAGTTTCTCTTGATTTTAGTATAAGATTATCTAAACGTGTTATAAGATCGTCTACACTCATTTAATAATATCCAATAATTCGAAAAAATAAATAACTTTGAATTGTTAAATAAAATCTGATTTACTTATTAATAATTTAATTACAAAAATATGTCCAAATTTTGAGCTTACGATATTATTAATGTGCGAATCATGTTGATATCCTGTAATCTCTGTTGTGTTCTAAGGTTGTTGCAGTGTTGATATTTGGTCCACTTGTTGCAGCTCTGGTTTTCCTTCTTTTATTTTAGTGTAGATTTATGCGTTGTTTATAAAATTCTGCTGGAACAATATGTTGATTTATTTTTTTTTCACTGATAGTCTATTTTTTCTGTTTTATGTTGATTTTCTTTTTGCACTGATAGTCTATTTTTTTTTGTTATTTGAAATAAATTCTTCGGTTCACTTTAAGTCAGTTATTAATTTCTTATTATAATTTTGCAAGAGCGGAAAAAATATTGTTTACCAATGTGTTTGGTAAATTTTCACTTTTTTCATTCGATTGATTTATTTCACTTAAGTTTCTAATATTTGTGTAATGGCTGAAACGTTACGTTTCCCCTTTTTGTATTATTTTATTATTAAAAAATAGTACTACGAGCCACTTTACACAAAACACAAGCCGCGACAATTATAAGTTTACTTTACTTTTTTATTAATCGCGGTCCCTGCTCGGGCGCCAATTAAACAATTAGTTTGTTTTTTTATGTTAAAATTTTGAAAGTTGAAAGTTTTCAAATTTTTTTTCAGTGTTTTTGCATGCTCTATACCTTATTTCGTAAATTACATCAGAAACAAATTAAATTCTAAATTCCATAGAAGAAAAAAAACTCAAAATATAATTCATAGTCCATGCGGACAGCTTTGCTCTCATATGTTTGAGAAAGACTTAGTACCGCTACTTGTTCCATTATTAATTTGAATATTTTTGGCTACCTGATTTTTTCTTTCATATGCATTGATAAATTAGTTGGGCTCAAAATTTTAAACTTTGGTGAGCCTACGTTGTAAAAATTTCTGAATCAATAAAAAATGAGAGAAGGTTCGGTTGATAGTGAAAAAAAAGTCATAAATCTAATTGAAAAATTACTTTCAAGCCGTGAAATAGCAGAAAAATTTAGCATTTGCAAAACTACGATAAATTCAATTAGAATAAGCAGAAAAGTCAGTTAATCAAGGAAGTCAGAAGGCCGGCTAAGAATGCTTTCCAATGGCACCGCGCGTTTCATGGAACATTAAATACGTTCTAAAAATGTCGGAACACTAGAAAAAGATGGAAATGCTCTTATAGAAGCTGTAAGTAAGTGGATTGCAAGACGAGCATTAAAAAAAAAATAGGTCTGATCGCATTTGATAAGAAAAAATAACCAGTTTTGTCAGATAAAAATGTTAGTAGCCACCTAATGAAGTGCACTGACCACAAAGACTTAACCCAGGAAGATCGGATTGGTGTTTCTAAATCTCCTTCTGGGGATGCCAATAATATTGCTTTCAATCATATTGATTACGGTAAATTTTCATTTCGTCCCTCCAATCTTCCTGGGTTCAATCTTTGTGGTCAGTGAACTTCATTAGGTGCCAACCGTACGGTTTTTATCCAACAGTCTGGTTTTTGAAAGCTTTGTCCAGTTGTCAAACTCAACCAGACATAAAAGTATTTTTATTTTGCTTTAATTATTACGGTTTTTAAAGGTATTTTGAATACTATGTCCAGTTTTTGAAGGTCCAAAATTTGACAAGCCTGCAGCCACTACTTTCTAATAAATATTTTGATACTTATACCATATAACTCTCTGTATTTTAATAAATCTTAAGCATTTAGAGACGCAATTTTTATTAGGATTTTCATGTATTAAAACACAAAATGAATAAAAATTGTGGAAATGTAAAAGAATTAAAAAAATTACAAGTCAAAATACATATGTACATTAAACTTAGACAAATATCTCCTGGTCAAAAGTTACAAAAATTGAAGTTGTTGTCAAAGAGTGGGAAGAGTTAGGTGCTGGGCATCCCGGGTTTGAACAAAAGTAAATGCACGCTTTTTTCTTTAAAAATATGTGCAATCATTCAAAATGCCATGTAGAATTTTTAAAACAAGAAGTTTAATGTAAAATTATTTGATGTCAAAATTGTTTCACGGCCACAGTTTAAGAATCTCTGGTATAGAGCATACAAAAACACTGAAAAAAAAATTTTAAAACTTTCAACCGTTTTTGTTACGAAGCTTTTAATCTAAAAATGATTATTATTTCAACAATCCTATCAATTCAATTTGAAGAAAAATTACAAAAAAAAAATATTATTTAGTGAACTAGCAATAAGTTCACAAAATTATTTTAATGAAACCTACTTCCCTAATCAATGATGCAGAACATGGACTATGACGATCGCTCATAGTTCATGCTCCCAAGTTCGTTTGGATATTGCCTAAAAATAGGCTGAGCTAGTGGCTGAATGCCGACATGTTTTAAAAAGTTTATGGTTAGTGAATATTATTACAAGGATACTCACCAATTTACTTTCCAATTCCAATGAATGTTGTACTGCTACTGCTGTTCCTTAATACGGCTGCTGTTGCTATACTTCTACTGTTGTTTGTTAATACGGCTGCTGTTGCTGCTATACTCGTATTTTTATGAAAGCAAGGCACCTTACCAGTGGTCGGGGGTGTCTTGCTTAGTTGTCCACTAAATACGGCAAAGGTACCAATGTATAGTTGGTATGTTGGAGTTCTTCCTTCCTCCCTGTCCGAGTAATTGTTGTTCGGTAAACCGGCTGCGCCAATGTTGACTAGCGCGTGGTAGAAGTGAGAATCCTACCGGCTGCGCCAATGTTGACTAGCGCGTGGTAGAAGTGAGAATCCTACCGGCTGCGCCAATGCTGACTAGTAATTTTCCCGTCCTGGGAAAACAATTAGTGCTGGGTGACAACTGTATCTGGAAATAGAAAAAGTTTGGGGATTATCAAATAAGAATATACTTACCAGTATAATTTCCTTGCTAAATGAAAACTCCGTCGTGTTTGCTGTTTCATGCCAGAACAAATTGTGTCTTTATTTAAAAATTTTAAAAACCTTAACACCTAGCTTAATAAAAATTACACTAACAATTCATACAAAAATATTTACACATAATTACAATAACAAAACTTATTCTACTTAATTCAACTTTATTGACCAAATTTAGTGGGGCGAAATGTTTTCCGGGTTGCACAAGTTGGCTTTTGCTTTGGGTTTTGTTGTTGCATTTAAGTTCATGGTGTTCTCATTCTTGTTAATTGCTAACAAACAGAATTTGCCCATGGTAACATAAATGACCAACAAAACGACAACAGCCCGCAAGTATGCTGCACTTTTGCAACAGTAATTTACTATTACTGGATAGATTGCATTATTCAATAATGCAGTTTTAATGTTATAGAATGATGTTAATCATCATCCTAAAAGTATATATAATATGCTATTTATGTTAATAACATATTATATTGTGCGGTAAGAACCCACAACAAGGGTATAAAAACCGATCGGGGAATCGGCGCGAAGCAATAAAATTTAAATTACACAGACCGACAAAAATTATACCCAGAAACCAGATTATATATTTCCGTAGGTTTTCGATGTGCTGATTCCGAATCTGGTCGCAGAATTGCTCCATCACGTAAGGTTTTTGAGATATCCTAACCTAAAAGCGCAAAAAACACGGTTTTTGGCTATATTTGCGCTTATTTTACATCGCGAATAATTTTTTTTTTTCCAAAATTGGTTACGGCATCCGAAAGTACTACCCTTACCCTTCAAATCTTTTTTTAGATTATATCAATAACTTTTTTTGTCTCCGAAATATCGTAACTTGAAATTTATTACATAGGCCTACATACAGATCTACATTAGCTCTAGTATGGCAGGATACATAGAAAATTTAAATTTATGATATTTCGGGGATTAAAAGAGATATCGACATAATTTAAAATGGGGTTTGAAGGGTAAGAGTAATACTTTCAGATGCCGCAATCAGTTTTGGAAAAAAAAATTATTCGCGATGTAAAATAAGCGCAAATATAGCCAAAAACCGTGTTTTTTGCACTTTTAGGTTAGGATATCTCAAAAACCTGACGTGATGGAGCAATTCTGCGACCAGATTCGGAATCAGCGCATCGAAAACCTATGGAAATATATAGTCCGGTTTCTGGGTATGTATTTTGATCAAATTTTGTCGGCCTGTGTTATTGGTTTTTATTATTTTAATCGCCTTTTCTTAACTAAATATTATTAAATTTAACGATGTTATTCTAAAATAATACGAAGGGATTATGTTTCGAAACCCATATTGCACGATTCACGTCCGGGGGCACATGGAAGGCCTTAGTCCTCGTGTTTTTCGTTTATTTGTATATTGTATCGCATTCGGAATCACTTTCGAACAACATCCAATAAAATTTTAAATTTTCTTATAAAATTCAACTTGCGAAATGAAACTTTTAATAATTTAACGTTGCTCTGGCATACAATGCTTCCCACGGTCTACTAAAATGCAAAAACTTGGAGAAATCAATGCAATGTTATACAAAAATAATAAAACTTATACTTATATTGCAAACAAATTATTCAAATAAAAGCAAATAGCTTAACTTAACAAGTATACGAGTTGAACACTACTATTATTTTGACCGCTCAAAATAGCAAAATACTCAATATAATAGCAAACTTAGAAAGTACCGTTATTTTTTGGATCTTTGAATTCAAAAATGGTATCGCACTACTATTTTTTTGACCGCAGCTGTATATCTTCCTTTAAATCTCTTGCCTTGTCTAAAATATTGACCTCACTCGAAGTTGTGTTGCTTTTCTATCATATGTTGTGCCAATGCAGTTTTAGGTCTACACGGAAAAAACGAAACTCGAAATTCTTGTAAATATTAATCAAAATTTAAGAAAAATTAGTAGGATTTTTAGTAATTTAGAAACGGTTCGAGTTTCTATTAAAAATTACTAAGCATAATATAAAAATTACAAGTAAGGGCATCAATTTTTCGAATTCAAGTTTTTAATTTTTACAAAGTAGATAACTATTAAAATTTCTTCAATAATTTATTATATTTTAAAAGGACTGTACTATTTTTTCATTAAAAGAAGTAATATGTTTAAAAAGTACGTTATAAAGTTTTTATGATGAACTAATAATAACTGAAATTGATTTTTCAAATTTTTTACATCAGAAGTGGGGTTATTAAACTCTACAATATAGTTTTGACTCTGTAGAGCTTAAGCTATTATAGTTATACTAGTCTTCTGCTAGGAAGACTCATCAGTAATGTGTTGAACAGAATTGGGACGGCCAGCGAGTTTCCATTGCCGCTTTCCCGACCCCGTCCCAATTCTGTTCAACGCTACTAAGCCAATAAGTAAGAGTTTGGCAAGCATTATATGTTTATTTTTTTGCATGAACATGTTAAGAACTCAAACAGAGTACACGGTTGGCTGGAAAAAGTTTCAACCCTCAAGTTGCATCCTTCCAAAAATTCATGGTGCTCCATATTTGAGGTACCTCACTGATCATTTTTCTGCAAAAAAAAAAAATCCCCCGGCCGCTTTTTTTTAAACCTAATTTTTATGTTTTTCGCCTTAAATTTCAATGATTACACTTTTTTACAATCAAAATGTTCCATTGATAAGAAGTTACTTTACTTATGTACTTTATCCTGCTGAATTCGAAAATGAAAATAAAAATTTTTTGAATGGCACAGTTTTCGATATATTGTGGTTTTTTCATTTTTCCGACATTCTTTCACTTTGAAATTCATATCTTGAGTTATAAATGTCCAATGTCATCATACTTAGCACCAAATTGAAGGTATTAAAATGACAAATATACGTGTATAATTACATATTTCATTGAGTTACCGGTTCAAAAGCTATCGATGAAAACAGGCCAGATTTAAAAAAAAATCAAATTTTACATTTGAATCTGTGGCCACGGAAAAATAGAAATAAAATAAACAAAAATAGTTTTACTTAATGCTCGTAGAGCTGATACTTTAACGCAAAAATGAAGATCCATTAGAAGAAAATCGACCATAAAATGGCAACGTCAGAAGCGATTGAATGAGTGAATCCAATGCCATATTTTCTGAATATATTAATTTTTTCTACAATTTGTTGAGTCTATTCGATATAAAAAAAGTTTTTGTGTTTGTTCCTTTGATGAGAGGTCGAACAAATTAGAAATTTTTTTTTGTAACCGTGAGTATGTACAAATTAAAAACAAAAGAGAAATAAAATTCAATATAATAAAAATTACTTATCTTGAAATAATTTTTCTATAACTACTTTTTAAAAATTATAAAGCGGATTATATATTACAATATAAAATATGTAAAAATCTAATCTCGCAATTTATTAAAATTTAATAAATTCTTTGTATAATTTCAAAGTTTTTAGGTAATAAATAAAATGAAGAAAATAAGTTTTAATATGCACTTAATAAAAAATGTAAAATGAAAATAATTACAAACTATAATAGAATTTTTAATAATGATTTTTTATTTATTACTGTCTATGTTAAAACATTGAAAAGAGTGAGCCAACAGCACTTGAACTGTGACTCTTCGTAGTATAAAATTAAAACACGAAATTCGATTGACTTCAACTTTATTATTCATTGATTAATTTGTAACGGCTAACTTATATACTAATATAACGTTTACTAAAGCAAAACATTACAACAAAAACCCAAATTACCCGGTACAGTGAACCCCAAGTACAAATGCAAAGACAAGCAAAAAATAAAACCTTTTGGTTTACTGAACTTTAAGTGCAAACATAAAAAATGCATTCAAAATTGCATTGCAGGTGTCATGTTTATTGCTGTGCTTGTCTGTGCATTTGTACATTTTGTCAATTAAGCAAGTTAATTGTTCAATTTTTACTTAAATATTATATTTCAGCTTCCGTTTGTCAAATCCAAAAGTAAATGAACTTAACAACCAAATGCAACAAAATAAATAATTAAAAATTATGTTACTGTGTTAACATGCTGCCCGCCTTGAATTGACAACTTCAAACTTTCTAACGTTAAGTCCAATTTTCGACGATTAACATTCTGTAGCAACGGCAGCGTCTCGCTGTCGTGGTAACGGGACCGGCTCAGCTTGTGCAGACTTTGTGATATTCCTTAATCTGTACGTTGTTGTCAAGATGACAGTAATGACCAGAGCAATGGCTACGTAACTGATGAATAGGCTGTGTGTATTTGTCGTTGTGACTTCATTTGGGAGGACGGATTCACTGATGTCTGCTAACTGCTTTTGATTTTTTTCGAGATCTTGTATGTTGGGCTTAAACAATTTGATGCTGATGTTGTTGGTTGCATACAGTTTGCTCCACCCAAGTGGCATGCTGACTTTTTCGTTTACTGTGTGTATTGCAGTGACGATTTGTGTGCGACCCTTTAAGGTTATTAGATCGGTTTTGATGGTGCAATCTTCGCGTAGCTGTATCAAACCACTGTTATCGAGTTCCAGTTGATCTGCTTCATTTTTGCATGCTACGCTGAGTTGAATAGTACTTAGGGTGGCGTAAATCCAACGATTAGAATGTTTTAGCTGGTGCCATACTGTTCTGTCAGCCAGTTTGTAAAACTCGCATTTTGGGTAGGCTTGGTTGTTAAGCAAATCTAGCTCGCATTTGTTGACTGTAGATGCTTTGTGATAGGTTGGTTGCACATTTTGACAAAGTAACTCTTTGTCACTCAGTGATAAGCATGCGTCAAGCTGCTCCTGCGACATTGGAACAAATTCATCGTGATGTGGACTGATTGCCAGAAACCTTGTGGACAATTTGAGTTCTGAAAGTGATTCATTGATTGCTGCCGCGATTGGAACAAGGTCCAATAATTGAAATTCTTTCGGGTCTGCTAGCGGAAGCTGTATGCTAAATATCACATGGGATTTTGTGACGACTCCATTTACCTTGCTGAGTTTATATATCTCAAGTAGGTTGTTTTGATGGATGGGTAGCTGCAAGTGTGATGGAAGGTGAGCCTTGATTTTCAAAATTTCTTCAATGAGTTGAAGTGGAGTTATCAAAAGTGGATTGATTTTTCCATGATGGCTGTCAATGAGATCGTCCGTTAATGATGAGTAAGTCCAAAGTAAGTTGGAAACCATAATGAACATTTGAATTGACAGCATGATTATGTTTTGGGAAACAAGAAGTTCTTGCAGAGGTTGGTTTTGTGATTTACCATACAATAGTTGGTTGATTCGTGTGTCAATTTCATCAAACTTGGCCTGAGTGTTTAGCTGATTTGCCTTGATAATGTTGTTCGTGGAATCAATTAACGAGGTTTGATTTTTCAAAAGAAACTCCAAATGTTTGTCGTTTTTCTTCAAACTTTCAATTGTTTTTGACATTTTTGTAGCGTACTTTTCAGCAAGGATGCCAAACAGTGAGTTTGCAACATTTCCGACGATATCAATGGCACCTCTTTTCGACCGCTTTACAGAGAGAAGATTGAGTTTTGACTGTAACTCATTCTGAATGTGGTCAAAGAAGTTGAGTAAGAACTTACAAGGTGAGTCATCCGAAGAATTGTCGCATAGCTTCTGTAGCGTTGAGGTCGCATCACCAAGCAGGTTCATTTCATGATGAAGTGGTTCAAGATCAAAGTAAACGACCATGTTCCAGTTGGTAGTAGCGAACTTAACATTGCTTAGTTCCTCAAAATAAATTCCAGGTTTATTATCAAATTTTGTAATATTAATTGGACTGCATAGCGCAAGTGGCAACATAATTAATGTAAAGATAGTGGGTAGCAATCCTGGGCTAATACGAGAACGTTTTTTGGGAGTTGATTCACTGGTCACAGCCGCCGCACACGCCTTAGGCGATAATTCTGTCTTACATCGCACTTCTAATGACTGAAATCTGCGCTCCAAAAATATAAGTAATTCTTGAAGGGTTACCAGCCGCCTGTTATTGTCCAGACCTTGCTCAAATGACGTTTGAGTGATAGGGTCTAATTTCTTCAAAATTATATGTGCCACAATGACATCCCAATGTTGAACCTGGATTCCCTGGGCCTTAAGTCCATGAATGCATTCTTGAGTTACATCATGTAATGATTTTATAGCTGATGGAGACTCGACCTTAGTTGATGACTGCGTTAGCAGCTTGTCCAGCAAAGTTGTTACCAACAATCGTTTATTGTCGTAACGACTGGTGAGCAATGTCCAAGCTGTATAATAATTGCTGCCTACCTCTGGAAGATGCTTAATGAGGTTTTTAGGTTCACCAATTAAGGCTTGTGCTAAATAATGCATTTTCCTTGCTTCGCTGATGCGTGCGTTATGGACTATCTCGGTGTACAAGTCCTTAAACGCTACCCATTGCAAATAATTTCCACTAAAAGTGGGAATAGAAATCTTTGGCAATGGGACGTCATTTTCTGGTTGACGAACTGCTCCTGGATCTAGGACTAATTGCTCGTCACTGCGCAGAGAGGCCTGTTGTCTGAGTTCTATGATGATTGACTCTACTCTTGCTTCCATATCATAATATACCTCTGGAGTGTATTCTTGGATGTGGTCATCTGTCGTGGAATCCCACAATGCTGCATTGTTTTGAGCCAAATCCATCATATGTTTATCCAGAATGGCCAATTTTATCGGGTAATATGAAGATGGATGGTTCATCTCCCTCTGTGCTATTATTTCGTCAATGTTTCGATTAAGGGCCTTCAGCAGTGACCTTTGGTTCCGTAGAATTTTTTGCACATCTACACTTAGTTCCAAAGTTTTATGCTGTGGAATCTGCTTCGGAATCGCGCCTCTGCCCGGTGGATTGACTGAAGCTGCATTTTGTGTATTAGCTGCAGCGCCTCCTTCGCGTCCACTTATTGGATTATGATCAACATTAGCACTTTCAAAAATCCTTGCATAATAGGTCACCTTTTTTCAATGTCATCAAATATGTCATCTGTAAAGTACTCATGACTGTCCGGAAGGTCTTTGGAATCCAAAATAACTTTATGGTTGAGGTGGAACTCTTCTGCAAGATCCTGTAGCTTCCTTAACCGCTCCATAAAATACTCTGACGTCTTTCGTTGTTCAGAATCCTTTTTGAAATTCCTTATGAGCTGGTTATTTTTTGTGCTCAGCTCCAGCTGTCTTTTTATTAAATTTTCAATCTCCTCCATAGCGTGTTTTTTTAAGTTTTCAGCTAGGCTGCTTGTCGTCCTTCTGATACTTTTTGAATTTCCACTAAGGCTGCTTGTCGTCCTTCGGAAACCTTTTAGAATTTCCAGTAAGGCTGCTTGTCGTCCTTCTGAAATGGCGTAGTTTTTGAAGTGTTCAGCAAGGCTGCTTGTCGTCCTTCTGATACTTTCTGAATTTCCACTAAGGCTGCTTGTCGTCCTTCGGAAACCTTTTAGAATTTCCAGTAAGGCTGCTTGTCGTTCTTCTGAAATGGCGTAGTTTTTGAAGTGTTCAGCAAGGCTGCTTGTCGTCCTTCTGATACTTTTTGAATTTCCACTAAGGCTGCTTGTCGTCCTTCGGAAACCTTTAGAATTTCCAGCAAGGCTGCTTGTCGTCCTTCTGAAATGGCGTAGTTTTTGAAGTGTTCAGCAAGGCTGCTTGTCGTCCTTCTGATACTTTTTGAATTCCCACTAAGGCTGCTTGTCGTCCTTCAGAAACCTTTTAGAATATGTTATTTTTTTAACGAGTTTTATTCGCGACGAACCCTTTGTTTTTTCACTCGCGATTTTTATCGGTTGAAAATTTCCGCGTTTTAACTTAAGCGTGATCTTGTCAGGTAGAACACCAGCAAGGATCACGTCGTGGTCACCAAAAATGTCTATGCTAAAACATTGAAAAGAGTGAGCCAACAGCACTTGAACTGTGACTCTTCGTAGTATAAAATTAAAACACGAAATTCGATTGACTTCAACTTTATTATTCATTGATTAATTTGTAACGGCTAACTTATATACTAATATAACGTTAACTAAAGCAAAACATTACAACAAAAAACCAAATTACCCGGTACAGTGAACCCCAAGTACAAATGCAAAGACAAGCAAAAAATAAAACCTTTTGGTTTACTGAACTTTAAGTGCAAACATAAAAAATGCATTCAAAATTGCATTGCAGGTGTCATGTTTATTGCTGTGCTTGTCTGTGCGTTTGTACATTTTGTCAATTAAGCAAGTTAATTGTTCAATTTTTACTTAAATATTATATTTCAGCTTCCGTTTGTCAAATCCAAAAGTAAATGAACTTAACAACCAAATGCAACAAAATAAATAATTAAAAATTATGTTACTGTGTTAACAATTACTATAAAAGAGTAATATTTATTTTCAGCTTTTAATTCTTATATTCTCCTATTAATTTTTAATAAAATTTGAGCTGGCGTTTTTTCCGTGTACCTCTGTTGACATCGGCTTTATGTTCACGAATTCTCGTCTCTAATTTTCTCTTTGTTGTCCCCACGTATGTTAGTGTGCAGCTTTCTTTGTCATTGCCTTTACACTTTATTTCATAGACAACATTACTTTCATTCTCCTTTTTTATTTTATCTTTCATGTTCGTGAAAATAGAATTTAATGTAAGATTCGGCTTGTGTGCAAAAACAATATTTTCGTCTTCTGTTAACGTTTGCATGTTAGCGTTGTCTATAAGATTAAGTATGTAAGAAATGCCGAAATATTGTTTAGGGTTGCCAGGTATTTTATTAGTTTGATTAATGTTTATATGTTTGCGAATTAATTTATAAATTAAATATCTCGGGTAGCACTTATCATCAGTATCTTATTAATAAAATTGCTCGCGGTGTTCATTTTTTTGTTGCATCGATTGGGTGCATCTGAAATTAAGCATTCTACCGGATGCGATAGGTTTTTTGTACCAATTAATTATTATCTGGTTGTCTGCTCTGTGAAGTTATAAATCTAAGTATGCAATGCTGTTGTCTTTTTCTTCCTCCACCGTGAATTGGATTTTATTGTGGAACTGGTCATTGTGTCCAGAACTATTTTTTGGTCTTGAGGTTTGATGATAGCTAGTATGTCATCTACATACTTCACTAAAAATTTTATTTCAATTTGATTATTTTTCAAAGTTTCTATTGTTTCGTCGAGTAATTTTTCCAAAACTATATCAGCAATTGTAGGCGATAATGGACTGCCCATCGGAGTGCATATGGTTCTATATGGTTTGTCCATGTGCCCCAACATTGAAACTTGTCCCTTTGGTCATTGATTTTTATAAGCGGGCCTACACCATGCCAAGAAAATACACTGCAGACCATAATGTTTTCACACCAGTGTCTTACCATCTTCTGGGTAGACCTAGGAATGTACTCTTGCCATTTAGGATAATGAACAAAGGTTCTACTATCTGACCTCATGCTATTGATATTTGCTTTGTCACTCCACAACACGTTTTTCCAAAAACTTTTACTTTTTCTTGACTTTACAACACGGGTGTAAAACATTATGGTCTGTAATTCATTTTCTTGGCTTGGTGTAGGCACGCTTATAAAAATCAAGGACAAAATGGACAAGTTTTAATATTTGGGCACATTGACAAACCATATGGAACCATATGCACTCCATTGCATTCCAATGGAGTGGATATTTTTGCAGTGTAATGACACTATACACTCCTCCAAAGTACTAAATAATGGGTTTTGTGCGGAAAAGATCGATGTTTTGGATTTTCCAGCCAGGAGCCCTGACTTAAATCTAATACAGAACCTTTAGAACGAGGTCAAGGTTGAAATAGTAAAAAAAAATTATACAAATTTGGACGATCTTTGGTCTGCCGCACAGAAAGATTGGTATGCCATATCCAAAACAAAATGCGAAGAAGTGTGGAAAGTGTGGGTCTCACGTGTGAGGCAGAGGCTACAGCGTAAGATCTCAATGATCTAAATGTTTTTGCATACCAAAAAGTCGACAAATGCAATTTTTACACCATATTTTCTCTTTTTTTCCAGATTGTGCCATTTATGTGTCCCGCTCATTTCATCGGTTTTTTTTACATTTTGATATTTTTTTTAATGGATTATTAGTGAAGTTCGTAATATTATTAAATATGAAGGATATATCTTTGCAAAAAACCAAACACTTGTCGTTTGCTAATATTATTTACGATACTGTAGCATAACAAAGAAAATATAAAAAAATGTACCATTTATATATCCATAGTTGTATATTTAAATTATTTTTCTCAAAAATTTTTGTTTTATTCACGGCCATTGGGAAACGAAGATCCGAAAAATTTATTATATAAAAAAAATTAGTTATATTATTCGGCAGAGTTATTACGCTCTGCTCAATATTATAGTGATAGTTCACCCATCTCTCCGGATGAATCTCTCTATTTTCGGTAGCAGCTAAGCATGACCATTTGAAGCAATAATCATCATTATTGCTAACATTAACGCACGGTTTTTTTTCTCTATGAATGGGGGTAGAGGAATATATTTAGAGCCTTTAATAGGGCTATATTTATTTATGTTGATCTCTAGTTTCATAATGTGAGCTAGAGACCAACCACTGTTCCGCTCCTGGAATTCATCCATTTTTTTAAGTAAATTTTGACAGTGGCCATCATACGCATCCAAAACCTCACTATCACTTTGCGCTAATATCATTTTGGACTGAAATGATTTTATACTAAGGTCCAATATATCCTCACCCTCATCACTACTTTTAGAAAATTTTATATACATATTCCGCAAATAGCAGAATAAAGAAAATATCAAAAAATGTGCCATTTATGTATCTATAGCTGTACATATGTGTCAACTGAATATGTTAGAAGATGCAAGAAAAAAATGATCATCGCACTTAGAGAAGTCGAGGTTTTTTTTTCTGAACTTCGTGCGGTTTGTAAAAGAATGACCGGTATACACCACACCGGCTCAAAATAATAGTTACAATTTTGAGTTTTTAGTTCAATCTCTATTACAAAAATATTTTGGAAATATAGAGGAAAAATCTTAGTGACAACGTGAATTACACAATTTGGTAGCACGATCTTTAGTAAAACAAATCATGTAATTCCCCTAAGCCTTGAGCGTTTCTACTAACTGTGCTTAGTTTGAAAATTTGATGCTCAAAATAATAGTTAGTTACACCTGAGATTTGGTTTGAATTTTTGTTTGATACATTTTTTTGTGCTTTTCTTAGAAGAACTGTGAGTTTTCTTTAATTAAATCTTAAAATGCAGTGAATTGACAGTAAACATTTTAGTTGAGATGGGTCGTAAGTCAATTTAATCTGCTGAGGAATAGAGACTGGCTTTAAACTTAAAAAAAAGAAAATCTCTTCGAATCAGCTTCCAAGTTGCTGAATATATCTCACAATTTTGTGAGAAATGTATTTAAAAATGAAACGAAAAAAGAAACACGTGGTAGACCATCAAAAACCGCTCCAACAGATGATCTTCATATTGGAAGTATAAAAAAATGCATATTTAAATCTTCAAAGACAATTTTAGCAGAAATTGGGAACGCGATTAGCGCTCAAACAATTCGACGACGTTTACTAAAGGCTAACCTACCTGGGCGCATAACTAAAAAAGTTCCTTTGCTACGGAAAAAAAAATTGAGCATGAGGCTAAATTTTGCAAGGGGTCATGAAAACTGGTCATGACCTGAACGGGAGAAAAAGTGGCGTAATATCTTACGGAGAGATGAGACTAAGATTTATTTATTTGGCAATGATTCAGAAAAGAATGTGCGACGGCCTAAAGGCAAAAAGTTTCACGTCAGATTCACAAAAAAAAAACTTAAACACGGAGGCGGAAATATTATGGTGTGGAATTGTTTTCCTTAATATGGGATTGGTCCTATATTCCGGACAACAAGTAAAATGACAGCAGCCGATTACAAAGGTATACTCGAAAACGCAATGCAGCCATATTCTGAGGAAAACATGCCCTTCCTTGGGATCTATCACCAAGATAACAATCCAAAGCACATCTCTTATTTTGTGAAATTATGTTTGGAGGACAATAAAGTCAACGCGTTTAGCTGGCCGAGTCAGTCACAGGATTTAAAGCAGATAGAAAACCTGTGGGGGATTTAAAGAAGAAAAAAAGCAAAAAAAAATCACGAATACGGAGCGATTGTGGGAGCGTGTACAAGAAATGTGGTATGAGATGCCCAAAGAAACCTGCCAGGCTCTAATCAAAAGTATCCCAAGAAGGGTTGCGAAAGCTATCCAAAATAAAGGTGGATACACTAAATAATGAAAGTGTAAATAAAAAAGTTCATATTTATATATATCTTTCCGGTGTACCTAATACTTTGAGCAGGCAAATATCTAGCAAATAGTATTCATTGACCTCAACGTTCGTACCTTATGGTAATTCTTAATGAATTTCTACTTTTTTTATATATATAAAGGGTACGAAAATATTTGCATTAGTGTTTTCTTAAATATTTTGAAAAAAAAGTTTTTCCGTTGAGTTGAATTTTGAACTCTAGGGTGTAACTATTATTTTGAGCAGGTGAGTATGTATATTAGGGTTGTTCAGAAAAAATTTTTTTTCGAATTTCTTGATGATACTTTGGAATCACGTTCTACATCATGGAAGAACATCACAGGAATTTTTTCAGATTTTTAAATGCATTTTTTAAGGTGTCTCAAAGCAAAAATTTGTTTTTATTATTATTATTGTTAGCATTAATTATAAAATGTTGTCAAACCATTTGAAAAAGTTGTTCTAGAGTAACTTAAAAACATTCATTTTGTTTGTTTTTTTAATGAACTTTAAAACCTACGTTCTAATATTGACAAAACAAAATTTTTAACCCTCTTAAATAATGAAAAACTGCTTTAAAAATGTGAAATTTAACGGTTTTTTAAAGAAAAAAGTCATCGTGCTTTAAATAAAATTAACTTTTTTTAATATACAAGATCTCATTCGAAAGAGCTCTCAAAAACCTTTAAAACAAGATATAATAAGACTTTTTTGGTCCAGAAGGTCGATGATATAACGTTTGAAACATAGTGATGTAGCTTTTTTTTCAAAACGAGCGGGTCGGCTATAGATTTAATCGACCCCTGATGTGTGTTGTGTTTCATATTCATCTTTTATTGAATACTTACCTTATAGCTGACAATTTAAGATTTTATAGGACCTTTTAGGCCATTTCGCAACAAATTTACAGCAGTTTTAAGTTTGAGAAAAATATCAAGTATGAAAATTAAACTAGGGTTACTTATTCAAAAAAAAAATTTTTTGAATTTCTTGCTGATACTTTGGCATCACGTTCTACATCATGAAAGAACTTCACATGAATTTTTTCAGATTTTTAAAGGTGGCTCAAAGCAACCAAATTGTTACTTATTATGTTTTATTTTTCATGGTCTAATTTTCATACTTGATATTTTTCTTAAACTTAAAACTGCTGTAAATTTGTTGCGAAATGGCCTAAAAGGTTCTACAAAATCTTAAATTGTAGATTTTAATGTCAGCTATAAGGTAGGTATTCATTTAAAGATGAATATGAAACACAGCACACATCAGGGGTCGATTAAATCTATAACCGACCCGCTCGTTTTGAAAAAAAAGCTTCATCACTATGTTTCAAACGTTATATCATCGAGCCTGTTGGACCAAAAAAGTCTTACCATGTCTTGTTTTAAAGGTTTTTGAGAGCTCTTTCGAATGAGATCTTGTATATTAAAAAAGCTAATTTTATTTAAACCACGATGACTTTTTTCTTTAAAAAACCGTTAAATTTCACCTTTTTAAAGCAGTTTTTCGTTATTTAAGAGGGTTAAAATTTTTTTTTTGTCAATATTAGAACGTAGGTTTTAAAGTTCATTAAAAAACAAACAAAATGAATGTTTTTAGTTACTCTAGAACAACTTTTTCAAATGGTTTGACAACATTTTATAATTAATGCTAACAATAATAATAATAAAAATATATTTTTGCTTTGAGAAACCTTAAAAAATGCATTTAAAAATCTGAAAAAATTCATGTGAAGTTCTTCCATGATGTAGAATGTGATTCCAAAGTATCGTCAAGAAATTCGAAAAAAAATTTTTTCTGAACAATCCTAATGTACAGTCCGGTTCACTTGATTAAACACAGTAAATTTTTTTAAATAAAATTGAGATATCACCCACTGTAATTGAGTTAGGAAACAATTGTTTTCAGAAAATTTAAGAGCAAGATGTATCTAATATACAAAAATAAAAATATTGGAATTTTCTCAAAACTAACGGTACAAGTATAACTTTTGAAGCTTCAATATGTAGCTTTGTTTTGTGGTTCACTTGATTAGACACACTTAGTGTTTTTTCATTATTTGTGCGGTGAGGAAGTGTATTTTGGTTTTTTTGAAGTGAGAACTTCTTTAGGCACGTGCACCTCCATAAGAAAGCATTTGCGGCTGAGGAAAAATGTATAAACTCGCGACAGGCCACCGACATCGCGACAGGCCACCGACATTGCGACAGGCCACCGACATCGGATGCGTAATCGTATCGATTACGCTTAGAGGATTTGCGGCTGAGGAAAAATGTATAAACTCGCGACAGGCCACCGACACCGGATGTATATACATATTCTATATACAGTACATATATGTGTGACTTCGCTCTCTCTCGCTCTCTTTTCTATATATATCATATATAATATATATGCGTAAAGGATTTGCGGCTGAGGAAAAATGTATAAATTCGCGACAGGCCACCGACACCGACACCAGATGTATATACATATTATATGTATCGTAATCGTATCGATTACGCTTAGAGGATTTGCGGCTGAGGAAAAATGTATAAACTCGCGACAGGCCACCGACACCGGTGACTTCGCTCTCTCTCGCTCTTTTTTCTATATATATCATATATGTTTATTCCATAAACATTACAAAACATCATGAAAACAAATTTCAATTATATAATTTTAAGTTTTCACTTCTGTCGGCACTCCCAAAGTGCAACCCGCCGGTTTTTTTTATTAAGAATTTGTTGCGACTAACTGTAAATGTTAAAATTAAATTAAAATGAGAAAACAAAAATCATTAACGGAACGAGAACATGGTCAAATTGTCATTTTGCGCTCTAAAGGGCTTTGTAATCACAAAATCACCAAAAAAAATGGCCAGAGTCCAAATATTGTTGTCCATTATGTAGCATTAGGTCAATCAGATGGTAAAAATTATAAAAGCATGACTATTGAGGCTTGAACACAAAAATAAAAGCTCATTCTACAATGAAGATAAAGGAAGTTAGTTTTGAGAAAATTCCAATATTTTTATTTTTGTATATTACAGTCAAGTACGGATAAGTGCAACACGGATAATTGCAAAAAACACTTAATATGCATCGTGTCTTGAGGCCATAAGCCTTTTGTATACTTTTTCATGAAAAAATGCACGGATAATTGCAACACGCATAAATGCAAAACACGCATAAGTGAATCATTTTTTCCACCCTGAAAGTGAATTTTTAGTCGATCTTTGTATGCATAAATGCACAACCTACACTATTCAAAATTACATTGAATACAAAAATGTAGATTTCGATTTCGACAAACTAGAAGAAAAATTGTTTGAGGTAGGAACCAAAAACTTGATTCAAACAAAGGTTTCACGCTTTTTCACCATATACGAGTATGATTTAATCTGAATCAGTTTATTTTTAATTTATTTTTTACTGAACTGAAAATCTTAAAATTTTTATAGAAAAGTCTATGTACATATAAAATACATGAAAACTTGTAAACATATGTACACATATACGTGAATTACACAGGCCGACAAAATCAAACGAAAGTCCAGACCAGACCAGACCTAGCATATCCGATGGTTTTTGATGCTATGAATCCGAATCCGAGTTCAAAATTGCTCTTTTTCTCTCAAGTTTTTGAGATATCCTAACCTAAAAGTGCAATAAACACGGTTTTTAGCTTTATGTATTAGAAGTTATTTTACATCACGAATAAATTTTTTTTATCCAAAACTGGTTGCGGCATCTGGAAGTACTTCACTTTCCTTTCAAAACTCATTTTAAATTATGTCAATATCTTTTTTTTCTCCGAAATATCGTAACTTGAAATATATTAAAAAGGCCTACATACAGATCTACATACACATATTGATCCAGTATGGCAGGATGAATAGAAAATTTTAATTTATGATATCTCGGTGTGTAAAAGAGATATCCACATAATTTTAAATTGGTTTTGAAGGGTAAGAGTAGTACTTCATATGCTGCAACCAGTTTTGGAAAAATAAATTATTTCGCGATGTTAAATAACCTCAAATATAGCACCGTGTTTTTTGCACTTTTAGGTTAGGATATCTCGAAAACTTGACGTATAGGAGCAATTCTGATTTGGAGTCAGCGCATCAAATTCCTTCGGTAATGATGGGTCTGGTCTCTGGTTTATAAATCTATGAAATAGAACTTAGCAAGTTTATTAAAACATTAGCAGCTCATTTTATGTTTTTTTAGTAACTGCTGGTTCCTGTTTTCTTTTATGTACATTGGGGTGGTTCTTAAGAAAAAAAAAATTAGGGACGGATAAAAACATTTAAAAAATTTATTTAAAATTTTTATCTTTAACCCTTACTCGGCCTATTTCAAAATGAAATTTGAGTTAAATGAAAATCAAATACAAGCCCTCCCAATCGCTTCGAAACAAGATAAAAAAATTAAAAAAGTTAATTTAAAACTTTTATCTTTAACCCTTACTGACCCTTTTTCAATGTGAAATTTGATTTAAACAAAAATCAAATGCGACGCCATCCCAATCGCTTAGAAACAGGATAAACAAATTTAAGAAATTTATTTAAAATTTTTATCTTTAACTCTTAGCCTATTTCAATGTGAAATTTGACTTCAGCAGCCATTTTCTTAAACTAACTTTTCTCAAGTGGCTTTTAATTTTAAGAAAGAATATATTCAAAAAAAGTATCGTATGGATCTAGTTTTCGAGATATAGTCATGTGAAGTTGTGGATATTGCTTTTCTAAAAATCATTATAACTCTTAAATAGATCTTATATATATTAATGTCACATGAAAGTATTTCTCCTCGCTATGGCAAGGTTTTGGTAGTTGATCAGTGCTCGCAGCTGATAATTTCAGTACCCTCTGCTGGATAACTACTTTAATTTGATATATAATTTATTGCTGTAGCTATTTTAGGGTTCGTAATTGATTTTCACTTAAGTAAAATTTCATTTTGAAATAGGCCGAGTAAAGGTTAAAGATAAAAAATTCGTTGTTTGTTTGTTGGCTTTTTTTTTTAATAATAATAATAATAATTAAATAATTGAACTACAGCCAATTTAGCAGCGATCAACATTCATGTAAATTTACAAGTTGATTCAATGCTTTTTATTTCTTAAACAAACTTTGAGAAAAACAAAGGAACAAATCAACAACTCTGTTTAAGAATCGAAACATATGTCTATATTCTACAGTTGTTGTTTTTTTCCTTCGTTTTTCTCAAAGCTTGTTTAACAAATAAAAAGCATTGAATCAACTTGTAAATTTACATGCTAAATTGGCTGTAGTTCAATTATTTAGTTATTATTATGATAAAAACTTTAAAAAAATTTTTTATATGTTTTTATCCTGTTTCGAACCGATTTGGGGGGCGTCGCATTTGATTTTCGCAAAAAACACAAATAAGAACCACCCTAATGTACACACTCTAAGGTAGGGATGGCCAGCTGCGGTGCCCAAAAGTCGACAGCGCGCTAACGTTTACAACAAACATTTCGCGCTAGTATGTGTACAAATGTGTGAAGAAATTCCAGCGAAAAAAAAAATGAAAATAAATGTGTTTTGCAATATCGGTGACTATTTTTCCATGAAATTGAATTTTTTTACAACAATTAAATAATATTTCAATAATACATGCTTAAAAAATTGCCTTTCGCATAAATAATGTTTTTGTTTGCATTTGTTTTGTTTTTGCACGTTTGATTCCGACTGGGTTTCTCGCATATTCAATTTTCATGCGAATCAGCGCATAGAAATCAGCAACTGCACGGCGGGCCGAATGATGGCCCGAAACGGGCAATGTGACCGCGGGAGGGTAAATGGCCAACACTACTCTAAGGCATAGAGTCTAAGCAAACAGTCTAATGTCATCCACTGCATATTAGGATAAATGCACAAAATGTGTATTTAAAAAACCGATGTGCACTTATCCGTACTCTACTGTAGATACATCTTGCCTTTAAATTTTCTGAAAACAATTATTTCCTAACTCAATTACAGTTAGTGCTATCTCAATTTTATTTAAAAAAATTACTGTGTCTAATCAAGTGAACCGGACTGTATATGTGCATTTATCGACGAATAATTTTTTTCATATAGGAAATCAGCGAAATGGCCATTAATTAAGATTTGCTATAAGTGTGTTTGGGTGACTTCCAAAACATCAAATAAAAAGTTTCAATGAGGTAATACTACAGCTTCGATATACATCAGTTGTTCAAAGCTTTTGCCTTTTATAAATTTTACTTTGCAAAGATTGTCGTTTTAGATCAACTATTTTTTCTCTCTCCAATTTCTATCTCTGAAAACATAATTAATTTCGTATATATATTCGTATATATATATATAAGTAACATAAATAAATCCATAGAGATATTTCACATACAATTTCTAACCTCTCTGGAGACGCCATCGCGCTAAAATAAACGTCAAAAAACTATGCATCGATAAAATGACGGATGCGCTGTTTGCTTAGCTATTTCGCATCGATTATAATAGGGATGTGTTTTGAAACTGTTTAGATCAGCGATTCTTAAACTGTGGTCCGCGGACCCCTGGGGGTCCGCTAGACAATTTTGACATCAAAAATTTTATATCATCAAACTGTTCGCTTTATTCAAATAATTCATTTACAAAAAAATTCTACATGGCCATGAGTTTTTAAATGCTTGCATATACTATATTTTTAAAAAACAAAGTGTGCTTTTACTTTTGTTCAAACCCAAGATGCCCAGCATCTAACTCTAAAAAAACAAAGTACGCGTTGATTTTCAAATTTTGAGTTTTTGAATAGTACAATTTTTCCGCGTTTCAATTTAAGAAATATATTTTTATTTCATTTCTGTGTGCTGTGTGTTACATACACGTACGTGTGGTGTCTTCAGTTGTGATTAATTTCCGATTACTTCTCCCAGCTACGAGTTCAATTTTCCTGGCTGCAGCTGTTACATACATCATATTAAATCCTTTTAAAAAGTATTTGACCCAACTCTATTTTGTATTATATATTTTAAAAACGCTATTCGTCATTTATATTTTTGTAGTTATACTTTAATTCAGAATTTGAGTCTTAAAATGGATCGTTGGCTAAAAACAGGATCTATACTCAAACAAGATGTAGATGAAAGCGATTCAGATGAGGGACTATCAACCTCCATCAAGAAACGTAAAACTAGAAAGTACTGTGATGAGTATTTATCATTTGGATTTACTTCTGTAAGCAAAGAAGATGTAGAAAGGCCTTTATGTTTGTTATGTCGCGAAAGTTTATCAAATGAATGCATGAAACCCGCCAAACTCCGACGTCATTTGGAAACAAAGCATAGCGAGCACATTAGTAAGTCTGTCGATTTCTTTAATATCAAAAAACAAGAACTTGTTTCCAGTCAAAGTCTTATTCAAAATACCGCAACTGGAAGTATCAATAAAAAAGCAGTAAAAGCATCATATGAAGTATCCCTACTAGTAGCAAAAGCTGGAAAACCCCACAATATAGCAGAACAACTAATTCTTCCTGCTGCAAAAGCAATATCAAATACAATGTTGGGGGCTAAAGCTGTAAAAGATTTAAATTTGATTTCCTTATCAAAAGATACGGTCAAGAATAGAATTGAAGATATGTCCTGCAATATAAAAGAGCAATTAATTTCAAGAGTGCTTAAAAGTCAATATTACTCACTACAATTAGATGAGAGTACCGATGTCTCTAATAATGCTAAGTTGTTAGCATTTATTACATATGAATTTGAATTTAAAATACAAGAAGATTTGTTATTTTGTGATTCCCTACCATCGTGTACTACAGCTAAGGCCATATTTAATACTTTGAATCATTTTATAACCGAAAATGGAATCCAGTGGTCAAAATCTGTTGGGATTTGCACTGACGGTGCTCGTGCAATGTCAGGAAGAAGAACTGGGTTGATTGCTCTTATTAAAGGTATAGCACCTCAAGTCGTTTGGAACCATTGCTGCATACACAGGGAATCGTTAGCATCTAAAAATATGTCAACACATTTGAAAAAAATATTGGATGAAGTCGTTAAAGTTGTCAATTTCATTAAGGCTCGCCCACTTAATTCCCGTGTTTTCAAAGTTTTGTGCGAGGAGATGGGGAGTCAACATAAACAACTATTATTACACACTGAAGTACGTTGGTTGTCACGTGGGAAAGTACTCAGTCGCCTTTTTGAACTTCGTGACGAAATAAGATTATTTTTAATGGACACGCAATTCGAACTGAAAGAATGTTTTAATGATTTTCTCTGGTTAGCTAAGGTTGCTTACTTGACTGATATTTTTTGTTATTTGAATGAGCTGAATTTGAGCCTACAAGGTGCAGCGTAAATAAATTTAAAGTTGAAGATAAAATAGAAGCGATTATAAAAAAAATCGAATTATGGTCAAAACGCATTCAAAAGTGTGTATATGAGTCTTTTCCAACACTCAGCGATTTTATAGAAGACAATGAATCGCGGCTCCTGTTTGTCGAACATTTAATTACTTTAAAAAGCAGCTTCCGAAAATATTTTCCCTGTCCTGATTCTGGCAACGACTGGATCAGGGATCCATTCAACACAGATGTTAGTAATGCTAAGAAATTATCGACATTACAGCAATATATGCTCGTGGATATCTCTTGCGATACGGCTTTGAAACTTAAGTTCAATAAAATTGAGCTAACTAACTTTTGGTTACTCTTAAAATCCAATTACCCTGCACTTGCAAATAAGGCTCTCCAAAACTTGATTCCGTTTTGCACAACTTATTTGTGTGAACAGACTTTTTCGGTACTATTATATATAAAATCAAAGTATAGAAACAAGCTTAGTGTAGAAGCAGACCTGAGGATGAAAATTTCGAATATAGAGCCCGACATTGTGGATTTGGTTTCGAGAAAACAACATCATTCATCTCATTAAGTAAAAACTTCTACAGAAGAAAATATAACAAATTTCGCATATAAAATAACAAATAGTCAACAAAAAAATAATTTTCATTTTAATTTTATGTTCAATTAATTTTCATTTTAAGCTTTATTATTATTTATTAAAAAAGCTATGAAAAAAAACATAACTTATTTTCTTAGCTTTATTTTGACCACAAAATATTTCTCTTAATATTTGAGTTTAATGTACATATTTTGACTTGTAAATTTTTTAATTCTTTTACTTTTCACAATTTTTATTCATTTTGTTTTTTAATTACAAGAAAATCCTAATAAAAAATGTTTGCCTCTATAAATGCGTAAGATTTGATAAAATACAGGGAAATATGGTATCAGTATCAATATTTATTTTGGACCTTCAAAAAACGGAAATAGTGTTGGAAAGACCTTTAAAAACCGGAAAACTTAAAGCAAAGTAAAAGTACTTCGTTCCTTAACCTCGTCAGATGATCGGTCATTTTATGCCTATCTGGGTGAGTTTGATAATCGGCAAAGCTTTCAAAAACTAGACTGTCCGCGTGAAAACCGAACGGCCTGAGTGTCTTTGTCATTATTGAGCCAGAAATTAAGCTTATGAACGATGTCAAATGTCTAGGGTTGGGAAGGGGTCCGCAAAAAAAATTTAGCTCGATAAGTGGTCCGCGGACTACATAAGTTTAAGAACCCCTGGTTTAGATTATTAAATTTTTACTGTTGCAATTTTGGAACTTATGACTTTGCATCTAAACTGCATCCGATCCATTATGGAAGTCATCCTGTCTCTCATCCAAAGAGCAACTTCCTCATTATATTTGAGTAATACAGAAATAAAAAATGAGAGCATCGTTACCAGCCTGAGGTTTAAGATTAATTCTGATTTCAATTGTTCAAGTCATGTAACCTATACCATAAGCAGTGTCTCCAATGACACGGTAATAACGGTATATCCACCATAATCTAGCCAAATCTACTGTCTACCGTCGGTCTGTCTGTCTGTCTGTTGAAATCACGTTTTCGGGAAAAATAAGCAAGCTAATTCAATGAAATTTGGCACATAGGTCACACCTTCTTGCAAGCAGCTAGCATATAAAAATGGGCGAAATCGGGTCACGACCACGCCTACCGCCCATACTCTATGTAAATATACCTCAGTCCAGTTGTGATTTTTATGAAACTTGGTGATTTGGTGAACAAGATTAGGATTGGGCTAGGTTTTAAGTTTGCAGAGGCTCTTAAAGGGGCGTGGCACAGCCCTAAATTTTAACTTTTATAACGCCATAACTCGTGAACCGTGTAAGATATTGTGATGAAATTTGGTACACGGATACAGATCATATATATCTTGAATTTTGTTTAAAGTGGGCAGAATTGGAAAAGTGGGTGTGGTACTTTTTAACAATTTAACATTTTGATGTCTTATAATTCAAAATTTGCACATTCGATTTTCAAAAAAAATTTAGGGATGATACTACTGAGAACAGTCATCAATACAAACTTCATCAGTATACTGGAAAAACTTGTTGAAGGGCGTGGCACAGCCCATAATATTTATAAACGTTATCATTAGAGAACTAACAACGTTATCGTAATGAAATTTGGTATCGCAGACATACTTGTATCTTCTTACGAAAATTTGGCACAATAGAACCGGTGGGCGTGGCACCTCCCATATAAGCAAAACACGTTTAATGCTATAGATAGTGTGCAATGAGAGTAATCTTCATAAAATTTGGTGCATAGAGGTCAATTATTATAAGCTACAAAATTAAATATATTTCGACGGGATTTCATCTGTGTCAGCATCTAAAGCGGGCGAAATAGTACCACTGGACGTGGCACCTCCCATACAAGTAAAATACAATAAGTCGCATATCTATCGAAAAATATTAGCAATCATACTGAAATTTGGTAGAAGAGGTTTGTGTATGGAAAACTTTTCTGGATCAAAATCAGTTTCGATTGTATAAGTGGGTGTGTCACCGCCCAAAATTTTAAGGTTAATTAAGGCATATATCGCAAACTATACAAGCTATTATGCTAAAATTTAGTATGTGGATGTTAATGACGAATATAATTTATTGAACCGAAAGTATGGTTTTCTGCATTTCTATTCTATTTTTTTCAACATTTTCCACATTCTTTTGACTTTTCCAACTTTTTAACTTTTCCCAATATATTCCATATGCATATTTTCCACTTTTTCAAACTTTATCAACTTGATTCGACATTTTCTTTATTTTTTCATGAATTTTGAATTGTTTCAACATTTTTCAACTTCTTGCAATTATTTTTGAGTTTTTTAACCACTTTCAACATTTTGCACATTTTTTCGACTTTTTCAATTTCTTTTTACTGTCTGCAATGGTTTCCATATATTTAAGACTTTTTGAATTTTTTTCAACTGTCTCAACACTTTTCAACCTCTTTGAACCTTATTACATTATTTTCGACTTCTTCAACCTTTTTAACGTCTTTTTAACATTTATTTGGAAAGTACTTTCAGTGCAGTGTAGGGTATGTGAGTTTCGGCCTGGCCGAAGATAACACCTTTACTAGTTTTGGTTTTATTTCGTTTACCGAATCGCTGTATCGCAGTTTAAAACTAAATGGTAAAAAGGAATTTTATTTGACTAGGTATAGTCTTAAATTTTGAACACACTTTTCAATTGTGTTTTTTCTCGTTATTATAATAATTTGGGATTTCAGATTGCAGAATTAATTTATTTGTAATCATTGCTCTAAAGAAATAGTGCTTTTCTCAAGGCCATATAGTCGAGTGCAATTAGGTTTATACCTCGGAACCCAGCTATAGTGAATCGATTTGAAATATTTTTTTGATTTGGATTTCTGATGCCATAAACTAAAAAGTTTACCAATGGGAAATGACCGCCGTTTCGAAAATCCGAAAACATGCCTACCGCCCATTCAAATTAAATGTATACCGCTATAATGCGTGAAATATTTAAGGTAGTGCAACAAAGTTTCACACAAATACTTGATATGACTAAGGAAAGCGCTGGACAACAATTTCTACACGAAGGCGTGGCACCTCCCATATATGAAGCTTTAAAGTGCTATACTGACGGAGTTATTGTAGGTCGAGTAACCAAACTTCACACAAATACTGCGAAAAGTTCGGACAAGCTCTAGACACAAATTAAGTGCATTTTGACAAGTAGGCGCATGCCTGCAAGTAAAAATTAGAAAACGCTACACTGAAGGAGTTATTTAGACTTTGCAACCATATTTTACACAAACACTAGAAATTGGTCGTACAAGCTCTGGGCTAAAATTGCGCGAGTTTTCCCAAGAGGGCGTGGCACTTCCAATACAAACAACAACTTTGAAATGCTATACTAACAGATTTTTTCAATTAAAAACAAGAGGTGGTTTGTTCAAGCACAAGACTAAAAGTCGTCATTTCGTCAGAAGAATATTTATAAATAATACGTTGAAGCCTAAACTAAGAGAACCAAGTAAATTTTTCTCCAAATATAAGTTTAAACTCAACTAGTGGCTCTTGAAACATGTAACATTACATTTTAAACATTGAAAGTATGCTTCTTTATTTTTTCCAAATTCGGATGTTCTGTTTATTACTTTGCGTTTCTGTACATGCATTTTTTGTTTGTGAAAAAAATCGTATCTCAATAATATGCTTTTGAGTTTCGCTCATAAATTTTTACTCTGATTCAAGCCTCTAAATTTTTAAAACGTACTTTTTTATTATTAGATAAAATAATTTTTCCGGTAATTTAATTTATAAAAAATTTCAAGTGTGATAATCCTCAAAGCTATATTTTTCTTTTATTTCGGGTTAGATAATTATGGATAGTTACAATGATTATAGTGATTCAGCAGATGTTGAAGAAAATTTTTGTTTTATTTTTAAAAAAACTTTGACTTCGGAGAAGTAATGATATAAGTTCTATTGTTGAAATTAAAAGAGGTTTGGCAACTTTAAAACAAGCATTTGAAGAGAGAAACGATGGATTGTTATAGTACTTAAATATGTGCGTGTGAAGCTGTATATGTTCATACTTCATGTCGACAGAAACATATAAACATAAAATACATTGACATAAGGTTGCAAGGTCTAAATAACAATTTTAGTGTGGGTCTGTTTGAAAAATTAGATACTCGCATCGAATAGTGAAATGTCTAGAAGTGATAAATTTAAAGTTTCAACCCACTCGGATAAGTAGTTTAGTTTTTACAGTTAGTCAAAGTGGAGACATTTTTGAAGTTTGCAAAAAATTAATTATTTTGGATAAAAATTTCATGTTTGAGCTGAAAAATTCAACAAATGCTGAGAGAAAAATATATATTTTTTTTTGTAAAAGCATTATTGGTTTTAATAAAACAAATAAAAATTAGTCCACCAAATTTTTTTTTTGTTTTTGTGTTTTGTGTTTTTTTTTTTTTTTTTTTTTTTTTGAAACACTATTTTTAGCGATGTTTTTGAGCTTTAATATGAGTTTAAAAATTAACTTCACAAAACTTCAAGCTGAGCTTCAACACAAATCATCACTAATTCTTTCTTAACATATCTCCAGAACAAACTAGGCACCGGAATTTGCCCGTTCGGGTGCTAGAGCGATTAATATCGACAAACCTGTGGATATAGCACCCTAAGTCCATACGCATATTAGAAATATTAATTCTTAAACCTTTAACTAGAAAACATTTAACTAGGTGTGCAATGCCTATTTTATTGGTCATTGTTCATAACTAAAACCGTTTAAATAAAACTACAGCCACGCCCGCTTTTTTTAATAGTGGGCGAACCATTGTGTTTTGGTCAAAAACTACCTCTTATAGTTTTTGAATTTATGATATGCAATAAGACCCGAACTAAAAACTTTTCTGATTGCACTAATCCTGTTGAAGGTAAAATTCCTGAAATCTTAAAATTTACGTAAGGATTACAGCAACAGGTAAAAATTTTCAAACGATTTGTGTAGAGGAAACCAAACTAAATTTTAGATATGTAAAACGGCAGTTATACAGTTTTTTTTAATTTTTTGCTAAGAAGAGCATAAATTCGAGTATGGAATCACCACTGCATGCAAGAATAAGGTGTATGGAATTCATTTTGAAACGTATACAATTTCAGAAGATAAAGAAGTTTCTTGTAATCAAAGAGGAAGTAGCTGATCGAAAGAAAAAATTCAAGCTGCGTTTTATGCAGAAATTGGTTTGAAAGTTGATCAATCAAAACAAGGGTTAAGTAATACCAATGATGGAAACACTTCCAGAACATTTTTTGGAAAGGATGAAGTCACAGCGCGAATTACTGGAGTTGATAAAGAGATAATTAAAAGGCTACAAGTCATATTAAATGTTTCATGCTGCAAGGAAAAAGATGACGCAAAAATATTTGGAGAGTTTACAACAAGAACTGCTGCTTAAAAAACTTACACCTACGGTTCACAAAATTCTGGCCCATGGTGAAAATAATAGAGTTTCACCCTTTAACAATTGGTGAACTATCAGAAGAAGCACAGGAATCCAAAAACAAAGATTACAAAAAATACAGATATCTCAACCAATTATTACATCTCTAAGGCACACCCAATCATCAAAAGAGTTGAAAGAATGTTACTCTCAAGAAATGTTAAGTCTATTATATAGCCATTCAGATACTGTTGATTATTTTGAAAGAAATTAAATTGTTAATTTAAGTAATAAAAAAATATTTAGTTTATAAATAAAAAAAAAATAAATATCTCACCAAAATTTAAATTTATTAAATTTTTTTTCTCCACATTACAATATGCGGGCTTTGGGCCTGTTTATTGTATATAAGCATAACCATCAATAAAGAAAAAAAAAAAGTTTAAAAATCCGCTTTAAATTTTTTTACAATTTTAGTTTTATATACTAAGCCCAAGCACATTTCTATCACACTTTCCAGCAGTTCTCAATGTCTACTTGCGACAAAAAAAAAAACAGAAATTAAATTTTTACATGCATACGATATGTAATTTTTCCTCCCTACAAAAAAATCAGCTTCAACAATCAATTGCGTCGGATTCTGCAAAGCTATTTCAGCAAAATTTACTACTCTATTAGCTATAAGAATTCCCTATCATATAAAAAAAAAATTATCAAAAAATCTTTATTCGTTCAGAAGTTATGATTTTTGCAATCAAAAAAGTCATATCTTGCCACTGTGCGGCGCGCCGCGGCGGTCATTTCCAATGGGTAAAATTTTTAGTTTATGGCATCAGAAATCCAAATCAAAAAAAATATTTCAAATCCATTCACTATAGTTGGGTTCCGTCATTTTTCATTTATAATGCCTAATTGCACTCGACTAATAATGAATAAAGTTTTGTTTACAAAATCAAATGTTCTGGGAATAAATAAAATGTTTCATTAGAATTAGAATAGGGTTATATTTGACGCACTGACTTTTAATTGGTCTCATTGTTTCGTTTTTTTAATTTTCGAAAAGTTGATTATAATAAAATATCTATTGATTTGAGGGATACAGAAAATTTTCAAAATTCGGGCTCTGACGATTTATTGGCATTTTATTTACAGTGGCTCAATAAAGAAGTCGGACACACATGCAATTCAACTTCAAATGAAAAAATAGCGTTTAATAATAACAAATTTTATTATATTTTGTTTTTTTATCTTATGGTATATAAATATTCTTTTGAAAACAGTAATGACTAAAACTAAATTAACTACCATTTTTTTTAATAAAAATTAAAAACATAATTTAAGACAAAAATCATGTCAATAAAGAACTCGGACACCTTTGGTTAATGTTAGTTAAAAATAATATTAAATAAAAAAAAATCTTTAGTTAATATTTTATCGGCATGTCTTTGCTATTTTTCACAGCTTTCAGCCATCTTGGCATTGATTCCACTAACTTCTGCAGACCGAAGGATCTTTTTTGGTACACTCTTCCTTACGCGCGTTTTCTCTTTTTTGTTTCTAACCCAATAAGTTTTCAACTGATTTTCAAAATGTGTCCACAAATGTTCAATCATATTTATATTTGGTGATTGTGTTTAGGTTGGTGAATTATTTTTGGAGCAGATGAGCGGTGGATGGTGCAGCAAGTCAAGAAAACTCGTAACCTCAGCGCTCCAAAGCTAACAATGATAGTCACAAAACATTAACTACAACCCTTAAACTATAAGAATAGTGTTTCGAAAGAACAAATTTAATGGAAGAGTTGCAAGGACAAAGCCATTTAAAAATGAAGAAAAACAAAACAGAGCAGATAAATTTTGCTAAGACCCATGAAAATAAGGATTTCGTATATTGGAGCCAAGCTTTATTCTCGGTTAAGAAAAATCTCAATACAAAATAGCTGCTAAAAAAAATTACAAACGCAAAATGCATAAAAAGGAACAAAAAATGGGCAACGAGCTGCTCGTTGAGTATAACCATTTGCATTTGTAATTGTAGCTGCTTATACTCAACGAGCAGCTCTTTGCCCATTTTTTGTTCCTTTTTATGCATTTTAGTGCAAAAAACAACAAAAAAAAATTACAAACGCATAATGCATAAAAAGGAACAAAAAATGGGCAACGAGCTGCTTATACTCAACGAGCTGCTTAGACTCAACGAGCAGCTCGTTACCCATTTTTTGTTCCTTTTTATGCATTTTAGTGCAAAAAACAACAAATAAATTACAAACTCAAAATTTGGCCAAAAAACAGGTGGCAACCCACATTTGACGGGACGGGATTCGGCAAGGCAACCCTATATATTTTATTAGAGATCGTCAAGATCTATCATTTGACACACATTTCAAGCTGAAATCTCAGACTATAAATATTTTTCTGAAAAAACTTGTGCCAAAAAAAGGTGGCAACCCACATTTGGGACGGGATTCGGCAAATCAACACTATATATTTAATTATAGGTCATCAAGTTCTATCATTTGATACACATTTCAAGCTGAAATCTCAATCCCTAAACATTTTTCTGAAAAAGCTTTGGCCAAAAAACAGGTGGCAACCCACATTTGGGACGGGATTCGGCAAGGCAACCCTATATATTTTATTAGAGATCATCAAGGTCTATCATTTGACATACATTTCAAGCTGTAATCTTATACACTTTTTATTTAAAAAAAAAATGGCCCAAAAAACGGGTGGCAACCCATATTTCGGGCAGGATTTGGCAATATATTGTGTTTAAGCTCATCGAACTCTATCATTTGACATACTTTTGTAGGGTAATCATTATACTCACATCACCAGCAACTCATAAAACGTTGCATTTATTTTTCGTCAATTTCAAACTGAAACAAATGGCACGCGAGATATTTCATTGGTTTCCGATTGCATTTGCTTACGCTAAAGCAAATCAAAGAAAAACGATGACGCGCTTAAGTCACACTTCATTCTATGACCCACTAACATAATTTAAATAGTTTACTGTGGTGTGAAAGAGACTAAGCGAGGAAACGGCGATGACCAAATGCAGTATGCAATTGTATCAAACTAAAAAAGAGGTGTCAACGAAAAATAACCAAAACAAATACTGGGAAATTTAGTAAATTCCTTAAAAAATAGTTAGAATTAAGATAAAAAAAAAAGTTTTTAATTTGAGAAGTCAATAAGGAATAATAAAGTTTTATTCAGCCAAAATTAAAGGCTTAAGTTTATTTTCCTTCCCATGAAAAAAACGGCTTTTTAGCCTTACTCACTGGCGTAGCATACGCTTTAAATGTGCATTCTACACTAGACTATACCCACATAAAAATTCATAACATTACACTTTTCAAGTTGTAATCTTATACACTAGACTTTTCTACAACCGGCTCTTGGGCTAATACATTCATTCGTATGTCGAAGAATAATCTTGCAATTCATTTGGCCAAAGAGCCTTTGCAGCCATCTAAAGTTGAGCTTCTAAGTTATTTTTTCAGTAGAATCGACATTTTTAAATGGAATTTTACCATTTCTTATAGGTCGAATAAAAATATTCCCACAATTGATTTGCTTATAAAATTTTATTTCAGTTGTACTTATTTACACAGATATGGGTAAGCAGGGCCGGCACTAATGCTTTTGGCGCCCTGGGCAAAGTTTGATTCGGCGCCCCATTTTTATGAGAAAAAAAAAACACCAAAATGTTTTACTCATAAAAACATTTTTACTCAAGTTTCTCGCATTTTGAGATGGGGGATAACATATAAGATAAGAAAAGATTAAGTGAACTTATAACTAAGAAAAGATAAATATGTTGTCTATAATAAAGTAGTGCATTTTGTGTACTCTAACAGTCCTATTCTGGCAGCTTAACAAAGCTCACCATATTAACAAAATTGTTCATATTAACAAATTGTTAACGTTTCGTATTCTGTTAAAAATTTTAAAGCTTTTTTCTTTACTATTTTGTTAATGTCAGAAAGTATCATAACAACGAGCGACAGTGTTCTTGCTGGACAAAAAATATGAAAAAATTTAGAACAAACTATATACCATTTTAAAGGGAATAAATTAGGGTTTCTTAACATGCTAAAAAAGTCATAGGTCATTAACACATTTGTGGAAAAAATAAGGTTTTTTAAAAACAAATTGGTAAAATTTTAGAAAAGTCGTCATATCTCCAAAATTAAAGATTTAATTTCAAAACTTAGCTAAATATTATAGTAGGCCATTAAATTATCTTTATTATGACACCCATATTTTTGACATCCATTCAGGTGTTCCCAATTTATAATTATTTCTAAAATAGCTATATCCGCAACTTCCGATGACGCGTACAGGCAAACGCCCCTCCTGCCCCATGCCTGTCGAGATAATGAAATAGAGGAAATACCAAAAAACTATTCTTTCTCAAAAACTATTCGACAACGGAAAAGGAGTGCCTCGCAATCATCTGGGGCATACGGAAAATGCGTCCCTACCTGGAAGGCTACCAATTTACTGTATGACAGATCACCATTCTCAAGACTGCATTCCGTGGAAACTTTGCGTCCCTATAGACCAACGTGCGACAGTGCTGCAAGAGAATGACGACCTTTCGAGCGCCGGTTACTTCGGCTTTCGAAAATCCATGATAAGGATAGGCAACCGCTACTACTGGCCTGGAATGTTTCGTGACATTAAACGTTACGGTCGTCAGTGCGAGTCTTGCCAAAAATACAAAAACATGCAGTGCAAGCCAGCAGGGAAAATGCTAACCCAGATTGCCGACCAACCTTTGCGCCGATTTCGTAGGACCACTACCCCGCTCCAATCGTGGTAACACGATATTGCTCGATCGGGTTTCAGCTTGCAACATGCTATCGTTCATAAGTAAAATTAATTTGAAATTATAAATAAAAAACTTTGACATTTTGACAAGTTCACCATTCGTGTTGAACCTTAAAAGCTTTTTTGAGCTTTCATATTGTTAATGATTTTTGAGGATACCGATATTTGCATTACATAACAATCAGATTAACAAGAGCTCCTTAACAATTTCTTGTTAAGTTAACAAGCAGAATAGGGCTGTAAGTTAGGATGGGTCATTTTAACACTTTTTTCTTTAAATACAAACGCCTACCCGGGAAAAGTGGCCCATTCATACCAAGAACATACCTGAAAATTTCGTTCGTGCTTTGACGGTCAGTTTTTGAAATTTTAGGTAAAAACACAGAAAGTAGGGTGTTTCCTAAAATAGGCCTGGCTGCGTTTTTAATGCGTTTTAAGGGTCGCTTGGCGATGAAAAGTCATCATAAAGGACCACAAACTCAAAATCGAGATCGAAAAGAAGTCCCAGTTCAAACACCAGGTGGAGGAAGAGGGGGCTTAAATTCGGATTTTTTGGTAGAAGCGAACAGTTTTGTGCAGCATTTTCTCACTTTCAATCGACGAAAAAATCGGCCTACGCCCTACCGAACCAACCAACTATATATAGACCACGTCTATTACGACTGAGCGCCTCCAAAGACACTCACAAATTGCCTCTTTAACAGAAAGGAACAAAAGACTGCATCATTCCAAGAGGATTCCTCAAAATTATTTATTTAACAATTATTTAATCTTGACCAATAAAGTTCTCGATTGAAGTTCATCTCATTAACAGATCGTTCCGAAATAGGAAAATTACGTAAGAGATCTGTGGGCGCTGTAAACCGAATTCATTTTCAATTTTTCCTTAATCGTCTGCACAAGATATGTGTAATACTGATACTTACTTTTGGAGGGAAGGTGATGAAAAAAACGGTGCTTTTACCGATGCCGCTGTTGTAGACGGTGAATTTACTTTACCACTCAGATTTACTAGGAAGCATTCGAGACTAGATTTATAACAGCAATAAGATATAAGAAATATAACTCCTGACGCTCTAGTATTTTACAAAAACCAAAATAAGACGTGAAACCGTAAAATCAGGCACTAAGTTGAAAGATGGAGCACACCTGGAAATTCCGATAAGTGCTATATACTTTGATACCAGAAACGATGAAGCTTAGACAGCCCTTGGGTTAGTAAAGTAGGAACATATTGCCTTAGTAGCTTAACCTGGTTCTAAATACATAGGTCATGTTGTTACACACTCAGGCTCTGCTCAAGATGAGTGCAATTTTTAATTACGTCACGACAGATCTTAATGGCGGTTTCGATGAAGTCATTGTTGCTGGTTGCGATGGCACAAATACCTACACTGGATGGAAAGGAGGCATTCTTCGAAATGGATCAAAAGTATCTCTACGAAATAGCAAAAGCTATTGGCTCCGGAGAATGGTCAGTCGAACTTGCTGCTCGAAAGCCAAGTCCTATTAACCAGGCTCATTACAAATAGAATTCTTAGGTTGTACATGTGAACTAAAAGGCGCAAAAAAAAATTAAAGTAATAGTGAAGTTCTTACTATCAGTGTACACACCTTGTGGATCACCATAAAAAAGAACAAGTCAATTGCTGATGGTTGTCGACATCTTTTTGAAGCTATTAAGTGGTCAAGATATCTTTCTTTGAAGTACCAAACGGTGGTGAATGCATCCTTTCAGACCAACGCATTCTATGCGATGCCTGAAAATATTCTTCTTGGAATAGTAACAGATTCAAAGCTTGCTCTTCGCAGAGATGCACTGAAAATAATTCTGAATGCAAAAGATGAACAAGAGAGTATTTTAGGGTCTCAAGATTATACAGAAATGATTATGTGGAACCAGATCAATATTTCAATCACCGGCCCTCCAGTTTTAAGAAGCATAACATAGATGAACTTACCTCAAAGCTTTGCGCGCCTGATGGTGTGTTACCTGAATGGAACTTCACGGCATTTCCTTGCCACACTGTTGTAGTGGAGAGAACTGTGAAATTAGTCACGGAAGCCTCAGGGAAAGTCATCGGCTCCGAAGCTCGTGACAGACATATACGGTCGAACCTTCTCTCGGCAAGCCCTCCCCTTATTCGACAGTAAGAGGCAATTTGTGAGTGTCTTTGGAGGCGCTAAGTCGTAATAGAAACGTCCTATATATGATGTGTTGGTTGGGTAGATCGTGAGTGGAGTCCGATGTGCAGCCACCTCAACGTGATAGGCTCTGAGCCAGTTTTTTCGCTGATTGAAAGTGAGCAAAAAGCTGCACAAAACTGTTCGCTTCTACCCAAAAATCCGCATTAAAGCCCCATCTTCCTCCACCTGGCGTTTGAACTGGGACTACTTTTCGATCTCTATTTTGAGATTGTGGTCCTTTATGATGACTTTTCATCACCAAACGACCTTTAAGCGTATTAACAACGCAGTCGGGCCCATTTTAGGAAACGCCCTACTTTCTGTGTTTTTACCTAAAATTTCAAATATTGACCGTCAAAGCACGAACAGAAGATATTGACCGATTGGAAAAGTGGCCCATTCATACCAAGAACACATCTGGAAAATTTTTTTGAAATCGGCCAATATCTTCTGTTCGTGCTTTGACGGTCAATATTTGAAATTTTAGGTAAAATAATAATAATAATATAATAATAGAGTTTAGCTACTACAGCTATTAGCTTCTTAGCAATTTAGCTTGAAGCTTTAAAACCAAGTAAAAAGCTTATATATTTAGGAAAATTAAGAAATTAGACATGAAATTAATTTGTTATATTTTTTTCTTAGCTTTATCACACTTTCTCAACATACCCACCCAGATCATATGTATACAAACATACAACTGCATGAATGTAATTGCATGAATTTATCAACATGATACAAGGCATAAATGTTAGAAAAAATTTACCCATCATGCTGTGGGGCTCGGACAACACAAACATAAAGACCAACAACCATTAAGCTACAAAATTAACTATAGTTATTTTTCAATCTAAGCTTGAGTTGACCTTTTGACAAGCTAATATCATATACATCGCAATTATTAATAAGAGTAGTCATGCGATTAAAAGGAGCAGTAGCCATATAATTAGTTCTACTAAAAGGTTGGTAAAATAATTGATTAGAGTTACGATTACTTCTGCGATTAGTGTTTAAGTGAATATAATTAAGAAGCTCTGACCCAGACCCAGAGACCCAGTTACAAGTTGATGTAGATAAAGTATATCCGCAATATTTCTACGCGTGCTCAAAGATTGCATATGTAGTAACTTCAAACGATCCTCATAAGGAGGAAGGTTTAAAGAGTCAATCCAATTTAAGCCATTGAGAGCAAAACGAATAAAATTTTTTTGAATTCTCTCAATTCTATTAATATGAATATTATAAAATGGTGACCACACTTGGCTGGCGTACTCTAAGTGAGGACGCACTATTGTATTATATAAAGTCACCGTTACTAAAGGGCTTTTAAATTCTTTTGCCCACCTCTTAATAAAGCCAAGCAGAGATGAGGATTTTCTACAAATTTGATTAATATGCTCATTAAAAGTTAATTTAACATCAAAATGTATACCTAGGTCTTTGACTAAATCGACACGACAAATTTTCTTATCTTTTAATTCATAATCAAATTCCACAATATTTTTCCTCCTGGTGAAAATCATAGTTTGACATTTATCAGGATTAAGATGTAAGTTATTTTTAAAACATCAAACCTCAAAGGATTTCAAGTCAGACTGAAGTGGAATAGTATCACCAACCCCCTTCACGTTCCTGTAAATTTTCATATCATCTGCATATATTAGCAGATGCGAGTTTTTAATGACATGTGTAACGTCATTAATTGCTAAAATGAACAGGAGCGGCCCCAGGTGGCTTCCTTGTGGAACACCTGATGCCGCGTTGAATGGAGTGGAAAACACCCTCCAAAAGCTTATTTGATATCAGCGATCAGATAAATAAGATTTAATCTGACAAAACTTAAAGGAAATCCAAGCTTCTTTAATTTAAACAAAATCAAATTGTGTGGTAATTTGTCAAATGCTTTACTAAAGTCAGTGTAGATGCAGTCAACTTGCCCACCAGAATATTACTACATATGCAATATACTTTATCTGCATCAACTTGTAACTAGGTCTCTTGCTGCACCAGAGCTTCTTAATTATATTCACTTAAACACTAATCGCAGGAGTAATCGTAACTCTAATCAATTATTTTACCAACCTTTTAGTAGAACTAATTATATGGCTACTGCTCCTTTTAATCGCATGACTACTCTTATTAATAATTGCGATGTATATGATATTAGCTTGTCAAAAGGTCAACTCAAGCTTAGATTGAAAAATAACTATAGTTAATTTTGTAGCTTAATGGTTGTTGGTCTTTATGTTTGTGTTGTCCGAGCCCCACAGCATGATGGGTAAATTTTTTCTAACATTTATGCCTTGGACCATGTTGATAAATTCATGCAATTGCATTCATGCAATTGTATGTTTATATACATATGATCTGGGTGGGTATGTTGAGAAAGTGTGATAAAGCTAAGAAAAAATTATAAAAATATAACAAATCTGCTGGATGCTGGGTTGTCCCTTGATGAAACGTGGCGCCACTGATCTGCTACTGTCAATTCTTGGATCTGGCTGATCCTGTTTGCGACAAACGTTTGAAGTGCAGATGATTTTGAGTTTATCCAATAGAGTTCAATTTCCGAATCCGTCCAAAAGTGTATCTGTCCCTTATGATTAAGATTGCTCCTCACCCTTTTCATTAACGTTGTGCTGAAGACTGCTGCACATAGCTCCAGGCGGGAATTGTTTGTTTTTTCAGAGGTGCCACCCGGGATTTTGAACATAGTAGCCTTATGACTGTGCGACCATCTTTTAATGTTGCACGCACGAAAATTGCAGCTCCGTAGGCCTTTTCTGATGCATCGCAAAAGGCATGAAGTTGAACAGATGATGCTACATGTTGTCCAAAAACGTGTCTTTCAAAGCTAAAATTGTTCAGTGCCTTTAAATCGTCTCGGAAGGTCATCCATTTGAAATGTAATTCAATTGGTATTGCCTGGTCCCAGGAAAGTTGTAATTGCCTTAAGTCTTGTATGATGATCTTGGCTGGTACTATAACTGGGCCAAGTATCCCTAGTGGATCAAATATTTTTGCAATTTCTGACGTGATTGTTCATTTCGTGATTTTATTTGTTGCATGAGGCGTAGATCTGATGCAAAATTTATCCTGTTTTGGTTGCCAGACTAACCCAAGTGTTTTTATGGAGGTATTATCATCATTGTCAAAATCTAAATCGATTTCCTGATCATCCTTATCAATATCTTGTAATATTTGTGGGTGGTTTGCACACCACTTGCGAAGTTTAAAACCAACAGGTTCTAATATGCGTTTGAGTTGACTCTGCATTTCCAATACCGTTGACAGTTTATTGGATCCACTGAGACAATTATCTACGTAAAAATTATTTTTTAAGACTTGTGCTCCCAGTTCAAATTTTTCTGTATTTTCTTCTGTAAGCTGTTGCAGGCATCTTGTTGCTAAGTATGGGACGGATCTGGTACCATATGTCACTGTGTTTAACTGATAATGGAGGACAGGCTCACCAGGATGATTCCTCCAAAAAATAGTTTGAAATTTCCTATCCGCTGGATGCACTGAAATTTGTCGATACATTTTTTGAATATCGGTGCAAAAAACAAATCTTGGTAATCGGAAACGCAGAAGGATCGAAAACAGTTCACTCTGCACTGTTGGCCCAGTAAATAAAATGTTATTCAGTGGTATGCCAGAACTAGTTTTACATGAGGCGTCAAACACTACTCTAAGTTTTGTACTGCTGCTATCTGGTTTCAGTACACAGTGATGCGGGATAACATAATGTGGTGCTGATTCGTTTTTAGTGGTTATCTGCTCCATATGTCCCAATTCTTCATACTCGTTCATAAATTTGACGTACTGTTCTCTGAGGTTTTGATCCTTAGATAGTCTTTTCTCAAGGGAAAAGAATCTGGTCATTGCTATTGTTTCTGAATCTTTCAGGTTCTCATGATCTTGTTGAAACGGTAGCCTTACCATGAAGCGTCCCTTTGAGTGTTGTTTTGAAAATGTGTCTCGCATAATTCTTCTGCCATAGTTAACTTTGAATTTTTGGGTTCCGGATCATCCATCTACCACAATTGTTGAATCATTTCGTCTAGATCTTCCTCAGTTTTTGTACATATGCCACACGTTGCGGCACACTCATTCCTGTTAGAAAGGTAGGAGTCGCCTACTTTTCCTGAAAAAATCCATCCAAAAACGGTGTTTTGAAGTATAGGTAGATCACTTGATAGTTTGATTTGTCCAATGGTCAGCAATTGATGATAGAATTCTGCTCCCAAAAGGATGTCAATATTCACCGCTTGGTTGAAATAAGGGTCTGCTAGTTCAATATTTTTTGGAATTGACCAAGATGATTATCTAACGATTGCGAAGGCTGCAATGTAGTAATTTGTGAAAGAACGTATGCTTCCAATGGTTTTTGGTATCCATTTATACGGGACTGAATATTAAAGTAGGCCCGCTGGGTTGAAACTTGTTTTTTCCTTCCAATTCTTTCTATGGACATTGAGGTCATCTGACCTGAGACACCAAGATGTTTTGCAAGCCTGCAAGTTATATAGTTGATCTGGGAACCAGAGTCCAACAGCACTCTGCAGGTTATCAGTTTTCCATTGGCTGTATTTACCTTAATTAAAGCTGTGATAAGTAGCACGTAGCCTTTTTTTTGGGTGTTGTTGTAGGTTGTAAGGCTAACAGGAGAGTTTGAATTCTGTTCATTAGAGAATGGTGCAGTTATGTGTTGACCGTCTTTTTCATGATGTAACAATGTATTGTGTTTTTTCTGACATCTGGTGCATGATCTGCTATGACAATTAGAGGTACTGTGTCCACTTCTGAGACAGTTTGCACAGAGTCGATTTTTGATCACATGATTCATTGTGTCTTTAACTGAAGCCTTCAAAAATTTGGCACATGTAAACAAAAAGTGTTCTTCTTCATAACAGAATTTACATTTTTGATGTACTTTTGTTGTAAGCGCTCTCATAGGTCTTTGTTTAGTCCCAATGGCCTCCATCATTTGGAACTGAGCTTCCAAAAAGTAAGAAATTCGTTTAATTTTGGAATTTCTTTATGGTTTGCGATAGTTTGCTCATATAAAATATGAGTATCAGTTGATCTCGTCTCTTTGTCAGTGTCGGTTGTGTTTTTGTGTTGTTTTTTAATACGTATATTTTCTTTCTGTTTAATCATTTGGAATAATAATAATTTTATTTTATTTACGTACATAATTGTTACTGTGAATTAATTGGTGTTGGTAGAAATTTGAATTTTTGATATAATTTTGTATTTGCATACTTCAATTTATTCTTTAATGTAAACATAAATATGTACGTGAGTACATTTCTTTGTACAAGCAGTGTAAAGCAGTGATCAGTTTTGTTTTTTTCATTCCCTTTCTTGCTTTGTCCGCTTACATTGCTTTACCTTAATCTCAATAGGTTGTTGTTGTTGCTATTCAACGGGTATATTTTTCACAATATTAACCCGTTGTAAGCGCTTTTAAAAATATTTTAGGTCAATATAAAAATAATACTTTTTCATTATAACTTAGTCTTTTCTTTTTTTCAGGATGGATTATTTTTCGTCTGAAAACTTGTTAGCATGCTCTATAAGAGATCAATGTAAAAGTCAAAATATATTGAATGCCATGTTTTCCTGTTCAGGTCCCTGTGAACAGGTCTTTCATGCCTCTTGTGCAGACCTAACTAACACTATTTCTGATTTATTATCCTCTAATCGTTCGGGCCTGCATTGGTACTGTCCATCGTGCAGGGCCCTGTCCCCGTCGGTCTTTTTCGACAAAATTAAACAATTTGGGGAAAATCTTAACAATTTGAATATTAATTTCAGAGATATTCTAAATAATTATTTAGACATAACTCCCCAAATTGAAAAAAGCCTTAATGAGGCTGTCTCACCCGATGTTAGTTCGCTTCAAAATAAAACTATTACTGAGGCTGCTATGGTTTTTTCTTCTACTCCTTCGATCTCTACTCTACCCAAGCAAGCTATTTCCCTGAAGAAGAAAAGAAAACTTAAACGAAAATTAAATAAGAATCGTAAGTTGAATGTTAGCTTGGGTAGTGTGGGGGGGGGCGAGTGACACAGCTGTTAATCGTGAAGTAACTGCCTTAGATCCCCCTCTAAATACCTCTCCGTCTACTTCCAACTTTCCCGCTACTGCTGCTATAAATAACCCTCCACCACTTTCCTCCACTATCGATACTCCTCTATCCATTTCTGTTATTCCTAATCCGCAAGGTGTTGTTACGATTGGTGGTTCTGTGGCACCTGTCTCCTTGCAAGCATTGCCAAGGTTGAAATCGATTTTCATTTCACGTCCTAATGCTAACACTACCACTGACAATGTTATAAACTATATTAGACAAAACCAAATTATTCCTGCCGACGCCTTCGTTTCTTGCAGGAAAATCGGTAATAAACCAACTCATGCATCTTTTAAAATTACAGTGGCATCTTCTCATGTTTCTGCCATTCTAAATTCTAATGCATGGGTGGATAATATCTTTATTTCAGAATTTAAGTCGAAAAAAAATAATAAGACTGTCCGTTCCAATTCAAAAAACTGAAGCGGTTATCCCTTTATTATCAAAATGTAAGGGGTTTGCGTTCTAAGACGCATGACATCTTTTTAGCCACTCAGAATTTTTCTGAGGATATTATCGATTTTACCGAAACTTGGTTAAATAACACTTTTCTTAATTTGGAACTTTTTGACAATAGTTTCAATGTTTTTAGAAGAGACAGACAGTTGGAAGACATTTCTTCTGTTGGTGGAGGCGTCTTAATAGCCATAACAAATCATTTAACTAGTTCATTAATCGAAATTGCCTGCGCATCTAATATTGAACTATTATGCGTTAAAGTTACATATTGTAACTCCAATATTTATATTCTTAACGCTTATGTTCCTCCAAATAGTAGCGCAGATGTCTACGAATGTCTTTCGATGTCCGTAGAATACATAATAAATGAACTAGACACTAATGACGACATTTTATTGTTAGGTGATTTCAATTTGCCTGACCTTAAATGGACTCCTTCGGATGATGGTACATATTTTTATGCATCGTGTCCAAAAACTCGACAACAACAAATTTTTGTTGATGAAATACTTTCAAGTTTACAACAAGTAAGTTGTATAACTAATTCTCATGGACGACAACTTGACTTAGTCTTGGCTGCAAATAGTAGTAACGTTGTTGTGAGAAATGCTATCCATGCTCTTTCTACGGTTGATTCCTATCATCCACCTTTGAGTATTGTGTACCAATCTGACAATGAAAATTTAATTAATGCCTGTTCTTCCATCAATATTTATGAATTCAATTTTAAAAAAGCTGACTTTTTAAAGTTGAATGAGAATTTAAGGAATAAATTAAACGACCTTATTATTTTTTTTAATAATACGAGTAATTCATTTGATGAGTGCATTAAATTTTTCTATGGTGAACTTTTTTCGGCCATAGCATTGTCGGTGCCATATACAAAAAGGTACGTTAATAATTCCTCGTACCCTTGGTACACAAAGGATTTAAAAAAAATTCGTAATGGCCGTAATAGGGCGTGGAACAAATACGTTTGTAGCCAGGACCGAAATGACTTAGTTGCTTACCAGCGACTTTTCCATGAATTTAAGGATAAGTCGGCTTTAGTTTATTCTGAATATTTGAATAGAATAAAGCTGAATATTCTTCATGACCCCAAGCATATTTGGGGTTTTATTAATACAAAAAAAAAGTCTGACGGGTTTCCATCTGAATTCAAAACAGTTGATGGGCTCACTAGCGACCCACAAATTATAGCTGGGTTGTTTGCTAATTTATTTAAAGAATCTTTTTCTACGGAATTATTTAGCCCTGAGATCAACTATTTTGAATATATGGATAACGACCCTTTAGTTTCGTCACCTGAACTCATAGAGAAATATATCTCATCTGTTGATGATGACTTCAGCTCCGGACCTGATGGTATTCCTGCGACAGTACTAGTTAACTGTAGCTCTGTGCTGAGTCAACCCCTCAGTTTCTTATTTAATAAATCGATTAGAGATGGCTATTTTCCGAAATTTTGGAAAAATTCATATATAAGCCTCATTTTCAAGAAAGGGTGTAAAAATGATGTTTGAAACTACAGGCCCGTGGCGAAGTTATCATCGATACCGAAAATTTTTGAACGCATTGTGTACGATCAGGTTAAGGTGTGCTGTGGTGAAGTCATAACAACTCGTCAGCATGGTTTTGTTAATGGCAGATCTACAGTTTCTAACCTCCTTGATTTTACTTCCTTTGCATTAAGCTCTTTTGATTCTGGTGGGCAAGTTGACTGCATCTACACTGACTTCAGTAAAGCATTTGACAAATTACCACACAATTTGATTTTGTTTAAATTAAAGAAGCTTGGATTTCCTTTAAGTTTTGTCAGCTGGATTGAATCTTATTTATCTGATCGCTCATATCAAATAAGATTTCGGAGGGTGTTTTCCACCCCATTCAGCGCGGCATCAGGTGTTCTATAAGGAAGCCACCTGGGGCCGCTCCTGTTCGTTTTAGCAATTAATGATGTTACACATGTCATTAAAAACTCGCATCTGCTAATATATGCAGATGATATGAAAATTTACAGGAACGTGAAGGGGGTTGGTGATACTATTCCACTTCAGTCTGACTTGAAATCCTTTGAGGTTTGGTGTTCTAAAAATTACTTACATCTTAATCCTGATAAATGCCAAACTATGATTTTCACCAGGAGGAAAAATATTGTGGAATTTGATTATGAATTAAAAAATAAGAAAATTTGTCGTGTCGATTTAGTCAAAGACCTAGGTATACATATTGATGTTAAATTAACTTTTAATGAGCATATTAATCAAATTTGTAAAAAATTCTTATCTCTGCTTGGCTTTATTAAGAGGTGGGCAAAAGAATTTAAAAGCCCTTTAGTAACGGTGACTTTATATAATACAATAGTGCGTCCTCACTTAGAGTACGCCAGCCAAGTGTGGTCACCATTTTATAATATTCATATTAATAGAATTGAGAGAATTCAAAAAAATTTTATTCGTTTTGCTCTCAATGGCTTAAATTGGATTGACTCTTTAAACCTTCCTCCTTATGAGGATCGTTTGAAGTTACTACATATGCAATCTTTGAACACGCGAAGAAATATTGCGGATATACTTTATCTGCATCAACTTGTAACTAGGTCTCTTGCTGCACCAGAGCTTCTTAATTATATTCACTTAAACACTAATCGCAGGAGTAATCGTAACTCTAATCAATTATTTTACCAACCTTTTAGTAGAACTAATTATATGGCTACTGCTCCTTTTAATCGCATGACTACTCTTATTAATAATTGCGATGTATATGATATTAGCTTGTCAAAAGGTCAACTCAAGCATAGATTGAAAAATAACTATAGTTAATTTTGTAGCTTAATGGTTGTTGGTCTTTATGTTTGTGTTGTCCGAGCCCCACAGCATGATGGGTAAATTTTTTCTAACATTTATGCCTTGGACCATGTTGATAAATTCATGCAATTGCATTCATGCAATTGTATGTTTATATACATATGATCTGGGTGGGTATGTTGAGAAAGTGTGATAAAGCTAAGAAAAAATTATAAAAATATAACAAATTTAATTCCATGTATAATTTTTTCATTTTCCTTAATATGTAAGCTTTTTACTTTGTTTTAAAGCTTCAAGCTAAATTGCTAAGAAAGCTAATAGCTGTAGTAGCTAAACTCTATTATTATTATTATTATGAGTAGCGCGATCCAACTTTTGTATTAAAATTGGAAGTAGGACACAGTGTTCGGGAAGAATAAACAGGAAATGCGTATCGAAAATTGCTCACAAATGCAGATCTACTGATTGATGAAAGAATATACGGCGAAATAGATAGGTTTAAAATTGAACCCTTTGTTGCTGCATTTAAGGCTATGAACAATATAGTCTAAGGTTGTTTCGCAAACTATCGGAAAAAAGGTTCGGGCGAAATAAGTAAGTTGCTGGATCATCTGGAAAAAACCATACATGCGTGTGGAGTATCCACAACTTTACAATTTCATGTCTTGATTGACCACCTCAAACAATGTTTACAATTTCTCAACAATATACACGGACTGGGCTATTGGTCAGAGCAAAGTTCCATCACGAATTCAAAATTTATTTGGATCGCTACAAAATCAACAGTATGGACGCTGATTCGTACCCAGCCAGATTCACAAGAGCCGTTGTCGAGTTCTCTTCTGAACCTTTATAATTTTTGTCACTAAAAATTAATCGATAATTTTGTTTGTAATTAAGAATGGATTTAGTAAACTTTATTTTTGTTCTATGATGAATTCCTGAAGGTATGGCATTTAAACTTTGAATTCTAAAAAAGAGAATGCATTTGAGACAATGGTATTGTTTAATCAGCTGATTGGGCCAAAGAAACTCTGTTTTGAGAAATTTTTCGCTATATCGAATTTGATTTTTTTTAAAAGGGGAGCTGACCCGATTTAAAGTGAAGTGGTTTCGGTTACTAGTGATGCCCAAGAACAGTTTCCAGGTGGTTTTTGGTGTCGTCATTTTTGGTAAACCTGTTTATTCTTCCTGAACACTGTGAGGAGCGGATCCCATGAGTTCGTCACTACTCCCAGATTCTTCAATGCTAACAAGCATTCTTGTGTTCTATCACTCCAATAATTTTGATACAAGAGTGTTTGTTATAACTCTTTGGTTGTTGTACCGACCTTGAAGTAACGTCCAGGCTGTTGTATAATTCGCCTCACTCAATGAGAGATGTCGAATTAACTTTTCTGCTTCTCCAGTGACGTTTGACTTCAAATACCACATCTTCTGCACATTAGGTAGTGCTTGGTTGTGAATCAATTCAAGAAATAAATCAAAAAATTGACGCCACTTCATGTTATCACCATCAAATTTAGGAGAACAACCTTTGGCAGTGGTAGAGCTCCCTGCAGGCTTGCTGTGCTGACTTTCAGTGAATCTGGATTGCCCCCTTGGTAGTTTTCCAGATCTTCAGTTAGAGCGATTATCTTTTGTACTACCTCTTCTTCCAATTGGATGAACGTGGACAGGTCGTATCCTTTGGATGATGGGTCTTCCATTTGCTGCCAGATTTCATCGTTGATTTGTTCTATTTTTCCCCAAAGCTGTTTGATCGTGTTTAATTTCAACTCACTGGAGATACGTGAATGGTTTGTTCGTGTAGATTCAGCGTTTGCCAGGTGTCTTTTTAATGTTGACATTTGGGCTTCGAATTTTCGAATAAGCCCCCTTTGCTGCTGGTCAGCCTCATCTGTACATGTGTTATCTGGACCTTGGATGTTCTGCGTATGTTGCTGACTGCATGTTGTAGTTGTATGCTGACTAACTGCAGACCTTTGTGGAATCACCGATTTCACTGAGTTAGTTGCGTCTATCTTTGCAGCTGCTTCCTCGAAGATTTTTGTGTAAATTTCGACTACTTCCGCTATTGGGGTGTAATAGTCCTTTGAAAAGTAGTCGTGTTCCATTGGGAGGTCGTTCAATATGCGGATTTTTGTATCTGTTTCCTCAAACTTTTCCCATGCTTGGCTTATTCGCCGTAAACGCTCTTGAAAGAAGTCTGATGTCCCTTTCCGTTCTGAGGAATCCTTTTTAAAGTTCCTCACCACGCTTTGGATTTCTTCTCCAAGGTATTGTTGGATCCTTGCCAAGCCGTTGAACACCATCATGAATATATGAAAAAGAATTGTTTACTGAATGATCAGATGGCTGCTATGTCCACCTTATGCTGACTGTTGAATGATCAGATGGCTGCTGTGTCCACCTTATGCTGACTGTTGAATGATCAGATGGCTGCTGTGTTCACCTTATGCTGACTGTTGAATGATCAGGTGGCTGCTGTGTCCACCTTATGCTGACTGTTGAATAATCAGGTGGCTGCTGTGTCCACCTTATGTTGACTGTTGAATGATCAGGTGGCTGCTGTGTCCACCATATGCTGACTGTTGTATGATCAGAAGGTTGCGTGTTCAAATCACGTCGGGGTCACCAATGTTTTGCGGCAAAGGTTAGTTTACCTGCCTATAACGCTAAAATAGTCCTGGCACTTGAACCAGTACTATTTAGGTTGTTTGATTGTTATTGCAGGCACATAAACCCACAATAACAGTGTTTAAATGAAAGCAAGGCACCTTACCAGTGATCGGGGGTGTCTTGCTGTGTTGGCCACTAAATATCAGAAAAATGACAAAGAAAACCTTAAATATCAAATAGAATAAGTGTTGCTATGTAATGGCAAAGTTTTATTTAATTTATGTCTATTATATACTTAATCGATAATTACAAATTGTGTACCTAATCATAATTTAATTAATTTAAAATTGTGACCTACTTAAAATGCAGCCACCATAAACAAAACAAAAGCGAGCATTGACTTTAAAGAAGTTGCAATGTTTGCATTTTGTCAATAAAGCAAAAGCGAACATTGACTTCAAATAAATTGAAATGTTTTGCATTTTGTCAATACTAAGCATTTTGATATGCTTAAGGGGCTGCATATGTGTAAAATATGTATGTATGTGAGATTATAATTGAATAAGTAAAACTAAACACATATTGATTTATTAAAACTACACATACTATTATCTATTGAACGAATATTATTATAAAAAAAAATATTTTTCTAATTTTTATTTTTTTTTGTACACAATCGATGTGTAAGCAAATAAAAAAAAAAGAATAATTTTTTATTGTATTAAAAACGTAGCTACGGATGAACATGTAATTCAATAAATTTTTGTTAAAAATTCTTAAAATGTTAATCCAATGAAAAAGAACTAACATTTAAGTATCAAAACGAAATAAAAAAAAAATACAAAACCAACAAATAAAAACATGAATCGAAAAAGACAAATTATTTCTTTTTATTGGAAAGAAGAAATTGAATTAAATATGATAGCATAAATAGTTTCACGGAAGGTCCTATGTAGAGCTACAATTAGATTAGGGTGGACCTTAACATTGCCCAGCGGTCCAAACGGTAGGGTGGGTTAAGTAGGGCCCGAGCCCAACATCATGCTCGGAGGATCAGCCAGATAGAGAGATTAGGGAGTCCCTCATAATTTTTTGTTAATTTTTTATAGATTGTGATTTTTTTTTGGATTTGCAGAGTTCAACAAACACCTTTATCATGAGTACAAATTTGTACGGTGCAGATACAATGTGAACTGCAGTGAACCCACAACCACTCCCGAAACTGCTAGTGAGGCACACCAGCTCGTGCTGCCGCATGTGCACATTGTCCGCGTTCAAGGCACCAATCGCTTGCGCGATTACACATTTACTATTTTTACGAGATCTTAAGGGAAGATCTAACCGAAACGTTGTTGCAGCTTCAATTTCTCCTGCCAAGTCTTTTGCAAATACAATAATGTTTTCGAAGTTTGAGTGATAATTTTTCAAAAACTCAAGAACCCTTCTTAAGTTAGAAACAGATTCCTACATCTCGATGTCAATGGCTTGTAAGGACTTATTAAATTAATTTGATTTAGAACAGTATGCAGCAGCAAAACTAGTAAGATTGCATTTTCAGAAGAGGCATACGGCTTCAAATCTTGAGTCAGGAACAAATGAGCAATCTTTACTGATTTCAAATAACAAACGTGAATGCTCCCTGCATTGTAATGAAATGGACGAATAGATGCAACTCAGTTTTCCGAGTGAGTAGTGCTTAGTGGCTTTAAGGTTAAATTTGTACACAAGTGGCGTAAAAGAAACTGCCCAAGGACGCGTCGAACCGTTGAGAAAGTTATAAGTTAGCTGTTATCCAAAAAAGTGTACAGCAAATTTTGATGATTTGCACGCGTCATTTACAAATTTTCATATTCGATCCGTTATTGTAGCCCTGACCACACCGAAAAAAAATGTACTCCGTTTAAGGAAAAATGCCTAAGTATAAGGACAAAATGTCCTTCAATACGAGCTAAAGCCATGGGTTCCTCAAAATAAGTAAGTTGGTTTCCTTAGTATATGTAAATATTGCTTCTTTAAAATAAAGAAAAGGTTACTCAATATGAGGACAAAGTTACAAAACTTAAAGGATATATCTACTTCATTTGATGAAAATTTTACTTTTTCCAAGGAAGAAAGTTCCCTTAAATAAAATAAATTTGCTTTATTTTAAAGTAGAAATTTACTGGTACCTTGGAAAATTTTTCTTTGTTTTTAGTATATGTATTTAATGTTTCCTTCTGTTATTCCGTGTTCTGCAAAATGCATATATTTTATTTGCAGTATTAAAGTGTATTAAAATAAAAAATTACCTATAAAATGCTCCAAAAATGCTTCTCCTTCCAATTTGAGAGGATCGCGGTAAGATCACTTTCCATAATTTGCGATTGCAGAATAATTTTACTTCACTATAAAAAAGAATTGGTTTCGCCTGGTGGTTCAAAACGATTAAAGAAAGTTTTCCATTTGTAAAGCTCGTCAGTGCTGTCATTTTGCAATGCTTAAACTCTGAGGGAGCCAGAGAGGGACAACATGAATTTGCGAGCATAGTTATAATTTGCTTATTGGGTAGCAAAGGGATAAACAAAGACAAATACAGAATACTTCCAAGAAGAATACATACTAATTTCAGCGAGTAATACAGCGAGCGTTGCCACTCATTTATTAAGGAAAACTTTCCTACGTTATAGTAAATTTTTTGAAGAAACTAACTAATACTGAGTACAATTTTCTTAAAACAAAACATTCCATTAGATTGAGGAAATATTTACTCAAATGCGGAAAAAGTTGTCCTTAAAAATTTCTTTCAAAGAAAAATATAATATTTCAAAGAAAAATTTATTAAAAGCACAATCTCTGTATTTGAGGAAGAGCTTTACCTTGCTTTAATGAAACCTTAACTCATTTTAAAGGACTCAATAACTAAATTGAAAGATATTTTCATAGATATGAGGAAAAATAACTTAGTATAAGTAAAATTCTTACACAAAATCGGAGGAAGGCATTTCTTCGGCCTTTTTTTCGGTGCACGCATGTTTATAAGAGGAATTGTGTTCTTTTCTAACTCAATAACTTAGAGAAGAAACTTTGATTACTTAGGAAGTGCATGTACATTAGGGTGATTCAATTTTTTTGTTATTTCAAACTGGTTTAATAGTAGCAGGTACACGAAAGCAGAATTCTGGTGCAATTTGAGCTCATAATATTAACATTTACTGGTGGCTCATCGAGCTTTTTAGTTTTCCATGCGATTTATATGGGAAAGTATGCCTTATTACACCGAAAAAAAAACTTACTCCGTTTAAGGAAAAATGCCTAAATGTAAGGAAAAATATCCTTCAATACGAGCTAAAGCCATGGGTTCCTCAAAATAAGTAAGTTGGATTCCTTAGTAAAAGAAAATGTTGCTGCTTTGAAATAAGGAAAAGTTTACTCAATGTGAGGACAAGATTATAAAACTGAGGAAAATTTTACTTTTTGTAAGGATGAAGGTATCCTTAAATGAAAGAAATTTATTTTGATTTCAAAAAAAATTTGTTAATTTTCTATTTTTTCTATTTTCTTATTTGTTGGTTACTTATTGTCAGTCATTCATATTTTAATTGTAATACGTTTTTAAAACTTCAAAGGAGAAATTAAATTTTTTTTACCAGTCACCCGATCAGAGAATTGAACCTGTGTTCTGCGCCATGCCACTGTTCAAAGATGCTCATCTTACCCAACTCAGCCACCGACAGCATTTTTAAGACATACTAAAATGATGTTGTTAAACTGCGCATGTAACAACCATTGTCTGATCAGGGAAGCTTCGATTCAAACATCGACGACGACAATTTTTTTATTTTTTATTTAAAAACAAAAAAACAAGTAGAGAACTATAAATATATAGAAAACAGAAACAGAATACTTACGAGAAGAATAGATATTAATTTCAGCGAGGAAAGCAGCGAGTGTTGTCACTCATTTATTAAGGAAAATTTTCCTACGTTATAGAAAATTTTTTGAAGAAACTAACTAAAACTGAGTACGATTTTTCTTAAACAAAACATTCCATTGGATTGAGGAAATTTTTATTCAAATGAGGAACAAGTTGTCCTCAAAAATTATTCCCAAAGAAAAATTTACTATTTCAAAGGAAAGTTTTACTAAAACCACAAACTCTATATTTGAGGAAGAGCTTTGACTTGCTTTAATGAAACATGAACTCATTTCAAAGACTCAATTACTAAATGAAACGATATTTTCATCAATATGAGGAAAAATAATTTAGATTAAGAAAAATTTTTACACTAAATCGGAGGAAGCAGTTCTTCAAATTTAGTACGGTTTTTTTTTTTTGGTGTAGACAGTGTCGAGTAAATTTCGTAAAAAAAGTCTCACACAAACGAGACTAACTCCATCGGAAAGAACATACAATTTTTTATAAAAAAAACAACAAAAAAACAAAAAATTTATTTTTTTTCTCATTCTTCGAAATATCCTTAAATTTTGAAAGCTTATAACATAAACTAACGAAATATTACCTCCACAAAAAAAATAATTAGATACTTATTTATAGAAAATTTTATGGTCTTTCTAATGGGCTAGGTCTCGCTTCTGTAAGATTTCTCACGAGATATAGAGACAAATATCTAGTAAACAATTTCTTCCCATACAAATCGTATGGAAAACAAAAAAGCTCGATGAGCCGTCATAATAACCACTTTAGTACCGGTTCATCCCTTGAATCTCAATTTTATGGCAGAACTCAAATTGTTCGTCGATACGGTAAGCTTTTAACAATTTTTTTATGTCTGGTTTGAACACTTAATTCAAAGATATTGTCATCCAAAACGAATTGCTTTTGAAAAGGTAAGCCCAGATACTATCCTAAAGGAATACAACCGCGTTCGAGGTGAAATCAATAATAAATATAACAAAACAAAAATAGAGAAAGAGGTTTACCGTCAGAAGTGCAACCGATTTTAAAATGAATTGAACTTTACACTTTCAAGATGAAAACTTAAAGTGTTTTTGTTGTATAGAAGGCACCACCCTCCGTTGTCCAAAAAATTTATAACTATGCTCTAAACCTTTTTGATATCAAAGCAAATATAGCCTGTAAATTTGAGCTCAGTAGTTTCCAGGTCTATAGATAACAAACACACATACATTTATTTTTAGGCATATAATTTTATTGAAGAAATGACCAAGCATCTAAGGAATTAAATAATAAATTTTTAATCGAAATCCATGCTGTAGTTTTAGCGTGATGCAGTAACGTAGTTAACATATTATTTGTATAGATTTCGCTGAAACATACCCACTTTAAACTTCTTTTTAAAAGTATTTAGACGTCAATTTTCAAAATGCTGACACACGTGTTTACTGGTTTAACACAGTTTAATTGTTCAAAAGTCTTAACTTCCGGCTGTAGGGTGTCAGCTCCTGGCGTTGGAAATTAAAAAAAATTCTACCAGATAATTTTCTGAAGATTTTTAATGATAATGACCAAAGTACATGTATTTAGCACTAACCGTGTAGAAGTTATCGCTCAAAACAGGCAATGCGCGCGTTTTGCCTATGTTTTTTTTTTTTCCAATGTGCGACGTGGTCTTAACTTAAGAAGAAAAATTAATAATAATAAATGTTTTCTTTTAGTTTTTCTTATATATTTTTATTTTAAAATTTATTTATGTTAAACATATTTTACTTATATATTGACTTAAGCATTTTTGAGATTTGAACGCCGACGCACAAATCCCCACGATACACGACAGCGAACTCGTGCATCGACGTACTACACCAAACCAGGCACGTTTTGAACTCAGAAATTAAGATTTTCAAATTAAAAAAATTGGATTAAATAGATCTTAATATGCCCTTTCGATCTACGTCAATTAATTATAATTATCGATATCTCTTTTACCAACGGTTATTTCTTACTCTATCAAGCGTAGAAAAATTGCCCTTCAGTTAATTTAATTTACCCGTGTGTCAATTATTATGAATAAACAATAATTATTATTTAAAATATAAAAAACCGTAAATGAGATTTCTAAGCCAATAATTTCCGCACTGCGCATGCGCGATCAAATTGAGGTAGTACTTACAACAAAAGCGGGCAGTGTGCACGCAGGGCATGTGCTCCGAAAACATAAATTTATTTCCAATTTCAACGTAAGTAGAAAAAAATTAGCCCAGTTAACGATCCGGTGCATATGGTCTTGGAAAAGAGCATATCGTCATATGAAATCAAAAAAGCCCTAAGTTACAAAAAATTCAAAATCGACTTTTCGTTTGATTATGATGCACCGTATCAAAGTTCATGTTCCTGCAAAATTTGACACTCCTACAATTAAAAATAACGATATTATCAACAAAATTTTAAAAGCCCTAAGTGCATGCGCAAAAATGCAACTTACGCCTTTCGTTAAAAAAAATAAATATGAAATAAACACAAGAGAAGAAAGTCATTTTTTTAATTTTTTTTATTAACAGTTAGTTTTTGTTTGTTTTTTTGGGTGTGAAGAAAGAAAAACGAAGTTCAACTTTACGTTTTATCAAAGTACAATAAAAAAATTTCGTTTAAAGGGTATTAAGTAAAAATGGTTTTTGAAACTAATTTTAATTTAAATAATTCAGTGAATAAAAAATACTTAAATTACAATGACCGAATAACTGGCAAAATGTATAAAGGAATTAATAAAGGAATTGTGTGCGAAAAAGTCTCGAAAAATGGGTTTAAGATGTCAGTCTAAATATTGCGAAAAGAGCTCATTACGTCATTGCTCCCAATTTTCTGAAAATGTACGCCAAGAAATATTTGATCGATTTTGGAACATATCGTAAGAAGCAAAAAAGGTGTATGCAACAAGTCAAGTAGAAGTCAAAGAAAAAGCACGAAATCGTAAAATATTTTCGTGGCGATCGATATCTAAATGTTATTATTTAAAAGCTAAGGCGACTCGTATCCAAGTTTGCAGGCAACTGTTTATGTCATCTCTTGGAATAAATGAAAAAATAAGAAATTGGGTAGATGCAAACATTTTAAATGGTATCGTGACATAACCCCAACGGTCATAATCCCAAATCACTTTTTGGTATTAAGTTTCTCTTTTATGCGGTCATAATCGCAAAATTTTTTTTTGGGATTATGACCCTTGCCAAAGAGGACACAAAGCCAATTGGGTTTATGTCCTTTTGGAATTATGTCCTCATGTAACTTCGATCACTGAAAAAAAATACGAGAAGCGTCTTAACTTTTTAAAAAATTGGGTAAACGATATTCTGAAACTTGATTCCCATTATCGTAGGCAATATACCAACAAACTTTATTTACAAACAGATGTTAAATCATACAGTCAAATTTATAAATTATATTGTGAAGAATGCGTTAATAACAATGATGATGAAATTTCAGCAGAATCGTATCCAAACTTTATGCTTACAATAAAAGAACAAAATATTTCCTTATTTAAACCAAGGAATGATATGAGTGATACTTGTGTATCATATGAAGCAAAACACATATTTGAGGATCAATATAACAGTCATAGATCAGAAATTGATGACATGAGAACAGAAAAGGCAATCGATGTCGAAAATGACAAGTCTAAAATGTGTTTATTTTTATGCATGGATATGCAAGTAGTAAAATTGATTCCCCAAACAAACGTAAGTGCCTCATATTGTAAAATGAAGTTACAAGTACATAATTTCACTATTTATAATATTATTACTCATGAATCTGACAATTATATCTGGGATGAATCTGAAGGGAATCTTGTAGCGTCAAATTTCACCACATGTATTATAAAATACCAAGGCCGTATGCAGGATATTATTTCGGGGGGGAGGGGGGTTTGGGTTTGAGATTTTTGAAAATCAGTTTTTGTAATGTCTTTAATTTTTATAAGATATGTATCTTTCTGATTTTTTCATACAAAATAAAACATGAAATGGATATTTTTGCATCAGTATCTAACTCAAAAATCCCGTTTTTTGAGTTAAGTATACCAGTACTTTTGTGACTAAAACTTATAATAACATATTAAATAATTTTTTAATATTTCTTGTGTCCGCTTTTGGCTGTAATAATGGACTGTATTCCCTCAGGCATACTCGCTATCAATTTATCTATAATTTGAGTACTGATCTTTGAAAACTGTCCATTTGCGACCTTCCATATCCAGACCATACTGAAAACAGACATACATATTTAAACTGATTTCAATTAAAAATTTAGGGCTTGTTCAGAAAAATTCAACCTTCAAAACGACGAAGAATTCCAATTGATGTCGCTTCCCTTTGCTGAGATAAAACTTCAGTACCGGAATATAATTGGCGCATTGTGTAAACATTAGAATTGACACGCAATAATATATTATTATTTCAGAAAAATATGTAAAAATTCAATGGGATTTTAGTCAATGTGACGTGTGAGGTTGGTGATCACCAAACATTTTTTTCAAAGCGCGGAACAATGCATAATACTGTCACCTTCACTTTTTGCTCCACTTCCACAGGTGAATTAATTTCAGTTTCTCAAAATAAATTTACCATTACAATTGTATCATGGGTACTCCTACTTAACTAACAGCCCGTACGCTCAGCGCTCAGATGTTCAGAGATCACAGTACATACTTAAAGCATATTTTAGAGACGCCAAGCATGTACCCAAATCAGCTGACTTACAATGTTTACGTTTGCTGAACAAACGGGCTAACTTACAATCAGTCGAAACTCTCATTTCCGAATACAGCCTGACGTGAGTACTCGAATGAGTGCGTGAATTAATTTTTTTATTACGAATATAAGAAAGTTCAGTTTCCGGGGAAGGGAAAATATGAAGGTCTCCTGCGCCCCCACTCACTACACGAACACTTTGGAAACCCCTGTATTACACTATTAAAAATAACTTAAAAAATAAAAAAGGACCGAAATGAGTTGTATATGAGGGCTTTTACTTTAGCTAAAGGAAGGAACAAGAATATATAATACATATAAGAAAATATTATATTAGCGATTTTAAAAAAGAAATTTTAATCTCTGAGCCTTCTTCGCTGCAAACAAGTCTTTGACTTTACTTGTGTTAATCTCATTTCTTCGATGTCCTAACATTACTGCCAGCCCAGTCAATCTGTGCTAACTCATTGAGCTACTTAAATAAGTTTTCACACATTTTAATGTTGAAAATGCACATGCACTGAGTAAAGTTGGCAAATTTTTGAGAAACTTATGAGTATATGAAAAAACTTCTTGATTAGAGTTTCCTAGGGCTGGCAGTTCCTATCACTTATTTTGCCATAACTGAAGCTCAGCTTTTAGGAAGTACTACTCCAAAAACTTCTTTATAACAATCAAAATTTTTCAAGTTAAATCTGCTTATCCCACATATTGACGGCACTAAAATATGAAAAGAAACTAATACAGATCAATGATTATTAACTATTTCTTGCGGCCGATCAAAAATCATTTTTAAAATGTGATGTGATGATAGACCTTGTTTTCATTAAATCGTTTTCATATAGAGTCTGTTTTTTTCAAAAAATCGTTTTCGTGTAGTCTGTTCCTCACAAAAATTTTTTATAGAGTGTCTATCCCTAGCAAAATCATTTAAATATAGTGTCCGTGGAAATATTTAGGGGGGGGGCGGTTCTATCTCCTCCCATCCCCCTAGACATGGCCCTGTCTTCATCCATCGTAACCGTTTCCATGACTTTCTTGAGCGTTAATAAAATAAATTAAAGAAAATATACTATATTTACATCTTGTCTTTTTTTTCGTAAATATTATCGTCAATATTTTGCCCACTTTTCGTCCATATTTACATAAATATTTCATAGGTTTTTCGTAAATATGTTATGTTGCTACTTATAGCAATCATCATTTTAATTTTTCAAGTTAAATCTGCTTATCCCTCATATTGACGGCACTAAAACATAAAGATAAGCTAATACAGATCGATGATTATCAACTATTTCTTGCAGCTGATCAAAAATCATTTTCAAAATATGATGACCTTTTTTTAATACTTTTTTTTACAAAATCGATTTCATATAGTGTCCGTTAGTTTGAGAAAACCATTTTTGAATGGTGTATTCCTCTCAAATTCAATTTTCCGTAGTGTCTATTTTTTGCAAAATCGTTTCTATATAGTGTCCGTCAAAAAATTTCGGGGGCGGGGGAGGTTCTATCCCTTACCATCCCTCCCCCCCTATATACGCCCTGTATACTTCAGTGACCAGATATATTCACCATATTATAATATATTCTGATGGCTGCTTTCATCAAAACCGCAATTCAATATTGTCAAACGCATTGCTATCGCAAAAATATTTAATAGTTGGACATACCCAAATGGAATGCGATTCAACACATTCGCTTATCCAAAGAAAAATTAATAATAAAAAAATTAAGCTCCTTTCTGAATTCGTTCGGATTCCAGAAAGTCTCCATTTCCACTTAAAACTCATCACCTAACGCATTCGTTTTTTTTTTGGATTATGACTCTCTTCCTAAGCTTTACTCTTCTATTCGTCCAGGTAAAATTGTTATTACAAATATTTATGACTTGTTAATACAATTAAAAATTATTTAAAGGAAAAAAACCTGGAGATCCCACCGTCAACGAAATTCGAGAATTGGGATATGATCATATCTGGAAGTTCAAAAAATAATTATAGCACTTCACCATTACATACTCAGAGATTAAAAATATCTAAAAAGAAGTGGGAACACCTTAAAGATCTCAAGACATTCATACCAGAAGACTGTCATGATTTTTATACGAATTTACCCTATGAATATGAGCTTTGAAAATATTTGCTGTGTTATATTCGCCAAGTTGCTAGCTATGTACGAAAAAAACGATCAAGTCGCTAAGTTTCCTGTTCGTTATTATTTGAGTACTCGTTTGTTGTTTTTCATACCTTTTTCATTTGAAATTGTTTATTTTTGACGCCTGACGTTTTAGGCAACTTGCTATGTATGCTTAGCAACTATAATTTTGCTCGTTGAGTTTTCGATTTTGTTTTCCCATACAATTATCGTTGCTAGCTAAAGATATCTAGCAGAGGATGGCGAATAAAACCCAGCTATTATAATATTACCTTTTTATGATATAAATTTACTTTTAATTGGTTATTAATTCTTAAACATAAAATATAACAAAAACAAATAAAAATAAAAAAATATAATTAATCCAATTAATGAAGAAAATTAAAAAAACATTTCCTAAAAATTACCAAAACCATTTTTTAATTTGACTTTTGCCCTTTTCGGTTTCAGAAAAAACTAATCCTCAAGGGGGTAAGTTTCATATCTCTGTAAGTAATAGAAAACTGGAACTTTTTTTTCCAAATACCAATTCTTTAATAAAAAATTAGCTTAACCTGAAAAAATGTTGAAAATTTTTGGTTTATTTTTCATTTTAGAAAGTTTTTTGCTTCTCCTGTAAAATTTTCTAAATGTAACTTAGGGATTTTTTGATTTCATATGACGATATGCAAAATAGTATTGCAAAGTTTGCAATCGCAACAACAAAATATACACATTTGCACATGCTACGGTGTAGCAAAAACGCTATAGTAAAACTCTATAGCATTTGTAGCAAATTCAAATGCTACACTGATTGACATCTGAAAAAAATAAAAGCTCACAACTGAAATTTGAAATTGAAAAATCCATTTCATATTTTGAATGCCATAGTAAGGCTTATTTTATTAATTAAATAATTTAAAGAATTTAAAACAGAATTCAAACAGACAGAATTCAAACAGTTTTTTTGTTTTGCAATAGGCGTTGCAAAGTAAACATGAAAAACCGCTCACAATTCGTTGCAAAGATTTGCAATTGCATAATTTTTTAATGTCATTTGCACCGGATCGTGAATTGGGCTATTGTTTTTATTATTATTAGAGATGAATTCTACGAAAAATAACAATGAACGTTTATTAAAAATCCTACTTATATTACATAGATTGGCGTAAGTGTCCCTGTAATGGTGACTTTACCGTAATTTTTGGCTGCCAAAAATGATAAGAAAGCTTAAGTAGCTTTCGAAGAAAAAGCATTTGATAATAGGTCTGTTCCGTAACTTTTGGGGCAGGAACTCGCAAGTTGTTAATTTGTGAGAATAAGCAACAAAATTCTCTCTGAGCGTGAAAAGCTACCAAAAGTACAGGAATACGTGTTAGTAAAAAGTTGCAACTTTTTAGAAAACGTCAAAAACACATTTATAATTTTTTCAAATTTAAACTTCAATTTTCAAATTCAACTTTGTTTTGTTTTTGTTTTGCTATTAATATTTTTTTATTATTTTTATTGTTGATTGAAAAAATTTCTTATTTATTGCCAAAGCATGAGCTTGCATATTTTTACTACACGAAATTTGTGTAGCAGAAAATATCAACATTTGGTAGGGACTGAAATTTTTATTTTCATTTTCTTCTGCAATTTTCTTTTGTACAGGAGCAGCAAATAGTAAAAAATACTACAAATTATCAAAAATGTGCACGAATTTTCAGGTAGTGGAACACACCTAATGATGATTTATGCGGAGATTGGGGAAATGATACTGATTCACGCTAGAATATGTTTATGTATACATATTGCAATCGATGAAATAAATAAATAAATAAAAAAATAAAAATGATACAAGTAATTTTTATTGTAAATACCCAAAATTTTAGATTAAGATTGAAATACATACATAGATCAGCTCTTGGTAAGTTCAAAAAAGTTATATAATCTTGAATAAAAATAGCCGAATTATATTTTTGCCTATTTTTCCATTTTTTATGTGGGTAAGAATTTCTCTTACTTAAAATCCAAACCAGACCACCTCCGCCCCCGTTTTCGAGGACGCTGAATACGATGGCGGTTTTCAAAATTCTTTTAGAGTTAACCCAACCCCCAAAATGGCCAAAAGCCGCTCCGAAAATAGAGAAATCGCATATTCCATCAGTAAAACATTTGTCATCCCCCGTTTTTGAAGATGCTGAATACGATAGCAATATTCAAAATTCTTATGGAGTTGACCCCACCCCTCAAAATGGACAAAAACCGCCCCCAAAAATGACGAAATCGCATATTCCGCGTCTTCTATCGGTAAAATATTTGTCACCCCCCGTTTTGGAGGATGCTGAGCACGATGGCGATGTTTAAAATTCTTTCGGTACTGGCCCCACGCCCCAAAGTGGCCAAAAATGAGAATTTGGGTCCGTTATGGCGGTTTTTGCCCACTTCGGGGGGTGGAGCCAACATTTTTATTTCTAGCATATACCAGTATCTACATAACAAAATTTCATTATAAAATTTGCATTTTGGGGTTAAAAAAACTCTTACCCACATAAAAAAACGGAAAAATAGGCAAAAATTAAATTTTTTATTCAATTTTATATAACTTTTCCATTTCTTAATCGATTTTCATAAATAGTATCTTATTTTCTTCATAAATATATAGACTATGACATAAAAAAACAGAAGGATTTTTCCAATTTTTTTTTTTTTTCTTTTAAAAATTTGCAGCTGATTTTGACTTTTTTCTCATTTTTTCGAAAAATAAATAATTTATAATAATAACTAACATACCAATGAAAAAGTAATGTGAGCATTATATCTAGGAAATTTAATTACCTTTAGTTTGACATATAATATTGTTTTTTGAGTAAACTAGTGTAATTGGCCATAATTGGTCAGTTAATCCGATTAATTGGCAGCAAGAGTAAACTTTTTAAAAATTTCAAGGTCACTGAATATTTTGGCACCTCATCTGTCGAATTTCGAAATGAAAACAAGTGCCTTTAATATGTCGCGAATTAGTCATAATTGGTCTGTTACTCCGATTAATTGGTCAGCAAGAGTACATTTTTTAAATCGTTTTGAAAAATTTCAAGGTCATCTGCATATTTTGACACGTCATCTGGCGAAGGTAATTACGTACTTTTTGACCACATTGTCACAGGGGGTGAGGGTTGCGGGGGTAGTTCACAAGGGGTACTCTCAACATAATTCCGTTTGATTTAGGCGACGGTCACCCCTTGAAAAATTTGTATGTTTGATTAAGCCGTCGGTCACTAATTGAAAAAATTTTATGATATATCCAACACCTAGTTTGCTAGCCACAGACATTTTATATAAGATTAGGGGTAAGTGGGCAGCCTGCGGCCGCAGCTCAGGATTTAAAACTCCCAAAAATCAAACAAAGGCCTTGCGGCGGCCTTCGGCCGCGGAGCAGTCTATAAAATATTCAACACCTAGTTTGCTATCCACAGTAATGTTAAAGAAGAGTAGGGGTTAGTAGGCGGCCTGCGTCATCGAATTTTAACAGAAATTTCAACGCTCCATAATTTTTTTAAAGGAGTTGCTGACGGCTAATTCCTAGACACTCCACGGCCGAAGGCCACCGCGAAGCCGGTGTTGGATTTTTGAGAGTTTTAAATCCTGAATTGCGGCCGCAGGCCCCCCAATAACCCCTTCTCTTGTGTAAAATTACTGTGGCTAGCAAACTAGGTGTTAGATATATCATAAAAATTTTTCAAGCGGTGACCAACGGCTAAATCCAACGGAATTATGTTGAGAGTACCCCTTGTGAACTACCCCCGCAACCCGCACCCGTACGACAATGGGGTCAAAAAGTACATAATTACCTTCGCCAGATGAGGTGATAAAATATGTAGATGACCTTGAAATTTTTCAAAACGCTTTAAAAAAATGTACTCTTACTGACCAATTATTCGGACTAACTGACCAATTATGACCAATTTGTGACCTATTAGATGCACTTATTTTTATCAAAATTCGCCAGATGGGGCGCTAGCGGAGTGGAACCGGTAAATATACTATGTTTTTGCAATGTCAACGTACATTTTGTGTCATACTCTACGTTTGCATTTAATAATCAACCACCAACTCGCAATAAGATAAATTTCCGTCCTTCTGCTCATAGTTTTGAAGAAATAACGTAAATTTTTGGAGATACGTTTTCTGACTATTGCATTGCCTTGATTTCGTTTTGGAATTCGTAATATTGCAGTGTTGAAACAACCTTCAGAAATGACCACTCCATATCAATTGATGTCAAGTGCAATGTTTCATAATTTTTTTTTTGGTAAAAGAGCTCTGTAGACGTAAGCCATTTCTCGAATTATTTTTATGTAGGAGTAACTACGATCGATTAGCTCAATGATAAAGTGATTTTGTGTCTGGCACAATAAACACCGGTTTGACCTTTTTTATATCTTACATTTCCTGTTCTTTTTTAAAAATTTAGGGCCGCACCACCAAATTGATGACAGCAAATCTTCTGCAGAATAACCACGAGAAACTAAATAGATCAGCCGAACTTAACTTGGTTGGTAGATGTCACCACTCAGCATTTGTTGACCATTCTTGCATTTCGGAACGGAAACCCTGTTGCCTACAAACGTATTTGAAGATAATTGATGCATTTTTAGCCAATTAAAAACTATCTCGGAGTCTGTCTAAAACGTTACCTTATCAGCATATGAAGACAAAACTGGCTCTATTTGTTTCCAAAACTTTGTTAATAAGTGTGCAGCACATAATTCAAAACGTGGCAAAGTTTTCGTTTTCAGGGTCGCTACTTTAGATTTGGCTGTCAAAGGTGTGGATATTATTTAGTTTTCACTTGTACAATCGTAGGTGCAAGAACCGTAGGCCCGTATGGATGCTTCTGAAAATTTACTTTTGTCTTAGAGCTTGTGCAGATGTATCGAGGAATATACAAGGTCGGCCTTAAAGTTAATCCAACAAATATGTAGGCTTAAGGGAATCGACTGATCCAAGTATAATTTGTATAACCACTGTTCTTGCAGAAGTATTTTTGATCGCGAAATATCTGGACAAAGGATTCCCAACAGATCAAATAAACGAGCGATAGCTAACACCTTTGGTAGATTCTAAATTAATGAAATTTTTTGGTAAATTAAAGGTTAAACTGTCAGAGTTAGAGATCCATTTTAGGGCGTTGCATCATACCGCCCAAAACCATAACGCACAAATTCCATTAAGACATAACACCCAACATATGGCACAAAGCTCAAATTTTAGGAAATATATGTCACAAAGCCCAAATGAAAACAAAAAAAGTTAATCGAAAAATGACTAAGATCCAAATTTCTTGTGAAGCTTTCAGTTTGGACGTTATGACGTCAGCGACTCAATAACTTTTATGAGAAATTACTGAACCGCGGCCGAAGGCTGCCGCGTATCGGTCATCCTGAACCGCGTAATTACTGTGGCTAGCGAAGCCGGTATTGGATACATTACAAACTGAATCGCTGTTGACTATATATTAAAGCTTCGCCAGCCACAGTAATTCTACATAAAAGTTAGGGTAAGTGGGTGGTCTTCGGCCTCGGCTCAGGATTTACATCCACCGGCTTTGCGAGTTAGTCTATATTATATCCAACACCCTACACCAGCTTCGTAAAATAACAAAAATTTTTTGATTTGGGCAATGTGCCCTCTTATTTGGGTGTTATGGAACTTTTTTCCATAGTTTTGGGCAATAGGACTATCGTTGAGCGTAATGGCTTCATTTGGGCATTGTGACAAATAGAAGGTGGTATAACACCCAAAAATGTCATAGAGCCCAAAATTTAAGTCGAAAATGTCAATGCCCAAACAATTTCAGCGTTGCATCATAGCGCCAAAATCATAACGCCAAAATCCCATTGAGACATAAACATTTTCCATATAAATTGTTGTTGCGGAATAATTTGGGCATTGTGACATTTTCGATTTAAACTTTGGACTCTATGACATTTTTCGCCATGTATTTGTCACAATGCTCAAATGAAGTAATGTCATTACGCCCAACAATATGCATAGTGCCCAAAACTTTGGAAAAAAGTTTCATAACACCCAAATAAGTGGGCATATTGCCCAAATGAAAAATTTTTTGTATTTTGCTATGGTTAACGGAGTCGGTGTTGGATATATATAGACTGATCCGCGGCAAAGCCGGTGTTAGATTTTTGAGAGTTTTAAATCCTGAGCTGCGGCCGCAAGCTGCCCACTTACCCCAACTCTTATGTAAAATTACTGTGGCAAGCGAACTAGGTGTTGGATATATTATAGACTGATTCGCGGCGAAGCCGGTGTTAGATTTTTGGGAATTTTAAATCCTGAGCTGCGCCCGCCCACTTACCCTATCTTTTAAGTAGAATTACTGGGGCCAGCGCAGCCGGTGATGGATATGCAGTGGCTATATTATATCCAACCCCGGCTACGCTAGCAACAGTAATTTTACATAAGAGTAGGGGTAAGTGGGCGCCCTGCGGCCGCAACTCAGGATTAAAACTCCCAAAAATCTAACACCGGCTTCGCGGAGGCTTCGCCGCGGATCAGTCTATAACATATCCAACACCTAGTTCGCTAGCCACTGTAATTTCTCATAAAAGTTATTGAGTCGCCGACGTCATAATGCCCAAACTGGAAGTCATAGGACCCAAATTGAAATTCGTAATGCCCAAATTCGCCAACAACAAATTTCTTCACAAGAAATTAGGGCGCTGTCATTTTTCAATTATTTTTTTTTTGTTTTCATTTGGGCTTTATGCCATAAATTTTCCTAAGATATGGGCCTTGTGCCACATTTTGGGCGTTACGTCTTAATGGGATTTGGGCGTTATGATTTTGGGCGCTATGATGCAACGCCAACAATTTCGCAACAACAATTTATATAGAAAATGTTTGGGTGGTCTGTCACAACAGAATTTGAGCGTTATGGTTTTGGGCGTTATGATGAAACGCCCCATTTTAGTCCTAAAGTTTTTGTTGAGTCGTTACTATTAAACTCTAAAAATTTTTCGATATTTGTTTGAGCGTCATTTTTATTGTTGGAATACCACTTTGCAAGTTGAAACCCAGCATTTTTGTCACTTTGCCACGTATTATTTCCACTTCTTCCAAATCATGTTCACCAAATAATAAGACATCTACATAAAAGTTTTCGTCTATTGCTTTCGCTCCTTTTGGCCAAACTTTCTTTGTGTATTTTCGAAAGTTATTTTAAACATCGAATTGCTAAAAAGGAAACCGAAGAGGTGCCATACGCCACTGTATTCAATTGATAAATTTGAATTGGTTGATCAGTATGTTCTCACCACAGAATGAGTTAATACATCTTGTCTGCTTGAAATTTTAATGCAAAAGCACTGTGGTTAGCGAAGTCTACGACAGTACCAAAGTCAGTCAACAAAATTTGTCAATTTCATTGTATACTTGGCAAGTGGTAAGTGAGAGTAATTGGGCGGCCTACGGCCCGGCCTACTTTCAGGCCTTCAAATTAACTAGTTTGGCCTAAGAAAAACTGGTTTATTCTCAAAACTAGTTTGGCCGGTGACATATACAAGTCCAGCTGGATAGTAGGACCAACCATGAGTATCATTCAACGATAATTCATATGAAGTTCGAGAAGAGGCGTCAAAAACAACTTAATTGGGAAACAATAACAATTGAAAGGAGAAGTAGAAAAATTTAAAAAGTATCTCTTATATTGCTTATATTTCAGCCTTTGGTTAACCGATCTCGAATGTGATAGTTTTCGGGCACTCTGCTCGATGAGTTCTTTAATTTGATATATAATTTATTGCTGTAGCGACTTAAAAACAATGGTTTCACATTTTGCGATTTATTAATTTTCAAATCACTCTTCGCTAAAGAAGTTTCACTTCAAAAAATCAAATTTTACAGTTGATCCTGTGGCCATGAAAAAATAGTAATCGATGAAAAACTTCTGGATTTACTTGAATTTTAAAAAAATTTCTTTTTTGGAGGATTATTGACCAGTATTTTTTAAAATTGCACTTTAGTTAAGTCAATTTTTACCCAACGTTTCATCGCTTTCTTGGCGACTTTTTCAAGGGTGAATTTTATTTATTTATAACATTAGAAATTAAAATTAAAATGCGAAAATGATAAAATTAACTTACAATTAACTTTTACATGAAATAAAAATTATAAAAATTGGTTTTATATTTAAACTTAGGAAATTTAGAAATAACTTTTTTATTTAAAAATTTACTAAAACACTTTATAACACTTCTATTGGTTTATGGCGACTGCATAGTTATAGTTAATGTTGTCCGTGTCCTCTTTGTGGTTCATTGCACTTTCCCCCCTTTCTTGTATTCGTAGGCTTTCTATGGTCATACGTAACGCTACCAACTATACTCACTTTATAAGTATCATACTTACTTTATAAGTATCATACTTATTTTCAGCTTCATATACTTACTAAGACTCAATACTTATAGGTATACTTATTTTTAAGAATTATACTTATTTATACTTACTTTTTGTTAATTTAATTGTTTGAAAAACATATATGTATTGGAAGAGGTTTTAAAAATATATTAGGGTAATTTACGATCTTGTTGCATCGTTGCAAATGCGTTTTTGCAAAAGAAGATTTTTGTCAACACGCCATATTGCAAATGCATATCAATGCGTTTTGTTTTTGTAAAAGCAGCTAATTTTGCATTTGCAACGATGCAACAAGATCGTGAATTACCCTATTGTAGAGATTCTTAAACTGTGGTCCGAGGAACCCTAGGGGTGCATTTACTTTTGTTCAAACCAGGGATGCCCAGCATCTAACTGTTTCCACTCTTTGACAACATCATCAATTTTTTGTAAACTTATATTTGAGCCTACAAGGTGCAGCTTCAAATAAATTTAAAGTTGAAGATAAAATAGAAGTGATTATAAAAAAAATCGAATTATATTCAAACGCATTCAAAATTGTGTTTATGAGTCTTTTCCAACATTCGGCGATTTTATAAAATTTTCTAATGAAACGCGGATGCTTTTTGTCGAACATTTAATGGCTCTAAAAAAAAGCTTCCGGAAGTATTTTCCCTGTCCTGATTCTGGCAACGACTGTTTCTGGGATCCATTCAACACAGATGTTAGTAATGCTAAACAATTGTCGACATTAGAGCAAGATATGCTCGTTGTTATCTCTTCCGATTCGGTTTTGAAACTAAAGTTAAATAAAATTGAACTAGCTAACTTTTAATTCCTCCTAAAATCCGATTACCCTGCACTTGCAAATAAGGCCCTCCAAAACTTCATTCCGTTTTGTACGAAGTATTTGTGTGAAGAGGCTTTTTCGGTACTATTATATATGTATGTTCTAAATCAAAAAATAGAAACAAGCTTAACGTAGAACCAGACCTGAGTATGAAACCTTCGAATATAGAGCAGGGTTCGCAAAATATCATTCACGAATGCTCATTCCTTACTTTTTCTCACTCATGCGAATTCTGTTTTGTGATTTCTCGTGAGCTAGAGTTGTTGTTGTGTCTATTTATCAAAGAGTAATTTTCATCAAATGAGGTACGCAATGTGAGTTTCCAATTGAAGTGACACACAAAAACAACTCAAGCTCACGAGAAAGCACAAAATAGAATTCGCATGAGTGAGAAAAAGTAAGGAATGATCATTCGTGAGTGATATTTTGCGTACCCTGTAAGAAATTTTTTTTTTTCTAACAATACATACTTACTAATACTTATTTTTAAATATTATACTTACTAATACTTACTTTTCAGTGTTCTTAGCAAAAAATATACTTATTTTGCATTAACATGAGTTGGTAGCATTAGTCATACGTTTGTTGTGGTTCTTTTCTGCATCTAATATTTTGACCTTTTCGAAATCAGCTGAGTGGCTGGTCTCGAACATATGTTGTGCTGTTGTCGCCTTCTTATTTTTTATGTCCCTTTTGTGCTCTCCCATTCTAACTTCTAGCGAGCGTTTTGTCGTGCCTACGTATGTCATCCCGCAATTATCATTCGTGTTACCGCCACAAGTAATGTCGTATACCACGTCGCTTTTTTCTGTCGTCAATTTTTGTTTTAGTGTTTGTAAAAATGCTACTGAGAGTCAAGTTAGATCTATAAGCAAAAGTTACTTCTTTTGTATTCACCATTGTCTGTATGTATCCCTTGTTTGTTAGTTTAGGTATATGAGACGTTCTTTTACATTCCGAACACTTTCTGACCGACACACCTTGGAATCGCTCCAAATTTTTTTTACATATTCTAGGCATTATATTATTGGACACGAAAATCAGGAATAGATTTGTTATCGAATATATCGAAAGATATCGAGTTGCGAAGGTCAAAGGTTTTACGTATTTTGGTGTTTTACGCTCATATTCAAATAGTTATATCTCCGGTAAATTTTAACGGAAAAATTATTTTTGAAGTGAGAACTTCTTTAGGCACGTTGTGCACTTCCGTAAGAAAGCATTTGCGGCTGAGGAAAAATGTATAAACTCGCGACAGGCCACCGACATCGCGACAGGCCACCGACATCGGATGCGTAATCGTATCGTAATCGTATCGATTGCGCTTAGAGGATTTGCGGCTGAGGAAAAATGTATAAACTCGCGACAGGCCACCGACACCGACACCGGATGTATATACATATTCTGTATACAGTACATATATGTGCGACTTCGCTCTCTCTCGCTCTCTTTTCTATATATATCATATATAATATATATGCGTAAAGGATTTGCGGCTGAGGAAAAATGTATAAATTCGCGACAGGCCACCGACACCGACACCAGATGTATATACATATTATATGTATCGTAATCGTATCGATTACGCTTAGAGGATTTGCGGCTGAGGAAAAATGTATAAACTCGCGACAGGCCACCGACACCGACACCGGATGTATATACATATTCCATATACAGTACATATATGTGCGACTTCGCTCTCTCTCGCTATATATATCATATCTATATATATCATATATAATATATATGCTTAGAGGATTTGCGGCTGAGGAAAAATGTATAAACTCGCGACAGACCACCGACACCGACACCAGATTACATATTATATGTATATACAGTACATATATGGGCGACTTTGCTCTCTCTCGCTCTCTTTTCTATATATGTCATATATAATATATATGCTTAGAGCAGGGGTTCTTAAACTTATGTAGGACAACTTATCGAGCTAAATTTTTTTTGCGGACCCCATCCCAACTCTAGATATTTGACATCGTTCTAAGCTTAATTTCTGACTCAATAATGATAAAGACACTCAGGCTTGCCAACCGATGTCAAACTCAACCAGACATAAAATGACCGGTTATCTGACCGATGAAGGAACGAAGAACTTATATTTTGCTCTAATTTTTCCGGTTTTTAAAGGTCTTTTCAACACTATGTATGTCCAGTTTTTGAAGATCCAAAAGTTGAAAAGCATGCAGAAACTACTTTCTAATAAATATTGATACCTATACCATATATCTCTCTGCATTTTAACAAATCTTGCGCATTTATAGAGGCAGACATTTTTATTAGGATTTTCATATAATTGAAATACAAAATGAATAAAAATTGGGGAAATGTAAAAGAATTAAAAAAGTTTCAAATCAAAATATGTAGAGAATTCGGATTTTAGGAGTAACTAAAAGTTAGTTAAATTTTATTGAACTTTAGTTTCAAAGAAGTATCGCAAGAGATAGCCAGGAGTATATCATGCTCTAATATCGATAATTGCTTAGCAATACCAATACTAACGTCTGTGTTGAATGGATCCATGATCCAGTCGTTGCCAGAAACAGGACAGGGAAAATACTTCCGGAAGCTGCTTTTTAGAGGCATTAAATGTTCGATAAAAAGTAGGTGCGTTTTATTATCGAGCACTTAATTAGAAAATTCTATAAAATAGCTGAGTGTTGAAAAAGACTCATACCCATACTTTTAAATAGCTCAACACAGTTGGGACTTGTGATTTAGCTTCTGTGTCAAATCGCACCAAAAAAATAAAATTTGTTCTATTTCTCTGCGATAAATTTTCTAGTGTCAATTTTGTACGCACTATTAACGTATAGAAAAAATATGGACCATATCGAACGTCCCAACTGTGTTTAGCTCTTCACTTCAACGTTAAATTTATTTGAAGCTGCACCTTGTAGGCTCAAATTAAAATTTACAAAAATTGATGATGTTATCAAACAGTGGGAAGAGTGGAAACAGTTAGGTGCTGAGCATCTCGGGTTTACACAAAAGTAAATGCACACTTTGTTTTTTAAAAATATGTGCAATCATTCAAAAAGCCATGTTCATGTAGAATTTTTAATGAATTTGTTATTTAAATAAAGCGAAAAGTTTGATGATGTAAAATTGATGTAAAAATTGTTTCGCGGACCCCTGGAATGGCTTCTGTACATGGACTCGAACCCCTGAAGGTTCACGCATTGCAATTGCATATTTTGCGACGGCCGCTCTAACACTTGAGCTACTGAGGTACTTGTCATGAGGTGTACAGAGTGTGCATATTCCATTTGTCATCTTTTGTCACTTTCTCGCTTGTTGCCATAGCCGTTAGACCGTCGGCCTAAAGTCATGCTATGATTTATTTTTCGAGTCCATGTACAGAATTAACCAAACTGGTCTGATGAGGCTATTGGAAATAGCCGAGACATGTCACCAATTACCAGGTTAAAATTGTTCCATTTGTTATCTTTGTCATGTTTGTTGAAAAAATAGCATTGATCAACAAGTAAAAATTTACAATATTGGTCTTTGCTTAATGACTGTAAGTTCGATTAAATAAAGTTTAATTATAAAATAATCAGTCGCTAAAATCAACTTTCTTAAACCATATAGAGAACACGCCGAATTTCAAAAAATATGTGGCTGGCAACACCACAATTTCGAAAAATAAATCATAGCATGACTTTAGGCCGACGGTCTAACGGCTATGGCAACAAGCGAGAAAGTGGAAATCTGTTTCAAAAATATGAAATCTAGTTTACTTGAACCAAACCAAGTGTATAGAATTAGATAAATATATTTCATATTTTTCGAAACAGATTTCCACATTAAAATTTATATTCCCTGTTAAGACATAGCTTCAATATGAAAAAAATCCTTTGCTCAATTATATTTATGTATATAGTTTTCAGTACAAAAATAATAAAAATTTGCGGTTAACACCATCAGATAGAGGAGGAAAAAATGAATTATTCAAAATAATAAAAGCAAAAATAATCCAAAAATTTAGACCTGATTTTTCATTTTGTTTTGTAGTTGATTATTTTCAGTTTTTACCACTGAAGACAACAACATAATTAACAAATAATGAGAAATTCGAATTCCCCATTCAAAACTACTCCGAATGTGAGACTGAATTAAAAAAAAAAAGTTCACCTCAGCGATAACCACCATCGTTTTTAGGTTGTTGGTGAACTTTTTTTTTATGCGAAAGTTTCAAGAGTAATATGGAAATCGCTAATCAGGAGCGCAATATTTAGAAAAAATTGGTTACACATCCCACTCGGGACACTTATGGGAATAGGAAACTGCCGGTGCCTCTAAATTTCAGAGACTTTTTTTTTTTGAACCGGTCTAATGGTCTAATTAAATTTTTTGGGTAGTCGTTATTTTTTAGTATTGTCTTAACTTTTTGTATATTTTTGTTCAACAATCTAGTATCAGTTAGCGCATACATTTTATTTATTAGGTTCGTTGCTGTGTTGATTTTATATTGTAATGGTTGTGTCGAGTGGAAACTTATTAATCTCCCCGATGACGTAGGTTTTGGGTGCCATTCAAATTAAATTTTTTCTTGTAATCTGTTCATTTTAACGTCAATGTTTTGTTCCATTTCCAGGGTGAATTGTATTTTGTCATGGTAATTGTTAAGTGTATTCAGAATAATATCTACGTCTTTTTTGTTAATAATGGCAAATATGTCATCAACATATTTGCATATGAAACCTATTTTTATGCCAATATCGTCTAGTCTTTTTATTGTATCGTCAATTATCTTATCAAGAATTATGTCAGCTATCGTCGGAGATAAGGGATTGCCCATAGGCATACCATATATTTGATAGTATACTGTTTTTTCGTATTTAAAGAAATTATTATCTCTAAGGCAAAATTCTAGAATCTCTAGAAATTGTCGTCTTGGTATTTCTGTTGTAAGTTTTATAATGTCCCATGATGTTTTTTATTGCTAAATGTATGGGGATGTTTGTAAATAAAGATATCACATCAAATGATACTAATATATCTGTATTTGTTAATGACTTATTTTCTAGTTTGTGTTTCAGTTCCAAAGAGTTTTTCCCGTTATATTTGTCCGAAATTAAGTTTCTTAAAATATTTCCTACGTATTTTGAAAGGTTGTAACAAGGGATATTAAATGAGGATGAAATAGGTCGTAAAGGAGTGTCAATTTTGTGAATTTTAGGAAGACCATCCAACCACTCAGCTGATTTCGAAAAGGTCAAAATATTAGATGTAGAAAATAACCACAACAAACTTATGACCATAGAGAGCCTACGAATACAAGAAAGGGGGGGAAAGTGCAATGAACCACAAAGAGGACACGGACAAAATTTACTATAACTACACAGTCGCCATAAACCAATAGAAGTGTTATAAAGTGTTTTAGTAAATTTTTAAATAAAAAAGTTTTTTGTAAATTTCCAATGGTTAGATATAAAACCAATTTTTATAATTTGTATTTCATGTAAAAGTTAATTGTAAGTAATTTTATCATTGTCGCATTTTAATTTTAATTTCTAATGTTATAAAAAAAATTTTGTATTTTGTGTTTTTAGAAATAAAATTCACCCCTGAAAAAGTCGCCAAGAAAGCGATGAAACGTTGGGTAAAAATTGACTTAACTAAAGTGCAATTTTAAAAAATACTGGTCAATAATCCTCCAAAAAAAATTTTTTTAAAAATTCAATTAAATTATCAATTTGACCCAAAAAAAAGTACTTCTGAATTTACTTCAAGTACGCAAAGCTGATACTTTTACGCAAAAATAAGACTGACCAGAAGATAATCTACCGTTAAATGGCAAAGTTAGGAGCGATTGAATGAATAAATTGAAATCCCACATTTACCCACTTGACTTTTTCGACAATTTCTTAAATTTAATCGCTTGCAACTCTCTATACTTTTTAGTGTTATCGTATCATTAGAATAAGTTTGTTTAAAAGCTCCTATAGTTCAGAAAATAAAAATACACCGGTGGAAAAGAACTCACGGCTGTCAGGAAGGCGAAAAAAGTTTCGTCACGATCGCGACGAAAACCAACTATGCAGGGTTGTAGAGGATGGTTTTAGGGAAAAGTATCCCGCTGAGCACCAAATCGTTGCTGTTCATTTGGGGAATTTTTGGCCATTTTTTCGTGTAAAATTCACTCGATTTCACCCATATGTGCAAAAGTGTTATTTGTTTCGCTCCACAAGCAATTTCTAATGGAATGAGGGTAAAAAATAATAACTGCAAAAAAATTTTGTGTTTCTATTGGAAATTGGCCATTTGATCCAAAGCCTGAAAAATTAACTTAAAATGAGTCTTTTTATTGATTGAACTACAACCGTAAAATAAGCGATTTTTAGTGATAACGACCTTGGACATTTTGATGTAAAATGAAATGGTTAATACATCTTTCATACTTTAGTTTGACCTAAATGTGTGCGTTCGTGGTCCTAAATGATGTTAAACTATAACTTTAAGAAATATTTCGGCATTTTTTTCTCTTAAAGGGTTCTCCTTAACTATTCAAGGAAGGTAAAATTGTTTTCGTTGTACTGTTTCATAGAAAATTTAATGTAGTTAACGCAAAATTATTTTGTTTTTTAAATATTAATTTTTGGTGCCAAAAAAATCACTTAAGAAAAAAAAATTTAATTTTGGTTTTAAATTTGAGCTTACATCTTCTTATACTATGAACGGTTACATATGGCTGAACAATTTGTATAAGAAAGATATTTATCATTTTGTATTTCATAAAATTTGTCTAAGCTCATACCACCTAAAACCGTTGCTTTAAGAATTATAGGTCGACATGTCAAAAATACCGTTTCAAATTAATCTTATGGTCTCCTTTTGGCACCAAAAATTAATATTTAAAAAAATAAAAAAAATTTTGCGCAAGCTACATTAACTTTTCTATTAAACAGTACTCCTTGAATAGTTAAGGAGAACCCTTTAAGAGAAAAAAATGGCGAAATTTTTCTTAACATTTTAGTTTAATATCATTTAAGACCACAAACACACATATATAGATCAAACTAGTGTATGAAAGATGTATTAACCATTTAATTTTACATCAAAATGTTCAAGGTCATTATCACTAAAAATCGCTTTTTTTACGGTTGTAGTTCAATAAATAAAAAAAAACTTATTTTAAGTTAATTTTTCAGGCTTTGGATTAAATGCTACTGGTCAATTTCCAATAGAAACACAAAATTTTTTTGCAGATCTTATTTTTTACCCTCATTCTATTAGAAATTGATTGTGGAGCGAAACAAATAACACTTTTGCACATATGGTTGAAATTGAGTGAATTTTACACGAAAAAATGGCCAAAAATTCGTCAAATGAACAGCTACGATTTGGTGCTCAGCGGGATACTTTTCCCAAAAACCATCCTCTACAACCCTGCATAGTTGGTTTTCGCCGCGATCGTGACGAAACTTTTTTCGCCTTCCTGACAGCCGTGAACTAGGACCAAAAAATCACATTTATTTTTTTTTTTACAGGCTAGCACAAACAATCATAACATAGGTGTAACGGCACAAGTCTCATGATGGCAGTTGCAATTGAAATTTTCATCATGATGACAATTGCGATTGAGATTTTCATCATGAGACTGGCAATGAGCAATCGGCCATCTGTTGGACGCTATCGTTGTACGGAGAAGGTTCGAACCAAAAATGTCAAATTGACAAACTGAATTTTTGGTAAAAATCGCTTTATCGCGTCTGATGTTCTGGACTTTTCTCTGCGCGCTCAGAATCAGCCAATAAGATGGCTGATTGGCGCGTCAGTTGCAGAAATTTTGCGAGGCTGGGGAAAAGGAGAGGAGTTGTATTGAAAATTTGATGGCGTACGGACGAGTCGAGTTTGATTTTTTAAAAATAAAAAAATAGACAAACTCAGAAAAGAATGAAAAAGAAAAAAAAAATATAAGCTCCTAAAGTGTGCAAATTTTTTTTACTGAATAGTGCAGAATAAAATATATTTAGAGAAATACAGTTCATCTAAATATGCTTCTAAATAGATTTTAGTGTATTAATTTCAATATAGGCACGATGCCTTAAAATTAACAAATTTAAAATTAAAGATTAAAATTTTGAAGTGTCCGCAGTCGAATCAGTCGTAGTAAAAGAACATTAAAAAAACAGTCTGTGTGTCATAACCTAGAAGTTTAAACACGGTCGCGGAAACGCTAGTGCTCCGCTACATATACCAAGAAAAAATTCCTCCTTTACAATCAACAAAGGAAAAAAAAAATAAAAAGTCGTACATTGAGAAACGGAAGAGACAGAAATAGAATCAGTGAAACGGACATACTCGTACATACTTTTTTTATTAAAAAGCTGACGTTTCAAAACCTACAAAAAAAAAATAAAAACCTGCAAGTGGACATGAAACCGTGAAACAGACATACATTCAAATATACCTGTCCCTGGCATTTAAATGTCCAATGCCTGACAAATGTCAAATCGAAGGATTGTGAAAGAGAATAAGAATGTCGGTTGCAATGTTCGTGGTAAAACACAAGAAAAAAAAAATGTCTGCTTCACAATTAAGTGTTAATGTCTGTTTTTGCTAAAATCGGTAAACTCCGCAGAAAGTTAAGTTGAATTAAATTAATACCGCAAACATTAAATATTTTTTTTGTAGTCATGAATTAGGCATCGTGAAATGTGATGAACACAAACGAGGCAGCGAAAAAAAAAACAAGTTTCACAAGTGGCACGAAAATTATAAAAATTTGGTACATTTGCTTTGTCGATGAAGTCCGCTATAAAACATAAACATCTATCACAAATTTTACATTAAAAAAAAAAAACAAACAGTGCAAAATAAATCATTTTTGCTACAGTGAAAAGTTTACTATTGTCTTCAGTGTCAACGCCACCAAGTAAACAAGCAACCACTTGTAAAACTAAAACTTAAAACTTAACATGCATTCTCATAGCTATCATGCATCTTCAATCATTTTGTCGTCATCTTTAACATTCCAATATTGGACAAAGTCTGCAACAGCAACATCGTTGTCATTACCTAGTCGTCTTCAGTATAAATATCTACATATGTCATCCCAACTGGTCATCTACATCATCAATACCACATTTAGCCACAGCCTGCAACAGTGAGTTCAGAATACACATCATTTTTCTATATATTTTTTTATCATCCGCGACTCTAATTGTCTATTTGTTTTGTTCATTGCATTGAACAATTTAAGATTCAAATATTTTTTTTTTATTTTTCATCAAACTTGTTTGAAATAAACAAAACATTTACATAGTTTGGAAAATACAACAAAAATGTTAATTTTTGTTAAGATCAAACCGCAAATATTGATTTAAATAATAATAGAATTAAAAAAAAAAATCAATTTTTATTCACGCTATATTTACAATGTCCCAATTTTGAGTTGGTAATTTTGCTAAGTTTAATATAGAATTAAATTGATAAATGCAATTATATGTACACGAAAGTATTTCATTCACATATAATATTAATGTTTATTGCTAAAAAGTAAAATATCACTATACATATCATATTAAACACAACATACAACAAAAATGTAATTGATTATACATAGTTCAGTTAAATTCACGAAACATTTATTTACTTTAACACACTAAAATTGAAAAAAAAAGTTTTTTTAAATGTATAATGCATTAATACTTTCAAAACAAAATTTATCAAAAAAAAAAATATTAATGAATAGCTTTTAAGTACTCTTAAGGAAATTGAACTGCATTAAACAATGATGCAAAAATAAAAATACAAAAAGATCAATTAACTAAAATTTTATTTCTTTTTATTTAAAAGAAGAATGAAGAGGAACATGACAGCATAAAAATAGAATCCAGTCCTATGTAGAACTGAAACAGATTAGGGTGGACAATAAAATCGCCCAGCGGTCCACACGGTAGGGTGGGTTAAGTAGGACCCGAGCCCAACATCATGCTCGAGGGTTTAGGCCAGAACAATTTAAGTGAGTCCCACATTTTTTCTTTTGCCGTAATTTGATATTTTGTTTTGGCTGTTTGTGATTTGCATTTTTGATATAAATTTTTTTTTAACTTCAGAGTATAGCTACCCCCCCATAAGCATGAGAAATTTATTTTTGTATGGTGCAGGCACACCATGGGCAGCAGCGAACCCACACCAACACACCGAACTGCTAGTGATGGCATGTTTGGAAAATACACCATTAGTGCTGCCGCTGCTAATGATGTTCGCGTTCCAGGCACCAATCGCTTGCGCGATTACATAGGATACAAAGTTAGAAATAGTTGCGGCTCTTGTTGTCTTCCGTTGATTTTGAATATATCCCCATCGCTTCTGCCATCATGATTTTCATCGATTTCTATTTATTCAAGGCCACAGGATCAACTGTAAAAATTGATTTTTTTTTTTATCTGGCCTGTTTTTGTTTATCAGTTTAATACCTTTAATTTGGTACCGAGAACAATTAAATTGGATATTTCTACCTCGAGATAAGAGTTTTAAAGTGCAAAGGAGAAATCAGAATATCTCAAAAACTGTTCTATAAAAAAATTAGCTCAGCGGCAAAAAATACATAAGAAAAATATGCTCTCATCGAAGCTACATGAAAAAAATACATTTTTTTTTTTGTAAACTAGTGTTTTTAATTGCAATTGAACATTATTCAATTAAACATAGTCATTAGAAAACATCGATATTTATGAAAATTTACGAATCGAACTATTTTTCTCTTCAATTTTAAAAAGTTGTCAAATAAAATAGGTTACAGATTCGAAACTTTTTTAGTCAATCTGAGAATAAGATTGGCATTTTCCTGAACGTACTCTATTTATTTTTCCTTCATGTAGTAAAATTTTATTTTTCTCGTCAGAAAAATCTTTTCCAATGAAGATATTAGTGCCTGCTAGTTTTTTAAGACTCGCTTCTGCTACACTTTCCGCTCCTATATTGGCAGCAACTTCTATTTCATTGTTTCATTCAGAAATTACTCTTGAAGGTTGAACTTTTGGATCGCTGGTACCTAGCCACTATACACAGTTTTTGTACCGATGTCTTCGATGAACCCCCTTTTCTTAGACCTCCGATTACAACACCCTCTTCTTTATTTTGTATTTTGTGCTGCCAGACACTGTAGCTGTGTCTTTTTTATTCGGTCCGGTTCAGCCCGTAATGCCAAGTTTTCCGCCTCAAGTATATCGAATTGTTCTGTTATGCCATTCATCTGTACCATAGCTCTGCAATATCAGTTTTTGTGCAGACCCCTTTGAATTTTTTATTAAAGTTCTCTTAGACTACAAGGCGTCTTGTTGCGGTTTGTTTTTGTCCGGCGAAGCATGTTATTTGTTTTTGTTAAGTTGCTGTGACCTTTACAGTCAGAATTATTGAAAAATTTATTATTTTTAACACTTTAGCGACAAAGCTACTTACTTACTAATAAAAGTTCTCTTGAGACTTTTGCAGAAGCTCTTCGACGCACGACTTTTCAACACAAATAAGTATAAATATTATTATTATTACATATATTTTTATTATTACATATATTTTTATTATAATACTTATGAATAATGCAATGCTTTTTTCATGCATCAACCTTGAATGGCCATTTAAGGTCATTGCAGTAGCAGATGAACACTATAGACATAAACCACCCATCCACCTAAATACGATGGTTAAAAATATTGTATGCAAATTATATTTCGCTAATAAATGAATAAAATAACAAAAGTATACTTTTTAAAATGTTAACACCAAAATCTTAGTTCATCCATTTTCTGCAATTGGGTGCGCCACACATACAAGAGAGTTTATTGGAATCATCTTCAATATCAAATTTGTAGTCATAAGATAGCTGAAAAATAAAAAAATTAAAGTAAAAACACATCAAACAAAACGCTTTTAAGTAGGTAATCTATTTTACCACGTTCCCCTACAATAGTAAAATGTGTTTATTTTAATTGTCGTGAGTTTTATAACATTAAATTCACAAATCATGGAATGTGGAAATTGGGAATGAATTTAATTAAAATTTTATTGGTAGAAAGATTTCTACTAAAAAATGTTCTGAATTGTTATGAATGTGAATTCTGAAACATTAACAATTCCTTACTGCCAATGGCAAATGAGCCTCCTATAGCATATAAAGAGAGTCGATTAACAACGCACTGGAAACTAGGAATGTTCCTATAAAACTTATTAATTTTATTAAGGCATTCGACAGGTTTAACTGCCGCATCGTCTACAAAAATAGTTCTCACCACTAATCTAACCAATCACTAGGATGTCAAGCAGGTTTGCTCGGTTTTAAAGCTAATTGAGGTGGACAATGTAATAAACCATACTATTACTGGGAATCATGGGATTCAATGGAAATTGTAGCCCATCTGAAAAAACTAGCTCATGCTATCGATATTGCCCTCCCAGAAAAGAGATCGTTTGATACACAAATCCATCTTACAAGGTTCAGTGATCAGGCAGCTACTGATGGACTTCGTATTAACACTGGAAAATCGAAGTAATATCAACGAGCACGCTCGTTCTACTACCTTAACAGGCACCATTTCAACACAGACCAAATTAAGAATCTTTATATCAAACGTTTAATCAGTTGTGCTTAACGGTTGTGAATCATGGTCCCTCATTAACGATCTGTTACAACGAATACAAACTTTCGTAAATTCTTGCTTGATAATTTGGTGTACCCACGCAATCTGAAGTCGCGAAATTTATTTGGATACCAAACATACTTCTATCTCAACTGAATTTATCTGAGATGTCCAGGAGATATGCTAGAGAAACCCCCAGAGGACAGATGGAAGGAAGATCGGAACATCGTGCGAGAAATGTTTCGGTCTTCTTATCATTGCCTTGTGTATTGGTTGACTATGCTTAGATCGCGCTGTGCAATTTGTTCAAACGTTATCGGCAAAGAAATGCTTAATTGCATTATTTGCAAAAATAGGTTTCATGAAACATGTGTAAAAATTAATAATGTTCAATCAAAGTCATTTAAAAAATATCCAAAAATGAATTGCGGATCAGTTATAGGAAAGACTAACTATATTGAAGCCCTACCAGGGAAAGCCCTATCCGTCCGTTTCGTCCAGTCCTGATCAGTTTTGCCATATAATGAACGGACCTGGATGGTTCTGGTAAGGACCGGAGTTGGCTAGCCTCATTAGTCCCTTCTATGGAAAGCGCTATAAAAACTCATACTACCCTGATAAGCTTAGCCAAATCAAGAACCTTTTAGGTTAGTCAGATCAGGTTCAGGTATGGAAAAGTTTAGCCTAGTTTAGTTTTTTTTCATAATATTTTTTTACGAAAAATATAGCAAAAAAAAAAAAGATTTGCCTTATCTCAAACTAAAATAATTAAAACAAAACACCGACAGTTGTGCAATCGAGTCAGAATAAAATCAACATTTTTTTTTACAAAAAAGTTTTCTGTTTGCAAGGAAAATATTGCATAAAATACCTCTTCTCCTCTATTTATCCTTCTCTTTGCGAATATTATAATCCTGAGTTCCCGATCGACATCAACAATTTCCGTTACGCAATTTGGGTTGCACGAATGATTTATGTATCTTGCTAACCCACCTGAAAGTGTGGCATCGACTATTCGATCTTCATCCAATCTAAACATATATATTCCTCTATTCTGAAAAAAAAGACAAAAGTTATGATATATGTACTTAATAAAATAAAAAAATAAAAATTATTTTCTATACTGCATGTATGTATATGAAGTCTATTGGGTGGGATCGATATCAACTGGAAGTTATTATTTTATTTTAATAACTTTTTAAAACCTTTTTTTGGAATTGAAAATTAGACATTACTAATACTTTTTTTGGAGTTCGGTATATCACTATTAACTTGTCCGCCTTTAGACTGGTGACTTACAGTTCAAACTCCACGGATGTCAAGCGAACAAGAATGGAGCAAGGCATACAGGCATAGGTGGTACTTGAATCGAGTTCTCGGGAAATCGATAATTTATTGAGAATAAGGCGAATAAAAGATATATAAAAAAACAACATATAGCACTGGACACAATCAAAAAGAATGGAGACATTTTCATAGCAGCCGTCGATGCCCAAATAAATTCACCGGTGCATACTCTTTTGGCATATAGGTAACCACTTCTCTGACCTTGCAGTCGACCGTCTAGACCAGAGATTTCCAAACTATTTTAGGCAAGAGACCCCTTTTCCAAAATGAGCTGATGCCCATAGCCAAATTACTTTAAACATCCTTTCTCTAGTTTTTTTCCTATTGATACAAAATACTTACCAATTTAAAAACTTTGCTGTTGGTTAAGTGAGTAAACATGACTACATTTTCTCATCGAAATTTAACAAAACAAATAGACATAAAAATCAGAAAATATCATTATTAATTATTAATACAAATTACGTAAAAATATTTTTTGAACAGTCCATCATCTCCCATTGAGATCGGTCGACTGTTTTTTTCTCTGCGCTTATTCTTCGTAAGTGTGTTCTATTTTTTTCGCGCTATTATTCTTCATCAATTTGGCCCGCGGGCCATAGTTTGTGCATCCCTGGTATAGAAGGTCCACTCCCAAAAAGAAAATTAAACTGTTCTAAACAACGACTTTCCAGCTTTAAACATTTCTCGTTGCAAAAATCATAACTTCTGAACGAATTGAGATATCTCTATGGTTTTTTTTTGTTATGGACATTGCACAAAATTTTATTGGAATTGACCATAGGAATCCTATGGTATTTCTGGCCAAAGTTAGACATTCTAATATAGGTACAAATTATGAATATGAAGTTCTCCATATGAGTATTTTTTTTTTGAAAAAAAAATTATTAAAACCATGAATTATGATTGCTTTACACAAATCCATAGTTAATTAAAATTTTTAAAGGTCAAAATTTTTATTTTACACTGAAAAAAAAAATTTTCCAAAACTTTAAAAACACCGGAAATGCAAATTTTTTGATCTTCTAAACGAATTGAGGTATCTCAATATTTTTTTTTCTATAGACTAAAAACTAAAACAGCTCTTACATTTCAAATTTTCATTTAAATAGATGTACAGGACGCTAAAAACGAAATTTTCAGTATAACTTTATATATTAGAAAAAAAGGTTCGAAATAAAAGATGTATTATAACACGCAGTTTTATATGAGTACCTATAATTTAAAAGCGTAACCTAAATTTTTTGAAAACATTCATCGATCCGGGGAATATATTTTTTTCAACTCTTTTTGAGTTCGGACATTCCTTAATGATGAAATCTTCGGATCTGAATACCGCTCCGAAATCTATGATGAACTTTTGAATATTTCATACATATATGATATGATTTGAAATAAACATTTGTACAGGTGCTTCTTTATAGGACAAAGTGAAACGCTCTGTTTACAGCTTTTTGAAGAACTGACAGAAAAACTTATAGAATATTACTATTTATACCATACAAATGAATATATTGCTTTTCATTTTCCTTGAAATAAGTTGAAAGAAAGCATAAAATTTTTATGACCCCAAATATAACTTTTGAAATTACCTTCCTTAGTTTTTTTACTGTTAAAGAATGCATAATATTCTTATTGCCCCTGATATGAACTACGTACGCACTCATTACGTGTCGAGTTTTTAAATTTTTTTTACCTGTGGTATTATAGCTCGTATAAAAAACAAGCCTAGGAAAAAAAACTCCTTTAACTTTATTTTTTACCTGTTGTGTAAATCATTATTAGAATATTTTCACTTATTGCCTAATAAAAAATGTGAACTTCAGGAATATATTCGTAGCACCCTATAAATTGAGGTTGGCATAACAGGAAAAAAAATTTACAATGTTGATTGCTATATTATTTATGTGCTATAATCCAAATATTCCAATCCGTTCAGTTATTTTGAACTATATCATCAAAACTGCCAGAACACGCACAATGCAAGTTCAATTGCAAGAGCATGAAAAAAGTAACAGGTTTCTTGATAAAAGTCGTTATTTGCTCCTTTTCCCGACAATATAAATTTTTGCATTGTGTTTAGAATTGTTCAAAGAATTTATTTTTTGTAGTCGGATATTGAACTTTTGCGATATTTTTTTTGAAAGTCCATTCGAAGTTGAAAAAATGGGTAAAAATAGTGTTTCGGAAAAGTACAGTCACCTACTACAAAAAAAAAAAATCATTTTTTTTTAGTGTAAGTTGATAGTCCAAAAACCGCTTATGTCATATATGTAAAAAAAATAACATTTCTTTCATAACTTGCAGAAAAATTTGCACCTCGTCTTGAACTACAAAAAAAAAAATAAAATTAAAAAACTCGAAAAAAAAAATAAACTTTGACCTGCTCTACAAAGCGAACATTTTCTTCAAATAAGTTAAAATTTTACATTCGCGAGTTTAAAGCAGTTGTTTATCATACTGCATCATTAGCTTTGCGAATTTCCACCACACCAAAATTGATTTTCGCAACCACTTTTTAGAAAGTGCGCCTGTCCGAAATTTGTGGTATTAAAAAATACTAACAGTGAGAAACCATTAAAATCACTTAATATTTTTCTTATTGCAAAGGCAATAGAAAGCATCACAACTGAAAAACCCCTAAAAATTTCATTTACAAGATGGTAATTTGTTAATTTTCACAAAAAATTAATCTCAAACTAGTAAATTTTTAAAAGCTACAAACCTTTCAAACCTTTGTGACATTACAACACAACTTCACCCAGGAGCACCAAATTGAAGGTATTAAAATGACAAATAAACGCATATAATTACATATTTCATTGAGTTACTGGTTCAAAAGATATCGATGAAAACAGCCCGGATTTTTAAAAAAATTAAATTTTACATTTGATTCTGTGGCCACGGAAAAATAGAAATAAAATAAACAAAAATAATTTTACTTATTGCTCGTAGAGCTGATACTTTTACGCAGAAATGAAGATCCATTAGAAGAAAATCGACCATAAAATGACAACGTCAGATGCAATTGAATGAGTGAATTCAATGCCACATTTTCTGAATATATTAATTTTTTCGACAATTTGTTGAGTCTAATCGATACAAACAAAGTTTTTGTTTTTGTTCCTTTGATGAGAGGTCGAACAAATTAGAAATTTTTTTTTGTAACGATTAGACTCAAAAAATTGTCGAAAAAACTAATATATTCAGAAAATGTGGCATTGGATTTACTCATTCAATCGCTTCTGACGTTGTCATTTTATGGTATATGTCATTATGTCATAAGTTTAATAAAATTATGAAGCGAACCGTGTAGTTTTTGATGCTTTTAAGATCAAGTGAAATTTTAAAATATGCTATGACAGAGATTCTTAAACTGTGGTCCGCGGACCCCTGGGGGTCCGCGAAGCCATTCCAGGGGTCCACGACACAATTTTGACATCAAAAAATTTTACATCATCGAACTTTTCGCTTTATTCAAATAACTCATTTATTAAAAATTATTTTTAAAAAAACAAAGTGTACATTTACTTTTGTTCAAACCCGGAATGCCCAGCACCTAACTCTTGCCACTCTTTCCACTCTTTTACAACATCATCAATTTTTGTAAATTTTAGTTTGAATCTACAAGGTGCAGCTTCATATAAATTTAAAGTTTTTATCTTCAACTTTAAATTTATGTGAAGCTGAAGCGACTACAAAAAAAATGGAATTATCGTCAAAACACATTCAAAAGTGTGTGTATGAGTCTATTCCAACACTCAGCGATTTTATAGAATTTCCTTATAGAGAACTCAATAATGAAACTCGGCTGCTTTTTGATGGCTCTAAAAATCAGCTTCCAAAAGTATTTTCCTTGTCCTGCTTCTGTTAACGATGGGATCAGGGATCCATTTAACACAGATGTTAGTAATGCTAAGCAATTATCGACATTAGAGCAAGATATGCGCGTGGATATCTCTTGCGATACGTCTTTGAGACTAAAGTTCAATATAATTGAGCTAACTAACTTTTGGTTACTCTTAAAATCCGATTACCCTGCAGTTGCAAATAAGCCACTCCAAAACATGATTCCGTTTTGTACAACGTATTTGTGTGAAAAGGCTTTTTTGGTACTATTATACATAAAATCATAGTATAGAAACAAGTTTAATGTAAAAGCAAACCTGAGGATAAAACTTAAGAATATAGAGTCCGACATTGTGGATTTGGTTTCAAGAAAACAACATCATCCATCTGATTAAGAAAAACTTTCACAGAAAAAAATATAACAAATTTCGCTTATAAAATAACATAAAGTTACCAAAAAAATAATTTTTGTTATAAGCTTTGTTATTATTATATTCTTATTAAAAAAGATTTGAAAAAAAAACAATTTATTTTCTAAGCTTTATTTTGACCAAGAAATATTTGTCTGAGTTTAATTTACATACATACTTTGACTTGTAACTTTTTTAATTCCTTTACATTTCCACAATTTTTATTCATTTTGTGTTTTAGTTACATGAAAATCCTAATAAAAAATGTTTGCCCTTATAAACAAGTAAGTAGTGTCTGTAGGCTTGTCAACTTTAAGACCTTAGGCAACCGGACATAGTGTTGAAAATACCTTTAAAAACCGGAAAAATTAAAGCCAAAAAAAATTAATTCGTTCCCTAACCTCGTCAGATAACCGGACATTTTATGCTTGGTTGAGTTTGACAACCGGACCAAGCTCTCAAAAACCAGACTGTCCGGGTGAAAACCAAACGGTTGGCAAGCCTGAGTGTCTTTGTCTTTATTGAGCCCAAAATTAAGCTTAAGAACGATGTCAAATGTCTAGGGTTGGGGTGGGGTCCGCAAAAAAAATTTAGCTCGATAAGGGGTCCTCGGACTACATAAGTTTAAGAGCCCCTGTGCTATGATAACTGTCGTTTATGTAGTTTATGTCGCTGAACACGATGAAGTCACTTATTTTTGCAATTATGTAAGCGCTTTTGTGTTATTCACCATTTTTCATGGAAAAAAACCGATACAAAATAAATTTTTTTTTTGTCGGCCGAAAAAGTAATGAAAATGAAAATTTTTTTTACTCTCTTTTGTAGGCTTAAAAAATATTTTTAACTACAAAGCCCACGAAGAAAAAAAAAATAAAAAAATTTTTATATATGTTATGTTATTCATCATTTTCCATGGAAGCCTTAAAACTAGTGAAAATTATTTTAAATTATGATTTAGTTTTATGATTTTTTGAGGAATTTTCGACTACAGCGCTCACCAAAAAACAATCAATTAAAAAACTTTGATATTTGTTGTTATTCACAGTTTTTCATGAAAAAAAAAATTTTAAACTCTTTTGGGCCTAGAATTTAATGAAAAATAATTCTTATATATCTTTTTTTTATTGGTTTTAAAAGTATTTTTGATTACAAAGTCCACAAAGAAAATCAAATTAAAAAAATTTAAATTTTTAATGACTTATTCTCAATTTTTCCTAGAACGCATTTTTATCAATATTATCGGTAAAAGCGTTTATATTAAAATGACCATAAAACGATTAAGTGATTAGGTACGATTTTGCAAATCATGTTTTTGGAATCTCCGAACACTAAATAATAATTGTGCATATTCAGATTTGGTTGACAATTTTTACCGATTTTGATCTTGTTTGAAACGAACCATGTCGGCCACAGTAAAACCTTAAAATGGCAATACAACGAGTAAATGAGCAGATCCGATTTCGCGGATTATGTATTTGGAATCTCAAGACACTATATAATAATTGTACATTGTCAGATTTGGTTGACAATTTTATCGATATTGATCGTGGTTCAAGCGAACCGTGCATACTCAACATCGATCCAACAACAAAAATTGTCCGACTTTTAAAAGAAGAAAAGCGATACTCTCCTACAAAACGTTAAACAAATGCTCTTCTCGTGATGCAATTCAAGCTGTACATTTAGACAGTTCTCTTAATTTTAATACAAACGCTTCAACTGAAACACTCAAAGAAGCAATTGAAATAAAAAACAAACAACACGCTACCTTAGAAAACAACAAAAATTCTTCTACTACTAATAACAGCTCAATTAAAAATTAATTCCCCACACCGTATTATCCATAGTAATTCCTCTCAACATAAAGCAAATATCAACTCAATCGCTACTAATTCCCCACAACATCAACTTAATAACCGGTGCTGCCCAGAGAACGCACTATCGTGCAAAGAGCGTAGCAATCCATGCACATATACAAAACGAAAGATAAGTAAAAGAAACGAGTTTAGTTTCTCAGCAGTCAAGTGAGCAGGTTCTATGATTGATGTTGATCTTGCACAGTGTGCAAAATTGAAAACTTTTCCTTCCTTAGCTTTTTTTACTTTGAAATGTTTCAGATTGAGTGGGAAATAGATTTTTTTTTGTTTGTTTTAAATAGCATTGATAAGCCGCAATGTCTGATTTGCTCAAAATCATTAAATTTTATAAGCAAATATAACATAAGTAAATAGGCATTTTTTATATTAAAAACAATGAATGAGGCAAAAAATTCGGTAGTTTTTGTATTGATTTTTTGCGTTGAATATATTTAAATATACTGATTTTGTGTTTCGAAATTCTGACAACCCTATATGCAGCGAAATGTTGGCACTTCCACGCCATTGCGCAATAACCCCTCCAAAAACATTCCATTACCACTGCTGCTAATTTAGAAAAAAAAACATATAGAAAATGCCCTCCAATTTTGGCTAAAGCTTAGCTAATAATGTGACGATTTTAATTGGGATTTATACTTTACATATCTGGGCTAGTATTTGACTTTTTGGAATAAGCAAGCTGCTTGTATTCAAAAATTTGAAAATGGGCTGAAATTATATACTTCTCGGTAAATGATTAAAAATGTCTGTTTATGTATTGTACAATATTTGCTTATAAAATTTGATAATTTGTAGCAATTCTGACACTGCGGTCTTTTAATGCTATAACTCCCCAGTAGGCAAGGGCAGGAGCTAGCAGTGCTTCTAGCAGGCCTTCCTTGGTAAGATTAAGCCCTTGCCACCTCCTTTCAAACTTACTTTCTTTTTTATATGAAATGTCCCGATAAAACAGGCCTTCTCAAGCAGACCTTCTAAGAGCGCTTACCTTAGGAGGGGTCTTATAAGTACTTGGAAAAGATTAAATAATTTTAATACGCCGTGCGACTCTGAGTTAATATTTTTTTAATCCGCGTCACCTCACTTGTACTTTCGTTGTTATTTTTAATGTTTATTTGTTGTGACATTTTCTTAATTTATAAATTGATATTAAATACACAACACTGCCATCACCTTAACAATAACATGAAACAGAACACCAACCTGGCAACATGCACATCGTTCTTTACTTCCAACCATTTATCTACATTTGATGTCGTATATGTACAATGCAATGACAAAAAAGTTATGTCGAATCATAAAACATTGCAACATATGAAATGAAAAAATACATGGAGCCCTTCCCATATCAGGCCTAATAGCATGCCTGCTGTGGGAAGGCATGCTATTAGGTCTGCTGTGGGAAGGCATGCTATTAGGCCTGATATGGGAAGGACTCCATGTATTTTTTTCATTTCATATGTTGCAATGTTTTATGATTCGAGTTTTTTTTAATTTAATTCAATATGTAATGATATTTAATAAATAACAATAAAATGGCTTTGAAAGAGTTTCATGAGTGTACACTCAATGGAGTATCACTATTCTGCTAATTAAAATTTCACTACTTATAATTTGCTGATATGAACAGAATATAAACAAAATAAAATCATAATAAAAAAAAAATGAGTATAAATATTTTTTATATATTTAAATTTTGTAAAGGTCACTTTTTATATTTAAAAAGGTGAAAAAACTGAAATTTTCTAAAAAAAGGCTTATTATAGCGACCGAAAAAATAAAATAAAAAAAACTGTTTTTAAAAACTTTTTTTGAGTTTAAAAAATAATTTTCTTTTTATTTGCCGACGTTTCGCAGTTTTTTTGACTGCTTCATCAGGGCGTCTTTCTTAAAACTAACATTAAATTTTCTTAAACAGTATTTTGACACCAATATACAAAAATATTGCAAACAATACTAATAAACATTAAACACAAGAGACAAAATACAATAACAATTATGTAAACATTAAAATTGAAAAACAAAAACTATGTTAGCAAAATGTTATAAATAGAGCTTATGTTGTCTACATCTTCCTTCTTGTTCATCGTTTTCTTTATGTTTTTTTGTATGTGTAAGCTCTCTAAGGTTATCCTAATGTTGTGGTTGTTTTCTCTGTCTATAATTTTGGCGCTTTGAAGATCAGCTGTGTGTCCAGTGTATTTGATGTGCTGTGCTAGCGCTGTTGTCTCATTTTTTGTTTTGATGCCTGATTCGTGTTCTTTTGTTCGTGTTCCTAAAGACCTTTTTGTTGTTCCTATGTAGATTTTATTGCACGGGTTTTCGTTCCCTTTGCAATTAATTTGGTAGACAATGTTCGATTGCTGTTCTTTATTAATTAGTGTTTTTGTTTTTGTAAAAATTGAATTTAGTGTGGAGACTGATCTATGCGCAAATATTATTTGGTCATTAGAAACTATTTCTTTTATATGTTTATTTTCTGTGAGGTTCTTTATGTATGGTATTCTCATATATCGTAGATTTGTTTCTTTGTTTTGATTTATGTTTTTATTTTGATTTTGATTTTCAACTGAAGGATCTTCAATTTTGGATTTCGCGCTGTTTATTAATTTATTTATTAGTTTTATTGGATAGTTGTTGTTTGTTAGTATATCCCGTATTTTTTTAAAATTGTTTTCTATAAATTGTTTATCACTTATTTTTATTATTTTATTAATTAAATTTTTTGCCGTATTGATTTTGTGATGATTGGGCTGATCCGAGAAATAATTGAGAATTCTTCCTGATGAAGTGGGCTTTGTGTACCAGTCGAAATGTAGTTTGTTGTTGTTCCGTATTATCTTCATATCAAGATAAGTCAGCGTGTTATTGGTTTCTTCTTCTACAGTGAACTGTAGCTTTTGGTGGTATGAATTTAGTTCAGCAAGTATAGTGTTGTAGTCGTTTTTGTTGACAACTGCTAAAATATCGTCCACATACTTGAAAATTCTGGATATTTTTATGTTTTTTTGTTTTAAATTGTGTATTGTTTCGTCTAGTAGATCATCCAAGACTATGTCTGCTATATATGGGGAGAGTGGGTTTCTCATGGGCATTCCAAATACTTGGCTGTAGACCGTTTTGTCCAAGATGAAGTAATTGTTATCCTTTAAACAAAAATTTAATAATTTCAAAAAACTGTTTTTCTTAATGTCAGTGTATTGACTGAGTGTTGACCATTTTTTCATGATAATTTTTATCGGAACATAAATAGGTATATTGGTAAACAATGATACCGCGTCGAATGAGAATAACACCTCGTTCTCTTCAATCCTCAAAATTTTCAGTTCTTCCTTGACTTGGGTTGCATTTTTAACGTTGTATTCCTCTGATATTAAATTTTTCAAGATTTCTCCTATATGTTTAGATAGTTTGTAGCAGGGAACATGAATTGATGAAGAAATTGGCCTAAGTGGGGTATCCTCCTTGTGGATTTTTGGGAGTCCGTAAAGCCTAGGTGCTGCTGCGGAGTTACAATTTAATTTTAGCTTAAGTTTTTTGCATATTTGTTTATCGTTGTATAATTCGTTCACTATTTTATTGTTCTCTCTTTGTAATTTATTCGTAGGGTCGCTTCTAATTGTTTTGTAGGTGCTTTTGTCCCCTATGATTTCTTGTATTTTTGAAATGTATTCCGTTTTATTTCCCTTGTCCGCGCTGGTAATTATAATATCGTTTTTGTATCCGTACAGTAACTTTTGTGTATCAGTGTAAACTTTCAGTATGTAGGCAGCTCTTTCGTTTTTTGTGCTTCCTCCTCTCTTATATTCTGTGAGTCTGTGTGTGAATCTGCTGCGCGCGAGATCTCGTTCCTTTTCATCTTTTAATGTTTTTATGCATTCTTCCACTTCGGCGATTAAGTGAGCAATGGGAATTTTTTTGGGATTTGTTGGTAATGCAAATTTTTTACCGAGGGACAAAAGCCACTTGCTTTCTTTAGGAAATTCTATGTTCGTTTTGTTTTCTAACCAACTTTCATTGTATGTGAAACCTAACTTGTTAAATTGTTTTTGTTTTAATGTGTCTATTTTCTTAGAGAGTGTTAGATCGTTGTTTTGTTTCGTGTGTGAATATTTTATTTGTTGTTTTTCTAAAAAAGTTTCAAATTCCACAGTTTCCACAAAGTGTTACATATAGAATCTTTTTGGCGGATTTTTGATTTAGTTATTCTTTTGATATTTATGTGTGTTTGTTGTATTTCTAAACGTAGAATTTTTGTTTGAAAATTATACTTGATTTTTAATAATTTGGTTCTAAGCTCATTATCGATTTTCATTATTTTGTTCGCGTTTAAAACAGGATTATTTATATGAGATGGTATTATTCCGTAAGAGTTGCAACTATTTAAAAACTTTAATCTGGAGTGCTGCTTAGCTAGTTTTACGTTGTCGTTGTGAAAATTTTTTAATATTGTAGATGTTTTGTTATTATATTTGTACTTAATGTGTTCATAAAAATTCCCCATGATTTTATTTTTTTTGCGTTGTTGCGAACTTCTATGCGATTTTGATGTCAAAAAAACTATTTTTATGGCGTTAGTTCGTACGGCTGGCCTTCCGTGTCATTTTATATATTTAAATTTTGTAAAGGTCACTTTTTATATTTAATAAGGTGAAAAAACTGAAATTTTCTAAAAAAGGCTTATTATAGCGACCGAAAAAATAAAATAAAAAAACTGTTTTTAAAAACTTTTTTTGAGTTTAAAAAAATAATTTTCTTTTTATTTGCCGACGTTTCGCAGTTTTTTTGACTGCTTCATCAGGGCGTCTTTCTTAAAACTAACATTAAATTTTCTTAAACAGTATGTTGACACCAATATACAAAAATATTGCAAACAATACTAATAAACATTAAACACAAGAGACAAAATACAATAACAATTATGTAAACATTAAAATTGAAAAACAAAAACTATGTTAGCAAAATGTTATAAATAGAGCTTATGTTGTCTACATCTTCCTTCTTGTTCATCGCTTTCTTTATGTTTTTTTGTATGTGTAAGCTCTCTAAGGTTATCCTAATGTTGTGGTTGTTTTCTCTGTCTATAATTTTGGCGCTTTGAAGATCAGCTGTGTGTCCAGTGTATTTGATGTGCTGTGCTAGCGCTGTTGTCTCATTTTTTGTTTTGCTGATTTTCAAAGCGCCAAAATTATAGACAGAGAAAACAACCACAACATTAGGATAACCTTAGAGAGCTTACACATACAAAAAAACATAAAGAAAACGATGAACAAGAAGGAAGATGTAGACAACATAAGCTCTATTTATAACATTTTGCTAACATAGTTTTTGTTTTTCAATTTTAATGTTTACATAATTGTTATTGTATTTTGTCTCTTGTGTTTAATGTTTATTAGTATTGTTTGCAATATTTTTGTATATTAGTGTCAACATACTGTTTAAGAAAATTTAATGTTAGTTTTAAGAAAGACGCCCTGACGAAGCAGTCAAAAAAACTGCGAAACGTCGGCAAATAAAAAGAAAATTATTTTTTAAACTCAAAAAAAGTTTTTAAAAACAGTTTTTTTATTTTATTTTTTCGGTCGCTATAATAAGCCTTTTTTAGAAAATTTCAGTTTTTTCACCTTATTATAAATATTTTTATTTGCATGAAAATTTGTTTTGAGAAGGCCTCTTACCGTCGCAGCAGTGCTAGCAGGCCTTCTCCGAGTAAGGCCTTGCTCAATTGCCTGCTGGATCATCTCCTCAACTTTTCACAAGCAACAACACACCACACACACAAATTCTTTCTACATCATCTCATTTCAGTCACTCCCAACAATCTCTCTCAAATGAAACAATACAATCTAAAACAAATATTTCCACCACACAGCAAAACTCACAAATCAATCAAACTCCACTTTCAATTAATACAAAACTACACGCAAATACAAATGCGACAACAATCATAAGAAAAAATAAAATTAGAAACTCAAAATCAGAAATTACAGAAGACTTAAGTTCAGATTCCGATAAAATGGATTAACCCCGATGTTCTCTTTTTGTATACAAATAACGAGAAACTCTCTTTCTATTTTTAATTGTTATGGTACTTCAAGTTCTCCAGTGGAACTTACACGGCTACACTAACAATTTCTAATTTCTACTTAATTTATTAATACACAATTACAAACAAATCATTATCGGACTCCAAAAAACACACTTGAAAAACACTATAAATGCAATAATTCCAAAAAATTTTTCTTTCTACAATAAAAATATTGACAATGTTCGCTATTACTCTAAAAGTGGTGTCGGGTTACTCATTTGCAAAAGTTTGCAGCACTCTATTACAAATATTAATTCAAACATTTTAGTCATAGCTGCCAAAATCCATGCCTACATATCGTTTATAATTTTAAATCTCTATATACCACCTTCAACAAAATAACGAGAGTCTTCTCGTAATTGCCTAACGTATCGGTTGACTATGGCTCTTAGATCGCGCTGTATAATTTGCTCTAAAGTTATTGGCGACGAGTGTATTAACTGTTCAATTTGTAAAAATGGTTTTCATAAATCGTATACTTAATTAAATGATGCTAAACTGTTTGATTTATTTAAGCAATATCAGAATATTGTTTTCAATTGTGATAGCTGCATCATCCCCTTTAAAAAAATATAACATTTAAACAAAAAATTTTGACATTAACCCTATTTAACCGAAAAAAAATTACTTTTATTGGAAATTTTGTGCTCTAAATTGCCGAAAATACATCCAAAAGGTTTGATTTGTTATTGAAAGTTGTAGATATTGAAGAGACGAACAAAAGCTCAGCACCAGATGCAATAAATCTCAGTTTGCTTACGAGATATATCGAAAAAACCAAATGAATCTAGGTGCAAAATTCAAAAGTTCATTTCTCGAAAATTTGAGCCAACTTGAACAAACTGAGTCAAATGATTTTTTGTTTTGGCCTATATTTTCACCCCGCAGCGTCAGATCCGAGTAGACTTTTGCAAAAAAAATTTTGTTCCACAGTAATCCTCAATTTAAAATGAAGTACTTACAACAAATGAGGGAATATAATTTTCTTGAAAATTATCTTCATAAAAATTATGTTCGTAACTTCGAAAATAACATTAAAAAAAATCCTAAGGCTTTTTAGAGATTTATAAAATCAAAAAAAAAAAAAATGATTCTAATTCTATTAATGAAGCTGCAAATCTATTTGCAGAATTTTTTAACTCAAATTTTCAAAATGATGCAGATGTCGATTTTACGTGTAATTTTGATAGTAATTCATGCATTGATTTTGGATCTCTGCAAATCTCTTGCAATGATGTAACCCAGGGAATTTTAAGCCTTAAACAATCAAATCAAACAGATATTGATGGTATGATTTCTCTTGTATACCTAAGCATGCCATAAATTTTTCAAGAAAAAACAGGAAAAATTGGAGAAAAAATGTCATTTTACAGGATTTAATTTTTCAAAAACAGGATTTATTACAGGATAAAATTTTTCTTTCTTTTTGAAGGAGACTAGATAGTAATTGTTGTGTGTGAATAATTAAATTTAATCAGAGTCTTCGTCCATATATTCCACGTCTGATTCATTTCCGATTCGTTCAGTTTCAACAAAATACTTGTCTTTCGCTTTGATCTTTCGCAGCATGTCCGGTTTTTTTTTATCCAATTGTAAAAATCAATGCACATGTTTAAATTGATCTTAGTGGTCAGAATGGCTTTTAAAGCCATGGTTGGAAGAATCAGTATAAATTGACACATAACGTCGATGCGACAACTCTTCCGTGATTATCCTGTTTGCCTCCGGTGCGAAAATGTTTACGACGATAGCTTGACATTTCATTCTCGACAGCTTAATTTTTTTTAGTCTAAAGCATGCACGAAAAATATTCTTAGTACAATCTGACGATGCGAAACTGTGATTTCCATTAATAATGTGAAATGCCCATGTGCCTTCAATTGCACCTGTGGCGCTATCAAACGTTGAATTGAAAAATTCGTCAACTATTTGGCTGGAAGAAGCTGCGGACAAGACATTGTTGTGTTTTGTTGATTTCAAGTGTCGACCAATATTAGCGTTGCCGCCGGATGCCGGAACACATCATTATTACTTTTAGTGCTTTCCAAAAATGGATATTTTTCTTTCAGCATGTCGCTGAGAACGGATCGGCCTTTTGTCGATTTCTTCATAATAGTGCTTCACCGAGACGAGAACGATACGATAATTAAAAAATTATCGTATCGTCCTCGTAGTGGAGCTTATCGTCTCGTACTCGCTCTCGTTCTATAATTTTTTGACCTGTATCGTTATCGTATCGTTCTCGTCTCGTTATCGCCGATATTTCTCGGTTAATATCGTTTACATTTATACACTTAATACTAGCTGGACCAGTGGCTTTACCTGCGCACTACCCGTTTTTCCACCCCTCTTACAATTTACGCAGTCCTTACTGCAGACAATTGGGTCCATGGATCGAATTTCTAAAATTGGTATAAGTACCAAGAATAAATGGTTTGCTTGTATTGGAGAAGGAAAGACCCATTATCCAACGCCGTAAAAGAGGCTCTATCGCTGTCAAGAGTAAAGAAAACAAAACAAGAATAAAACATGCTTGTTTTTACATTTAGGTAACTCTAAAAATGAAGTCGAAGAAGTATTATTTGCTACCACGGTCAAATATGATGTGAATCCTCAAATTTTGTTTTGATTTTGTTTTTATATTTTGATGAACTTTTTTGTTCGTTTTCAGAAAAAAAAAAATTAACGTCGGTGTATGCACATACATGTGCTTATTAAAAATATAGTGCAAATTACGCAAACGTGTACACGGAAAAAACGAAACTCGAAATTATTGTAAATATTAATCAAAATTTAAGAAAAATTAGTAGGTAATTTAGTAATTTAGAAACGGTTCGAGTGTCTATTAAAAATTACTAAGAGTAATATAAAAATTGCATCAAGCAGGCATTAATTTTTCGAATGCAAGTTTTTAATTTTTACAAAGTAGATTTTAAAATTTCTGCAATAATTTACTATATTTTAAAAGGACTGTACTATTTTTTAAAAGGTACTTTATAAAGTTTTTATGATGAAATAATAATAACACAAATTTATTTTTAAAATTTTTTGTGTGTTGAACAAAATTGGGACGGCCAGCGAGTTTTCGTTGCCGCTTTCCCGACCCTGTCCCAATTCGATTCAATACATTTCATTAAAAATTATAAAGCGGGAATCATATATTACAATATGAAATATATAAAAATTCTAATGTGACAATTTATTAAAATTTAATAAATTCTTTGTAAAATTTCAAAGTTTTTAGGTGATAATTAAAATGAAGAAAATAATTTTTAATATGCACTTATTAAAAAATGTAAAATGAAAATATTTACAAACTAGAATAGAATTTTTAATAAGGATTTTTTATTTATTACTATAAAAGAGTAATATTTGTTTTCAGATTCTAATTTTTATAATCTCCTATTAATTTTTAATAAAATTTGAGTTGGTGTTTTTTCCGTGTATGGTATATGCGCGTTCAACGTTCTAAATAGTTATCGTACGATAAACATTATATTATCGCCGAGAACGAGATATCGGTCAGACCTTTTTCGTTCTCGGCCTCGGTCCTACGAGAAATAATTTTTTTAATATCGTCTCGATATCGTTCTCGGTCCCGATAACGAGAACGATATTTATCGGTTCTCGGTGAAGCACTACTTCATAATAACACAAAAAAAATTTTACAGAACACAAGTCACAAATTATCAAAAATTGGAAAATAATTGATATGGTAATGCCTTATTTGACAACTTTTTTTGTAAAACAGTTGTGATCACGTATCAACGTAACGGTTTCCGAACACAAACTAACGAGAACAAACTAAGCGAGAAAATGATACGTAACTTTCAAGAGAAATGTAAAGTTTAAAATAAATACAGGATAGTTACAGGATAATTACAGGATTTTTCACAAAAACACAGGAGTCATTTTTTTACAGGATATTCGCTGAAAATACAGAAGTATCCTGTAAAATACAGTATAAATGGCATGGTTATGCATACCCATTCCCTATGATCTTCAATAAATCTCTCTCTGGAGGTACGTTTATTAAAGACTGGAAAGTAGCATGTATAACATACATCTTTAAAAGCGGAAATAAAAATAATGTCTAACTATAGACCAATTTCGAAATTCACGACCATTTCAAAGCTTTTTGAAAGTGTGGTAAAAGATAAAACTTTGCGGTTAAAAGCGTTATATGCTTGAATCAACATGGTTTTGTTTCAGGATGCTCTGGAAATTGGAAATATAGTATTGATTGTCTATTATCCTATTCGACCTATAGTATGATAACTTCGAGCTTTTATTTAAATTCAAATGTAATCTATTGTCTTGACACCAGCAGCTCAGCCTATTCAAATCCTCCTGTAAATCAAAACAATCCATCGAGCTTTTAATAATTGAATAAATTTTCATCAGCATATAAAAGATAACTGGACTTTGAAAAGTAAGTTTCAATGTCATTTATAAAAAGAATAAATAAAAAAGGACCCAAAATACTGCCTTGAGGAACTCCAGAGGTAGCTAAGTAAGGTTGAGACTTACAGTTATCAACCACAACATAACATACCCTATTGGACAGATAGGATTTAATCCAGTTCAAAAAATTAGAATAGAATCCCAACAAATTCAGTTTTCTCAAAAGTATTTTATGAGACACCTTATCGAAGGCTTTAAAAAAGTCTGTGTATACTGACACAACTTGATAGTCATTCGAAAAAGCTGCGATACAGTTTACCGTTTTCAGATCAGACTGTTGTCGAAGGAAGTGGCAAGTTCCACCGAGTAAATGGGAGAATAATATTGCTTGAAATGGTTTTGTAGCCAGCTGCTGTCATCGTGCCTTCAATGCGCTTAATGGGCCCAACTCTATTCATCGAGAAACTACTCCAGGGCATCACGTTTTAACCTCCGAGTATAACTGTAGGTGTTCTGTATTTGGGATTGAGCTTTATACACTGAGGTTGACGTACTTAGACTTACAATATGGTCCACGAATGTTAAATTTAGGTTCGTCAGACCATAATACAGTCTTCCTTGTTATTCCTCGAGGAATAATATAGTTATTCCGTGTCAACATCAGTGTACAAAGCTCAATCCCAAATACAGAACACCTACAGTTGTACTCGGAGGTTAGAACGTGATGCCCTGGAGTTGTTTCTCGATGAATAAAGTTGGGCCCACTAAGCGCATTGTAGGCTCGATAACAGCAGCTGGCTACAAAACCATTTCAAGCAATATTATTCTCCCATTTACTGAGTGGAACATGTCACTTCCTTCGACAGTTCAACATGACAGTGGTCAAAATCATAGTTTAAAGCTTGTAAAATCTTGGTTTGAGGAAAAACAAGTTGATATCATGTCATGGCCGACGCAGTCTCCCAATTGTTGGGTCACCGATTGGGAACCACTGTACTCAGCGTTTAAATTTACTTATTTTTCTTTATGCTTTGAATGCACTCATTTTTTATATGCATTTACATAAACAAACATTTTATTTTATTACAGTTTTTTCTAACATGTAAACTCATACGCATAAGTATTGTACACACGGAAAAAACGAAACTCGAAATTATTGTAAATATTAATCAAAATTTAAGAAAAATTAGTAGGTAATTTAGTAATGTAGAAACGGTTCGAGTGCCTATTAAAAATTACTAAGCGTAATATAAAAATTGCATCAAGCAGGCATTAATTTTTCAAATGCAAGTTTTTAATTTTTACAAAGTGGATATTAAATTTTCTTATTATATTTTAAAAGGACTGTACTATTTTTTAAAAAGTACATTATAAAGTTTTTATGATGAAATAATAATAACTGAAATGATTTTTAAATTTTTTTGTTGAACAAAATTGGGACGGCCAGCGAGTTTCCGTTGCCCCTTTCCCGACCCCGTCCCAATTCTGCCCAACACATTACTGCGAAGCCAATTAGTAAGAGTTTGGCAAGCCTTATATATTTATTTTTTTGCATGAACATGTTGAGAACTCAAACAGAGTACAAATTAATAACAAAACAGACATAAAATCAATATAATAAAAATTACTAATCTTGAAATAATTTTTCTATAACTACTTTTTAAAAATTATAAAGCGGGAATCAAATATTACAATATGAAACATGTAAAAATTCTAATGTCTCAATTTATGGAAATTTAATAAAATCCTTGTAAAATTTCATAGTTTTTCTGTGATAATTAAAATGAAGAAATTAATTTTTAATATGCACTTATTAAAAAATGTAAAATGAAAATAATTACAAACTAGAATAGAATTTTTCATAATGAATTTTTAATTATTACTATAAAAGAGTAATATTTGTTTTCAGATTTTAATTTTTATAATCTCCTATTAATCTTTAATAAAATTTGAGCTGGTGTTTTTTCCGTGCATAGCAAAATTAACTGTTAACAATTGTCTCACAAATGCACATATGCATAACTCTCATTTTTGTGTCTTATGCTTTATGCTATATTCTAATTTTGTAAGAACTAGTTTTGTAAGCATTAGAGTTTTGGCAAACTAAATAAATTAGTCTACGATTGACCTTTAAATGAAAGACGTCGCCTTTGATTATTTTGATTGTTTTTTAACTTTAAATTTTTCTGCACACTCGTTGCCCGTAGATTTTTTTTTGCTATTTCGGTAAAGTCCTTGCGGTTAGGAAAACTCTCTTGATCCTACATTTTTGGCGCCCAACGTGGGTCACGAGTGTTTAAATTTAATAAAGACATTTAAAAATATTTTTAAAATAAATTTCTGGAAAAATTCGTGGCATTCGCGTCGCGTAAAAAAAAGGTTCCAGTTCAAAAACTAACATAAAAAGTTATTGTTCCTGTCTTATTTCCTGGTTCGTCGTTGGACTCATCAGCATTTTCATCTCGTCGAGGGACTTGGCTGCAAAATCGCCTGTTCAGGGAGTACCAGAAACATCGCTAAAAATATATGTAAAATACAGTTTCGTAAACTGTATCAACTTGGTAAGATCCCGCTGTCCCAAAAATCCCACTATCGTGCTTGCGTAGCAACACGCAAAATTGCTAAATTTTCGCTGCTAGCGTCGCATCGTTTAAGCTGCAGCAATCGCAGCCGCTGCCGCTGCTTGCATTTTCGGCGCATCTTACTGCGGTTTTTGCCATTTGTCGTCGCCTTCGCTCTTGCAGTCGCAACTGTTTCTCACTGCTGCTTAATACATTTGTCTTTGGCTTGCTCACCTATCGTTCGTGAGCATTGTCGTCTGCTGCTGCTATCGTTTACTAAATCATAGCTGCAGCTACTCTTACGCTCTTATTCTAACTCATTTGTAAATTTGCTAATTGAACCTCGTTTCTTCTATCGCCGAATTCACTTCGTTTTTGTATTGTTGAACAATAAGCAATGTCGGTCACAATGACCATCGAAGAGCTTAAGCAGCAGAGAGCTAATACAAAGAAAAGTATTACGCGCATTAAAATAATGGTCGAAAACAGTGGTAAAGGGTAAGGGAAAACTCTTTCCTCAGCCGAACTCAAATGTCGCTTAGGCATACTTGAATCGTATTTCAAGTAAATTCACACTGTGCAAACGAGCATTGAAAAAAATTGATACAGATGATTCTTGACATTGAAGAGCTCTACATTACCTCAAAATTAGCTATTCAATTGAGATTAGGAGACGATGTACACAACGCCTCAATGTCGGATGTCACCTGTTTCATGCCTATGCCGCATTCTAAATTACCACAGTTAAAACTGCCAACATTTAATGGCAAATATTCAACTTATAAAAATTGCATTGTCTCTTTTACGCAAATTATAGATCGCGAATTGAATTTATCTAACATAGAAAAATTCAATCATCTTCTCAATTGTCTCCAAGGCCCAGCATTGGAAACTGTTAAAGCTTTCCAAATAACAAATGAAAATTACCCAAAAGCTTTGGAAAGACTTAAGAAACGCTACGACAACACAACTTTAATTTTCCTCGAAAATATTTCTTCGCTTTTTGATTTACCTGCAATTTCTAAACCTAGTGGTAGTCAGCTACGAAGTCTTGTCGACAACGCTTCGGCTCTATATGGTTCACGGCTGTCGTAAGGTTCGGAAAAAGAAATTTCTCAAGCCATGTTAATTTATTTGGTTTTGCAAAAAGCTGATGAGGAATCTAATAAAAAGTGGAAGCAGTCACTAGAATTTAAAGAGTTGCCAACTTGGAACAGTTGTAGAATGATTTTAGAGACATTGTCAGTATCTTGAATCAATTGAGGGTGCTAATTTCGTTGAGCCTAAAATTGATAAAATTTCTAAAAAACTACAACCAAATAGAAATCAAAATAGAGGCTATTCGTTTGCTTGCTCACAGTGTTCGGGAAGAATAAACAGGTTTACCAAAAATGACGACACCAAAAACCACCTTGAAACTGTTCTTGGGCATCACTAGTAACCGAAACCACTTCACTTTGAATCGGGTCAGCTCCCCTTTTGAAAAAAAAATCAATTTCTGTACCGATATAGCGAAAAATTCCTCAAAACAGAGTTTCTTTTGGCCCAATCAGCTGATTATACTATATAATCGATCTTAATAGTTTTTCATACTCAGAAATTATAGCATATATGCTCAGATTCAATATTTTAGATCAATAAACAAAGGCACCTGTATATCGTTATGCTTTGTGTTCAACCATGCTTTGTACAGAAATATTATAGAGAAAAGAGTAGTGATTGCTATTTTTGTCAGTTAACTGTCAAAATGCCGGTGAAAATGTGTAATCATGAAGAAAATCGTAAAAAAGTTTGCGCGTCTTGTGGTGAAAAAGTTTTTATGGGCACAAAAAAGGAGTATTGTTTTGCGATCACCAGCAGCTTGTTTCTTTGGAAACATTTTTCATTGAAAGATGCAAGATATCCATTGAGCATATGCACAACTTGTCGGCTTACTCTCAGAGAACATGCAAAAGGTGAAACAAAACGTCCTCTCCCGGTTATGCCCAATTACTTTGACATTGTCTTGCCAAAAATTACCCGAGAAAAAAACAAACATGAGTGCAATGATTACATTTGTGTGAAAGCCAAGTCCAACAGAAGGAATACTTTGAAGAAAAGTCGTAGTAAAACAAGAATTTTTTCTAACTATTCTAAAAACCTATGGCGATCTAAAAAATAATTACAAAGATTTCTGTTCAATACATAAACATAAAAAGCAAGCCAGGAATAGTAACAGCACGGTTAATGAATCACTTATCGTTGAAAATGACGACATTTACGCATACGTGTATAATACCTGAATTGCACATATTGTAAGGGTTCGTTAATCATCTTTTTTGGAATGGATTGGTTAAACTTGTCGGTCGGGACGCTGCTCTGATTTGGCCCAAAAAAATCAACGTAATTTCAAAAGAGTACCACGGTGAAATTTTTGAGGGAAATGCGTATCGAAAATTGCTCACAAATGCAGATCTACTGATTGATGAAAGAATCTACGGCGAAATAGATAGGTTTAGAATTGAACCCTTTGTTGCTGTATTCAAGGCTATGAACAATATAGTCGAAGGTTGTTTCGCAAACTATCGGAAAAAAGGTTCGGGCGAAATAAGTAAGTTGCTGGATTATCTGGAAAAAACCATACATGCGTGTGGAGTATCCACAACTTTACAATTTCATGACCACCTCAAACAATGTTTACAATTTCTCAACAATATACACGGACTGGGCTATTGGTCAGAGCAAAGTTCCATCACGAATTCAAAATTTATTTGGATCGCTACAAAATCAACAGTATGGACGCTGATTCGTACCCAGCCAGATTCACAAGAGCCGTTGTCGAGTTCTCTTTTGAACCTTTATAATTTTTGTGACTAAAAATTAATCGATTATTTTGTTTGTAATTAAGAATGGATTTATTAAACTTTATTTTTGTTCTATGATGAATTCCTGAAGGTTTGGCATTTAAACTTTGAATTCTAAAAAAGAGAATGCATTTGAGACAATGGTATTGTTTAATCAGCTGATTGGGCCAAAGAAACTCTGTTTTGAGAAATTTTTCGCTATATCGGCACAGAATTTGATTTTTTTTAAAAGGGGAGCTGACCCGATTTAAAGTGAAGTGGTTTCGGTTACTAGTGATGCCCAAGAACAGTTTCCAGGTGGTTTTTGGTGTCGTCATTTTTGGTAAACCTGTTTATTCTTCCTGAACACTGTGTGCTCGAATCCAGTATGCTCTTTTTGCTCAAGCACAAATCATAAGATCAATAATTGTGATCGATTTAAGTCGCTTGAAGTTGTCCGTCGTTTTGAAAATGTAAAAAAACTTGGTCTTTGCATTAGTTGTCTCTCCAAAAGGCCTCAACTTTCAAATTGCTCCTCTTCACATAGATGTAGCACCTGTTCGCGCCAACATCACAGTTTATTACATAAATTTAATCTGTTCAGCCCTGCCGATAATATTGCAATTCCTAACTCTAATTCAGTGCGGTCACCTGCACCTCAGTTGTCATCAACGACAACATCGTCATCATTGCTTTGTACTTTAAGAGAGGCTGCAGCTCATACGCACATAGAAAATTCGTCGACAGATAATGTGATTCTCGCCACTGCTATGGTTTTGGTTCAGGATGCTTCAGGTTGCTATAAACTTGGCAGAGCTTTGTTAGATTCGTGCTCGCAGGTTAATTTTATTACCGACGAATTTTCTCAAAAATTGCAATTGCCTCGTGGCAAACATAATATTGAAATTCATAGCGTTGGAAATTCGTTTACAAATATAAAATATAAAGCTTCAACAGCTATTAAGTCTCGCTTAGACAGTTTTCAAATTCCACTTTCATTTTGTGTGACGTCACATATCGCATATTAGCCAGAAGCTGAAATTGATGTCTCGTCATGGAATTTGCCACTGAGCGCTGAGCTCGCTTATGAACAATTTCACAAATCAAAACGTGTCGATTTGCTTTTAGGTACAGAAAGTTTCTTCAATATTCTTTCTGTTGACCAAATTCGTCTTGGCGACAAATTACCTGTTTTGCAAAAAACATTGCTAGGTTGGGTGGTTTCAGGTCGATATCAAAGGCCACTCAACACACAAATATCAACATGTTTGCTCACCTCTCATGACTCTATAGATGAAAAATTAGAGCGTTTGTGGAAACTTGATGAAGTTTCAGCCACTGCGGAAGTGTGAACCCGTGAGCAGCACAGTTGTGAACTCGTGTACACTGAAGCAGTCTCAAGAAATCCTGATGGCAGAATTGTCGTCAAATTGCCTTTTAAAGATGATCTAATTTGTCTTGGTCATTCTCACGCTATAGCATTGCAGAGGTTTGTAGCGCAAGAATGTCTTTTATCACGCTCACCCGAACTCAAAGCAGCGCAATATGTTGCCTTTATGAATGAATATGAGCATTTGGGCCATATGAGTCTGGTAAAAAACCCAAATTTGAAGAGCCTCACTATTATATCCCACATCATTGTGTGCTTAAACCAACTAGCACTTCAACTAAATTAAGAGTTGTCTTTGACGCTTCGTGTCGAACCACTTCACAAAAATCTCTTAATGATATTCAAATGGTTGGTCCCACTCTTCAGAGCGAATTATTTATTTTGCTTTTACGTTTTCGTCTCTATCGCTATGCCGTCACTGCTGACATCGTTAAAATGTACAGGCAGGTACTTGTCGAACCAAAAGATCGCAAGTATCAATATATTTTATGGAGAAATTCACCAGATCAAGAAATTGTCACATACAAGCTCAATACCGTGACGTATGGGATGGCTGCTGCGCCATATCTTGCCGTGCGAAGTCAATTTTATTTGGCAGATCAATATACTTCAGATTTTGCAATTGGCTCAGATGACGTAAAATCGTCATTTTATGTTGACGAGCTTTTATGTGGTGCAAATTCAGTCAGTGGATTATCTCAGATAAAATATGAGGTGACAAAATTGTTGAAACTAGGCTGTTTTGAATTAGCAACATGGCATTCGAATCATCCAGATTACAGAGATGATAATACGATTAAAAATTTAGATATTGAAGATGCAGCACTCACAAGTGCATTAGGACTAAAATGGGAGCAGAAAAGTGACTAATTTTTATTTTCTTTTGAACTAAAGCAAAATAAAAACAACCGCGTTACAAAACGCACTATTCTTTCGATTGTTTCGTCGTAATATGACCCACTTGGACTCTTAGCACCAGTAGTGATTATGGCTAAAATTATATTACAAGAACTATGGTTGCTGAAGTTGGACTGGGACGAATCAGTACCACAAAATTTGCATTTGGCATGGGATAATTTTCTATCAAATTTATCATCAATCTCGCTTATCTCCATTCCAAAATATTGTTTGTCATCGAATGCACAATTAATTCAGATACATGGCTGTTGCATTTACACTCTTGTGATTGACACCTCGGGCAAAATTTGTGTTCGTCTTCTTACAGCAAAGTCACGAGTTGCACCGACCAAAAAGCAATCACTACCAAAACGCGCTTTGCTTCTCTCCAAACTGTACAACAAAATAAAGGTAATTTTCGCAAATAATGATATTGATGTATATCTTTGGACAGATTCGCAAATTGTGCTCCACTGGCTCAGGGTTCATTCAGCTAGGCTATCTACCTTCGTTGGAAACAGAGTGTCTGAGATTCAAGATCTCACAACTGATGTTCATTGGAGGCATGCCCCAACGCAAAGTAATCCAGCTGACATTGTTTCTAGAGGAAGCACAGTGGAAGAGCTTCGCAATTCAATATGGTACACAGGCCCTTCGTTTTTAACCGAAGACATGCACAATTGGCCGAAAAATAAATGCGACAATTTAGATATGGATGAAATCTACAAAGAAAAGTGGAAGTCAGCATTCAAAATATCAGTTTCAAATAACTATATTCTTGATACTATCGAAAAGTACAGCTCTGACATACGCAGTGTGCGTGTCATCGCTTGGATGTTTCGTTTCTATCGCAGACTCAACAAAGACATAAATATCGACTTTGAGATAGCTTCCCTTTCCCCTCAAGAATTGCAGCATGTGCAAAATTGCATCGTATGGAATATACAACAGCATAACTTCGCTGAAGAAATTCATTTACTTAAGAAAAATTTGGCAATAAATGGCACGCTAAAATTCTTAAACCCATTTTTTGAAGTCACTGGAGGCTTCAATCTACTAAAAGTGGACGGTGGACGGCTCGAGTTATCAAAACTATCAGAGAGCCGCAAACATCCCATTTTGCTCCCAGCTAAATCTAAATTCGTCTATGACTACGTTCGTCATTTACATCTTAAGAATTATCACGCAGGACCCAAAGCTCTCATTCGCTTGGAATTTTGGATTGTGAACGCGCGATATATTTCTCGGCGCGTAGTCAGTAATTGTATACACTGTGTTCGATACATGCCCAAATTGTTACAACAAATGATGGGAAATTTGCCAGTTGAGCGGCTAACTCCATCACGTCCCTTTGCTCGATGTGGCGTTGACTTTTGTGGCCCAATCAACACTTATCTCCGAATAAGAGGTAAGTCGCCGTATAAGACTTACATCGCCATTTTCATTTGTTTGGCTACGAAAGCGGTTCACAGATTTGTATCAGATTTGTCCACTGATGCCTTCTTAGCAGCACTTAAGCGGCTGATCGGCAGAAGAGGCTTGCCATCAGATATCTTTTGCGACAACGCAACAAATTTCGTTGGCGCCTGCAACAAGCTCGCTGAGCTGAAAGCGTTTCTCTTCAAAAAGGAGCATCAAGCTACAATCAAATCAAATCAAGTTGTAGTGCGCTCTGGTAACGATTTGAGCAAACTGCCTATGATGAAGTGGGCTGGAGTCAATGCATCAAAATCTCTCGGGTCAGGTGAAAGTGGCGATATAGGACGAGAGTTTAGAATCGATTCGATTTCGACCAAAACGGTGGTCAATTCTTCATATGTGAGTCTTGCGTTCATGAGACTGCGATTGAGATGACCTTTGGCCAAAGTGAGGAGCCCTGGGAGGAATAAAGACGCCGTATAAGACTTACATCGCTATTTTCATTTGTTTGGCTACGAAAGCGGTTCACATCGATCAGATTTGTCCACTGATGCCTTCTTAGCAGCACTTAAGCGGCTGATTGGCAGGAGAGGCTTGCCATCAGATATCTTTTGCGACTTTTTGATTGTTTTTTAACTTTAAATTTTTCTGCACACTCGTTGCCCGTAGATTTTTTTTTGCTATTTCGGTAAAGTTCTTGCGGTTAGGAAAACTCTCCTGATCCTACACCAATCTCAACCCGATTGAGAACATGTGGATGGTGGTATTGCTCTAATGAATTTATTAATTTTCACTTTATTCTTCCCAGGGCTCCTCACTTTGGTGGAATTTGGGAGGCCGCTGTGAAATCGGCCAAAGGTCATCTCAATCACAGTCTCATGAACGCAAGACTCACATATGAAGAATTGACCACCGGTTTGGTCGAAATCGAATCGATTCTCAACTCTCGTCCTATATCGCCACTTTCACCTGACCTGAGCGATTTTGATGCATTGACTCCAGCCCACTTCAGCATAGGCAGTTCGCTCAAATCGTTACCAGAGCGCACAACTACTGACATTGATCGTCTTAAAAAATGGGCTCTTGTTAGCGGCATCAAGGAACATTTTTGGAAACGATGGGCTCATGAGTACATCAATGAACTTCAAATTCGTACGAAATGGACGAATGATCATCCGAACCTTAAAAACGACACGTCCCCACAGCGCCGGCAGTTAGGCCGTGTCATCAATTGTATACCAGGCAGAGATTCACGCATCAGAGTCGTTGATGTTCGAACTTCGAGAGGAATTATTCGGCGCCCTATTCAGAAACTTGCAGTCCTACCTGCTTGAAAGTATGTCCTTTCAACGGGGCCGGGATGTTGGGTCACCGATTGGGAACCACTGTACTTAGCGTTTAAATTTACTTATTTTTCTTTATGCTTTGAATGCACTCATTTTTTATATGCATTTACATAAACAAACATTTTATTTTATTACTGTTTTTTCTAACATGTAAACTCATACGCATAAGTATTGTACATAACAAAATTAACTGTTAACAATTGTCTCACAAATGCACATATGCATAACTCTCATTTTTGTCTCTTATGCTTTATGCTATATTCTAATTTTGTAAGAACTAGTTTTGTTAGCATTAGAGTTTTGGCAAACTAAATAAATTAGTCTACGATTGACCTTTAAATGAAAGACGTCGCCTTTGATTATTTTTGATTGTTTTTTAACTTTAAATTTTTCTGCACACTCGTTGCCTGTAGATTTTTTTTGCTATTTCGGTAAAGTTCTTGCGGTTAGGAAAACTCTCCTGATCCTACACCAATCTCAACCCCATTGAGAACATGTGGATGGAGGTAAAAAATGTTCAAAAGTGGTAATGAACTATTCCCTGCGATAGAAAAAGAATGGAATGCGCAAAACAATAACTCTAGAATATAGACATATGTTTCGATTCTTAAAATTTCATCAGTATATTTTTGGTTGCTGTCTACGTCAGCACTCAAATTACACCCGCTATATGAATGCAAACCTAACGAAAAGCTTACTTTTAAATATATTCTAGAGTTGTTGTTTTTTTCCTTTGTTTTTCTCAAAGTTTGTTTACAAACAAAAGCATTGAATCAACTTGTAAAATTTTACAGGAATGTTGATCGCTGCTAAATTGGCTGTAGTTCATTATTTAATTATTAATATATGGTACTTATTTATTTTACCGGCCTCACTCCCGATTTTCTTGAAATTTTAATATGTCACACAGTGCAGTATGCTTATCAAGAATATATATATATGTTGGGGGAGGAAACGCCTCCTTCGCACTATTTTTGAGCTTGAAAACCGTTTAAGTCTTTTGGTATGTCCGACCCCGACTTCGCTAGCCACAGTAATTCTACAAAAAAGTTAAGATAAGTGGGCGGCCTGTGGCCGCAGCTCAGGATTTAAAACTCCCAAAAATTCAACACCGGCTTCGCCGCGGATCAGTCTATAAAATATCCAACACCTAGTTTGCAAGCCACAGTAAACGCGCGCGATTTTTACTAAAACTTTTTAAGTATTATAATGAGAATCGTCCTATAATAATTGTTGTTGTTGTGGTTCTTGTTGTTGGCTTTTTAATGGTTTTGTCCATAAATACATACTTTTCATAAAAATTCATCGAACACTTTTTTTGTTTTTCGTTCAAAAAGTGGGTAAATATGCAAGAATTTAAAACAAACGATATACCATTTTAAGGAGAATAAATTAAGCGTTCTAAACAAGCTAAGCTAAGAGCTAGCTTATTAACACATTTTTTAGAAAAAATAACGGTTTTATAAAAAAAATTAGTCAAAATTTCAGAAAAATTGTCATATCTCCAAAATTATAGGTTAAATTTCATAGGTTTGCTCAACATTATTCTAGGCCATTAAATTATCTTTCTTTTGACACCCATTCAGCGGTTCCCCACTTATAATGAATTTTCCAAAAGCTATATCCGCAACTTCAGATGGCTATATCTCCGAAACTAGATCCGAGCGTCTTTTTATAAGTATATATTTCTTCTTAGAATTAAAAAGCAGATAAGATAAGTTTGGTATTATAAAGATTTGCGAATGTGCGCTAAAGTAAACTTAAGCCAAAATCGATTATTGGGTACATTGAGAAGGAGTTGCGCTGTTGCGAAATTGTTACAAATATGATTGCACAACTGTTTATATCTGGATATGAGATTTCGGTTTCGGTTACAGATACGGATATTAAAAAATCTTTATTTCAGTTTCGGTTACGAATATCTTTTTTCCCGGATATCCGGTGGTTTCGGTTACGGATACGGATATCCATAACATCCCTACTTTACACCATGCTAGTGTCAGTTTTTACACACAAAAATATTTTTTATTCAATAAAAAAGTTATTTTCAGCTTATCAATGATGTTTATACATAATGATGAAGGTACTTATTAAAAATTTCGATATAAAATATATGATCTTTGATAATCAAAAAGCTTAAAAAAATTTATATTTTTCGAATTTTTTAGATCAGTTTTTTAAGGTTATTTTGTTGGAAAAATAAGATTTTTGATTTTATAAAATGCCATTTCGATAGGAAACTTTATTTCCTACAAAAAATCTGATAATCACTATGTACCAAAAATGTATTGTTTTTGCGTTATTATTATATTTTTTTTTTTTGCGATTGGTCCCTGCGGTCCCACTTACCCGCCTGACCGCACGAGAGGCGCATCCGTCTGTCATACGGATCGGTGACCGACTACGAACAGCCCGGACTGCTTTGCGTTCGTGAGGCGAAACCGTACGTATGAGGTACATCCGTCTATCGTACGGATCGGTGACCGGGACTATTTCTTTAAACGAAAGAGCAATTTCCGATCACAAATTAAATAAAATTTCTACTAAGTCCAGAGGCTGTGCAGCAGAAATAAAGAAAAATAAACAATTTCAAGAATTAAGATATATAATTATTTTTTGCTTTATAACATTGTTAGAGTCCAAGGGTGTATTAAGATGACAAAGGGTATTGTAGTCATTACAGATACACCGGAATGGACAAAAAAGAGCATAGTTAGAATTATATATATCAAGTCTTAAGAAACGAAAGCGTCTCAAATCCCTTCCTGGATTGTTAAAGTTAATCATACCTTGCAACAAATCAGAATTCAATGAGCTGGAAAACAGTTTATTTAAAAAAGTTACATTTAGCTTAATTCTTCGACTGCGCAGAAATGGTAATCGGATTAATTTAAGACGGCTTTCATGTGAAGGCAAATTTAAATTCGAATTCCAAGGTAGCCCCCGTAGTGAAAACAATAGAAATTGTTTCTGCACCGACTCGAGCATATCAATGTATATGTTATATTGTGGGTTCCATACCACTGACGCATATTCCAATATTGGATGAACAAGTGACGTGAAAAGCAGCTTAGTCGTGTAGGGGTCATCAAAGTCCTTTGACCATCGTTTTATAAATCCAAGGACACCCTTTGCTTTGTTTGCCATTAAACTTATATGAACGTTGAAACGAAGTTTTTTATCCATAGTGAGGCCTGAGTCTACTAAATTTTCAACCTTTTCTAATTTTGCACCGTTTATTGAATATGCAGTTTCAAATTCTTTCCTTCTTGTAAAAGTCATTTGTTTACAATTTTTGAGATTTAAGGTCATCAAGTTTGTATCACACAATTTCACAAGTTCATTTAGGTTTGATTGTAAAGTTTTATGTTTAGAATGATCATTAAAAGAATAAAAAAGCTTTACATCATCAGCATACATTAAAATATGGGACGAGTCTGTAGCAGAGGGTAGGTCATTTATAAATAGTAAAAATAGTGTGGGGCCAAAATGGCTGCCTGGAGGAACTCCAGATGAAACCGTTGTGTTTAGATAACATGTTGTTAAATAATACTTGCTGCTTCCTATCCGTTAGATACGATCCAATCCACTTTAATAAAGATGAAGGAAAGCCCATTAAATTTAGCTTTTTTAGAAGTAGCCGATGACTTACGCAGTCAAAAGGTTTGCTGAAATCCGTGTATATAACATCTGTTTGCTGATTTTGCTTAAATCCATTTATAACAAGTGTAGTGAACTCCAGAAGATTTGTTGATTTAGATCTACCTTTTAGAAAGCTGTGCTGAGATACTGTCATCATGGACGAAACGAAGTTTGATACTTGATCATTAATTATTTTTTCAAAAAGTTTTGGGATTGCACTGAGCTTAGATATGCCTCTGTAATTTTCAATATAAGCCTTACTTCCAGATTTGTGAAGTGGGATAATGTAAGATTCTTTTCATAATCTAGGAAAATAACCCAAAATCAGGGAAATATTAAAAATTTTTGAAAGAGGATAACAAAGACTAGTTGCACAATACTTCAGGATGCTTGTAGGAATATTATCTGGTCCAGTAGAAAAAGAGCACTTTCAAATTTTTAATTCATTTTTGACTAAATCAGCACCAATTCGTGGGAGTTGTATTTCATTTGTACGCAAAAAACTGTATGGATAGTTGATGTTTAAATCATAAGTTTAAGATGAATAAGTTGACTTAAAAAAGTTTGCAAACAAATTAGATATTTCACTTATTTCGGATGATGTTATACCATTATAGGACATCTGAAGAGGATACGCAGATGATTTACGTTTAATGTTTATAAATTTGTAAAAAAGCTTAGGATTTTTCTTAATGTTGAGTTTTAAATATGAGATGTAGTTTAAATAAGACCGTTTATTAATATTTAGATAATCATACCGAGCACGGGAATAACTTATGTAATCGATGGATTTACCAGATATTTTGAAATTTTAAACCGGAGATTTTTTATATTTTTAAGATAATTTAATTCATTTATTACCCATGGAGGAGCGCTTACAAATACAGACTTATTAATCTTCGGCACAGACTTGGAAATACAATTATGCAAGCGTTGATTAAATGATTTAACATAACACTCAATATCAGCCACAGGGTAATATTGTTTATCCGGTAATATAACTGACCAGTCTATATTGTTTAACAGGGAGTTAAGTCTAACATAATTAGTTTTTTTGAAATTAAAACATGAGTTCGGAAATGTCACACGTTTTTTTTCCAGTAAGCTACATGCCAAAAAATACTTCATTTGAAAAGTTGGATGATGTTTGCCTTTTCCGTGGTAAATAATATAAACATTGTAAAATGGCTCCACTCCGCTAGCACCCCATCTGGCGAATTTTGATAAAAAAAAGTGCATCTAATAGGTCAGAAATTGGTCAGCAAGAGTACATTTTTTAAAGCGTTTTGAAAAATTTCAAGGTCATCTGCATATTTTGGCACCCCATATAGGGGATTTTGAAATAAAACATATGCATATAATAGGTCATTTATTGGTCATAATTGAACAGTTATTCCAATTAATTGGTCAGCAAGAGTACTTTTTAAAAATATTTTGAAAAATTTCAAGGTCACTGAATATTTTGGCACCTCAACGAATTTCGAAATAAAAACAAGTGCCTTCAATAGGTCGCAAATTAGTCATAATTGGTCAGTTAGTCCGATTAATTGGTCAGCAAGAGTATATTTTTTAAAACGTTTTGAAAAATTTCAAGGTCATCTGCATATTTTGGCACCTCATCTGGGGAAGGTAATTATGTAATTTTTGACCCCATTATCACAGGGGGTGGGGGTTGCGGGGGCAGCTCACAAAGGGTGCTCTTAACATAATTCCGTTGGATTTAGCCGTCCGTCACCCCTTGAAAATTTTGTACGTTCCGTTGGATTTAGCCGTCGGGCACTAATTGAAAAATTTTTATGATATAAATATGAAATATGTCTGTATTTTTTTTTTTTTTTTTTTAAACTTTTTATTTATTTATTGTACCAACTCGCTTGGAGACTAACAATAACTGAATAAATCTTAAGAAACTAAAATAACGTTGAACTTTTCTAAGCCATTGCTTAGAAATGTTGTTTTTTTTTCATATCAAACTCAGTCTTGAGTTGTTGAAGGAGTTGGTATGTCTGTATGAACAGATTTTTGGCACTCTGCAACGAATTGACACTTATAATCTGAAGACACATATTCATACTTTCTATAACATCTAAATTTCCGATACCAGTAGCTGACATGCAAGCCCAAACCGAAAATGGTTTTAACTAGCGAGTTGTTCACAAAATGCTGTTCATCAGTCAAAGTGCGATTAACCGTCTGATTTTCGCCAAAGAAAATGTTTTGAAAACCCCTGAGTACTGGAATTCGGTAATATTCTTGGATGAATTAAAATTCAACTTATTTGACTCAGATGGCATGTCGCGAAAGCCGAATACAAAATACAACAGAACCTAAACGCGATATAAAACCTGTTGGTTGCAGCGCCATATGGTTTGGGCTTGCATGTCAGCTGCTGGTATCGGAAATTTGGATTTTATAGGAAATATCATGAGTATGAATAGGTGTCTTCAGATTATAAGTGTCAATGCGTTGCAGAGTGCCGAAAACCTGTTCATACAGACATATTTCCGGTTATACCAAGATAAAGCCCAAAAACACAAAGCGGGCGTAGTTCAATCCTGGTAAATATACAAGTGTCCGGATTTGATGGCATCGCCACCATAGTCGTCAGGCCTTAATGTGGTTGTAAATTTATGGGCGATTTTGGAAAAAAATATCCGAAAACACATTTCAAACAAAAACAACCTAAAAAAGGCACTTAAAATTGAGGGGCGCTATAATTCGCCAGATACCAATAAACATTTTGCAGCTTCGATGCCAATCCGTATTTAACCTGTGGTTACGAGGCTACCACACTGCATATTTAAAATTACAAAATTATTACTTTTGACAGTGTTTTTACAGTTTAAACACATCTGCATATAATAAGCTGTGACATGAAATTTAGTAGTATATTTCGATTATCTATTATAAAAATTCCAGGTAATATTTTTTAACAAAAAAAAAACATTTTTTTTAAAACTAGAATTTGTGCTCTTTCAAATGATATCAAAATTTTTTGTATATTCCGATTAGTTTCAAAATTATAGATTGTTGAAGTTAAAAGTATGCACTGCATACTTTAAGCTGTGAGTCACTGTGTATGTGTGCGCTCGTGGTCTTAAATGATGTTAAACTAGAATTTTAAGAAAAATTTTGACATATTTTCTTTTAAACGGTTCTCATTATTTATTCAAGGAAGGTAAAATTGTTCCCGTTGTACTGTCTAATAAGGACTATAATTCAGTTTAAGCAAAAAAATTTTTTTTTTTTTGAATGTTAAGTTTTGGTGCCACAAAAGCTCTTAAAATTAATTAAAAACGGGTCTTTTCGAGTTATCAACCTATAATTCTTAAAACGACTCAAATAAATTGTTCAACTATATGTAACCGATCATGGTATAAGAAGATGTTATGCTCAAATTAAGAACAAAAATTCAAAATTTTTAACTGCACTTGTTAGTCTTGCATTGAACATGAAATTATTTACCCCATAAGGTTAAATAGGGCATTAGGTTTAATTTAAATAATTTTTTGGTTTTGGAGCCTTAAATGCTTTGCAAAATATCATTTTATTTGTTTATGAACTTTTTTCGTTTATATGATTTTATTTATCACAAATTAAATTTTATTCGCCACGTATAGAATTTAATATAATTTTGAAAATTTACAGTTGATTGAAACGAATCATAAAAATTATTTCTATGCTCGGCTATGACGGAAGTGAGACTTTTCGTTCTACTGCAACGTCAGTGTTGAGTATATCGATATGATATTTTGGTGGGAGGTGGAGTAGGGCCTCTAGTATATATAGTGATAAATAACGGTTTTAAAATAAAACCGACAATGCAACTTTTAGCGGGTACAACAGTACAGTATCTGGGCAGAGCGAGGCGCGCGCGCACTTTCAACGTTCAAAAACGTTGAAACGTTGAATTATAGTCTCTATTAAGCAGTACAACGGGAACAATTTTCCTACCTTGAATAAATAGTGAAAACCATGAAAAAAAAAATATGTGAACATTTTTCTCAAAATTCTAGTTTAACATCATTTAACACGTTGAGGACGAAGCTGATTTTGCTTATGTTTCCCCAGGGACCACGGTATTTTCGCGAAAATTCGAAATTTTTTTTAAAGATATGTGTTCCTTAGGTAAAACAAAGTCGTTTTACCCGGTCCTGGATCTCTGACGTTATTCTAAATCCCTTTTTTTTAAGAATATTCGTGTCATACGTTTTCAGATGACATGGGCCTACAAGAAAAATTTTACTCTGGGAGCCCATGTCGCATGAAAACGTGTGACGCGGCATGGCAGGCTTTATTCTGTCGAATTTTGTTTTTTTTTCATTCGCCGTTATATTTTTAAAGATATTATTTGAATTTTATTGTTTACTTGCTCCGTTTGAGCTATAAAAATAAATCATTGAGTTCGTAATTTTGCGTTGTACGGGTAAAACATTGATAGTGGTAGTGTTTTGAGTGTTAATAATGAGTAAAAAAATATTTTTACAAAAATTAAACAGAAACATCGGATATTTTTCGTATTGTGCTATTTTTTACTATTTCTTTCAATTCTGATGTAAACAAACAAACATATAAACGTTTTACTTAATTTCATCTCATTATTTTTTACTTTGTGTAGTCAAATTTAAGGCTTAAAATTTTCTTCAAAAAGCTACTAGGATATGTTATATACTAAAATGTAGGCAAAATTTTTTACTTCATTCTCCAATATCAAAAAAATATATAATGTATCACATAACGTTGTGATGAAAAAAAAAAACAAAAAGTACTAGTTTCGCACGTTTTCGTGCGACATGGTCCCCCAGGCAAAGTAGGTGTCGCACGTTTTCGTGCGACATCGTCCTCAACGTGTTAAGACCACGAACGCACACATATAGATCAAACTAGTGTATGAAAGATGTGTTAGCCATTTAATTTTACATCAAAATGTCCCAGGTCATTATCACTAAAAATCGTTCATTTTATAGTTGTAGTTCGATAAATAATAAAACTTATTATTTGTGTTTTTGGAACAATGTAGAATTTAATATGTATTTTACAGAGCTTTTATGTTCAGTAGTTTTAGTGCAAAAAACAACAAAAAAACTACAATCGCAAAATGCATTAAAGAAACAAAAAATGGGCAACGAGCTGCTTATACTAGTTTCCATGACGCTACGTCACTTCATCAGTAAGTTTTGTTAGCCGACGTTTAATAGTCTGCAAGCACACTATATTTTATTTTCTGCATTGACTAGTTGAGAATCATAGCAAAACATAAAACATAGTGCACACACACATTCCTTCCTCCTTCACATGCAATTGCTTTTGTAGCTTTTTTGATATTACACATTTCTTGATGAGCGCTCCGTTGAAAGCTTTTCTGGCGATACGAACGAAGTTGCAAGTGCTATATGTAAATATCGGTTTGCTCACGAGAAGTAAACTAGATGGAAACTAGTATAAGCAGCACGTTGCCCATTTTATGTTTTTTTAATGCATTTTGCGATTGTAATTTTTTTATTATTTTTTGCACTAAAACTACTGAACATAATGTGTGTGTGCACTATGTTTTATGTTTGGCTATGATTCTCAACTAGTCAATGCAGAAAATAAAATACAGTGTGCTTGCAGACTATTAAACGTCGGCTAATAAAGCTTACTGATGAAGTGACGTAGCGTCATGGAAACTAGTATAAGCAGCTTTTTTCGATTGTAATTTTTTTGTTGTTTTTTGCACTAAAATAAAACTCATTTTAATTTAATTTTACAGGCTTTGGATCAAATGCGACTAGCCAATTATCAATAGAAACACAACATTTTTTTGCAGATCTTATTTTTTACCCTCATTCTATTAGAAAATGCTTGTGGAGCGAAACAAATAACACTTTTGCACATATGGGTGCTCTATTGTACGTGTCAACTAAATTTGTTGAAGTCGAATTTTTTTTCTGAAATCCCGTTTGCACAAGAATGCCAACATGTAATATTATTAAAAAACATTAAATATGGAATTAAAAAAGCTTTGGGGATTTATTTTCTTTTGGCATATCGGACATTCTTTTACAAACCGCACAGCATTTTAGACTTGATATTTTAAAATCGCTCGAAACTTTTTTTTAAATCTTATATACAAATCAAAATTTAATAACAAGTGTCAGATATTCGCTCCTTTGTTTTGACTCGTCGCACGCTGCACGCTGAAATTCCTTCTGGAATTCATGACTTGCGGTTGAAAATATTTCATAACTTTCGATCTAACAGAGACATTTTTTGTAAAATGGGTTTTGTAGATAAAAGAATAAGGAACAAAATTTTGTTTTTTTAAATGTATTCTAGTTGGGAAGACATCATGTTAAAACTATTTAAACAATTAAATTTTTAATATTTTTCATTTGTTTACAATATAAATTTTTTTTTAATTTACTGCAAAATAGACTATTAAATAACAAAAATCCAACATTGATCGGATTAGTACAACTGGAGACAATAGACTTCAAGTATGAGCAGATTTGACAAAACAAGCCGATTATTAAAAATTCATGTGGATATTTTCGAATAAAAATTTTTTTCAGCAAAATCAAAAAACATAGGTCAACTGAATTTGTTAGAAGATACAGGAAAAAAATGTTCATCGCATTTGGAGAAGTCGACGTTAATTTTTCCTGAATTTTGTGCGGTTTGTAAAAGAACGACCGATATGTGTCGTTCATTATACACAGTTCGCTTGAAGCAAGATCAAGATCGATAAAATTATCAACCAAATCTGACAATGCACAATTATTATATAGTGACTTGAGATTCCAATTACATAATCCGCGAAATCGGATCTGCTCAGTTACTCGTTCTATGGCCATTTAAAGGTTTTACTTTGGCCGACATGGTTCGTTTCAAGCAAGATCGAAATCAGTAATAATTGTCAACCAAATCTGACAATGCAATATAATTATTTAGTATTCGGAGATTCCAAAAACATGATCCGCAAAATCGTACCTAATCACTTACTCGTTTTATGGTCATGTTAAGGTAAACGCTTTTACCGATATTATTATATATATATATATGTACATATATATTATATTACCTCAGTGTAAAAAGCTCAATCCCAAATACAGAACTGCTACAGTTAAACACGGAGGTTAAAAAGTGATGGCCTGGAGTTGTTTATGGATGAATAGAGTTGGCACCATTAAGCGCATTGAAGGCACGATGACAGCAGCTAACTATAATACTATTTTAAACAATATTATTCTCTCATTTACTGGGTGGAACATGCCACTTTCTTGGATAATTCAACATGGCAATGGTCGAAACCATAGTTTAAGACTTGTAAAATCTTGGTTTGTGGAAAAACATGTTGATATCTTGTCATGGCCGACGCAGTCTCCCAATCTCAACCCGATTGAGAACATGTGGATGGTGGTAAAACGCATAATCGGTAAGAAAATGTTCAAAAGTGGTAATGACCCATTCGCTGAGATAGAAAAAGAAAGGAACGCGATTTCACCTTATAAAAAAATAAATTTATGAATCAATGTCCAGGAGATGTCATGTAGTCATCAGAAAAAACGGTTTCGGAACCAAATATTAGGTTGGTTATGCATTATTACTTGGTATTGTGATGAGTTGCACACGTTTTGAGCGCTTGATTTTTTGTTTACATCAAATTTTTGTTGTTGTTAGCTAACGGAATAAAATTTTTGTTTTTGGTAAAAAATCAGCAATAAGTGAAGTTAATATAGCTAACATAAAATAAAATTCAAAGTTATTGTTTCACTGAAATAATTTGATGTTTCTTCAAAAGTAATTTCAGTTGCAAAGCATTTGAGCGCTACTGTACATCAAAAGGAAAAAAATCCTTAGATGTTTTTTTAATTCCATATTTACTTTTTTTTAGTAATATTATATACGTATGGGCAGGAATTCGCCCAAACAGATCATGTATTGATGAAATAATGCAACTCCAATTATCGTGGAGCAGATAAACAAGTGGCAGGCTATCGTGTGTTTGATGGCATCGACCGAAATTGCATCAGGGATGCATTGAATAGACGAGCTGCAGCACCCAAGATTATTAATCTCTTCAAGGTTCAATACGAAGGATTTAAATATAGAGTATTACAAAATGGAAAACTTTCTGACCCTTTTGAGTTCGTCTCAGGTGTGTGCCAAGGTTGTTTGCTGTCACCAATCTTATTTCTGTTAGTTTTTGACGATGTCCTCAACAGAGCTCTCGACTCTACAAATTGCGGCATTCAATGGACTTTCAGCGAGCATCTTGAATACCTCGGAAGAAGTAGGTCTGAATGTCAACATCAATGAAACAAAAAGCATGTCTATTCGCCTAGCCAGCTCATGAGGCCATGATAGGCGAATCCATGTGAAATAACACCTGATGGCGGTACCATTAAGGACATCCATGCCAGAATCAATAAAGCGAAAGGTACCTTCGTCCAGCTCCGTAATATCTGGCAGTCTTTGTTTTTATGCACGACAACGAAGCTCAAAATCTTTGAGCCAAATGTGAAAACAGCTCTTTTGTACGGCTCTTTTACCTGGTAAACAAACAGCACCCTGCTACACAATTTACAAGTGTCCACCAATAATTGTCTTCGCCGAATTCTGTAAATATAGTGACTTAGGATCATTTCCAATTCCAACTGCTTACCAGGTTTCAATATCCAATTTACATCCAAATCAAACGACGAAAGTGAAAATGGATTGGACACACGTTACGGAAATTGAAATTTGTCGACAAGCGTTGGAGTGGAATCCTCAGAGAAGAGAAAAACGCGGCCATCCTAGATTATCGTGGAAACGTGCTCTAAAGCAGGAAGTATGTGAATCGATGAAATGTTGGAGCGAATTGAAAGCACTTACTAAAGATCGTGCACGTTGGAATAGCTTTGTGGAGGCCCTATGCACCGTGAGGAAAACAAGGAGAAGTACATAGATCGAGTTCAAAGGCGTTTTATAAAACTAATAGGCGGTGAAGATATCGTCTCCACTATCTATTCCTGTTGAGTTTATAGTTTTAATTGTATTGCATATTTAAAACTTGTAATGTAAGCACCTTATACATACATTTTAGTTTGACCGGATATTCTTTTAAGTTTGTGTTTTATTGAAAAATAAAAAAATATTCATTCACTTCAAATAAATAAACGACAACAAAAGTTATGGGCCCAAGACATCGCTTATAAAAACCATATATGTATTAATTCAACAATTTTGTTATGTCAGCAATGTACCAAATTGAAAAATTAGAAGAGTCAAATTATGACGGCTGGAAAGTGCATATGCGGAGCGTTCTCATTCATGCAGATTTATGGAACTATGTGAATGGAGTCAATGTGATGTGTGCGCGAAAAGTTTTATTGTTTAGGCAACTATTGTCCATGAAAATGGGACCAAATCAAACTATGTCGGAACATCAGAGGAACTTCGATGATGTCGTTGAAAAACTAATGGAAATGAATATCATATTTCCAAATGAGCTACTAGCATTCATACTAATGAATAGTTTACCGGAGAATTTTGAAAGTTTTATTGTGGCGATAGAGTCGCGAGATACGAGAGTTTGAGAGGCGTAGTATCAGATCTGAAAGAGATAACAGCCAACAAGTTTTTTGGTCAAAAGCTGAAACAGATCGACGTGGAGAACATAATAACAATAAAACGAAGAAGGACAAAAGTGAACGCAAAGTTTCAAATTTGAAGTGCTTCAAGTGTGGGCAAATAGGACATTTTGCCCGGAACTGTACAAAGAAACATACAGGAAATAGTGCCATGTTACATGGAGTGCATACAAAGGACACAGATCGAAATGTCTGGGTATTTGACAGTTGATCAACGTGCCACATGTGTAACGAGAAGATGTTTACAAAAATTAAACGACATGTAGAGAAGATTGAGTTAGCAGCCGAATTCAATATTAATTCAGATGGCGTCGGTGATATTCTTCTTATCATATCGAAAGGTGAAAAAACACACTGAAGGATGTTTTATACGTACCAAAGTTGCGTTTTAACTTCATTTCCGTCAGCAAAACTCATTGATGGACAAAATGTATTGTTTGAGAAGAAAGAAGTCAAGGTTGTAGATGTCAACGGAAAAGTATTTCTTAGTGGCGAACGCTATGGGCAGTTATATATTTGTCATAGTGAATACAAAAAAATGCGCGTTTGAAGTTAAGGTGGACGATTTTTTCCTTTGGCATCAACGTTTTGGTCATCTTAATGCCAAAAGTTTTTGTGAATTATCCAAAAAGGAAATGGTGCACGGAATGGATTTGGTAAAGGAGCTAGAAAGTTTTAACTGTGAAATATGCTTTAAAGCCAAGATTTGCGTTCAGCCTTTCCCAAAGAAAGCATCTTATCGAAGCAATGCAGTCCTCGATCTGGTTCATACGGATGTGTGCGGTACCATGCGCATTTCGTCATGCGGTGGTGTACTATATTTCGATCTTTTCATTGACGATTTCTCAAGAATGATATTTGTTTACTTTCTCAAAAGCAAAGGAGAAGTATTCCGTACATTTCAAAGTTTTGTTGCAATGGCGGAGAGGCAGACGTCAAAAAAACTGAAGATGCTGCGTAGCGATAATGTTCGCGAATATTTGAGCTCTGAGTTCTCAATGAATTTGGATAAATTAGGAATCAAGCGTCAATTTTCCGTGGAATACACGCCTCAGCAAAATGGCGTTGCGGAACGAGCGAATCGGACAATTGTTGAAATGGCTCGATGTACGTTAATTGGATCTGGACTTGTTGAACTACAGTGGGCAGAAGCAGTTAATACGGCAGTTTATCTACGTAATAGATGTAACTCCAAAGTATTGAATGGAAAAACACCAATCGAGTTGTGAAGTGGTATCAAGCCGACTGTTGCACATTTGAGAGTGTTCGGATACAAGGCGATTATTCTGGACAAGCGGCCTGAAAAATCGAAATTTAAAGCCAAAGGAATTGAGTGTGTTTTAACTGGATATTGCTCAGAGTCCAAAGCTTATAGACTCTACAATATTGATACAAAGAAGTTCTACAAAAGTCGAGATGTAAAATTCATGCAAGAACAAACAAACACGACGTTTAATAATGAGTATGATATTTTTACAAAGTTCAAAGATGCGAGCAGTTGCGAAAATCAAAATTTTGATGCAACAGATTTGGTGATCACAGAGAGTTGTCAATTTAAGTACGACGGACGTGTTTTCGATCGCCTCCGTGGTCATTTAATAATTCGAGTGATAAAAAGTAATTTAAAAAATCTAAAACTCCTGAAAACGGTTGCGGAAGTGAGTGCCAATACAATTAATGCACTTTGTATTGATTTCTTGTGCGTTTGCTGTCTTTATTTTAAAAAGTAAATAGAAAGAACACAGTTCTGCATAAAAAAAATAAACAAAGCTAGCAAGACGGTGGGTTATGCCGGTGGAGCGCTCTCCGCCTATGCAGCGACGTCACTCTCTTTCCAATGAGTGCGTTTCTACATTCTCGAGTGCTTCCAACAACAATTCAACAACAACTAATAATATTCTTCCCGCGCATTCTAGTCCAAGCGCTCATTCGAGTAATGCGCATGCGTTGTTTTCTCAAAACTCTTCTCTGAGTACATGTAATAATCCAAAGCCGCTAAGTCTGATGTCTGCAGAACAGGTGCTGTCCTCTTCTCTCTCATGGGGAGCTCAATGTTCATCTCACCAGCACCTACAAGCGCAACTGTCTCTTTGCCAGCAACAACTCTGGCAACAACTAGTACATGTGTAATTACTACATCGTCATCTGCTTCACTTTCACCAATAATGTCTGTAGGCACATATTCATATGTATTGAGCAACAGCTTAGCAACATTACCTATGCAACATGAATCCAGTGTAGAGCAACAATGTTCGGTATTGCATCAACATCAGCAGCAGCAGCAGCAGCAGAAACCACAACATAAACAGCAGTTGCTATTACAACAACAAAAACAACAATTTCGTCAAATGCAACAAACTCAACAACAACCAAAGTCAAACACACAAAATAAAGGTAAAAATATTTTGTTTCAAAAAAATAGTGAAGTTCAAACTGGGCTAGACCGCTACATCCAAGTAAAAAGAAAACTAAGCCCACAAAAAAATGGAGGCAATGTACAAGCGGCGAAAGTCATTAAATCCACCTCTACAGGTACAATCAACGCCAACAATAATAGATTTGCAATATTAGCAAAAAATGATGATGATGAAGCTGGTGGTAGCGGTAGGCAAAGTATTAAAGATCATAAGCCTCCACCTATTTTCTTGCGTGAGCGTAACTCTAATGCCCTTATAAATTATATTACTAGTCTAATAGGAAAAGACTCATATCATGTAGTTTCACTTACAAGAGGAAAAAGTCCAAATTTACGCGGAATGTAATTACCTTACTTTAGCACGTGATCTAGAAGCCAAAAAAAAAGAATTATTACACTTACCAGCTGAAAAGCAGTAAAGGTATTTCTGTAGTACTTAAGGGCATTGAATCTGATTTAGACGTAATTGAAATAAAAAATGCTCTCGAAGAAAAAGGTTTCCATGCCAGAGCAGTTATTAACATTGTAAATAAAGATAGGGTTCCTCAACCTATGTTTAAGGTAGACCTACTCCCAGATGCTGCCAAGCTCAAAAAAAATTAAACGCATCCAATATACAAGTTGCAATATTTATTGCACCGAAAAATTTCTGTCGAGGAGCCCCACAAACGTAATGGGCCGGTCCAATGCGTAAACTGCCAAGAGTATGGCCATACTAAAACCTATTGTAATCTCCGTACTGTATGTGTCGCATGCGGTGAACTCCACCACAGCTCCTTATGCTCCAAAAAAGCGGAAAATAGCACAAGCTCCAAAAAATGTAGCAATTGCAATGGAAACCATACTGCTAACTATAGAGGCTGTCCTGTATATCAAAGCCTAAAACAGAGGGTAACTTTACTTAAACAAGCTGCTCGCAATCCAACTAAAAATGTATTTACCTCTGCCGATTGTGCCCCCCAACAGTTCTCTGCTGCTTCTGCCCCCCAGCAGTCCTCTGCCAACCCTTTTTCACCAGTTATTTCTTATGCTAATGTTGTAAAATCAGGCTCTCAAATGCAACACCTAACACCACAGGAACCAAACAATAACCTTGAGCTAATGATTTCTAATTTTACTCAAAGCCTATCACACTTCATGATAGCCATGCAAAAATCTTTAGATCGTATCGTTGAAATGCAAACCCAATTAATGACTGCTCTCCTAGCCAAGTTATAGGCCTTATAAAGATTTGCGCATGGAATGCAAACGGCGTAAGCCAACATAAACTAGAGATTTCAAACTTCTTGTCTCGGGAAGATGTAGATGTAATGCTTCTATCCGAAACCCACTTAACAAATAAATATAACTTCACTATTCCAGGCTATATATTCCATAAAACCAATCACCCAGACGGAAAAGCCCATGGCGGTACTGGTATACTAATTCGAAGAAGGCTTAAACATTCTTGCTTAGGGGCTTATGCCCAAAACTATCTACAAGCTACTTTAATTATCTTGCAAAGTAATGGCAAAGACCTTTCTTTATCTGCAGTTTACTGCCCTCCCCGCTTTGCTGTATCAGAGGCGCAGTTTATGTACTATTTTAAAACTTTAGGTGATAAATTTGTAGCAGCCGGTGACTATAACGCAAAACACATTTTTTGGGGCTCCCGCATTAATAATCCCAAAGGTAATCAGCTGTATAACGCAATAAATAAAAATAGCAATCTGGATGTTGCTTCTCCCGGAAAACCTACATATTGGCCAGCGGACCGCAACAAAATTCCTGACCTAATTGATTTTGCCGTCACCAAGAGTATTCGCAGAGATTTAATTTCTGTCAGTACAAGTTTTGAGTTATCATCTGATCATTCCCCTGTTATCATACAAATTTTTGAAAAACCCAAGCATAGAGAGGTACCACTTACCCTTACAACTCCTTATACAATCTGGATTAATTACAAAAAATACATAAGCACTCATATCCACACAAATAATACAATAGGATGCAAAGAGCATGTTGATGATGCTGTTGAGGTCATAAATTCCATTTTAACTACAGCAGCAAATAACTCTACGCCTAAAAATTCAATTATTAGAAGAAAAGATAGATTTTCTACTAATGCTGAAATAGAAAAATTAGTTTCGGATAAGAGAAGGCTTAGACGGGAATGGCAGAAATATAGGTCCCCAGCATCAAAAATTAAACTTAGGGAAGCCGTAAAAAAGATAAGAGCTGCTCTTTCTAGAGAACAGAGTAATCACCATTATAGTTTTATTCACAACCTTTCTCCAAGCAAAACTAATAAATTGTCTCTATGGAAGTCTAGCGGCGTATTTAGAAATCCTATTGAGACCGAGCCTTCTATAAGGGATAGTAATGGCGATTGGGCACGAAGTGATGAGGAAAAGGCATATGTTTTTGCACAACGTCAAAGCCCAGTGTTTCAACCCAATTGTGTCTCATACAATACTGATCTACCTCCGCAAATAAGTAATACCCAAAATATAAACATGCATATTACCCCAACTGAAGTCGCTAACGTCATAAAAAATATACTTATTTGTAGAAAAGCACCTGGCCATGACTCCATTACTCCCATAATGTTCAAAAAATTACCCCAAACAGCTGTAGTTTTCATCACCAGGCTCTTCAATGCCATAATTTATTTTGGCCACTATCCTGGTGAGTGGAAAAAATCAATAATTAAAATGAGTTCGAAACCCGGCAAAGATTCCACCTTACCATCTTCGTACAGACCTATTGGCTTGCTTCCCTGCCTCTCAAAACTGTTTGAAAAAGTGTTCTTAGAAAAGGTTATGCCTTACCTTCAAGATCATCATCTCATTCCTTCACACCAATTTGGTTTTAGGGAAAAACATGGAACCATTGAGCAAGTGAATAGAATAACAAACGAAATAAGAAATGCTTTTGAACACAGAGAATACTGTTCCGCCATATTTCTTGACGTTAAACAAGCTTTTGATAAAGTATGGCATGATGGCCTAATTTACAAAATCAGACAACTCCTACCACAAAATATCCACGCAGTCCTAGTGTCATATTTGGCAAACAGGTGCTATAGTGTTAAATATCAAAGTTTTAATACAACTGAGTTCTCGATTGGCGCTATAGTTCCACAGGGTAGTGTTCTTGGCCCGTTTTTATATATCTTATTCACTTCTGATATTCCGACAAATGACCAGCTAGTTACCTCCACTTTTGCGGATGATACGGCTATTTTAAGTCGTCACAAAAATGCTGTGGTTGCCACCAACCAGCTTCAAAATCATCTAGTTCTTATTGAAAATTGGTTATCAAAATGGCGTATCAAGGTGAACGAGCAAAAATGCCGAAATGTTACATTTACATTAAATAGAAACCCAACACCAACCATAAAATTAAATGGCATTCGAGTTCCAGAAGCAAATGAAGTCACTTATCTTGGCATTCACATAGATAAACGCTTAACTTGGCGTAAACACATCGAAGCCAAAAAGATGCAAATCAAACTCAAAGCTGCTAGCTTGCACTGGTTAATAAACAGTCACTCTCCTCTAAAATTGGAATATAAAGTTCTCCTATATAATAGTGTTTGTTGGGAATTAAACTCCAACTTTTAGTTAAGTTATCAATTTGGTTTCAAAATATTAAAATTAAAATTAATTTAAATTCACTAACATTTTTAGTTGAGTGTAACATAGTGAACAAATTGTTCAAACATTCTGCTGAGTTGCACTTACTACCTTAGTAGAGCAACGACTGACTTTAATAATTATTTAGTTCCTGATTGCTTGCTAAGCAATATTTCGTTTATTTGTTTTTATTGTACTTTTCACATTTTTGTTGTTATTTTTAATAATTATTGTTAAGCATTTTATTTGTATATAAACTTGAATATTTTCACCAATAAATCAGATGCAATTTGAAATTCAATAAACCGTTTTTGATTTGCTTCTCCATTACACGAGATCTTCAGGTTAAAGTGCTTGAAGGTTTCAATACACAATTCCTCTAAAGAACACTAGTTTAGGTTCATGTGCCTAAACTAGAATTACACAAAACATTTTTTGACATAACATTTGGTGACCCCGACGGTCCGACCCAGGAATAGAGTCGCATCAGGATATTCCAGCGAGGATTATTATTTAGTGGACACAGCAGCCACAATACAGTACAATCAACCACTGGAGCAGGAGCCAGATCCCGACGGTCCGAGCCAGGAATAGAGTCGCATCAGGACATTCCAGCGAGGATTATTATTTAGTGGACACAGCAGCCACAATACAGTACAATCAACCACTGGAGCAGGAGCCAGATCCCGACGGTCCGAGCCAGGAATAGAGTCGCATCAGGACATTCCATCGAGGATTATTTAAAAGTGGACATAGCAGCCACAACACAGCAACTTACAATCAACCACTGGAGCAGGAGTTGGCAGTCAACAATTCTGACGAAATGGAAGCGTTAGTCGCCGAGCAAACTTCAACCGGAGGCGAGATACAGAAAATCATCGCAAATTACAAGAAAGATCCTGCTGACAGGAAGAAAAATATAAATTATTTTGAAGAGCGTAAGCAGCGTTTGCAGAGTGCTTTCCAACAATTTGAAGCCACAGATGATCAGATTCGGTCACTACAAGGAGTTCCGAACCATCATGATTATTTCACGACCGGCTACTACGAAAAAATTGTCGAGTTGAGTAAGCAGTATGAAGAAATATTTGACAAGGCTATACAATCGCTGATAGAAACGCCAGGATCCTCGCAGCAGAACCAAAAGAATACCGGCATATCGACTGCTCAAAACAACTCTGATGACAGATTCACAACCATAAGAACGAATTCATCAAAAGCTCAAATGAATGCTGATGACAAAATTATTGCGATGGTAAAAAGGCAAAAAGGGTTACAAGAGTCACTGCAACGTCTCTTGTCAAACATATCCACCAAGCCAATAACCGAGCAAAATCGTTACTTGGAGTCACTGAACAATTTGTGGCTTCAAATAGAAAACATTCATCTAACCATTTACGAGCAGTGCGATGATCTGCAGAAATATTGTTATGATCTTGAGGCTTACATAACACTGGAACAACAGGTTCAAGATCAGCGCGCTACTTCCGCAGAACAGAACGTCACTAGGCGGCAGCAAGGTGCGGCTACAAATAACAGCCTCAGCCTTCAACTCCCAAAAGTGACAATACCAAAGTTTGACGGCAATTATGCAACTTGGCAGCAATTTTCTGATTTATTTACGAAAATTATTCATGAACAAGAGCTGCCGGACATACAAAAAATGTGGTACCTGAAGACGAATATTTCAGGGGAAGCAGAGACATCGACATCTCATGTTGAGCGAAGCCAATTACTCAACAGCATGGAGATTGATGCAAGAGAGATTCAACAACAAAAGGGTCCTTGTATCGGTACTTATTCAAAAATTAGTTGACCATCCAACAACAACCTCTGACGCTAAAGCCATTAAGAACTTCCACGATTGTATTCAGGAAAATTTATTGGCCATCAACAATCTAGGCATCAGGACAGATTCCTGGGATCCACTTTTACTTCACATATTGGTAAAGAAGTTGGATCGTCATACTCACATATTGTATGAGCAGGCCCTAGAAAATCCCAAAGAACTGCAGACAATTCATATATTTCTGCATTTTCTAGAAAATCGGTTTCAAACGCTAGAAACTCTGGGAAGCAACCAATCGTCAACTCATGCTAAGCCAAATTTCGGTACAGCAAAATCATTGACTACGTTTACAAAAAATAGTCAAACAACGACTTGCCCAGCATGCAAGCAAAATCATCCAATTTTCAGTTGTGAAATGTTTCTGAAAATGACTGCCAACCAACGACTCAATTTGATACAACAATCAAAAAGATGCGTTAATTGCCTTAAGGTTGGCCATTCTGCGAAAAACTGTTCTTCAAGAAGCTGTTTCAAATGCCAAAAAAGACATAACACTTTGCTACACTTAGACCTGAAGCAGGATGGTAATACAGAGGCCACACAGCCAGGGAAGGCGCATACAAAGCAGGATCCTATGGGAAATTCAGTGGCACTTACAGCATCAAAAGTTGAACAAACAATAAACCAACAGAGTTATGTAATGCTTGCCACAGCCAAAGTAAAAGTGACAGCGCAGAACGGAACTTGCTGCGAAGTGAGAGCAATTTTAGACTCAGGCTCCCAAGTAAATCTGGTAACAGAACAGTTGGTACGAAAACTAATGGTAAAACCAGCTCGTACGTCATTATGCATTGAAGGTATAGGGAAAAGATTTCAAAATTGTTCCCAACGAATAACACTCAACTTGGAATCAACTAAAGGCTCATACACAACAACAATGGAAGCTTATGTTTTGCCTCAAATCGTGCCAGTACAACCAGCATGCAAAGTAAACACTACAAAATGGCACATTCCTGATAACATTTTGTTGGCAGATCCAACATTCGGCCAGCCAGGACGAGTAGACATTTTACTTGGTGCAGAACTATACTTTGAATTATTAAAAAGTGGTCAAATTCATTTATCTACAGAGCTACCCACTTTACAAAACACAGCACTTGGATGGGTAGTCGGCGGCAAGATCAGTCGTCAGCAAGTTGACAAGGCAGTATGTGCAGTTCTAGATGGAGAAAGAATAGAGAACTTGCTACAAAATTTTTGGAAGTTAGACGAACCTGAAGATTCTGGGACTAACCTGTCGCATAATGATAAACAGTGCGAAAATTACTTCATGAATACAACAAAAAGAAATGATGATGGACGATTTGTGGTTCAACTACCATTTCAAGAAAACCCATCAGCATTAGGAGACTCAAGAACTCAAGCTCTCCGCAGGTTCCTTTCGTTAGAAAAACGACTAGAAAGGGTACCATTCATCAAACAAGAGTACATTAACTTCATGACACAATATGAAGACTTAGGACACATGATTAATATCAATTCAGAAGAAATTATATTATTATATTATATTATATTACTTTATTCCTCATCACTATGTACTTAAGCCGGACAGCAGCACTACAAAGCTACGCGTTGTGTTTGACGCATCAGCAAAATCGTCATCCGGGCGATCATTGAATGACCTATTGCACACTGGTCCTACAGTTCAGAGTGAACTATTTACAATACTGCTTCGTTTTCGATTACCCAAATATGTTTTCACGACTGACGTGGAGAAAATGTATAGGCAAATTATGATCGACGAGGCCGATCAAAGGTTTCAATTAATTTTTTGGAGAACGTCACAGAACGATCCATTAAAAATATACAAACTGAAAACTGTCACATATGGAACTTCAGCTGCTCCATATTTAGCGACCGAATGCTTGCAACAACTTGCAGAAAAGAATAGAGCTACTTACCCATTGGGAGCGCAAGTTTTGCATCAAGATTTTTATGTTGACGATGGCCTTAGTGGTGCAGACAACCTCAGTACAGCCATAGAAATGCAGCAACAGCTAACACTGCTCCTGGGTAGTGCAGGGCTTAAATTGCGCAAATGGTGTGCCAACCATCCTCAATTACTTCAAGGGATACCAGTAGAAGACCAAGAAGTCAACCTGGATTTTGAAGAAACATCAATAAAAACACTTGGACTCACATGGATGCCAAAATCAGACGTTTTTTGCATAAAAACAGGCAGCTTGGACAATTCGAGAGTCACAAAACGCACAGTAATATCAGACCTTGCAAAGATTTTCGATCCGTTAGGACTGGTATGCCCAGTTGTTGTGTCAGCAAAAATATTCATTCAACAACTATGGCAATTCTCACTAAACTGGGATGATGAACTGCCAGGAGATTTAAGTACGACATGGCTAAAATTCAGAGAAGGACTGAGAACTCTCAACAATAAGAAAATAGAGCGGCATGTTTTCAGCCAAGGAAAACCCGAATCTATTCAGCTTCATACTTTCGTCGACGCATCCGAAAAGGCATATGGTGCGGCAATTTACATAAGAACATTGTGCAAGAACAACACCGTCATCGTAAGACTTTTATGTTCAAAAAGTCGTGTTGCTCCATTGAAAAAACAAACTCTACCACGGCTAGAGTTGTGTGCAGCACTTCTTGGTGCACAATTCACAACAAGAGTACGCAAAGACTTGAAATTGGAAAAGAATTCATCATTTGTTTTGGACAGATTCCTCAATAGTATTATCCTGGATCAATTCCAAAACAAGTTTGTTTCACACATTCGTAGCAAATAGAGTGGCTAAGATTCAGGAAAGCACCACAACAGGACAATGGCGGCATGTAGGGACCAAAGAAAATCCAGCCGATATCGTATCACGGGGACTTACTCCTGAACATATACATGATAAACCTATGTCGTTTTATGGTCCAGTATTTTTAAGCGGAAACGAAGCACAATGGCCAAAACCACTTGATCACAATTTAGCAATTGAATGTGGCACGGAACGCAGGCAGCAGAAACCAATTGTCGCAGTTGCAGCCAGTATACCAAACAGTGCAGGCATCATTTACAATATCAGATCAGGAAATTCGTTCACAAAATTAAAGCGAATTGTTGGATATGTTCTCAGATTTATCTAACACGCAAGGGATCCAAACAATAAACAGTCATCTTTGGTTCTAAACGCAATCGAACTAGAATCTGCACTGAATATTATTATAAAATCTGTGCAACAAACCGAATTTAAGGAAGAAATGCACCAGATAACTAGCAATGGAACAGTGAACAAAAACAGCACTTTAATAAGTTTGAGCCCTTTTATAGATGACAATGGGTTATTACAAGTCGGAGGACGATTACACTCATCAAGTCTATCTTACAATGCTAAACATCCTATGCTGCTTCCTTACAATAACATAATTACAAAGTGTATCATGCAAAATTTACACGTAAGACACATGCATTGTGGACCACAGACGTTATTGGCCCAAGTAAGAATACAATTTTGGCCAATTAAAGGAAAAATAATGGCGCGTTCAATAGTTCAACATTGCGTCAGATGCACTAGAAGTAAACCTGTAACCTTTCAACAACTTATGGGAAATCTTCCAGCCACACGAGTTCAACCTGCTCGCCCATTTTTAAATGCAGGAGTAGACTTTTGTGGACCAATATGGGTACATTACAAAGTACGAGGAAAACGGCCTCAAAAAGCGTACATTGCAGTGTACTGCTGTTTTGCTACAAAGGCAGTTCATCTAGAAATTGTCAGCGATCTCACAACCAATGCATTTATTGGATCACTCAAAAGATTTATTGGCCGACGAGGGCATTGCCAGAATTTATACTGTGATGCCACAAACTTCGTTGGTGCCAGCAATAAACTAAGTGAATTAACACAAATAATTCACTCAAAATCAGCACAGGACAATATTATAAAGGAATGCAGCGAAAGAGGTATGACCTTCAACTTCATTCCACCTAGAGCACCACATTTTGGAGGACTTTGGGAGGCAGCAGTCAAATCAGCTAAACATCTTTTGATCCGCAGCGTATCAACCGCTTCTTTGACATATGAAGAATTGGAAACAGTAATAGTTGAAGTGGAAGCAATACTTAATTCAAGGCCAATAACACCAATGTCATCCAATCCAAATGATCTTGCAGCCCTTACTCCTGGTCATTTTCTTATTGGAGAACCACTTACAACTCTAATAAATCAAAAGCTCACGGAAATCAAGATGAACACGTTGACCAGATGGGAACTAGTACAACATATTAAGCAAGAGTTTTGGAGACGCTGGAATAGTGAGTATTTGAATGAACTCCAACACCGAAATAAATGGAAAGATATTTGCAAAAACATCAAGGAAGATACTATGGTCATCATCAAGGAGGACAACATACCCCCGCTTCAATGGCCCTTAGGACGAATCCTTAAGGTGTACAAAGGAGATGATGGAATAGTGCGTGTAGTGGATGTTAAAACATCAACAGGAACCATCAAGCGCCCTATAACTAGATTAGCTCCACTATTTCCAGCAAACGAAGAAAAAGTCTCGCAACAAGCACTCAGACGACCACATTCAGATCCAGATCCCTGTCAAGATGACATGACAAATACATCACCTAAAAAAAGAGTCCGAACAATCGCAAGCCCGATTTTACTAACGATTATCATGGCCCTGATGTTGTTACCTCTGGCGCTATGTAATCCAATAAATGTAACTAAGTTTGGCAGCATATTCTTTGAGTCAATTGGATCCACAAAAATTGCGACAGCTGAATGGAAAATGATAGTCTATTACGATCTTAAACCTTTTTGGACAGAAATGGATGATTTAAGCCCTGCACTACCCAGGAGCTTCATAATGGAACCATAGCCCTTCAGCAATTGTGTAAGGAATGGCAGCAACAATCAGCTTGCGATTCCCTTATCTTGAGCATGCAAGTAATGAACTGCTTCAGGATAAATTATTAATGTCAACAAAACGCCATAAACAAGCTGCAGTCAATTTTATAGGAAACATAGCACGCTCATTATTTGGAGTATTAGATTCAGATTACGCAGAGGAAATGTCAAATACCATTATTCAATTGAAGGATAACGACAACCACGCAATAAACCTCCTTCAAAACCAAACATCAATTATTGATTCTACACTCAATATCATCAAACGGGATGAAATTCAAACTCGAGTGACACAATTTTTGTTATCTTTAGCCGCAGAACTATCACTAATAACAGGAAACCTTCAACGTACACAGTCTGAAATTCTAAATGTACTCACAGACACACATCATGGAAAAATTAGCCCAATGTTGCTCTCACCTCAACAACTAAGAAGTGAAATTATTTACATCAGGACCCATCTTCCACCATCACGATCACTGCCGATTGCAGAAGAAAATCTTATTGAACTTTATAAGATTATGAACGTTAAGGCAGCAATAAGTAGTCATCATGTTTTATTCCTTATGGAATACCTTTAGTAGACCAACAACACTTCAACTTGTTTAAATTGATTCCCATTCCTACTATAATTAATGAAACCATGGTAGCTATACGTACAGAAATAGCATTTCTCGCTGTAAACATGAATCGTGATCAATATATTCCATTTACCAGCGAAGAACTACACGAGTGTTCTGTGACCAGAGAAGAAATATACATCTGCTCAACCAAACAAATTAAATTCAGCAAAGAATCATCACAGCATGCCTGCGAAATTCAACTATTCAACAACAAAACATCTCCAAATTGCCATGTTTCACGAATTGAAGGAAACCTTATCCTACAACAATTAAAGGACCCGAATAAATGGATCTACACATCGATCAAGGATAACGAAATGACAGCAGTTTGTGGTTCCGAACTCACTCAATTCACATTATATGGATCAGGACTACTCGCACTACATCCAACATGTACCATTAAAAATGAAGAAATCATGTTACACGGTCACTATGCAGTTTCCAACACAGTTACAATTTCATTCCCACGATTTGGCAACATTCTGTCCATCACATCTCCGAAGGAAAGAAAAACAATATTTAACACAACTGATACCAAGATAGAGACACAATTGGATCAACTCACTGCACTACAACACCAATTAAACGACGAACAATTTGTCTACCTTCCGACACAGTTGCGGTCAAACAGTATACACCACCATACTGTTAGTTATGTTGCTCTGTTAATTTCTTTGGCATTATTAATATTTTGCGCATCAAAAATCAAATGCCAACGACAAAATCCAATATCCCAGGCCAAATGCAGCAATATTGAGATTTCCAGCCACGATCATGAAGTCACAGTCAACGCAACCGATCAACCAATTGCTCCAGTACCATTACCTCGCCAGCAAAATAACAAATTCGCAATAATCGTTTAGAGGTTGGTCGAATATACGCCCAACGGGGGGGAGAATGTTGGGAATTAAACTCCAACTTTTAGTTAAGTTATCAATTTGGTTTCAAAATATTAAAATTAAAATTAATTTAAATTCACTAACATTTTTAGTTGAGTGTAACATAGTGAACAAATTGTTCAAACATTCTGCTGAGTTGCACTTACTACCTTAGTAGAGCAACGACTGACTTTAATAATTATTTAGTTCCTGATTGCTTGCTAAGCAATATTTCGTTTATTTGTTTTTATTGTACTTTTCACATTTTTGTTGTTATTTTTAATAATTATTGTTAAGCATTTTATTTGTATATAAACTTGAATATTTTCACCAATAAATCAGATGCAATTTGAAATTCAATAAACCGTTTTTGATTTGCTTCTCCATTACACGAGATCTTCAGGTTAAAGTGCTTGAAGGTTTCAATACACAATTCCTCTAAAGAACACTAGTTTAGGTTCATGTGCCTAAACTAGAATTACACAAAACATTTTTTGACATAACAGTGTTATTAAGCCTATATGGACTTACGGGATACAACTATATGGATTCGCTAGTTCATCAAATATTGAAATTCTTCAAAGGGCTCAATCAAAGATACTAAGGACAATAACAGGAGCACCGTGGTTCATTAGAAATGAGCGTATCCATAGCGATCTCCATATACCTATGGTAAACGCAGAATTTGAAAGACTGAAAAGAAAATACCTCCTAAAACTGCAAAATCATATCAATCCATTAGCTACTCCACTAGCTAACACTTCAACACATTCGCGTCTAAAAAGGGCTGACCGCCCAGCTACTACAAATGGTTCTGCATAATGAACTCCATATCCATACATATATCCAAATATTATATCCTTAATACAATTTTAGACCAGCAAAAAAATATTTATTTTTGAGTCCCGCAGAGCTTTAAATTACTTATTATAATAAATATATCACTTTATATATAATTTATAATTTGTAATAAGAATTAAGAGCTTACAACTTATTGTTAGTCTTTACAATGTAAAGAGATCCAATAAATAAAAGGAATACAAAAAAAAAAAAAAAAAAAAGATTAGGTGATCAACGCTCGTGAATCAGATAAGGTAAGTTATATACCTTTAGAGAGTAACACTCATCCAATTGGTACAGATAGTCAAGTACCGTATTGATCGTTGTGATGGATAATGATCCACAATGTAAAGTTTTGAGATCAGGAAGACGCATTTATAGTAATTTATTAAATGTTAAAGAAGAATCAAATGATAATCCAACATCACTAAAAGAAGTGATGATAAGAAGCGATCAAGATATGTGGGCCGATTCGATGAAAAAAGAATACGATTCACTGATGGCGAAGGATAATTGGAAATTAGTAGAAAAGCCAAAGAATGTTCCTGTAGATAAATGCAAATGGGTTTTCGCTATAAAACGGGATAAAAACGGTAAACTTGATCGTTACAAGTCAAGGTTAGTAGCGAAAGGATGCAGTCAAAAGTACGGTGTCAACTATACAGAAACGTTTTCACCGCTACTCAACTGTGCGGTTAATTTTAGCTCTAGCTGCAGAATTAAAGTTGTATGTACATTAGGGTGATTCAATTTTTTTTTTTTATTTCAAACAGGTTTAATAGTAGCAGCTACACGGTAGAAGAACTCTGGTGCAATTTGAGCTCATAATATTAATATTTACTGGTGGCTCATCGAGCTTTTTTGTTTTCCATACGATTTGTATGGGAAGAAATGGTTTACTAGATATTTGTCTGCATAGGAAAGAGCATAAAATTTTCTACAAACAACTTGTGAGGAGAGTTCATAATATTAATATTTACTGGTGGCTCATTGAGCTTTTTAATTTTCCACACGATTTATATGGGAAAGTATGCCTTTTTAGACAGTTTCGAGTAAATCTCGAAAAAAGGAAGTCTCACACGAACGAGACTTCGAGGCTCCGGTATATAGAAAGCAGCGTATGCATCGCGCGCATCGGACGCTCCGCATCAGATGCGACTAACGCGTGTGGTGTTACATAGAACGCGCGCTTTTGTTTTGTTTTCTTTTATCGGAAATTATTTTGCTTTATTTTTCAATCTTGAAAAATTTATAACAAAAAACAAATTGAATTGAAACTTCCATATATGGGAAGAAATACGTCAAATGTCCTAGCGCGGTGCGCGAGCGCTAAATTCTGTTGTTTTCAACTCATGCTGGTGGTACATAAATGTACCTAAAAAAATTTTCCGACACATCATTTCGATGTATTTTTTCCTCAGCTTTCCAATGGTTTTGTCAGATTTCCCGAAATTTTCCATTTTCCTCGTGAAAAATCACAAAACGTGTTATATCTCTAAAACGGTATTTTTAATATTTTTTTTAATGCTTTTAATCGAAAGCTGAGGTTTTTTTACGTAAAAAAAGTTATTTTCCAAAGAGTGCTTTTGCAGTTTGCTATGAGAAATACAGCGGGAAAGAGTATTTGCGCATGTATTTTGTTCCTGTAATTTTTTCTTCAACGCATCGACTCGTTTAACTTTTGTCGTTACTCAAGTCATTAGAACAAAATACATGCACAAATACTCTTTCGCGCTGTATTGTATTGTTTTGTTTTAAAGTTTATTGGCCTAGTTTACCAATATTAAATTTTGCAATTAGGCAAAAACATTTAAGTCTTAAAATTTAAACATGTCAACGAACTGACTTGTTTTTGCTTACGATGCAAAAAATGTGCAACGTAAATTATAAACCCATATATGTATACGTCTTAAGCGTATGCATACAAATATATGTTGTAATTAAAAACTCTATTAGAACAAAAGTTTTGTTCTGTTTATTATCTACTGGCTTTATTTAATTTTTATGCCATATGAAAAATGATCTCAACACTGGCAAATTGGTATGAATTGTAATGTGTGGCACCAATTTGCCTCAGTTCCTATTTGATATCTAAAATGGAAAGTGCTAACAAAGTATCAGCAGAAGAAACGGAATACATTCCTGTCCCCACCGAGGAACGGGCAGATTCTACACCTTCTTACATTCCCACTCTTATTACGGGTGGACCCACAAGCCTGACGCAATATCCCATTCGTTAGTCCCAGGCTCTGCTGGTCGATTCTGCGTGGCTGGTACCCGCATCTTCCGATACATACATACAATTGTTATCGTACAAATCAAGAAAACGACAATTCCCAGAAGAACTACTATTTCAGACCTTGAGGGATATTTATCTCCGTGATCGACTATTTCTGTAATTACCTTATGATCGTTTTTTATTTTATCCAATTTTATTTCTTCTAACTCTTCTCTTTTTTTTTTATTTCTTTGTTATCTTACAATTCAATTCTTAATTTCCAACAGTGTTCCGGTAGGTAACCGCTCATATACATATATTACGGCTCAACCGTCTCCTATTGTAGCCGTTTTTGTTTCTTGTTATTTGCACAAAATTATAAAATATGTTGTACTATTATTGTATTAATATTTTTCCCTTTACCTACTGTTTAGGTAGGTAAGTTATATGCGACCATGTGCGCTTATTTCGGCACACGTCGTTTCATATTTCTTGTTTACAAACAAGTATTTATGTACATATGTTTTTATTTAATTTTACTGTATTAAATAATATGAGCAAACTATTCTAATTTAAAAAGAAAAAGATTGTAATTTTATTTCGGTTCATTAAATAATTTTAATAAATTATTATGTAACTTCTTTTTCTTTCCTTTTATTACAACTTCTGTTGTAACAGGCCCCTTAACATTTGAAACTTCAGATGGGCCTATCCATATGGGAGAAAATTTATTTTTTCGAGTTGGACTTTTCATCAAAACTTTATCCCCTTGTTTAAATATAACGGGGTTTACTGAACCGTCATATTGTTTTTTAGACAATTCTTTTGCCTTTTCCTGGTTTTTTCTCACTAACTCGTGAGTTCTTTGTATTTGAAACTTTAATACTTTTGATTGGTCCTCCGCGTTATAGAGCGGTGAACACTTTCGTTTTAAATTCGTGGGCATTTCGAATTCAAAACCGTACAAAGTTCGGAAAGGAGTTTGCTTAGTAGAAGTATGTATCGTATTGTTATGGACATGCATGGCTGCCGTCAGCCATTGGTCCCAATTCGAACCATCTTCTTTAGCAAAACTTCTCAAGTATTCTGCTAGTGGTCTGTGGCTTCTTTCCAAAGAACCATTAGCCTGCGGATGATATGGCGTTATATGCAATTTCCTAATACCCAACATTTTGCAAGTATCTGAAAATAATTTTGCGATAAAATTTGTACCATTATCAGTAATCAATACTTTCGGGATATTGTATCTGGCAATGATTTCGTCATAAAATTTTTTCGATACTGTACTTGCTTCTGCGTCGGGCATTGCAGCACATGCCATATATTTTGAAAAATCATCCTGAAATGTTAGTATATACTTATTTCCTGATACAGTTTCAGGTAATGGACCGACAATGTCCATATATACTTTATCAAAAGGCCTGCTTGGTGTATCTGTTACCACCATCGGCATTTTTATAAGTCTTGAGCTCTTGTTGGTCTGACATTTGGTACATTTTTTAATATACTCTTTTATATCTCTTTGCATACCTGGCCATCTATACTGCTTTCTTATCCTTAGAAGTGTTTTGATAGCCCCTTGATGCCCACCAAGTGGTGTGCTATGAAAATCCCTTAATATTGTTTCTATTTCTTTAGGATCTTTCAGTATGACCACTGTTTTTCCGGTGTTGTTTTCAACCACCGTGTCTTTATCCACCTCGTTTGAAATGTTCACTATTTCCTTTTCAGAATTTTTAGATTTTGATCTGGTTTGTACCACTGTTATTTGTTTATTTGTCTGTGGTAATCTACTTAAAGCGTCTGCATTTAAGTTTCTTTTCCCAGGCTTGTAAATGATTTCAAAATCATATTCCGATAGTTTATGTCGGAAGCGCGCCAAGCGTGATGTTTGTAGATTTTAAAATGTCTGCCAAGCAAATATGCTCTAAAATTTTTTGTTGCCCACACTATAGCGAGAAATTCCTTTTCAATGGTCGAATACCTTTTCTCGGTATCGCTTAGTGCTCTACTGGCAAATGCTATTGGATTATCTTTACCGACTTCTCCTTGAGATAATATTGCCCCAATTGCATCATTACTGGCATCCGTAGTTAACAAAAACTGTTGACTAAATTCTGGATATGCCAATACAGGTGGTGTCATTATTGCCTTTTTTAATTCCTCGAATGAATTTTGGCATTCCGTTGACCATACGAACTTAGCGTTTTTTCTCAATAATTTATTTATTGGTAAAGCTAATCTTGCCGTATCTTTAATGAATATTGGATTATCTTTACCGACTTCTCCTTGAGATAATATTGCCCCAATTGCATCATTACTGGCATCCGTAGTTAACAAAAATTGTTGACTAAATTCTGGATATGCCAATACAGGTGGTGTCATTATTGCCTTTTTTAATTCCTCGAATGAGTTTTGGCATTCCGTTGACCATACGAACTTTGCGTTTTTTCTCAATAATTTATTTATTGGTAAAGCTAATCTTGCCGTATCTTTAATGAATTTCCGGTAATAATTTACCAGACCTAAAAATGCTTGTACTTCTTTTTTTGTTTTTAGGTACTGGTATGTTTTTTACACATTCTACCTTTTCTGGGTCTGGCAGGGCTCCTTGTTCTGAACATTGATGACCTAAATACACAACTTCACGACGCAAAAAATTGCATTTTTTCGTGTTTAATTTCAGATTATGTTGTCTTAATACCGTGAACACATTACGTAGCCTTTCTTCATGCTCTCGTAAGTTTTTCCCGTATATGACAATGTCATCTAAATAAACAAAACACTCTAGACCTTGTAGTCCTGTGAGTATGTGATTCATGATGCGTTGAAATGTTGCTGGGGCTCCTGTTAGACCAAACGGCATTCGGTTGAACTCAAAATGTCCCAACCCTGTACTAAATGCTGTTTTTTCTTTATCATCTTCATTCACCAATACTTGGTGATATCCACTTGCTAGATCTAGCGTGGAAAAATATCTGCTATGTCCCAATTGATCTAAAATTTCATCAATTCGTGGTATGGGAAAAACTTGCTTGATCGTAGCTTCATTTAATTTTCTGAAGTCTATAACTAATCTCCACTTTTTCTCGCCATCTTTACCACTTTTCTTTGGGACAAGCAATAGTGGTGAATTCCAAGGTGAGGTGCTTGGTGAAATAATCCCTTCATCTAACAGTTCTCCTACCTGTTTATTAATTTCCATTCTATGAGAATGGGGTAGTCTATACTGTTTTTGGTTTATTGGTGGTTGACCAACCAAAGTAGGGATATCTTGCTTCAATACTGGAGTATATGATAACAAAAATATGTCATGGAAGGATGCACATATATTTTCCATGGAAGCTTTCTCTTCATTGCTTATGATAGGATCTAAATTAATAGATCCAAATAGCTTATCTAATCTTCCCCTCACGTTTTGTTCCGATATTATATCTATTGCGGAACTTGTGTTTATTTTAAATTCATTGTAATTTGAAAATTCCGGTTTGAACTTTCTATCAATGATAAATTCGTCTTCTGACGAATTTAAAATTGCCACATAAACTATGCCATCTTTCACTTTGCTGAGTACTTCTCCTAAGTAAACTCCTTGTGAAAGTTCTTGTTTGTGTATAACAACTTCTTTTAATGTTGTTTTAACACATAAAGGTACTATTTTTACAGTTCGAGCTTCTACTGCTGTTTCTGTATTGTATAGTACTCTGTTAAAGTCATTCATCGGCTTAAGCGTGAATGCTATTACTTTCTGACGTTTTTCATTGAAAAACGTTAGTTTTTTATCTATAGAGTTTATGACAGTTCGGTTCCACAAATTGTCCCTACCTACTATTCCATCAGCTGGAACTCCTTGATCTAGTGACACTATGTGTAACTTTAAACTTAGATCTGGGTTCTGCTGGTGTTTAATAGTGGTTGTACCTAATGTGGTAACCTGTAATTTTTTCTTCAACGCATCGACTCGTTTAACTCTTGCCGTTACTCAAGTCACTAGAACAAAATACATGCACAAATGCTCTTTCGCGCTGTATTTCTCATAGCAAACTGCAAAAGCACTCTTTGGAAAATAGCTTTTTTAATGTAAAAAAACCTCAGCTTTCGATTAAAAGCATTAAAAAAAATATTAAAAATACCGTTTTTGAGATATAACACGTTTTGTAATTTTTCACCAGGAAAATGGAAAATTTCGGGAAATCTGACAAAACCATTGGAAAGCTGAGGAAAAAATACATCGAAATGATGTGTCGGAAAATTTTTTTAGGTACATTTATGTACCACCAGCATGAGTTGAAAACAACAGAATTTAGCGCTCGCGCACCGCGTTGGGACATTTGACGTATTTGTCCCCGTATATGAATAAAAATCTGTATGAATTTGTCAAATGATAAATAAATTTTGTTTAGTTGCTCTCGGTTGTCAAAAGCGTCTAACGCGTTTAAAAAGTTGAAAGTTGCTGAACTTTGAGCATTGAAAGCAGCGCGCGCTCCAGTCGCTTTTGTGTATATATCACTCTCCATATACAGGCATGTAGTCAATCCTTATGTCAAAGCGTCTGATGCTTGCGATGCATGCGCTGCTTTCTATGTACCTGAGCCTTAACTCCATCGGAAAGAACATACAACAAACAAACAAACAACAAAAAAACAAAAAAAATTTTTTTTTCTCATTCTTCGAAATATCCTAAAATTTTGAAAGCTAATAAATTAACAAAATATTACCTCCACGAAAAAATATTTTGTCAATTTTTTATAGAAAATTTTATGCTCTTATTTCTGTAAGATTTTTTTTTTCACGAAATATTGAGACAATTATCTAGTAAGCCATTTCTTCCCATACAAATCGTGGCTCGATGAGCCACCAGTAAATATTAATATTATGAGCTCAAATTCTATCAGAATTCTTCTTTCGTGTACCTGCTACTATTAAACCTGTTTGAAATAAAAAAAAAAAAAATTGAATCACCCTAATGTACATCAGCTGGATGTTACCACAGCGTATTTAAATGGCGATATTGATGTAGATATATATGTATATGGAACAACCAGAAGGATTCATAGATCAACAATATCCGGAAAAGGTATGCAAACTACAAAAAGCTTTATATGGCTTAAAGCAATTTGGTCGAAAATGGAATGGAAAGCTAAATGAAATCCTCAAGCAAATTGGATTCATTCATCCAAAGTAAAGTCGACCATTGTGCCTACACAATGCATTCTGGGGATGAATGAACTTCTTGAGGAAAATAGAATGTTATCAACAAAACTTTGTAGTACTCCTCTTGAGCCTGGAACAAATTTCAAGAAATGTGTCGATTGTTGTGAAAAGGTGGATGCAACAAAATATCAATCCCTGATCTTTGATGTACCTTGGAATATGTACACGACCAGATATTATACACTCGGTGAATAAGCTTTCACAGTTCAATAAAGATCCACACCAAGAGCACATGGCTGGAGCAAAACACGTCTTAAGGTATTTGAATAACACTATCAATTTTGCTCTTTCTTATAGACCAACTGGGAAACCATTGATCAGTTATGTTGACTCTGATTGGGTTGGACGCAGTGATGATCGAAGGTCATACACCGGTTTTGTTTTCTTATTAGGCGGGGGTGCTATTACATATGAAACCAAGAAACAATCGACAGTTGCGTTGGGTACGGCAGAAGCAGAATACATGGCGATATCTTCTGCGGCGAAAGAAGTTTTTTATCAAAGAAATTTGATTGAAGACCTTGGGTTTCTAAAGTTTTTGAAGCATGCAACAACACTATATGGAGACAATAGGTGCGTTTTATTGGCCAAGTCGCTATCTATGTACGAATAAAACGACAAGTTGCTAAGTTGCCTTAGAGCTGACTGGGTAGCACTGGCTACGTCAGATATGTCATTTATTTGTGTTTTTGCTGTTTTGAAAAATTAATTGGCTGGCATTGTATCCTGGGGAAATAGTTGTGCCTTGCCAGGTGATCCTGGTGTTTACACAAATGTGTTTTTACTGCATTGAAAAATTAATTGAATTGAATTTATAAAAAGAAAATTAATGTTTTCCGTTAAATTCAAATTTTTTTCCGTAAAATTCAATATTTTTTTTTAATTTCAAACTTCATAATTGACAAAATACAAAATCACAATAGACAAAACACAAATTCACTGGGTAGCACTGGCATTTAAGAAACTTGCTTGTATACTTAGCAACTATAATTTTCGTCGCTAAGTCTACGATTTTGTTTTTGTTTTCCTATACAATTATCGTTGCTAGCTAAAGATATCTAGCAGATGATGGCGAATAAAACGCAGCTAATATTAGTTCACAACAACTCGTTGGAAATTCAGTATATCATTCCAGAAGTAAACATATTGTAGCGAAATTTGGTTTATGCCAGAAAATTCTCGTTATAATTATTAAACGATATTAGCTAGCATCACTGACCGTAGAAAAATACTTGCATCACTGACCGTAGAAAAATACGTGCATCACTGACCGTAAGAAAATAATTGCATCATTGACCGTAAGAAAATACTTGCATCATTGACCGTAGAAAAATACGTGCATCACTGACCGTAGAAAAATAACACCATCTAGCGACAGGTAGCATGTTTTCAGTACTATAAATGATAAAGTGGTACGACATTATCAACGTCGATAATCGCCATCTAGAAGACACTGGAAACGACATTCTGGATAATGGCGGATGGTACGACATTATCGCCATCTAGAAGGCACTGGAAACGATATCCTAAAACAACGGCAGATGGTTCGAGAAAATGATGACTTTAGTATAAAAGGCTGTCATATGAGCAGCAGAGACACAGTTGATATTGAATAGTGGAATACAGTGGATCTTAAGTGAGAACATTTGAATTTAAGTACTAAAGTGATATAGTGGATTTTAAGTAATAAAGTATAACGTTTGTGTATACAATTTGAATATAAAGATTAAATAAACAATTGTACTGTGTAAAAACTAACGTTTGTGATTTAAATAAACCATTTTATAATTAAATAAAGATTGCGTTTTTCTTGATTATTACACAATCCAGTGATCGAACTCAGAAAAGTGTAAGAGATTGAAATTACTGTCAAAGGGACAGGGAATTTCGTAACAATTGGTGTCAGAAGTGGGATTGTGTAAAAAGAATTAACCATCAAATAAAAATATATAAAAAAAAATGGTTAAGTTTGACGAACTAAAAGTGGATCAACTAAAGAAGGAGTTGCAGCAGCTAAATCTGCACTCATCTGGCGGAAAGTTGGAGTTACAGAAACGCTTACGGCAGGCTTGGAAGAGCATGAATTTTATAGTGATGTCTCAGAATCAACAGCGAAAATGGAGGAAGCTTCTGGAACGGCTGCAAGTGGTGAAGTTGTAGATATGTCAAAGTTCGAGAAAATGTTAATGGCGATGACGCAGAAATTAACTTTGCAGATGAATAACAATAGCCAGGAGGTTCGGAAAGAAATTAGTCAGAACGCGCTGCAAATCCAGGAGGTTCGGGAAGAAATTAGTCAGAACGCTCTACAGATTGATCAGAAGTTGAGTCAGAACGCGACGCAGATCCACGAGGCTGTTCGAACAGAGGTTGCCAAAATGTTAAATGGCCTCGATGCAAAAGTGATTGAGTTACGAGATGACGTTGAATCGTTCAAGGAAAAAGTTCAAAATAATCTTGAAAAGGTTCAAAACAATTTTGAAGACGTTAATAAAAGGATTCAACAGTTAGAAATAAACGAACCAACCACTCAAGTGATAAGAGAAATCAGCGCAGAGAGGCTTAAGGCACCCACGTACGATGGAACAACGCCATTTAGTGTTTTCAAGCTCCAGTTCGAAACAACATCTGCTCATAATCGCTGGGATAACGATAGCGCAGCAGCAGCGCTAATTGTGGCATTAAAAGGCGCAGCTGCAGAAGTATTGCAAACGGTTCCAGTGGCGGAGCAAAAGAATTACAAGGCGGTGATGGATGCTTTACAGCGAAAATATGGCAGTGACCACATGAAGCAGATTCACAGACTGGAGTTGAAAAGTCGTGTCCAGAAATCTGGTGAGTCTTTGCAGGAGTATGCTGCAGATATTGAACGATTGGCACACCTTTCATATCCTGACGAGTTAAGTGTCGTGGCTGAAAAATTCAAAATAGAGGCGTTTATTGACGGCATACGTGACTCAGAGACAAAACGCGAGACAATGAAGAACCCGAAGATTACATTTAATGAAACAGTCACGGTTGCTCTCATTCAAGACACGATTGCATTGACATGCCGCCCATCATTGAAAACTCGTCGGATGGAGGTGGAGGCTGAGAACAAAAATTCGTCGTTCGCCAGCAGTAGCTTCAACGGAAATTGCTATAACTGTGGCAAGCAGGGACACATGGCACGTGACTGCAAATCACGTCGTAAACGTTCCGCATCACGTTCACCAAGAAGAAAAATTGGAAATAAGGTGAACGATGGCGAAAATGGTAGTGAAGAGCAGTCGTTAAACTAAAGAGAGTCAGTACAGCGGGGCGTGAGCTGACTCTCACTTATGATTGCCCCACAGTCTTAGTTTCGAAGCTCTGTCGAAATTCCAACTGCCTTACCATCGGTGGAAAAATCAACGAAAGACCATGTGAGCTGACTTTGGATACAGGCGCATCGCACTCAATTGTGAGGACAGATTTATTTAATAGACGACGAGTAATGCCATTAAATGGAATCCAATTGAGAACAGCGACAGGAGAAATTGCGCAAATAGAAGGAAAAGTTACAGCGAGTATTCTTATCGGCAACAAAACTGTGGAACATGATTTTATTGTTGCAAACATCACCGATGAGGTTATCATTAGCGTGGACTTCATGATTCGACACGGGTTCAATTTGGATCTAAAGAAAAAGACGTTAAGGTATGCCAATGTAGAGTTGCCTTTGGACATTGGCTGTGGACAAAAGTTAACAACTGCAGGAGTCTACATAAGTGAGCTCTGTCGAATTGAACCCAACACTGAAGAAACAACAAGTGAAGACTGTGGGATAGGCCATCTGTGGGTAGTAGAAGCAGATGAGGATAAAATAAAAGCTGTGAAAAATTGGCCACGACCATCTAATCTTCATGAGTTGCGAAGTTTTCTGGGCCTATGCACTTACTACAGACGTTTTGTTCCTGGTTTCGCAAATGTCGCAGGCAGTCTACATGAGCGGACACAGAAAAATCGGAAATTCGAATGGAGTGGTGCACTGGAAACTGCATTCCAAAAGCTGAAAGAATTATTGTCTACAGCGCCAATACTCGCGTACCCAATACCTGGCGAAAAATTTATGTTGGACACCGATGCGAGTGGCCATGGTATTGGAGGAGTTTTGTCCCAAGTCATCAATGGACAACAAAGAGTCGTCGCATATTTCAGCAAAATTCTGTCGAAACCTGAGAGGAATTATTGTGTAACTCGGAGGGAGTTATTGGCAGTAATGGAATGCGTGAAGCACTTCCATAAGTACTTATATGGACAGCATTTTCTCCTGAGGACAGACCATGCGGCATTAAGGTGGCTACTTCAATTCAAGGATCCTGAAGGTCAAATCGCACGGTGGATAGAACGCTTGCAGAGCTATGATTTCACCATAGAACATCGCAAAGGAAGCCAGCATGGAAATGCGGATGCACTTTCCCGTCGTCCATGTAAAATTTAATGCGGTCATTGTTCACGAACGGAAAGTAAAGCTGGAAAAATTGATGTGCGCCTTTTGAACGTTTTGCCTGAAGAAAAGTGGACAAGAGAGGAGGTACAACGGGACCAGCGCAGTGATACAGATTTGGCAACTATAATTAAGTATAAAGAGCTGGGTAGGAAACCGGCGTGGCAAGAAATATCAAGTGAAAGCCAAATCTGTAAAGCATACTGGGCGCAATGGCAAAGTTTGGAGTTGCATGATGGTTGCCTCTACCGAATCTGGGAAAGCGAGGATGGTAAAATTCGTTCAAAACTGCTGGTTATTCCAAAGGAAAAATTTAAGGAAATAATCAAGGATTATCACAATGGATCGAGTGGTGGACATCTGGGCGTAACAAAAACCACAGAGAAAATAAAGAAACGGTTTTATTGGGTAGGATGCCAAGAAACAGTTGCTGACTGGATCCGCCGTTGTGACCAATGTGCAATTGCTAAAGGACCAAGGCACCGCACTCGGGGAAAAATGCATCAGCATAACGTTGGAGCTCCCTTTGAGAGGATAGCCATGGATATAGCGGGACCTTTTCTAATTAGCAATGCAGGAAATAAATACATCCTTGTGGTAATTGATTACTTCAGTAAGTGGCCAGAAGTATATCCCATTCCCAATCAAGAAGCAAAAACAGTGGCCGACATTTTCATCAAAAATTGGATTTGCCGATATGGAGCTCCACTTGAGTTGCATTCCGACCAAGGACGAAATTTTGAGTCGGCACTTTTTAAGGAGGTTTGTAACATGCTTGGAATACAGAAGACACGTACCACAGCATTGCATCCTCAGTCCGATGGCATGGTCGAAAGGTTCAACCGTACTCTAGAGGAGGAAAAAGGTTGTAGACAAAGGACAAAAAGATTGGGATGAGCATCTACCAATATTTCTGATGGCTTATCGTTCGTCAGTACACGATACCACTACAGTCACGCCAGCAAAAGCAATTTTTGGTACGGACTTAAGGCTTCCAGCAGATTTGAAGTACGGAGTAAGCGCTGTCCCAGAAACGACCAATGCTGACGATTACATATCGCAGAAAAGAGAAGAACTAGCAGATATACACGAGCTCATCAGGAGACGTACTCAATTGGCTAGCGACAAGATGAAAGCTCGGTATGATCTGCGAGCAAATACTGAAGGGTTCAAAGAAGGTCAATTAGTGCTGCTACACAACCCACAACGAAAACGAGGCTTGTCTCCTAAATTACAGACTCATTGGGAGGGACCTTATCGGATCGTCACAAGGATTAATGATGTTGTGTATCGAATCCAAAAATACCCCGGCAACAAAGGTAAATTAAAGGTAGTCCACATCGAAAGGCTGGCACCTTATACTAGAGATGGAGAGACTCTTGTACGGGACGAACAAGTTTAAGCGGAGGGCAGTGTAGCGAAATTTGGTTTATGCCAGAAAATTCTCGTAATAATTATTAAACGATATAAGCTAGCATCACTGACCGTAGAAAAATACTTGCATCACTGACCGTAGAAAAATACGTGCATCACTGACCGTAAGAAAATACTTGCATCATTGACCGTAAGAAAATACTTGCATCATTGACCGTAGAAAAATACGTGCATCACTGACCGTAGAAAAATAACACCATCTAGCGACAGGTAGCATGTTTTCAGTACTATAACTGATAAAGTGGTACGACATTATCAACGTCGATAATCGCCATCTAGAAGACACTGGAAACGACATTCTGGATAATGGCGGATGGTACGACATTATCGCCATCTAGAAGACACTGGAAACGATATTCTAAGACAACGGCAGATGGTTCGAGAAAATGATGACTTTAGTATAAAAGGCTGTCATATGAGCAGCAGAGACTCAGTTGATATTGAATAGTGGAATACAGTGGATCTTAAGTGAGAACATTTGAATTTAAGTACTAAAGTGATATAGTGGATTTTAAGTAATAAAGTATAACGTTTGTGTATACAATTTGAATATAAAGATTAAATAAACAATTGTACTGTGTAAAAACTAACGTTTGTGATTTAAATAAACCATTTTATAATTAAATAAAGATTGCGTTTTTCTTGATTATTACACAATCCAGTGATCGAACTCAGAAAAGTGGAAGAGATTGAAATTACTGTCAAAGGGACAGGAAATTTCGTAACAATATTGATATAAGAGTTGAGGAGCGTCAGAACAAAAACCTATGTATGACATTTTCACTTTTTTTGTTAATGACATCAATTGATTGTTTTCCTACATATCTTTCTCTATCGTCAATGTATCCTGGTCGAAAATTGATAAATCCACTCCAAATCCTTCCGCAAAATACCCGGATCTGAACATAAACCGATAAATCCTTAGCATCTTTCATTGTTGACTCTTTTGATTCTGTCAAAAACTGTCATATCCATAGATGTGTAGTGCGGCACATGATTTAACTATTAAGGTTTAACATGGAGGAATGCAAGCCAATATCTACAGACCAAATCCATCTCAAACCATGCAGTCGGAGTGACTTCAAATTGCGGAATTGGTTGCCGATTAAATATGTTGTTTTTCAAAGTAATTATGGAAATATACCCTTCCCCGATTTGATTTAAAGTTTTAGTGTCAGAGCTTGAAAAATCGTTGAAAATTGTTTCAAAATAGTCGCATTTTCATCCAAATCAAAATAATTAACTTTTGTCTTTTTATTCTAATAGAACTTCTGATTCTCTGTCAAAATCTTTAAGAAATTTTGAAAATTGTTGAAAATTGGCAGAGTTATAACACTTTTTATGAAAAAAAAAAACAAGGCAGATTTTCTCAAAAACCCCACTTTTTTTTCGCCTAAAATTTTATTATGGATTTATATGAATATGATTAATGGCTGTTAACCCACATTTGAGGTCAGGAGATTTTTTTCCCCATAATGAAAATGTCAATTTTTTTTTTCATCATTGCCAAGCCACTCTACGGTACTATTTGCAAATAACAACAGCAACATTTCAAATTATTTTCTGCATATCCTGCTTGCATTCTGCATACTTTTTTTTACCGTTATTTTCGTAATAACATTTTATTATGGGAAATATATAAAAACATTGTAAGCAAATATAACTTTTTCGCTGACAAAGTCAAGCAAACAAAACATTCAAAACCCACAGAAGTACAGTCATGGTTTGAGATGGATTTGGTCTACACCATTAGATATAAATTAAAAACTTTCTAAAGAGCTTTGCCCAAGAGACAAAGAAGATGAAGAGCGTATGCGAAGTGTGCCATATCAAGAGCAATTGGTTTTATAATGTATGCAGCGCAAGTGGCAAGACCAGATTCAGCATTTCCGGTTGGTGCATTATCCAAATATAACAACCATCCAAAGGGACAAGTTATTACACATTGGAGTTCACAAGAGACACTAGAGGTAAAATAGAAGGATTCAGTGATACAGACTGGGCTAGAGATACAGATGACCGAAAATCAACAACTGGGTATGTGTTCAAGTATCAAGGAGGAAGTATTTCATGGAACTCCAAGAAGCAACTAACGGTTGCACTTTCAATTGCCGAAACCAAGCACATGGCTTTGGTTGCATCTTTTCAAGAAGCACTATGGTTTACAGCGCTATTGAATGATTGGAAACTACCTAATCTACCGATATATCCTACAGTGTTTTATCAATATCGTTATGTCCATTTTGTTTTTTTTTATATCTCAAAAAGTACCTTGCACACAAATGCAGAATTTAGGTTTCCAAACCGTGATTTCAACATCAATAAAATGATAGACTTTGTTCAATTCCAAATTAGAATACCATGAACTTAGACCTATTTTTTCAATTTCTCATAAAAAACACGAATGTGATTTATCGGTTTTTGTTCCGACGCTCCTCAGTTCCCCATGTTCGAGAGATTTATCAAAATTGAATTCTTGATCTGTAGTATGTACCATCTGCGGAAAATGTTGCGGATATTTTAACGAAAGTTCTTCAAAAGCAAAAACATAATTATCTTTATCCGAAATTGGGTATCGTAAAACGGTGTTTGCATTGAGGGCAGCTGTTGAGTTTATAGTTTTAATTGTATTGCATATTTAAAACTTATAATGTAAACACCTTATAGATATATTTTAGTTTGATCGGATATTCTTTAAAGTTTGTGTTTTATTGAAAAAAAAAAATATTCATTCACTTCAAATAAATAAACGACAACGGAATTATAACAAAATTGTAAATTATTCCAACAATTCCTTTGAGTACCAGCGCACAGTAGGGTGTTTAACACTACAGTGGGTGATCATATTAATAGAGCCACTTCGTAAAAAACACATTTTTTCAACTTACACCATGATAAAAGCATGAAAGTAAAAAATGTTCAAATATCTTTATTTATTTTATTTCTAAGGGGTCTTATTGATAAAATAAAAATACAAATTAGGTGTTCCTGTTAGTATTTATAGAACTAAAAATAATTGTAGAGAAATATGTCAAAAATTTTGTTGAATTGGATTTTGCAGCATACACTGAGTGTAAATATATACAGTATACAGTGGGTGATCATATTAATAGAGCCACTACGTGAAAAACACGTTTTTTCAACTTACAAGCATGAAAGTAAAAAGAAAATGGCCAAATATCTCTACTTACTTCTTTCTAAGGGGTCTTACTGATAAAATAAAAATACAAATTAGGTGTTCCTGTTTGTATTTATAGAACTAAGAATAATTGTAGAGAAATATGTCAAAAATTTTGTTGAATTGCCTTTTGTAGCAATCATCTCTTTAGCTCTTCTAGGCATAGTCTAAATGCATTCCAACCAATTTTTTTTTATTTCTTCACTTCTGTGCCACAGTTCTATTAAACACTTTATGAATTGCCGCTTTTTAGTCATGAGATTCCTGGAAATTCCTCTCTTTAGCAGCTCCCAAAAGGTTTTCTATAAAATTCAGGTCTGTATTGTTCCCATGCCATTTCTAAACCCTTACTTGTTTATATTCCAGGCTTCCTCAACTTGAGGATCTTGATCTTGATAATTGTTCTTGTCTCGTTTGGTCCTGTACAATTTACAAACGGTCAATACCTTGTCTGCTGATAACAGACCACACAATAAAGCTAAAAGGATGTTGCACTCATAAACTATGCAGTCATTGCGGTCCTCCTCCCTAATTAATCTCCTTAAAAATTCTGATTTGTCAGACAGAAGATGAATCGAAGACTCGTCAGAGAAAAAATCTGAAAAATTCGGCAGTCTTTAAAACCTTAAAAATATGATAAAAAAGGCATCCAATTTATAATTTGGTTCAAAACCATAGATCTACCTTTTTCAAATTTTAAAAAGTCCAGTTCCTGTGACCTTTTGTCTATTGCAAACCCTTTTCTCCATTTCGTATACTAAGTGATAGTTATAGAACAAAAAATATCTTTAAAATGAGGTACACACATATATCCTGGAGACGGTCTGCCGATTCTTCGGATTGGTGGATCAGGGTGCGAGAAAACAAGGCAAAGTCTCTGATTGCTTCCCACTGGGGGTTGCCAGAACAAACCTTGTCCCTGTTCAAACCAAGTCGAACGGATAGCTACCTGAACATCAATATATCCTTGCAGTTGAAGACAGAGTGTTCATATCATTAATCTGTACGCCTTGGTATATGGTTGATTTAGACTTTTTAAGCCTTATTTCAAGCAGTATCTGGTCGAGAATTTTAAAAATTCTGATTTATGTTTGGGATACACATAGCTATAACTTTTATATCAAAAGTGGATAAATTCATTAAAATTTCTTATGTTTAATTAAAAATTCTTACTTAAGATGTAATTTTTTTAAGTTTCAACAGGGGCATACCTTTGATTCATAATTTTTTTCTCTTATTTCAGACACTTCCGTTCGTATCACTTCGCCAATATATTCAATAACCATTGTATGTTTTTCTACGTCACGTGCAGCATATAGACCTAGTCCTTGAATCTTGGACCTAAAAAAGAAGACAACATTTTATTAATAGACACATCGAATACAAAAAAATTTTGTAAAATTGCACTATAGGTTAGGGTGGGTCGATTCCGGACTTTTTTCGATTCGAGATTTCTAATAGTGCGGAAAAGTTGCCTTAGAACTTCCTGATTCCAATGCAATTTTCCGTTTTGAGATCGGACTGCATCTTCAACCCCAACTCCGGCCTTGAAATTTTCGAAATTTGCCTAAAATCGTGAAATTTTCTGCCTAGCGCCTGAAATACGCCTCTCATGGCAAAATGTATGAAACAAAAGTTATTTGTCGCGTCATTAGCTACCGAAATGGTATACGTGATCAGGGCCGTAGGACGAACCGTTCCCGAGATACGAGCAAAAAGGCGGCGAGCCGCAGCGCAAGGTGAAAATTGTTGCAGCTCTCAGCTAACCTGTGTTGATTACCCAGAACCCATTACGTGGAGGTGGCTGCACTAGGGTTCCTCCCACGCCCAACCCAACCAACCAACCATATGTCAGGCTTGTTTTAGTCTGAATCTGTATCAAATTGATTGATAAAATCAGATTTTGTACTAAATTTTGGCAGTTGTTGCCTAGATTTCAGTGTAGAGCGTATAAAACGATCACGAGACTGAGGGCCAATAATTGTAGAAGATGCCTCTGTCACCAGTTTGACGGTTCTCTCGGCTGCCACGGTGTGAGAGGGGAATTCACTAAATTTCCTTATCTCTGCAGTGTCTCCCGACAACCCTTTTATGAGCTCTTCGTTAGAAACTGAACGAAGAACTGGTGGAACCGTCAAGGTAATAGCCTTCCAGTTAATCATATCGTAATAATTATTAGCTTAAAATTCAGCTTTGGCACTTTATTATATCTAACCCATCTATTTACAGTGTCAGTCTCTGCTTCTCTGGCTGCCAGAAGACGGTCAAGGGCCAACTTTCCGACTTCTACCCGTTCGTCAGCCATCATACTAAGAAGAAAGTTTTCTCGAAGAGCAATGAAAGCATTCTGTTGAATGGATGAATCGACAACCTTGCGCTGTTTAGCAGGAAAGTATCTCGACCTTTGGAGAAGTAAAGAGATGGCGCGAGCCATCTTTGATTGAACTGTGGAATCTTATTGAGAACCACAAAGGTGGGTAAACTGTAAGTATGTACTTGACCAAAATCTTTATTTCCTTTGATGGTTTGTCTGTAGAAATGTATAATCTCAGAATTCTGTTTGCACAGGTGAGCCAGCGAGATTTGCACATGCTACCTGGATGCAACGACGATAAGTCTGAAGAGCATTGACCGGAAATAACTCCGATCCGATATTTTGTAGAGGTAAGCTTGGCCTTTGCTAAGTTGGGGCGGATTAATAACCTCAGAAGGTATTTGGCATGATGGAATACTTTCAAATTTGACGAGAGGCAACTTCTCACAATCAGGGAGCAGTTTACCTATGTCGCCAGAGAGTGTATTTGGACTCTTTGAGACACAATCTATGTGTTCGAAAAGAACACGAAATGGAAGTTCGTTGAAATGTAGAAGACAAACAACCCACTGTAATGGCCTACCTATTTTTTCTTCTAGTGTCCGAATGATTCCACCTTTCCAAACTGTGTTCGTGTTGGTGCCATCAGCACCGACAACTTCTAGATGTTCCACATCTACTGAATTGTCTTGTAAATGTTGCCATATAGCTTGCATCTCATCCTCAGCTGACCCGGAAGGAGAGGTGACGTGGCCAAGGTTGTGAGAACCAGGTTCCATACAAGAGAAATATATTCCACTTTGACAGTGTCGCGGTAGTACTTTTCACCTTCGCGGACTTTTGTGAGTGTATTGTCTTTGCGGCCGTCAAAATAAAGCCCGTATACAGAGTCAATACTTTCGGTGTTTTCGAGCTTAGTTCCAACACTTCTTTTTGCTCGACTAATCTTGCATTTGTCAGTGACAAGGCTGGCCTGATCCTCTGTTATCAAACCTGCTTTTTTGGCATCTAGTAAGGCAGATGAAACAATCAAAGCCGCTGCTCTGTCACTCAATAATCCGAATCTTTGTGGAGCTAAAGCAGTGTGTTCTAATAATAGTGTGTTTTGTTTGATTTTAGAGGATGGAAGAGAAAATTCAGCATCAGCATCGTTTTTGGAAGAAGCTATGTGCGACGCACCGACATTGTTGTCCTCTGTGTGTGTGTCTGGTTGATCTGAATGGTCACGTGTTGTAGCTGATACTTTTCTGGTAAGTGCTGATGTTGAATGACGTTTTGAAAGCTTTTCTTTACGTTGTTGTGGGTTCTTACCGCACAATATAATATGTTATTAACATAAATAGCATATTATATATACTTTTAGGATGATGATTAACATCATTCTATAACATTAAAACTGCATTATTGAATAATGCAATCTATCCAGTAATAGTAAATTACTGTTGCAAAAGTGCAGCATACTTGCGGGCTGTTGTCGTTTTGTTGGTCATTTATGTTACCATGGGCAAATTCTGTTTCTTAGCAATTAACAAGAATGAGAACACCATGAACTTAAATGCAACAACAAAACCCAAAGCAAAAGCCAACTTGTGCAACCCGGAAAACACTTCGCCCCACTAAATTTGGTCAACAAAGTTGAATTAAGTAGAATAAGTTTTGTTATTGTAATTATGTGTAATTATTTTAGCATGTAATTTGTTATTGTAATTATCTGTATCATAGGTGTTAAGCAAAATGAAATGAAACATTAAAAACAGAGTTAGTTCTGAACTTAAGACTAAATGAAGATTGGCGTTTCTTATTTAAAAAGAGTAGCTACGAATCCAGAAGGTAAGTATCCTCATATTATTAACCCCAAATTTACTTTGTTTTTCAGATACAGCTTTCACCCAGCACTAAGTGTTTTCCCAGGACGGGAAAATTACTAGTCAACATTGGCGCAGCCGGTAGGATTCTCACTTCTACCAGCAGTAGTCAACATTGGCGCAGCCGGATTAACGAACCATAGGAGCAGTACAGCAACAGCTGCCGGATTAACGAACCATAGGAGCAGTACAGCAACAGCAGCCGGATTAACGAACCATAGGAGCAGTACAGCAACAGCAGCCGGATTAACGAACCATAGAAGCAGTACAGCAACAGCAACCAGTATAGGGACCAAAACAGCAGTAGCAGTACAACATTGGAATTGGAAAATAAATTGGTGAGTATCCTTGTAGAAACATATTACTAATCATAAATTTCTTTTAAAAAAAAAACATGTCAGCTTAGGCCTATCACAATTTCAGTACAGCCTATTTGTAGGCAATATCCAAACGAACTTGGGAGCATGAACTATGAGCGATCCTCATAGTCCATGTTCTGCATCATTGATTAGGGAAGTAGGTTTCATTAAAATAATTTTGTGAACTTATTGGAAGTTCACAAAATAATATTTTTTTTTTTAATTTTTCTTCAAATTGAATTGATAGGATTGTTGAAATAATAATTTTTTTTTATTTAATTAAAAATTTATTTTAATTAAAAATTAATTTTTCTTCAAATTGAATTGATAGGATTGTTGAAATAATTTTGTAAACTTATAGGAAGTTTACAAAATAGTAATTTTTTTGGGAAAATTACTAGTACAAAAATACTAGTCAGCCGGTAGGATTCTCACTTCTACCAGCAATACTAGAACTTATTGGAAGTTCACAAAATAATATTTCAATTGTTGAAATTTTATGGGAAAATTACGAGTACAACATTGTTGTTTGTTTTATTTTTCTCCATGGAATCTTTAGGGAGAAATTTGATATTATTTTCGCGATAAAAGTTTGGTTCTGTCTTGTTGAATGTATATCGGGTTCCAAAAGATTTTGTATCTTAAGGATCAGTTATTCAACATAGACTCGCGTTTTTATAAATAATTTTCCAATATAATAATTTTTTTTTAGTATTACTTTTCTCAATTGTTGAAATTTTATAAGAAAATTTAAATTTTGTTGAAAGAAGGTCCGATTGTTTATTGAAAGTTAATACAAATTCATGACAATTGTACTGGGAAAGTAAACAAACTTTTTATTTTTTTTTAACTTGTACAAAAACAAGTTTATAGACAATTTAGAAAGTTTGTTTTGTTTGTTTTTGTAAAAACGTTATTTTCGCGGGAAAACGTTTGTTATTTGTTTGTTTTAGTGAAAGTCTTGTAGAACTTATTTTTGGTTCCGATGAATATTTCAAATTCTGAGGATCCGTTTATTCTACATAGACTCGCGTATTCGTAAATAATTTTAATTTCCTTTTACATCGTATGTAACCTTGCAGAATTTTATTGTTGGTTCTGAGGAATACTTTCAAATATTTCAAAGATTCGTGTTCTGCAGAGGTCCGTGTGTCATTAAATATAAATTATTCCAAAGAAGGAATAAATAAAGTTTAACAATTTGCATTTCATATCACTAATTAATGAGTGGTATATACGCAAAATTGTAAACAAAAAATTGGGATAGGTCGCGTAAATTCACAAAACTTCTATATACATATTTGTGGGCAAAAATTTATTAAGACAGTAGGTCGTTCATTCACTTATGGAAATTTGAAACCTTGAACATATATACAGCAAGAAGAAACAAATAAAAAGCACGTAGCAATAAACGCTTGCTTTTTGTTGGAGTTAACAACCGTTTAAAATTGCTGACTTAGCTTTTTATGTATTTTATGTGAGGTAATGAGCGATTTAGATTTTAACAAATACGCCCACGAAAAATTGTTAGGAGAGTTGTGTAGATTTACAGATAAATTGTGGAAATATTTAGAAATTACAATTGACAATAAAGAACAACTTATTCTAATACAAGGAAAAGTTGAAAATTTCCATGATTTATCAGCGGTCGAAAAAGCGGACATAATTCTAGAGGAAATTTTAAGCATTATAGAACAAAAGAATCGCAGTGACGAAGGAATAACAGAGACCTGGAAGAAGGAATTCCACGCCCTAAAAAGGAGATACGACCAACATATTACTCAGTTGAAACTAAACGCTGAGCAAATAAAGGATCTGGAAGAAGAAAATTCTATATTAAACGATACACTGAGTGAAAGGAATTTATCAAAATTTAATTTTTCACTACCAGTGGGTCAGGAATTGGAAGAGGAAAATCAGTCCTTAATAGAATTAAAAAATCGCGTTCAGGACCTGGAAAACGCAAATAAGCGTTTGACAAAGGAGCTTAAAGCCGAGAGATTAAGGGGAAAAGAACAAAAAGTGATTTTTGATTTAACTAACACAACAGTAAACACTATGGGAGAACAACAAAAATTCCTTGATCTGTGCAACAGACAAGTGGAATTTTCGAAACAGTTGGAGAAGATGATCATCAACTATAAGAAAACTCCAACACAGAGAGAAACCGTGGAATATTATTCAAAAAGGATTGAAGAATTAGAAAAGTCATGGTCAAGTTTTTCAGTGAGAACGACGCTATTGAGGAGTACCGATCAGCGTTCTCTACTCACGAATACTTTACAAAGAATTTCTACAGCAAAATAGAAAATAGTTATGGCGATCTATCGAAATGTTATAATGAAAAACTGGCCACCTTAGAAGAGATTAGGGCATCGCAACAAGGACATACGTATGCAAGCCAACAAAGAGAGACGAGAAACAATAATGTTTTTACCATAAGCGCAGATGTTCACAATGAACAACAAACGCGTCAGCTTGAAAGCACAACCAGTTTAGGAAGATCAAGAAGTCATGATCAAATAGCCAAATGGGTACGGGACACAGTACCTTATTTTTCCGGTGTAGAGTCACCAACTATCAAGGCAGATTTATATAGGTTTATAGAGGCTTGCGAGTCGGTGAGGAGAACCACTGACCCTTCTGATGAAATAGAATTAATTTCTAAAGTGAGACTTCATCTCAATGGAGATGCATACGAGTTGATCAGGGCGACTCAATTTTTAAAAATGCAAGACCTATACAATATTTTAAAAGAAACCTATATAAGAGAAAAACCCTTAGAAGCAGTCCAAAAGGAACTAATTAATGCTCGGCAGGGAGCCTTTGAGGATTTGCGTGCATACGCTAGGAGATTGAAATCACTAGAGACATCCATTATGGATAACCTCAGTAAGAGGTATTCAGCTCCAGAAGACAGAGTATACAGACAGGAACTGTTAAATTCTGTAGTAAGAGCATTCAGATTGGGATTAAGGAATCCAACTCTCAAAGTATTAATGATGAGTAAGAATACGTGTACTTTAGAAGAATTACTCAAAGAAGCAATCTCTGCAGAAGAGGATTTGCGAGAGGATTCAGAACAAGTACTAGGAATCAACGCCTATCAATCGAATATAGTTCAACCTAGTCCGGATAGTTCATATAGAAATGATACACAAGCACAAAATTGGAGTAAACAAAACCAAGAAAGGCAAAATAAATCATTCCAACAAAACTCAGGAAGATTTATGAAAAATAGCACTAATAACAAAAAACCAAATATTGTTTGTTCATTTTGTGATAAAAAGGGTCACACAAGAGAAGACTGCTATGTTAGGAAAAACACACCTTTCTGTGACAAGTGTTCAGAATATGGACACATGCCCAACATAAAGTGCTCACAAAACAAAACGGACATAGGGAAACAATTAAAAAATAATAGTTCAAATTCACAGCGGCATCAAGGGGGACAACAGTCCTCCAGTAAATGTAGTTGGTGTGATAGAACTGGCCATGCAATAGAAAATTGTTTTGCCAAAAAGAAATACGAAAAGGCTCAGGGAAACTAAGGGGGGCCCAAGACCGGCCAATAGTCTGGGGACTCAAAAAACTTAGTAAATTAGGGCCAAAAGGAGTAGAAACAGTAAACCAACCACAAAAGAGTGCTGTTGGTACGTTATCTACTAATTATGAAACAAATAAAGTTTCAGAAAATATTTCAGATGAATTAGTAACAGTAAATCAGCTACAAGAAAGTGCAGTTGATACGTTAACTACATCTGAAATTACAAATAATTTTAATAAAGTGGTAACAGTAAACCAACCACAACAAAGTGCAGTTGGTACGTTATCTACTAATTATGAAACAAATGAAGTTTCAGAAAATATTTTAGATGAAATAGTAACAGTAAATCAGCTACAAGAAAATGCAGCTGACACGTTAACTACATCTGAAATCATAAATAATTTTAACAAAGTAGTAACAGTAAATCAACCACAACAAAGTGCAGTTGATACGTTACCTACTAGTAGTAAAAATTATAAAGTTTTGAGTAATAACTTAAAGCAACGTAATGCGGGGAAAACAAATCATATACAGAATACTGTAGTTGAGGCGTCCCTCGCAAAACCCATAGAATGCGTATCAAACGCAAAAGATACTGGAACTGGGAGACACATCTTGTATGGCAGGCATAACGAGAATTTCTACCAAGCAAATCAAAATGACGTGTTCATAGAAGTGCCCTGTAAAGAGGCCAGATATGGAAAACTTATTTTGTTGGTAGATTCCGGTGCTGACACAAGTTTGGTCAAAGAAAGTGCAATGTTGCATTTCCCAGAATCAGATACAAAAAATCGAAAAGATTTAAGTGGAGCATTTGGCGGACAGGTTACCACATTAGGTACAACCACTATTAAACACCAGCAGAACCCAGATCTAAGTTTGAAGTTACACATAGTGTCACTAGATCAAGGAGTTCCAGCTGATGGAATAGTAGGTAGGGACAATTTGTGGAACCGAACTGTCATAAACGCTATAGATAAAAAACTAACGTTTTTCAATGAAAAACGTCAGAAAATAATAGCATTCACGCTTAAGCCAATGAATGACTTTAACAGAGTACTATACAATACAGAAACTGCAATAGAAGCTCGAACTGTAAAAATAGTACCTTTATGTGTTAAAACAACATTAAAAGAAGTTGTTATACACAAACAAGAACTTTCACAAGGAGTTTACTTAGGAGAAGTACTCAGCAAAGTGAAAGATGGCATAGTTTATGTGCCAATTTTAAATTCGTCAGAAGACAAATTTATCATTGATAGAAAGTTCAAACCGGAATTTTCAAATTACAATGAATTTAAAATAAACATAAGTTCCGCAATAAATATAATATCGGAACAAAACGTGAGGGGAAGGTTAGATAAGCTATGTGGATCTATTAATTTAGATCCTCACATAAGCAAAGAAGAGAAGGCTTCCATGGAAAATATATGTGCATCCTTCCATGACATATTTTTGTTAGAAGGAGATTGCTTATCATATACTCCAGTATTGAAGCATGATATCCCTACTTTGGTGGGTCAACCACCAATAAACCAAAAACAGTACAGACTACCCCATTCTCATAGAATGGAAATTAATAAACAGGTAGGTGAACTGTTAGATGAAGGGATTATTTCACCAAGCACCTCACCTTGGAATTCACCCCTATTGCTTGTCCCAAAGAAAAGTGGTAAAGATGGCGAGAAAAAGTGGAGATTAGTTATAGACTTCAGAAAATTAAATGAAGCTACAATCAAGCAAGTTTTCCCCATACCACGAATTGATGAAATTTTAGATCAATTGGGACATAGCAGATATTTTTCCACGCTAGATCTAGCAAGTGGATATCACCAAGTATTGGTGAATGAAGATGATAGAGAAAAAACAGCATTTAGTTCAGGGTTGGGACATTTTGAGTTCAACCGAATGCCGTTTGGTCTAACAGGAGCCCCAGCAACATTTCAACGCATCATGAATCACATACTCACAGGACTACAAGGTCTAGAGCGTTTTGTTTATTTAGATGACATTGTCATATACGGGAAAAACTTACGAGAGCATGAAGAAAGGCTACGTAATGTGTTCACGGTATTAAGACAACATAATCTGAAATTAAACACGAAAAAATGCAATTTTTTGCGTCGTGAAGTTGTGTATTTAGGTCATAAATGTTCAGAACACGGAGCCCTGCCAGACCCAGAAAGGGTAGAATGTGTAAAAAACATACCAGTACCTAAAAACAAAAAAGAAGTACAAGCATTTTTAGGTCTGGTAAACTATTACCGGAAATTCATTAAAGATACGGCAAGATTAGCTTTACCAATAAATAAATTATTGAGAAAAGACGCAAAGTTCGTATGGTCAACAGAATGCCAAAATTCATTCGAGGAATTAAAAAAGGCAATAATGACACCACCTGTATTGGCATATCCAGATTTTAGTCAACAATTTTTGTTAACTACGGATGCCAGTAATGATGCAATTGGTGCAATATTATCTCAAGGAGAAGTCGGTAAAGATAATCCAATAGCATTTGCCAGTAGAGCACTAAGCGATACCGAGAAAAGGTATTCGACCATTGAAAAGGAATTTCTCGCTATAGTGTGGGCAACAAAAAATTTTAGAGCATATTTGCTTGGCAGACATTTTAAAATTTACACCGATCATCAACCACTACGTGGTATATCAAACCTTAAGGGTCAAACGTCACGCTTGGCGCGCTTCCGACATAAACTATCGGAATATGATTTTGAAATCATTTACAAGCCTGGAAGAAGAAACTTAAATGCAGACGCTTTAAGTAGATTACCACAAACAAATAAACAAATAACAGTGGTACAAACCAGATCTAAATCTAAAAATTCTGAAAAGGAAAAAGGGATGTTCCCTTGAAACGAGGTGGATAAGGACACGGTGGTTGAAAACAACACCGGAAAAACAGTGGTCATACTGAAAGATCCTAAAGAAATAGAAACAATATTAAGGGATTTTCATAGCACACCACTTGGTGGGCATCAAAGGGCTATCAAAACACTTCTAAGGATAAGAAAGCAGTATAGATGGACAGGTATGCAAAGAGATATAAAAGAGTATATTAAAAAATGTACCAAATGTCAGACCAACAAGAGCTCAAGACTTACAAAAATGCCGATGGTGGTAACAGATACACCAAGCAGGCCTTTTGATAAAGTATATATGGACATCGTCGGTCCATTACCTGAAACTGTATCAGGAAATAAGTATATACTTACATTTCAGGATGATTTTTCAAAATATATGGCATGTGCTGCAATGCCCGACGCAGAAGCAAGTACAGTATCGAAAAAATTTTATGACGAAATCATTGCCAGATACAATATCCCGAAAGTATTGATTACTGATAATGGTACAAATTTTATTGCAAAATTATTTTCAGATACATGCAAAATGCTGGGGATTAAGAAATTGCATATAACGCCATACCATCCGCAAGCTAATGGTTCTTTGGAAAGAAGCCACAGACCACTAGCAGAATACTTGAGAAGTTTTGCTAAAGAAGATGGTTCGAATTGGGACCAATGGCTGACGGCAGCCATGCATGTCCATAACAATACGATACATACTTCTACTAAGCAAACTCCTTTCCGAACTTTGTACGGTTTTGAATTCGAAATGCCTACGAATTTAGAACGAAAATGTTCACCGCTCTATAACGCGAAGGACCAATCAAAAGTATTAAAGTTTCAAATACAAAGAACTCACGAATTAGTGAGAAAAAACCAGGAAAAGGCAAAAGAATTGTCTAAAAAACAATATGACGGTTCAGTAAACCCCGTTATATTTAAACAAGGAGATAAAGTTTTGATGAAAAATCAAATTCGAAAAAATAAATTTTCTCCCATATGGATAGGCCCATTTGAAGTTTCAAATGTTAAGGGGCCTGTTACAACAGAAGTTGTAATAAAAGGAAAGAAAAAAAAGTTACATAATAATTTATTAAAATTATTTAATGAACCGAAATAAAATTACAATCTTTTTCTTTTTCTTTTTTTTAAATTAGAATAGTTTGCTCATATTATTTAATACAGCAAAATTAAATAAAAACATATATACATAAATACTTGTTTGTAAACAAGAAATATGAAACGACATGTGCCGAAATAAGCGCACATGGTCGCATATAACTTACCTACCTCAACAGTAGGTAAAGGGAAAAATTTTGAAGATAAAAATAATAATAATAAAAACACAAAGCATTGCATTGCATTCGGCAATGCAAATTAGAGCAAATTTATTTAACGTAACCATATGAAATTTGATCAAATGAAATCAAAATAAACAAAATATAAAATAAACGCAAGATACTTGTACTACATACACAAACATTAATACTTGCTTGTTAACAAGAAATATGAGACGCAATAAGCACACGCCTCGTATATAACTTCTTTACATTAAAGTAGGTAAAGAAACAAAAAAATTCTTAATAACGTAAAAAACGTAAAAGAAATATAAAGCAATGCATTTCGATCAAATAGAACGAAATGCAAATAATAAAAAGCAAATGCAACTAGAGCTCAGCTTTGTATTAATAAATAACAGCATTTGGCTGAAATATATACATATGAAGATAACTTTAAGTTATATTGTTTTGAAATAGAAGGCTGGGAAAGATAAGAAAAAATAAAATTTGAACTCAAAACAGCGAAATATGTATTTGTATACATTCAAGAGAACCAGATGTATACACATATATAGCATACATTTGAATTTTAATTACAAATTTAAGAAAAACTAAGATTTTAAAAATTAAATCTCAAAAGAATTAAAAATAATAATGTTGAGTACTTTGAAATTAGAATTGATTAAAAACAAAAAACAGAGCAAAACTATTTTGTTCTGATAAAATAAATAGCTTTAAAATAAAAGCAAGAAATTAGTTACTATAGAATAATAATATATATTTGTATTCATACGCTTAAGACGTATGTATATACATATATGAGTTTATAATTTACGTAGCACATTTTTTGCATCGTAAGCAAAAACAAGTCAGTTCGTAGACATGTTTAAATTTTAAGACTTAAATGTTTTTGCCTAATTGCAAAATTTAATATTGGTAAACTAGGCCAATAAACTTTAAAAGTAGATAAAACGGAGTAAATGCCCTATATATATATATGCATTATAAAAATACATACACATATATAACATTTACACAAACTTAAATAAATTTAAATAAACAAAACGGAGTAAATGCCGTAAATACATATATATTTGTATGCATTACATAAGAATGCATGCACATATATACCATTTACACTTAATTTCATATATTAAATAAGGTATGAATATATTGAAAAAAATTTTTTTTAATAATATCAAAATTAAAATTTATAGTAAGATTTAATGAACAAGTATATTTTTGGTGATAGGGAAAAATAGATTTTTAATTTAATTTCAATTTATAATCATGGTCCTATACTGAGGCAGTTAAGCAGTAGCAGAGTCGGAGTTGACTAAATACACTCCACGTTGACGATTCAAACAACCTAATAAGGCATACGGGCTATTTATACAAAAGCGGGAAACAAACTTTAATCCACGCTTCATAAATTCAAAGATTCAGGCAGAGAAGACAAGAGAAAAGCATATTTTTACTAAAGCTAAGCTGAAGAATATTTCAAGAATTATAACCGAAATATCCAGCATTATTAGCTAAAGAATTATGGTTGTCAATCCGTATATGGAAACAACCAAAATAAAGGAAGGGAGGGGGCAACAAGTAAAGCGTAAAGCCTCCCTTGATGAAATGAAAACTGTGGCATAAGCCGTTTCACCAATAACGGTAACCACAGGTATAACAAGCGGAATACGATAGGATGCCGAATTACGATGTGCCAAGTCGCACAAGACCGGAAAACAGAATAACCAGTAACCTCGCCCACCGAATCTTAAGTACGGCCTAAGAAGTCAGTTAAAGTTGAGCATTGAGCTGAAGCAGTTCCGACCAAGGGGGACAAGCAGTAACGGAGGAGAGTAGGGCCATGAAGTTGGTAGGTTATTTGAAAGAAAAAAAAACAAAAAACAAGAGATTACTTTACAATTTAACTTACTTATTTTTATCAATATAACTTTAGAATTATCAATATTTTTCACACTTCAAACACTATACATGAATTTCCACTAAGGAAAACATTAAAGATAAAAATTATAATATATAGTAATATGTTAAGAAAAAATTATTCTTAATCATAATTTTTTCTTATCCCAAGGGGAGAGGAATGTTGTGGGTTCTTACCGCACAATATAATATGTTATTAACATAAATAGCATATTATATATACTTTTAGGATGATGATTAACATCTTTCTATAACATTAAAACTGTATTATTGAATAATGCAATCTATCCAATAATAGTAAATTATTGTTGCAAAAGTGCAGCATACTTGCGGGCTGTTGTCGTTTTGTTGGTCATTTATGTTACCATGGGCAAATTCTGTTTGTTAGCAATTAACAAGAATGAGAACAACATGAACTTAAATGCAACAACAAAGCCCAAAGCAAAAGCCAACTTGTGCAACCCGGAAAACATTTCGCCCCACTAAATTTCGTCAACAAAGTTGAATTAAGTAGAATAAGTTTTGTTATTGTAATTATGTGTAATTATTTTAGCATGTAATTTGTTATTGTAATTATCTGTATCATAGGTGTTAAGCAAAATGAAATGAAACATTAAAAACAGAGTTAGTTCTGAACTTAAGACTAAATGAAGTTTGGCGTTTCTTATTTAAAAAGAGTAGCTACGAATCCAGAAGGTAAGTATCCTCATATTATTAACCCCAAATTTACTTTGTTTTTCAGATACAGCTTTCACCCAGCACTAAGTGTTTTCCCAGGACGGGAAAATTACTAGTCAACATTAGCGCAGCCAGTAGGATTCTCACTTCTGCCAGCAGTAGTCAACAACGTTCATTTCTCTTTGTAATCTTTTTTGTTTCAGGTAGATCAACACATCCAATACGGTCCATTCTTCTGGTTCTCTGGTCCAAGAGAAATGGTTGTTCAATGATAGGAACTTTCTTTTTCTTTGGACAATTGCATGAAGAAAAAGAAATGCATTTACAAGCAGCGATGTCAAATAATTCTGCGGCTGAAGAGACAAAGTCGTCTCTTTTAGAGCGCAAACCTATTTGGTTCCTTAAAAACATTTGTTTAAGTGTCAGAAATTTCTTATGATATGTGGTGAGCATTTTTAGAACTCTGGTGTGAGACTATCGGAATAGATGACTTTTTGAAAATATTTTCAACCTTTTTTGCAACTATTTCTGAAACCTCTTTACTCCTAGGTTCATAATTGTCGCCTCGGAGTCGCCCTATACGAAATCTTTCAAACTGGTAACACAAAAGAACATTCTGTTAACTGGGTAGCTGGGACTCAGTGAGATCGTACGGATATATGCTAAACACAGGACATTTCTGTCTAAATTTAAATTTAGATACAGACATGTCGAGTTTTGTGTTCTGTTGAGAAAATGTAAGGGATAGCACTCGGCGAAATCAACTACAAGAGTGAAGGAACTCGATGAAAGAATATTTGTGTGGAGACCTATAGAGCCTTGTCTATTTCATTATATTTTATTTTTTATTTAACTTTTATTTTTGATATTATTAAAATTTTAATTATATACTTTTTTAGATTTCATTTTGAATTTTTTAACATATAAAACAAAATTTTTAATTCTTAAAAATTTTACAATTTTATAAGTTGTTTTTGTGTATAGTGTTTCTTATGTGTTGTTGTTTATGTGTGTTGGTATTAAGTCACTACAGACCTGTCCGAACGTGTCGTATGGCGCAGGGGAATACACGACGGAGCAAGCTGGTGGCGGTCGGCGCGCGGCGGGAGTCTAGTCTTGTGTCTGGCGGGGTGGGGAGAGGGGTTGGGGAAGAGCGAGACGGGACGAAGGGAGCGGCCCGGCCGGTCCGACCCGACGCATGAAGCACAGAACACATCTCCGGAGCGCCTGCGTCATTGTTGGCGCATTCAGGGAAAAGTGTGGCCGCAAGCCGATTTCCACCTTGCGTTGCGGCGTGCCGCCTTTTCGCTCGTATCTCGGGAACGGTTCGTCCTACGGCCATGATCAAGTATACCATTTCGGTAGCTAATGACGCGACAAACAACTTTTGTTTCAAACATTTTGCCATGAGATGCATATTTCAGGCGCTAGGTAGGAATCAGGAAGTACTAAGGCAACTTTTCCGCACTATTAGAAATGTCAAATAGAAAAAAGTCCAGAATCGACCCACCCTACTATTGGGGTTGTGAGGGATAACAGTCGTTACGCGATTTGATCCCCTACATCAAATTTACCGAAACAAGCCACCAACGCGCTATCGTACGCGCGGCCGCACAAACGGATGAACCAATATTTTTTATTTTTTTATATACACTGCGCTTTACTTATTTTAGTAAAAACAATAATTATTGTCGCTATATGTTAAGAAGCAATGAATTTAATTTATTTACTTAAACGTTTACGTTATTAAAAGGAAAAAATGAATATGAACTTTAAAAAACGCACTTGTGAACGTTGGCATTATTGAAGTTGGCATAAGGGCGTAAAACAGTAGTTAAGACACTAGGTTAAGATATTAGGTCGTCTGGCATCACTAATTAAAACAGCTGACGTGGCAGGTAAAAGGAATCAGCTGTTGCAATCGACACCAGCAAGAGGTTGGGTGTTAAATAAAAATCACAATTTGAGAGATTCAATCGGGGTCCGCCGCAGCGAGCAATCAACAGTCCAGCAACAGTGGTAATATTTACTAATCAAAATTCTTTTCTAACTTTCAGCTTTGACTTAGCATACAAGTACATTTTCGGTTTTCACTGAGGTAGTTGAGTGTTAGAAAGTTAGCGTAGGAGTTGCGTGTGAAGGTTTCGGCTAACTTCAAACGCGTGAGTGTGTTTTCGGTTTTCACTGAGGCACTCATGCGCTAGAACGCAGTCAGTTCAAAATTGACACACGTACATTGTAGCTCAGCGGTCATACGGGCAGAGGCTAAAGTTTGGTTTGGCGGCCATTACAACGTTCAAACATACAAGTACGCTTTCGGTTTTCACTGAGGTACTTGGCTGTAAGAATTTCGTATAGTCGCTCTGCCGAGTTTTACTTTCATAGCGTAGGAGTTGCGTGTGAAGGTTTCGGCTAACTTCAAACGCGTGAGTGTGTTTTCGGTTTTCACTGAGGCACTCATGCGCTTGAACGCAGTCAGTTCAAAATCGACATACGTACATTGTAGCTCAGTGGTCATACGGGCAGAGGCTAAAGTTTGATTTGGCGGCCATTGCAACGTTCAAACATACAAGTACGCTTTCGGTTTTTACTGAGGTACTTGGCTGTAAGAATTTCGTATAGTCGCTCTGCCGAGTTTTACTTTCATAGCGTAGGAAATGCGTGTGAAGGGTTCGGCTAACTTTAAACGCGTAAGTGTGTTTTCGGTTTTCACTGAGGCACTCATGCGCTAGAACGCAGTCAGTTCAAAATCGATATAAGTACATTGTAGCTCAGCGGTCATACGGGCAGAGACTAAAGTTTGGTTTGGCGGCCATTACAACGTTCGAACATACAAGTACGCTTTCGGTTTTCACTGAGGTACTTGGCTACAAGAATCTCGCATAGTCGTTCTGCCGAGGTTTACGTTCATAGGAGTTGCGTGTGAAGGTTTCGACTAATTTCAAACGCGTGAGTGTGTTTTCGGTTTTCACTGAGGCACTCATGCGCTAGAACGCAGTCCGTTCAGAATCAGCATACGTATATTTTAGCTCAGCGGTCATACGGGCAGAGATTTATTTTTCCTAGCATAGGAGGTGCATGTGGAGGTTTCGGCTAATTTCAAACGCGTGAGTGCGCTTTCGGTTTTCACTGAGACACTCATGCGCTAGAACGCACCCAGTTCTAAAACCGACGCGCGTACAGTTTAGCTTAGCCGTCATACGTGCGACAGTAGGAAAGGTGAGGTAGCGTCATAAAAGGAGTGAGAAGACACCCCGGTTGAACACGTGCAACAAACAGAGAGCGGTGTAGGAGCAGTGCCGGTAGTACCAGCGTCAGGGCGTAATTTTCCATTAGTATAAAAGTAACTTATTTTTATTTAAATTAAGAATTTAATCTTTTCCTCCTAGTAAATAAACAAAAGATATGTAAATATTTAATTAAATTTACGTGAATTAAAGAAAAAAATGAATTAAAAACCTAAACCACCCGCGTTGGAAACAAAATTTAAAGAAATAGCCAACCTGCGAATATAAATCAAAGAGGATAAATAATAAAAATAGATTTCATGGATGCGTCTAAACGTAAAATGTTGCGATTGTGCGGTTTGGTCGTGAGTTGGTCGAAAACTTTGCCGTGAAATCAAGATCCACAGGAGAATTTTTACTCAAAAAAGTGGTCGAACGCGTCATAGAAAAGCGAAAGTGAAAAAGGAGAATTAACTCAACTCGTTTGTTTGCAATCGTTTTTCATTTTCGTTCGTATTGTATTTTGTTTACATTTTTTCTTTCGTATGCTGCATAGAAATTTCATTTTATATGCAATTCATATTAATGGATTTCATATAAAATTAAATTTGGTAGGTCATTATGGGAATTTGGCAACAATGCTAAATCAATGAAATTTTCATCTAATTAACTTATGTTATTTTATTTTATTTATGGTTTATATCTTTAGTTTTTTTTTTTTTTTTTTTTGGGAATTTAAGTTAAATGATAAATTATGAAAAATATAAAATATATCTATAAACACATAAAAAATTTAATTTTTACTTAAGCAGGATTTTCATTGCAGCATAAGCGAAGCAAAAACCTGCACACACACACACACATATGTATGTATGCGCTTGTTTGGTTTTTGCTGATCGTATTTGCTTTTGTGCATGAATACAAAATCATCCCTTATTTTGAAAAGCTTCGTCGCATATGCGAAGTCATTTTCTGAATTCTATTTGAATTTATATATGTAATTAATTATGTTTTATTATTATTGAAATTATTTATACTATTTGTATTGTATTTTGTATTATATTTCGCAGGCTGCATAGAAATTTCATTTTATATGCAATTCATATCGAAATTTTTTATTTAATTTAATTTTATATGCAATTAATATTAAAAATTTGTATTTGATTAATAGAATTGAATAAATTATAAAAATCTTCGTCTCATATGCGAAGTCATTTTCTGAATTCGGCATTAATATTGAAATTTATATTTGACTTTATATATGTAATTAATTATGTTTTATTATTATTGAAAATTAGAAAAGTTCAAAACAAATTTTACTAAATGAAAGTACTTTAGTAATTAGTTATTGATTTAAATTTTTCATGGAACTATTAAAATTATTAAAAAATCCAAAAATTCAAAACGAATTCGGTTGAATTATAGTGTTTAGGAAATTTTGTTTTCCTCGAGTTGAGCAAGGACAATTTTTAGTTTGATGCTGCTACGCCTTCCGTTGTGCGCCTTAATATATGTTGATTATTGATTGAGCTGTAAATAGGTATATAAATTAAGTAATGAAAAAAGTAAATTTATACTGCGACTTACGATCAATGACAGGTGTTTGAATATAGCTTCAGTCAATTAGTGATCATTTATTTCCCAAAAAAGCAGTCTTGAAAAAGCGATCAAAAAGTTAGTAATTGATCTGAAATTTCATAACATTATGAGATGTAAATTTTATTTAATTTTTTTTTAACTTACGGACGAGTTCAATGTTGAAGAATTTTATTTATTGTTTGATATGACTTTGGGCATAATATGAAGCATTATGTAAATTCACTTCTTGAGCGATAACAGGAGAAATTAAAAAATCCATAACATAAAGAAATAGATTTTTTAGCATTGAAAAATGCTATTTATGTGAAAAACAATCATTGATCTGAAAATACATTGTTATGTTTTATGCAATGGAAAAATTTTATTTTTTATGACTTACGGCTTTGATGATAGAAAAAATTCAATCATTGGTGGAAATTGCCTTCCAGCGCAATGTTGACTTTGGCGAAAAATGTTACTTCGTGAACGGTAAATGTATGTCAACATTGTGCTGGAAGGCAATTTCCACCAATGATTGACTTTTTTCTATCATCAAAGTCGTAAGTCATAAAAAATAAAATTTTTCCATCGCATAAAACATAACAATGTATTTTCAGATCAATGATTGTTTTTCACATAAATAGCATTTTTCAATGCTAAAAAATCTATTTCTTTATGTTATGGATTTTTTAATTTCTCCTATTATCGCTCAAGAAGTGAATTTACATAATGCTTCATATTATGCCCAAAGTCATATCAAACAATAAATAAAATTCTTCAACATTGAACTCGTCCGTAAGTTAAAAAAAAATTAAATAAAATTTACATCTCATAATGTTATGAAATTTCAGATCAATTACTAACTTTTTGATCGCTTTTTCAAGACTGCTTTTTTGGGAAATAAATGATCACTAATTGACTGAAGCTATATTTAAACACCTGTCATTGATCGTAAGTCGCAGTATAAATTTACTTTTTTCATTACTTAATTTATATACCTATTTACAGCTCAATCAATAATCAACATATATTAAGGCGCACAACGGAAGGCGTAGCAGCATCAAACTAAAAATTGTCCTTGCTCAACTCGAGGAAAACATAATTTCCTAAACACTATAATTCAACCGAATTTGTTTTGAATTTTTGGATTTTTTAATAATTTTAATAGTTCCATGAAAAATTTAAATCAATAACTAATTACTAAAGTACTTTCATTTAGTAAAATTTGTTTTGAACTTTTCTAATTTTCAATAATAATAAAACATAATTAATTACATATATAAAGTCAAATATAAATTTCAATATTAATGCCGAATTCAGAAAATGACTTCGCATATGAGACGAAGATTTTTATAATTTATTCAATTCTATTAATCAAATACAAATTTTTGATATTAATTGCATATAAAATTAAATTAAATAAAAAATTTCGATATGAATTGCATATAAAATGAAATTTCTATGCAGCCTGCGAAATATAATACAAAATACAATACAAATAGTATAAATAATTTCAATAATAATAAAACATAATTAATTACATATATAAATTCAAATAGAATTCAGAAAATGACTTCGCATATGCGACGAAGCTTTTCAAAATAAGGGATAATTTTGTATTCATGCACAAAAGCAAATACGATCAGCAAAAACCAAACAAGCGCATACATACATATGTGTGTGTGTGTGTGCAGGTTTTTGCTTCGCTTATGCTGCAATGAAAGTCCTGCTTAAGTAAAAATTAAATTTTTTATGTGTTTATAGATATATTTTATATTTTTTTCATAATTTATCATTTAACTTAAATTCCCAAAAAAAAAAAAAAAAAAAACTAAAGATATCAACCAAAAATAAAATAAAATAACATAAGTTAATTAGATGAAAATACTTCGTTTCATTGATTTAGCATTGTTGCCAAATTCCCATAATGACCTACCAAATTTAATTTTATATGAAATCATTAATATGAATTGCATATAAAATGAAATTTCTATGCAGCATATGAAAGAAAAAATGTAAACAAAATACAATACGAACGAAAATGAAAAACGATTGCAAACAAACGAGTTCAGTTAATTTTTCCTTTTTCAATTTCGCTTTTCTATGACGCGTTCGACCACTTTTTTGAGTAAAAATTCTCCTGTGGATCTTGATTTCACGGCGAAGTTTTCGACCAACTCACGACCAAACCGCACAATCGCAACATTTTATGTTTAGACGCATCCATGAAATCTCTTTTTATTATTTATCCTCTTTGTATAAATATTCTGTAGCGGAAACTTGGACACCGGCGAGCCAAGACCTCGGCGGGAAGGTTCGTCACAGTGGCGCCCGAGCAGGGACCCTGCCTATAAAATTAAAAAAATAACGAATACTAGTTAAACGCGGCTGAGTGGTTTATTTTCCTAACTTCTAAAAAAAAAAGAAACCGCGGGTAAAATTTTACGTATACATAGAAAGCAAACGCAACCCAGTACACCGATAGAAATTAATTACTAGTGCTCGGACAAGTGAACCGTTCCGTTTAAAAATATTTAGCGTGGACAGACAGTAAATCTTGTTTAGAAAACATTACCCAGACAAACAGTGAACCATTTTTTTTGTAAAAAAAAATATATATATATAAGAAATTTAACTAGTGCTCGGACAGTGAACCGTTCCTCCTAAAACATTTGCTCGGACAGACGGAAACTTGATTTTCCTTCCTGAGAAAAAAAAAACAAAAAAAAAACACACACACAATTTTTCATACAGTGGGGAAAATTTATTTTTCCATGAACTCAAATTAATTACACAAATTTTATCTAATCTCCTTCAGAAATAAACCGCGTACAAAAGTTAAAAATGTTAGGCGTCTCGTGGACACATGGACTTAAAAAGGAGGAGTTGATGGCCTATTGTGAGGAATTTGGTATCGAAACACATGGTACCCTGGATGAGATACGTAAGCGTTTCTAACTAAAAATATACCCAGTGAAGAAACACAAGAGGCCGACGGCAAGTTAGAAACTCACATCGACTCGGCTAACATAATGCAAAGTCAACAGCAGACCGTCATCTCAGAGCCAACGGGCATACAGCAGCATGAATCATATATCGTGCCCCAGGTGCATTTGAGCTACAACCCGTTGATCATGGAGCAGGTACGAAAATGGGCAGTAAAATACGATGGGGGCAGAGATACTCTCATGTTTATCGAGCCAATAGAAGAATTAACCCAAGATTATGGACTAGACATAAACCACCTTCCGCGGACAATGCCGGAATTATTACGGGACAAAGCTCTAACATGGTTCCGCAATAATAATCAACAATGGGCCACATGGACATCATTTAAATCAAGCTTTTTGAATTTCTTCCTGCCACCCCGATACTTCGAGACACTAGACGACGAAATCAGGAAGAAATGCCAGCAGCCACGGGAAAAATTCAAAGATTACGTCCTTGGTCTTCAGACGATGATGCGTCACGCACATTATACGGAAACACAACGGCTCGAGCGTATTTTCCGAAATTGCTTACCTGAGTACCAATGGTACATCAAGCGCCGAGAGTTTTCTACCCTAACAGAGCTGATCACGTTAGCGGAAGAGCTTGAATGCATTCAAGAAAGACAACCTGCGCGACCGACGGTACCAAGAAGTCGCCCTGAGTATCACCGCATGATGGAACAAACTACAGTCGAGCGTATCAATGCTCAAACGGATTGCCGGCGCTGTGGTCTGGATGGTCATGTCGCTAGAGACTGTCGGGGCCAGCAAAAATTATTCTGCTGGATTTGTGGCAAAGTGGGAGTGCGCACTCTAGGTTGCTGTCGCCCTCCGGGAAACGCAGAAGGAGACCGCCCAGTGCTAGGGGGAGTGAGCGCTCCAGAAAATCGGCCCCAGCAAATGTAGATCACTCCAAATTTTACTGCAAGAGAGTTTTCGCCAACATAATAGTTGGCGGAAAGGAGGTGTCGGCCACAATCGACACAGGAGCAACGGCGAGTTTCATCCGAAAAGCATTCGTAAATTTAATAGGTAGAAAAGCAACGCCAGTGGCATATGAAGGTGAGGTGATTTTAGCAGATGGATCATCGCGGCCATTAAACAATGCTGTACAGACACGAGTTCAATATGGTAACCGCAACGAAAATGTCCAATTTATTGTCCTGCCTGACGCTACGGATGACGTGGTTCTGGGACTCGATTTTCTCACACAAAGTGGTTTCACGATTACAATGGGAGGAGACTCAATCACCTTGGGTGAAGCCCCGCTAGATCAACCCGAGAAATGTATGGTCAGTAACGTAAATCCACACCAGCAGCTACAAGACAGCCATCAGCATGAGCAAAAAAATTCACCACCAGAACCACCAACCAAAGCAACGGCATAATCACAAGCGGAAGAGACAACAAAAAAATCAAGACGAGTTACAAAATCCAGCACGAAGGGTAAAAACACTACCAACAACAGAATCCTCACCGGTAGAGCCTAAACCCACATCAGCAGCAGAGTCCACCCCGACAGAGCCTTAACCCACATCAGCAGCAGAGTCCACCCCGACAGAGCCTAAGCCCCCATCACCAGCAGAGTCCACCCCGACAGAACTTGAACCCATACCAACGGCAGAGTCTACCGCGTCATTCGAAGAGGAATCCGAAGGAAGGCAGGACAAAAATACCCAGCAGGTAATTAACAAATTTTTAGCCGAAGAGCTCCCAAAATTTGATGCGTTACAAGGGGCGACCCATATAACAGCCCACAGAATAGTCATGATGGATGACCGCCCCGTTAAACAGAGGTATATCCCGCGTAATCCCGCAATGCAAGCACTCATCGATGAAGAAATAAATAAATTACTATCCAAAGGATGCATCGAGCCGTCACATAGCCCATACAGCGCACCCATCGTATTGGTACGCAAGAAAACCGGCGCCTGACGTCTTTGCATTGACTACCGTCAGTTAAACAGCCGATCCGTTACCCCGGATCACACACATCTTAGATCGATTAAGAAATGCAAAGTACGTTAGTAGCCTGGATTTGAAGGATGGCTATTGGCAAATACCAATGGAGGCCACCAGCAAAAAATTCACAGCATTCACGGTACCCGGCCGAGGCCTCTTTCAATGGCGAGTCATGACATTTGGCCTTCACTCAGCTCCCGCTACCTTTCAACGGGCCCTTGACCGAGTCATAGGAGCAGAATTGGAACCATTTGCGTTCGCCTACCTTGACGACATTGTGGTTACCGGATCAACATTTGAAGAACATAAAGAAAATTTGCAGGAAGTATTGAGACGATTAAGGGCAGCGAATCTCAGGATAAATACGAGTTTTTTAAAACCAGTATCAAATACTTGGGCCACGTTGTCAGTGGAGAAGGTATCCACACTGACCCAGAAAAGGTTGCTGCCATCCGTGACTTAGCGCCACCACAGAGCATACGAGGGGTACGGCGATTTTTGGGGATAGCATCATGGTACCGTCGCTTCGTACCTGAGTTCGCTGCGATAGTTCAGCCATTAACATCACTATTACGCAAGGGTAAGCATTGGAAATGGGGAGCGGAGCAACAGCAGGCGTTCGAAATACTAAAAGAAAAACCAACCAAGGCCCCAATACTGACGTGCCCGGATTTCAATAAAACTTTTACTTTACAGACCGATGCCAGTGATGCGGGACTCGGAGCCGTGCTCACGCAAATCACCAACGACGGAGAACGGGTCTTCGCCTACGCTAGTCGCAGCCTGAATAAAGCCGAAAAAAATTATTCCCCAACGGAAAAGGAATGTCTGGCCATTGTCTGGGGAATTCGCAAAATGAGGCCAGTGATCACCGATCATCTTTCCTTAAAGTGGCTGAACTCCATAGAGAGTCCCGCTGGACGAATAGCACGTTGGGCATTGGAACTTCAGCAATACCAATTCACTGTCCAATACCGCAAGGGAAAGAGTAATGTGGTGGCCAATGCATTGCCACGACAACCTCAGGAGATCTGCCAAATGGCAACCATAAGTAATAACGCCAACATGGAATGCGCTTGGCTACAGAAGAAAAAGGCAGAAGTTCGGAACCTACCAGAAAAATTTCCAGACTTTGCAGAGGTCGGCGGTCAATTATATCGTCACTTACCAGGCGTCCCAGGGGATGAAGACTGCGCCCAATGGAAATTATGTGTGGCAAGTCCACTACGGAAGCGAGTCATGGCAGAAAACCATGATAGCCCCAGTGCTGGTCATCTCGGCATCCGCAAAACCATAGCGCGAATAGCAAATCGTTACTACTGGCCAGGCATGTTTCGAGACGTTAGTCGATACGTGAGATGTTGCGAATCATGCCAATGCTACAAAGTCAGCCAGCAGGCACCCGCAAGTGAAATGTTAATAACCATCCCAGACGAACCGTGGTCAACAGTGTGCGCCGACCTCATTGGGCCACTCCCACGATCCAAACATGGACAAACGATGCTGCTGGTGTTTTTCGACCGATTTTCGAAATGGACTGAATTGTTGCCTCTAAGAAAAGCCACCGCAGAGAGTGTGGTAAAAGGTTTCTGCGAAAGAATTCTCGCAGGGTACGGCGTTCCAAAAACTCTCGTGACGGATAATGGCACACAATTCATTAGCCGAATCGTCAAAGGTTACCTTCAGCAGATCGGAGTGCAACAGCGTTTCACCGCCCCCTATACGCCACAAGAAAACCCTACAGAAAGGATGAATAGGACCGTAAAAACCATGATAGCCCAGTTGGCCAACAACGAGCAGAAAACTTGGGACGAGCAATTACCGGAAATAACATTGGCCATAAACACCAGCACTTCAGAAACCACTGGTTACAGCGCAGCATTCTTAACACAAGGGCGAGAGCCACGGTTACCACAGGCATTTTATGACGAGATCACACCAGGTACCGGAAAATCGCAACAAGCACCGGAGTCCCGAACAACAAAACTACAGGAAATATTTGAGATTGTAAGGCATAACCTGGCAAAGGCTGCTCAAAACCAAGCAAGGCACTACAACCTCAGAAGACGGCAATGGAAACCAAAAGTCGGGGAGTCGGTATTAGTCAGACAACATCCTCTCTCCAAGACTATCGACAGCTTCGCGGCAAAACTCGCCCCCAAGTATGCGGAGCCATACACGGTGTTGAGCTTTGTTTCACCAGTAATTCTGCAATTAAAGAAACCTGATGACAAAATCATCCGAACGGCCCACCTAAGCGAAATAAAATCTTTCTACTCATAATCGATTTTATTTGATTTTTTCCCTACTATTTTCATTTCATTTAAAATAATAAGTTAAAACCAAACTAATCTGAATGTTTTTTCTTCCAACAGTCTCAGTAGAACTTACCCCAAGAAAACAACGCAGCAAGAAAGAATGGCAAACCAAAAACTGCCAAGTTTTTGGCAATCCACATGGGCAACAGCAAGGCCCTCCGAGGCCCGTCATTACCAACCGCCAGTCATGGAAATCCCGGGATCGGTACATGCCATCCGCGAACCCAACCGTGCGTCAGTATCCCCGAAGAGCCATTCCATCCAGCCAACCGCCAAGAAAAGCAGGGATCAGGCCCACCCCAGTTGCAAGCCTAAGTCAACCACCACCTCAGCACTCCCACGACCAGGGATGTCGTTTTGGAATTTTTGACCGCAGTGAAAATTCCAAAAAATTGTTGGAAAGTGAAGTGTTCGCAGTGTTTTAAAAACAAAAGTGCAGTGAATTTCGCAGTGTTATAAGAAAAAGATACATACATGTACAGTGAAATTCCCTATTACGGACAGCCCCCATAACCGGACAGCTCCTATAACCGGATACATTTCGGCGACATTCACTTTTCATTAACTTTCCATATAAAATTAATTCCGATAGCCGGACGCTCCAATGACCGGACGCGGACACTATATTCTAAGTCAAAATACCTCTTTTAAGCGGACAGAATCAAATAAGAATTCTATTAAGTTTGTACAACTTCCCTTTTTTACAAATTCTAATTCGTTTTTGTTTTGAAAGTAACGAATTTGGTGGTTTCCCTAATGATGTCAGAAGTGTTGAGTACAGTTGGTCTTTTTCGTTCATTCTGGTTTGCTGGTTTTGACGAATTTTCGAAAATCGATCAAAGTTTATTAACTGAAGTCAACAATATTGAAGTGCGATTTGAAAATCAATCAAAGCGCCACTCCAGAGATAAGCGAGTCTGAAGACGATGATGAAGATGATGAGAAAATTGCTGACCCCATAACTTCATATGATGAGGCATTGAAGCAAGTTCCCCGTTTGAAGCATTTTGCCAGAGATGATTTTGTAGCATTTCATCACATCAAGAATTTTATTGTATTCGACTATTTTTTTCAGTAACATAAAAAAAACAGATTTTTTCGATAAATTATAAATAAAATTTAATTATTTGTTAAAATTAAATAAAATAAAAATTAAATAAATCAAATTGTGGATAATAAGTTTCGCCTAAAGCGTTTTTAAATGAAAAAAATTCCATATGCCAAAGTTCTTCCAAATTTTTTTCTTTTGGTTTTTCTGGCTTCTGCATTAAACCACATGGCTTCGACATCACCTATAGTATGTCATCGTTATTTACCAGGTTAGGAAAAATCAGAATCAGTAGCAAAAAATTTTCGCCTAGCGAAATCGGACTTAACAATTGAACGGCTTTCAAAACAGGATCTTTTAAATTTATTTTTTTAGCTTTGAACGTTGAACGGGCCTCGTTCATTGCTTTGCATGAAAAGCAGTGAAAAGAAAAGTTAAATCAAAATATCAAAAGCTGATGAACTTCCAATAATGTTACAGTAAAATTAATTAAAAATTCTGCGTTGTCAACTCCAAACCGTTAATAATCCAGGAGTGATTGCAAGAATTTATAATTTGAAAATTTTTTGCTAGATTACTTTTGCGACATTTTTTTTTCTAGAAGTGCAGTGTTTTTATAAAAGATGCAGTGTCGCAGTGTCGTACTTTGAATCGCAGTGAAACACTGCGATTGAAGTGACTGCGACAACCACGACCAGCAATCGGCCCCAAACAGCGTCACCACTGTCGACGCGTACGAGGACTCACATCCCCACAGCCCGCATGGGCACGGCGTCCGTGATAGTCATGAGAACGAACCTCACGTCGTGCCCATGGAAGAAGAATTGCTGGGAGTGCTGAAAGAGCTCGACGCAACGTGGAGCATGGAAGGCACCGAGGTTGGACCAAGTAGCAGCCAACGCGTAGCACCAACAACCAGTGACATCTTGTCCACAGACCCGAAGTCGGCTGCGGATAACGCTGGCGAAGCCAAAAAGCCCGATAGCAGTTCAAGTAGCAGCTCCGACAGCAGCTCGGATAGCAGCTCGGACACAAGTTCCGAAAGCAGCTCCAGCAGTGACAGCGACGACACCAGTAATGACCGAGATTCCCCACTACGACTGAACCTGCGCCTCAAAACGCGCGAAAGAGGCCCAAGCACCAACGTGCCAGCCATACCATCAATAAAATCGGCATCACCGCGGCACAATGGCAAGAAAGCAGAGGAAAGATCACCAAAACCCCGAAGCCCTCTATCCGCAGCAACATCATCGCAACAAAAAGTAGAGGGAGTTGGGGCACAAGAATCTCCACTCGGAGAAAGAGACGTTCCGGACAGACTGGCCGGGAACGACCTAAGCCAGCTTGACGCCACCACCATCGCTCAGCTCCGAGCATTTGTTAATACGCTGTCCACAGGGAAGTATCTAAAACTGGCACGGACCATCGAGGGACGCCGGGTAAATATAAGAGTGTTCCACAACGGGTCCGAACGAATCTCGCTACCGCCCGGGAAGTAAGAGGGGAGAGTGAGTAGTGCGATTTTATCCCTAACATCAAATTCACCGCAACAAGCCACCAACGCGCCATCGTACGCGCGGCCGCACAAACGGATGAACCAATATTTTTTATTTTTTTATATACACTGCGCTTTATACATTTTAGTAAAAACAATAATTATTGTCGCTATATGTTAAGCAATGAATTTAATTTATTTATTTAAACGTTTACGTTATTAAAAGGAAAAAATGAATATGAACTTTAAAAAACGCACTTGTGAACAACGAAATTATTGAAGTTGGCATAAGGGCGTAAAACAGTAGTTAAGACACTAGGTTAAGATATTAGGTCGTCTGGCATCACCAATTAAAACAGCTGACGTGGCAGGCAAAAGGAATCAGCTCTTGCAATCGACACCAGCAAGAGGTTGGGTGTTAAATAAAAATCATAATTTGAGAGATTCAATCGGGGTCCGCCGCAGCGAGCAGTCAACAGTCCAGCAACAGTGGTAATATTTACTAATCAAAATTCTTTTCTAACTTTCAGCTTTGACTTAGCATACAAGTACATTTTCGGTTTTCACTGAGGTACTTGAGTGCTAGAAAGTTAGCGTAGGAAATGAGTGTGAAGGTTTCGGCTAACTTCAAACGCGTGAGTGTGTTTTCGGTTTTCACTGAGGCACTCATGCCTATGTCAGTTCAAAATCGACATACGTACATTGTAGCTCAGCGGTCATACGGGCAGAGACTAAAGTTTGGTTTGGCGGCCATTACAACGTTCAAACATACAATTACGCTTTCGGTTTTCACTGAGGTACTTGGCTGTAAGAATTTCGTATAGTCGCTCTGCCGAGTTTTACTTTCATAGCGTAGGAGTTGCGTGTGAAGGTTTTGGCTAACTTCAAACGCGTGAGTGTGTTTTCGGTTTTCACTGAGGCACTCATGCGCTAGAACACAGTCAGTTCAAAATCGACATACGTACATTGTAGCTCAGCGGTCATACGGGCAGAGGCTAAAGTTTGGTTTGGCGGCCATTACAACGTTCAAACATACAAGTACGCTTTCGGTTTTCACTGAGGTACTTGGCTGTAAGAATTTTGTATAGTCGCTCTGCCGAGTTTTACTTTCATAGCGTAGGAGTTGCGTGTGAAGGTTTCGGCTAATTTCAAACGCGTGAGTTCGGTTTTCACCGAGACACTCATGCGCTAAAACGCAGCCAGTTCCAAAACCGACGCGCGTACAGTTTAGCTTAGCCGTCATACGAGCGACGGTAGGAAAGTTGAGGTAGCGTCAACAAAGGAGTGAGAAGACACTAAGAGCAGTGCCGGTAGTCCCAGCGTCAGGGCGTAACTTTCCATAAGTATCAAAGAAACTTATTTTTATTTAAATTAAGAATTTAATCTTTTCCTCCTAGTAAATAAACAAAAGATATGTAAATATTTAATTCAATTTACGTGAATTAAAGAAAGAAATGAATTAAAAACCTAAACCACCCGCGTTGGTAATAAAGTTTAAAGAAATAGCCAACCTGCGAATATAAATATTCTGTAGCGGAACCTTGGACACCGGCGAGCCAAGTCCTCGGCGGGAAGTTTCGTCACAGGGTGTAATTGTCGCATTTCAACACTATCCTCTTAGCTTTGTTTTGAAGAACCTGCAATCTGTTCTTTTGATACAAGGGACATACAAACAGCAACACTACTGCAATATTCAAAGTGCGGTTTTATAATAACATTTGCTATTTTTTACTATTTATTTATTTGGTAAAACATAAGTACAATAAGATTTAAATCTTTTGCTGTACAATATACTTAACGTTGGTCAATTAACAAATCTGGTCAAAATAAAAAAAAATATATAGTTCTTAAATTCTAATTAACAAATAAATAGCACAAATAAAATTAGCAAAAATAAATATAGCAGATGTATGAATATTAAAAAAGTGAAAAATCTAAAGACGCGAAAAATGTTGAGAAACCGAATGCTTAAAATTGTTGAAGAGTGCGATACTTTTTAGGGTATTAGGTAATAAATTCCAGATTCGAATGGCATTAATGAAGAAAAATCTTGTGGTATTAAGATGTATGAATTTCGGAATGATTAAATTATAATTTTTGCTCGATATGCTGAGCCGTAGTTTTTCGAAGAAATAATAAGGCATTTTTAAATAAATAATCTTATGAAGAAACAAACAATTTCTAACCAATTGTACAACCAAGTATCCTGCTATTCCACGATGAAATGTGGTCGAATCTACGAAGACCAAACACGTAACGAGTAGCGTTGTTAAATGCTACTTGCAGCTTATGCAGAGATTTAGAATCTAACTTGCTGTAGACAACTGCGAAATATGTTATGAATGGTACTAAAAGTTGTATCACCAGCTTTCGTTTAACATCGACAGGCGTAAACTCAGAAGACAATCGCAGACAACGCAGAGTCATATATATTTTACTTACTACATGATTAACATGATCAGAGCAAGATAACAAAGAGTTCAATCGAAACCCAAGGCAAAAAATGCAACTGAGCATCTCCAATAAACAAGGGTGGTATAGAAGTGGGATCAATTCTGGTTCGTGAGATCGGTAAAACATGAGATTTAGTAGGGTTTAAACGCAAATGGTTCTTATGAGCCCATTTGTTAATGGCAGCAAGGTCTTCATTAATTCTACAACATAGATCTTCAGTAAGACCGATTCTACGAGACAAGTAAATTAGGATGTCATCAGCATAAGCGTGCATATTAACAGTATTGCAGACTGAAAAAATATCATTGACAAACATTATAAACAACAAGGGGCCAAGAATGGAGCCTTGAGGGACACCAGCGCTACACAGTTTAAAGTCAGAGTACACATCACCCACTTTGACCTTTTGAAGTCTATCATGTAAATAACTTTTTATTACGCAAATAGAGCTACTACAAAATTCAAAATAAAATTTCAATTTTGTGCATAATATGAAGTGATCCACGCTATCAAAAGCCTTTGAGAAATCTAAGCAACATAGTAGTGACAATTCATCCAGATCATAATGCACACGGATGTCATCTAGAATTTTAACCATAGCAGTGGAGCAACTATGTCCAGCATGAAATCCAGATTGGACAGGGGACAGAAGCTTATAGTTATTTATATGTTCCGATATTTGTTTTGAAAGAAGTGCCTCAAAGGATTTTGATATTGTGGATAAAATGCTAATAGGCCTGAAGTCACTGACAGTAGATGCTGAGGATTTTTTTGCTATTGGTATGACAATGGCTACTTTCCACATTTTAGGGAAGCATGAAGTTGTTATGCAGTGGTTAAAAATGTGCGTTAAAGTACTAAGTACATAAGGTAGAACAAGCTTAAGAAACTTAGCAGATATACCATCTTCACCTACTGCATTTGATTTAATATCCATGATGCTCTTATAATCATTAAGTACGTGAAATTGAAAGCTGTCAGCAGGGTCACAAAAGTTTTTAGAATCTGCATCAAAAGAGCAAGTATTATGAGAGCAACTATTAGATAAAAAATAATCATTCAAAGAGTTAGGCTCCACATTACAAATTGGTTTGTCGATTTTCTGTACGCCAAGTTGCCTTAAATTTTTCCATAACTGTTTAGTTGGAAGACTCGTGTTGAGTTTCAAACAAAAATACTGTTTTTTAGCACGCCTTACAAAAGATACAGCTGTATTACGAGCCAGTTTATAAGCATTCCAATTTTCAATAGTTGGACATTTCTTCCATTTCAAATGTAGTCTGTTCCTAAGCTTGAGCTTTAGTTTGACATTGGCAGTGAACCAAGGACAGGAATTTCTTTTAACTTGAAAAGTTCGAATAGGTACGAGAGTATCAAAAAGATTATTTATTTTATTTACAAAGAATTCCAATTTACGGTCAACGGAACTGTAAAACCAGCATTCACTCCAATTATGTCGAATCAGTTCATCATAGAGAAGAGGAAGATTTATAGAACTAAAGTCACGGTAAGAAACAGATGACGGCACATTTTGGTGACCCAAATTGATATCCAGAGTGCAAAAAATTAGGTCATGGTCCGAAATAAAGGAAATTTGGTCAAATATCAGAAGTTTAGAGATATCCGAAACCATAAAGAGGTTCAGTAGGCTAGGACATGCATTAGTAGCAAAACGAGTAGGCAAAATCGAGTTGACAATTGATAAGCTAGAAGTACTCACAAGATCATGAAACCTTTCAGTAACATTGTCGCAAACAAGCAAATTATAGTTGAAATCACCACAAAGTACTAATTGATCATAGTCTATGAGGCGAAGGGTCAAATCCGAAAAAAATGAGTCCATAGGATTGCACCTATTTGGATTATATATGCATGAAATCAGCACCTTCATTTTGCTATCAGACAACTCTAGACTGATATATTCAATCGGCTCATTGCAAGAGGTATGACCTACAATATATTGCAACACCCCCTCCTTTTTTGTTGGTTCTGTCATTTCTGAATAACTTATAATTAGGTACATTTAGGTAACAATCACTGATTTCATTACTGAACCAGGTCTCAGAAATACATATAACATCAACGGACGAGTTTTCAAACACATACTTAACATAATCCATTTTATCAGCATTCAAACTTCTGGCATTGAAATGTACAATTTTTAAACCACAATGTTGTTTACAAAGAACATCAACTAAGATTTTGTGACTACATGTTACACCATTCCTAGAATAAGAAATTACCTCCATATTGCATATGGCCAACAACAATAAGCATTTTTAACGGGAAAAAAATTAACAAAAAAAAAATAAAAAATAATATTATATACTATAAAATCAAATATGCAACAACAAAATGCATTTATAAGAACCGAAAAAAAAGAAACGAAATAAGTCATTTTAAAATATCCACACATCTTTACAAAAAAAACATAAATTAGAAAATTAAAAATTAGAGCTACTAGAAAATAAATTTTAAGAATTTTCAATATTTGAATAAACAGGGAAATTGTTAAAAACATTTAAATCAGTTAAACTATGAACAGCTATTGCAGTGCCATTCCTCTGGCTACGGACATGAACTACTACACGAATAGTAAAGACGCTAACAAGTTTACTTTGCTTTTTCAGCTTCACCGCAGATTGTATTATTCTTCTAGTATCATAGGGTAAACTTTCATTAATATAAATACTGCTGCTACCAATATCTTCAAGGATTACTGCCTTTTTTGTCCTGCGCTTATAATTGCCGAAGGCACCAAGTACAGAATTTCTGTCAAATCTCGAACAAAATTTAATTATGATAGCTGAATCTGCTTTTTGTTTAGAGCGAAATATATCACGGATTTGAGGCGCAACAAAGCCAACCAAACTTTCGTAAAAATGTCTTTTAAATCCTCAGCCTCACAATAGGGAACACCAAACAGAACAGCGTCGGATGATAAATCGTAGGATAAGTTATTTTGAGCCTTCTTACAATCAAGTTTAAACTCACTGAAGTCAGCTTTGACCTTACGCAGTTCCACTAGTTCTGCATCAATAGCCTGAACTTTATTGCTTAGCTCAGTATATCTATTGTGAAGCAAATTTAACTCAGATTCAATTTTTGCCGTCAATTTATTTTCAAGAGCAGTAAGCTCAATTGACAACTTCTCAAAACAATTATCAGCGTGGGACCTTAGCCTCTCTTCCATGGATTTTAAAGAAGAAAGAATATTGGCATTCAAATCCTCTTCTACCTGCTGCCCAGATGTTTTTGCAGTCTTATCAAACAAAATTTTACGACGGGCCAAAGTATCTCTGAGTTTGATAGCTCCAGGAGAAGACATCTGATAGAAGTTGCTAGATGCAGTTGTTACTCAACGACTAAACTTTACTGGGTTATTGATTTTTAACACGAACAGATCTAAAAATGGTTTAGCTATAAAATTAGTTGATTGGCAACGCACACTAGACATATGTGAACAGCTGATACTGACAGCTTCTAATTGTTTTAGTGTATTCGTGTGCGACAAAACAATGTTTATTTAAACAATTTCGCGCGTGGAAAATAAATTTGTTTTTTTTTCTTTTAAAAGTTTTAATTGCATTGAGCAAAAAGTTTTAATTTATTAAATTAAGTGCTTTAAAAGTTATTTCGAGACCACTAACTCGCGGAAACGAAAAAGTTCACTTCTGGTTACGTTTTGACACCAGTTGCCGGTACCCCGTGTGAGTTAAATCGACTCAAAACAATAAAAAACGCGGAGCACAAATGATATGCGTCCGAATGCAACAAAACTTCAACACGATTACTCATTATACACTTTCACAACACATTTCATTGATAAGTTTTTCCTTATTTTCCTCAAAACACCAATTTTTTGCGATATTATTTTACATGTATATTCAATATGGTCGCTTTACGTCAACTTATTGTCCAACACTATTCCGAGATGTTTGATTTTATCAACTTTTTCAATTTCTATGTTGTCAACTTTTAAAGTGAAATATACTTGGGATGCGTTTGTATCAAGTACCATGTATTCAGTTTTATTCGTATTAAGGGGGCAGGTCCAGTCATGGCCGTGAAAATTAGGGCATTTTCAATAATTTTTTTTGGTATTAATTTAATATTTTTAATAAAAGTGATAATGCGGAATTATTACATTGTTGGCGCAAGTATTGCTTCTGCCCTTTTTGAAGTAGTTAGCATCACTTGTATTTTTTGTACTCTTTTTTTTTTGTAGTAAGTTAGTAATAAAGAACGATTGTCAAACGAACACGCGCCTAATAATTTCGTATTAAAACATAGTGGTTAATTTCATTTAATTTGGTCGGAATTCGCTTTTTACGCTGCCAGCACGGCATCATTTTGGTCCTTCAAACTGGAGAATCGTTTTTTATTACCACAAATATTTCAAGTTTTTTCGCTTTCGTTGTTGGTTCAAACCACATTGTCTTCGTTTTTAACCTCAATTTTTGTCAATTGTATTAAGCATCTCCGCGAATCTCCGCGAAATCAAACAGCCAGCACCTTTGTTGAGTGCTTTTCATATAAGAGTTTAATTGATTTCCCCTCGCAAAAAATACTTAAATTATGACAAATTGTGTCAAAACGCGCGACTCTGCTCGGAACTCAATAAAAAGATATTTAAATGCAAGCAAACTTGAAAAAGATTTATCGTCTGATAGTAACCTTGTTCAGAGCTATTTAAAGCTTTTAAATGAACAGTGGGTGCGATTCAACGAAGCACAAGACGAGGTGGAGGTTTCTTGCGGTCAAGAGACACAGGGTAGCGAGGAGCAGGAACGCGTACAAGCAGAAACATGGTACATAGAAGCGTTAGCTAATTTAAAACGTTTTGCTAATAGTTTTCCGCAACCACCGACACACAACAACAACACGCAAGTGCATATTCCTATCTCGCAAGCATCTGCATCCATTCAACTTCCTAAAATGCAGTTGCCACTATTTGAGGGTGAGCCAACAGAATGGATTTCATTTCATGATGCTTTTGTATCATTGGTCGACGGAAATAACACTTTGTCAGGTGCACAAAAAATGCATTACCTTCGTTGCAGTCTGCGGGGTGAAGCCCTGCATGTTATAAACAGTTTCAAGGTTAGCGATGCAAATTATGCTGAGGCATGGGGCCTCCTTAAGTCCCGTTACAAAGCGATGCGAGTCATAGTAGAGCATCATTTTCGTTCAATTTATGGGATAGGCCAAGCGTCTAGTGACTCTGCTTATGACATAAAACATAAAAAATGTTTTGGACACAATTTTGCAACATGTTAGAGCGTTAAAGGCATTGAATCGTCCAGTGCAGTTTTGGGATGATTGGCTGGTGCACGTGGTGGTATCAAAATTAGCATTTGAGACTAGAAAACAATGGGAACTATCGCTAACAGATGACGGCTTGCCAACTTTTGAGCAGTTGCAAACATTTTTAGAGGCACGCTGTCGCTCTCTATGTATGTTGTCGTCTATTCCTTCCGCTCAATCTAGTATAAAATCCACGCCTAGAAAAGTTCCAAAAGCCTCAAATGTTTTACATGCTAATGCAACGTCCACGCACGTCTTTAACAACATACGCGATCATGAACAATGCTTGTTCTGCAACGATAACCACAAAATTTACGCTTGCAATAAATTTATTAAACTTGACGCATTCGCTAAGGTAAAATTTATTAAGCAAAAAAACGCATGCTTAAATTGTCTTAGCAAAATACATCCCGCATCAAAGTGTCGTAGCGCTTCCACATGTCGAATATGTCGAATGCGCCATCACACTATGTTACACAACGCATTTTCCAACGCAACATCAAACTGTCACGCTCCAAACGCTTCTCTTGAATCTCTGCCGAACAATTCGAATAACGCACCCTTGGCTTCCTCAAACGCAATTATTCCTACGCCCTCAACGCTACCTGCTGCAGCAAACGCAATTATTCCTACGCCCTCAACGCTACCTGCTGCAGCAAACGCAATTATTCCTACGCCCTCAACGCTACCTGCTTCAGCAAACGCAATTATTCCTACGCCCTCAACGCTACCTGGTTCAGCAATCGCAATAATTCCAGCTTGCCACGCATCGCCCGCAACAACCGCTGAAATTAATGGTAGGGTGTCTTCGCCAAACACCACTGCCGAAGGCGCTATATTACTAGCCACCGCTTTAGCACGCATTCAAGATGCAGCAGGGCGCTGGCAACCCGTACGCGTCTTATTTGACAATGGTTCACACGCTACATTTGTGACTGAATCCTGTGTTCAACGTCTCCGCTTGCCCCGCTCCTCTTCATCGATGCACATCTCTGGAATTGGATCTTCAACAGGACTTAAAACTCGTGGCGAAGTTACTCTAAATATTTCTTCACGCTACGCAGAGCAGAGCTATACTATAAATGCTCAAATTCTCTCCAAAATTACTAACGAGTTGCCAACCACTAAGTTACAAAAATTCGAATGGCCGCACATACAAGATTTGCCGCTGGCTGACCCACATTTTGACGCACCTGGTCTTATCGAAATTCTTCTTGGCATGGACGAAATGGAAAAGTTTATCTCAACAAACATACGAAAAGGTACGCCTGGTACACCTATAGCGCAAGAGACTACATTAGGTTGGGTCTTGTTCGGCCGCGCCGGCCATGTAGATAAGACTTCTAGTGTGCAAGTCTTGCATTGCGATATAAAGTTAGTATAATTAGTAAGTAAATTTTGAGAGCTCGAGGAGCTGCCACCAAAGAAGCATTTGACCGCTGAAGAGTCTTATTGTGAGGACCTTTTCAACAGAACGCACAAACGCGCTCCTGATGGTCGTTTTATTGTCCGACTCCCTATTAAGAATGTGACTCTAGGCGAAACAAGGAGTGCCGCGGTACGCAGTCTTCTACGCATGGAAAAGTGCCTTGCAGCTGATGATGATTTACGCTCGCAATACAACGCATTTATGAACGAATTAATTGATATGCGTCACATGGAGTCAGTATCAAATGTTCCTGAACGCCACTTTTATATGCCCCATCATGCTGTTGTGAAAGAAACGAGCACTACTACAAAGTTGAGGGTAGTATTCAACGCGTCCGCTAAGTCTTCAACAGGAAACTCTCTCAACGACGCATTGATGGTAGGCCCACAGTTGCAACGTGATATTTTTTCTGTACTTATGCGCTTTAGATCGCATCGATATGCAATGACTGCTGACGTGCAAAAAATGTATCGGCAAGTGTATGTAGCCTCGGATCAAGTCGACTATCAGCGCATTGTATGGCGTGCAAATTCATCCCATCCTGTTCAAGATTACCGAATGCTACGCGTCACTTATGGCGTAGCTTCAGCTTCGCATCTCGCCGTAAAATCATTACAACAAACCGCGTTCACGGATGATGAAACATCAAAAGACGCTGCTTCAGCCATTTTAAATGATTTTTACATGGACGACTTACTGAGTGGTGCATCATCAAAGTCTTTACTCAGTGATCTCCAAAGTAAAATTAACACGCTTTTATCCGGTGGCGGGTTCGAGCTCAGAAAGTGGGCTACAAATTGCAAACAACTTTGTGCTAGCCTGCCACACCGCTCGCAAAATATTTCGCAGTTTCTAGCTGCTGATGACGAAGTTCGTGCATTGGGACTCCTTTGGAATACGGAGCTCGACTATTTAACATTCACGGTATGTATTGAACCTTCACCTACAGTTTCGACAAAAAGAGCGTTCCTATCAGAAGCCAGTAAGCTGTTTGATCCGCTGGGTTTTATAGCCCCGTGTACCATAAAATCGAAAATTTGGTTCCAACAAATCTGGCGTACAAATATTGACTGGGACGAAGCTGTACCGCACAACATAGCCAGTGAATGGCTCGCACATCGTGAAGATTTAAAATCGCTGTCTTCTTTGAGGCTCAACCGTTGGCTTGGTATTGGGCAAAAATGTTCGCATGCTGAACTTCATGTCTTCGCCGACGCCTCTGAGCGCGCTTACGCAGCAGTCATCTATGCTCGCACTTTTGATTCGGCTGAAAACGTAAATGTTGCCTTCGTCACTGCAAAGACAAAGGTAGCACCGCTTAAAACAACTTCGCTACCTCGACTTGAGCTATGCGCCGCTCATCTCGCCGCAAAACTCTTAAGATCCGTTATTTCTTGTCTAGATAATTCCGCCTTTCAGCTCTACGCTTGGTCCGACTCAACGGTCACTCTTGCCTGGTTGCAGAGCCACTCAAGTCGTTGGTCAACATTTGTCGCGTAGCCGACATCCAAGAAGTGCTACCCGCTGAGTGTTGGAATCACGTTCGCTCTGAGAATAACCCTGCGGATTGTGCATCACGAGGTACGTCTCCTACACAGCTGCTACAACATCAATTATGGTGGCAAGGGCCGAAATGGCTGAGTGACGCTGCCATAGTTTTCAAAAATAATAACTTCAAGCATGTAACCGATTTAGAGCTATCCTCGAAGAATGTGAAAGTTCATGTCGCACGCACTGAAGAATGCTGGGAGCTGTTGCAACGATATTCCTCTTACGGAAAGTTGAAAAGAGTCACTGCTTATCTGCTGCGTTTTATTAACAACATTTTTGGCGACGTTGGCGAGATGAATACCTCGTCAGTCTTCAGAAACGTACGAAATGGTTTCGCGAATCGCCTAATATCTGCGAAGACGATGTCGTAGCCGTAATCGAAGACAACACTCCACCGACAAAATGGAAACTGGCTCGCGTGCTTAAGTGTCATCCTGGCAGTGATGGTCGCGTGAGGGTGGTGACATTAAAAACAGCTGAGGGTCAATACCTACGTCCTATAAGTAAACTGTGTCGTTTGCCAACCAAACAAGATCTATGTATCTAAGTAAATCTTCGCAAATTATTATTTTTCTTATTATTTACATTAGAATAAAATTAATATATAATAATTCTGTATTCCTTGTGAATTACGCTATTTATTTGTATGTATAGAATTCACTTATATTCTTTATATGTTACGCATATTCTTGAATGATAATACATGAATTTAAGTTTACAGTCTCACAGTATATTACATGTATTATACGTTATTATTTGAATTTTTCGTACTATTTACCTGTAAATAATATATATGTATCTTTTTCTGTACTGTTTTGAACCTTGTCACCCGGTTCAAGCCGGGCGGTATGTTGGCGCAAGTATTGCTTCTGCCCTTTTTGAAGTAGTTAGCATCACTTGTATTTTTTGTACTCTTTTTTTTTTGTAGTAAGTTAGTAATAAAGAACGATTGTCAAACGAACACGCGCCTAATAATTTTGTATTAAAACATAGTGGTTAGTTTCATTTAATTTGGTCGGAATTTGCTTTTTACGCTGCCAGCGCGGCATCATACATAATGTTTCAACTTGACTTGACGAAAGTTAAAAAAAAAATATTAAAAATAAAAAAAGTTATGGCTGTTTGTGCCATACATAGTATCTTGCGGTAACCATCACAAATCCTTGGAAAATCATCTAAAATCAATCGGATAAGAAAAATTAGTTAGTTAAATAAATAATCTAGTGCCTGATCGAAGGTTTTTATTTTTTTTTTTAAATCAACAAAATGACAGCTTCAGGAACATTTATTTTCAGATTTTCGGTAAAAACCAACAGTTTTTTATGAATAATTATTCATAAAAAATCGATTTAAAAAAAAAAATACAAAATTCTTCGATCAAGCACTAGATTTTTATGTTTTTCAAAAACTGTGTAAATTTCATTGAAATTGAACATAATTTGATCGAATTTTACAGTCATTAGCAGAAACTGACATTCATGTGAACTTACACAAATCGGTCAATGCTTTTTAAACAAACATGACAAAAACAACAAATGGAACAATTTAACCTGGTAATTGATGACATATGTTTCGGTTATTACCACATATATATGTACATAAGTATTCATATACATATGTATATACATAACCTCATCAGACCAGTTGTGATTAATTTGTACAAGGATTTGAACCCCGACCATTCCATGAATTATATTTGGACAGCCGCTCTTAACACTTTAGCCATGAGGGGTTCTCCCCATGAGGTGTACAAAGTGTAGTTCTTATATATTACATTTCGCACACAATGCGTCATCTGTCATCTCTTATTGTCATTTCTTTCTTGCCATAACTTTGTTGAACCGTCGCGTCGGTTCAAAGACTTACGATGATGAGCTTTTCGTATTTTCTGGCTTTTCACTACTTATTTGAAAATGGACGTTTCTTCCGGTTGTAGAAATTTTTATTTGTTTTTTTATCGACTGATTATTATTAGTTAATTGAACATATTTTTATTTTGCATTTCTTGGTACGGTTCGGTTGGTGGTCAGCTAACTGCACTCAAGGCCGTATCCAGGATGTTATTTCGGGGGGGGGGTTTGGATTTGAAATTTTTGAATATCAATTTTTGCAATCTCTTCAATTTTTCAAACCGATGACCTTTTTTTTAGGTAACTCACTTCAAATAGCTCACTTACTTCAAGACTGACATAACTCAAAAAACCTAAAGTGGGAGAAAAACGCATTTAAAGTTTTCAATAAGTTAATTTTTATGTGAAATTGATGAAAAGTTTGTCTACATAAACCCTTCTGACAAAGTTTATAAGATATCTTTCTGATTTTTTCACAAAAAATAAAACATGAAATAGCGGGTCTGCATCAGTTACTCAAAAACCACGTTTTTTAAGTTATACTAGTCTTGAAGTAAGTGAGCGTTATGTACATATACAGTTTGTCACAAAACCGTTCATAAAAAAGCATGTTTCTGGTTTTAAGGTTGCATTTTTTTTTGAAGAAAAAAAGTTTTATAAAATCGTTTACAGAAAACTTGCTAATCCATTATTCTAGCTAAAAAGTCAAAACTAAATTATTATACATATATTTTCATTAACTTGGGTAGTTATTTTTATACTTATTTTATAGTGAACAGTTTTGGTACTTAAGGGGGCAGGTCCAATCATGATTTTTGAGAAATCGAAATTTTTTTTTTGCATTGTCTTAAAGTATAGTATCTTAAAATATATCCTGAAAAGTCAATCCGACAAATACTTTTGGAGTTATTCGGCAATAACCAAATGGCGGTGGTAAGAGTACCGAGCGTGAAACTTTAAATCATTATTCTCAAAACTATGTTTTCGAAACCGGTGACCACTGTAACTCAAAAACCGCTCAATAGATTTCACAGTTTTTGAAAAACATAAAAATCTAGTGCCTGATCGAAGGATTTTTTTTATTTTTAAATCGATTTTTTATGAACAATTAACTGTGGGTTTTTTACCGAAAATCTGAAGGTAAATGTTCCTGAAGCCGCCCTTTTGTTGATTTTTTTAAAAAAAAAAACCTTCGATCAGGCACTAGATTATTTATTTAACTAATTTTTCTTATCCGATTGATATTAGATGATTTTCCAAGGATTTGTGATGGTCACCGCAAGACACTATGTATGGGACAGGGTCCAACACAACCAGCTATAACTTTTTTTATTTTTAATATTTTTTTTAAGCTTTCGTCAAGTCAAGTTGAAACATCATGTAATAATTCCACATTATCACTTTTATTAAATAAATTAAATTAAAACCAAACAAAATTATTGAAAATGCTCTAATTTTCACGGCCATGACTGGACGGACCTGCCCCCTTAAGTCATTAAAAATATTTCAAATAATTTTATATATTCTATGTGGCCGCTTTTGGCTGTAATGATGAGTTGTCTAGTATTTGAGTACAGTAGTGATCTCCAACCACTGTCCATTGGCGACCTCCCATAACCAGATCATACTGAAGACTGGCATATGGGGCATTTCATGTGAAGCGGGCAATGAAAAAAAATCAGATTTAGAAATTTGTTCATATTCGGCTTAATTGTAATTCTAGAAGATGTAAACACTTATTTTTTTTATATAAGGCTTAGTTGTCAAGTTGTGGACTTCCAAAAATTGACGTAATATGAAGAATGGATTTTTCGGAAGCAGTTTTTCGAACTTAAAAAATGTTAATAAAATATTAAACATTGTGGTTGATACAGGAAATTTACTGCTATTTTCAATTATAAGATTAGATTTGAAATTTGATTTTTTTTTTATCTTGCGGAAAACCGGAAGAATTTCTCAGAATTTAAATAATTTCGACATATTTTTTTTAACTTTAAAATAGAGCATAAAATATACCGATAATATGCTCAATATTTTTAAATGTGATCTACATTAGTTTAGATATATGAATTGACGTACATACGTGCCGCACTTTGTATGGGACCTGGCACTTTTTTAAGTACATACTTTTATTTATATATCTTCTTAACTAATTAATACCGATCACGTTAAAATTTTTTTGTGAAACATCTAGGGCTTTTTTTTTAATAAATATTCCGCTTCGCCCCATATGTAAACCGATTTCAATTAAAAATTAAGGGCTTGTTCAGAAAAATTCAAGCTTCAAAACGACGAATAATTCCAATTGCTTCCCTTTGCTGAGATAATGCTTCAGTAACGGAATTTAATTGGCGCATTGTGTATATACAGTCATGTGAAAAATAATAGGGACACTTAAATTGAAATAGTTCAAACACACCTCTGCTTCTGTTTGAATAAATTGAGGTAAAATGTTACATTACATTACTTGCTGCGATATCAATGCAGTAAAAAACCGTTATCAGAGTAAAAATATTTTTCGTCGTTTCGAAGTTGTTGATCGTATTGTGAAGTGGGCTCAATTTAGCCTGTGCGAAATAATAGGGATACGAATATAAAGTAAGTTATATTTTTGAAACTTTGTGGACTTGAAACATTTATAAGCCATAACGGTATTGTATATGAGATGATCTAAAATTATAATTTGAAACAATAACCAAATAATGTAATTTAGTGATTCCTGTCCAAACAGGACGTCAGTAAAAGATTACTTTTCGCTGAGGAGCATGTCATTTGGCCAGTGAAGAAATGGCGCAATATCCTGTGGTCGGATGAGACCAAATTTTACCCTGACTGTGGTACTCAACGTGTGCGGGTAAATAATATTAGATTTGGTCTCTTCTGACCACAGGATATTGCGCCATTTCTTCACTGACCAAATGGCATGCTCCTCAGCGAAAAGTAACATTTTACTGACGTACTGTTTGGACAGAAAAGGTACTTTTCTGGATCTCTTTGCTTCTAAATTATTATTAGTTAGCCTTTTCCGAATAGTTGAAGGGCTGACATTCATGGAAAACACTTTTTTTACTTCATTAGTAGATGCAAAGTGGTTCTATCTCACAAATCTCAACATAGTCCTCTCAAGAATATGCCATATTTTTGACTTTCGTCCACGCGTTTCCTTCTGTGGCGTATATTTTATTGCATTTTCTACCATTCTCTTGGGGCCATTTAACGTTCTGGCTATTTTTCGTTATGAAATTCCGTTATCGTGAAGGTCTTTTATGTCTCTACGAAGCTGGACGGTGCAATTTTGACCTCTCCCCATTCTGAATCACTAAATTACATTATTTGGTTATTTTTTCAAATTATAATTTTAGATCATCTAATATACAATACCGTTATATCTTATAAATGTTTGAAAACCACAAAGTTTCAAAAATATAACTTACTTTATATACGTGTCCCTATTATTTCGCACAGGCTAAATTGAGCCCACTTCACAATACGATCAACAACAACGAAACGACGAAAAATATTTTTACTCTGATAACGGTTTTTTACTGCATTAATATCCAAGCAAGTAATGTAATATAACATTTTACCTCAATTTTTTTCAAACAGAAGCAGAGGTGTGTTTGAACTATTTCAATGTAAGTGTTCCTATTATTTTTCACATGACTGTATTAGAATTGACACACAAGAATATATTCTTATTACAGTAAAATTTCAGTGGCATTTTAGTCAATGTGACGTGTGAGGTTTATTTATGTCTTGTCTTTTTCGTAAATATTATCGTCAATATTTTGCCCACTTTTCGTCCATATTCACATAGGTTTCCTAGGTTTTTTCATAAATATTTTAGGTTGCCCTACTTATAACAATCAACATTTTAATTATTCAAGTTAAATTTGCTTGTCCCACATACTGACGGCACTAAAACATAAAGATAAGCTTAAGATAAGATCGATGATTATCAACTATTTCTTCTTTTCAAAATCTGATGACCTTTTTTTGAACTTTTTTTTTACCGAAACCAATTTCAGATAGTGTCTGTTCGTTTGAGAAAATCGTTTTTGTGTGGTGTATTTCTCTCAAAGTCAATTTTTCGTAACGTCTATTCTTTTCAAAATCGTTTCTATATAGTGTCCGACAAAAAATTTCGGCGGGGGGTTCTATCCCCTGCAGTCATCCGCCCCCCTTGATACGGCCCTGACTGCACTCATTAGTAGGCAAGCGCGACACATCTGATTAACAGGTAAGGGCCCAGCTCAGAAAATAACCCAATCGCTAACGGAGCATATCAGATGCCTGGCGCCCACCGTGGGATCATTATGAAATTCGGGTGGCTGAACCTGTCCTAACGGTGGGAGGGATGAAGACTCTGGACTTCACGTTCAACCCTACCAGCTCTAAATATATCTCGGGGGTTTCGACCAACCAGCTCGACACGGCCACACCTTCACGGCAGGGTCAGATGCAGTCCACAGGGGCATGAAAGGATGGAAAGGTTAATTGTTTATTATACAAAATAATAAACAAGTGAGTAAAAATGCCGGTTGAGCGCTCACCGCCATCCGAAAAAAAAGACTCATCGGGCAATGCTGAGTCTAACAAAAAAATATGTACAAAAGTGAGTGCGAAATAAATAAAAATAACGGCTCTTCCGCTAAATAGATTAGTAAGAGTGAAAAAATACAAGCAAGCGCGCGTACCAACACCAAAGTGTCACCCACCAACAAACAACCAATTGCGGCCGCTCAATAAATCAACCAAGCACACACACACCAGAAAATATTAATTCGTAATGCTGAACCAGCAGTATCTAATAAAGCGGGTTCTCTCTCTGCTAAGTCACCATGGAGTGTACAATGCAGCTCTCCTTTGATTGCCCAGCAGGAAAATTAGTCACCTATGGGAAACTTAGCACCCCAACAGGAAAAAAATACTACAAGTATAAAACTTTCCAATGTTTCTAATTTTTTTTAGCGAAAAAAGAACCACACCACCGATGCTAACTCCAATAAGGTTACAAATTCAGCAATCCAGACTGAAATGGATCGCTACATTAAAATCAAGCGAAAGCTAAGTCCATTTAAAGGCAATGTAAATAATTCAAAAAAGATCCCCAGCTTTACATTAAGCATAGGAGGAGTTGATATACCCTGGTCTAGCAGTGTCAAATGTCTTGGTGTTCGCTTTGATACGAAACTTACTTTTAAAATCCACGTAAGAAATATAATTAACAAAGTTGACATCGCTATAAAAATCCTTTACCCACTCATAAATAGAAATTCAGTTTTAGATCACAACAAGTTGCTTATTGCGAAAACAATATTCCAGTTTATTTTTCTATATGCCTCGCCAGCATGGGGATCCTGCGCCAAGACCCTTTTGACTATTCTACTTATAGACTACATCATGAAAATAAAATTTCCCTCGTTATTAACTTAATAAGAGCAAGAGCCTCTAAATTTGACCTCAATTACAGCATGTCTGACAACCCCTTAATACAAAGTTTATGTACAAATGCCTAGGTTAAGTGATAATATTAAGTTTTATGTAACATAAAAAATTATCAATCGAAGGTTTTTTATAGCGTTTCCTTTTCATTTACTATATTGTTACGAAATTTTCTGTCCCTTTGACAATAATTTCGATCTCTTATACTTCTCTGAGTTCAATCACTGGATTGTGTAACAATCAAGAAAAATGCAAATTTTATTTAATTATAAAAATGGTTTATTTAAATCACAAATGTTAGTTTTTAAACGATACAATTGTTTATTTTCTCTTTACATTCAAATTGTATACACAAACGTTTTACTTATATAGCTTAAAATCCACTGTATCACTTTATTACTTTCAAATATTCAACTGTCTCACTTAAGATCCACTGTGTTCAACTGTTCAGTACAGAAAACACACTAAGTGCCGCTAGATGGTGTCATTTTTCTACGGTCAGTGATGCTAGCTAGTACAGAAACTACTCGAAATGACGCTAGATGGTGTTATTTTTCTACGGTCAGTGATGCTAGCTAGTATCGTCTAATTTTTATTTCGAGAATTATATGGCATAAAGCAAATTTCGCTACAATATTTTCTCTCAAACACAGTCATACAATAAATTAAATACGTTTTCATAGATGTAAGGATAGCCAAATTTCTATATCTATATTTATGTACTATGTTTAAACAAACGTTAAACATTGTTCTTTTTTGCTATTAAGAAACATTTCATTCATTCAACTCAATAAAGATGCATAAAGTAAGCGAATGCTTAGCTAAGTCAAAATCGGAATGCTTTACTTGATAACGATCCACCTGATTTGAGTAACGACAACAAAAACGATTCTAACAATAAAACGTTTAAGCCTGCCCCATCTGCTTGAGTAAACACAGCTCTAACGCTCTTGTTTCTTACATTGTTTCTCTCATTAGAAAAGACGCTTTCCATATAATTTCTCTCACCAAAGGTAATGTTCATGAAACTAAAATACAAGTTTATGATGAAAAAAATTATAGAACAATTGCCACTTACCTGGAAAAAAATAAAAAAAGTTACTACACCTACCAGTTTAAAAGCAGCTAAGGTCTAACTGTTATAATAAAAGGCATAGAACCCAACGTCGAACATAATAAAATTAAGGAAGCTCTAACTCATGCTGGATTTAATCCATTAGAAACAAAAATAAAATCCAACATCCACTTTTTCATGTTGAACTTGAACAAGACACCCGAAAGTAGAAAAAAATTATGTGCATCCGATTTATAATCTGCGCTACCTCCTAAATCGCAGAATATCCGTTGAGGAGCCCCATAAGCGAATGGGTCCTGTGCAATGCACTAACTGCCAAGAATTTGGCCACACCAAATCTTATTGCACCCTTTGTACTATTTGTGTTGCTTGTGACTTTCACCCCACGTCAGCATGCTCTACGGACAAAAAAGATGATACTTCAAAAAAGTGCAATAATTGCCTCAGCAACCACACAGCTATCTACAGGGGGTGCCCAATCTACAGGGGGTGCTAAAAAATAAAATGCGCTTACGTAAGGAAATAGTTCGAAGTCCACCTACTCAAGTCGTACAGACCGTTACAAATAATATTTTACCAACAAACTTGCCTAATGTATCGGCTCAGACTTATGCTAACGTGCTTAATCTAGTCAGGTTAAACCTGCAAATGTCATAAGCAACTCTCAAAATTTTGAGACCATGCTAATGACGCTCACCCAATGCATTACTCAATTCATGACAACAATGCAGACAATGATGCATGAGATGATAAACAATCAAAACCAACTTATGAAAGTTTCGATTGGAAACAAATGAACACCCTCAAAATCTGCCATTGGAATGCAAACGGCGTAAGCCGACACGCATTAGAAATTAAAAACTTTCTTTGCAGCAACGAAATTGATATTTTCTGAAACACATGGCTCAAATTAAGTGAAACGGAACACGTTTGTCCCGACTACTTGGAATTTTGAAAGCAATGTGTTATTTTAATACTACAGGTAATAACTAAATAAGTCCCAGAAAAGTTTTTATAAATAACAATTATTATGATTGTTATAAGAAATTTAAGTTATAAGAAAAAATGCCACTCGGCATTGATTTGTTTCCGTGAAATCAGCTCCTTTTTCCTTTAATGATTTTTTGATTCCAAACAATTTTAATTTGGATTTTCGTGAATTTTGCAGACACAAATATTATGAGTACCACTGACACCTACTGGAATGCACTCTAGCGGCTACCGTTATTATAAATTTCTCCTCTTACACGTAACTAACTGTACATGGATGATTGAATGATGTGTGTACAACGTGTACTACGGATACTACGCATTTGATACTTTTTACTATGCAATCACACTGCGGCCGCTCGGAAAAACTAATGCCATTTGAACATCTATTGAGGTGACTAAGAAATTTTTTTTTTATCTTACGAAGAATATATCTGCGCATTTATGATATACATCTCACGTCAAAAAAAAAGCAGAGGATCATAGAAAAATCGAATTTGTTTACAACAAAGTGGACCCATTGCTTCAAAAAAAATTGTTTCATGGAATAATATTTTTTATCTAACAATTTATAATGTTCTTATCATTATTGTATCATAACAAGTTGCCGGAAAATTTTTTTTTCCGAGATATGATTTTCCAAAAATAGTTCTAAAACTTAAATTGCTTATTGCTTAAAACTTAAATTGCTTATAACAATCATAATACAGTAGACATCCAATATAACGTATAATGATATAAGGAATTTTCGTTTTAACGAACAGTTTTTGAAATTGGAATTTTTCCATTGATGTCTCTAAATTAGAAACGCTAAAAATTTTCACTATTCCAAATAACGAACATTATTTAATTCAACAATAACTGTTGAACTGAAATTACTTTTTTTTAACAGGATAGGTGATCGCAAGTGAATAACGTAACTTAACTTTTATACGAGTAAATATATGTGTTAACAAAAGCCAGTTTCTTTAATAAAAAACACTTCGATATAAAGAATTTTACGATATTACGACTGACCCGTGCATTAATTAGTTCGTTATATTGGACGTCTACTGTAATTGTTATTTATAAAAACTATTCTGGGACTTATTTAGTTATTACCTGTAGTATTAAAATAACACATTGCTTTAAAAATTCCAACTAGTCGGGACATACGGGTTCCGTTTCACTTAATTTGAGCCACATCTTAACCTGCACAATCTTAAAATTGAAGGGTATAGATTTTACAAAACCTGTCACCATGATGGATAAGCGCGTGGAGGTACATAAATACTCATTAAGAATCGTATAAATCACTACGCATTTAAGCAGTATGAGAGGGACTACCTAAAAGCAACTTCAATTTGCTTACAGTGTTGGGAAGACAAAGTAACAGTTTCAGCTGTGTACATATAGTCGTCCAAAGCAGACTTTTCAAATTTGAATGAAAATTTAAGGAATAAACTAGACGACTTAATTATTTTTTTAATAATACGAGTAATTCATTTGATGAGTGCATTAAATTTTTCAATGGTAAACTTTTTTCGGCCATAGCATTGTCGGTGCCATATACAAAAAGATACGTTAATAATTCCTCGTGGAACAAATACGTTTGTAGCCAGGACCGAAATGACTTAGCTGCTTACCAGCGACTTTTCCATGAATTTAAGGATATGTCGGCTTTCTGAATATTTGAATAAAATTAAGCTAAATATTCTCCATGACCCCAAGCATTCTTGGGGGTTTATTAATACAAAAAAAAAGTCTAATGGGTTTCCATCTGAATTCAGAACAGTTGATGCTCACTAGTGACCCACAAATTATAGCTGGGTTGTTTGCTAATTTGTTTAAAGAATCCTTTTCTAAGGAATCATTTAGCCCTGAGGTCAACTATTTTGAATATATGGATAACGACCCTTTAGTTTCGATTAATGAGATATCTTTCTCACCTGACCTCATAGACCTCATCATCTGTTGATGATGACTTCAGCTCCTGACCTGATGGTATTCCTGCGACAGTACTACTTAACTGTAGCTCTGAGCTGAACCAGCCTCTCAGTTTTTTATTTAATAAATCGATGTATGTAGCTATTTTCCTAAATTTTGGAAAAATTCATACATAAGACCCATTTTCAAGAAAGTGTGTAGAAATGATGTTTTAAACTACAGGCCCGCAGCGAAGTTATCATCGATACCGAAAATTTTTGAACGCATTGTGTACGATCAAGTTAAGGTGTGCTGTAGTGAAGTCATAACAACTCCTCAGCACGGTTTTTAACCTCCTTGATTTCACTTCTTTTGCATTAAATCTTTAGACTCTGGTGGGCAAGTTGACTGCATCTACACTGACTTTAGTAAAGCATTTGACAAATTACCACATAATTTGATTTTGTTTAAGTTAAAGAAGCTTGGATTTCCTTTAAGTTTTGTCAGCTGGATTGAATCTTATTTATCTGATCGTTCATATCAAATAAGATTTTGGAGGGTGTTTTCCTCTCCATTAAGCGCGGCATCAGGTGTTCCACAAGGAAGCCACCTGGGGCCGCTCCTGTTCATTTTAGCAATTAATGACGTTACACATGTTATTAAAAACTCCCATCTGTTAGTATATGCAGATGACATGAAAATTTACAGGAACGTGAAGGGAGTTGGTGATACTATTCCACTCTAGTCTGAGTTGAAATCCTTTGAGGTTTAGTTTTCTGAAAATTACTTACATCTTAATCCTGATAAATGCCAAACTATGATTTTCACCAGGAAGAAAAATATTAAGGAGTTTGATTATAAATTAAAAGATTAGAAAATTTGTCGTGTCGATTTAGTTACATTTTGATGTTAAATTAACTTTTAATGAGCATATTAATCAAATTTGTAAAAAATCCTCATCTCTGCTTGGCTTTATTAAGAGGTGGGCAAAAGAATTTAGTAGCCCTTTAGTAACGGTGAATTTATATAATACAATAGTGTGTCCTCACATAGAGTACGCCAGCCAAGTATGGTCACCATTTTATAATATTCATATTAATAGAATTGAGAGAATTAAAAAAAAAATTTATTTGTTTTGCCCTCAAGGGCTTAAATTGGATTGACTCTTTAAACCTTCCTACTTATGAGGATCGTTTGAAGTTACTACATATGCAGTCTTTGAGCTCGCCTAGAAATATTGCGGATATACTTTATCTGCATCAAATTGTAACTGGGTCTCTGCTGCACCAGAGCTTATTAACTACTTACATACATTTTAACACTAATCGGAGGAGTACTCGTAACTCTTATCAATTATTCTATTAACCGGTTAGTAGAACTAATTATATGGCTACAGCTCCTTTTAAGCGAATGATTACTCTTATTAATAATTGCGAAGTTTATAATATTAGCTTGTCAAAAGGTCAACTCAAGCTTAGATTGAAAACTAACTGTAGGTAAATTTGTAGCTTAATGGTGGTCTGTATTTTTATGTTTGTGTTGTCCGAGCCCCACAGCATGCAGGGTCCTTGGATCATGTAATTTTTTACCTATAATTATTTTATTATCAATCACATGGTCTGAGTGGGTATGTTGAGAAAGTGCGATAAAGCTAAAAAAAATTATAAGAAAATAACAAATTAATTGCATGTATAATTTTTTTTTCATTTCCATTATTTATTAAAAAGCTTTTTACTTGATTTAAAGCTTCAAGCTAAATAGCTAAGAAGGCTAATAGCTGTAGTAGCTAAACTCTTTTATTAATGTTAAGTCACCATATAAGGTCAGGACCGTCCAGTTCGACTACTTTTTTAATGCACTAGGATCAAAATTCATATCTGCTGGTGGCTTTAATGCAAAGCATAACTACTGGGGTTCCCGACTAATTAACCCAAAAGGCAAAGAACTTTGGCTTTCATCAGCCAATCCCCGCAATGGGCTTGATTATGTATCCACTGGTCAGCCAACTTATTGGCCGTCAGACCCTCAGAAGATTCCAGATCTTATGGACTTTGCAATTATAAAGGGAATTAATAAGAGGCAAATTTCAGCAGATTCATGTTTTGACTTGAGCTCTGACCATTCCTCTGTCATTAAGCATCTGCATTAATGTGTAGAGCTGCTGCAGTCAACCAAAGAGCATACAACAAATAAAACGAATTGGCTCAAATACGAAACATATGTCAGTAGCCATCTTTCTAATATTGTAAGGCTTATAGATTCCGAGAAGCTGGAATCAGCCATACAGATATTTAACAGCATGCTAGTATCAGCTGTTCTTCACGCCCATAAAAGGCAACGCCTCAACTCTTCTTACACAGAACGTTAAGTGTTGTAAAAAAGACGACTCAGGCGACGCACAGAGGGGTATTTGAGTTCTAAATGCAGCAAAATTAAGGTTTTGATTTTTTCAGTGAAAAAGACCTGGTAAGTGATATAATTGGATATTCATTATTTTAAAACAAATTTTGACAGAAAATTCACTGGTTTTAATACAACGTAGCAGAGCTTGAAATAAACTTTTAAAAAAGTTTTTTTTAGGTAAAAGTTTACTTTTAACTTTTATTTTCTAGAAATAAAAGTAAAAGTTTCCTTAAAACTTTTTCATTAGAAAATAAACTATAAACTTATATTTCAAAAAGTCAAAAAAACTTTTATTAATAAAAGTTTTTAAAAACTTTTATTGATATTGAGTTTTTTTGACTTTTATTTTTAAAAGTCACTTGTAAAAAGTTTTTTTTGACTTTTATTTTCACAAAGTCGAAAATAAAAGTTTTTTTTACTTGAAAAAACGAGGGAAATAATATCTTGGATGGCTACGCAAAAAATTTCAAAGGAGAAAACTTAGGATTATCTATTATATAAAATTCAGTTTTTGTCTGCCTGTCTTTAGTGGACGCGGAAGCTATCCGGCCGATTTTGATGAAATTTTTAAAGTACGTTAGTATTGATCAGGCGGGTATCATAGGCTATAACAATTTTATTTAGGGTGCATATTTAGGGTGGTCCTCAAACAAAAATATTTTTAAAATAGCGTTTTCAGAAAGACCACTTAATTGAGTCACATGGAATTTACACCACGTAGTTTTTATATTAAGGGGCATAGTTTAGGCTACAAAACTTTTACTTAAGTTCCATATTTAGGGTGGCCCTCATAGAAAAAAATTTTTAAAATACCATTTCCACGAAGTCCGGTTTACCGATTCAGACCGAATTCACACTACGTAGCTTTTATATTATGAGGCATAGCTAAGGCTACGAAACTTTTATTTAGGGTGACCCTCACACAAAAATATTTTTAAAATAACATTTTCCACTTAATATATAGATTCACATGGAATTTACGCGACGTGTCTTTTATGTTAAGAGGCATTGATTACGCTATAAAACTTTTATTAAAAGTGCATATTTAGGGTGGGCCTCATAAAAAGAACTTTTATTAAGGGTGTATATTTAGGGTGGGACTCCTAAAAATATTTTAAAATATCATTTTCACGAAGACCGGTTAATCGATTCACACCGAATTTACACTACGTAGCTTTTATATTATGAGGCATAGCTTAAGCTACAAAAATTTTATTTTGGGTGGCCCTCACACAAAAATATTTTTAAAATAACATTTTCACAAAGACCACTTAATGAATTCACATGTAATTTACACGACGTGTCTTTTATGTGATGAGGAATAGCTTTGTCTGTAAAACTTTCATTAAGGGTGCATATGTAGGGTGGTCCTCATACAAATATATTTTTAAAATATAATTTTCATGAAGTCCGGTTAATCGATTCACACCAAATTTACACCACGTAGCTTTCATATAAAAAGGCACAGCTAAGACAAAAATTTTTCACAAAAACCATTTAATCGATTTACATGGAATTTACACCACGTGCCATTTATGTTTAGATGCATAGCTTAAGCTATAAAACTTTTATTTGGGGTGCATACATATATACAAAAATATTTTTTAAAAATCATTTTCACAATGAATTTTGCACCACGTTTCTTTTATATTCAGGGTTATAGCTCACGCTATAAAACTTTTAATAAGGTTGTATATTTAGGGTGACCCTCATTTAAAAAAAATATTTGATTCTGCTTTTTTTTTTATTGATATAAAAAAAAGGTGGAGCGAAGTGCACAGCGTAGTGCTAGTTCATAATAAAATTCAAAGGAAAATACTCAACAAGTTTCTAATGAGAAAAAATGTATGATAACTTATATTTTTAAAAAAATTTGATTGCACGCATCGATGGTAAAAAACCGAAAATGGATTTTGGAAGTGTTAGGGGAGATCCCCGACCCCCGAATTTGAAAGTGATAGTTAACAAAATTTGGTTTAATACTATAAGTGATAAGCAGAAAGTAGTTTTAATTATAGAAAATGTAATTTTATGAAAATGAAAACCTGAAAGTATATTTTGTGGATGAAATGAATAGATCTAAAAATTGATTCCGAATTAGTTATGGCCATTTCGGTACATTTGTACTTTTTCCGTACATTACCGTCTTGAAAATCGTCGTCAGTACATTTGACACGTTTTCAATACATTATAAATAGTTATAACAACTACAGTAAAATCTTTTTTACACGGTCTTTTTTTACACGATTTTGAAATAACACGGTTCGTCAAGAAGAAATTTTAAATTTTTTTACACGTTATTTTTGATTTAACACGAATTCCAAAAATAAACATGTGTGCAGTTCACACGCGGTAAAAGTGAAACTGCGAAAAAATGATTTATTAAAATGATAAAAGTTGATGGAAATAAAATAGAATAGGTACAGCAAGGCATCGGTAGTTAATCAGTGAATTACTTGAAAAATTTTAAGAAATAGCAAATCTTTCCACGCTTATGTCGTAGCTTTTGATTAACCAATCTCGAAGCTGATAGTTTTAGTGTACTCAGCTCGATGAGTACTTTAATTTGATGTATCATTTTCTGCTGTAGATATTCTAGATGCCGTCTGTGATGCTGGGTATCAAGAATTATCTAAACAACTGGAGAAACCAAAAAACCACTTCTTTTAACAGACTTTATAACAAAAAAACCTATAGAGGCCGCTAATAATGAAGATAATTCTGCATTAGAACAAAACCCAACAGTTGTGTTAGACATATCTTCTGACGACATTGCTATTTTTAAGCCAGTCCATAATAAACGTACACGGTTGTTATCAACTAGCGATGAGTAGCTGTACTCTTGTTTCCTAATCTTTTTGATTTTTTTGTACTTATGGATTGAATTTAAACTGTAAACTAAATTTATTTTCTTGTAATAAATATGAATTGTTTTGTTTTATTATTACTTAATGGAGTTTAATATCACTTTTTTGCATGGTTTTTTAAGAAAATATTTGAATTTTTTTCATTTTACACGATTTTTTAAAGTTGTGGAACAGATCTCCAAATTTACATATGAATCGGGTTTTTTTACACGTTTTTGATTTACACGGTTTTCGTAGGAACGTACCTACCGCGTAAAAAAAGATTTTACTGTACCTCCTTTTTATTGTAAATGAAAATAATCGGATTGTGTAGATTTTCTAATTTTACCCATTAAGAGCCAAGACCTTTTAAAATCAAAAATCATCGACTATTTGTATTTCGTTTTGATGAAAATAACATAAAATGGTTATAAAATATGAAAAAAATAAAAAAAAATGCAATCAGTAGGTTTGTGAGCCTGTTCCCAAAGTGGGACAACGGCGGAATATATGAGCATTCTTTAAATTTCTTGTAATTTTTTTCATTCAACTCGTTAAAACTATGAAAACTCAAGTGTTTTGCTTTGCAAATCAAGCGCAAACTTTTTTCATTTTTACGCAAAACGCATCCGACGCAGCCTAATGAACACTGATTTTTTCAAAATACGCTAAGTCGACGATGAAGTATCAAAACAAAGCAAAATATTAAAAAAGTTTAGTCGTTTTACCTTCATTATTTATGTGGATTTTAAAGCACAGTATGTATGACAAAATTGCAAAATGAACTTTGCAAAATTTTTTTCTGGTTAAATTTACAGCTATTTGAATGTGCTGTACCCAACCAGGTACAGTGGCTAGGAATGTGTAATACTTATATCTAATTTTATTATTTATTGAGATGGCAAATATGAGAGCTTCTTTTAATTTTTAGAAAAATGTTGTACATTATTTATTAACAATAATACAAAATTAAAAGCTAATATAAGAGTAAGCAAGAGCAGCGATGGCCTTCAGCTCATCCAGTGAAAATTGGAGTTTATATTAGTGAATATATGTATATTAGAATGTTTAAAAAATGTATCATGTCTATAAAATTCGGTCTATAAAAGTAATTTCAAGTCTCGATTAAGTACACTTTCACAAAACCTGAATGCCATCACTGGTCCGAATAAAAGGTAGATTGTATATCAGGAATTTCAATAATTTTTTCTAATGAGCAAAAAACAAAAAGAAAATTTATTGCCTCCTTCATTTAAGAAATGTTTTAAGTTCCCGCATAGATATTTATTCAAATTCCTTGAGCTTTTTGTCGATATTGGGAATGAATTTGTAACCGACGATTTATTGAGGTTTCAGTTTGCTGTAACTAGCAGAAAGCGCTCAAAATAAATGTTTATAAAAGGATGCAGCAAAGTAAACGGCGCTTCAAAATTTTAATATTCGAAAAAGACATTTCCTTTGGTGATGTCCTTATATGGTTTGATATTTTTCTCTGACATCATTTTTGGCAGTAACATTTTGTTTTGAAAAATGGGTCCAAAACAATCTCCGCTGTCACTTCCGAAAACCATTTTCAGCTTTTTCCTATCGATTCTTGCGAAAAGTTTTTTTTTTTAAAAAAAATCCGCCTTTTAGGATAGTCGGGGCCTTTTTTTGTGGCTTCCAAAACCCACTTTAAGCCCGTCTCTCATCGATTCGTGCAAGAAAATTTTTTTCGAAAAATGGGTCCAAACCACCCTTTTATGAGGGTAGGGGTTTTTTATTGTAGATTCCTAAATCCATTTTCAGCCTTTTATCGTCGATTCCTGGAAAAAAATTTTTTTAGGTCCAAAAAACCCTTTTAGGAGGGTCGGGACCACCTTTGTCACTTTCAAAATCCATTTTCAGCCTTTTACCATCGATTCCTGTAAAAAAAATTTTTTCGAAAAATGGGTCCAAAAAACCATTTTAGGAGAGTCGGGGACCACCTTTGTCACTTTCAAAATCCATTTTCAGCCCTTTACCATCGATTCCTGCAAAAAAAATTTTTTTTCGAAAAATCGGTTCAAAACATCCTTTTAGGATGGTCGGGGACCTCCCCTAACACTCCCAAAATCCATTTTCGGCCTTTTATTATCGAAGCGTGCAATCAAATTTTTTTAAAAATATAATTGCGTAAATATCATAAATTTTTTCTCATTAGAAACTTGTTAAGTATTTTCCTTTGGATTTTATTATGAATAATCCTAAGTTTTCTCCTTTGAAATTTTTTGCTTAGCCATCCAAGATATTATTTTCCTCGTGTTTTCAAGCAAAAAAAAACTTTTATTTTCGACTTTGTGAAAATAAAAGTCAAAAAACTTTTTACAAGTGACTTTTAAAAATAAAAGTAAAAAAAAACTTCTAAAAAAAGCTTTTATCAATAAAAGTTTTTTTTAAAAGTTTTTAAAAACTTTTATTAATAAAAGTTTTTTTTAAAAGTTTTTTAGAAAAACTTTTATATATGTTTTTTTGAAAAAGTTTTTTTGGAAAAACTTTTATTCAATAAGTTTTTAAAGAAAGTTTTTAAAAACTTTTATGACATAAAAGTTTGTAGAAACTTTTATTTTCATGACTTTTTGAATAAAAGCATAAAAGTTTCAAGGTCTGCAACGTAGTGATAAAAATAAAAACATCAATTCAAGTACATTAACATAATAAATTATAAAAGATATATGTCACTTCGAAAAATAAGTTAAAAATGAAACAAACAATTCAAGTTCTTCACCAGAATCGGAATTGACCTACGCGGAGGCAGCACTCTCTTTATCGGATATGTTTTCCATTTGCGACGAAGATGATGGCAATGCTTTGTTGCCAAAAGAAAATCCTGTCTTTCCTTCTTTCTGTAGGCCGATCACATGATAGCAGCGGGTAAGAAGTTAACAGCAGCCTATTTATTCTATTAAGATTGCAATATATTCTTGAAAATTTTCTTGCAAAATCTTGCCTGTACTGACGAAAATGTTAGTTGCGGGCTTCAGCCGCTTCTTCAGATAACTGGCGGATTGGTACTAACGTATGATTGATTATTATGGGTGCATGAATCAATATTTTATGCATTGTTGGTGTGCAATCACATAATTATGTTGCATATTTCGTTTAGCTTATGGTCAATGCACTACGTAGCGTTCATATTATCAGAACTGCTTATTTTTAGTTCTTAAATTTATTGTAACCAGAGCTGATGCATGGTCAATGTACTGCGTAGCGCATTGACCGTACCATAACTGCATACTTTGCAGTTTTACATTTATTTTATTATTTTAAGTCAATGCACCATTCATTTATTTAATTTATTAATTTTGCCTAATTCACAGTTTTTATATTTTGCATCTTTTTTGTATAATTGCATTTTACTAATTGCACCTTTTGTTTAATTTCTATTTTGTGTTACTTGCACTTTTTATTAAGCACTTTCATTATATAAAGAGAAACTTAAATCAATAAAATTCATTCTAGCTAAGAAATTCATGGCTTTTGAATCAATTCCAATTTAGTGGTTCTACTTCAAGTACTGGTAACCAATTCATCATTTCACCTTCTAGTTTATGTACTAGAAGGACTATACAGCCATACAAACCAACATTTCACCTTCTATTTTATGTACTAGAAGGGATCTTAAACCATACAAATCAACATTTGGTGACCCCGACGGTCCGAGCCAGGACATATTCCAGCTAGGATCATCACAAAGTGGACGCAGCAGCCACAATAAAGCAACATACAACATTCTGGTGCAGGAGCCAGATAACATCATCAGTATAGTAACATACAACATTCTGGTGCAGGTGCCAGTGTCAACATTTTTAACACAAAACATTTTCGAAAGTTTTTAACGTCAACATTAATTAAAGTCGGCAGTCAACAATGGAAGTATTAGCAGCTGAGCAAACGTCAATTGAAGGCGAGATTCAAAAGATCATCGCAAACTACAAGAAAGATCCTGCTGAGAGGAAGAAAAATATTACCTATTTCGAAGACCGTAAGCAGCGTTTGCAGAGCGCCTTCCAACGATTTGAAGATACTGATGATCAGATTCGGTCACTGCAAGAAGTTTCGAACCATCATGAGTACTTCACAACGGGCTACTATGAAAAAATTTGCGAATTAAGTAAGCAGTATGTTGAAATCTTTGACAAGGCCATACAATCACTCATAGAAACGCCAGCACCGTCACAGCAGACAAACGTTGAACTACAAGCCCCTCGCATTGCTAGAGATCAAAAGTCTGGGGCTACTTCTGAGTCACACAACAAAAGTATTGCCATGATCAGAAGGCAAGCAGCTGTCATGGATACACTGAAACGGGTACTAGCCATGCTTACCAGCAATCCAGATATCGGACAAGATCGCAGTTTGAAAAGTATCAATGAGCTCTGGCAACAAATCGAGGAATTGCACTTCAGCATTTGGGAGAACTGTGACGATCCTGAAGCAAAAGGATACAATATGAACGCATACATAGAATTGGAAGTGCAAATTTTTGAACAACGTAACACTTTAGAAAACAATAGTGATATTTCCGTTCAAAGGCCTAATGAAAGGGAACAATTAGCACTTCATCTGCCGAAAGTAACTATTCCTTCATTTGATGGAAACTATTTAAAATGGCAACAATTTTTTGATATTTTCAAAAAAATGATTCATAGCAAGCATTACCTGAAGTTCAAAAAATGTGGTACCTAAAGGCTAACATAACTGGCGAAGCTGAGCGGCTTATAAGGCACCTGAGCTTGACTGCAGAGAACTACACAACAGCTTGGAAATTATTGCAAGACCGTTTTGACAATAAAAGAGTACTTGCACACGTACTATTGCAAAGGTTAACTGGCCAATCGAACATAAGTCCTGACGCTAAATCAATAAAAAGCTTTCATGATTGCATTCATGAAAGTTTACTGGCCCTTAACAACATGGGCATAAACACAAGTTCTTGGGGACCTTTACTAGTTCACATTTTAACAAAAAAAACTAGATCGTCATACCCATATGTTATATGAGCAAGCAATTAAAGATCCAAGAGCAATGCAATCGATGGAGGAGTTTCAGGATTTTTTGGCCAAACGGTTTCAAACTTTAGAAGCAATAGGACAAAAGAATAAAGTTAATGCCACAAAAACTTCAACATCAATGCTGAAATCTCAAAAGGAACATAATTGTGTATTGTGCAAGCAGGGAAACCACCCCCTGTTTTATTGCGAAAGATTCATTAAAGTTTCCGCAGCGGAACGCTTGAAATGGATTCAAAATCAGAAGCGATGTGTAAATTGCCTCAAGTCAGGACATAGCGCAAAAACGTGTCTATCACGTAGCTGCAGCAAATGCAAGCAAAGGCACAACACTCTTCTCCACCTAGAAGGAGTAAGGGGACAAGCATCTTCTACAAACAAATCACTAACTAACACAGATGAACCAAAACCAGCAGCAACACTAGCAGCATCAAATCTTGAACATAGCAAGCAAAACTATGTATTTCTTGCCACAGCCAAAATAATTATAAAGGCAAACAATGGACGAAGTGATGAGATAAGAGCCATCTTAGATTCTGGCTCACAAATCAACGTTATTTCGGAGCAACTCGTCAAACGTTTAGCCATCTCTACCACATATACATTGATTTGCATTGAAGGGATAGGTCGCAGAACGCGCAATTCTACACGCCGCGTAAACGTCATAATACAGTCAAAAATAGGAAAATTCTCCTCGAGGTTTGAAGCATTGGTGCTACCGCATATAGTAGGTGCTCAGCCAACTCAGGACTTCGATGTAGCAGCTTGGCCACTTCCAGAGAATATATCGTTAGCAGACCCAGATGTCAACAAGTCTGAAAAAATCGACGTTCTTTTAGGAGCAGAGTTTTATCACAAACTGCTCCTACATGGACAATTTCAATTGGAAGATCATCAACCAACACTACAAAACACGGTTTTTGGTTGGGTGGTTAGCGGAATAGAAAATCCTGAAACATTAGGTGATTCAAGGAATATAGCTTATAACAGATTTCTCGCCTTAGAAAGACGTCTGGAGAAAAATCAAAGTTTAAAGACAGATTATATAAACTTCATGAAGGAATATGAAAGCTTAGGACACATGACGGAAATACACCCTCATGAAATTCTAGAATCAAATTATTTCATTCCCCATCATTGTGTGCTAAAGCCGTGGTGTGGTGTTCGATGCATCACCAAAGTCATCGTCCGGATTATCACTTAACGACATCCTACATACAGGACCTACAGTGCAAAGTGAACTCATCACAATTCTTCTGCGATTCCGTCTACACAAATATGTATTTTCCACTGACATCGAAAAAATGTACAGACAAATACTCATCAATCAAAGTGATCGCAAATATCAGTTAATATGTTGGAGGAATCATCCATCCGAAGAAATAAAAATATTTGTTTGAACACTGTAACATACGGAACAAGCTCAGCACCATATTTGGCTACAAAATGTTTGCAATACTTAGCAACCAAAAACAATTGTAAATATCCATTGGGGGCGCAGGCTCTACATGATGACTTCTATGTAGATGACGAACTCACCGGCTCTGAGACCCTTGCTACAGCAATTGAAAAGCAAGCGAAGCTGAAGATATGCATTAACGAGGCGGTATTTAAGCCTCGAAGATGGTGCGCAAATCACCCTCAACTATTACAAGGCATTCCACTTCAGGACCAGGAGGTCAACTTGGACTTTACAGATGATGAATCTCCATCAATCAAGACTCTGGTGTTGACGTGGCTACCAAAAACTGCCCAGTTCTGCATAAGGACAAAGGTTATTACAACAAATATTTTCACGAAGCGCAGCATCACTTCAGAACTAGCGCGAATTTTCGATCCTTTGGGAATTCTCGGACCTGCAGTTGTAACAGCAAAGATATTCATACAAGAATTATGGCTAACAAACTTAGCTTGGGACGACAAGCTGCCAGAAGAATTTGAAAAAAGGTGGACTGAGTTCAGAAATGACGTAAAAACGTTAAACAATTCAACATTTTCGAGACACATCTTCAGCAAGGAAACGATAAACACAGTTCAGATTCACGCCTTCGTAGATGCATCTGAAAAGGCATATGGCGCAGCTGTATATCTACGTTCAACATCCCAGCATGGAGTGACTCGGGTAAATCTTCTGTGCGCAAAGTCTCACGTAGCACATCAACATTTCACACCTTTGTGCGAACAGAGTGGCAAAGATACAAGAATTATCACAAAAGGAGCAATGGCCCCATGTTAGAATAAAGGACAAGCCTGCAGATGTTCTATCTAGGGGAATATCTCCAAGGAAACTGATGTCATGTTCAATTTGGTTTTATGGACCTTTATACATTCACGGAAAGGATTCATTATGGCCAAACCCATGGTCGGTTTCAATATCATCAGATTTAGAAAAGAAAAAGATTCACCAAACAACAGCGATTGCATCAGAGCATAATGGTCTACAACATATGATATTTAATCTGAATCATCGCAATTCTTTTCGATTTCTTTTGAGAGTGATTGGCTATACACTACGCTTTATCAATGTGATTAAGCATACTCCTGGATCATCCTCTAAACAAGAGTCACTAACGACAGAGGAAATAAACGCCGCGCTGAAGGTCATCGTAAAAACAATCCAACAATCAGAATTCTTTGAAGATAAAACAACTAAAAAATCACAAGGACATCTGTAAGTCCAGCTCACTAACCACCTTGGCACCTTTCCTGGATAAAGATGGCATATTACGCGTTTGCGGTCGTCTTCAATCTACCGAGCTTGCCTATGACGCAAAACATCCTACGCTGTTACCATATAATGACCCATTAGTAAAACTTTTATTCAAAATGGAACACGACAATCATAAACATTGTGGACCACAAGCTTTACTTGCAATCATAAGACAAAGATTTTGGCCAATAAAAGGAAAAACTTATGCACGAAACATAGTAAATAATTGTGTGCGTTGCGCCAAGGCCAATCCAGCATTAATGAATCAGATAATGGGCAATCTTCCAACCGAAAGAGTTACATCAGCGCGACCACATATTAATTCTGGCGTTGATTATTGTGGCCCCTTCTGGGTTCACTATAAGATTCGAGGAAAAAGGCCAAACAAGGCTTATCTTGTAGTGTTTTGCTGTTTTGCCACCAAGGCAGTGCACTTAGAATTGGTCAGTGATCTAACCACAGAAGCTTTCATAGGAGCATTAAAAAGGTTCTTCAGTCGGCGAGGTCGATGTAAAAACATATTCTGCGACAACGCCACAAATTTTGTCGGTGCCAAAAGGCATCCGATTCAGCTCGAGAAAAGATAATCAAGACCAGTAGCGACAAGGGAATTAACTTCAAGTGTATTCCACCAAGATCACCAAACTTTGGCGGCTTATGGGAAGCTGCCGTAAAATCGGCAAAACATTTGCTACTTAGAAGTGTTTCAACGGCGTGACTCACATACGAAGAACTGGAAACAGTTATAATTGAGATTGAAGCAATACTTAATTCGCGCCCAATTACTCCAATGTCTTCAAATCCAAACGATCTCACGGCATTAACACCAGGCCACTTTCTCATTGGAGAGCCACAGCACAAAGGGATGCAGCTTCGTTACCTACAAAATCAACACTTTTGTCAAGATGGCGGCTGGTCTCTCACTTCAAGCAAGAATTTTGGACACGATGGTCTATAGAATACTTAAATCAGCTTCAATGTAGACACAAGTGGAAGACACAATGTCACAACATAAAAAACGGTGACATGGTCATTATCAAAGAAGAAAATACGCCAGCTCTGAAATGGCCACTTGGAAGAATCATTAAAATATATGCGGGAAATGATGGATTTGTCCGCGTAGTCGACGTCAGGAGTTAAAAAACGTCCAGTTCGAAGTCTAGCACCATTACCGATCGAGACTGATGCTAGACAGGAGACATCATTACCATTAGAACTTGACTCTAAGGATGAAACACCTTTGTCAAATCAAAGCAATTCGGCAGAAACACTTCAACAACCTCAAATAAAACGCAGAAGGGGATCAGGCAGTCCTCTAATGACTACCGTTGTGTTATCATTACTAATGCTAATAATTTGGGCAGCCCCATCTTTAATAAACATTACACATTTTAGCAACAATCCAGGCAACTACTTTGAACATCTCGGATCTTCACATCTAATGACAAATGAATGGAAAATCATAGTATATTATGACTTGAAGCCGATTCGATTAGAGCTAGAAACGTTTGCAAATGGCACAATCGCACTTCAGTACCTATACAATCAGCTACCACAAAAGGCATCATGTAATGTATTAGTAAGGCACTTTCACAACACCAACGATGAGCTGCAATCAAGTACTAACTTAATTTCAAGGCATCGAGTTCCACGGGGAGCAATCAACATAATCGGTAATGTGGCACATTCACTATTTGGACTATTGGATTCTGATTATGCAGAAGAGATATCCAGGACGATTGGTAAGGTTAATAACAATGAGGCGCATTTACTGACATGCTAAGAAATCAAACCTCCATCATAGATTCTACGATAAATATAATCAAACACGATGAACTTGACATGAGAGAACGAGTAGCCACTTTTCAAACACAAGTGAATAAAATCATCTCCCGTGTTGGAGAAGAATCCGAAAAGACCAGGATATTTGAAATTTTTACTACACTGACTATGCAACTATCACTTATTGCATCAAGGTTACAGCGCATTGAACATACTATACTAAACACCTTAACCGATGCACATTATCAGAACTGCTTATTTTTAGTTCTTAAATTTATTGTAACCAGAGCTGATGCATGGTCAATGTACTGCGTAGCGCATTGACCGTACCATAACTGCATACTTTGAGTTTTATTTTATTATTTTAAGTCAATGCACCATTCATTTATTTAATTTATTAATTTTGCCTAATTCACAGTTTTTATATTTTGCACCTTTTTTGTATAATTGCATTTTACCAATTGCACCTTTTGTTTAATTTTTTAATTTCTATTTTGTGTTACTTGCACTTTTTATTAAGCACTTTCATTATATAAAGAGAAACTTAAATCAATAAAATTCATTCTAGCTAAGAAATTCACGGCTTTTGAATCAATTCCAATTTAGTGGTTCTAGTTCAAGTACTGTAACCAATTCATCATTTCACCTTCTAGTTTATGTACTAGAAGGACTATACAGCCATACAAACCAACAGTTCACCTTCTAGTTTATGTACTAGAAGGGATCTTAAACCATACAAATCAACAGTTGGCGTCATCTGATGCCATCCATATTTAGTTACGTATAACTTTGCAGTTTCTACGCAAAATATTTCCAATTTTCTTATATCTATTTCATGTCCACTTGCAATGACTTCAAGGATCAGCAAAAAATCTTCTAGAAGTGTTGCCATAGTTGGTGTTGCCAAATATGAGTATTTTTGTTTCTTTTACAATCAATTTGTCAGTTTCTGTTCTACATAGCCACTTTTGTACAGGTTATTTATTAGATAGGTGCAATATTGATTCAAAAAGTCTGATTCCAAATTTAAATGTTTTAGGACACTCTTCTTTTCTTATTTCTAAATTATTAAATACCTGGAGTTTTCTACTGAACAACTTGTTATATTTGACAAACAATTTTCCAAATAATCTATCTTTTCTTCGATCGAACCTCTCCTTCATGTAGTTAAAGACTTGACTTTTAGTCATTATCTTGACGTATTAATCTTGCACTGTGAAGAAAATACGCCGTCAAGTAAAGTTCATAAAAATCATAAATTCACAGTTAGACCAAATAAAAAGGTCGTAATAATAAAAGGCACAAATTGGCGCAATTTTTTTTTTTTTATATAAATACATATGTAGTATACATCTGAGACTTGATGTCAAACCAAAAAATTTTTTTTGACAAACACTGACAACTTAAGAAAGAGATCTTTTTATTCAAAAATAAGTTTTTTTATCGCAATCAGTTTGAGGAAATTTGATGTATAATTAGACCAAATCCATTTCAAACCATGCAGTCGGACTAACTTCAAATCTCGGAATTGGTTGCCGATTATATATGCTGTTTTTCAGAGGATATAAGGCGAGCCATATATTTCCGATTTTATTAAAAAAACATTTTTTACGAAGTTATGAGCTTTTTAAGTTTTGGTATAAAAAATTTAAAAACCGCAAAAAATATTTTCAAAAAGGTGGCATTTCCAACCAAATCGAAAAAATTAATTTTTGTCTTTTGATTATAATAGAACTTCTTATTCTCTGTCAGAATCTTTGAAAAATTTTGAAAATGGTTGAAAATTGGCGCAGTTATAGCGCTTTTTATGAAAAAAAAAACAAAGCTGATTTTCTCAAAAACCCCACTCTTTTTTTCTCTTAAAGTTTTACTGTGAATTCGTAATAATACGAACAAGAAATGACATAATTTTTATTGCGGACATAAAGCCATTTGAGTTCAGGAGATTTTTTTCCCCAAAATTAAAATGTCAATTTTTTTTTCATCATTGCCAAGCCACTCTACGGTACTATTTTCAAAGCAAATAACAACATCAACTTTCAAATTACTTTCTGCAAATCCTGCTTGCATTCTGCATACTTTTTTTTCACCGTTATTTTCGTTATAACATTTTATTATAGGAAATATATAAAAACATTGTAAGCAAATATAGCTATTTCCAAGGCGGACTTAATCGCAAATGATTATTTTTAATAATTTGTGGAATTTTGTGAATTTTTACGGATATCGTAATCTCCCCGAAATTTCCAACAACATTGTAGCAGATGGAGCTTCTTGAGAAATATGTTTCAAAAATAAAAAGAATACTATTTTAAAACCATGTAAATATGGGCAAATGTGTAACATATGTTTGGAAGAAATTGTAAAAAGCCATGAAGAGAAAAATACATTGACGTTGTGCCCATATTGTATACAAATTGTTGGCCAATCAGAACAATTTTTCATTTAAAATATTTCTTTTAGTTTCATTATTTTCTCCTTTACTAGTATTCATTAAGGGAAAAACGTTGGGATTGAGTCCCCATTACATGTAGACATAATTCCAAAGGGACATAAACCTAATTGGGTTTGTGTCCCCTTTGGCAAGGGTCATAATCCCAAATAGAAGTTTTGGGATTATGACTGCATAAAAGAGGGACTTAATCCCAAAAAAATGAATTGGGATTATGACCGTCGGGGTTATGTTACGGTACAGCTCTGCACATCACTTTGGGTGACCTGGGATGATACCTTGATCCATTTTGGTTTTAGTTCCTTTTCATTTTTGACAACTTTCTTCGTTTTTAGCAATTTTCTCTTCATTATAGCCCAGTATTTTTCAATCGCAGTTCTCGTTGAAAATCCTTTCAAATACGAAGTTTTTCAAGAAATTTAATCTTTGTAAAAAAAAAAAATTAAAATAAATTTCTCTAAAAATCTATTAACTTTATATAATTATAACATAATTATAATATAATTATTTTCTCCTGAACTTTAACATATACCAGTGATTATTTAAGTGCACTAATCGGTCACATATAATACAATCTATGAATCTTCCGCCCGATCGCGATAAGCAGAAATCATCTGCACAACCCCTAATTGAAAGGGACAGCTCTAAAACTTTAAAAATTAATTCTCCCGGTCCAAAATATCTTATAATGACCCGAAAAGATAGTACAGATTCTCTTTCAAATGTTTCGCCGTTTCTAATTAAAAAATCTATCGATAATGTCTGCGGTGGTGAAGTAGACACGTGCAAAAAACTACGAAATGGCAACATTTTAATTAAAACTACTAATTTAACTCAAGCTACTAAACTAGTTAAACTAACTGCAATCAGTCAATCGATTAAAGTTGACATAACTGAGCACAATACGCTTAATTTTTCTAAAGGTGTGATTTATTGTAACGACCTTAGAGGAATTTTAGAAGAAGAAATTTTAAACGAACTTCAACCACAAAATGTCTCAGAAGTAAAAAAAATTATTAAAAAAGAAGGTGATCAACTTAAAGAAACTGGACTCATTATCGTGACATTTTCATTGCCTAATCTTCCAAACGAAATCAACGTTGGGTATCAAAAGGTTATCCTCCGCCCCTACATTCCTCTTCCTTTAAGATGCAAAAATTGCTCCCGTCTTGGTCATATGACGAAATTTTGTGATAGAGTTAAATTGTGCTCAAATTGTGGTAATGCAGAACATGTGAACTCAATGAAGAATGCGAAAACGAAAAATCATGCGTCAATTGCAAAGAAAATAATGTTGTAGCCAGTAAACACAACTCATATGACAGAAAATGCCCTACCTTTGTTAAACATAAGGAACTGCAAGCAATTAAAACTCTACAAAAAATAGATTCAAAAACTGCACTCAAAATCTATAATGAGCGACACCAAAACGGCAATACATCATATTCTTCCACTCTCCGATCAACCACCAACTACGGCAACGATATCTTCTCCTCTCCTATTATTATAAGCGGCAAACCTTTAACTACAGCAACAACAACAGCACCAGCAACAGAAACTGCAACTACAAAAACAACAACATCAACACCAATAACAACAAGAACAACAATACAAAATCAGCAAACCATTAATCAACTCTTAACTCATCATTCAACAACACTTGGGCTTTCACAGCATACCACATAATGCAACTGCTGAAACTATCCACAACGAATCGAATATCGAATTACAATCACCAAAAATCACCGATACCAAAGTGAAAATACTTCTAAAAAATATTTCAAGCCGACTTAAGTCTCAACTCAAATCTAAAAGCAACTTAAAAAATAAACCGATCATTGCTTCCACATCCATAAAAACTCCCTTTGATGACAGTGACGACTACGATTTTTCAATGGAATAATAATTTATATACTACATATTTACACAAACTAACTATTAAAAAAAAACAAAAATAATTAAAATTCATAAATACTAACATTATTAAACTTTTAATTTTCATCTACATATATCATTAAACGTCTCATCACACTTTCCACTAATTTCATAAGGAAAATTTTGACTTTACATGGACTACAAAATCTTACAATGGAATATGAATGGCTACTGTAATAATTTCATAGAACTACAGCTTATTATTAACGAGAATAATCCAAATTTCCTCTGCTTGCAAGAAACACATTGCAACAGTACTTTCACTCCCGTTACACCAAATAATTACATTGGATATTTCGAAAATTCTCCTAATACTACATACGCTAAGCAAGGTGTAGGACTGCTAATAAAAAATAACATTCCACATAGAGTTCTAAACATCAATACTCAACTACAAATTATTGCTATCGAAGTTCATCTGAAAATCACATTTACGTTGGTTTCTCTTTACATCCCACCAACTCAAAACTTTTCATGCTCTGATCTAAACAATATTTTTTCATCAATTAATACTCCTGTTATTGTACTAGGTGATTTCAATAGTTGGAACACCCTTTGGGGCTCTGACACAAAGAACTCACGCGGTCTTTCCATTGAGAGATCTTTAATACAGTCAAATTTATGCATCCTAAATAGTGGAGAACCAACTCATTTTTCCACACATGGTACTCTGACCCACATAGATGTAAGTTGTTGTTCGGTAAACCTACTTCCCTTTATATCTTGGAAAATTTATGACGATTTACACAACAGTGATCACTTTCCTAGTCTAACTACCTTTAACATGATACAAATCTCAACTCATTTTATAAATCCGAAACGCTTTCTACTTAATAAAGCTAACTGGCTAGAATATTCTAACCGGGCGGACTTTGAATTAAACTGTAAGTCACACTCCAATAATATCAATAAAGACGCTGCTCTATTCCTTAAATCACTAAGAATTGCGGCAAACTTATTTATTCCCCAAACTTCACAGCATAGTAAACATCATAACCCTTGGTGGAATGTTAAACTCGCAGAACTCAGAAATACCAAAATGCAAAATTGGCATCGATTTAAGAATAGTCCGTCCACCACAAATTTAATTAACTTTAAAAAAACTAATGCTATGTTTAGAAGAGAGGTAAAAATTGCAAAATCCGAAAGTTTCAAAAACTTCAGCAGCCAAATAAATAGAAATTCTTCAATAAGTAGCATATGGCAAAAAATTAACAAACTTGCGAACAGGAGCTCGAAAACTCCAATTATTGCAATAAAATCGCCAATTGGTATGCTGACTGAAAAATCAGAAATTGCCAACTTCATGGCAAACGAATTAGCAAAATATTCTTCTAATTCTAATTTTTCTTCCTCATTCAATCGACATAAATCTAATATTGGCACCTACACAGCTCCTTCTTCATTAGGCTTCCACTCAAAAATTATTGAAGAGCAAATATCACTAGTAGAATTGAATAGCCTAAATAAAGTAAAAGGTAAAACACCAGGCTTTGATCGAGTGTCATACTCAATGTTAAAATTTCTATTACCAACAAGTAAACACCGTCTTTTACTACTATATAACAACATTTTATCGACAGGTGTCATCCCCCATTCATGGAAAATAGCTTCGATTGTGCCTATCCCAAAACCAAATACTGACATTTCAAGTCCGAAAGGATATCGCCCTATTTTCCTCATATCCTGTTTATCAAAACTACTCGAAAAAATCATCACCTGCAGACTAACATGGTTCACAGAAAATAAGAAACTAATCTCTGTCAATCAAGTTGCTTTTAAACATTCCAGAGGATGTGCAGACGCATTGCTACACATAGATCATTACATAACTAGAGCCCTCTCTTCACGAAATCACGTAACTCTTTTATCTTTAAATTTCGAAAAAGCCTTCGACAGAGTTGGATCTCACATTATACTTAATCGCCTCAAATCTTGGGGAGCTGGTCAAAATATTTTCAACTTTATCAAATGTTTTCTTTCCAATCTCAAATTTCGACTTATAGTAAATCATTTCTCTTCTAAAATATACCCTTTAGACAATGGAATTCCCCAGGGATCCCCTCTCTCGGTGATTCTTTTCCAAATCGCCTTTGATGAAATTAGCAAAATCATCACTAGACATTGTATCTACGCAGACGATTTGTATATACTTTGTAAGAAAAATGACCCAATTGAATCGGACGAAATTTTGAAAAAAGTACTAGAGGATATTAATTCATGGTCAGAAATATGAGGCGCAAAATTATCACTCGAAAAATGTAAAAAATTTCATGTGTGCAGAAAACATAATTGCAATTCTTTTGATTTAAAAATTAATATTAACTCTTTTGAATTACAAAATGTTAAGAAACTAAAAATTCTTGGTTTACTTTTCACAAGTAGATACAATTGGAAAGATCACTGTTTGGAATTAAAAAAATCTTTATCAACTAGAGTAAATTTAATTAACTATCTATCTAGAAGGAGTTACGTCCACATTAACACTCTGATCTATCTAACACGCGTTTTAATCCTTAGCAAAATTGATTATGGCCTTTTTATTTACGGAAATTGTCCAAAATCCACCATCAATATTTTTAAATCACTATATCACCAAGCTGTTCGTTCCAGCATTTATGCCTATCGAACAACACCTATTACACACTTACTAGCCGAGTCCGGCCTGCCTTCAATTGATGAAAGAATCTACGAAATTAAAACACTACTGATTCCTAAACTGCATTTTTCACTCAACTCAGTTATTGACACTGATATTAAACAAATTCTGGTATACAAAAGAAAACCACGTTTACCTTCTGCAATTCTTAATTCTCTCAACCTAACGGAAGACTATACCGTTCAATCTATTCCCTACATAAATCTTGCTTATCCACCTTGGAAACTCAAAATAGAATCCTGTGATACGGAGCTCGCTAAACTTAAAAAATCTAACACTAATACCGCTGTCTTCCACTCTCTTTTTCATGAAAAAAAAAAATACTTCAATCAAGGCTGGTTGGAACTTTCTATATACAGATGGATCAAAATCAGACAACCATTACACTGCTTATGCAGTAGTTGATGATAATAAAAAATGCTTGATTATAAAACTGCTTACAAAAGGAGCCTCGGTTTTCGCTGCAGAAGCCGCTGCAATTTACCAGGCTGTGCTTATAGCACAATCAAATAGCACAAAAACAGTCATCTGATCTGATAGTTTATCAGTTATAAAAGCAATATGCAATCCAACTTGCCGGGATTGGCATTTAGTAAACACTATAAGAGATTCATTAATAAAATTAACAACTTCACTAAAGTTACTTTGGGTTCCTAGTCACATTGGTATCGATGGAAATGAATTTGCAGACACAATGGCAAAATATGCATGTTTAGCACCAATCTATATAGATCCTTGCATTGAGAAACCTGATCTCCGCAAATATTTAAAAACTGAACTTAAAATAAAAATACTCACTAAATGGAACAGTTACCAACACCATCACTATACTACCATTAATAGATTATTACACACACCCATATATCCATGCAATATAGATAAAAGAAAAATTATTAACTTTTCTAGATTAAGACTAGGACATTCCTTAAGCACCCATCAACATTTACTTAGAAAAGAGCCAATTCCTATATGTTCTAGATGCAATGAAAATTTTAATATGAAACATATATTAACCGAATGCTTAGCCATGAAAAATAGTAGGGACAGAATTTTCGAAAACAGTAGCCTAACTGACTGCCTTAAGGAGCCAACTTTTGAAAACATTGACAAAATTCATAAATTTATCACACACAATCAAATTTTATTATAACCAATCTTTTTTTTTAAGATACTTTAAGTAACCAACTTCCAAAACATTAACTAAATTCAGAATTTCATCACACACAACCAAACTTTATTATAAATTAATTTAATTATAATATAGAGCTGATAGCCAAAGTAGCTAATGCTCAGGTCATGTTAGTTATAAAATTTATTATATAATTAACTTAATGTAATAATAATAATATTTTTCAATCGGCCGATGCTCAGGGCAATTGGGAGGATTTGCATTTTTCGGTTCACTAAAATTTTTAAGAACGCGAGTTACCGATGATTTTGCAATATTCATACTTTGTGCAATGCTTTGTGAGACAAATGAGTAAAATCTTGTTTTTTTCACCTAAGTTCTTCGCTAACATGTGTTGATCTTGTAAATAGTATTGTAAGAAAAATTTATTTCACGTTACGTAGTCTCAGAATGTCAGCTGATTTTACGCCTACTGATACAAAACGTAAACTTGTTATTCAGCTAATAGTCCATATTATAACATATTCAGAGGTAGTATACAGTAAGCTTGACTCAGGTTCGAAACTCAAACTAAAAGTTGCATTTAATCATGCCACACGATACGTATATGGTCTACATAGATACGATCACATATCTAATTTTAATAAAAGGAAACTTGGGTGTGATGTAATTTCTTATCTCAGTTTTAGAAACTGCTTGTTTCTTCACAGGCTCATACATTCAAAAGCGCCATCTTATTTGTTTGACAAATTGCAGTTCAGCCAGTCGCACAGGAGCAATTCTCTAATTATACCAAGATTTAATTATTTGAATTCATTCAGGTTATTTTTCGTTAATGCCATCAGACTCTGGAACTCATTGCCAAGCCACTTTAAATCTATTAGTGATATAAGAAAGTTTAGACAGTCCATATTTAACTACTTTTCTCAGTGATAAAATGAAAAATTAAAACTACGTAACCATTTCTTTTTAAGTTTATAAATTTTTTTTTTTTTTTTTTTTTTATTTTGTTAAGAGGTTTCTAACTAAATCTATCTCGTTATTGATTTTTATTTCCAATTATTGAATATTATTCTATCTAGCTTCCTTTTTATATTGAATTAGTTATTAAGCTTTTATATATTTAATATGTAATTTATATGCACAAATGTAATCTACTCTCTTTATTATTATATGCTTTGTATTATAAAAGAACTTAGTTCTTATTATACGTAAATTTAATAGAAATAAATTGAAATTGAAATTCTCTTTCGATGAACTAATTTTGAAAACTATTCAAAATTCTAAAAAAACAATGATGAAGAAATGTAAGACAAAAAATTCTAGACGATTAAATTCCGTTAGATTCACTTCAATTGTAATATTTGACGCGACACTCTTTGTTTACTCCGACTACTTTTTTCGTATACATACCTTATCAAAAAAAGAAAAATTAAATTGCTTTGTGTAAGAAAAATATAGAGCTAGACACTGACGAGATAAAATTAGAAGCAAAAATAGTACCACTACTGATCTTAAAACAAAATAACAATCAACAAACCAACACAATGGCAACTTTTAACATTGAATTAGCTATTAAAATCATACCAACTTTTAACGGACAATATAACGAACTAGAACCATTCTTGAAAATAATCGTATTATTATACAATTCGTATAGCGCAGACGCAAAGAAAACTTTGTTAGAATTTGTGACTAACGTCAAACTAAGTGCACCAGTCAGAACAACAATAGGATTTAGTATTGATTTTAGTACCTTTGAAAGTTTTAAATCTTCCTTGCTGTCAAAATACAAAAGTAATCTAACAATAGCACAAGTCCATACACAATTGTCATCCTTTACGCAAAGGAATTTGTCAGTAACAAGTTACAAAGACAAACTTTTAAATCTGGTTGCACAACTAAATAAGATGAAAATTAAGGAATTAGATTCATCAGTAACAAACGAGCAATATACATTCATTACAAAAATCAATATTAGCTACGCACTTACAGTTTTCAAAAATGAGTTAGATGACCTACACTCACGGTCAAAAAAAACGCAGACTTCAATTTTGCAAGAAGTTTTATATTTTGATGCGTAAAATAATATCTACTCTTGTTTAACGGGTTTAAGTTTGTTAGATACTGTTGCAACGGACAAGTTTTGAGTATTTTCAAAACTGTCCACCTAACAATAATAAATTCTAGGAACCTTTTTCAAATAAACAGAAATTACAACTTATTTATATAAAAAATTACTTGTTTCTTGTAGTTTTTTTACGCATTTTTGATTTTTCACATATACTTTAATTTTATATTATTTATTTATTTGAAATAATACGGAGAAATCGATTTTAATAGCACGTAGGACCTATTTTTGCCTTGATGACGCTTTCCAATCGAGAAGGCATGCTCTCATAGAGTTTCCGTATTAATTCCATTAAAATATCGTTGTACCAAGTGGATTCAATTATTTCCTTTAACTTTGGAATATTATTAGGGTTTTGTTGGCGCACTTTGCGTTTTAAAATGGCCCAAACATTCACAATGGGATTGAGGTCAGGGCTGTTACCGGGCCATGGACTGACTCAATTCTGAAAAAGTCCTTATATTCATTTACCTATGCAAAAATAAATAGTTCATTATTGTAAATTTATCAAAAAAAAATTTAAAAAATAATTATTGTGGGTGGGGGACACTTACCGGCTTATTATTGCCTCCATTTGACCATTGACCGACTAAGCGAGCACGTAGCAAAAGTCATATTTCAAGACGTTTCTGCGCCATGTCATCGCTCGAAATCGGTAAGTGTCCCACCCATAATTATTTTTATTTATTTTATTTTTATTTTTCCGTGGCAATAGAATCAAATGTAAAATTTGATTTTTTTTAAAATCTGGCCTGTTTTCATCAATATCTTTTGAACCGCTTACTCAATAGAATATATAATTATACATTTGTAATTTTAATACCTTTAATTTGGTGCTAAGCACGTTGAAATTGAACATTTATAGCTCAAGATATGAATTTTAAAGTGAAAGATGGTCGAAAAAATGAAATAACCACAATATCTCGAAAACTGTGCCATTCAAAAAATTTTTATTTTCATTTCCGAACTCAGCAGGAAAAACTACATAAGAAAAGTAACTTCTTATCAACGGAACATTTTGAGTGTAAGCTAGTGTTATGTGATATGTGCTTAAACAACTAAAACTTTAACAGAAGTTCATTCACTTGGGACTACAAATTTGACCCTATGCTTAGGTAAAGACAAAACGAAAAACAAATTTCACATTGTTGATGAAAACTTTCCTATAACAGCAGATGGAATACTGAAAAAAACCTTTTCATTAATCTCCATATATTTTGAGAATGACGGTTACATCGTACCTTTGGTCACAGAACGTCCGTCATATAACAGTTACAGAATACCCCCAAGATCTGAACTTATTTTTCCAATAAAATTAAACGTACAAGAGGATAGTCTGATTTTAAACCAAGAATTGACAAATGTCGTATTTTTGGCAAATGCAATTGTGCCATCTAAGGACAATGGTCACAATAAAATAATCAATGTAAACGAAAATAAAATCATTTTGAAAGACATTAAATCAAAGATAGAAAAATGTAGCAACTATACTGTCATGAAAATATCACTGAAAAAAGACAGAACGGATGAACGTTTTGACCGATTGATGCAAGAACTAAAATTGAGCGAACAAGCAAGACAAGAGTCAGAAGGTATATTTGAAAAGTATCAATCAATTTTTCACCTAGAAGGAGAAAATCTTTCAGTGAACAACTTTTATACACAAAACGTTAATTTGACAGATACAACACCTGTATATATTAAAAATTATAGACTCCCACATACACAGTACGGCGAAATCAATAGCCGAGTTGAAGATCTAGTGAACAATGACATCATTGAACCCTCCGTGAGTTCTTACAACTCCCGATGATATCAACAAAAAATGGCGTTTAGTTGTAGACTTTAGGAAGTTAAATGCCAAATTGGTAACGACATTGGTACTGGACATGCTAGGTAGAGCCAAATACTTTTCAACTTTGGACATGACAAGCTCATTCCACCAGATACCTCTAGACGAAGAATCGAGACCATTAACAGCATTTTCTGCGCAAAACGGACATTTTCAATTCAAACGTTTACCTTTCGGTTTAAAGATTTCATCAATCAGCTTTCAACGCATGTTAACGATTGCGTTGAGTGGTGTCAGTTCAGAGGCACTTTTGTATGTCGACGACATAATTGTTTTGGATGTTCATTAAAACAGCATAACCAAAATTTGATTAAAGTTTTGGATCGTTTGCAAAAGTAATTTTTGTCAAATCAAAAGTAGTATATCTTGGACATTTAATTTTACCGATAAAGGTATAAAAACAGATCCTGCGAAATGTGAATATGTATTAAATTATCCGGTGCCAAAGAATGCAGATGACGTAAGAAGATTTGTTGCGTTTTGTAACTATTACAGATGTTTCATACCGGAATTCGCAAAAATTGCAAAATGTTTGAATTCTTTGCTAAAGAAAGGAATACCTTTCATCTGGTCGGATGAATGTAACAAAGCATTCTACGTTTTAAAACAAAAGTTAATTAATCCACCAGTACTGCAATATCCAAATTTCGAGAAACCAACATCTGCTGCATTCTTGGATTCCTTCAGGAATTCATGACTTGCGGTCGAATATATTTAATAACTTCCGAAATAGAACTGGAGATAATAGACTTCAAGTATGAGTGGATTTGACAAAATCCAACCAATTATCAAAAATTCATATGTGGATATTTTCAAATCAAAATCAAATAACATGGGTCAAGTAATTTTATGTATATGTTACCGGCCAAACTAGTTTATCCGATGCGTGTTAGGATAAACTAGTTTAGCCTAGGACGAACTAGTTTGACTTGATAAAAAAATTTACCATTTCAGGACAAACTAGTTTGGCCTAGGATTAACTAGTTTTTTTCTAAATCAAATGTTTTGAGGGTAATTATCTACTTTTTTACTCATTGTCACAGAGGGTGGGGGATGCGGGGGTAGTTCACAAGGGGTACTCTGAACATATTTCCGTTGGATTTAGCCGTTGGTTACCTCTTCAAAAATTTTTATGCAATATCCAACACCTAGTTTGCTAGCCACAGTAATTTAACATAAGAGTAGGGGTAAGTGGGTGGCCAGCGGCCGCAGCTCAGGATTTAAAACTTCCAAAAATCCGACACCGGCTTCGCTATGGCCTTCGGCCGCGGATCAGTCTATACAATATCCAACACCTAGTTTGCTAGTCACAGTAATTTTACATAAGAGGGGGTAAGTGGGCGGCCTGAGTCATCGAATTTTACCAGAAATTTTAACGCTCCATGATTTTTTTACCGCGAAGCCGGCATTGAATTTTTGGGAGTTTTAAATTCAGAGCTTCGGCCGCAGGGCGCCCACTTACCCCTACTCTTACGTAAAATTACTGTGGCTAGCAAACTAGGTGTTGGACATATCATAAAAATTTTTCAATGGGTGACCACCGGCTAAATCCAACGGAATTATGTGCAGAGTACCCCTTGTGAACTACCCCCACTCCCTGTGAAAATGGGTCAAAAAGTACATAATTACCCTCAAAGCATTTGATTTAGAAAAAACTAGTAAATCCTACGCCAAACTAGTTTGTCCTGAAATGATAAATTTTTTTATCAGAACAAACTAGTTCGTCCTAGGCTAAACTAGTTTATCCTAACACGCGTCGGATAAACTAGTTTGGCCTAGGAAAAACTGTTTTGGCCGGTAACATATAGTATAAGCTGTAAAAAAAATTTCGGAATATTATAAAATAGCATGTCCAAAATGCTGTGCGGTTTGTAAAAGACTGACCGATATGAAATATGCGTTTGTTATATATATTCAAACATATAGTTTTTTCAGTGTAGGGTCCTACCTTACAAGGCGAAAGTTCCGTGTAAAATGTAAAAATTACATTTCAGAGGATGTGGAAATTTTTGCAATCATGCCACAAGGCAGTGTTCTTGGCCCAACTCTCTGCCTTATATACACTTATGACGTGCAAACAAACAACTCCATGCTTACATCTACTTTTGCTGGTGACACTGCACCTTTGTCTTGTCACGCAGACCCTTATAGTGCGTCACATACCCTTGATGAACATATGCGTCGTTTAGTTGAAACATGGGGTGACTTCCATAATGCATCCGGTGCAGTTTAGATGCAGAGTCATAAGTTCCAAAATTGCATCAATAAAAAGTTGATAATCTAAACAGTTTCAAAACGCATCCCTATTATAATCGATGCGCAACAGCTAAGCCAACAGCGCATCCGTCATTTTATCGATGCATAGTTTTTTGACGTTTATTTTAGCGCGATGGCGTCTCCAGAGAGGTTAGAAATTTTTTGTTAAATATCTTTATGGATTTACTTATGTTGTTAATATTTAAATACGAAATAAATTATGTTTTCAGAGATGAAAATTGGAGAGAGAAAAAATGGGTATTCCAAAACGACAATCTTTGCAAAGTAAAATTTATAAAAAGTAATAGGTTTGAGCAGCTGATGTGTATCGAAGCTGTAGTGTTGCCGCATCGAAACTTTTTATTTGACGTTTTGGAAGTCACCCATGGCTTTTAAACTGGCGAGTAAAAAATTACTCATGTACCTTTCACATTCAATAAAAAGACTTGCCCCACAGTTCACCTAAATAACACCGCAGTTTGTCAAGCTGTAAACAACTGTGTTCTTTTTTGCTCCTGGTTCAATTGTAAAATTAAGTGGTCTTATTTCATTATTTTAAAGTGTTCTTAGTGAAAATAATTTGACTTATGTTTTAGTTTTGTGACCTTTTAGCGATTTCATTGACATCATATTGGTTTTTGTATTTTAATAGTTAAATTAACTTTCATACATTTGCAGCAACAAATTCGTTTTTGTTTTTTTTTACATACATATTGATTTTATTTTGGCGCGTTTTTTGTTTTGCTTAGTTTTCAATTTACTTTTTGCCTTGTTTCTTGGCAGTTCTAAAGTAATACTACATCCTGACGTTTTTGCTTTTCAAACGGTTAGAAAATATAATAGAAAAAATCTATAGCATACTTTTAGTTACTTCTAAATGAACATACAATATGAATCGGTTATAAAATATATTAAAAAAGTGTAGTATACTTTTAGATACTTTTAAATTAACATTCAATTTTCTGTGAATCGGTTAGAAAATATATTAAAAAAGTGTAGCATACTTTAAGTTAACCTATTAAACTACATTAAATATAATCATGATTTGTAACACCCTGTCTGCTCTGTTAAAGACGCAACTGAGCGTTTCATAGTATGCCATTTCTGCGATGATCTTTATCATTCAAAATGTGTTGGACTATCTGGTCGCATTACTGATATCATTGAAAAGGGTGAAGGTCTTCGATGGTCATGAACAAAGTGTAAGGCAGCCGATAACTACTTGTACAATCTTTACAAGCAGACTAAAAAAGGTTTTGCTGAAATTGGCAAGGACCTTTCAGCCCTTATGCAGTAATTTCAGCATGTTAAAAGTCTTTTCAATGATTTTAGATGCTTAGAAGAGCAAGTTTCAACACCAAAAAAATCGACTCCGATAACTCTTCGTGGATACAAGAAAAACGATAAAAAATTGCAAATACCGTATTTAAGGCTACAGTGCTGGATAAACTACCTAAAACTGTGCAACCCCTTACTCAACATACAATTACAGTTCAATTTTTACCATCTACCCCGACTCAAATTGATAATGATTTGATTTCAGAAACAGTCTCCGTTAGATATCCCAAAAGAACTTGTAGTTATATCTTCAAAAAAAAAACTGTTTTTATATCGCGGTTTGCTTCTGATACTTCGGTTGAGGACTTAAATCATTATATTAAAAATAAATTAAATGGCTTTACTGATTTTTCTGTGCGTAAGCTAAATTTTTCATATCAGAGGAAAAAGTTTTCATTTAAAGTTTTTGTCCCTGAAGATGTCTTCGAAAAGGTAAATAGAAAAGATTTTTGGCCGCGTAACACTCTTGTTCGTGAATTCGGATATTGAAACAGTCCACGTTCTGAAAATGTTGCTAGTTTACCACAACGTTCTGATGATCAAACTGCTTCAAAAAACTAATTCCTGACCGTTTTCAAACTTTAACCATCGCTTATCAAAACGTTAGAGGCTTAAATACGAAAATATCAGATTTATTCATAAATAGTTTCGACTTTGAATTCCATGTTATCTCGTTTTCTGAAACGTGGCTTCGGGAAAATATATTGGACACTGAAATTCTTTGTAGCAACTACCAAATCTTCAGAAAAGACCGAAAATCGAGAATTGGAGGTGGAGTCCTTCTGGCGGTGCACATTTCATTATCCTGTGAGGAATTGAAGTTTAACAACAATACTGATTTAGAACTTGTTGGCGTTCTTATTAAACTTTTGAATAAATCCATCTATTTAACTTGTACCTACATTCCACCAAACGCTGATCACAGTATATATTTACGACATGCAGAAGAATTTAAAGGAATAAATAATCGTCTCACTGTAAATGATTCCATGATTGTACTTGGCGATTTTAATTTACCATACGTTGCATGGCGTATAACGGACAATTGCTGCTATCTCACACCAACTTCATCCAATAATGATATAATTGAATTTCTTGATATACTTTCTGATTGTTGCCTTCATCAAATTAATAATATTCTTAATACGAACAATAGAAACCTTGATCTTGCGTTTGTTGATGAATTTGTCAAAATATTGGTCGCATTGATCCTTTAGTATTACCGGAGGACAAACATCATCCAACTTTTCAAATGAAGTATTTTTTAGCATGTAGCTCATTGGAAAAAAAAGTGTAACATTTCCGAACTCATGTTTTAATTTCAAAAAACAAATTATGTTAGACTTAACAACCTGTTAAACAATATAGACTGGTCAGTTATGTATATTACCGGATAAACAATATTACTCTGTGGCTGATATTGAGTGTTATGTTAAATCATTTAATCAACGCTTGCATAATTGTATTTCCAAATCTGTTTTTAAAAAATTCAAAATATCTGGTAAGTCCATCGATTACATAAGTTATTCCCGTGCTCGGTATAATTATCAAAATATTAATAAACGGTCTTATTTAAACTACATCTCTTATTTAAAACTCAACATTAAGAAAAATCCTAAGCTTTTTTACAAATTTATAAACATTAAACGTAAATCATCTGCGTATCCTCTTCAGATGTCCTATAATGGTAAAACATCATCCGAAATAAGTGAAATATTTAATTTGTTTGCAAACTTCTTTAAGTCAACTTATTCATCTTTAACTTATGATTTTAACATCAACTATCCATACAGTCTTTTGCGTATAAATGAATACATTAATAAATCTTCTGGAGTTCACTACACTTGTTATAAACGGATTTAAGCGAAATCAGCAAACGGATGTTATATACACGGATTTCAGCAAAGCTTTTGACTGCGTAAGTCATCGGCTACTTCTAAAAAAAGCTATATTTAATGGGCTTTCCTTCATCTTTATTAAAGTGGATTGGATCGTATCTAACGGATAGGAAGCAGCAAGTATTATTTAACAACATGTAATCTAAACACAACGGTTTCATCTGGAGTTCCTCAAGGCAGCCATCTTGGCCCCACACTATTTTTACTATTTATAAATGACCTACCCTCTGCTACAGACTCGTCCCATATTTTAATGTATGCTGATGATGTAAAGCTTTTTTATTCTTTTAATGATCATTCTAATCATAAAACTTTACAATCAAACTTAAATGAACTTGTTAAATGGTGTGATACAAACTTGATGACATTAAATCTCAAAAAGTGTAAACAAATGACTTTTACAAGAAGGAAAGAATTTGAAACTTCATATTCAATAAACGGTGTAATATTAGAAAAGGTTGAAAATTTAGTAGACTTAGGCGTCATTGTGGATAAAAAACTTCGTTTCAACGTTCATATAAGTTTAATGGCAAACAAAGCAAAGGGTGTCCTTGAATTTATAAAACGATGGTCAAAGGACTTTGATGACCCCTACACGACTAAGCTACTTTTCACGTCACTTATTCGTCCAATATTGGAATATGCGTCAGTGGTATGGAACCCACAATATAACTTATACATTGATATGCTCGAGTCGGTGTAGAAACAATTTCTATTGTTTTCACTACGTGGGCTACCTTGGAATTCGAATTTAAATTCGCCTTCATATGAAAGCCGTCTTAAACTAATCCGATTACCAACTCTGCGCAGTCGAAGAATTATGCTAAATGTAACTTTTTTAAATAAACTGTTTTCCAGCTCAATAAATTCTGAGTTGTTGCAAGGTATGATTAACTTTAACAATCCAGGAAGTGATTTGAGACGCTTTCGTTTCTTAAGACTTGATATATAAAATAAATGTTATAAAGCAAAAAATAATTATATATCTTAATTCTTGAAATTGTTTATTTTCCTTTATTTCTGCTGCACAGCCTCTTTGCTTAGTAGAAATTTTATTTAATTTGTGATCGGAAATTGCTCTTTCGTTTAAAGAAATAGTCCCGGTCACCGATCCGTACGATAGACGGATGTACCTCATACATACGGTTTCGCCTCACGAACGCAAAGCAGTCCGGGCTGTTCGTAGTCGGTCACCGATCCGTACGACAGACGGATGCGCCTCTCGTGCGGTCAGGCGGGTAAGTGAGACCGTAGGGACCGATTGCAAAAAAAAAAAATACCCTAGAGCACTGAAGTTAAATACTTAGGTATGCACCAGGGATGATATTTGGGGGCTTTTAGGGCTTTTTTGAGCCCTTTTAATTTTCAAAAGCCCCGTGGCCCTTTTTATTCGGCGTTGCATCATAGCGCCCATTTTCCATATAAATTGTTGTTGCGGAATTATTTGGGCATTGTGACATTTTCGATTTAAACTTACGCCGCACAGTGGCAAGATTTGACTTTTTTGATTGCAAAAATCATAACTTCTGAACGAATAAAGATTTTTTTTTGTAGGGAGGAAAAATTACATATCTTATGCATGTAAAAATTTAATTTCTGTTTTTTTTTTGCCGCAAGTAGACATTGAGAACTACTAAAAAGTGTGATTGAAATGTGGTTGGGCTTAGTATATAAAACTTAAATTATAAAAAAATTCAAAGGGATTTTTAATTTTGGTGAAATATTCTTTATTTTTTATTTATAAACTAAATAATTGTTTATTACTTAAATTAACAATTTAATTTCTTTCAAAATAATCAACAGTATCTGAATGGCTATATAATGGACTTAACATATCTTGAGAGTATCATTCTTTCAGCTCTTTTGATGATTGGGTGTGCCTTAGAGATGTAATAATGGGGTCAGATGAGGCAGCCCGCATGTTAAAAAGGTCCTGGTTTTGTCATTTTCTTGATATCTTGCACGTGTTGAGATATCTGTATTTTTTGTAATCTTTGTTTTTGTATTCCTGTGCTTCTTCTGATAGTTCACCAATTGGTAAAGGCTGAAACTCTATTATATTGTTACGAAATTTCCTGTCCCTTTGACAATAATTTGGATCTCTTATACTTTCTGAGTTCGACCACTGGATTGTGTAATATTCAAGAAAAACGCAATCTTTATTTAATTATAAAATGGTTTATTTAAATCACAAACGTTAGTTTTTACACAGTACAATTGTTTATTTAATCTTTACATTCAAATTATATACACAAACGTTATACTTTATTACCTAAAATCCACTATATCACTTTAGTACTTAAATTCAAATGTTCTCACTTTAGATCCACTGTGTTCAACTGTTCAATATCAACTGTGTCTCTGCTGCTCATATGACAGCCTTTTATACTAAAGTCATCGTTTTCTAGAACCATCTGCCGTTGTCTAGAATGACGTTTCAGGTACTTTCTATATGGCGATTATCGACGTTGATAATGTCGTACCATCCGCCATCATCCAGAATGTCGTTTCCAGTGCCTTCTAGATAGCGATTATCGACGTTGATAATGTCGTACCACTTTATCATTTATAGTACAGAAAACATGCTAAATGTCGCTAGATGGTGTTATTTTTCTACGGTCAGTGATGCAAGTATTTTTCTACGGTCAGTGATGCACGTATTTTTCTACGGTCAGTGATGCAAGTATTATCTTACGGTCAGTGATGCACGTATTTTTCTACGGTCAGTGATGCAAGTATTTTTCTACGGTCAGTGATGCTAGCTAATATCGTATAATTTTTATTACGAGAATTTTCTGGCATAAACCAAACTTCGCTACACTGCCCTCCGCTTAAACTTGTTCGTCCCGAACAAGAGTCTCTCTGCAACAGCTTGCGCCTCCTTTTCCAATTCTTTTCTAGCCGCTTCTTTCGCTTCAATTTCACGTTTTCTTTGTTCCTCTTTTTCCGCGACATGTAATCGTCAGCATTGGTCGTTTCTGGGACAACGCTTACTCCGTACTTTTTCTTGACAAAAACGACCGGTGAACTCCGCGCGCTTTCTGATGGTGCAATGACAATTTCTCGCGCCATATCCTTTATAAGGCCCGTTACTTCCTCTCTCTTAGATCGCGCTAGCCTTTTTGGAAGTTGACGAATTGGCTGAAAGTTACCTGTATCAATGCGATGCTTGACAACTGATGTTTGGCCATTATTTTCTCCTTTGGACGCAAATACCCGCCAATTCTTTTGCCGAAACCTTTTCGCTTTGTTTTTGTTCTGTGCAGACAACTCCTTCGTCCATTCTTTCGTCAATACTTCCAAGGCCGATGATTTTGTTAAAGTTGTACCTTTTGTGTCCTGCTGGTCATTTTCACAATTTATAACAGCCGTAACTTTCTCACATTGCGCTACTAGTTCAATTTTTTTCATCCATTTCGGCTCATTTGTTGGATTCAAAATTCGCACCGGTATTTTGCTGTCCACTCTTGTTTTTACTGGGGTCATTCCAATAATCAGGTCTTTCCGCTCTTGTTTTTACTGGGGTCTTTCCAATAATCAGGTCTTTCTTTAAATTTTTCTTATCTGCTTCCACTACCCACAGATGGCCTATCCCCCAGTCTTCACTTGTTGTTTCTTCAGTGTTGGGTTCAATTCGACAGCGCTCACTCGTGTAGACTCTTGCAGTTGTTAATTTTTGTTCACAGCCAATGTATACAGGCAACTCTACATTGGCATACCTTAATGTCCTTTTCTTTAGATCCAAAGTGAACCCGTGTCGAATCATGAAGTCCACGCCAATGATAACCTCATCGGTGATGTTTGCAACAATAAAATCATGTTCCACAGTTTTGTTGCCGATAACAACACTTGCTGTAACTTTTCCTACTATTTGCGCAATTTCTTCTGTCGCTGTTCTCAATTGGATCCCATTTAATGGCGTTACTCGTCGTCTATTAAATAAGTCTCTCCTCTCAATTGAGTGCGTTGCGCCTGTATCCAAAGTTAGCTCACATGGTCTTTCGTTGATTTTTCCACCGATGGTAAGGCAGTTGGAATTTCGGCAGAGCTTCGAAACTAAGACTTTGGCACAATCATAAGTGGAAGTCAGCTCACGCCCCGCTGTACTGACTCGCTTTAACGACTGCTGTTCGCTACCATTTTCGCCGTCGTCTACCCTATTTTCAAATTTTCTTCTTGGTAAACGTGATACGGATCGTTTACGACGTGATTTGCAGACTGCTTGCCGCAGTTATAGCATTTTACGCTGAAGCTACTGCTGGCGAACGATGAATTTTTGTTCTCAGGCTCCACCTCCATCCGACGAGTTTTTAATGATGGGCGGCATGTTAACGCAATCATCTCCTCAGTGAGGGCAACCGTTACTGTTTCATAAAATGTTGTCTTCGGGTTCCTCGTTGTCTCGCGTTTTGTCTCTGAGTCACGTATGCCGTCAATAAACGCCTCTATTTTGAATTTTTCTGCTACGACACTTAACTCGTGAGGATAGGAAAGGTGTGCCAATCGTTCAATATCTGCAGCATACTCCTGCAAGGACTCACCGGATTTCTGAATACGACTTTTCAACTCCAGTCTGTGAATCTGCTTCATGTGGTCATTGCCATATTTTCGCTGTAAAGCATCCATCACCGCCTTGTAATTCTTTTGCTCCGCCATTGGAACCGTTTGTAATACTTCTGCAGCTGCACCTTTTAATGCCACAATTAGCGCTGCTGCTGCGCTATCGTTATCCCAGCGATTATGAGCAGATGTTGTTTCGAACTGGAGCTTGAAAACACTAAATGGCGTTGTTCCGCACTTACGGCATGCTAGCCTGGTATCGACTCGGTCATCGGTTGCCATCATGAAATTCCTTTCGCCACTGCGTCGGGGCTGTGATGCCGGTGATTCTCTAGTGGTACCTCGTATTGCCTCGAAATCTTCAGCCATAGTGATGAGCTCTGCGAGGGTAGTAAAATCTTTCCTGCGGATATATAGTTGGTAATCTGGATGACAGTTTTTAAAAATTCTTTACAATTTTTCTGTTTGGCTGTATCGAGCGTGCCTCATCATGTTTTGAATTGAAATGACATAGTCCTTAAATGGCTCGCGGTGGCGTTGCTGGCGATGCCGGATATCATCTTCTAGTTGCTCGAAATATCTGGAGGGAAGAAAAAATTTCCAAAAATCACTTTCAAATTGCTCCCAATGATTCCAGCCGGCATTGTTGTTTCGGAACCAGGTTAAGGCTCTATCTCGCAGTTCCTCGATTCGCTCGATAAACGCCAATGGATCTTTTCCACCGTTGTATTTTTCTGACCATTTTCTAACTTTATCAATAATGGTGGAGTAACCTGGTCCGAGATTTGTAGTTGTAGCCATGTTTGTAGTAGGAGTATTATTTGCGGCCTCTGGTGGTGTAACCAAATCTGTTGTAGGATCTTGGATTTCGGGTTTCTGAATCGTGTGGGTTCCTGGCATTGGTGATGGACCCTTGCCGTGCTTGACCTCAAGTTCTCTAAAGTGTTCCAAGATTTCCGGGTCAGTTTCTTCGCTGATGATTGCCGCAAACCGCTTTCTTAACTCCTCTACTGATCCAGAAGGACTGAAATCAAATTCGTTTGCATATGTAATTAAATCATCTTTGCGTAATAGCCAAACCCACGATGTTTTTACCATTTTGATATGTTTTTTTTTTCTTATTATTTTCTCAATATTCAAATATCACTTTAGGGCTTTTTATTTAACTTTGCTTAATTTACTTTTCTCAAGGGTATTTTTTTTTTCACTGAGTATTCTAGTTTTCAATGTTTTCAAAGTCTTAATTTTTCACTGTGCATCTTACTTTCCAAATGTCTAATTTTTCACTGTGTATTTTAGTCTTCAAATGTTTAATTTTTCACTGTGTATGTTTTCAATGTTTAAATTTTTACTGCGTTTCTTCAATGTTTTTTTTTTAATATTCTGTTTTTTTCGCTGTGTATTTTGTTTTTAAATGTTTTTCTGTAGTCCCTGCTCGGGCGCCATTTGTAACGATGTTTTCTGCCGGGGTATACACCAGCTGGTGTCAAGGATCAATTCGTGGAGTAGGATCGCTACCAGGCGTTAATATAGCGAAGCTACGATGTGAGCGCTTCAAGCTCACTGCACAGACTGTCGAATTGAATCAACTACGCGATGCTTATATTACCGTGGAGGACCTAAATCGCTACCAGGCGTTAATATAGCGAAGCTACGATGTGAGCGCTTCAAGCTCACTGCACAGACTGTCGAATTGAATTATTGCTTAATACTCCAGCTCTGTCGAGAGTCAGCTGGTTGTGCTGTTTTGTAGCTTCGTGTATGACCATACTTTCCATCGCGTTTGATGTTGCATTCGCTTATGTTGTGGTTGCTTTGTGTATAGATCAGTCGTGCCGTTTGATGTTGTAGCCATTCATGTTGTATGTTCGTTTTATTCCTACTCTTCTGAACTTAGTTTGAATATTTTTGTTAAGGTTTATCTTTTTTTTTATTAAAGGAAGTAAAATAACGTTTAAAAAATTCATTTTGGCTATTACTTAAAAAATATATAATAATAAATTAAGAAACTTAGAGTTTAGGAATTCATTTCTTATGAAATAGGCTTATTAACTAATAATTTAATTTCTTAAAATATTTACAGTTAGATTTTAATATTCTATTATAAGTGGCGTGATTTTTTAGTATCACGTTACAAATCGCCGTCACAGTGTTTTAAGCTGAAGCTATGATATTGAACTAAAAAATTGAGTCGCAGCGATCCTAGGCTAAGTTTTCGAGAAATATTGCTCACCGGTTTAAAAAATAGGTACTTTTCATGAAATGACTGATTGCTGTTTTATTCATGAATGTTTTGTATCCAAAATTTTACAAAATGTTCTCCAAGAGTTCTAGAATTATAATGTTTAAAAAAATATCCCTTAAATGTACACAATTCAAAAGAAAAATTTAAGTGTTTTATTTTCTCCTAAAAAACTTAAGTGGAACGTTAAGTAATATTATGGCTTTCGACTTTTTAAACTTCAAATTATTTCAAATCAAAAACCAGAGATCTTTGTATATGAAAAAAGTTGTATTTGATTTATAGTAGGTTAAATTTGATGTGCTAAGTCTGTAAATATATCATTTGTTTCTGCATTTCCTTTTAAAAAAAGTTTCTAAAAACGATCTTACCATAATTAGTTCTTTAATATGGGACAGTCTTTTACAAACAAAAGAAAATTATCTTTAATAAAAAAATATTTTTTAAAAAAGTATTAACAAATTAATATTGTTATGAACAATTAAAATGTTTAAATTGATTTTTAAGAATTTCCCCCACCCTGTATCAAATTTTTAATATGACCATCGTATTCTACGTCAAATTTCCTATCGAAAACGTATTTTCTTTTAATGGGCAAACTATTATTTCTCTTAAATTTTAAGAATTTCGCAATTTTTGGCTTGGAGACCCACTTTCAAAAATTCATAACTCCGGTTGTGTTTAAGTTATAAAATTGAAATTAATTTCATTGTAAAGCTAAAAATATGAACGTAAATAAAAAAATAACTTTTTAAAAAATTATGAACAAATTAATATTATTAAAAACAATTTAAAAGTTTAAAGCAATTTTAAACAATTGCTCCCACCCTGTATCAAATTTTTAATGTCAGAATCGTGTTTAGCGTCAAATTTCCTATCGAAAACGGTTTTTTTATATGGGGAAACTATGGAACAAGAAAATGAGACGTGCAATAGAATCCGCGCGCCGATAAGATGTGTCACACTAGAGGTACTCAAAATTCCGATAACAATTTTTTTGGGCTCCAAAATGGCTCAATTTATGTCAATTGACCCAGAACTTATAAATATTGAATATGAAGCTGATCCGATATCAGGAACCCGGCCCTCAAGCCACTCAAAGTGTAAAAAGGCTAAAAATCTGGTCGAAAATATGATTTTTTTTATTAAAATTAAAATTAATTCTTTTAAGCTTAACCTAATGAATTCAATTATTTATTTGTGTTATTTGCCGTTAAGATAGGTTTCCAACAAACTATAATACATCGGAAGTGGTTCATAGATAACCTCATAACGATATTTTATCTCTTAATTTCTTCTAATATATTTTGAAATTCTAGTGAAAAGACTCGAATTAGTTTTATTTAATTTACTGAATAATAATATTGCTTGACTTGATCTTATTTCGATAAAATATCACTATCGGCGAATGTCCCTTTTCGGATCGGGATTAGACATGTAATTTGTTTTTTTTTTACTATTACTTGTAGCTGCTGAAAACTAGTAGTTTGGCAATATACTGGGACGGGAAGATGATTTCGGAACTCATCCCTTTATCAAAAATAAAATAGAACGTCTTATTGTCATTGCAGTAGAATCTGGTTCCGGGACGCTAAAACTTCTTGGCGTTCCAAGTATTCCGAATAGAAAACAAGAGTCGGTGACGAAAGCTGTGTTCGAAACACACGAAATGGGACTTGGCCGATAAAGTCCAGGCCATCGGTTTCGATACCACAGCATGGTCCATATATGTACTGGTGCTTGCAATGTTCTTCAGGACATGTTCGGACACGATTTATTATCTCTGGAAATTTGGAAAATCAAAATCTTCAGAGGTACGCATTTTCAACAGATTTCGCAGCGATCGACGGTAAGTATAATTGATGTCACGCGATACGAGTCAGCGCTCAAAGATAAACTTGTTCGAAGAGCAATCAGTGATGGTGTTGCCAATCGAATAATCGAATTTTGCCATAAGAAACTGATGAATCAACAACGTAGAGCTGATTATAAGAAGTACTTAGAGATGACCATTATTTTTCTCGGAGGTGAAGTGCAGAAATTCAATTTCTCCGACTCAGGTGCCACCAACCAAGCTCGAGGAATGGTGAAAGGGACTTACGTATTGGAAATTCCGGAAACAATTCGATTTTTTCCCTGCAGAATTTTAGGTAACGCGAAAATGTGTCTTAGTTCAACTGCATGAAAGGATTATCTGCTCCGAATCAAGACCTCAAGTTGCGATGCGATGCGAAGATGCGATTACGTACTCCAGCGTGAATGAAAAGATTTCTGAGGGCGTAGCAAAAAAATTTAATAAATAACCTGTGGTATCTGATGGAGGCAATTGTTACGTTTGCCTTTTTCGATCCACCCGTCCAAAATGGAGAAAAGAAGAAAATTGTCGAAAATTTAAGACGACAATCGGTTGGCAGCACTCGGATCGAAATCACAGAAGACGCTTTGCAAGATTTTCAATCAAAATCGCTGTCCGATTTTGTTACTAGCAAACATTACGATGTTTGGATTGTTTTTTCCTTTCACTGAACTTATCCATTTCAATGGCTTTCGATTGAAATTTATTTACAAGGCTCGAATATCTGTGGAAATGGAAATTCAATGAACAATTTATTTTGCAATGCACCAAACAATACATAAAAGATTATCCTTCTTAGCGAAAATCTGATCTTCTGAATGTTTCGGAATGAGAAATATCCGCCGAATCCACTTACTTTTCATTTTATTTAGTTTAGATTACTTAATTTAAAATTGTTCTTTTTACTTCTAAATTTTTTTTAATTTTTTATCTACATACATTAGACCGGTTCAAAAAAAAAAAGTCTCTGAAATTTAGAGGCACCGGCAGATTCCCGAGTGGGCTGTATAAAAATTTTTTATTAATATTGCGCTCCTGATTAGCGATTTCAATATTACTCTTGAAACTTTCGCACAAAAAAAAAGTTCACCAACAACCTAAAAACGATGGTGGTTATCGCTGAGGTGAACTTTTTTATTAATACAGTCTCACATTCGGAGTAGTTTTGAATGGGGAATTCGAATTTCTCATTATTTTTTAATTATGTTGTTACCTTCAGTGGTAAAAACTGAAAATAATCATGAAATTTTGTCAAAAATTTAAATTTTTTTATTCAAAATGAAAAATCAGGTCTAAATTTTTGGATTTGTTTTGCTTTTATTATTTTGAATAATTAATTTTTTTCTCCTCTATCTGGTGGTGTTAACCGTAAATTTTTATTATTTTTGTACTTAAAAATATTAACATAAATATAACTGAGCAAAGGATTTTTTTCATATTGAAGCTATGTTTTATCAGGAAATAGAAATTTTAATGTGGAAATCTGTTTCGAAAAATATAAAATATACTTATCTAATTCTATACACTTGGGTTGGTTCAAATAAACTAGAATTAAACCAGTGTTCGATGCTGCTTTCGTCACCGATTCTCCTTTTCTATTCGGAATACTTGGAACGCCAAGAAGTTTTTGCATCCCGGGACCAGATACAACTGCAATGACTAGAAAACGTTCTATTTTACTTAATTTTGATAAAGGGATGAGTTCCGAAATCATCTTCCCGTCCCAGTGTATTGCCAAACCACTAGTTTTCAGCAACTACAAGTAATAGTAAAAATAAAAACATTCGCCGATAGTGATATTTTATCGAAATAAGATCAAGTCAAGCAATATTATTATTCAGTAAATTAAATAAAACTAATAATTTTTAGATTAATTCGAGTCTTTTCACTTGAATTTCAAAATATATTAGAAGAAATTAAGAGAAAAAATATCATAATTAGGTTATCTATGAACCACTTTCGATGTATTATAGCTTGTTGGAAACATATTTTAACGGCAAATAACACACATAAATAATTGAATTTATTTAGTTAAGCTTAAAAGAATTAATTTTAATTTTAATAAAAAAATCATATTTTCGACTAGAATATTAGCCTTTTTACACTTTGAGTGGCTTGAGGGCCGGGTTCCTGATATCGGATCAGCTTCATATTCAATATTTATAAGTTCTGGGTCAATTGACATAAATTAAGCCATTTTGTAGCCCAAAATACTGTTATCGGAACTTTGAGTACCTCTAGTGAGCAGTTTCAAAATGTTATCATACTCTGGTCAGCTTAACAGCTTTGGATATCGTTGTGTTGCGACCTAAGACATCTCACACACTGAAGACTTTAATTTAAAATAATATAACTAGTCAAACTGGTATTTGATGTTCTACGGAATAAAATAGGCTGAAGCTTGGTATTTTGTCGCTATTTACTTTAATATTTTGTCTTAATAAGTTTTTTCACTATTCAATCTCAATAAAACGCCAATTAATTACACAATATCGTCGACGCTTTTCATAAAAATAAGTCAAATTGTTTGTCAAAAAGAGACTTAAATATAAATTGTTATCTACTTACCTTGCTAGGTAGACATTATTTCGCCATTCTTGTTTCATTTTTTTATATTGAGAGCTTTTTGAATGCACGAATTGTTTACTGTAAGGACAAGCAATTTCTCCTACAACCATTGAACTTGACAGTCGCTGGTTTGTCGCTGCAGCGGTTCGTTGCGTATGAGGTTTTTTTAATCCCAGTACTTGCCGCTGCTTTGGCTCCGTTCTTGCAGCACCTGATGGATGTATTGCAAGAGGCAATTCTAGCAATGGATTTCGACCATACTTAAAACGATAATCAGTCAAGGTTTCTACACCAGGTAAGCTTTCGAGAACACGTACTATAGCTGGCTCATTTAGACCAAACAACTCATCACCTGATACAAATTTTGGAAAAATTCGCATGTGTTGATATTTTTTCCTCATAGCAACAATCGGTTCCAAAATACGATGCCATACTGCGTTTGGTGTTAAGTCTTTTATTTCGAAATAAGTTTGATCTTGAACTTCTACTCTAAACTCAGGACGACCTGCAACTTCTGCAATCGTGCATATATATCGGCACCTTTCACCTGGCGTGTTCATTGACCAATAAAAACGAATCTATAATATTACCAATAAAAGGTTATGGAATAATTCTTTATTTTATTTCTTATACTTACAGCTTTATAACCAACAGGATAAATGTAGTTGGTTGTGTGAAATGCTTCGACCTGATGTGGTAGTAACTGACCAACATTTAAAAATATAAGGCTTCCAACACGCAGCAAGTTATTAAGGTCTGAGTGGTGCATAATGGCTGCAACTTGTCGATTTTCATCTCGATCAACAAATATACGTCGCAAGGCGCTTATTGATATCAATTCGTTATCCTTGGCTGACTTGGAAGCATGTGCTTGGCAGTGAACAGTTTTATTCTTATAGAAAACACATTGTTCTTTTTTAGCACACAACAAATGAAATGTATTGTTACAACGGTTTTTAAAACATTTAATTGTGGCACCCAAATGCTGACAAGAAGAGCATACTTGATTTATTCCGTTTTGCAGAGCTATTTCTACATTCATAAGTCCTCCGCTAATTGTTTCGTAAACTCCATTCGACCAAAGGGCACAATTCAAGTGAACCTACATAATAAATATTTAATTAAAGAATTTTAAGTGTTATGTTAGTTACAAATAATACAGCAGGGGTTCTTAAACTTATGTAGTCCGAGGACCCCTTATCGAGCTAAATTTTTTTTGCGGACCCCATCCCAACTCTAGATATTTGACATCGTTCTAAGCTTAATTTCTGACTCAATAATGACAAAGAGACTCAGGCTTGCCAACCGATGTCAAACTCAACCAGACATAAAATGACCGGTTATCTGACCGGTGAAGGAACGAAGAACTTATATTTTGCTTTAATTTTTCTGGTTTTTAAAGGTCTTTTCAACACTATGTATGTACAGTTTTTGAAGATCCAAAAGTTGAAAAGCATGCAGACACTACTTTCTAATAAATATTGATACCTATGCCATATATCTCTCTGCATTTTAACAAATCTTGCGCATTTATAGAGGCAAACATTTTTTATTAGGATTTTCATGTAATTGAAATACAAAATGAATAAACATTGGGGAAATGTAAAAGAATTAAAAAAATTTCAAATCAAAATATGTACATTAAACTCAGACAAATATTTCTTGGTCAAAATAAAGCCTAGAAAATAATTTGGGGAAATTGGGGAAATTTAAAAGAATTAAAAAAGTTTCATATCAAAATATGTACATTAAACTCAGACAAATATTTCTTGGTCAAAATAAAGCCTAGAAAATAATTTGTTTTCTTTTCATATATTTTTTAATAAATAATATCTACTATTATTAAACGAGCAATAATTGTATGTATTTATATATATATATATATTTTCAGACTTTATTTCCAAAACGGGTGCAGAGATTTTGATGAAACTTGGGGGTTAGGTACATATGTGAATAAAATTAGGATTGGGCTGGGTTTTAACTTATCGAAGGCTCCTGGAGGGGCGTGGCACAGCCCTAAACTTTTATTTTCATAACGTCATATCTCGAAAACTATTCAAGATATTGTGATGAAATTTGGTACACAGATGCAGATCATAAATGTCTTAAATTTTGCCAAAAGTGGGCGGAATCGGAAAAGTGGGCGTGGCACTTTTCAATAATTGAAAATTTTGATTCAATTTTACTCAAAAACGGCACTGAGGATTTTCATAAAAATTTTATAGATAATACCACTAAAAGCAGTCATCATAACATGCTATGTCACTATACTGGCAAAATTCGTTTAAGGGCGTGGCACGGCCCACAATATTTATAAACATTATAATAAGAGAATTAACAACACAATCGTTCTGAAATTTTATATGGTGGATAAACTTGCTATAAGTTACCTCAAGACGAAAAATGGGTATAACAGTACCAGTGGGCGTGGCACCTCCCATACAAGCAAAACAGGTTAAATTTTATATTTATTGTACTATGAGAGTAATCTTCTTAAAATTTGGTGAGGAGTTGTCGGTTACTATAAGCTTTGAAATTAAATGCATTTCGACGGGATTGCTTCAGTGGGCGTGGCACCTCCCATACAAACAAAAACCGTTAAATGTTATATTAAGTGCACTATGGGAGTAATCTCATTAAAATTTGGTACAGAGATGTCGGTTACCAAAAATTTTTAAGTTAAATGGATTTCGACGAGATTTCGTTAGTGGGCGTGGCACGTCCCATATATACGAAAATCGTTGAATGTTGTATTTAGTGCACTATGGGAGGTATTTTCTTTAAATTTGGTGTAGAGGTGTCGATTACTATAAGATTTGAAATTATATGGATTTCAACGGGATTGCGTAAGTGGGCGTGGCACCTCCCATATGTACGAAAAACGTTAAATGTTATTTAGTGTACTATGGGAGTAATATTTTTAAATTTTTTGTTCCAATCGACAGAGAAAGCACGAAAAATAAAAAAAATTTTTTGTTCCAATAGACTTTTAATTACAGTGGTGTAGTGTTAATATTGTAGTGGTCATTTTTAAGATTTGACCACTTAGTGCGTCCTGAGCGATTTGCGGAATTTGTTGCTGTAAGGATATTTTCCTTGTCCTTTGGAGTATCCCGGAAGTAGTCACTCCATAAGTGACTACTTATCGAGGCGGTACACTCCGAGTCACTTTGGGTCACTTGGAGTCACCGAGGTGCGTGGAAATCGCAATTTTGTGGTTTGCGTGCGATTTTGGTAGAATTGTTCTATAACACCTATAGGCCACGTTGGTGCAAACTCTTATCGCACCTAATTATGTTTTGCGATGCGTGCGATTTTTTGGATATTATTGCTGTAAGGATATTTTCCTTGTTCTTTGGAGTATCCCGGAAGTAGTCACTCCATAAGTGACTACTTATCGAGGCGGTTCACTCCGAGTCACTTTGGGTCACTTGGAGTCACCGAGATGAGAGAAAATCGCAATTTTGTGGTTTGCGTGCAATTTTTGTAGAATTGGTCTATAACACCTATAGGCCACGTTGATGCAAACTCTTATCGCACCTAATTATGTTTTGCGATGCGTGCGATTTTTTGGATATTATTGCTGTAGGGATATTTTCCTTGTCCTTTGGAGTATCCCGGAAGTAGTCACTCCATAAGTGACTACTTATCGAGACGGTTCACCCCGAGTCACTTTGGGTCACTTGGAGTCACCGAGGTGAGTGGAAATCGCAATTTTGTGGTTTGCGTGCGATTTTGGTAGAATTGGTCTATAACACCTATAGGCCACGTTGGTGCAAACTCTTATCGCACCTAATTATGTTTTGCGATGCGTGCGATTTTTTGGATATTATTACTGTAAGGATATTTTCCTTGTTCTTTGGAGTATCCCGGAAGTAGTCACTCCATAAGTGACTACTTATCGAGGCGGTTCACTCCGAGTCACTTTGGGTCACTTGGAGTCACCGAGGTGAGTGAAAATCGCAATTTTGTTGTTTGCGTGCGATTTTGGTAGAATTGGTCTATAACACCTATAGGCCACGTTATTGCAAACTCTTATCGCACCTAATTATGTTTTGCGATGCGTGCGATTTTTTGATAATTATTGCTGCAAGTATATTTTCCTTGTTCTTTGGAGTATCCCGGAGATAGTCACTCCATAAGTGACTACTTATCGAGGCGGTTCACTCCGAGTCACTTTGGGTCACTTGGAGTCACAGAGGTGAGTGAAAGTCGCTATTTTGTGGTTTGCGTGCGATTTTTGTTTAATTGGTCTATAACACCTATGGGCCACGTTGGTACAAACTCTTAGCGCATCTAATTATGTTTTGCGGTGCGTGCGATTTTTTGATTTTATTACTGTAAGGATATTTTCCTTGTTCTTCGGATTATCCCGGAGGTAATCACTCCATAAGTGACTACTCATCGAGGTGGTTCAGCCCGAGTCACTTTGGGTCACTTGGATTCACCGAGATGAGTGAAAATCGCGATATTGCGGTTTGCGTGCGATTTTTGTAGAATTGGTCTATAACACCTATGGGCCACGTTGGTGTAAAAACTTTGCGCACCTAATAACGTTTTGCGGTGCGTGCTATTTTTTGGATTTTATTGCTGAAGGATATTTTCCTTGTTCTTCGGACTATCCCGGAGGTAATTACTCCATAACTAACTACTCATCGAGGCGGTTCACCCCGAGTCACTTTGGGTCACTTGGAGTCACCGAGGTGAGTGTTAATCGCGATTTTGTGGTTTGCGTGCGATTTTTGTAGAATTGCACTATAACACCTTTAGGCCACCTTGTTGCAAAAACGTTGCGCACCTTATTACGTTTTGCGGTGGATGGAATTTTTTTTTGATTTTTACGAATTTCGTGAACCGAAGTGACTTTAACTGACCCAACGTTACTCGGGGTGAACCGCCTCGATGAGTTGTCACTTATGGAGTGATTACCTCCGGGATAAGCCGAAGAACAAGGAAAATATCCTTACAGCAATAAAATTTAAAAAATAACACCAACCGCAAAACGTAATAAGGTGCGATAAGTTTTTGTACCAAAGTGGGTTATAGGTTTTACCCCTCGTACTAACTGTACAATCGGTTGCGCTTATTTATATAAATGCTGCGATATCTCAGTCGATTTAGTGTCCAATTTAAATGAAATCGAGCCATTTTGCATTATCCTTTCCATTTCTATTCACTCTTGGTCCCAATCCACTCAACAACAACAACAACAATTTGACGAAACTAAAAACGAAGCAAAATTGTTGAAAAAAATGGAACAGAAAAAAGTAAAGAGAAGTTGAAGCGTGAAAGTGAAAAGTCAACTTTTTTTAACAAATTCCATATTTTTTCGATTTTTTCAACCTCAAAACGAAAAACCGAGCAGTGGTCGGTCTCCAGGTACTAATAATAATAAAGCTTAAAATGAAAATTATTTTTTTTATGAATATTGGTCGTTGTATAAGCGAAATTTGTTATATTTTCTTCTGTAAAAGTTTTTACTTAATGAGGAGGATGATGTTGTTTTCTTGTAACCATATCCACAATGCCGGGCTCTATATTCGGAAGTTTTATTTTCAGGTCTGCTTCTACATTAAGCTGATTTCTATACTTTGATTGTATATATAATAGTACCGAAAAGCCTGTTTACACAAATGCGTTGTACAAAACGGAATCAAGTTTTGGACGCCTTTATTTGCAGAGATTTCGGATTTTAGGAGTAACTAAAAGTTAGTTAAATTTCATTGAACTTTCAAAGAAGTATCGCAAGAGATAGCCAGGAGTATATCATGCTCTAATGTCGATAATTGCTTAGCAATACCAATACTAACGTCTGTGTTGAATGGATCCCTGATCCAGTCGTTGCCAGAAACAGGACAGGGAAAATACTTCCGGAAGCTGCTTTTTAGAGGCATTAAATGTTCAATAAAAAGTAGGTACGTTTTATTATCGAGCACTTAATTAGAAAATTCTATAAAATAGCTGAGTGTTGAAAAAGACTCATACCCATACTTTTGAATGCGCTTTGACCATAATTCGTATTATTGTAATCGCTTCTATTTTAATTAGCTCAACACAGTTGGGACTTGTGATTTAGCTTCTGTGTCAAATCGCACCAAAAAATAGAATTTGTTCTATTTCTCTGCGATAAATTTTCTAGTGTCAATTTTGTACGCACTATTAACGTATAGAAAAAATATGGACGATGTCGAACGTCCCAACTGTGTTTAGCTCTTCACTTCAACGTTAAATTTATTTTAAGCTGCACCTTGTATGCTCAAATTAAAATTTACAAAAATTGATGATGTTATCAAACAGTGGGAAGTAAATGCACACTTTGTTTTTTAAAAATATTTGCAATCATTCAAATAGCCATGTTCATGTAGAATTTTTAATGAATTTGTTATTTAAATAAAGCGAAAAGTTTGATGATGTAAAATTGATGTAAAAATTGTTTCGCGGACCCCTGGAATGGCTTCGCGGACCCCCAGGGGTCCGCGGACCACAGTTTAAGAATCGCTGAGCTTTCCAATGGTTTTGTCAGATTTTCCGAAATTTGCCATTTTCCTGGTGAAAAATCACAAAACGTGTTTTATCTCAAAAACGGTATTTTAAATATTTTTTTAAATGCTTTTAATTGAAAGCTGAGGTTTTTTTACATTAAAAAAGTTATTTTCCAAAGAGTGCTTTTGCAGTTTTCTATGAGAAATACAGCGCGAAAGAGTATTTGCGCATGTATTTTGTTCTAGTGACTTGAGTAACGGCAAGAGTTAAACGAGTCGATGCGATCGATTACAGGAACAAAATACATGCGCAAATACTCTTTCGTGGTGTATTTCTCATAGCAAACTGCAAAAGCACTCTTTGGAAAATAACTTTTTTTAATTGAAAAAATCCTCAGCTTTCGATTAAAAGCATTAAAAAAAATATTAAAAATACCCTATAACCTAATACCTACGACCTATAACTCTTACAACGGTCAAAAGGTGGTATAAGATATGACCAATTTCATGCAATACGAATTGATAAATATCTTTCTCATATAAAATGTTCAGCTATATGTAACCGTTCATGGTATAAGAAGATGTTAAGCTCAAATTCAAAAAAAAATTCAAAATTTTCAACTGCACTTGTTTTTCTTGCATTGAACGTGAAATTATCTACCCCATACGGTTAAATGAGGCATTAGGCTTAGTATAAATAATTTTTTGGTTTTGGAGCCAAATCATTCTATAGGGTGTTTTTTTTAGAGGTATAGAACTTTAAAATGGAATAAAACAAAGATGAATTTTTTAAATAGACATGAAAATTACTTTATTCGAAAGATAATCTTCTGGCATTATAATTTAAATATGACTTCTGGCATATGAACGCCACGGCTAGCTCGGACGTAGTCTAAAATGGAGGTCCAATTTTCAAGGTATATCGCGAATTACGCGAGTAATGTTGGCTTCGAAGTATTGAATCGTAGCTGGCTTATCGACGCATACTTTTGGCTTCACATAACCCCAAAAAAAAAATTAAGGTGTGATATCACAAGATCTAGGCGGCCTTCTTGACTTCATAATTGCAAAAATCATGTGAATTTTGAGTGAAAATAAAGTTGAAATTTTAGTGACTATAATAAATTTGCACAATTTGGACGCGTTGTTCATGCGTCAACCTGTTCATGATGAAATGGCAAACCAAACTGAATATAAATGACATTAGAGTTGCCAGATTTGACCACAAAATCCCAGTTTTATCTCTATTCGAAAAACAAACCTCTAAAAAAAACACCCTTTATTTGTTATTACTTTAGTCAAATTAGACAAAAAAAAGGCGTAAGTTTGCAATAATTCGCATAGAGCTGAAAATTGGTACACGTCTTAAATACACTATTACAAATAAAATGTCAAAAGTCGCCGCCGATCCTACTTCTACAAACATTTTTATTCAAGGTCAAACTGAGAAATATCGGTTTTTCGCATATTTCTCTTAAACGGCAAAAGCCATCGTAAAAATTGGTTTGAAAAAGTTGTAGATCATGCAATTGTCCACAAAAAAGGCTCAAATTATTTTTCTCTTCGAACTACCATTCTAGAGAAATCCGAAAACTGTTTCCGCGAATTCATTATGTACAAAATTTTTTGCAGAGGATAAAAAGGGACAAAAATGGGAATATTTAATAAAAAATAAACTCTAAGAAAATGTTAAATAATCTTGTGTATATACACTAGGGTGACCGTTATTTTTACACTTTTGAATTTCTTATGCGGTCACAAGTGTAAAATTTTAGCTCGATCGAATAAGGAGAAGGGGTGCCTCAAGGCCCCCAAAAATCTAAAAATTATAAAATTGAAAGAATTTAAATAAAAATCTTAAAATAATTGTTGAGTATTCACTGTACTATGTATCTTAGTATGCAACCTATGTGCCTCAAGGCCCCCAAAAATCTAAAAATTATAAAATTGAAAGAATTTAAATAAAAATCTTAAAATAATTGTTGAGTATTCACTGTACTATGTATCTTAGTATGCAACCTATGTTATTTTACACACATTACACTATGTAAACCTAGCCTAAGATTGAAATGTCAACTTATGAACTTGATGACAAATGAATGCAATATGAGTGCAATAATGAGCGAGTGCGAATAGACGTGTTTTTATATCGTCAGGCTATATATTAAAATTAAAGTGGTAATTTGTGCTTAACCTGAAGTCTTGTGCGTTGAACACGGTTTAACTACTGTTGCTCTAGCTCGTGACTATGAAACTATCTGCTAATTAAAGCCGAAAACTAATACACTTCACATTAAAACTTTAGTGCAAAGCTGAGCATATATATATACATGAACTTAACTATTGTTCCGGCGTTTTTACTTTCTCTCAGTATGATGAGTAATTACAGTGTCAACACACGAGCAACTAAAAACAAAACTGCGCTCTCAACTACAACGCTCACGGCTACACAAAATGACTCACTGGCCTCCGCTTTAAAATTTCCTGCTCTTACTACTCAAGTGCTTGATGAGCGACTCAACAATATAAGAGACATGATTTTATCTAATATTAAAGATGAACTTTCATGCCAACTCAATAATCTACGTGATGAGTTTTATAAAAAGTTTGAAGAAATTGAGCAGAGTTATAGTTAAAAAATTTCTGAAGTCAGTGCTGCTATTGCTGATGTTACTGAGCAAGTCAAAGCGCTAGAAGGTAGCTGTGCAACGAATGACGTGAAAACAAACTCTGCAATAACAGTACTAGTTGAGCGAGTTGGTAAATTGGAAAGTGAGTCAGCTGATGTTGATGCACTAAGAGATGAGGTCTGTGGCTTAGATGCTAAAATTCTTGCTCTTGAGCGTAGAGAGGTTTCAACTGATGCTGTCTTGTTTGGGGTACCTTAGAGCAAAGATGAGAACCTCTCAACTGTCTTCAATAGCCTGTGCAACTCTATTGGATGTAAAACTCTTTCTCTTAGAAGTATATTTAGAATAAGAAGAAATGACACCAATTCGAATGCTCCTATTGTTCTCAAATTCAACTGCTCTTATGAGTGAGACCTTTTACTTCGATGTGAGCTTTCACTAAGAGATGTGGGCTTAGAATCCAATGCTAGCTGTTATCCTTACCAAACGCAATCGTCAACTTCTGAAGAGTGCGGTTCGTATGAAAAAAAATAAAAAGCTTTTTTCTGCATACGATAGTCGGGGAGTTATTTATGTTAAAAGGTTCGAGAATAGTCAAAGCTGCGTAGTGTAATATTTAACTCAATTAGATGATATAGCTGTGACTAATGAAGAGTCATGATTGTCTTAAAGCGCTACCATCTACTCAATATTTTTTTTCGTAATGCGTTTAATTTTATAATCAGTTTTCTTAGTTTTTTATTATTATTATTTTTAATTTTATATAATCTTAGTTACTATATTTTACTTTCATTAAATCTATGTAAAGAGATCTGGTTACCTTATTATATATGTCTGCCTGGGCTCTCTATATACTCTTTTGTTAATGTCTTATCCTAGCAGTTCTGATAATGGCGTTAGGGAAAATAACAAAACTTTAATTAAAATTTGTTAAAACCCAAAAATGTAGAACGACCCTTCTTAGCTTTTCTTATACATCTCTGAATTGTCATACAACTCTGTTTCATATATTCTCATGTACAACTCTATCTTTTTATAAGTTAAATAAAATGTCTTCTCTTCCGCTTTGTAAAGCTATTCTACAAGACGCGTTTTCTTTATTCTCTGTGCATTAATATTAAATTACAACAAAATTCTTTGTGCTCAGTACTCTGGCTTAAAGGTGGTTCACTTTAATGCTCAAAGTCTTAATTTAAATAAGCTTGACTATCTTAAGTTCGTGTTTGAAGATACTTCTGTTGATGTCATTTGTATATCTGAAACATGGTTTTGCAGTGATGTCAGTGATTCTCTTTACGTTTTTAATAATTTCAAACTTTTCCGAAATGACCGTGTAGGGAAACGAGGTGGAGGAGTATCCATATACTGTAGGCATAATTTAAATGTTAAAATTGTGGATATGTCTAAGGCAGGCAGCAGTGTTGAGTTCTTAAATATTTGTATATTTGATAGCAGTACTAAAATCTTTTTGTCTTGTGTATATTCCTTAGACTTAGACTCTTATTTTCTTGATTTAAATAACTACATAGTTGACTTCAATTTATTTGTTATATGTGGTGACTTTAATGTTAATCTTTTATGTAGTGATAATGTATCTAAGGCTTTGTGCGAAAATGTTGCATCTGTAGGTATGTCAGTTGTAAATCATGAAGTTCCTACTCGTTATTCCACTAACGCTTCTCCTAGTCTTTTAGATTTGTTTATTGTGTCCGATTTATCTACAGTTTTGCTATTTGATCAAATCAGTTTTCTGTCTGATCATGATTTGTTGTTTTGCACGTTAAATGTTAATTTATCTCGTGATATTAATTCTGGCACTCGGTCTTACTATGACTTTAAATAAATTAATTTAGGACCGCTCTACACAGATCTTGCCCTTACCTCTTGGGATGAAGTTTGGTTTCGTGAAACTGTTATTGAAAAATTAGAATTCTTTACTAGTGCTTTACACCAAATTTTTGTAAAACATATCCCAGTTCGTACCATTTTAATTAAAAATAAATCTTGCCCATGGTTTACCTTTAGTGTGCAGCAGTCAATAAAAAGGCGAAATAAGCTGCGCAACCTCTGGAAGAATAACCCTACTCCTGAAAACTGGGTTGGTTTCAGAATTGCTAGAAATTCATCAAATCGCATAACGCGACTGTCCAAAATCAGATTTTTTTCCTCCAAATTAAACTCTTGTCTTCCTTCTAAAGTGCTATGGAAAAATTTTAAATCATTTGGTATTGGAAAAAAGTGTAATTCTGTGTGCAATATCTCTCCTGATGTGTTAAATGAGTATTTCCTCTCTAACGCTTTATCTTCCAGGATAAGCGAAATTGATCCTCTTATCAATATTTCTGAGCAATCTTTCCAGTTCGTTGCGGTTAGTGAAGATGATGTCGATGTATTATGAAAGTTAAGTCTAATTCTATTGGTGAAGATGGTATTTAATTAAAATTCATTAAACTTTTCCTAGCTTATATTATTAGTCCTCTTACTCATATAGCAAATCACAGCTTTACGACGTCTTCAATCTCTGAGGCTTGGAAGGTTGCTGTAGTTATACCTGTGCCTAAAAGTTCCACTGCGAGCGAACCTAAAGACTTTAGGCCTATTAGCATATTGCCTTGCTTATCTAAGGTGGTAGAAGCTCTCATGGCTACACAAATTGACAAATTTTTATTCGAAAATAAACTCCTACACTCTCTTCAATCTGGCTTTAGAGCTGGACACAGCAGTTCCACTGCCACGGTAAATATGTTGGATAATATAAGGTCGTCTTATGATAATGGTCTTGTAACTCTTCTCTGCCTACTTGACTTTTCTAAGGCATTTGACAATGTTAGTCATTCCTTATAATTTCAGTATTAACGCGGTTAGGCTGTTGAAGAGCTACTTGACGGGCAGAACGCAAAGGGTTAAGGTGGGTAACAAATACTCTGATTACAAATCGGTTAGCAGTGGTGTACCTCAGGGTTCAGTTCTTGGGCCTCTATTGTTCACCATTTTCATTAATGATATTTTCAAACCTGCAAATATGCGTCTATGTATGCTTATGCTGACGATGTACAACTGCATTTGTCTAATCAAACTGGTCTTTTGGAAGACTTATCCTGCCGGCTTAATGAAGACCTGTTATCTATAAGTGAATGCGCTACAAGGAATTGTCTATCACTTAATGTAAAAAAATCTTGTGTTTTACCTATTGCTAAGGATGCTACACATTTTGATGACATTCCCAATTTATACGTGGCGGGTAATAAGCTTCAATTAGTTCATAAAGTAGTTAGCCTGGGTTATTGCATTAATTCTTCGCTGTCTTGCGTTGACCACGTCAACAGTGTAATTAAGAAAATTTACTATACACTAACACTACGCAACCTGAGAATGTCCGCTGTTAATACTAAATGTAAACTTGTCCTCCAGTTGATAGTGCCTATAATTACCTATTCGGAAATAGTCTTTAGCAAACTTGATTCCAGCTCTAGACTCAAATTACAAATTGCGTTTAATCATGCTACTCGCTACGTATACGAACTTAGAAGGTACGAACATGTATCTGGTTTCAATAAAAAAATTCTAGGATGTGATATAATTTCCTATCTTAATATGAGAAATTGTATATTCCTTCACAAGCTTATTTACCCAAAAATGCCAATCTACTTGTTCGAAAAGCTTACTTTTAGTCAGTCACTTAGAAGCCATATGTTAATTGTACCTAGATTTAACTATTTGAACTCATCTGGTTTGTTTTTCGTTAACGCCATTAGACTTTGGAATTCCCTTCCAAGTTGCTGTAAGACGGTTGAGTCATGTAGAGGGTTTAGGCAGTACATATTTATTCATTTTTCCCAGTAACCAATTCTCTCTTTTATTTTATTTTGATTTATTTTATTCATAATATTTTTACATATATTCAGTATTTTATAGAATTATATTATATTACTTTTAATAGCTATTTAAGTTTTTAATTTTTATCTTGCTAAAATATGTACTTAGTATTATAAAAGGACCTAGTTCTTATTATACGTATGTGTATTCTACAGAAATAAAATGAAATTGAAAATTGAAATAAACCATCTTCTGTTCTAAGCATTCAACATGAAAACACCATAATTGGCGACAAGGAGAAAATCAAGCAATTTTAAAAAAATTTTTAACTATTAGTTATTCTAAAAAGCTAAATTAATAATATCAAGTGATTTTGTCACAACGCAAGCGATATTTTCGCGAAATTTTTTGTTGGTTGTGCAAAGATGCAGGCTTTTTCAAGTCGGATGCCGGAGTTCAATCCAAATATTACCGATTTGTTTTTAGGGAAGGAACGTCTGGAGATTTATTTCGAAGAAATTGAATGTGTTGACGAGAAGCAAAAGAAGGTCGTTTTGTTAACGTCAATTGGAGCTGATCCGTATGCAGTTTTACGTTGCTTATGTGATCCACATCTTCCCACAAAAAAGGATTTTATGAGTTGTACGAGTTATTGGCTTCGCAATATTCACCAACGTTGATAATTTTTCGGGAGAGGAAAAAGTTTCTGGCAGCAGAAATGGATGATGCAGAATCGGTGTTCATGTGGTTCGCTAGAGTAAAAAAACTAGCACTAAATTGTAAATTTGGCGATAAATTGGACACGTTTGTGTTAAACAAATTTGTTTGCGGCACAACGGGAAAAATGAAAGAGGATGAAAGCCTTATTTTAGCGGCAGCATACAAAAAGGCGTTGGTAGTCGAATCAAAAAGGGAAGCAATTAAATCAGAAGTGGATGAGGTCAATTTTATGAAGAACCGAAAGCAAAGTGCAGCACGGCCAAGTACTAAGAATAACAGAGGAAATGTTGTTAAGCTACGTTGTATACATTTCGGGTGGATTAATCATCAGTCAAGTTTGTGCAAATTTAAAAATTCAACGTGTCATTTATGTTCAAAGACAGGACACTTAGAGACAGTTTGTCGTTTAAAATATAAAGATAAGATTAATTTTGATAAAGATTCTGTTAAGGTAAAATAAGCTAATATTTCAAATTTTGATTTTTCTATTTATTCAGTGCAAACTGACAGGTCTTAGTCAATTCATGCAGTGAGCAGCGATTTAAAGTGTGGTGACTTTTTGATAAATTTTATCAGCGGAAATATTTAAAGCAGTGCAATGTTCCATTTTGTAGCTATGCTGGTAACAGAATCGATATTGTGGGTGATTTTGATGCAAAAATATTTTACAAAGGCCAAGAAAAATCAGTTTCGTTTGTGGTTACGAATACCAATAATCCTCCACTGTTGGGTAGAAATTTTTTGCGTATTTTCGGGTTTGAATTAGTTCAAAAACAACAAATTAATATCATTGAATCATTTGACACTGCTATTGATAAAATAAAAAAAAAAATTCTGATGTTGTCGATGGAACTTTAGGTACATTTAAATTCGGTAATGTTAAATTGCATTGTGATAAAGATGCAAAGAAAATTTTTTGTAAACCAAGACCAGTCCCGTTGGCTTGGAAACCGTTAGTTGAAAAACAATTAAATGAATTAGTTGAGAAGCAAGTTTTAGAGCCGACAGACAATGCTATTTGGGGTACACCATTAGTTCCCATTTTGAAACCATCAGGGGATCTCCGTCTCTGTGGTGATTATATAACCGAAAAAAAGGACATTCTTAGGATTATCGACCAACACTTATTGCAACTGAAAGAAGCCGATTGGCGCTCTTATAGCCACAGATACAGCTCTATCAATACCAACGGAAAAAAACCTTTTTATCCTTCAAGCTGTACCCGTCTACAAACTAAAATGTTTGTAACACTACGAATCGGGCATACCAAACTTACCCACGAATACCTTTTCACTGGCAATGCTACACCAAACTGCCTTTTTTGCAGCAGTACGCTATCCATAGACCATATTCTCAATGATTGTATTTACTTAGAACCTATTCGTAGAAATATATTTAACTTCAATAAGCCAATAGATTTATTAAAAACTGTAAGTCCAGAAAATATTACTTCCATAGAAAAGTTTTTAAAAATGTGCAATTTATATAATAATATCTGATACTTATAATAATCTGAGCTGAAAGCCCTGGCAGCTATTGCTCTTATGTATATTTTAGTTATAAAAATTGTATTTTTATAATTAACTATAATAAAAAAAACCACAATAAATAAATATTTATTGGATTTCAAATATCCTTTGCCGAGAATTGACGAAATTTTCGCGTCTTTGCAAGGTGGTCAGTTGTTTTCTAAACTGGATTTGTTAATTTTGGATGAAAATTCACAAATGTTGTGTGCTTGAAGTACCCACATTGGGGTGTTCAGAATGAAGAGATTGCCTTTTGGTGTGAAACCGGCTGCCGCTATCTTTCAAAAAACTATCAAGGAATCCCAGGTGTTACAAACTATATGAACGATATTGTCGTCACAGGTAAAAATTTACCGGATCATATTTTAACTTTAAATTTGGTTTAAACCAAACTTAAAATTGCAGGTTTGAAATTAAATTTAAATAAATGCGAATTTTTTCAAAGGGAGATTTCGTACTTGGGTTTTAATATCAATGCAAAGGGGTCAATATAAGTCTATTTTAAAGGCGCCGGTGCCAAAAGACATTTCTGAGGTTCGATCTTTTATTGGCATGGTAAATCAGTATTCCAAATTTATTGCGGGTTATGCACAGAAAATGGCTCCTTTATACAATTTATTGCAGAAAAACACAAAATTTAGGTGGGATGAAAAATGTCAAAAGGCGTATGAACAAATGAAAAGGTAGATCAGTTCTGATCAGATTTTGGTTCATTTTACTCCAAGACTGCCAATTATTTTGTCAACAGACGCAAGTCAAAACGCAGTAGTGGGGATATTATCCTATGTTTTTGAAAACAACGTCCATAAGCCAATTGCATTTGTTTCACGGGCTTTAAGCAAAAGTGAGAAAAATTATAGCACTATTAAAAAAGGTTTTAGCTATTATTTTCAGTGTTTCGAAATTACGTCAATATATGTTAGGGGTTTCCAGTGGCGGATCTATGATTTACTTCAGGAGGGGCCTGACATTTTTTTGATTGAAAATACACATTGATTGAATTTTTCAATGAGCAATATTTATATTTTTTGGCATATGGGATATTCAGTGTAAAGTCGACAATGAAAAAAAATGAGATTTTGAAATTTGTTCATATTCGGCTTAATTGTACTTCTAGAAGGTAAGGCTTAGTAAGGCTTAGTTGGCAAGTTATTGACTTCTGAAAATTGACGTGATATGAATGGATTTTTCGGAAGCAGTTTTTCAAATTTAACAAATTTTCAATAGAATATTAAACATTGTTGATGGCATAGGAAATTTACTGCTGTTTTATATTATGAAATCAGATTTGAAATTTGAATTTTTTTTCTTATGGAAAACTTAAAATGAACATTTCATCTCAGCATTTAAACTTAAACTTAAGCTTAATGTATATAAATAATGTGTTAAAAATTTTAAAATGTGATCTACATTAGTTTACGAGACATATGAATTGAAATGCCGCATTTTGCATGGTACATGGCCCTTGCTTAAGTACTTTAAGTTATCTATCTTCTTAACTTCTTAACTTGTTTTTTGTGAAACTTCTATGGTATATACTTAAGGCTTTTTTTTGAAGTTAAAATATTTAAAAAAAATAAAAATGAAAATTTTATTTGAAATGTGTACTACCGGTTTTCTATATATACAAAAATTTTAAATTTAAAGACTAAAAAATTAAAAAAAACATCCATTTTACTAGTTAAAACAATTTTGTTTATACTTTATTATAAACTGATTCCAATATTAGCGTTCAAAAGTGACGGTTCTCAAACTTTGTCAATTCTTCAGAGGCCCATAACACGGCAATTAAGCATCATACGAAAAAAAAATTGTGTGTACACAATTATGTCTACTAAGGGGACGTCCATTAATTACGTGAGGTGTTTTCTTTGAAAATTCGGATCCCCCCTCCCCTTGGTGAGATCTGGCGGGACACCCCCCCCCCTCCCATGAGATTTAAATTATAATTTTTAAGGTAAATTCTATGCATTAAAATGTTGGCGTAAGGTTTTCCTTGACCCGTCCCCCCCTTGGTGAGATTTTGCCGTACCCCCTCCCCCCCTATTTTAGCTCACGTAATTAATGGACGTCCCCTAAGGAGTGCGTCATTAGTGCATTGAAAAATAAATATATCTAAATAGCTACAGTTTCAATTTTCAAAAAGATTATATTTTTTTAACGCAAATTCAAATAAAGAAAATAATAGTAAAAAAAATATTAATTTTGAAGTGTAATTTCTTAGTGCTTTAATTGTAGTTTTTTGGATCTTTTGGCTTGACGCGCACCACTTGCGTCTAAAATCAGTTATGTTCTTGCATGTCCTTTTTGTTGCCTTTAATTGCCTCTTCACTAGAACCCAACATCTGTCGATTGGCAGGAGTTCAGGGCAATTGGGTCGGTTCGATTCTCTAGGATCGAAAGTAATGTTATTTTACTGGTACTCCTCAAGAGCCACTTTACTCTAGTGACATGAAGCAAGATCAGTCAATAAAAGGAAAATACCTAATGATCTCTTACAAATTGTCGAAACCTCTTTTGAAGCATTCCATGATGTTGATTTGGATGCTGATTGTGCCTGTGGTCTCGAAACTTTGGCTTCTTTTACCACAATTGCAAATTGCCTGCCAAACAAGAAATTTTCTGGGAAATTTTTTTTTTTTATATTTTAATTTTTCGGGACATATCCCTAGCATTGGCAACATAAAGTTCTTGGCCAAGAATGTCGGAAATGATGTACGTTTCGTCATCCATAACACAGGTCAACAAATCAAAGAAAAATTTTTGGTGCCAAGATATCGTTAGTGGTTTTGTATTAGGAGTGCCCTGGTAACATTAAAAATATTTTTAATTTTTTTTTCCTACGTGTCATTTTTGATTAACCGTCAGTTTTGAATATTCGCTGTAATCAGTACTTCCGAGTGCATGATTTGCTATTTTATGGATAGATTTCTATAAATAAATTGATTCTTATATCATGTCTTCATCGCGAAGCAGTTGTCTCAATGATCCAAATGTGTTTTGTTACATTTGTGGTGAATACACAGTGAAAAATTTCAGAAAACCTATAACAGATTTTATAAAAAGTGCATACTTTAAGTCGGAAATTGTGGATGAATACAAGCCATAGATACCCCAAATTGCTTGTAAAATGTGCTATGAACACTTAAACAGTGTATCAGTGGTCAAAGAAGCCATATGAGGTTCGGAGTGCCAATGCAATGGAAAGAACAGAAAGATCACTTCGATGACTATTGCTTCTGCTGTATTAATTTGGCTGGTGTTAACGTTATAAAAATGACTATCCAGACATAGATTCTGCTAGAAGAACCTTACCACATTCAGAGGAAGTACCTGTTCCAGCATTTTGTTCTATTCGTGAATTATGATTTGAAGAAATTATTAATGAAGTAAGTAGCCACAGCGATTTCGAAGGAATATCATCTACGGAGCCAAAACCTTTTACCCAAGAAGAATTAAATGACTTGATAAGGGATCTTGAACTACCTAAAGAAACTGCAGAGGGTTTGGCTTCTAAATTAAAAGAACAAAACTTGTTGGAGTCAGGTACAAAAGTGACGCTCTATTGAGCAAGAGAGCAAGACTTCGTTTGTTGAAGTTACTGAAAACTTTCTCGGAAATCACAAGTGAAGTAACTACTCTGAAATTGTAAATGAAATGCTAGAAAACTTTAAAAACTTAAATTGTAATATGTCCATCAAACTGCACTACCTTCACAGTCATCTTGACCATTTCCCAGACAATCTTGGATCTTATAAGGAAGAACAAGGAGAGCGTTTTCATCAGGACCTAAGAACTATGGAAGAAAGATACCAAGGCCGATGGGATTGCCATATGATGGCTGATATTCCCACTACACCTCAATCACAAAAGTCGCGAAAAAGAAGTTTTAATTTAAATAATAATGTAAAAAATGTTGTTTTTTATGTAAACTTGTTCTTTTCTTTACAAGACAGAATCTAGAAAACTACACGTAGGATATTAAAGTTTTTGCTAATAATGTAATCAGTATAAGGTCCTTAGTTGAAAAAAAGGTGCAGCTTCTCGGCACTAAAACTAGTGTTGACCAGTGTAATGCAACATTCCAAAATTTGGTTCGCAATTCTTTTCAGCATTCCGATCCGGCACTTTCTGAACATTGTAGGCCTTCAGCCTGACCCCTCCTTTCACTCTTTGCACCAAATGATTCGGAGGAATCTGCTAGCTGAGCGGTTTTTCTTCCTGAAAGGTTGGGACTTTTCTTTAGCATAGAACGATCTTCATTGCGTTATTACGGTCACCATAACCCGTTTCCTGCCTTAAATTAGTTTTGTGGAAGATGTTGTTCATATCGTAAGCCAGAGACATTTTCTTCGAATAGAAAAATTGCAAAATTTATTTTGCACTAATCGTTATCTTTTCATAGAACCCATGGGAAAATGAAGAATTTAAAAAAAAATTATAAAAATCCATTATTCATTAAGGAAATACCGACAATTTGAAAAAAATTCCTTTCAAAAATTATTTTCATATTTTTAATTTTAGCATACAAAGTTCAAATCACGACAAATTTGAAAAATTTGGCTTTTGAGCGAAATAATAAAATACGGGTCTCTTAAAATTGAGCATAGAATGATGCCTGTAAATTGTAAACAAATCGATGACATTGATGGGTCTGCCTTAATTGATTTGAAAAATAATGTGCCTTTTATAAGAAAAAATTGTTTTTGCATTGATGTTAATAAAATGATCTAGTTTCGTATATTATGACATTTTAATAGACATACTCTATAAGATAGAAGAGCTAACTTTTTCTAATCCTTATAATTAAATCCATATATAGGACTTCAAAGTTGAAATTTGTTAAAAAAAAAAACGAAAATCATGGATTTTTTTTAGTTATTTTCGATAATAGCAGCCATCTTACTAATACTATTGGAACGTTTCATACTTTAAAATTTTTGTTAGACTCTTATCTACTATATAGAAAATTTTAAATTGATTGGCTTTCAATTAAAGTTTGCAAGCATTTATGTGAAGTTTTGCTTTCAACAGTGCGTTTTTTTTTAATTTGACCATTTATATAGAAAATTGGGGCCAATCGAAAAAAATCATTAGCATATTCGGATTCTACGGAAAATTTCACTATAGAAAATTTTATCGCCAGTCATTGTGTAAAATCTTGTTGAGTAGCGTTATCAGATTATTTTTATTGAATAAAATTCTATCGAAATGGTATTTTATAAAGTCAAAAAATTAATTTTTTCAACAAAATAAGTTAAAAATATTTAAAAAAATCGAAAAATTAAAGTTTTTTTTATATCTAAGATCATATACAGTGTCGGACAAAACTAAAGCACGCAACTTACCTTATCAGCTATAAACGGAATAAAAAGGTAAATGTACTTTCGAGTTAATTTTTGTCTATTAATTTAGTAAGAATATTCATTTATTGTTATGAATTACAAAAAACTAAACATATGAATTCATTAAAAAATAAAATAATGGCTCAGTTATAGCAAAATACTTAAAACTGACGCGAAAAAACTATAGCACATAATATGTATACGTAAGAAGGAGATATTTTATGTTAGTATTTTGTGGCGTATCCATTGTTTTTGATAACTGCCTGACATCTGCGTGGCATCGAATCAATTAAATTGCTTAAAACTTCCGCGGAAATACTCTTCCATGCCAGATCTGCTTGGGTGAAGAAAAAATCCTTGCTTTTGCAATTTTCGCGCTGAATTTTCCGACCTACGATTTTCCAAAGGTTCCCAATGGGAAATCTTGTGAGCTTTCTTTTTTGTGAAACAATAAAACCACTTATTTCACTGAGAAAAAATTGAATTCAAAAGTAAAAAAAAAATCAAAAAAATTTAAATTTTTCAGTTTTTTTAAACAGTTTTTTTAACTTTTTCTGTTGAAAAAATAAGCTTTTTCACTTTAAAAATGCCATTTCGATAGGATTTTATTCCCTAAAAATAATCTGATAATATGTATCTAACAAAAATGTATAGATTTTGAGTTATAATTAAAAAAATAAAAAAGGGACAAATTTGTACCGTTCTCAAAAGTCCAAGCATAAATTTAATAGTACTTTTGGATTTCTCATTTTTAAGGTACAATTGGGCGTTGCATCATAGCGCCGAAATCCCATTGAGACATAACGCCCAAAAATTTTCCATATAAATTGTTGTTGCGGAATTATTTCGGCATTGTGACATTTTCGATTTAAACTTTGGGCTCTATGACATTTTTGGGTGTTACGCCGCCATGGATTTGTCGCAATGCCCAAATAAAGTTATGTCATTATAGAGGACTTTTTTTCAATTTAGACCGGCAGTGAAATGCTTCAATTTATTCATGACATATTTTTCTTCACACAACTTTGATTTATAAAAATACAATTAATATAAAATTTTTCCTTGCAACATGCAAATACTGATTTTTTATGTTTTCTTTGATAACAACAATCCTATGTACGACGATCGTAGAAGGCATAAAAAACCACACTATACTTTTTTGGAATATAATTATTCATTAATTTGTTTGTTTTATTATTTAATAACAATAACTCAAATTTCGACGAAAAATATGATTTTTTCGAATTTTTAAATTTTTCGGTCCTTTTTTCCATTGCAGTATACTTTATTTTTCCCATTTATCGAAAGTAGACATAACAAGGAGTAAGTGAGCCAAAACAGAAATACGTAGGAGGTGTAGTTTTAAGAGGAATTGCAGTTAAAAATTTCGGTTTTTTTTGAAAAAAAATTAAATTTAACAAAAACCTCTAAATATTTCCGTCTAAATTCTAATTCCTGCTTTTTTGCAATACCAAGAAGTATCTTTCGTCCAAGTTTCAGCTTTATAGGAGCTTTTCTGTCAAAGAAAAAAATTAAAAATCGAAAAAACCGGTTTTCCGTAATTTATTCGAAAATTCGGCTAAAATGGTATAAACAAAAAATGTAGATCTTTTTATTTCCTACAACTTTTACCTTAAACTTTTTTCGATAGGATGCACAGTTTAGCCAGAAATCGTGCAAAACTACGTTCGACCTCTAAAAATGCACCCCATTCCACCCCGGATAGCTGCTGTCGGTTCGATTTTTTGTACTCTTTTACAAGAGCTTGTTCGACAATATTCCGCTGTCAGAGTGCTGTAACGAATTATTTTTTTTTTCTCATTTTTACGACTAATTCTACTGGCCTACGAGAAGTTTTCTCCCGTTTTAATTTGGTTAAGGCGGTTGTAAGCGATAATGGAAGGCAGTTCACATCTAGTGAATTTAAAAAATTTTTAGGTGATAACTTTATCACGCAAATTTTAACTGCACCAGGTCATCCAAGCGGAGAAATTTATCAGAACTTTAAAAAAGAGCATTTACGCCAACTTAAAAGATGCAAATTTCGAAAGTTTTGACGAAGGGTTGCAAAGATTATCGGATTATCGTTCGACAAAACATTGCGTCACAAATGAAACTCCAGCTAAATTATTTTTAGGGCGTCAACTTTTGACTAGATTTTCACTAGTGAAGCCTCCTTGTACCAAAGAAATAATTGAAAAGATTCAATTAAAGAGTATAAAAAATTTTAAAGGCAAACGCGAGATTAGTTATAATAAAGGTCAAAAAGTTTACATTCGTGACTACACCGATCCAAATAATCCTAGTTGGACTTCTGCTGTGGTCAAAGAAAAACTTGGTCCGCGTAATTATAAATGCATTATAACTCATAATGTAAGATTAATTAAAAGGCATTTAAACCAAATTAGAGGTGCTTCGAGCCCAAATGAAGCGCCAGCTGAAATCGTTGTAAACGACAATAATGGAGGGGGAGCTGTGGTGTCACATGACGCATCTGACGAAGAGCAAACTCGGATGGAAGAATCTTCCATTGTTCAAATTAGGAACCATCCGATAATTTCAACTTTGAATTAGTCGCTGGTGGTGGTGGTGGATGGTGGAAACAAATTAGTTATAAGAACAATTGAATTTTGGTAAATGAATTAATTATCACAATGTTTCAATTTTATTTTCTTGGAACTCGTTAAGTATTATTTCCAACTTAAGAAGAGAGATGTTGAGTATTCACTGTACTATGTATCTAAGTATGCAACCTATGTTATTTTATACACATTACACTATGTAAACCTAGCCTAAGATTGAAATGTCAACTTATGAATTTGATGACAAATGAAATAAACCTTCTTCTGTTCTAAGCATTTAACATGGAAATACCATAATTATAAAATTCAAAGTTTACATTTTAATTTTTATTTTATAATAATTGCTACAAGATTATTTATCATATATCTCTTAATATTATTTTACCACAACCTGGGAACTTTCGCCGATATTCGCTTACAACTTGAAGCACATATTGCTTTTGCTGCTCATTCTTAGTAAACAACTTGTTATATTCCTCCATAAGTTTAACTCCTCTTTCTGCCGTGTAATTTACGACTCTTAACTTGCTTACCAATTCCATCCTGTTAAGGAAGCCTTCATTTGTATGCCATGTCGACGGATCACTTTTGAGAAATTCATCATTTAGTTTAAATCTTTTGAAAAGTTTTTTTTTTTTTCACTGCAAACAAATTGCTCAAGCCCTTTATTTATAATTCCTGGAATTTCATTTATTTTCATCTGGAATCATTGAATATAAGTTGCGACTTGTCGACTTAACCATCTTACGTTTCGTTTCCAATGGTAAACTTGGGTCAATAAAGCTAATGCGATTGCTTCAGATTAAATGATTATGAAATTCAAGTAAGTCAATACGTAAAATATTGCTATCAATAATTTGATATTCAAAAAGCTGCTTCAACACCCTGAAATCTAGACTTGGAGCCTTAACAGCGGAGGACGCACTAAACCAAGCTTCGCCATACACACTGACAGAAAAAATTCAAAAGGGATTAATACTTTTTTTTCTTTTTCTGTAAGTTTGAATTCATTATGGAAAATTCAAATTTTTAGGCAATATAAAGCTTTTGCCTTCCATCTCGCATGATGAATGGCCCCAGGTGGGGGTGGGGCACATCAAGAAAAATTAATGTTAATTCAAGGAATTCTCTAAAATCTTCTCTTGGTTGTTGCTCCTCTAAAGCAGACTTCACAAAATTAGTAACTCTTTGTACCACCTTTTCGTTTTTGTGTTTCTTAACTTCTTTATCCTTGGAATCTATGTATATTGTAATTGCCTCCACTCTTGGTATAACTTTTCTAAAATTTCTATGCATTTTTTTGTCACTTTAGTAGGTATTCGAGATCTTTCCCAAAAAATTAAGACTTCTTTTAAGGCGAGGTTTGCACTTTCGCGTAAAGTTAACTTTACTACACTTATATTGAAATATAGTACACTTAATACTTCGTGTGAATAAAACCCAATTAAAGAAATTTTTTCACGCAAACGAACCGAAGCTATTTTGGTTTTTGTTTCACTATGCAAATTTCCGCTGCAATTATTGCCACCATTTTATCTAACCAAAATTAGCTGACAAAATATGGTTCCCCTTTTTAAATTTTCAAAAAAAAGCAAATTGCTTCGTTTCTGAGTTTCTTTTAGACATGATTGTATGGATTTTTTATTTGTATTCATCCTTAGAAAAGAGAAATAAGTAAATCATGCATAGATGCCATTACGTCTGTCGTTTTGTGAATAAATGAAACTTTTAAAAATGTTGTTTTTTTGAAACTAAACTTAACAATAACTGCTATAGCTGTATCTTTTTTTATCAAATATTTGAATTTAAAGCTTCTTTTTATAAAATATTAAAAAAAAACTTTTATAAAATTTATACAATAAAAAAGAGAAAGTTTCATCATTTTCCCATTTTTGGAGGACATGAGGCACCCTTTCCCCAAATTCTACTGAGCTAAAATTGAAGTATTTTTTTGTGAAATGGATTAAAACTGTGGGTGGCCGTAAAAGAAAATTAAAAGTTAAAAATTTTAGTACATATAACAGTCACCCTAATATACACCCTTGTGCAATTTAATGTGGACAAAACATTTTTTTATTGTCCTGTAAAAAAAAAAGTACTGGGGCTGCTCATTTTTTGGTGCAGGATCACTAATACCCATAACAGGGGTGATCAACGGTCAAAAATATTTGACGATGTTACAGACTGGCTGCTGAGTTGTCAAAGTTTAATTTGGAAGATCCTATTTTTTAACATGATTTGGCACCTTGCCATACATCACAAATAGTAAAAAAATGTTTTCACTGAAAATAGAATTACAGTTTTGGATTGGTCTGATAACACAGGCTTACAAAAAAAAAAAAGTTGCTGTCCATATGACCAGACCATATTTTTCCTAGGTAATTTGATGCCCTGAACTCGAATTTGAGGTCTATACAGCTTTATCACGTCAAGATTTTTTTCATAATGTTCCTCACGAGCCATATATAGGTACAACGGAAAAGTTTATATACACTGCGCGTCACTTGAATAAGGCCACATATTTTTAGTTGGATTTCTTCTGATTTTTTTTCTTGTGGATATTTTTTTACTCTAATTTCGTAGAAATATGTAACGTTTACGAAGTGATCAAAAAAAATTTACTTCGTAGACTACCGTTAGCAGTTTTTTTTTACTTTTTAGTTATTAGGTACAAAAAATGCGTTTTTATTTGCGTCATTAGATTAAGGCCACTTTAGAAAGTTTAGAAAAAGTGTTTTTTTTAGAAAATTTGTTTATATTAAAGAAATTCGAATTATCAGTAATGTGTGGAGCCTCCTTTTTTTAAAATTAGTTCAAAAATACGGTTATGCATTGAATTGTAGAGTGACTCCAAATAATTCAAAGAAATTGATGTCCATGCCTCTTTGATGGCTTGAATCAGTGATTTTTTGTCTTCAAACTGCCTTCCGATTTCATAAACTTTTCTAACCAACCATCTCCAGACGTTTTCCATGATGTTCATATCGGGCGAATACGGCGGCCACGACAAAACTTGTACGTTTTGGTGCTGAATCCAGGCTTTAACGATTCTTGCGGTATGTATCGGAGCATTATCTTGTTGATAAATCCATGGAATCGGTCCAAATATGCTTTGCAACTGTGGGAATGCTCCTTTCAGAATGGATTCGTAGGAGTTTGCTGTCATTTTTGAATTTACAAATACTAAATCAATGGTTCCATAGAATGAAATGGCCCCCCATACCATTACGCCATCTTCTCTGCTGTGATGTCTAGCTAAAAAAACTTCCTCCTTTCTTAAGTCTTGAAAATAATGGTTATAACCATCAGGACCATCCAAATTAAATTTTTTTTCGTCAGAGAAAACGACTTTCTTCCACTCTGTAGTCCACGACATGGTTTCCGTTCCAAACTGCAAACGTTTTTCTTTTCGTTGCTCATTAAGTGGTGGTTTTTTTTGTAATTTTTTTCGTTGTAGATGTCCTGAGGATTTAATAACACGCCTTACTGTAGACACGCTAGCCTCGACTCTAGCTTCAGCCCTTATTTTAGCAGCGGATGTCGCAGAGTTCGATGCAATACGCAAAATGGAACGTCTATCTTGGTCAGTAGTGGCTCTACTCGTACGACCTTTCATATTTTTTCCGTAGTTTTCCATGTTTTTAATGTAATTGTTGATCACAGTCTTACTTCTGCCGAGTTTTTGGGAAATTGTGCGGCTGCTGAGTCTGTTTTCTTTGTAGACTTCGATTTTTGCCTTTTCGGCGACGGTGAGCGCTTTTCCTTTACCCATTTATAAACAAAAAAAATCAACTTTAACTTTAAAAATTATTATCCACTTTTAAATATTCACTTTTTTATTAGTTGTCGCGATCGCATAAAAAAGTCGACTGGCCTTATTCTAATCACGCAAATAAAATTTAATTTTTTTCCACCTAATAACAACAAAGTAAAAAAACAGCTAACGGTACTCTACGAAGTAAATTTTTTTTCTGTCACTTCGTAAACGTTACATATTTCTACGAAATAAGGATAAAAAATAAGTATGTTCAAAACATTCACAAGAAGAAAAATCAGAAGAAATCCAACTAAAAACATGTGGCCTTATTCAAGTGACGCGCAGTGTACGTTTTTAGGGTCACTCAATACAAACCCGTGGTTTATTACAGCAGTTGTAGATGTATTTAACCCAAATTACAGATTTGAAATTCGTAACCATTATACTGGGACAACAAAGTGGATGTACAAAATTTACATGTTCTTATGCGAATGGGGTAGGGCTCGTGAGGAGCATTATGAAAAAAATCCTGACGTGATAGAGTTATGTAGACCTCAAATTCGAGTTCAGGGCATCAAATTACCTAGGAAAAATATGGTCTGGTCAAATGGACAGCAACTTTTTTTTTTTTTGTAAGCCTGTGTAATTCACCTGACCTTAGTCCAATTGAGAATTTATGGTCGATATACAAAACTAGGCTCAGAAAGATGGATTGAACAACCAAACGAAACCTGATTGAGTCACCTATTGAAGTACGCTACAGGCAGGCCCGGATTTACCATACAGGCAGAGTAGGCACGTGCCTAGGGCGGCAAATATTGGCGCAAACTTTGAAAAATTTTATTAATCGTATAGATTGGCGTCTTATCAACATAATCATAAATTTATAATAAAAAATATATATTCAATTGAAATATAAATCTAGCTCTTACGGAGAAATCATTAAAAAAATCTCAAAAATACCAAAAGTACTGTTTTGTGCTCTAGAAACATAAGTAGGAAATCAATATAAGGTGCATTTGATTGATTGAAAAACTTTTCGTACAAAATTATTTCACCATTCAAGAAGATTTGAGGGGGGAGAGGGCGGCAATTTTTCAACTCCCTAGGGGCGGCAAATTTCTAAATCCGGGCCTGGCTACAGGGATCTCAAAATCTATAATGACTGCCAATCTCTTATAAAATCCATGCCCAAGTGCATTAAAATTGTGCTTAATTCTTTCACGTCCAATGTTGACTATAGGCAACATTGTCTTCACATGTCAAATTCACCGTTATGTTATTTTATTCGCGATTTTTTTTTTTGTTCTTGTCTTCTCAGCTGTTCTGTTTTGTGCATTGAAGTGTATACACAATTTAGCTAGCTGCTATGGGTTTTTAGTATTGGCGTCACTTACGTCGTTATGTCGTTGCGAAAACAAGTGCCGAAAAATTGAAGCAAAAAGTCCTTGTGCTTTTAATTAAATTATGTGAAATAGATTACTCAGACTTACAAAAAAATTACTTCAATTGGTTCAAAATAGATAAATTAATAGATAAAAACATAATTTTTGATATTTGATGACCTTTTTGTTATTAATTTTTTTTAGTTTTTTATGAGCTGCAGGTCGGTTTTTTAAATTAAAAAATTATTTATTAAATTTCTAATTTATTTTATTTATTTTCCATCGATATTTCGATGTATTTAAAATACAGGATAGCTTACAAAACGAACAACACATTAAAACAATTGTATGCGAACACAAAAAGTAGGTTAGATAAAAATGACAAATCGAATTTGATTTATCAAATATCGTGCAAAGGGGACGGATCCAACGTATGCAATAAAGTATATGTTGGAACAACTAAAACAAAATTACGGACAAGAATCGCTGGACATAAATCAGAACAAAAATCACTTGACAAACCTTTAGACCAAAAAACAGCGTTAGCTGCCCACTGTACTCTAACTGGACATAAATCAAATTTTGACAATGTGAGCATTTTACAACAAGAGACGCATTACTCACGCAGGTTTACATTAGAAATGCTTCACATAATAAACACACCAACACAGAACAGACTTAACTACAAAAAAGACACGGATAATTGCGCTCACATATACAAACATTTAATAAAAGTGAAGAAACTCAAAAGCAAAACATTAAACAGCTGATTTATGCCACAATATTTACAAGACGAGACAGTTGACAACGAAAGGGCTAAAAGTTTAGTGCAATATTTAGTTTTGTGCAATATTTTTTCCCGCTCGATGTTAATTGTTGTGTGTTTTTGCAATATTTACATAGTGACGTCAATGTTTTGTTTTAGTGTTTTTTAATTTATTTAAATACTGTAAGTTTTTTAATGTTTGTGAAAAGTTATGTTTATATTTAAAAATATGTTTATGTTTTAGTTACATCCTGAAGATGACTTCCAAAGGAAGTCGAAATATCGATGGAAAATAAATAAAATAAATTAGAAATTTAATAAATAATTTTTTAATTTAAAAAACCGAACTGCAGCTCATAAAAAACTAAAAAATAAAAACATAATTTGTAAACAAAAATTGTTGAGTTGTGTCTCAGGAATTTTCCGAAGTAAATCCTGTCTACAGGCCGTATGGACGAACAAGGATACGTAGGACTTTGAAATTGATGCCAGTTAACCTTTGTAGTCGTATTAATTAAAATATGAGTTCAAATATTTTTTAAGCCCACGCACTTTAATTCGGGCATGAAAGGGTTAAAGCAAAAAAAGGGCACATTAAATATAATTTGTAATGTTCTGTATCTTTTTTATATTTTTCATGATAAAGCACATTTTTTGAGTAAAAACTGGTTTGTCCACATTAATTTGCACAAGGGTGTAATTACTCAATGGAATATTTAGGAGACTAAGCTCCCACAGACGGGATCTCAGCTCACTCAGCCTCAGAACGTCATATTAATCCTGAATAAAATTAAATAAAATTTTTGAATACTGTAAAAATTAGTTTTGCAAGCGATATAGTACAGTCATTTGGTTAAAAAAAATGAGGTTGCCTGGAAAGTTTTCCGGGAAATTTGAAAATTGGTAATTTTTATAGATTTCGATGTGCTCTTTCCGAATTTCAATTTTGCGACCTCGTATCTTTGCCGCTCGCGCCGCTATATTGGAAAAACGGCGCCAAAAATCAGTTTTTTGACAATATCTCCTTTCCGACTCATTTCACGATAAAAACGTATATATACAAAACGAAACTAGAAACAATTGCCTACAATTTATGTCTTCATCTTTTTTTTGTAAAATCAATAGTTTTTGCCTACGAGCGCCGCAAAGTTTACTTCCACATACGTTTTGGCCAAAACACTCATTTCCACACCGCCTTGAGGAAGAGTAAGCTGCGCGTTTTTTATCGTGGCATCCCCAGTAGGCCTAATCTACATGCAATTTAGTATACCAAAGTTGAGCGCATTCTTCTTCGTTTCGCTGTTCTTGATGGGCCAGGTGGTGCGAGTTCATTGTATTTAGAACCGATTGAAACGTCACAAACCGAAATTTCTTCCATATCCTCCGCTATGTGATTATCCTCTTGGATCTCGATATCATCATATATTTGCTCGGAAGTACTCTCGGTTGGATCAGTATTTGGATTTTTGAATACCTGGATAACTTAATTTAATTCCGGATTTTTTTGGACTACATTAATAAATGACCGAATAAAATCACTTGGTGTTAGGACTACAGGCATCTGGATAGAAGACAACATTGTGCCGATTAAACCTTAATTGATTTTTCAAAGGATGTGCATTGCAAAGGAATCTGAAAAGGAAATTGAAAATTTCCTTACATACGAATTTGCTCCATTTCCATTATCCCTTTTCAATGACGAAGGCGATGAAGAGGAATCAACGCAGACTACTTCCGAGCAAACGTATGATGATATCAAGATCGAAGATGATAATCCCATCGCGGAGGATGTGGAAGAAATTTCGGTCTGTGACGTTTCAATCGGTTCTAAAACAATGAACTCGCAACACCTGGTCCATGAAGAACAGCGAAGCGAAGGAGAATTTGCTCAACTTTGGTATACTAAATTGCATGTGGATTAGGCCTATTGGGGATACCACTATAAAGAAACGCGCAGCTTACTCTATCTCAAGGTGGTGTGGAAATGAGTGTTTTGGCCAAAACGTCTGTGGAAGTAAACTTTGCGGCGCTCGTAGGCCAAAACTATTGATTTTACAAAAAAAAGATGAAGACATAAATTGTAGGCAATTGTTTCTAGTTTCGTTTTGTATGTATACGTTTTTATCGTGAAATGAGTCGGAAAAGAGATATTGCCAAAAAACTGATTTTTGGCGCCATTTTTCCAATATGGCGGCGCGAGCGGCAAAGATACGAGGTCGCAAAATTGAAATTCGGAAAGAGCACATCGAAATCTATAAAAATTACCAATTTTCAAATTTCCCGGAAAACTTTCCAGGTAAAACTAGCAAATGATTGTACTAATAGGTGAGTACAAGATCATTTTTCTCATAAAGACTCAAAACGAAGGCTTCAAATGTAAAGTATTACACACGGTTCGCTTGAACCAGGATCAAGATCGATAAAATTGTCAACCAAATCTGACAATGCACAATTACTATATAGAGTCTTGAGATTCCAATTCCGCGAAATCGGATCTGCTCATTTACTCGTTTTATGGCCATTTTAAAGTTTTACTTTGGCCGACATGGCTCGTTTCAAGCAAGATCAAAATCGGTAAAAAAAGTCAACCAAATCTGACAATGCACTATTATTACTTAGTGTTCGGAGATTCCAAAAACATGATCCGCAAAATCGGACCTAATCATTTACTCGTTTTATGGCCATTTTAAGGTAAACGCTTTTACCGATAATATTGATAAAAATGCGTTCTAGGAAAAATTGTGATTATGGTCTGTAATGAATTTTGTTGGCATGGTGTAGGCCCGCTTATAAAAATAAATGAAAGAATGGACAAGTTTCAATATTTGGACACATTGACAAACCATATGGAACCATATGCACTTCATTCCATGCCAACTAAGTGAACATTTTTGCCATATAATGACACTAAACACTCCTCCAAAGTAGTAAATAATTGGTTTTGTACGGAAAAGATCGTCGTTTTGGATTGGCCAGCCCGGAGCCCTACTTAAACTCAATAGAGAACCTTTAGAACGAAGTCAAGGTTGAAATCGTAAAAAAAATTATATAAATATAGACGATATTTGATCTGCCGCACAGAAAGATTAGTATGTCATATCCAGAACAAAATGCGAAAAAGTGTGGAGAGTGTGGGTCGCAGGTGTGAAGATGTCATCAAAAACAAAGGCTACAGCACAAGATCTCAATGATCTAAATGTTTTTGCATACCAAAAAGTCAACAAATGCAATTTTAACACGATATTTTCTCTTTTACTCCAGATTGTGCCATTTATGTGTCCCGCTCATTTCATCGGTTTTTTTACATTTTGATAATTTTTTTTTTTTTGTTAATGGATTATAGCTGAAGTTCGTAATATTATTAAATATGAAGGATATATCTTTGAAAAAAACCAAACACTTGTTGTTTGTTAATAATATTTACGATACTGTAGCGTTAGAAAGAAAATATAAAAAAGTGTGCCATTTATGTATCAGAGAACTGCAGTGAGCCACTCATCATTTTGGCATTCATGAATCTGTTGAAACTTGATTCACACAGATTTACGCTCACAGAAAATTTTGTGAAACTGAATGGTATTCAGTCTCATGGCGAAGTCTGTGAATGCGAGTGTGATTCACAATCACTTCTAATGAATGCCGTTTCATTTCGTTTGCTTTCGTATGAATATATGAGTGTTGCGTGAGCTATTCATGAAACGCGATTACACTAAAAAATTTGTGTATGTTTTTTTAAAATATGGGGAAAGGTCGAAATGGACTTTGGACATCACTTGGGGTGGCTCCGGACTCTTGAAGGACCATCCTCGACCCATTTTTGGAAATTTGTTTTTTGCTTCAATCGATAGGCAAATGTCAATATTAAACCCATTATCGGAAAATTTTTTTTGCTCCAATAGAAGGGCAAAGGTCGAAAATGGATTTTGAACATCATTTGGAGTACCTCCGGACCCTGGAAAGGACCGTTTTTAACCCATATTCGGAAAATTTTTTTTTGCTCCAATCGATGGGGAAAGGTCGAAAATGGATTTTGAACATCACTTAGAGTACCTCCGGACCCTGGAAAGGACCGTTTTTGGCCCATTTTTGGAAAAATTTTTTTTTGATCCAGTCGAAGGGAAAATGTCGAAAATGGATTTTGAACATCACTTGGAGTACCTCCCGACCCTGGAAAGGACCGTATTTAACCCATTTTCAGAAAATTTTTTTTTCGCTCCAATCGATGGAGAAAGGTCGAAAATGGGTTTTGAACATCACTTAGAGTACCTCCGGACCCTGGAAAGGACACGACAAAAAATTAGCGGCATTAAAACAAAGTTACATGAGGAGATTTGGTTTCACACTAAATGGGAATTGGCTCATCAACTACACGAACATCGATTTTCCAGAAGACAGCACATGGTTACTTTCACTTGGACACAAATTTACTCTCCCAATAACAAAAACTAATTTCTCACTAATTCACATAATAGCTGACTTAGAACAATATTATCAAACAATAGATGATGAAACAGATAAAAGTGTTGCCAGATCTACAACTGCTAACAAAATTATTTCATTTAAAAACCATAAGAAATACAACAAAAGAAAAATTTATACTTAATACGTACAGTAAAACAAAAAAAATTATAAATTCTTACAAGGACCAAATAATTATTACACACGCAGACAAATGCAAAAAAACGGAATTATGTATAGAACTGAATACATTGTAAAAAATGAAGAAACTTTTATAAATTCACTTGTTGACAAAATTTCTAAAAATTATAAAAACAGTAAATAAAATGAAAACAGCTGGCAACACTGATAAGAGAAAATTTTACGGTATCACATACCCAACAGACAATTGAGCAAGGCCTTCCTCGGAGAAGGCCTGCTAGCACTGCTGCGATTGCAAGATGCCTTCTCAAAACAAAATTTTCATGCAAATAAATCGGGACATTTCATATAAAAAAGAAAGTAAGTTTGAAAGGAGGTGGCAAGGCCTTAATCTTACCAAGGAAGGCCTGCTAGAAGCACTGCTAGCTCCTGTCCTTGCCTACTGGGTATATTCCGAACTTAACAAATAACACACATATAAGGACTATGATGAGAGTTGAGGAGAATTCATCGTTTTCATATAAAACGAACATGACACTTAACAGCATATTCACCAGAACAAAGTCCAAATTAAGCGACGACGAAAAAAGCAACGTCGTATATGAGGTGAAATGTAAAGGCGCGCTAAATGATGTGTGTAACAAAGTATACATAGGAACAACGAAACGATCGTTAAAAACAAGAATGACGGAGCATAGGAATGACATCAAAAACAAAAAAAGAACAACAGCGCTAAGCACAACATATGTTAGAAACTAACCACACAGCTGACTTCGATGCTGTAAACCAGTGGTCGGCAGAGCGTAAATATCAAATTTTTCTCACACTCAAAAGAGAGGGAAATGACAAAAGCCGCAATCACTGAGAAAAATGCTTGCTCGTTTTGCTGTTTACGATTTCTTATTTCAGGGGTTGAATTTTAGCTAAAAAATGCCTTTTATATGAAACTATACCTAAAACTCGCTTGCAAATTAATTATTGCGCATTGCCAAAAAAATTTTCGGTTAAAAAATAATTATTTCGCCATTTGATTTTTGCAGTGCATTGACAAAATAACCAACTCATTTTGTAGTTTGCTTACTCTCGCTTATTCTCTTCGTTCGCCCACGGGCGATAGAATGCCGACCACTGCTGTAAACATTTTGGACATTGAAACCAAGGCAAATAGAAGACTGACACTGGAATGCCTTAGAATACAGCAAAAATTACAAAGCAATAAATTACAAAGAAGACACAGACTATATTAACAATAATTATACATTAGTTCTACGAAAAAGACAGTTTTTCCAAAAATAATATTTTCATTTTGTTTAAATTAATAATTAAAAAATAAAAAATTTTTTTAACGCAGTGTTTTTTTAAAATAGTTAAATGTAGTTTTACAACATTCATATGTGAAATATAAGAAAATTGTGTTATTTGTAATTTTCATTGATTTGTTTTCGAATGTTTGTTTTTTAGATTTAAATAAAAAAACATTTTATACCCTGAATATGTCACCAAAAAAGTGACGAAACGTCGGTGAAAAATTGAAAATTTTAATGTTTTAATTAATTTTGCAATTTAAAACTTCTGGTCAGAAGACCTCAGTATCAACCAAAATTACTCATCTAAACTGACCCATAAGATCACAAAAGATTTTTTTATTTATTTTTTTGTTGTTGTTATTTATGAGCACCTGAAATTTAGGGACCAAATTTTTTCAAAAGCTTATAACTTTTGAACGAATTCCACGATTTTTATATAATTAATGGTTTGCGATTCGTATTGAAATAAAGTATAAGTGAATTTTTTTCAATTTTAAATACTGTATTTTTCAATATTTAAAATATGTTTATTTATTAAATGTTAATGAAAAACAGCCTTCCCTGTCCGATTGAAAAGCGAAAAAAATTATATAAATGTTAAAAATATTAAGGTACAATATTCCGTTGAGAAAAAATATGGTTCGTTTTTGACGTAATTTTAATTCATGTATTTGTAATTCTGCAGAACGCGCTTATAGTGGATTCTGTGAGTCGGAAAAAAACTCGAATGATACCAATCAGCAATCAGACCACCTATTCCCCGTTTTCGAGGATACTGAACACGATGGCGGTGTTTAAAATTCTTTTGGAGCTGGCCCCACCCCCATAATGGCTAAAAACCACCCCCAAAATGGGGAAACAGCATATTCCGCGTCTTCCATCGGTGAAATATTTGACACCCCCCGTTTTCGAGGATGCTGAATACGATGGTGGTAATTGAAATTATTTTAAGAGTTGGCCCCACCCCCAAAATGGCCAAAAATCGCCCCCAAAATGGGAAAACCGCATATTCCGCATCTTCCATCGATAAAATATTTGTCACCCCCCCCATTTTCGAAGATGATGAATACGATAGCGATGTTTAAAACTATTTTCGACTTGACGCCACACCCCGAACGGCCAAAACCAGAACACCGTTTATTTTATAAAAATCGTGGTAACCTTTTAAAAGATATAAACTTTAGAAAAAAATTTGGTCCCCGAATTTCAATTGCTCATAGCAAAAAAAAAAATCATTTCACATTTTACATACCACTATCTAAATAACAAAGTTTCGTTAAAAAATTAGCATTTTGGGTTTAGAAGTGGCCCAATTGAGAAATTCTTACCCTATATAGAATACATACTTTTTGGGATATTTTTCTTTGAAAACACAAAATTTGGAAAATACAATAGATACAATTTAGAAACACAGATATTAAGTTACACGATGATCTCCTACTTGTAAAAAATCATTTGAAGAAGAAGAATTTGATCTGCGATATCTGCTGTGCTACTGTTGGATTCCGGCGCATAATACTGATTGGATTAACGATAACACCCTGAATATAATCGACGAGTGAGACGCAAAGTTAAAATCTAGTGCGATAACGACCAAACTCATCAAACTTAAAGCAGCGCTATAGAGAACTCTTTAGAGATTTAAAACACAAGGTGCAGAGAGGACGAAAGAGCTTGGGTCTTGGGACAGAAGGGGAAGCGGTTGGCAAAAGCAACTTAAGCGAGCATTACAGCATTACGAAGCTTTCGGGGGAAAATTTACAAACAGTTCATGTCCAATCAAGAGTAAGGACGGCACACTACTAACATCCTTTTCATCGCAAATAACACTAGTATACACTAAAAATGTTCCATTGATAATAGGTTACTTTTCTTATGTATTTTTTTCCGCTTAATTCGGAAATGAAAATGAAAATTTTTTTAATGGCACGGTTTTTGAGATTTTGTGGTTATTTGCATTACCCTTTGATGAACTTAGCTTTAGATTAATTTTAATCCAATCTGGATTGCTGAATTTACAACCTTGTTGGAGTTAGCATCGGTGGTAGAGGATCTTTTTTGGCTAGAAGTATTAGAAACATTGAGAAATTTTATAATTGCGGTTATTGCATAATTTTCCTGATAAGGAGTTAAATTTAGCATAGGAGACACAAACCTTCTAGAATTAAATTGAAACTTAAAAAAGACGCGAGCTCGTACTTTTCTTTAAATTCATCGAATAAGATTGCAAACGAGTTCATAAATCATATAAATTGCCAAATTTTTTTGTTTTCATAAGAAATTTTTGAGTTCATACACTTTTATAAGGTTTTTATGAGTTTGAATGAATACCATAAATATGTTAGTGCGTTTTGTTCTGGTCGAATAATTTTTAATATATTAGATTAGGCTAGAGTAACTGCTGAGTATAAGCCTCACATCAACACTTTGGTCTATAATGATACCGACATCTTCAAGATTCAATTAGATTGTGATATTAAACGTATGTAGTGGAGTTTTACTTGAAACATCATTTAATGATTATGTAAGTGTTTAAGCGTCTCTCCATGCAGTCTTCGCAGAAATCAGTTACTAACCGTTTCATTTATATATATCATATTTATTGTAAGTGAAAAACAATTGGAAAAAGTTAATGGGAACGATTTCCACCCCCAATACCGATAAAAATGGACTATTCAATTCTCCCTATTTCTTTTTTGAAAAAAGCAGTCTAAGTTTAATACTCACGGTGGGCTTTAACCAACTTTTAATAAAAGTGTGAGTAACTACATGTAGTAAATGGGTTCTTACCACCATATACATATAATTAATCACATGTATACAAACTGTACAACTGTTAACAACCATAAACAATATTAAAATAATTGCTTAATTTATTTATAGTGTATCTTAAGTTGCTATTAGTTTTTCTAAGTGTTATTTAAAATGCTATAGCTATATTTGCGTATTATGTTTTTATATACATATTTCCAATGATAAAATGTTATTACGAAAATAACGGTGAAAAAAAGTATGCAGAATGCAAACAGGACTTGCAGAAAGTAATTTGGAATTTTTGCTGTTGTTAGTAATACCGTAGAGTGGCTTGGCAATGATGAAAAAAAAAATTGACATTTTCATTTTGGGGGAAAGAATCTCCTGACCTTAAATGTGGGTTAACAGGCACTAAACTTATGTAATTTCTTTATCATATTAATACAAATACAAAGTAAAATTTTAAGCGAAAAAAAAATTGGGGTTTTTGAGAAAATCAGCATTGTTTTTTTTTTCATAAAAAACGCTAAAAAAAAAATTGACATTTTCATTTTGGGGAAAAAAATCTCCTTACCTCAAATGTGGGTTAACAGGCATTAAACTCATTTAATTTCTTTATCATATTAAAACAAATCCACAATAAAATTTTAAGCGCAAAAAATATTGGGGTTTTTGAGAAAATTAGCCTTGTTTTTTTTTTATAAAAAATCCCGGAAATTTCTTTCTTATATCAGTTTTTTCTTATAGAAGTACCACGTTTATAACAAAAAAATTTCTTATATACGTACTACTAATATAAGAAACTTTATTTCTTATATCCGTGTCGCACAAAAATCAGCTGTGAGTAATAAGTGCGTTCAGCAACTGCAATCGTTACACTTTTCGTTAAATTTTGATCGAAGAATGATGACATAAAGAAAGCGCGTATTTTCAATTTTGACCAAAGAACGAAAATAACGATTTGAAAAAATTTCTTATAAGTCTTATTTTTTTTTAAGTTTTTTCATATTGGTGCTTGGAAAAAGGTTCTTTTATGCGTTTTTTTCTTATAAGAAGTTTCTTATATAGAATGTTTTTTACCTCAAAACATTGGGAAAAAACGCGGTGCTTTCGAAAATGTTTCTTATAAGCGTTCCTTTCTTATATGAATTGTGCTTATATCCGTTACCTACTGTAACTCCGCCAATTTTCAACAATTTTCAAAATTTCTTAAAGATTCTGACGGAGATTCAGAAGTTCTATTAGAATCAAAAGACAACTGCGACTATTTTGAAACAATTTTCAACGATTTTTCCAGCTCTGACACTAAAACTTTAAATGGGCATAACTTCGTAAAAATAATTTTCAATCAAATCGTGGAACGGTATATTTCCTTAATTACTTTGAAAAACAACATATTTAATCCCCAACCAATTCCGCAATTTGACTCCGACTGTATGGTTTGAGATGGATTTGGTCAACTAAATTTTTTTTAACGCATCGCTTTTCGACGATGCTGAACACGATGGTGGTGTTCAAATTTTTTTTCGAGTATGCCACACCCCCTAAATGGCCAAAAATCACCCTATACATTACTTGATAAAACCGCGTGTCAAAGAGGTAATTTGGGTCTTTTGTGGTGGTTGTTGGCCGTTTGGGGGGGGGGGGGGGTGCGGGCAAGTCGGTGTGAAGATGTAACACCACCATCGTGCTCAGTATCCTCGAATACAGGAGGTGACGTGGGTTTTCTCGTTTACACCAAAAAAAAATTGTTCACCCTGTATAGGGTGATTTTTGGCCATTTAGGGGGTGTAGCATACTCGAAAAAAAATTTGAACACCACCATCGTGTTCAGCATCGTCGAAAATGGGAGGTTACCAATATTATACCGATAAACGGTGTGATATATGTGAATTGCCCATTTAGGGGGTGTGGCATACTGGAAAAAAATTTTAAACACCACCATCGTGTTCAGTATCCTCGAAAATGGGGGGTGACAAACATACCGATAGACGGTGCGGAATATGCGATTCCCCAAATTTTGCGGGCGGTTTTTGATCTTTTTGGGAGGTGTGGCACACTCCAAAAAAGTTTTAAGTACCGCTATTGTGCTCAGCTTCCTCAAAAACGGGGAGTGACAAATATACCGATGGAAGGCGCGCAATATGCGATTTTCCCCTTTTGGGGGCGGTTTTTTGGCCATTTTGGAAGGTGTGGCATGCACGAAAAGAATTTTAAATACCACCATCGTGTTCAGCGTCCTCGAAAACAGGGGGGGGGGGAAGTGGTCTGGTTGCTGCTTAAATTATTTGTATTTTTCGAGGTTTTTTCCGACTCACACCATGGACTTCAACGTGAAAAGCAACTGTTGGCAAAGGAAATCGAAATAATGAAAAGAGAAGCATACATTTTGAAAACAACCACATTACAAGCTTCAATTGAGTTTTTATCCATACGAAACAGTTTTAAGTTGCATGAAAATTTATTGCGAGCACTCCTTATAAAAAAAACTCACAGGCAAAGCTTAAACTTGGCTATTCTCAAAACCGAATTTTTCTACAAAACCGGTTGACATGTTGCTAGCAGAAATGCAGGATTATTTTGGAAATAGGGAAAGTAAAGGGGTTCTCAATCTTAATATGGACACGGATGACGATGAGCTAATTGATTCCGTTATCGAGGGCTTTCCTGATGAAACACTTAAACGCCAGGACCGTTTACAATGCTTTTCGTCGGAGTCTCAACTTCTTCAGGCATTTTCGAACATGAAACTTTTTAAGTATCCAATTAAGGTCAACAAAAGTGAAGGCGAAATGATTCGGTGCTACAACTGTAATTCGCTTGGACATCGCATAATTGAATGTCGCAAACCAAAGCGAGATACTAACGCTTGTTACGTATGTGGTGAGCAAGGACATCGAGCAGCCGATTGTAAGCAGCATAAAGTTAAAAATGTAAGTGACGAAAATCACAGTTATGTGAGAAGATTTTGTGTATTTTCAGATAATATTGATAAATTTTTTTTTCTAGAATGCCTCATAGACTCGGGAAGTCCGATAAGCTTTATAAGAAAAAACTGTGTACCGCAAGAAATCAAAATACAAAAATATAAAAATATTCTGAAATATGTTGGATTAAATAAAAGTGAATTAATAGTTTTTGGTTTAATTTCTGTGTTTGTTTTTGTTAATGGAAATAGAATTGAATTTGAACTCTTAGTAGTTGCGAATGACTCTATGATATATGAGGCTGTGCTAGGAAAAAATTTTATGGATAAAGCTAAGTATAAATTGGTATTTGAACTCGAAGACAATAAAAATAATTCTATACAAAAAATTAGATACCAAAAAGAAAATTTTGAAAAATATATAAAAAATAATAGAATTCAAGAAACAAGAAACAAACAAGAAAATACGACTGAAAATATTAATAAAAACGAAAATATTCACAAACTATTAGAAAAAGATAAGTTAACAAATTTAGTTACAGATAATTTTGAAAAACAAATTTTTGCAATAGATTTTGAGATCAATTTTAATAAAGCACAATGTAATTTGGGTGAACACATTTCCTACAATGGATCGGCACAGTTTTACGAAATTCTTGATAAATATTATTGTGGACAAAAAATACCTTCTGAACCTTCAGTTAAATGTGAAATGAAACTTCAGATAGATAACCCTAAGCCATTTAATTACTCCCCGAGAAGACTTTCGTACGCAGAAAAAGATATATTGCAAAAAATTTTGGACGATTATTTGAGCAAAGGTTATATCAGACCCAGTGAATCAGTGTTAGTTAAAAAAAAGACAGGTGAATATAGGATGTGTGTAGATTTCCGTACATTAAACAAAATGACTGCAAAAGACAACTATCCAATACCATGAATAGAAGATTTATTAGACCGTTTAGTAGGAAAAAATTTGTTTACAAAACTAGATTTAAAGAATGGATTTTTAACGTTTTCATGCATGAAGATTCAAAAAAATTTACATCTTTTACTAAGCCTTTAGGACAGTTACAATTTTTAAGAATGCCATTTGGGCGGAAAAATGCACCTTCTGTTTTTCAAAGATTCATAAACAGAGTTTTTGCAGATATGATTCGTGAGGGCAAAGTAATAATATACCTAGATGATATAATGATCGCCACTGACAATTTAAACGATCATTTAGAAATCCTTAAGGAAGTTTTCGAACTATTAGTACTTTACAAACTGGAACTGCGCTTAGACAAGTGCGAATTCTTACAGCCTTCAGTAAAGTATTTAGGATATATACTTACAGGTCAAGGTGTAAGTGCAGACACAAAAGAAATAAAAGCAATAAAAGATTTTCCGATCCCAACAAATGTACATGCAGTGCAAAGTTTTTAGGTTTATGTTCTTACTTTCTAAAGTTTGTTCAAAATTTTTCCATTATCGCAAAATCGCTTTATGACCTTACAAGAAAAGACAAAAAATTCTCGTTCGGATCTGAAGAAAATAAATGTTTCGAGTTATTAGAAGAAAAAATTATCGAAGCTCCAGTGCTTGCGCTTTATGACCCAAAAGATCCTACAGAGCTCCATTGTGCGATGGTAAGCTACATCCAATTTTTTATTTTTCAAAACGAACGACAGAAACTGAATCTAAATACCATAGTTTTGAACTGGAGACGCTTGCAATAATAAACGCTCTTCAAAGATTTCGTGTTTACCTTCAGGGAAGACAATTTAAAATAGTAACGGACTGTCATTCCATTACACTGACCTTAAATAAAAAGGACCTTAACCCTAGAATAGCTCGTTGGGCATTAGAGTTGCAAAATTACGATTATATTTTAGAACATAGAGCAGGCAATCGCATGCAGCATGTAGACGCATTAAGCAGATGCACAAACGTTATGGTCTTGGATACAAACTCGTTTGAAGAAAATCTTATCATTTGCCAAGGAAAAGACGATAAAATTAAAAAACTTAGAGATGAGTTAGAAAAATCAGAACTGAAATCATATGAGATGAGAAGTGGTGTAGTTTACAAGAAAAATGACGGAACTATTTTATTCTACGTCCCAGAAAGTATGGAGAGTCATGTTTTGTATAATAATAACTTCATCAGTGTTAGTGGTTTTTGTAGCAAACAGACGGACAAATTTACAAAAAGCATCTATGACAACAAATATGTGCTTCTTTCCTTTGATTATGTTAAATGATCTACTGGGTCATAATGGTCCACATGTATCGTTTCGAATGGAATATTTCCTTTAGGAATACTATGTAAGAACCCTTCCGTACGCCCTTGCTTGGAGGAATATGAAATGCATTTAAGGCAGTTGTTTATATGTTCGTTTAGTTTTTTTCGTAAATTCGGAAACCAATACCTTTTTCGTATCAGATTTGATGTTTTGTCAGTGCCACAATGACCCATTTCATCATGGTATTTCATCATGGTTTATGAATCTTTGAAAAACAGAAGGCGCATTTTTCGGCCCAAATTGCATTCTTAAAAATTGTAACTGTCCTAAAGGCTAATTAAAAGATGTAAATTTTATTGAATCTTCATGCATGAAAATCTAGTTTTGTAAACAAATTTTTCCTACTAAACGGTCTAATAAATCTTCTATTAATGGAATTGGATAGTTGTCTTTTGCAGTCATTTTGTTTAATGTACGGAAATCTACACACATCCTATATTCACCTGTCTTTTTTTCAACTAACACTATTGGGGAAGCGAATTCTGATTCACTGGGTCTGATATAACATTGCTCAAATAATCGTCCAAAATTTTTTGCAATATATCTTTTTCTGCGTACGAAAGTCTTCTCGGGGAGTAATTAAATGGTTTAGGGTTATCTATCTGAAGTTTCATTTCACATTTAACTGAAGGTTCAGAAGGTGTTTTTGGTACACAATAATATTTATCAAAAATTTCGTAAAACTGTGCCGATCCATTGTAGGAAATGTGTTCACCCAAATTACATTGTGCCTTATTAAAATGTAATTAAATGGTTTAGGGTTATCTATCTGAAGTTTCATTTCACATTTAACTGAAGGTTCAGAAGGTGTTTTTGGTACACAATAATATTTATCAAAAATTTCGTAAAACTGTGCCGATCCATTGTAGGAAATGTGTTCACCCAAATTACATTGTGCCTTATTAAAATTGATCTCAAAATCTATTGCAAAAATTTGTTTTTCAAAATTATTTGTTTCTAAATTTGTTAACTTATCTTTTTCTAATAGTTTGTGATTATTTTCGTTTTCATTAATATTTTCAGTCGTATTTTCTTGTTTATTTTTGATATATTTTTCAAAATTTTCTTTTTGGTATCTAATTTTTTGTATAGAATTATTTTTATTGTCTTCGAGTTCACATACCAATTTATACTTAGCTTTATCCATAAAATTTTTTCCTAGAACAGTCTCATATTTCATAGAGTCATTCGCAACTACTAAGAGTTCAAATTAAATTCTATTTCCATTAACAAAAACAAACACAGAAATTAAACCAAAAACTATATTTTTATATTTTTGTATTTTGATTTCTTGCGTATACAGTTTTTTCTTATAAAGCTTATCGGACTTCCCGAGTGTATGAGGCATTCTAGAAAAAAAATTTTATCAATATTATCTGAAAATACACAAAATTTTCTCACATAACTGTCATTTTCGTCACTTACATTTTTAACTTTATGCTGCTTACAATCGGCTGCTCGATGTCCTTGCTCACCACATACGTAACAAGCGTTAGTATCTCGCTTTGGTTTGCGACATTCAATTATGCGATGTTCAAGCGAATTACAGTTGTAGCACCGAATCATTTCGCCTTCACTTTTGTTGACCTTAATTGGATACTTAAAAAGTTGCATGTTCGAAAATGCCTGAAGAAGTTGAGACTCCGACGAAAACATTGTAAACGGGCCTGGCGTTTAAGTGTTTCATCAGGAATGCCTTCGATAATTTTGATTTTTGTGCATTTTCGAGACGATTTTTTAGTATTATTTCTTTAATTTAAAAAAAATATCAACTTCGAGGTATATTCGTGGTTATCATTTTTTACGGACTCAGTATGATGTGATATATGTGTGAAAATTGTAAATCAGAAAATCGCCGCAAGTTTGAGTATTGATTCATTGATACGAATGTGAAAAATGCTAAAAAATCTGACATACTTCCACTTTGCCCGTTCGAAACCATACCTATTTTATATTTTTCGGCCACGGCTCTATGCGCAATCGATTGGAAATCTTTTTTTACATAGAAAACGATATGTCAAAAATTTTTTATACCAACGATGCGATCTGGAGAAATATTTGATTAATAAAAGCAAGCATTTTCGTCATATGAAAATAAAGATTTTTAGTTTATTTTTGTTCAAGAAATGCTAATTTTTAACATTTGTTTATTTTGTAGATTTTTTCCGGTTTTCGGCGGCATTTTAGCATTTTTCACATTCGTATCAATGAATCAATACTCAAACTTGCGGCGATTTTCTGATTTACAATTTTCACACATATTTCAAATCATACTGAGTCCATAAAAAATGATAACCACGAATATACCTCGAAGTTGATATTTTTTTAATTAAAAGAAATAATACTAAAAAATCGTCTCGAAAATGCACAAAAATCATACAAATCGACCCACTGACACGCCTTCCCATGGTCCGATTCGGGTGAAATTTTGGTACAAGGGTTTCATAGGCTCAATGTATGTTTTCAGGTCTGAGCACATGAAATTTGACGGCATTTAATTTTTCCATACGATTTTGAACCAGCCAAGTGTCCATATTAAGATTGTGCGAAGCCACGACTTTATCACTGTAGTATTCTGCAAACGATTCAATTACTTTTCATTTACGAATTTGGAATTTCTTGCGTAGAACCACTTTACTTTATCTATTTCCAAAATAGTCCTGCATTTCTGCTAGCAACATGTCAACCGGTTTTGTGGAAAAATTCGGTTTTGAGAATAGCCAAGTTTGAGCTTTGCCTGTGAGTTTCTTTATAAGGAGTGCTCGTAATAAATTTTCATGCAACTCAAAACTGTTGCGTATGGATAAGAACTGCTCAACCCAAATGTTGAAATGTTGAGTGCCATCGAAATTTGGCAAGAAGTCTTTTGCTAGTTTAAAATGTGTTGCGTTCACACTGGGACGCTCAATTGAAGCTTGTAAAGTGGTTGTTTTCAAAATGTTTGCTTCTTTTTTCATCATTTCGATTTCCTTTGCCAACAGTTGCTTTTCACGTTGAAGCAATTAATTTACTTTTTTAAAAATTTCAAATTATTTGTGTCGATACTGCTTTCATTTTTTATTGCGTTGTATTCGTCGCCTGTTTGTTAAATTTCTTTGTTTTCAATCATTTGTATTTCTTCTTCGTTCGTTTGTTCTTTGCTGCTCGTATCATTTGTTGGTGCGCTTCTAGTCATTTGTGAAGTTTAAATTTTACGATCATTTTTGCCTTCCTGTTTGCCTGCATTTGATTCCTGTGATTGCATTTCGAAGCCTTCAAATCCTTCGCTGGAGCATTGCTCGCGTTCGTCCTGCTGAGCATCTTGAGCATCGACTTCATCATCTTGTTGTTGTTGTTCTTCACACACATTTTGCGTCATATTGCCACCTGCTGCTAGCCATTAATTTCGTATTTCTGATGGAACCCCATCAAGACGCGACACCATAGCACTGTTGCTGCCACTTGTTTGCTGTCCCAAATTGGAAAGCCATTGCTTCAACTGGGCCACTGTGAAGTTTTCTGCATCTACCTCCATATCAGCAATTTTTCTTTTTAAATGTAGTTTATTAAATATTCACGGAACAAAAAGCGATGCGTTAAAAAAAAATTTAGTTTTAATTTGCTTTAGCAAAAAGTAATCCCACTTCTGAAAATTTTATTCTGCCTTTCGATTTAGCAAAAAATGAACTTAACGGCTAACATTTTCTTTGCTAAGGCAATAAAATATATTATAGAAAACGATAAATATATTTACATAGAATGATCTAGAAGAGTTGTTCGAAAATTATAACAGTTATCATAGCATTTTAAATGACACTTAGAAAAACTAATAGCAACTTAAGATACTCTATAAATAAATTAAACAATTATTATAATATTGTTTATGGTTGTTAACAGTTGTACAGTTTGTATACATGTGATTAATTATATGTATATGGTGGTAAGAACCCATTTACTACGATATATATATAAAAATGCTCCCATCCTTCTCCTTTAAAAAGTCCAACTGAATGGGGGCGAACCACCCAGAAGCCTTAGTGAAGTTGAGGATACAGACGAGTTCCAGCTCAGCTAGTTCCTACAAAGTTCCAACAAAGAACGCAGAACCAAAATATTTGATTCGTTTCCTCATTAGCCCGGGGTATTCGCAGAGCAGGTGTTTAACCGTCTCATCCTCTTCTTCATCTCCGCAGCTCCTGCAGAAGTCTCTGAAAGGAGCACCATATCCGGCGGCCATAGGGCCAATAACACAGTGTCTCGTCAGTACTCCTACTACAGTCCTAAGATCTCCTCTTCTGAATCTTAAGAGAGATTGCGTCCTTCCCAGATTCAATTTAGGCCACATGATTCGAGACGTTCTGCATCCGGTGGTAAGGTTCCACCTTCTGTTCGTTTGTTTCTTGATTATGTCCTCTATCCGATAGTGTAGTTCCGCCAATGGTATCTTAAGGTCTACCACTTGTTGATTCTCTGGTTGTTCTGATCCTATTCTAGCATATTCGTCAGCTTTCTCATTTCCGGAAATACCCTTATGACCGGGCACCCAGCAGAGTTCTATAGCATGCTGTCGGATTGAACGTAGTGATTCCCTGCAGTGTTCTACATACCTAGCCTTCACTATTTTGGCATTCAGTACTTTGATCGCTGCCTGACTGTCCACACATATGGTAATGATGGAGGGAGTAAGCTCCCTGTTCCGTATCACCTGTGCGGCTTGGTCTATGGCATATGTAGATTTCAGCTTGAAAAACGCTGCAATAGTTGGGTAGTCTAAAAGACATCTCCATACTCATATTATCCGAGTACTTACCCGCTCCTGCGCCGAACTCCATCTTGGATCCATCTGTGAAGATGGTTAGCCCCTTTCCTTCCAGAACGGTGCCTGAGTTCCAATCTTCTCTTGTTGGAAAGTTGAAGTTGTAGTTTAGGTTTTCAATAAATAAGTTTATTTGAATTAAAATACGAATTTTTATTTTATAATTGATGTGACTTCATATAATTATTTTCTTAAATTGAAAATTCAAAATTGAAAACATTCTAAAAAATTGAATATTAAGAATTGAATAGTTATTTTTAAATTACTTAAAGTATATGATAATAAAGTAGATACCTACAATACTCCCCTCCAAGAATATTAATAGGTAGTAAATTAAATGTAACTTTTTTTGTGTAAGGAGTTTTAAATTGTGTAAGTTTGTTATTGTCTAAAATAGCCGGTTTAATTCTATCAATTGAAATGTTTTTGTGTTGATTGTTTATGTTGAGAGTGAACCATTTTGGATTTTTTTCTATAACTTCATAAGGTCCTTCATATGGATTTTGTAGACTTGATCTTTTATTGTCTGCTCGTACTAAAACGCATTTGCATTCCTGATGATGTGAAATGTTTGATCGAACGTTTTTGAGAAGTGGTTTTTTAATTTGATCAAAATATCTGTAGGATCAATTGACTTTTCAGAAGGAACAACTAGTTGACTCGGTAATCTTAGATTTTGACCGTAAACCATTTCCGCAGCTGTACACTTTATATCTTCTTTAAAAGAAGATCTCAATCCTAATAAGATAAATGGTAATTCGTAGTACCAATTCTCAGTGTTTTCACTTGCTAAAATAGAATTTTTGAGTTGTCTGTGAAAACGTTCAATCATTCCATTTGCCTGAGGATGGTAGGATGAAGTTGTTATTTTATGAGATCCTAGAAAATCAATTAAAGAAGTAAAGAATTTTGACATGAATTGTGAACCTTGGACACTTGTTACTTTTAATGGAACACCGAATCGTGGAATGTACTGTTGAAGGAAAGTTTCTACAATAGTTGCTGTCATAATATTCTTTAAGGGATACACTTCTGGCCAACGAGTATGTCTGTCTATGATCGTAAGTAAATATTTGTGGTCGCTTGATGAAGGTAACGGTCCAACTATGTCCATGTGTATGTGTTCGAAACGTGCTGGGGAATTTCAATTTTAAGTATTGGAGACTTTGTATGTCGTTGAATTATCGCTTTTTGACAGGCTAAACGTTCTGTCACCCATTGATTTATCATTTTGTTCATCTTTGGCCAAAAATATCTTGTTGAGACAAGATGCCGAGATGATCGTGTTCCAGGATGTGAGATGCAACGTAAATTTTCGAAAATTCTTTTTCTTAAAATCTCCGGAATAAATGGTCTAGGAGATTTTGAAGAGTTTTCGCACCAGATATCAATGTTCAAAGATTCTATTTTAATCAGTTCTAATTTGTATAAGTTTAGTGAGCTAGTTATTAATATTTCTAATTCTTTGTCTTTTTGTTGTTCAATGTGTAAAAGTTTTAAATTAATGTCTTCATTTTTAATAACTTCAATTTCAAAAGGTCTAGAGAGTAAATCTGCAACAATATTTGAGTCGCCTCGTATGTCTAATGTCATTGGTAAATTGAGATATGAATTCTAAATGTCTTGTCTGTCTTGGACTTCTGTCTACTTTAGAGTTAATAGCGTAGGTTAAAGGTTTATGGTCGGTTAGCAGAGAAAATTATCGTCCTTCAAGAAAATGTCTAAAATATTTCAAATTTAAGTATATTGCTAGTAATTCCCTATCTAATGTACTATATTTAATTTCAGCCGGACTTAATTTCTTTGAGAAAAATGCGAGAGGTTCAATTTTGGTTGTTTATTTCTTGTTGAAGAACTCCTCCTATTGCAAATGTAGAAACATCTACTGCAATGGATAATTTTGCTTTACTGTTAAAGTGATTTAGCGATGTATTCTTAGCAAAATTTTCCTTAACTTGTTTAAATGCTTCTACTGTGTCAGTATTGCACCTTTCTTCAGAAGCTCTTATCCCTTCGGATGAAATGTTATAGCTTAAGAAGTCAATGTTTGAAACTCCAAATATGCATTTGTTTGGTTTAATATTCTGCCAATCTTTCGAAAACGATTTTTAGATGTGCAAGGTGTTTATTTTCATCTTGAGTTGCTATCAGAATGTCGTCAAGATAAACGAAAGTGAAATTAAGACCGGTAAAAACTTCATTGATGAACCTTTGGAATGTTTGCGTTGAGTTTCGAAGACCAAAAGGCATTCGGGTAAACTCATACATTCCAAAAGGTGTTGTTATCGCAGATAGTTTTATCGCGAAGGTCAATATTGAGATCATAAATATGTGGAAGTGGATATCTATCTGGAACAGTAACAACATTTAATCTACGATAATCACCACAAGGTCGCCATTCATTTGGTTCTTTTTTAGCAACTAAATGTAATGGTGATGAAGTTGATGATTCGAAAGGACGACAGATACCTATTTTTACTAAAAATTCGAATTCTGTTTTAGCGACTTTATGTTTGATTGGGTCTAAACGTCTGGGTTTGGAATAAGGTAATTGTCCTTTAGTAACAAGATGATGTACAGTTGAATGCTTTACTAGTAAATTATAATTTGGTTCTGCTGTTATGGAGGGATAAAGTTTAAGAAGTTGTGTGAACTTATTTGATACGGTGAAAATACGAGGTAAAGAAATATTACAAAGAACTGAAATTGTATTTATTGATAATTTGGTTAAAGGATCAATCAAACATTTATTTTTAACATCTATAAAAAGTCCGTATTTCGAGAGAAAATCTGCTCCAATAATTGGTTTCGAAATATTGGCAATCAAGAAAATAAAAGGAAATTCCCTACGTAAACCTAAATTTATGTTGAGTAATTTCTTTCCAAATGTTGAAATTGTACTACCATTTGCTGCTGTCAATATGATGTCTGAAGATCTTGTATTATTTTTGAATTTTGAAGGAGGTAAAACTGAAATTTCGGCTCCGCTATCAATAAGAAAGTTTAATTTGTTGTCGTTATCGTAGACAAATAAGCGATGAGTAAAGATTTCTAAATTCCCATTGTCTGTCGCTGCAACAATGGGTTTCTTTAGTTCATCGATTCTTAAACTGTGGTCCGCGGACCCCTGGGGGTCCCAATTTTTATTCATTTTGTATTTTTATTACATGAAAATCCTAATAAAAAATGTTTGCCTCTATAAATGCGCACGATTGGTTAAAATGCAGAGAGATATATGGTATAAGTATCAATATTTATTCTAAAGTAGTGTCTGCATGCTTTTGAACTTCTGGATCTTCAAAAACTGGACATACATAACATACATAGTGTTGAAAAGACCTTTAAAATAAGACCGGAAAAATTAAAGCAAAATAAAAATTCTTTGTTCCTTAACCTCGTCAGATAACCGGACATTTTATGTCTGGTTGAGTTTGACATCGGTTGGCAAGCCTGAGTGTCTTTGTCATTATTGAGTCAGAAATTAAGCTTAGAACGACGTCAAATGTCTAGAGTTGGGAAGGGGTCCGCACAAAGAAATTTAACTCAATAAGGGGTCCGCGGACTACATAAGTTTAAGAACCCCTGCTTTAGTTTGATGGTAACGTATTATTACTATTAAATGAACACGGTTGTTCGCAATGGTTGGCTTTGTTTCCATATTTATAGTGGAAACGACAGATCTAATTTTTAGATGAAGATCTCCTGCGTTGTTGGGATCTTTGTTTAAAATGTGGACGAGAGTTCGTTTCGTAGAACAATTGCACTAACTTCCACACTTAATTTTTGAAAATTTTCACACATAATAGAAGTAACGCGAGTTAAATTTTCGAAAACTTTTTCGAAATTTGAGAAAATTGGTGTATTATTTTGAATTGCACTCACTTCACTACTATGGGTTATTTCCCAAATATTGTCTGCAAGACGAATTAAATCACGAAGTTCACTTATGTTAGAACCGGTTAATGCGAAATTTAAATTTTTTGGAAGTTTTCATATCCAAATCTTCGTAAGGAGATCAGAAGAAATACTTGATCCGGCAATCTCCGAATCTGAAAATATTTTGTCAAGTTTCCGTTGTTCACTTAGAGAGTGACGTTCGATCAAAACATTTTTAATATTGTCGTATTTGTTATGTTGTGGTGGTTTTCGTTTTATGTCAAGAACATTTGTAATAATTTCTTGAGGTAGTGCAGTTATAATGTGTTCATATTTCGTGTTATCTTGTGTTATTCCTTTGGTAGCAAATTGCATTTCAGCATGAATGAACCATGCGTCTGGACAGTTTGTCCAAAATTGTGGAAGTTTAACGGAAGTCGCATAGATTTCCAAAGATGGTTCCACTGATGTAATTTGTGTATTTGTATGAATTGATTGATTATGTGGATTATTTGTTTCAAGGTGTGTTAATTGTATGAGATTTGGTGTATCTCCACTGGTTGGGGACTGAATAGGGAATCGAAACATTTTAGATAAAATATTCTTGTAGAGGGATTACAATGGAGTGATAAAAATATTTTTCAAATAGTATAATGTTTTAAATAAATAATTTTAAAATGGTATTACATTTAAATTATGTAATTATAATATACATATATAACATATAATATAATGTACTTATCTTAGTAATACATATTTGCTTAGTTTGTTATTGTTTCGGATCTTGTTCCCTAGTATGTATCTCTTTGTTGATCCTGATTAGTAGTTGTAGACGTATTCGTTTGTAGTCATACAGTTGAGTGATTGAAGATAGATAGTTGGAGGAATAGAGTTAGTTAAAAATTGTTTTTGTTGATTGCTTTCTTTTGTGGCTTTGGTTCTTCTTGTAAATCAAATGAGATCAATCAGTCTTATTCGCTTTGAGTCAGATTGAAAGTGAAGCTGCGTTTGAGGTTTTTTTAATTGAATTTTTAATTTTCTAACATGTAAAACCAAAATTTATAATTCTTAAAAATTTTACAATTTTATAAGTTGTTTTTGTGTATAGTGTTTCTTATGCGTTGTTGTTTATGTGTGTTGGTATTAAGCCACTACAGTAGGCAGTGTCAAAGTCAAGTATTGGTAGTCGCTTCCCGTGAGGCAGAGTTCCCCCTGCAAAATACACCCGTGACCATCAGAGTTTTAAAGCTTGTTGCATTCTTTTAACCTAAGAATCCCTTTTGCCGCTATATTCCTGATGTATAGGTCAATAGGCAGAATATGCATTATAATCTCCAGGCCCGCCTGTGGTGTCGATCTCACTGCTCCTGTTTCAATACACATTATTGCTAACTAAAGTATTAAGCTTGTCTTTGCAAATTTTTATTATTATATAAAATAATATAAATAAAAAGATTATTTTGCTATTTTCCAAATAAAACACACAAGTAAAAAATTTGTTTGGACTTACGACTGTGGCTTGACGATTGTTATTCACTCATAATAAAAATTTTCAATTACTGAACAAACTGTTTAAAATCTGGACTTTCCCAAGATTATGTTGAGCACGTTCGCCTTACGACTAGAGATGGGCGATAAACATCGACTAATCGAAATATCGATTAAATATTGTAGCGAAATTTGGTTTATGCCAGAAAATTCTCGTAATAATTACTAAACGATATTAGCTAGCATCACTGACCGTAGAAAAATACTTGCATCACTGACCGTAGAAAAATACGTGCATCACTGACCGTAAGAAAATACTTGCATCATTGACCGTAAGAAAATACTTGCATCATTGACCGTAGAAAAATACGTGCATCACTGACCGTAGAAAAATAACACCATCTAGCGACATGTAGCATGTTTTCAGTACTATAAATGATAAAGTGGTACGACATTATCAACGTCGATAATCGCCATCTAGAAGACACTGGAAACGACATTCTGGATAATGGCGGATGGGACGACATTATCGCCATCTAGAAGGCACTGGAAACGATATTCTAAGACAACGGCAGATGGTTCGAGAAAATGATGACTTTAGTATAAAAGGCTGTCATATGAGCAGCAGAGACTCAGTTGATATTGAATAGTGGAATACAGTGGATCTTAAGTGAGAACATTTGAATTTAAGTACTAAAGTGATATAGAGGATTTTAAGTAATAAAGTATAACGTTTGTGTATACAATTAGAATATAAAGATTAAATAAACAATTGTGCTGTGTAAAAACTAACGTTTGTGATTGAAATAAACCATTTTATAATTAAATAAAGATTGCGTTTTTCTTGATTATTACACAATCCAGTGATCGAACTCAGAAACGTGTAAGAGATTGAAATTACTGTCAAAGGCACAGGGAATTTCGTAACAATTGGTGTCAGAAGTGGGATTGTGTAAAAAGAATTAACAATCAAATAAAAAAAAAAAAATGGTTAAGTTTGGAGAACTAAAAGTGGAAAAGTGCAGCTGAATCTGCAATCATCTGGCGGAAAGTTGGAGTTACAGAAACGCTTACGGCAGGCTCTGGAGGCTCAAGGGGTAGACCTAGAAGAGCATGAATTTTATAGTGATGTCTTAGAATCGACAGCGAAAATGGAGGAAGCTTCTGGAACGGCTGCAAGTGGTGAAGTTGTAGATATGTCAAAGTTCGAGAAAATGTTAATGGCGATGACGCAAACAATAAATCTACAGATGAATAACAATATCCAGGCCGTTCGAGAAGAAATTGGTCAGAGCTTAAATCAAAATGCACTGCAAATAGACCAGAAGTTAAGTCAGAATGCGTTACAGATGAATAACAATATCCAGGAGGTTCGGAAAGAAATTGACCAGAGCTTAAGTCAGAACGCGCTGCAAATCCAGACCGTTCGGGAAGAAATTAGTCAGAACGTGATACAAATCCAGACGATTCGAGAAGAAATTGATCAGAGCTTAAGTCAGAACTCGTTGCAAATCCAGGAGGCTGTTCGAACGGAGGTTGCCAAAATGGTAAATGGCCTCGATGCAAAAGTGACTGAGTTACGAGATGACGTTGAATCATTCAAGGATAAAGCTCAAAATAATTTTGAAGACGTTAGTAAAAGGATTCAACAGTTGGAAATAAGCGAACCAACCACTCAAGTAATAAGAGAAATCAGCGCAGAGAGGCTTAAGGCACCCATGTACGATGGAACAACGCCATTTAGTGTTTTCAAGCTCCAGTTCGAAACAACATCTGCTCATAATCGCTGGGATAACGATAGCGCAGAAGCAGCGCTAATTGTGGCTTTAAAAGGCGCAGCTGCAGAAGTATTGCAAACGGTTCCAGTGGCGGAGCAAAAGAATTACAAGGCGGTGATGGATGCTTTACAGCGAAAATATGGCAGTGACCACATGAAGCAGATTCACAGACTGGAGTTGAAAAGTCGTGTCTAGAAATCTGGTGAGTCTTTGCAGGAGTATGCTGCAGATATTGAACGATTGGCACACCTTTCATAACCTGACGAGTTAAGTGTCGCGGCTGAAAAATTCAAAATAGAGGCGTTTATTGATGGCATACGTGACTCAGAGACAAAACGCGAGACAATGAAGAACCCGAAGATTACATTTAATGAAACAGTCACGGTTGCTCTCATTCAAGAGACGATTGCATTGACATGCCGCCCATCATTGAAAACTCGTCGGATGGAGGTGGAGCCTGAGAACAAAAATTCGTCGTTCGCCAGCAGTAGCTTCAACGGAAATTGCTATAACTGTGGCAAGCAGGGACACATGGCGCGTGACTGCAAATCACGTCGTAAACGTTCCGCATCACGTTCACCAAGAAGAAATATTGGTAATAGGGTGAAAGATGGCGAAAATGGTTTCGAAGAGCAGTCGTTAAACTAAAGAGAGTCAGTACAGCGGGGCGTGAGCTGACTCTCACTTATGATTGCCCCACAGTCTTAGTTTCGAAGCTCTGCCGAAATTCCAACAGCCTTACCATCGGTGGAAAAATCAACGAAAGACCATGTGAGCTAACTTTGGATACAGGCGCATCGCACTCAATTGTGAGGACAGATTTATTTAATAGACGACGAGTAATGCCATTAAATGGGATCCAATTGAGAACAGCTACAGGAGAAATTGCGCAAATAGTAGGAAAAGTTACAGCTACAGTGTTCTTATCGGCAACAAAACTGTGGAACATGATTTTATTGTTGCAAACATCACCGATGAAGTTATCATTGGCGTGGACTTCATGATTCGACACGGGTTCACTTTGGATCTTAAGAAAAAGACGTTAAGATATGCCAATGTAGAGTTGCCTTTAGACGTTGGCTGTGGACAAAAATTAACAATTGCAAGAGTCTTTATAAGCGAGCGCTGTCGAATTGAACCCAACACCGAAGAAATTATTTGGGCTACAACAAGTGAAGACTGTGGGACAAGCCATCTGTGGGTAGTGGAAGCAGATAAGAAATATTTAAAGAAAGACCTTATTATTGGAAAGACCCTAGTAAAAACAAGAGCGGACAGCAAAATACCGGTACGAATTTTGAATCCAACAAATAAGCCGAAATGGATGCAAAAAGGTGAAGTAATAGCGCAATGCGAGAAAGTTACGGCTGTTATAAATTGTGAAAATGACCAGCAGGACACAAAAAGTACAGCTTTGACAAAATCATCGGCCTAGGAAGTATTGACGAAAGAATGGACGAAGGAGTTGTCTGCCCAGAACAAAAATAAAGCAAAAAAGTTTCTGCAAAAGCATTGACAGATATTTGCGTTCAAAGGAGAAAATAATGGCCGAACATCAGTTGTCAAACATCGCATTGATACAGGTGATTTTCAGCCAATTCGTCAACCCCCAAGGAGACTAGCACTCGCTAAGAGAGAGGAAGTAACGGGCCTTATAGAGGATATGGCGCGAGAAAAGGTCATTGCACCATCAGAAAGCCCGTGGAGTTCACCGGTCGTGCTTGTCAAGAAAAAGGACGGAAGTATGCGATTCTGTGTGGATTACAGAAAATTAAATGACGTCACCAAAAAAGACAGCTATCCGTTACCCAGAATCGATGATACACTGGATACGTTATCTGGAGCAACATGGTTTTCCACCCTGGACTTACAAAGTGGATATTGGCAGGTGGAAATAGATGACAAAGACAAGGAGAAAACTGGCTTTAGTATTGGGAATGGTCTATGGCAGTTTAACGTCATGCCGTTTGGTCTTTGTAACGCTCCAGCTACGTTTGAGCGGTTAATGGAACGAGTGCTCAAAGGACTACATTGGAAGACCTGTTTAGTGTATCTCGATGACATAATCATCATGGGAAAAGATTTTGATGACCACTTGAAAAATCTGGAGGAAGTGTTTGAGCGCTTGGAGGCAGCTGGACTAAAATTAAGTGCGAAAAAGTGCTCACTTTTCCAGCGTGAAGTCAAGTATCTGGGGCACAAGGTTACGTCAGAAGGAATACACACAGATGAGGAAAAAATAAAAGCTGTGAAAAATTGGCCACGACCATCTAATCTTCATGAGTTGCGAAGTTTTCTGGGCCTATGCACTTACTACAGACGTTTTGTTCCTGGTTTCGCAAATGTCGCAGGCAGTCTACATGAACTGACACAGAAAAATCGGAAATTTGAATGGAGTGGTGCACAGGAAACTGCATTCCAAAAGCTGAAAGAATTATTGTCTATAGCGCCAATACTTGCGTACCCAATACCTGGCGAAAAATTTATATTGGACACCGATGCGAGTGGCCATGGTATTGGAGGAGTTTTGTCCCAAGTCATCAATGGACAAGAAAAAGTCGTCGCATATTTCAGCTAAATTCTGTCAAAACCTGAGAGGAATTATTGTGTAACTCGGAGGGAGTTATTGGCAGTAATGGAATGCGTGAAGCACTTCCATAAGTACTTATATGGACAGCATTTTCTCCTGAGGACAGACCATGCGGCATTAAGGTGGCTACTTCAATTCAAGGATCCTGAAGGTCAAATCGCACGGTGGATAGAACGCTTGCAGAGCTATCATTTCACCATAGAACATCGGAAAGGAAGCCAGCATGGAAATGCGGATGCACTTTCCCGTCGTCCATGTAAAATTGAATGCGGTCATTGTTCACGAACGGAAAGTAAAGCTGGAACAATTGATGTGCGCCTTTTGAACATTTTGCCTGAAGAAAAGTGGACATAAGAGGAGGTACAACGGGACCAGCGCAGTGATACAGATTTGGCAACTATAATTAAGTATAAAGAGCTGGGCAGGAAACCGGCGTGGCAAGAAATATCAAGTGAAAGCCAAATCTGTAAAGCATACTGGGCGCAATGGCAAAGTTTGGAGTTGCATGATGGTTGCCTCTACCGAATCTGGGAAAGCGAGGATGGTAAAATTCGTTCAAAACTGGAAATAAATACATCCTTGTGGTAATTGATTACTTCAGTAAGTGGCCAGAAGTATATCCCATTCCCAATCAAGAAGCAAAAACAGTGGCCGACATTTTCATCAAAAATTGGATTTGCCGATATGGAGCTCCACTTGAGTTGCATTCCGACCAAGGACGAAATTTTGAGTCGGCACTTTTTAAGGAGGTTTGTAACATGCTTGGAATACAGAAGACACGTACCACAGCATTGCATCCTCAGTCCGATGGCATGGTCGAAAGGTTCAACCGTACTGTAGAGGAGCATCTGAAAAAGGTTGTTGACAAAGGACAAAAAGATTGGGATGAGCATCTACCAATATTTCTGATGGCTTATCGTTCATCAGTACACGATACCACTACAGTCACGCCAGCAAAAGCAATTTTTGGTACGGACTTAAGGCTTCCAGCAGATTTGAAGTACGGAGTAAGCGCTGTCCCAGAAACGACCAATGCTGACGATTACATATCGCAGAAAAGAGAAGAACTAGTAGATATACACGAGCTCATCAGGAGACGTACTCAATTGGCTAGCGACAAGATGAAAGCTCGGTATGATCTGCGAGCAAATACTGAAGGGTTCAAAGAAGGTCAATTAGTGCTGCTACACAACCCACAACGAAAACGAGGCTTGTCTCCTAAATTACAGACTCATTGGGAGGGACCTTATCGGATCGTCACAAGGATTAATGATGTTGTGTATCGAATCCAAAAATACCCCGGCAACAAAGGTAAATTAAAGGTAGTCCACATCGAAAGGCGGCACCTTATACTAGAGATGGAGAGACTCTTGTTCGGGACGAACCAGTTTAAGCGGAGGGCAGTGTAGCGAAATTTGGTTTATGCCAGAAAATTCTTGTAATAATTATTAAACGATATTAGCTAGCATCACTGACCGTAGAAAAATACTTGCATCACTGACCGTAGAAAAATACGTGCATCACTGACCGTAAGAAAATACTTGCATCATTGACCGTAAGAAAATACTTGCATCATTGACCGTAGAAAAATACGTGCATCACTGACCGTAGAAAAATAACACTATCTAGCGACAGGTAGCATGTTTTCAGTACTATAAATGATAAAGTGGTACGACATTATCAACGTCGATAATCGCCATCTAGAAGACACTGGAAACGACATTCTGGATAATGGCGGATGGTACGACATTATCGCCATCTAGAAGGCACTGGAAACGATATTCTAAGACAACGGCAGATGGTTCGAGAAAATGATGACTTTAGTATAAAAGGCTGTCATATGAGCAGCAGAGACTCAGTTGATATTGAATAGTGGAATACAGTGGATCTTAAGTGAGAACATTTGAATTTAAGTACTAAAGTGATATAGTGGATTTTAAGTAATAAAGTATAACGTTTGTGTATACAATTTGAATATAAAGATTAAATAAACAATTGTACTGTGTAAAAACTAACGTTTGTGATTTAAATAAACCATTTTATAATTAAATAAAGATTGCGTTTTTCTTGATTATTACACAATCCAGTGATCGAACTCAGAAAAGTGTAAGAGATTGAAATTACTGTCAAAGGGACAGGGAATTTCGTAACAATATCATTGTGAGCCGTAGACAACCTGAAATTGCACAATCTTTTTGTATGAAATTCAAATTTTTTGTTGTATGGTTTTTTCTGGACCAGGTACTTATTATTTTTAGGGAGTTTGAAAAAGTATGTACGATGCAAATTATTCTTAAAATTTTTAATTAAATCACATTTATTCATCTACTGTAAGTTCGATATATGAAAAAATTCTGCAATATTAACATACTTGCAGATATAGTTTAAAATTTTCAAAATATAACACGTTTTCTAAAAAACGCTAGTACAGAAAAGGAGGCGGGGGCCCCAAGCACGTGCTTGTTGTGTTTATACGCTAATCCGCCACTGCATATGGGCATTTCCACAGAATGGTCCACCGGGACTGAAAATTCAAATGTAAATTGACAACTGATTTTTTCTAATATTATAATGAGAGAATGTCTTAATTTTTATAATATAATGTATTTACAGCTTATCTCAGTTGTTATTATGAGAAAATTGGTCCGAAAACTGAAAATATGTTTGGTTACACTCAACTTATGAAATAATTCTGTGGACAACAAATAAATACCATACAACTTAAAAGAGACCAAGCAAAGGTCGATTAACGGTAAATTTTTATTTTGATTTCATTGCTATTCTAATGTCGCGTTTTTGTACCTGAATCATCATTTGTTATCAGTACTTCGCGATCGTTCAAAGCAGGTGTCTGCCAATTTTAGTTCCAATCAAATTTAGCGTCCCCAACTCAAAAAAAAAGTTACTGCGTATAGTAATCATACTAAACATTTTATTTTGATTTTCAAAGTATGTCGCGTTCGCTATCGTAAGTGTAATTTTTTTTTTAAATACAAATGATTTTATTATTTCTGCATTAAAGACCACTTAATCGATTCACATGGAATTTACACCACGTAGCTTCTAAATCAAAGGCCATAGATTCGGCTACAAAACTTTTATTTAGGGTGCATATTTAGGGTAGCTCTCATACAAAAATAATTTTAAAATATCATTTTCCCGAAGAAGGTAAATCGAATCACACCGAATTTGCACCACGTAGCTTTTATATCAAGAGGCATAGCTTATGCTGCAAAACTTTTATTTAGGCTACATGTTAAGGATGGCCCTCATAAAAAATGATTTTTTAAATATCCTTATTATTATATTCCTTAAAAAATCCGGAACTCCGAGAAAACCAGCTTAGAATAGCACACCATTTGAAAGGACATAAAATGCGCTTTCTTATGTATTAATTCAAATGTTTACTGAATAAAAACTTTTCCAAAAAAATAACGCTTTTTAACAAAATGAATTGACCAGAAACTTAAATAAATTGTAATATCTCGAAAATTTTCAAAAACTATAGCTGAAATTTCAAACTTTTATGAGTTTATAATATAGTTCATTAAATTATCTTTTATATGACATATATTGAAAGGTAAAAAGGTAAAAGGTTACTTTTCACTGAGGAGCATGTCATTTGGTCACCGAAGAAATGGCGCAATATCCTGTAGTGGGATGAGACCAAATCTAATATTTTTTACCCGCACACGTTGAGTACCACAGTCAGGGTAAAATTTGGTCTCATCCGACCACATGATATTGCACTATTTCTTCACTGGCCAAATGGCATGCTCCTCAGCGAAAAGTAACCGTTTACTGACGTCCTGTTTGGACAGGAAAGTTACTTTTCTGGATCTCTTTGCTTTTAAATTATTATTAATTAGCCTTTTCCGAATAGTCGAAGTGCTGACACTCACGGAAAACACTTTTTTTACTTCATTAGTACATGCTAAGGGATTCTATTTCACAAATCTCAACATAGTCTCTCAAGAATTGGCGATATTTTTGACTTTCGTCCACTCGTTTCCTTCTGTGGAGTATATTTTATTGCATTTTCTACCATTCTCTTGGAGCAATTCAACGTTCTGGCTATTTTTCGTTCTGAAAATCCATTATCGTCAAGGTCATTTATGTCTCTACGAAGCTGGACGGTGCAATGTCGACCTCTCGCCATTCTGAATCACTAGATTACATTATTTGGTTATTTTTTCAAATTATAATTTTAGATAATTTCATATACAATACTGTTATAGCTTATAAATGTTTAAAAACCACAAAATTTCAAAAATATAACTTACTTTATATTCGTGTCCTTATTATTTCGCACAGGCTAAAACTGAGCTCACTTCACAATTCGATCAACAACTTCGAAACGACGAAAAATATTTTTACTCTGATAACGGTTTTTTACTGCATTGATATCCCAGCAAGTAATGTAATATAACATTATATCTCAATTTATTCAATTATTTTAATGTAAGTGTCCTTTTACCATTGCGTTTGTGTAAAGCTCAATCAAATTGATGTAGACTTTATTGAAAAAAGTAACAAAGATTATATTTGTGATGCGTGCAGTACAATTCGACGTGTCTCTCTAAGACACTCTCCTCCTCGTGTCGCCGTAAATGATGCTGTTGATATTGCAATAACGGAGCATGCACTGAAGAGAATGTCTGAGGTCATTGACACCACATTGCATACACAGGAGATCAACAATAATATAAGTGATGCAGTTGGTGATGCCAGTTTGGCTGGTCAAACTCAGCAAAATAATTTTATCTCTGAGTTTGCGTTGTTCTTGTTCTTCGAGATGTGGCTCATGTGCAAACTATTCTAAAATGATGTTTGACATGATCTTTGGCTTAGTTGCTGAAGTTTGTGAGCTTAAATCTGCCCTATTTTCCGAAATCTGCAACAACAATAACATACTCTCTGCTAAAGATGTAAACATGAACTTTGCTTCTGTTCTCTCTTCTTCATCTCCTCCAGCTCCATCTTTTTCTAAACACATTGCGAATACTAATGTTTCTCCGTATGCTGCTACATGTAATGCCACTATTGCTTCATCATCGTCTGCTGTTGTGTCGTTGCCTGCTCGTGAATTTGAGAACGAATTAATTTCTACAGATTAATTGCTTCTTCCACGCAAATTGCTGTAAGTGGCTCTCAGTCTTTTGGTGCTACTACTTCATCAGTTGAGTGGCAGTTTGTGCATAACAAAAAACGCAAAAATCAACAGAAGAAGATTATTTCTAATACTAATAATGTTGTTCTCTCTTCGCTCTCGTCTACTGCCATATTGCCGTCTGCTGTTTCGTTGTCGCCTGCTGCTTTGTTGCCGCCTGCCGCTACGAAGCCTAATAATCAACAAATAAATCATAATTTTGTTGTTGGAAAAAGCACAAATAATGAGCTTAGTGTTATTGTGCAAAAGAAAGTTCTGCATCTATCTTCCTTTTCACCATCTGTTTCAGCTGATAATTTAATCGAATATATATCATCTCATGCTGATATTGAAAAACATTTTATTGGTTGTGTTCGTCTTGTTAAAAAAGATTTTGATGAAACAAATTTAAAGAGAGTAAACTTTAAGCTCATTATTCCAGCCTGCTATTACGATAAGATGGTTAACGCAGAGCTTTGGCCTGTCGGAGTACGAGTTCGTCCGTTCACTTTTTTAGAAAAAAAAAAATCCCTCACAAGAGAATCTACAGTAGCTAATACTAACTTAAGTAATAATAATACTCTTAAATTTTATTTCCAAAACTTATCTGGTATGAGAACTAAATTGATTTCAATGCGCTCTTTTTGTTCTGAATGTGACTTTGACGTAATTATTTTTGTTGAGACCTGGCTTAATGAGAATTTTTTTGATGAGGAAGTTGTTGATCCCAATATTTTCCAACTGTATCGGAAAGATCTTAATGTAGTTCGCACTGGTTGTACTAGAGGTGGTGGCGTTCTTATTGCAGTAAGAAGGTACCTTTGCTCCTCGCTTTTAAATATAAATAATTTAGATGGTTTATTGGATCAAATATGTGTTTCCATAAATCTTCCAAAAGGCAAAATAATAGTCTGTGTCTCATATATTCCGCCAAATAGTCCATCAGATACTTATAATGCTCATGTAAATAATATTTTATCTCTCTCAAACAGTAGTAATCTTGAAAATTTTTGTGTAGTTGGAGATTTTAACTTGAGCAAATTAAATTGGTGTACTGTATCTGGCGATAATGTTTTACTACCAATGAATGTTAATCAAGCACATGAAATTCACCTTGTTGACAGCTTTTTTAGTATTGATTTAGTCCAGATAAATTCTGTTTATAATCAGCTTTTAAAAATGCTTGACTTAATTTTTGTTACTAAATCTCTTAAATATGATTTATATGAATGCCCATTTCCTGCGTCAGATTCAAATATGCACCACTCTGCTCTTACTTTCAATATTGAATTTTATGATTTTTTTAATTCGGAAAGTTCTGAACTTAAATTTTTCGATTTTAAGAATTGTAATTTTGAAATTATTAATCGGCTCATCGTTAATATTAATTGGAATGATCTTTTTGAGGGGTTTGATGTGTCAAGATGTTTTGATATATTTCTTCAAAATCTATCAAATATCATCTTAAATAATGTACCATTACGGAAAAAAAGTCACAAGCTTCCTTGGTATACTAAGGGCCTAAAAACGTTAAAGAATCTTAGGAATAAATTTTTTGATGATTTCAAAATTACAGGAAACTCTGAAAGCAAAGCAAAATACTTGCATTATATGCGTGAGTTCAATTTTTTAAATAAATTCCTGTACAAGCAATATGTCCTTACTATTGAAAACCAAATTAAACATGACTCGAAATCTTTTTGGTGCTATATTCAATCCAAAAAAGGCTCCTCTAACATTCCAACTTCCACTTTCTATAACGATGAAACTTCGTTTTCAATAGAAGAAACAGTAACTCTATTCGCAAATTATTTTAGTTCAAATTTTGAAAGAAACTTTGGACCCGTTAATGATTCTGTGTCTGCTAATGTTGACTCCGTTTTAAACTTTAGTGAACTGTCACTACTACCGTGTAATATTGTATCCGCAATTACTTGCCTTAAGAATTCCAATAAATGTGACTTGGATGGTCTACGTCCTTTTTTCATTAAGAAATATGTTCACTCAATTTCGGTGCCTCTATGTTTTATTTTCAATAAGTCACTTAGTTCTGGTAACTTTATTGATAAATGGAAAATATCCCTTATAACACCTATTTTTAAAGCTGGCAATAAACATGATGTTCTCAATTATAGGCCGATATCCAAGTTAACAAACATCTCTAAAATTTTTGAAAAAACCGTTAAGGACAAAATTTATTTTGCTATAAAAAACATAATCTCCCCTTACCAGCATGGTTTTGTTTCAGGTAGGTCTACCACAACAAACCTTACTGTGTTCCTTAATTACTGTACATCAGTGCTTGAACAGCGTCATCAGGTTGATGTTGTTTACTCTGATATATCTAAGGCGTTTGATAAACTTCCCCATCACATACTGCTAATAAAGCTTGCTAAAATTGGATTTCACTCAACTTTTCTCTCTTGGTTAAATTCTTATCTCTCCAAAAGACTATCATATGTTGTCATTGAGAATATTAAATCTCATCCTTTTGTAGCGACTTCGGGTGTACCCCAAGGTAGTGTCCTTGGCCCCTTACTTTTTATTATCTTCATAAATGATATCTAAAAATGTTTTAAATCTGCTAACTTTTTACTTTATGCGGATGATTTAAAGGTTTTCTATAAAATAAAGAATCATGCTGACTCTCTATTACTTTAGTCAGATTTAAACAATGTCTACTCATGGTTCAAAAATAACAACCTATTCTTAAATCTTAATAAATGTTTCCTAGTTACTTACTCTAAACTTAATGCGCCAATCGCTACAAATTATCGTTTTGAAAACTTTAATATAAAAAGGGTTGTTGAGATTCGTGATCTGGGTATTGTTTTTGACTCTAGACTGAAATTTAAAGGGCATTTGAATCGCATTATCCCCAAAGCTTACTCCCTCTCAGCTTTCGTTAAACGAAACAGTACTAATTTTTCGGATCCTTATACGTTGATACGGTTATATACTTCATTTGTTAGATCAAATTTAGAATATGCATCTTTCATCTGGAATCCTTTTTATGCCATTTACATAACTCGCTTACAATCGGTACAAAAAAGATTCCTCAAATTTGCTTTGCGTTCATTAAACTTTGTGGAACCTTTACCGTCTTATAAATCGCGTTGTATGCTTGTTAATATCTCCACTCTCGAAAATAGGAGATTACTACATAGTATTATGTTCATATATGATCTAATTAATGGAAATATTATTTGCGATCAGCTTCTTGAATTACTAACCTTCAATATTCCATCTAGATCGCTCCGTAACTCGGATTACTTTTATACAAATTTTCATAGAACAAATTATGCTATTAATGAGCCGTTGAATAGAGTTCTCATAGCCCTAAATAAGATTTATATTAGCAGTAAAATTGATTTTTTCATGCCAAAAGATTATTTTAAGAATACTGTAATTTTGTTATTGAATAGTAATTAAGTTTTTTGCATTTAGTTGAACCATTTTATGTTATTATTTATTTTATTTAAATACTATATGCTAAGTCTGAAAGGTAATTTGTACCATAGACGTAAATAAATAAATAAATAAAATTATTGCGCACACCACTGTAAGTATGTAGTACCGTTAGCATTGACAGTTAGCGATTGCAGAAAGAACACTAAAACGCACATATTTGTCAAAATATATATGCCGACCACTGTACGTCGTCCTTATTTTAAGAGACATGGCGTTTTAATATAATTTTCCTTATTTCATAATTTCTTGATCTTGCGTAAAGTTTTTAAAATAACTCCGCTCCCTACACTAGCCACCTACCGAAAAGAGCAGAACAACTTTTGCCTGGACAGTTTACTAACGTTAATCTCTCAAAAAATATATATATATATGACGTTTTGGTAATTAATGTGATCTTGAGTTGAAAATACTTGAACAAATCCGTATTACAAACGTTATGGAAAAAAATGTCGCGGTCTAAATTATACTTAAGCTTAAAAAAAGGATTTATGCATATATTTCAACATGACTACTATCAATAGGACGCCAAATTATTCCATTTTAGTTTAAAATTAATCTCATTAAAATATTATGTCACGTTTCGCAGATTTCTGCATTTTTCTAGATGAAGTCGAAAAAGAGTTCCATTTTTTGCCGCGTGCTAGATTTCATGTTTATTGCTTATATATTGGATACCTCAAATCAACAGGATCTACCTTTTGCACTAAACATAGTTCTACTAAAATGCTATAGAAAAATAAAAACAAAAAAAAAAAAAATGTTTCAGTTTTCTTTATTTTTTGCACTTCCAAGGCGTACGAATGTCGTGTTCTCTATCGTGGAAATGCCCATATGTAAAACATATGTATGAAATTTAAAAAGTATCCGATTTTGTTCAAATTTTGACAGGTCAAAGTACTTTATTAGACAGCCAGATTCAAAATTTCAACTCTCTAGGTGGTCGAGTCCTGAGAAAGAGCCATATTTTGACCTGGAAATAGCTGTATTTGGACCGTTTAAAAATTTTAGTTCTATAAGCCCACAAATCTAAGTTTAAAGTTATGGATATCCCTTTGTTTTTGTTATGTCATCTACTTTACTCAAAAAAGCTTCTACACCTTAAGACCTTTATTTGCGACCAGATAAAGAGAAAAAGGCCTTGGTAAAATATGACAACTTTGCAAATGGTGTCCCATATCGAGAGCATACTCAAAGTACTTAAATTATACTTTACATTGTTAAACACTTCAAAATGAGATATCACATAGCGAAAATGGTTGACCAGGTTCAGAGATATTCGAAATTGAATTCGGCTGTTTTCGCAAAAATTGCGTTTTTTTAAAACTTTGACCTAACAGTACTCTGGACTCTAGGGAGCTGAAATTTGTGTTGTGAAGCTATCTTTCAGGGTTCTTTGACGTAAAATCGGATGTTTTTTAAATGTCTTAGGTCAGGGGTTCTTAAACTTATGTAGTCCGAGGACCCCTTATCGAGCGAAGTTTTTTTTGCGGACCCCACCCCAACCCTAGACATTTGACGTCGTTCTTAAGCTTAATTTTGGGCTCAATAATGACAAAGACACTCAGGCTTGCCAACCGTTTGGTTTTCACCCGGACAGTCTGGTTTTTGAGAGCTTGGTCCGGTTGTCAAACTCAACCAAGCATAAAATGTCCGGTAATCTGACGAGGTTAGGGAACGAATTAATTTTTTTTGGCTTTAATTTTTCCGGTTTTTAAAGGTATTTTCAACACTATGTCCGGCTTCCTAAGGTCTTAAAGTTGACAAGCCTACAGACACTACTTACTCGTTTATAAGGGCAAACATATTTTATTAGGATTTTTATGTAATTAAAACACAAAATCAATAAAAATTGTGGAAATGTAAAGGAATTAAAAAAGTTACAAGTCAAAGTATGTATGTAAATCAAACTCAGACAAATATTTTTTGGTCAAAATAAAGCTAAGAAAATAAATTGTTTTTTTTTCAAATCTTTTTTAATAAAGAATATAATAATAACAAAGCTTATAATAAAAATTATTTTTTTGGTAACTTTATGTTATTTTATAAGCGAAATTTGTTATATTTTCTTCTGTGGAAGTTTTTACTTAATCAGATGGATGATGTTGTTTTCTTGAAACCAAATCCACAATGTCGGGCTCTATATTCTTAAGTTTTATCCTCAGGTTTGCTTTTACATTAAACTTGTTTCTATACTATGATTTTATGTATAATAGTACCAAAAAAGCCTTTTCACACAAATACATTGTACAAAACGGAAACAAGTTTTGGAGGGCCTTATTTGCAACTGCAGGGTAATCGGATTTTAAGAGTAACCAAAAGTTAGTTAGCTCAATTTTATTGAACTTTAGTTTCAAAGACGTATCGCAAGAGATATCCACGCGCATATCTTGCTCTAATGTCGATAATTGCTTAGCATTACTAACATCTGTGTTAAATGGATCCCTGATCCCATCGTTAACAGAAGCAGGACAAGGAAAATACTTTTGGAAGCTGATTTTTAGAGCCATCAAAAAGCATCCGAGTTTCATTATTGAGTTCTCTATAAGGAAATTCTATAAAATCGCTGAGTGTAGGAAAAGACTCATACACACACTTTTGAATGCATTTTGACCATAATTCCATTTTTTTTTGTAGTCGCTTCAGCTTCACATAAATTTAAAGTTGAAGATAAAAACTTTAAATTTATATGAAGCTGCACCTTGTAGATTCAAACTAAAATTTACAAAAATTGATGATGTTGTAAAAGAGTGGAAAGAGTGGCAAGAGTTAGGTGCTGGGCATTCTGGGTTTGAACAAAAGTAAATGCACACTTTGTTTTTTTAAAAATAATTTTTAATAAATGAGTTATTTGAATAAAGCGAAAAATTCGATGATGTAAAATTAATTGATGTCAAAATTGTGTCGCGGACCCCTGGAATGGCTTCGCGGACCACAGTTTAAGAATCTCTGTCTTAGGTCGTTGCACGTATTTCATACGTATGTAATTTACTAAAAAACAGTAAATATGGAATTAAAAAAAAAGCTCTAAGGATTTTTTTCCTTTTGATGTATGTATGTATGTATATTGACTATAAATAACACACCAAATAATTCCCCATTCAAATTTTTGTAGTAACTCAACTTGTCATTTAAACTTGGTTAAAGCCCACCCGTGTACTACTTTACGTCAAGTAGGAAAAATTAGCTTACATTTTTCACATAAAAGAATCAAATAAGATTGCTCCTAACTCTGAAATGACTGCTTTTTAAGATTGTCTGTCTAACTAACAATTAAGCTACTTTACATAGTAGCTTTCCTACGCCATATTTTTCATTACTATTAGCGAATGATACAAGAATGCTCATTATCTTTTGTTTTTAAACTAATCTTGATGGATTTATTTTTTCATTTCGCGAAAATTGTTTATTGATTTAAAGTTTTTAGCGATTTTATTTTCGAAATCGGTGAAATAGAAATCATAAACTAGTGTAATAAATATCATTTACTAGTATATTAAATATCATAAGCTAACATAGTAAACAAAATATGACATACCCATAGATCCACATCGTAGTTTAGAAGTCTCGAAGTTCCGTCTGACACACCATCTCTCGCTTGGTTGCACAAAATACACCGACGGGTATCTGTAATGATTTTTTCCAAAATTACAGTTTCCTGTTGGCTTGAACGACGAACATGATTGTCATTAGTCGTTAAGTTGAATTTAAAAGAAAAGCTCTTCCCATGCCTTTTAGTATCGTTGCCAAGGTAAGAACTTATTGAAAAGGAGTTGTAGGTATAATATTTAAAGCGACATTTTTTTAATTTTTTTAAAGGTAAACCTCTGCTGTTGTCTTTTAATTTAAGATATTTATTTGAGCTTTTCATACACCGTTCAATAAAAAAACCATGTTGATGCCTAATTTGATCATAGCAAAGCTTGCTGCAGAAATAATGATATTTCAAAGGTTTTATAGAAGTTTGAATTCCGTTCGCTCTTGAGTTTTTAATATTTTTGTTAACGGTTCGTATTCCTTTTTTTGTGACAGTTATTTTACATCCAGCACAAAGTTTTATAGTACCGTTTAAAATATTTTGAATGTTTACGTAGTTGTCATTTTTTTTTAATTTAATAAGATCCTTCTGGTATATCGGAACATCATCCATAAATTTAAATGATGAGACTGTGGAAGTGTGAAGTATGTTTGCCAATTTCTTTAAAATGTTTAAAACGTTTATAGCTTTGCATGAAGGTACGGTAAGGATGACTGTTAGATTTTTTTCTTCATCAAAATTCGATAAATGTTTTCTAAAAATATATAACAAAAAAATTACAATTAAAAATGATTAAGATATTGAGCCTGTCGTCATTAAATTCGATAAATTTTCATAAATATGGAAATTCACAAATCAATTCAATGTTTTACAATATTTTTGAAAAAAACAACAGAAAGACAAAACAAAATAATGTTGAGACTATTTTAACAAAGCAAAAATCGTAAAATTATTTAAAAATCATTATATATGTAGAGTTTTTAATGAAACTCGGTTGTTTTAGTTTATTATTTAGATTATGAATTAGTTTTACAGATTTTACAAGTTTAGTTTTATAATATTAGTTTCTCATTCATATTTTATTTTATAACTTTTACTTCACAGAGTGTGTCTTCTTTACTCGTCTGTTCGTCTTCAACTGATTTTGTCCGTCGTTCGTTTTTAAAATTGTACCCACGCTACGTTAATTTTCGTCCTAACGCTTCGTTGTTTTTACGTCCAGTTATTAGTGATGTCTACTTGTCAGTTCATTTAAAAGTGTTGTTCGTTGTCGTTGTCTTAATGTTCCCGTCCACTTCTCAGCTGTTTCAGTTCGGCGGTCTCATTTCCTACATTCGGCTCTCCTGATACTGGATTCGGCCCGAATCCTGGACACCAAATTTTCATATATTCTACAACTGTTGTGGTCGCATTTGGGCCTTCGCCTTCTCCAATTTTTTCCACTTCATAACGCCCATGTGGCAATGTTCGAGTAGGGTCCGAAATACTTTGGTTTCAATTTCAAACCCGCTCCAAATTGAGTACGTTTAATGGCTACCATATCGTTAATCTCATAACGTGTTTCTTTTTTGAGTTTTCGATCAAAATTAAGTTTATTTTCCATTGAGATCTTGGTTATATTTTGTCTAGCTTTTTCGCGGACTTCTTCGCGTTCAGAGTTTAATGACTCTTCACGCATTTATTAGCGATTTTGAAAAAACAAACCTGATAATCTCGCTGCGTAGCGTGATTTTTCAATTTTGCCAAAAATGTTGTGTGATTATGAAAAAAGCTGTATTTTTGCCGCTACCTCAGCGTGTTTTCCCGCGGAGCGTAAATAAACGCTGCAGTAGTGATATTTTACGCTATTGCAGCGTGATCCTGCTCTTGCTTGTATGTATCATTCAACGAATACACATTGTTAGTTCGTTCTGAGCGTTCACAGAAGGAGTATCGGCATATTAATAAATTTAACGTAATTTTAAGCTATAGCTATAGTTTTTAAAATGTTTAAGTGCAGCGTTTGTGAAAATAAAGAAAACTTTTATGACTGAAGCATCAATAGTTGCTGTTATTGAAAAAGGTAATTATTAATTAATTATTTTACTGAATGTCTGGTTGACTAAATGGCTATATAACTAACTGGCTTACTGATTGAGTGGCTCATTGGTTGTACTTTTTTAAATTATAGATTATTAAAATAACATTTTTTAATGTAGGGAATCATTTTGGTATTCCGGGTCCGACACTGGTGCTAGAATGCACTGGAGCGGAAATCTGCGATGATGGAGCTTTAGAGTTCTACGCCAATGAAAAAAACATATTTATGTTGCTTAGCCCTGATGAAGAATGAACTTTAAACACAAAGCTGAAAATAGCAATACTTCATTTAATTTAGGCGCTTCGTCTCCATATGATGAAAGCCAATATATCAATATAAGTTTATATATTGTATTCCGTAAAGCTAGTGCAGCTATTTAGAATGATTGAGATATATATGTAAGTTTATTTACTTATTAAATTTTTTTTATATAACTTAGAAAAAAATGTTTTTTTAAGACTATATGTATCTATGTACATACAAACATAAGCCTTTTCTTAAATATATGCATAAATAGAAAATAAACCCTTTTTTAATTATAAAAATTGCACAAATTTTACTATTATTGTGAAAGTTTAACGCTGAAAACGCGTTAAAATGCACCCTTTATTATATATTTCACAACAATAATAATGAAAATGTGACGCTAAAAACCGCGTTTAAATCCCCTAGCATACTTCATTCACGCAGAAAAAGTGGGAAAAAACGCTGTATTAGCTGCATATCTTACTCAGAAGAGAGAGATGGAGAACGGATTCACGCATTTATAGCGTGAAATACTTCATTCACGCAGAAAAAGCGGAAAAAACGCTGCTTTAGGTGCATATTTTACTCAGAAGAGAGAGATGTAGAGCGGAGAGAGAAAATAGTTGGTGAGCGGATTCACGCATTTATAGCGTGAAATATTTTAATTTTTGTGCTATGAGATTTTACTACAATAATTGTAGGTAATCTGTTGCCAGCAATAATTGTAGTAAATTTCCTATTTTATTTCTTAGAGTGTATGTGTAGAGAGAGATAGAAGTAAGTACATGTAAAGTAGGTATATGCAGCAACAACGCTAACAATACTTTCAGACTTGAGAATTCTAGAATTTACACTTCACAACTTAACTTTACTTTACAACTTGAATACATTACAATACCTCCCTTCTTAAGATTAAAATTATATATTTTTTATTGTTTTTAAATGCGAGCAACAGAAATAAAATTAATCTTAGATATTAAATTTAACTACATGTTTTCTTTGTCTATTGGAACTTCTCGGAACAGATTCAGCAACCTCGGTTTCATTCCCTACATTATTAGGATTACCTTGGATTTCATTTTCGCTAATGTCTGAGTCAGTATTATCAAAATCGCTACATGTTGAATCCCTACCTTTTAGTGCCTCATTGCAATCTGAGGGTAACTCGTTATCCACAGTGCATGGTCTAGCATTTGAAGTGACTGGAACTTGTTTCCTTTTAATAAAAATATTTTCTTTGTCACCTGACTCGGACACATTATGTGTAAACTTTCTAAGTTGATTTAGATGTCGCATAATGGGACGTCCGCTTGCCAACTCACACATATAGTTCCTTGGACCTAATACCTTTAAAATAATTCTTTTTACCCATTTCGGCTTGTTTACTATTTTAAAATTTGTAGTCATTACTTTTGTTGGAAATACTTCCGGGCACTTTGAATAAGCGTCAATTATAATTAAAAAATAGAATCCGGCAATGGGACCGCAAAAATCGATGTGCACCCTATCCCAAACATTGCGTGGAACGGGCCGTCATTAATTGTGCCTTAGGCGGCTCATTTTTAAAAGTATTGCAAAATATACAACTTTTCACAGTACGCTCTATATCAGCGTCCAATTTAGGCCGCCACACGTAAGACCTGGCAAATGACTTGCTTTTTACAATTCCCATATGAGTTGAGTGTAGTTCAGACAAAATTTTTGATCGAAGAATGTGCGGAAGCACTATTCTGTAACCCCACATCAAAATACCATCTTGTACATGTAACTCATCAAATCTAGACCTATAAGCTTTAAGATTCTCTTTTAAAAGCTTGCCTGTAAGAACAACATTCATCACCTCAGATAATTCCCTATCAAGAGCTGATTCCTTTTTGACCGTCTTGAAATTTAATTTGATGCTGTTGTCATCATTAATAAAATTTAAAAAAGTTGCATCGTGGCTCTCTTCATTTGGAATGTCCTCTTCCATATTCACAGAAAAACGTGACAGATTATCTGCTGAGTTTTCTTTGCTCTTGATATACTCAATTTTGTAATTAAAACCTGACAAAAATACAGCCCATCTTTGAATGCGGCTTGCTGCCATTTTTGGAATACCTTTGTTTTCCCCAAACAATGATAGCAAAGGCTTGTGGTCTGTGCGTAATGTAAACATATTTCCCTTTAAGTATTGATAAAACTTCTCGCATGCAAAAATAATTGCTAAAGCTTCTTTTTGAATTACACTGTAATTCTGTTCTGCTTTTGAAAGAATATGAGATGCGAAAGCAACAGGTCGCTCATAATTGTTTTCGAAAAGATGAGAAAGAATTGCGCCAATGCCCTTTTCAGAAGCATCGCAGGTCAAAATTATTGGAAGATTTGGATGGAAATGCAATAATGTGACTTCTTCTGTTATTTTCTTTTTAAGTAAATTAAACGAAACTTCACTCTTATCATTCCATCAGTTAATAAAAAAGTAACATTATATCAGTGTAATTTTGAATAAATTTGCTATAGTGGTTCACTAAACCAATAAATGATCGAACTTCTGATATATTTGTAGGCCTTGGTGCCTTTAAAATTGCTTCAATACGTTCTGTGGTTTTTGCTTACCCGTCTTTATTAATTTTGAATCCTAAATATGAAACCTCTTCCATAAAAAAGTCACGTTTTGACCTCTCTTACTTTAACCCTGCACTTTTTAAACGATTAAGAACCTCCAATAAGTTTCTCAAATGTTCATCATTGTCCTTCCCCGTAATTAAAATGTCGTTTAAAAAGTTTATAACATTTGGAATACCCTGTAAAAGTTTTTCGATTTCTCTTTGAAAAATACTAGATGCAGGCTTTATGCCAAAAGGCATCCGATTCATTTTAAATACACCTCTGTGCGTGCTCCAAGCGTCCAAGTTTTGAGGACTCATTCAATGCAAATTGATTATACGCTTTCGCTAAATCTAGCTTTGTAAATAATTTTCCATTTCCTAACCTTGCAAACATTTCCTCAATTCTTGGAAGCGGATACTTAACATCACACAATATTTATTTAATGTTACTTTATAATCTGCGCATATGCGAATAGACCCGTTAGGTTTCAATACTGGGACTAAAGGTGTTCCCCATGTGGACGTCTCCACCTGGGTAATGATACCCATATTCTCCAGCGTGATTAATTCTTTTTCTACCGCTGCTTTAAAAGCTATAGGAATAGGTCTTGGTTTGTGAAAAATCGGAACGGGGTTATTTTCTAAGCGAAGCTGTACTTTATAGTGTTTGTATTTCCCTAAACCATCATCAAAAACTGATCGAAACTCTGAAATCAACTTTTTGAGATTTTCAGAATTCTAAACTTGAACATTATTTAATTCTTTCCAAACAATGTTGAAAACTGATAAAAAATCTCGTCCTAAAATTAATGGACCCTTGCATCAACTACTATAAACTTGACATTTTTCACCTTGCCATTGAATTCGACTGCAGCACAAAACGATCCTTTAGCATTTAAAATACTAACTCCATACCCGGATAATCTCGTCTCAGACTTATCTAATTTATTAAGCGAAAAATTCTTTTTAAAATCCTCCAATGGGAAAACCGAAACTGCTGCACCCGAATCGAGCTCCAAATTAAAAGGAACGTAATTTATCTTACCACAGATTATATATGGATCAAAATTTGCCTTAGATTTAATATTATATAATTGAATTACATCTAAACTAGAAGATTTATCAGCTTCCGACGTACATACCACTTTAACTTTATTTGCATTATCTTCTCGACCTCGACAAACTGCAGCTAAATGGCCAATTTTGCCGCATTTGTTGCATGTATAACTTTTAAATTTGCATACCTTAAAATCGTGGTTCTGCTTGTCGCAATGGAAACATCTTTCCGCTGGTTTCTTTTCTGCTCTCTTACCAGTCCATTTTCGCTGCCACTGGATTTCCTCCACTGCTTCGGTTGCATAGCGAACACCGTTTTCGCCGGTCTTTCATACAGCTGTGCAATTTCAAGTGCCTTTGATAGCTGCAATCCTGTCCCCTCCTCACATAATCGGTCAAAAACTTTACCATCCATAGCCGTAACAAATTTGTCGATCAACTTACTTTCAAGCATAGATCCAAATTCCCAATTAGCTGCTAATCGACTAATTTTTGCGTGCCACTCCACCGTCGTCTCACCTTGCCCTTTTTGAGCCGTATAAAAAAAGCGTCTTTCCTTGAAAATTACTAATGCAGGTGTAAAGTGATCGGTCAAATGTTTTACTAAAACATCGAATGACTCATCCTTGGGAAGTGTAGGCTGGCACAAGTCTCGCAGCAGTCTGTATGTAGTTGGTCCAATGTATTTAATAAACAGCGATTTCTTCTGAATTTCGGTTGTGACATTGGTTGCGATAAAAAGCTGCTCCATACGCTCCATGTATGTTTGCCACTGCTCCACATTCGGTTCAAATGATTCCATATTCATTGTGGTAACCTGCGCAAATTTATTTAAATCTTCTGTTGCTGATTTATTGTCACCACTAGATGAAGTCTTATTATCTTTCATTTTCCTCGTCGCCAATGAAGTGTTTTTTAATAAACTAACTAAACGCGGTCAGTTTCTAAGTTCAAGTCAATCTTCTTTCTTTATTCGATTTATGCTTAACCTATTTGTACATAAATCAACATACGATAATACAGTACTTATATAAACTAAGTATGTATGTGTAGAGAGAGATAGAAATAAGTACATGTAAAGTAGGTATATGCAGCAACAACGCTAACAATACTTTCAGACTTGAGAATTCTAGAATTTACACTTCACAACTTAATTTTACTTTACAACTTGAATACATTACAGATTATAATGCTTTTTTGTTGCCGTCATTGGGACCACGCACAGAGCAGCCAAAGGCCACCATATGCGGCCAAAATTCGAAAATTCAAGTAAATCATTTCAAAATGTACACTCGGAGGTTTTTGGGGTCGCTGATAACGAATCCGATGTCAGAATTACGAAATTCCAAATGGCGGACAAAATATGGCGTCGTTTTATGCGAAAAATTTGAAACTTTAAAGAAATGATTTGTAGTTTCGTACTAGGGGGTTTTGGGGTCGCTGATTACGAATCCGATGTCAGAATTGCAAAATTCTAAAAGACGGATCCAATATGGCGTCAGGTAATGCGAAAAATTTAAAAGTTTCTCCGCGTTCCAAATCTTTGTAATTATCAGAAAATTTAGTATATAATCATAAATAAATGTGCGAAAACAAAAAAAAATTTTGAAACAGTATCAAAAATTTTTACTAAAATAAAATGTTCAAATGTACGCAATAACTTTTTAAAAATGTTACAGGAAGAAAGTTTAATTTTCATGTATTTCGTAAACATCTACATATGTTTCTGACTCAGAGGCTGAGCTGCTGGCAATACTTTCTTCTTCTTCATCTTCTTCTACTCTAATAACAGATGGTGACGATAATAATTTAACAGCTTTTGTAGATAAGGATTTGAGCGGTTTCACTGGCAATTTTCGGCAACTAGAAATATATAGGTCAGAAGCTACTAAAAATCTTTTGGAAGTATCCTCCATTGTTTTTTGACGATAATTTTTTCGAACAAACCTCAGGCGATAGATCGAATAAAATTCATTACAGGCCTTTTATTGCATTGAAAAATTCTAGCCTAGTAAAATCATTTTTAGTCGAAATACTGAAAACTAGAAACAAATATTTTTTTAATAGTGGTTAAACTACGTTGACGTATTAAATAAAATTTATATCTACAATTGAATAAAAAATTTTATTCTAACATTTACTTTTAATTTCCTATGGAACTTACAGAAAAATGGAGAAAAATTGTATGTACATACATTAGAGCTATGACTTTCTATGTCAGTGCTCCGTTTTTCTATTTTTTTTTTCTATTAATGTTTAAATAATAATAAACGTTAAAATTCAATTGGCAGATATTGGCAGCTGAATTTTGTTTTATTCAGTAGCAAATACTTTTCCAAGTAATCTCCAATAGGTTTAAAGGCAGCATACGACAGCGTTTTATTACTGTTTCATTTTAAAACTCAAATTTTGTTTAAAAAAATGCAAAAAATACCCTCATATTTTTTAGTAGTTCATATTTTTTTCTGTTACAGTATTGATATTCAAAAAATTTTTAAAGTATTTGACTTACCTTCAGACGTAGATTCCATTTTGTTTTGTTGAATTTCCTTTACTCGGAGCACTTTCACAAATTAATAACTTCTAACTTAAAATCAACAATAATGTTGTACTTGGGCGAAGGCCTCATTCCGACTGAAAGTATAGAGGGGTCTTAGGGTACAGGTCGTTACAGTGAACGGTTTTCACTTCTTAGATGATCCCTTTAGCCAACTCAATGATAAAAAATTCCAATCTAGAAACTTTTTTTTCTGAATTTTGGCCGGAAAATGCGGTCTTTGGCCGCACTGTGCTATGTGACCTATATGATAAGTCCCAAGTGGTCTGCTTTCTTTATCTATTGGGGATGAAAATCCTTCTATTTTACCAGACTTAGCCTCTACTATCATACAGTTAATGCAACTGCCTACGATCCTTGCAACCTTCGGCTCTAGCTGGCGTATATAGAACGTTTTCTCCGTGTCCTTGCTTGTGGACTATTTGAATAACTTCGTCTTCCATTTGATTTGGCACTACAATCAACTGCTTAATAGGATCCTTATAGAGAACATCATTCTGAATGTAAAAGTCTTCATAGCTGTTTGCCTCTAAAATCATTCGTACTGCTTTCGTCCAGTCATTTTTTAACTGCGCCTCCTTTAATCTATGCCTTAATGAGTCTTCAATGATCATGCAGGAAAACCTACTTAAAGCATCAACATGCTTTATCTGAGATGCGCGCTTATGTTCAATAGTGAAATCAAATTCCTGTAGGAACATGGCCCATCTGGCAACTCGTAATGGTACGTCCTTCTTTTTCAGCCTCATAGTGAATGCATTGCAATCAGTAACTATTTTAAACTTTAATCCTAAAACATACACCCTCCACTTGTTCAAGGCTTCAATGATTGCAAGCACTTCCAATTCATAGGAGTGATACTTCTCTTCAACTGGCTTCGTCTTACGGCTCATATACTGGACTGGATGATAATTTTGATCTTCGGAATCCTTTTGAAGAAGGATCACACCGTATCGATACATCGAGGCATCTGCGTGAGTTTCTGTCATAGCCTTAGGGTTAAATAATTTCAGTACTGGTGCTTGGACTAATGCTGCTTTAAGTTGATTAAAACATATTAACTGCTCATCGTTCAACTTGAAATCAGAGTATTTTCGAAGTAGGTCGGATAGAGGTTTGGCAATGATAGCATAGTTTTGAAATAATCGACGAAAATAGGACATTAAACCCAAAAATCGTTGTAATTCCTTCTTATTCTTTGGCAATGGAAAACTTTCTACAGAGCGAGTTTTATCTTTGCTCAGACGAATAGTCTGATTTTCAACACTGTATCCAAGAAAATTCACTTTTCGTTGCAAAAATTGACACTTGCTCCATTTTATTTTTAACCCTTTCTTCGCTGCCAACTTTAGCACGTATTCTAGCTTTTCGATGCCTTCACTTTCGTTTTTTGATGGTATAATCAAATCTTCCATATAAGCAATTATAGTCCCTTCGGTAATTAAGTGTTTAAATACGGCATGAATATATCTGCAGAAGACAGCTGGAGAATTTGATATGCCAAAAGGAACATACATAAATTCAAATTGACCATTATGAGTCACGAAGGATGTATATTTTCGTGATCTTTCTTCAACTGGAACATGGAAAAATCCATTAGCTAGGTCAAAAGTTGTATATACACTAGCTCCCTGCAATCTCTCAAGTGCGTCGTCTATCAAAACTATCGGAAAGTTATCCCGTATAATTTTTTCATTCAGCTTACGATAATCACAACAAAGGCGTTTGGTTCTGTCCTTTTTTGATACCAAAACTACTGGGGAAGCGAAATCTGATGAACTGGGTCTAATGATTCCTTCCTCTAGCCACTTAGTCACTGACTCGTTAATGATTCGCTGGTCTCATATGCCATCCTTCTTGGGCGATGGTATATAGGAATCTCATCCGTGAGAATAATTTTCATTTTTACTGAAGGGTCCTCATCCTTCTCTGGCTGATAGTTCTGAATCACGGATCTTACTGAATTGGACATATCTTTATTGAGGTGTGACAACTCATAATCAGATTGCTCATTGAAATTTAGGCAAATGTCAGCGAATTCACCATCGCATACCAACTTTGGATTGTCGATTTCTTCAATGATATCCTTCAGTTTAAATTGAACACCTCCTTCTCGTACCACTATGTCGACATGTTTTAGCACCAAGTTTCCAATAATAGAGTCATAGCTTATATCATTCCTTTTAACGACATGGAAAGTGACGTCCATCTGCACACCATCAATTTCTATTTCGGTATCGAAACTGCCCATCATGACTATTCGACTTTCACCAATTCCAAATAAATTTCGTTTCTCTGGCTTAAGCATAATGGCTTGATGGAGCTTATTAAAAATGTCACATCGCATGAGGCACAGGCAGCAACATGTATCGATAAGACACGAAAATTCATGGTCACCCAACTTAATCCTCTTAAACTTCAGATTAATGTCACCGTCGACCGTATTGACTTTACCACGCTTAGCTGCCACTTCCGTTTATTTTGGCACTCGAATGACCTATGGCCCATTTGGTTGCACTTGAAGCACTTGAATTCTCTACTGGGACAGTCTCTTGCTATATGAGAGAAGTCACCACACTTAAAACAATTCTTTCCAACCGGTGGACGCTTCACGACTTTATTATCGAGTTCGTTTTTAATTTCGACAATTGTTGTAGTTTTGGTAAGACTATTCATCTTCGGCTTGAACTGCATCTTTTCATAAATTTTTACTTGCTCTTTGAGCTTTTCCACGTTCTTAGCTTGGTAGAGGCCTGCCTTATTGGGTCTTGAATCTGGTATGCCATTAATAAAATAGTACAGCAAACTCTCCTCATCCAATTTTATTGCGTTGCCGAGCTCCATAAGGGCGTAAAGGTATTCGCGAAAAGTTTCTCCTTGCAACTTACGTCGATTTTTCAGCATTCTGTGCACATCCGCTGACGACAACTTTGTCCCAAACTCTTTGATGACAGCTGATTTCAAGGAAGTCCAATTACAAAGACCATCTTGACTGCGCACATAACTTTTGGTTGCGCCCTTTAGCAGTTGCTTGGAGTATATAAACTTGTACACTTCATTCTAGTGTACTGTCCTGGCGTTTTCTTCAAAATGCTGAATCCATTGGTGCACATCAGCAGTGTCGGTGCCATCAAATTTCGAAAGACTTTCTTCGATATCTTTAAAAGAGAAATGCACTTGGGAGCGTACTGGTGGATTATCTTAAACAGACTGCTGTCGTGTTCCAACTTCAACCCTACTTTCGGCGTCGTCGAACTCATCCACGCTTTCATCATCTTCATCATCGACCAAGCTGAAATGCTGTAGTAGCCGGTCCCTAAGTTCATGTTTCCGTCCGCTAACTGCTAACCCAACCTCCCTAAGCTTTTCTTTTAAATCACTAACTGTCATCTTTAAAATAGTCTCGGCATCCATCTTTGCGTCTTTAAAATATTTATTATTGTTAAATAAAAAATTAATATATAATATGTATATTAAAAGAATTCAAATTCTATTTGTTTAAATTCAAATTACCAGGTTAGACACTTGAAGTGATATATTTTAGAAATGAAAAATATCGGTTATTTTTCAATCTTTTTTATTTTTGATTTTTCTGCGTAAAAGAAGAATATCCAAAGTTTGTTTATTGATTACTCATGTGGAATATAACCGCCCTTGGCCTTGGCTACAGTTTTTAGACGCTTATCGAACGACTGACTTGATGCACGTTCGAAGTTTTGGTCAAAATTGTTAAATGCCCGAGTCAAATCTTTCTTCAGCGACTCCATACTAGCGTGTTTTTAGCACATGCACTGGTCTACGAAATGCCCCAAACACAGTCGTCCAGCGGTTTTATGTCGGGAGACTGCGACGGCTAAAGTTCGTGCGTTATGATGAAACGTTTTTTTCAAGCAATTTCTGAATTCCACTTGCTTTATGCGACGGCGCTGAGTCCTGCTGGAATCTCTTGCGCTCGAAACTGAAATTTTGGAATGCACATGGTAGCAGGTCAGGCTCGAACACATTTTCCCGATAAATTTGTTAATTTATTTTGACCTCAATGCGCCCCATCGGTGGAAAAACGTTTGGAGACTTGCCATTTTTGACGCCCATATCACAATTTGTTCATCTCCTTGCCGTTGAGTGACTTGTATCTCGTCTGAATGGTCGCTGTAACGTCTCTTAAGCCATACCCAATCATTTTCTTTGTTGGAAAACGGCTCGATGCAGAATGTTTTCTCGTCCGAAAACACCAAATTGGGCAACGTTTGCTTGCGGCGCAGGCGTATCAGCTCCCTCGTTCTTTTGAGACGCTTGTCTCGTTGCATTGCAGTATGGTCCTGCGACTTGAATCTTTTGATAGGCTTGGTATCGAACTTGCTTTTCAGAAAATGGCGTCTGCTTCGATTGCTTACTTTCATCTTGATTGGCATTTGAGCTGCATTGTGCTCAGATTTTCCTTTCAATCGTTTTCGCACAAATTGGACGTTTACTCGCCCAGTTGCAGTGCATCACAACCACCAACGTAGCGTTTTTTAATGCTGACGGTCTCCTTGATACGTTTGATGGTACGGCTGATAAAAATATCGTTCAATTTTGCTTTCGGCGGATGACGACGTATCTCGACGTTTTTTTGCCTTCCGAATGAAGGCCAATCACCAAATTTCTTTTCATTTCCAAACCGTAATTCTTGAAAAAGTTTTCAATTATACCAAAATGCTTCTGTGACTTGACAGACAATATATCAAGGGATAACCATTTTGAAATTGAGCGTTGTGTGATGAAAGGTTTGGAAAGGACAGCTGTGTGAACATAACCTATCACTTCAATTGCCAAACGTGGTATATAATGCAAAGGCAAATTCGTATTTATTTTATACGAATGCAAAAAAAAATAAACTTCTTTGTTTTGATTATTGAAATTCTTCGGAATTTCTATTTAATTTTCTTTACAAGTTATCAAACTTATCTCTACTTCTTAATTTTTGTACTTGCTTCTTTTCTATTCAACTTTTGTATTCAACTTCTTTTAAAATATTTTATTTAACTTTATTTTGCTGCTTTATTTTTCAATTTCATTTGCTTTTTATTTTTAAAAATTTGACATCAATACTCCTTTACAGTTTTTCTTTACGTCTTTACTACTTTAAAATGTGTTCTTTGAATCTTTACTTCTTTCACATTTATTTTCTTTTCATCTTTACTTCATTAACATTTATTTTGTTTTCATCTTTACTTCTTTAAAATGTTTTTTTTCTTTTCGTCTTCACTTCTTTAAAATTTGTCTTCTTTACATCTTTACTACTTTAAAATTTATTCTCATCTTTTATCTTAACTTCTTTACATCTTAAACATTTTGTTAACAACTTTATTTTCTTTTAATTAACTTTATTTTTAAAAAATTGTAGTTATGCTTTAAGCATAACTACAAATATGTTTCTACCAAAAATAAAATGGATACTCTCGAAAGCGCAATTAGAGGTTGTTTTTTATTCTTCTTTAGGTGTGCTGCTCTCTTTTCTTCTCAATATCGCTTATTGGCGTGCTGTATGCTGTCGATCTTCGGTTTGTGTTGTAGCTGTTGATGTTTTTCAAACGTTGCGACGTCAGGAGGTGTTTTTTTTTGGAATTTTTTGTATTTGCGGTATGGTGCTGCTAAAATTGCTTGTCGAACAGTCGATTTACTAGTTATAACCTTAGCCAATTCCTTTATCTTCATTGTAGAATGAGTACAGTTGGATGCAATCCTTAAGGTATTGCGCTTTCATTTTTGTGTTCAAGCCTCAATAGTCCTGCTTTTATAATTTTTACCATCTGATTTTTTTGGTGATTTTGTGATTACAAAGCCCTTCAGAGCGCAAAATGTCAATTTGATCATGTTCTTGTTCCGTTAACGATTTTTGTTTTCACATTTTAATTTAATTTTAACATTTACAGGTAATCGCAACGAATTCTTAATAAAAAAAACCAAAATACACTTCCTCACCGCACAAATAATGAAAAAACACTAAGTGTGTCTAATCAAGTGAACCACAAAACAAAGCTGCATATTGAAGCTTCAAAAGTTATACTTGTACGAAGTACCGTTAGTTTTGAGAAAATTTCAATATTTTTATTTTTGAATATTATATACATTTTGCTCTTAAATTTTCTGAAAACAATTATTTCCTAACTCAATTACAGTGGGTGCTATCTAAATTTTATTTAAAAAAAATACTGTTTCTAATCAAGTGAACCGGACTGTATATCAGTGCAAACTTCTATTGTTAAGAATTCGCCTGACAGAACAATGGCGTCAGAACATTCACAGATCACAAACGCCTTGAAACCTAATCTCAACTCTTAGAAGTCAAACCTGACCTCAAGAACCGTGTGTGCCTGCTGCTGTCTATTTTTATAATTATTTTTTTCTGTTTTTAGGCACGCCACAGTGGATGTGAGATACGTCATGGTCCTATAATTAATATTGTGATTCGAATTAAACAGAATTAACTCTTATGGTAAGTTCATGCCGATGCTATATTGGCTTCGTAATGAAAATATTTTTCTACTTGAAAATAGAGACGCGTGATTTTCCAAATCTTTATAACATGAATTTCACACTTCTAACGAATTTTTTAAGATTTCGAAGCACGTAAAATATGCTATCACTTTGCTGCCAAAAGCGAAAGCACAACAATTTCATGCGTTGTTGCTTCACATTTGCTTCAGTAGTTAATTTACTACAGCACAACGAAGTTATGTTGTATGATTATTAGGGTGATTCAGACATTATTTGTTCTCCTCCAACATTTTTCCTGAACATACTTACCCCCTATCACCACTCCTTAGGGGGGCTCCCCTGCAAAAATCACATTCTTGTGAAATTTTGAAATTGTCTCCCCCTCTTCTCAGACACATCAGGAGGTATAAAATGCAAGACCAACTTCTATAATTTTTACTCTCCCAAACTTTTCTCTTGACACACCTACCCCCTATTTACCACTCTTTTGAGAGTCCCCTCCACAAAAATACAAAAAATTTCGAGAAATAGTTCATAGCTCCTCCGGAGTGACCCGTAGAGGGTTCATATGTATAACCAGGTCCTATTATATTTTCTTGTCCAATATTTTTCCATAATACACCTACCCTCTATCTGCCACCCTTTTGGGGGTTCCCCTACAAAAAGCACAAAAAATTAGGACAATTTCGAAAAACAATTCATAGCTCCCTCGGAGTGACCCGTATATGGTCAAATGTATGACCAGGTCCTCCTTGCATAAATTACGTTTTGATGAAACTGTAAGAATTTGAAATTTTTAAGTCTGCAGTACGCTTTGCAAAAATTGTCAACGGTTTCCAAAACTTTATTTGATTCGTGTTCTGTTCGTATTTTTCTAAAAGCTTCAGTTAGTGTAATTTAGTGGCTGGGTAACTTAGATAAGCTGCAAAAAATTTGTCATCCACTGGGATGGTAAGTTATTATCCGACTTAATTGGCACACGGAGAGAATGATATTTTTTAAATCAATCCATTTCGTTTCTCAAACTAAGAAAGTCTGAAAACAAACAACTTGCTTCTAATTTAATCTTGTTCTAATCGTATTGATTGATTTTTACTTATATTCAGAAACGCTTTCTTGATACACATAAATTGCACTTTGCAGCTACACAAACTATCTTATATTAAGAAGTATATTGTTAGTTACAATAGGACCTAGTGATACATATGACTCCTCTACGGGTCACTCCGGGGGAGCTATGAACTATTTTTCGAAATTTTGTGTTTTTGTAGGGGCACTCTCAAAAGGGTGGCAGATAGAGGGTAAGTGTGTCAAGAGAAAAGTTTGGGAGAGTAAATATAATAGAAGTTGGTCTTACATTTTACCCCTCCAAAAGCGTCTAAGAGGGGGAGTCAATTTCATAATTTCACAAGAATGTAATTTTTGCAGGGGAGCCCCCCTCAGGGGTGGTCCATAAGGGGTAAGATGTTCGGAAAAAATGTTGGAGGAGAAAAAATAATGGGACCTTGTCATACATTTGATCCCTCTACGAGGTAGCTTCGGGGAGATATTAATGATTTTCGATGGATTAAGGATCATTTTCCAGTTTTCAAAACGGTCGGGGGTTCGTCAAATGTTTTCTGAAATTGACCAAATTTTACGTGGTTCTTATTGGCACCAATACAAAACATTTGGTGCCCGGGGACCGAACAATTCGGAACAATTTTAATATTTTGAACCACCCTAATGATTATGGTCTTTAGTTGATTTGCTATGTGCTACCGAAAAGGACAACACAACACAATAAAATCATGTACTGTTGCTTCGTATTTGCTGCATTAGTTGGTTTGCTATGTACTGCCGAAATGACACCACAAAAACTCATGTGCTGTTGCTTCGCATTTACTTCAGTGGTTGACTGCAAAAAATGACAGAGAAACAAATTCTTCTGCTGTTGCTGTGGAAATGCTTTCACTTTTCAACTAACTTTGTGAATTTACGTTGTTGCCAGACCAAATCCTAACTATAAGATGCATGTGCCAAAGTTTACAAAGATTAACATTTTAAAATAAAATTGAGTTATTCAAAATAACAGAGAAACATTTAATTCATATCTAGACAGAATATTTGTATTCATTGTTTTTTAGACAGGGTATCATTTTCCCAACATGTTTCCATCTACACATTAGGGGCCGTTCAAGTATTACGTAACGCATTTATGGGGGGGTTCGAACAACGCGTTACGCTGCGAGTTAAAAATCTCATGTTTTATTTATTATCCCAAACGCGACAAAAACATAACCAAAATCGCTAAAATGACTTTCCGGTACATTGCGCAACATAATCGTGACTTTTAGGTAAACATGGTCACTTGGGTGATACCGTAACGTTAAAGAAGAGGGGGGGGGGGAGAGGTCAAAAATCTTCAAAAATTGCATTACGTAATACTTGAACGGCCCCTTATTTGCGAAATGAGAACAGTTTCACTGATGCTGCCTTTGCTTAACTGTACTGTAACTTAGACTAACTGCCGTTGTACAGCTATGGATATATATGTAAATGGCACATTTTTTTATATTTTCTTTCTAATGCTACTGTATCGTAAATATTGTTAACAAACAACAAGTGTTTGGTTTTTTGCAAAGATATATCCTTCATATTTAATAATATTAAGAACTTCAGCTATAATCCATCAACAAAAAAAAAAATTATCAAAATGTAAAAAAAACGATGAAATGAGCGGGACACATAAATGGCACAATCTGGAGTAAAAGAGAAAATATCGTGTTAAAATTGCATTTGTTGACTTTTTGGTGTGCAAAAAATTTAGATCATTGAGATCTTGTGCTGTAGCCTTTGTTTTTGATGACAGCTTCACACCTGCGACCCACACTCTCCACATTTTTTGGCATTTTGTTTTGGATATGACATACTAATCTTTCTGTGCGGCAGATTAAATATCGTCCATATTTTTTTTACGATTTTAACCTTGACTTCGTCCTAAAGGTTTTCTATTGAATTTAAGTCAAGGCTCCGGGCTGGCCAATTCAAAACGACGATCTTTTCCGTACAAAACCAATTATTTACTACTTTAGAGGAGTGTTTAGTGTCATTATATGGCAAAAATGTCCACATAATTGCCATGGAATGAAGTGCATATGGTTCCATATGGTTTGTCAATGTGTCCAAATATTGAAACTTGTCCATTCTTTCATTTATTTTTATAAGCGAGCCTACACCATGCCAACAAAATTCATTACAGACCATAATGCTTTCACAACAGTGTCTGTTTCTGTTTACCATAGAATATTTTTGATTTTTGAAATTTTCCGCTATTTCACCTCGCTACTTATTTGGAAAGGTATTAAACATCTTTGTTCTAGAAGTTTCAAAAAACATATCCACACTTTTAGTTGGAGACTAGTAAACTCATTCACACACACAAAACCATGCACTTCTTCACAGCAATCAGGATCATCTTTTCTCTCTGTTCTTAAGTATTATTTATTTCACACTATTTTCTTTTTTTTAATATCATTGGTTTGTTAATGGCCTTCTTTATTGTAGGCGGAAAGCACAACATAAATATTTAAAGAGTATGTGATCGAACAAATAACACAGCAAACACACGATAAGTATATTTAGAGTACAGTGTTGACAATAGTAACTTTATGGTATGTGTTGGACAACTAGTTTGCCGCCAAATAAATTAAACAAAAATTAAAATATAAACTGCCTGAACTTTAATTAAAAGCAAGGAACAGGTTTACTTTAGCTCACATTCTACAATTTTTTTTTTTTTTTAGGGGTAAAAGGAGGTTAAAAATAAATAAAAAGTATGAAAAAAAAACGTGTCGCTCGGATCTAGTGCCGGTTTTTTATTGTTTTTGTCCATAAATACATAGTTTTCATAAGAATTCATTGAATAATTTTTTTGTTTGTTTGTAAATATGCGAAAATTTTGAACACACGATACACCATTTTAAGGGGAATAAATTAAGCTTTCTTAAGAAGCTAAAAAAGTTATAGGTCATTCAGACATTTTTTGGAAAAAATATCGGTTTTTTAAAAAAAAATTGGTCAAAATTTCAGAAAAATAGTAATATCTCCAAAATTATGGGTTAAATTTCTTAGACTTGCTTACCATTATTATAGGCCATTAAATTATCTTTCTTTGGACACCCATATTTTTGATGCATGCAGCGGTTTCCGAACTTATAATGATTTTTCCAAAAAGCTATATCCGCAACTTCCGATGGCTATATCTCCGAAACCAGATCCGAGCGACTTTTTTTGATTACATATTTCTTCTTAAAATTAAAAAGCACATAAGCTAAGTTTGGTTTTAAAAAGGTTTGCGAATGTGAGCTAAAGTAAACTTAAGCCAAAAGCAAAGACCGATGTTTTCAGCTTCAAGCGTTTATTACAACTAACTTTAATTTCATTTTCTTACACCTAGTATTTACTTCATGACTGATCTTAAACTTAGTATGTTCTTAAACAATGGTAATTTGAACTAAAAACAGGATGGTTTGAAACCAATAAACAAAAGTTAAACAAATTATATCAATTAAGTAAACACAAAATTGATTCTTAAAAAAGCAGTGAAATGACTGAACAGTATGCAACACTGGATTTATAAATACTTTATAATATTTAATTAAAAAAAATACTATTTAGACATATAGCAACCGCTAAGCCAGATATTACTAGTTGTTAGTTCTAAAATAAAAAAAAAATCATTTTAGCTTGATAAGTGCGTTGAACGACCTTTAAGAAAAATTATTTTGATGTGATAAAAAAAATATTCCTGTACAGGCCAACGATTTAAGCTTTGAATTTTAAGAATTAGCATAGTTAGCAATTTTAAAAATAATTTATTTTTCAGCCATACTTTCATGGTTAATAAACTACATATATCAATGTATGTCAATTATGCTTACCTGATTTGGGGACTATTGTTTGAAGTATTTTGCAACATTTTCAATTGAATAATTGGCAACGATCTATGAAGATGAAATTGCGATGGGTCAACATGAGGTATTACTGGCGATATTCTTCCCAAAGATTCAGCATCGTTGTTAATAACAGCAATGCCGGGAAATGATGTTTTTAAAAAAGAATTCCACTTCGGCAAGTATAATTTCGATATGTTAGGCGCATATTTAGTAGAAAATATATTGTCTGAAATATCCATATTTTTATCTTTTATGGAACTTATAAGATTGTTTAATTTTCTTTTTTTATTGTTGCAAACGTCTAAAAAAAATTCTTGATCATAGAAATCATTTTGCATCATTAACTGATTCTTAGTATTTGACGACTCCACTGTACCACCAAATGGATGGACGTCATAAAAATTGAAATCCATTGAGCGTTGCAAATCAAGCCGTCCATAAAAAAGTGTATTTAAGGGACTACTATCATGTTCACTCTTAATAAATGATTTAGTCAGATCTTTTGAATTTTGCGTGGTTATCACATCTATATTACGGCAAAGAAACGGTTCCAACACCTGAAGAGAAGACATTTGTTTCATTTTAAATAAAGTTTTGTCCATAAAAACATCGTAGTCCTCTTCATTTTTGTAACATTTTCGTGATCTTTTTCTGCAGTTCGTTAGTTCATCTATACTGGGTGATTCCTTGTTTACATTAGGAAACTGCCGCCTATGTTTATAGAATTCACGTTTACGTTTTCTTCTCTTTTCTATTCCCTTAGATAGTTCAGCATTTCTCCCTTCAAGCTTCTGTGTGCATGTAGGAGAAATCAATGAATTTGTCGAAAATTTTGTATTACTGATACATGTCACAAATGGTGTACTGCTACTTGCACCATATGCCGACACTTGACTTCCGTAGTCAAAATTATCTAAAATAACAGATGATTTTGGCTTTTTTGAAGATTGATAAGATTCTTTTTGTTTCTTTTCAGTGTTTGAATCTAATTCCATTTTCTGTTTTTTAATAAGTGATTCGCTATGAATTTCATCAGAAGGTAATAAATTCTGCTCATCGGTAACCGTAGCTTTTAATACAATTGAATTTGAGGGTGTGTTTTGTAAATTACAATTATCGTTAGAATTATTTTCTTCTGCAGAAGGATTATGTGAATTTATTTTTGTAGTACAAGTGTTGATTTCGCTTTGAGTGGCTTGCTTACCAATTCCAAGGTTAGATAAGACAGGAAGCCTGAAAATATAATTATATGTCAAACATTATAAAATTTTATCTCGAAAAGGAAGAAAAATTGGAAAAATATTTTCAGGGATCATGAATGTTGCTGGGCAACTGGAAGTCATCCTCGAAGTAATTTTTGCGCAGAATTGGTACATTACATCAGAATTTAGATTTAAAGCGGATGACCCCGATATTTAAGGTTAAATATAGGCTTTTTAGAGATTATGTGCAGGACTTAAGAAAAATTATCAGATTATTGAGTAAAAAAGCCTTCTTTTTTTTTGAATCGTATTCTCGTTTGCAAGTGCTTTGCTTATACTTGTGTTGTTGTTGTAGTTTACTACAAATTTATTCTATTATGTTTATGTTTATTTAAAGCCCTTTCAGACTATGTGAGAAGTCATATAAAAAGTCCTATGAGTTGTCAAATTTGACAACTCTCATAGTGTGAATGTGTTTATATTACACAATTGATTTTTTATATGAGAAAGCATATGTCTTTTTTGACATTCGATTCAAGTCTATTTCATAAGAGAAGTCATAGGAGAAATGAGCTTTTTTAAAAAAGGCAAGTGATTGTTTTTGTTAAAAAAAAAATTTATATACAAATAAAAATTAATTAAATTTTTAAATTCCTTTACGTGCTATGTGCAATAAATTAATGCAAAAATTTACCTGCGTTCAAAATTATTTTTGCGAAATTTCAAATTCTCTTAGCATCAATCATATCAGTATGAACACAATAAAATAAATCTTATTAGATTTGACAGATCATAATATGACATAATATACAAAAAACATACAAAAAAGCATATGACTGCTCACATAGTCTGAAGGGGCTTTTAGTCTTAAGAATACATGTACTTTATAAACTAGATCTAAAAGTAAAAATAACTTAAGTAACTAGAATAACAAAATTTATAATTTATATAAACTATTCAACAAATTTGTATAACAATTGGTTGAAAAAGCAAAATCTAAATTATTGTTGACCACAATCAAAGAATTATTTATATAGAGATAAAGCTCTAGTTAATGACTCATTAAGAGCAAAGTTTGTTTTATGGAACTGGATTGAAAACAAGTCGCAATGTCGCAACATTCTTGAAGGAATAATAAAATTAATATATTACAATAAAGGCGGAAAGATAATCGAACCTGAGACAAAACCATAAATAAAAGTAAGGGATTGAATCTTACGTCTAATTTCAAGACATTTTATTTCTAAAACTAAGCAACACGATTCGTAAGAAGACAATGATGTTTTGAAATTTATGAACCTAAGCGCAAATCTGGTAAATGATCTTTGAACTTTTTCTATTCTAAAAGAAGAAGTACTTAAAAACGAACTTCACTCGAATGACGCATATTCCAATCACGACCTTACAAACGAGTTATACAAAATCTTAATGGTATGAGGATCTGCAAACTTTGAACTATTCCTACGCACAAAAGCAAGTAAGGAATAGGCTTTCGGAACAATATTATTAATATGGCTTAGGCTGTAAGAAATTAATTTTCATAGACTTAAATAAATAAATGTTCAATAAACGTAAATTTAGAGTCAAAAATCACATCAAGATCAGAATTAGCCAGACCAAAAATAGCAGGTATTAATTATATTCGTGGACTGAGGAAAAGTAAGTGAAAAACATTTAGATATATTCAAAGGCAAACCATTTTGAACACTCCAATTATAAATATCATTAAGATCACTCTGTAGTCAAGATGCGATAAAACATAAAATTCATACAAAAACAGTAACTTTTGAAACCTCTAGCGGTCGCAAATTTGATTTTAAAATTTTTTTTTTTTCAATTTATTTTAGTGGATGTTTAGGTAAAACGATACTAATATTTTCTTATATTCTGTCAATAATTTTTTTGAATTTTGTCTATGGGACGAATCATTGTGCTACGGTGGGGTTTTGTCTTCTTTAAAAATTTGCGATGCCATAAACCTATATTACGGAATAGAGTTTGAAGAAAATTCTCCCAAAATTTCCTATATCAAACCTATATCAATTTTTATGGAAAAAACGAAAGACATATTTCTTTGCGTTTTATTAAAAAAGTCGCTTCCATATGTATTGTAATAGAAAACAAACTGTTTGAGCCGCTCGCAGGTTTTAGTACGGGAGGCAGCGTTTCATTTTTCAAGGTCATTTCCTCCAGCATAATTGTTGTGCGTTGTGAGAGGCCGACGAAAAAAGTTTCGCTCAATAACTCGGAAAGTAAGCCAGAAGTAGAGAATTATTTTAAGACCAGTATTGTAGAGTAGATGAAAACCCATCAATTTCATGCCCGAAAAGTTTCGGTATGACAAGATTTGACCCACTTTTCATAGTCTTAAAACTTTTAATGATCATCTCCATTTTCGAAAAAATAAGGTTTTAAATATCAAAAAGAACCAAAACAAAAGGATCGAAAACTATATTTTCCATCTCATAGCTATTTGCATGCTTAAGAAGAAAGAAAATTTTAAGTTTTTGGTTAGTTTTCGTGGCTAATTAAAATTCGATCGTCCCAAAAAAAATTTAATTTTTCGTGTTGTAAAAAACGAAAACTTTCAAAATCATATCGATTTATAGATTACTTATTTGTTACAAAATAAATTCAATTGAATTGAAATTAGTGTGTGCATTCGGCGATTAAATAAAAAAGTGAAAACTCTTTACATAAAATTTTGATTGTCTGAATTTTTAAAAATCGTTCTGTAAAAGAAAAGTGTGTTTGAGGAGAAAAAAAAAACTTTAACATTTTAATTGTTTTTCGGGCTTTGGCTGTAGTAATCTAAAAGAAAAATTATTTATTTATGTTTTCATTTCAATTTATTATGTGTTTTACGATATTTAGGTTGGGTTTTCTAACCACCATCAAGGACTGAAAAAACATTTTCAAAATATTATTGTCATGAATTAAAATCTATAAGATAATATTTTACCACTTAAGAAATTGAAAAAATTTTCTTTGTCTGTACGTCTTATCGTTCGTCGCACTCTCGTCAACAGTTTTAATCAAATGTTTGTAAATATTGGCACTATTGTGTGTCGGTCTGTTTTTTGTAGGTAAGTAACATTTATATTATTTCACTTATCAAAGTGCAACAATATTTTAAGTAATTGAATATTCTTCAGTACAGAAATTTCTAAATAAAAATTGATTTTGTAGCAACTATTATTAAAACACTTTGTTCTACGGTCAGCAAAGAAGTGAAGTTTTATTTATTCGTCACTAATGACAGGGTTTCATTGCATACTTTTTAGCAACAGCTATGTATATCGGTCATTCTTTTATTTAACGCACACTTTGTATTTTCTGACGTTTTTGAACATTTTTGAAACATAATATCTCAAAAATTATAGGAGATAGGATGAAAAATCATTTAATCATTTTTGTTTAGAAATACTATCGATTGGCAACACTGTAAGTGGTGACAGTTCTTTTCGCGAATAAAATTTTGTAATTTTAATTTCGGTAATTAATATAAAGTATAAAGCGCGTTTTACGCAACTTATCGTCCGCGGAGACTCAGCGGTTGGCAAATAAGCTGAAAGTTAGCTGATTCTGTTGTGCTAACAAAGCAAACAAGCAGGTATTTTCCTCTTTCAATATACAACAACAAATTGAGTAGAATATTGCGAGTTGGCGTTCCGTCAAAAGCAGCTGGTAGTCTGTGGTATAAAAGCTCCAGGCAAAGCCAGGGAAACCAACATTTGTTGAAAGACCCTAAAAGTCGGCAACAATTTGTGTGGATAACAGTAGTGGCTAATAATAAAGTCTCTGTTTAACTCTTACTTTACTTTGTATTACATACAATAAAATAAAATCATTATTTTTATTACATAATGACTTTGGGCCGCTCCCCTCCATCCGGAGGGAGCCATGGACCACTACCACAGAAACAACAACAGTTGCTACAACATAAACAGCTCCCACAACAACAACAGATTTTACAACAGCAACAGCAGTCGCAACAGCTACAAGAACAGCAAGAAGCTAGAAAAATGAGCTCTCCTGCGATGAAGGAAAATGGCTTTTCAACGCAGATGGTAAATAATGCCTCAGCATTACAACCAACTTCTACCGGCGCTATCCCTAAAGCACGAGCAAACGAAGAAAATAAAAAAGTTCAAACAGGTATAGATCGTTATATAACTTTGAACTCAAAGAGAAAGCTCAGCCCTCAAAAAGGGAATACAGGAATGTCAAAGTTAAACAAGACTAACAAATTAACAACACCTTCTAATATTTTATCTAGCAATCGATTTGCAGCGTTAAGCAAACTTGACGAAAACAAGGCTAGTGAACCACCCAAAACTTTTAAACCGCCTCCAATTTATTTGCGTGAGCGAAGTTCAAATGCTTTGGTAACAAAGCTAACACAGCTTATTGGGAAGGAAACCTTTTTCATTGTCCCCTTAACTAGAGGTAATCTTCATGAAACGAAGATTCAAGTTAAAAGTGAGGAATATTTCCGCATTGTTTCAAAAAATTTTAACGACAGTAAAAAATCTTATTATACATACCAGCTTAAAAGCAGCAAAGGTATTACTGTTGTTATTAAGGGAATTGAATCCACTGTTGACCCTGCTGAAATCAAAGAAGCTTTGGAGCTGAAAAATTTCAGCACTAAAGCAGTAATAAATATAGTTAACAAGGACAAGGTTCCCCAACCTATGTTTAAGGTTGACCTTCATCCTGATTCAACTAAACTAAAAAAGAATGAGGTTCACCCTATTTATAAACTTGAATTCTTGCTTCACCGTCGTGTGGTAGTAGAGGAACCCCATAAACGGAACGGTCCGGTACAGTGTACTAACTGCCAAGAGTATGGGCATACAAAAGCTTACTGTACCCTCCAACCTGTATGTGTTGCTTGTGGAGAACTTCATTCAGACATTTCTAAATGCATTAACCAGTTGAAAAAAGATATTAATTTAAAAAAGTGCGCTAACTGTCAAGGGGATCACACTGCTAACTACAGGGGTTGTCCTATTTATAAAGAGCTTAAGGCTAAGATATCTGAAAAAAGGCAAGTAAACCGAAATCCAAATCAAAATATATTTGCTACCCATAACTTTGTCCAGCAACAAAGCAATGCATATCCAGTAAATCCAACTATTTCATATGCAAGTGCGCTCAAAACCTTGAATCAATTTATGATTTCAATGCAATCAACTCTACAAGATTTAGTTAAAACGCAAAACCAATTACTTCAAATCTTGATTGCGCAAAAATAAATACGCTAAAAATTTGTGTTTGGAATGCAAACGGCATCAGCCAAAATAAAAATGAAATTTTTCATTATTTAACTCAAGGAAATATTGACTTAATGCTTATTTCAGAGACTCATCTAACAGACAAGCAACATTTTCATATACCAGGATATAAATTTTACAAAACTAATCATCCTGATGGTAAAGCTCACGGGGACACAGGAATTTTAATTCGAAATCGCCTTAAACACTACTCCTTAGAACCCTTTTCAGAAAATTGTCTCCAGGCTACCTCTATTTGCCTACAAAACCACTCCAAAAAACTTACTGTTTCAGCAGTTTATTGTCCACCTCGATTCGCAATCAGTGAGGAAAAATTCAAAAAATTTTTTGACTCCTTGGGAATTAGATTCTTAGCTGCTGGAGACTATAACTCCAAACATACGTACTGGGGATCTCGTCTTATAAACCCTAAAGGCAAACAGTTATATAACATGTTAATGAGACATAGCACCACGTTCGACTATGCTTCACCTGGTCAACCAACATATTGGCCAGCCGATCGAAGGAAAATCCAAGACCTCACTGACTTCGCTATCACAAGAGGTATCGATAGATCCTTATTAACAGCCGAGGCAAAGTATCTCTCTTCTGATCATTCTCCAATAATTTTTTGCCTTCTAGAAAAATCAGCTGATCTTAAGCCCCCTATGAGACTAACATCACATAAGACCAATTGGCTTAAGTACAAAAAATACATAAGCTCACACATCCACTCAAACTACTCGATAGAACACAACGAGCATATTGACGATGCTGTTGCTGTTTTTAACTCAATACTGTATTCAGCAGCAGAGCACTCAACTTCTGATCAGGCTGTGAAAAATACAAAAAGCCGTTTCCTTACTAACAGTGAAATCGAAATCCTCGTAGCCGAAAAGCGTAGGTCACGGCGAGCGTGGCAGGTCCATAGATCCCCAGCTTCTAAAGCAATCCTAAAAATTGCTACACATAAACTTAGGTCTGCGTTAAATAACGAAGAAGACTTGGAGCAGCAAAAGTATGTCTCAAAACTTGCCCCCAATGCTAATGGGAAGAAGTCCTTGTGGAAAGCCAGCAAAAAAATAAGAGCCCCCACTGAAAATGAATCACCGATTAGAGACTCCCACGGAAATTGGGCTCGAAGTGATGATGAAAAAGCTGAGGCTTTTGCAAATCACTTAAGTACAGTTTTTCAACCAAATACGAACATTCAAGGTTTCATGCCTCCCCAACTGCCAATAAATAACGATACTATCCAAATGAGTTTCCACAGCAGCAACTTAATCAGTTTAATTCAAGAAATGTGTCCTAAAAAAGCCCCAGGGTGTGATAACATCACTCCCAAAATGATTAAGGAATTACCTTATTCAGCCATTAACTTTTTGACCCGACTTTTTAATGCTATAATTCATTACGGATATTACCCAAAAGAATGGAAAAACTCTTTGATAACCATGATACCAAAACTTGGGAAAGATCGTACATTACCATCATCGTACAGACCCATAAGTCTTTTACCTTGCTTGTCAAAATTATTTGAGAAATTAATTCTAGCAAAATTAATTCCTTATGTTACCCATAACAATTTATTTCCGCCTCACCAATTCGGTTTCCGAAAACAACACGGCACAATCGAACAGGTTAATAGGATCACAAATGAAATAAGAAAGGCTTATGAGCGCAGTGAATACTGCACAGCAATATTTCTCGATGTCGCACAGGCGTTCGATAAAGTATGGCATGAAGGCCTTATCAATAAAATTAAACACTTATTGCCTCTCAATGTTCACAAAACATTTACTTCTTACCTCGAAAGCAGGCTCTTTAAAATAAAACACAGAGATTTTATTTCTACTCACTTCAACATAAGAGCAGGTGTCCCTCAAGGTAGCGTACTAGGACCGTTCCTATATGTATTGTACACCTCAGACTTACCAATTAATGCTAACACGACCATCTCAACATTCGCAGATAATACTGCAGTTTTAAGTTGTAACCGTTGCCCATTAGAAGCTTCTCGAAAGCTCTAGCTTCATATAAAATCAATAGAAGAATGGTTGTCGATATGGCGCATAAAAATAAATGAGCAAAAATGTAAGCAAGTTACTTTTACCCTTAGGCATGATCAATGCCCTCCAATTGTTCTAAATAATACTTCAGTCCTACAAAGTGAAATTGTAACATATCTAGGTATTCAATTAGATCGACGACTTACATGGCGTAGGCACATTGAAGCCAAAATAACTCAGTTAAAGTTAAAAACCTCCAGTTTTCACTGGCTAATTAATCATCGTTCCCCTTTGAAGCTTGAATATAAAATCCTTTTATACAAAACAATTTTTAAGCCAATTTGGTTATATGGTGTCCAACTTTGGGGTAACGCCAGCTCTTCAAACATAGAACTAATACAAAGGGCTCAGTCCAAAATATTAAGATTAATTACAGGTGCACCATGGTACATAAGGAATGAAATTATTCACCGAGATCTATGCATCCCATTGGTAAAAGATGAAATAAATAAAAATAAACAAACCTACGCCATAACGTTGATGCATCATCCTAACCCATTGGCTCGTAATCTAATAAACATAGAGAATCATTCCAGACTGAAAAGAAAGGATCGTCCTTCTATGGAAGTTGTGCATACTGCACAGCACCGAACCGAACTTATTAGCGCTAACGTCATCGTGCAATCATCGTGAAGCAGATGAGGACTCAGTACCGGGACCTAGTTCGTCTCGGGCACAGTCCTCCAATACAATCCGACCTCGGCAATTCATCGCAGCCAGCTCCTCTTCCGATGAGGACGTGTGCACGAGACCTAGTTCGTCTCAGCCGCTGTCCGATGAATTGGAGAGTGCAGCAACAAGAGACCTAGTTCGTCTCGGCTATCATTAGAGTGAAAATATTTAAGTAACTGCTGCTTTCAGGCATCTACCCGACCAGATGAGGTCAGCCGTTAGCGCGGATACTTAAGTCACTGCAGCTTTCAGGCATCTACCCGACCAGATGAGGTCAGCCGTTAGCGCGGATACTTAAGTCACTGCAGCTTTCAGGCATCTACCCGACCAGATGAGGTCAGCCGTCAGCGCGGACACTTAAGTCAATACAGCTTTTATTCATTGTACCGACCTGACGAGGTCAGCCGTTAGCTCGGAAATATTCCATTTACTTATATGTATTATTTTACATACTTTCGCAATTTATGAGGGCTTATAAGCTCAGTAATGTTGAATAAATAAACAAGTCCCTGCTTTTTGTTTCTGGAGACGAGTTCATTATTAAATTATATATTAATTATACATAATATTAATCTATAATAATGTTACTTAGTATAAGATTTTAAAACTTATTGTTAGTCTCTAAAGAGAAGATTCAATAAATAGAAAGAAGTTAAAAAAAAAAAAAAAAAGAAATACTATAACTTTATAAAAAAAATTAAACAAATTTAAATAAATTTGTTTAAACATTAATTTTTTTAATTAAAAAAATTTTTCTCAAAATAATCTTTTGTCTTTTTTGATTTTTTTATATGTTATTCCTCAATCAATCGTAAGAATGCATGTGCTTTCATATCGAAATTCCCGCCATAACTTTAGAAACAACGATTTTTTTATTGATGACGCGCATCATGTTTTTTCAACATAAAATTCGACATAAAGTTTTTTTTTGTTTCTTTTTTTTGTAATTTTATTTTCAATCAATCCTAAGAATAAATCTGCATTCAAATCAGATCACTCTATAGCTTTGGAAAATATGAGTTTTTCATGAAGGCGCGCATCAGTCTAATTGTATGAATTCTTTCATATTTCCCAAAGTTATGTCGGAAATTTCGTTTTGAATGCAGATAAATTCTTAGGATTGATTGCAAATAATATTACAAAAAAAAACATTAAAAAAAAACAAAAAAAAAATTTTATGTCGAATTTGCATGTTGAAAAAACATGGTGCGCGTCATTAGTAAAAAATTCGTAGTTTCTAAAGTTATGGCGGGAATTTCGATATGAAAGCACATGCATTCTAACGATTGATTGAGGAATAACATATAAAAAAATCAAATAAAAACAAAAGGTGTTGTATTGAAAATATTTTGAGAAAAAATTTTTTTAAATAAAAAAATTAATGTTTAAACAAATTTATTTAAATTTTTTTATTTTTTTTTATAAAGTTAGAGTAACTTCGGGTATTGTGATATGGTCGGGTAATGTGATATACCAGTTTATTTCCTAGAATACTAAATTCCAAGTAAGAATTTTCATGTCAATGTATAAGCAACGCAATAAAACACGTGCTGCAGTGTTATCCATGCCCACACTCACTGCGTTTGGATGCAATGTGACGAAATCGTGATAGTGGGGCGATCGAAATTTTTTGAGCGTACGGTTTGATTCGTTATGGAGCAAAACTTTGAGCCAAAGAAAAAATTTTGCAGTAAAAAACAGATAATGGATGATCATATTTTTCCTTAATAACAGTGAGTTTTTTATTTGTTGACGTAGATTTTCATAAAAAAACATTATTGTTTTAAAAACTGAAATCGGGTAATGTGATTTAGTGAAAGTTGGGTAATGTGATATACTATATCAAATGACCCACTAAGTTTTGTATGACAAAACAAACGTTGTTTCAGGTGTACAAGGGGAAAAGACATGACCATATTCTTGCACTGTGATTTTGTTTGTTTTCCAAAAAAACGGTCAGTTTACAAACTTATACAAAAACTATCTGTAATTCCCACTAAATTTTTAGTTTTTGCTTAATTTTTGAATTAATCTGAATTTAAATACATAATTTGAATTACTTAAATAGTCAAACTTCTCTTAAAATGACAAATCATCCATAGTATAATAACAATCCTGCTGTTTTTATTACTTTGGGTAATATGATGTGGTATATCACATTAACCGAATGTTCTATATTACATTACCCGCCAACAGGCCCGTGCGCAAGGGGGGCCTTGGGGGTTCTAACCCCCCATTTGAAATTTTTTTACATACACTTTTATTGGCAATATGTTCTTACTTAAATAAAAAACCAAAAAGACTTGCGCCTCTTACGAAAAATTAAAATTTTTATGAGAATAAAAAAAGACTTAATTATAGAAAAAGGTATACTAAATGATACACTTAAAAATTTACTTATGTACATATGTATGTATAAGCTTTTCAAATGATGCCCAGTTTGTTGAGATCAGTTAAAAGGTTTGCGCTTATACTCGTAGTAATTTTTAGAAAATTTATCCGCAACTTCCGATATTTCACAAACCAGATCCAAGCGAAAGTTGTCGTTTAAATATTTTGTTTTTTTTTTCATTAAAAAAAAAAACCTTATTTTGGGAGAAGAATAAGAAATTCAAAGTGTTGGTAAGGTTATCTTGCTTCAAAATTTTTCCCAACTAATACTTCCTGAAATCTTTTTTGCAATAAATTTTTTGATTCACAAAAATGTTTCTCAAAAATTTGATATGTACTTTCATATTGAAATTCCCGCCAAAATTTTGGGAAATGTGAGTTCTAATTGTATGAATTTTATGATATTTTCCAAAGTAATGTCGGGAATTTCGGTATGAAAGTACATGCGTTCTTAGGTTTGAATGAGAAATAACATCTAAAAAAATCATAAAAAAAAGAAGGTGTTGTATTAAAATTTTTCGAGAAAAAAATTTTTTAAATTAAATTAAATTAATGTTTCAACAAATTTATTTAAATCTTTTTAGTTTTATATAAAGTTATAGTATTTCTTAACAAAAAAGATTCTATAATTTTTATCCTATCTCCTATAGTTTTTGAGATATTTCGTTTCAAAAAATGCTCAAAAAGGTAATAAAAAACAAAGATTGCAGTTATTAAAAGTATGACCGATATGTACAATGTACATACATACATATGTACCATACACACATAATCATATACATATCGGTCATTCTTTTAATAAACGCACACTTTGTTGTTATTGACGTTTTTGAGCATTTTTTAAAACGAAATATCTCAAAAACTATAGAAGATAGGATAAAAAATCATTTAATAATTTTTGCTAAGAAATACTCTAACTTTATAAAAAAAAATTCAAAAGATTTAAATAAATTTGTTTAAACACAAATTTTTTTAGTTAAAAAAATTTTTCTGAAAATATTTTCAATACAACAGCTTTTGATTTTTTTCATTTTTTTATATGTTATTCCTCAATCAATCCTAAGAATGGATGTGTTTGTGTTTCAACAAATTTATTTAAATCTTTTTAATTTTTTTTATAAAGTTATAGTATTTCTTAACAAAAATTATTAAATAATTTTTTATCGTATCTCTATAGTTTTCGAGATATTTCGTTTCAAAAAAAGATCAAAAACGTCAAAAAAAACAAAGTGTGCGTTTATTAAAAGAAAAACCGATATACATATATAATATATTTATAAAACAATTTTTGTCTTTTTTTGTATGCTTTGTAGTCAAAATACCTTTTTTAGAACTTTAAAACCTGACATGAAATATCCGAGTGAAAACCCCCCTCATGGATGATTTCTGCGCACGGGCCTGCCCGCCAATTCCATCAAGCACATGTTATTGGATTTTTTCCCTTAAGTTGATAAAGCTCCAGAATGGGTTACGCTAAAGGAGTGCATAGCCGTTATATACTAAATAATGCATGAAGGAATCATAAGACATAGCAATATCTATGTTATAACAAAAAACTTACAAGTTATTACGAAAACAAAAATACCTACAGTCATGTGAAAAATAATAGAGACACTTAAATTGAAATAGTTCAAACACACCTCTGCTTCTGTTTGAATAAATTGAGGTAAAATGTTACATTACATTACTTGCTGCGATATCAATGCAGTAAAAAACCGTTATCAGAGTAAAAATATTTTTCGTCGTTTCGAAGTTGTTGATCGTATTGTGAAGTGGGCTCAATTTAGCCTGTGCGAAATAATAGGGATACGAATATAAAGTAAGTTATATTTTTGAAACTTTGTGGACTTTAAACATTTATAAGCCATAACGGTATTGTATATGAGATGATCTAAAATTATAATTTGAAACAATAACCAAATAATGTAATTTAGTGATTCCTGTCCAAACAGGACGTCAGTAAAAAATTACTTTTCGCTGAGGAGCATGCCATTTGGCCAGTGAAGAAATGGCGCAATATCCTGTGGTCGGATGAGACCAAATTTTACACTGACTGTGGTACTCACCGTGTGCGGGTAAATAATATTAGATTTTGTCTCATCCGACCATAGGATATTGCGCCATTTCTTCACTGGCCAAATGGAATGCTTCTCAGCGAAAACTAATCTTTTACTGATGTCCTGTTTGGACAGGGAATGGACTTTTTTTGATCTCTTTGCTTTTAAATTATTATCAATCAGCCTTTCCCGAATATTCGAAGTGCTGACATCCACGGAAAGCTCTAGTATTACTTTATTAGAAGATGCGAAGGGGTTCTTCTTCACAAATCTCAATATAGTTCTTTCAAGAATAGGTGATATTTTTAACTTTCGTCCACTCGTTTCCTTCTGTGGAGTATCTTTTATTGCATTTTCTACCATTCTCTTGGAGCAATTTAACGTTCTGGCAATTTTTCGTTATCGTGAAGGTCTTTTATGTCTCTACGAAGCTGGACGGTGCAATTTCGACCTCTCCCCATTCTGAATCACTAAATTACATTATTTGGTTATTTTTTCAAATTATAATTTTAGATCATCTCATATACAATACCGTTATGGCTTATAAATGTGCAAAGGCCACAAAGTTTCAAATATATAACTTACTTGATATTCGTGTCCCTAGTATTTCGCACAGGCTAAATTGAGCCCACTTCACAATACGATCAACAACTTCGAAACGACGAAAAATATTTTTACTCTGATAACGGTTTTTTACTGCATTGATATTGCAGCAAGTAATGTAATGTAACATTTTACCTCAATTTATTCAAACAGAAGCAGAGGTGTGTTTGAACTATTTCAATGTAAGTGTCCCTATTATTTTTCACGTGACTGTATATCACAATACCCGAAGTTACTCTATAGTATTTCTAAACAAAAATGATTAAATGGTTTTTCATCCCATCCCCCATAGTTTTTGAGATATTTGGTTTCAAAAAATGTTCAAAAACGTTAAAAAATACAAAGTGTTCGTTTATTAAAAGAATGACCGATATATAAATGGCACATTTTTTTATATTTTCTTTCTAATGCTACATTATCGTAAATATTATTAACAAACAACAAGTCTTTGGTTTTTTGCAAAGATATATCCTTCATATTTAATAATAATACGAACTTCAGCTATAATCCATTAACAAAAAAAAATTATCGAAATGTAAAAAAACCGATGAAATGAGCGAGACAAATAAATGGCACAATCTGGAGAAAAAGAGAAAATATCGTGTTCAAATTGCATTTGTTGACTTTTTGGTATGCAAAAACATTTAGATCATTGAGATCTTGTGCTGTAGCCTTTGTTTTTGATGATAGCTTTACACGTGCAACCCACACTCTCCACACTTTTTCGCGTTTTGTTTTGGATATGACATACTAATCTTTCCGTGCGGCAGACCAAATATCGTCCATATTTGTATAATTTTTTTTACGATTTCAACCTTGACTTCGTTCTACAGGGTCTCTATTGAATTTAAGTCAGGGCTCCGGGCTGGCCAATCCAAAACGTCGATCTTTTTCGCACAAAACTAATTATTTACTACTTTTGAGGAGTGTTTAGTGTCATTATATGGCAAAAATGTCCACTTAATTGACATGGAATAAAGTGCATATGGTTCCATATAGTTTGTCAATGTGTCCAAATATTTAAACTTGTCCATTTTGTCATTTATTTTTATAAGCGGGCCTACACCATGCCAACAAAATTCATTACAGACCATAATGCTTTACAGCACAAGATCTCAATGATCTAAAAATGCAATTTGAACACGATATTTTCTCTTTTTCTCCAGATTGTGTCATTTATGTGTCCCAATCATTTCATCGGTTTTTTTATTTACATTTTGATAATTTTTTTTTTTGTTAACGGATTATAGCTGAAGTTCGTATTATTATTAAATATGAAGGATATATCTTTGCAAAAAACCAAACACTTGTTGTTTGTTAATAATATTTACGATACTGTAGCATTAGAAAGAAAATATAAAAAAATGTACCATTGATATATCCATAGCTGTATGTATTTCTACTACTAAATATATTTACTACTACATATTATATATTCTACTACAACTCGGCCAACCTGACTAAGTGATAGTCTCGATCACAATAAATACATATGTATACTATACAACTTATGTCCCCAGCAGGCAATTGAGCAAGGCCTTCCTCGGAGAAGGCCTGCTAGCACTGCTGCGATTGTATAATGCCTTCTCAAAACAAAATTTTCATGCACATAAAAATATGTACAGCTGTGTTCACGAAAATAGTAGTGCCGTTGGGTCCTGGTTGTTTTACTATCAAATTAAATGATGAGTACAATTTTCATTTAAAGTTTTGAAAAAATAGTAATCTATATTCATTTCCGAGAATATTTACAATTTCTTTTGTTATAAGCTTTTATTTATTTTAAAGCTATGGTTTAATCAAAATAAAATTCAAAAATAATGCTGTTCACGAAAATAGTAGTGGTTACTAAAATTAAAAAAAAAGCGACACAACTTAATTTGAACAACATGTTACATGTTATACATGTTTGTTTGGGTCTAATATTTCATGATAAACACTTTATTGTTTATTACGACTTTGCATCGACGTAGAATAGAGTCAATAAGGTCCTTACAACGCTTTATAGGATTTCAGCCCAAGTCCCTTTAAACATTTGTCAAAGCTGTGTTCTATTTGATGGCTTTGCTGTTGTTACGATTCGTTTGATATCTCCTCACAAATTTTCCATCCGATTAAGGTCCGGAGACTGACCTGGCCATGGCATCACGTCGATTTTTTAAGATACAAACATTTTAAACTAGTTTACTAGTGTGTTTAGGATCGTTATCCTATTGAATCGTCCATTTTAAATGCACTTCCCGACTGGCATTCGATAGCATTACATCCTTCAATAAATTAACGTACACTGCTTTGTCTATAATACCTTTGATCAAATGGAAAGGGCCAACGCCAGTCTAGCAAAAGTAAGCCCATACTATAATGGTCAGTCCACCATGTTTAACCATGTATTTGGGGTGGTATTCTGTGTTTGGTGAACGACGAACATATTGTCTGGAGCCTGTTCCACCAAAAAAAAAATACTTTGCTCTCATCTGACCATAATACGATGCGCCACTTTTCGGCATTCCATTTCATATAATCTTTTGCAAATTGTATTCTTGCAACGACGTGCTTCTTCGTCTAAAGGTATACCTTCTTGGAACTTCTTGTATTCAAATTATTTTCCATTAGTCGACGTCGAATTGTCACAGCACTGATCGACAGATTTGGCTAAGTTTTTATCATTTTTGAGGATGCCGAGGGCTTAGTCTTGCAATATCGTGCACTTCGTCTGTCGTCTAATAACGAAATCTGGCGGTTACCACCACGATTTTTAGGTTTCTTACAATAGGTAATAGCATTAAATATCAGGGGCAGTGCATCCAACCATATTTTCAGTTTCCTTGAAGGTCTTACCCTAATTCCTTAGCCTAATTATTGATTCTATCTTTTCGATTCAGCAATTCCTTCCTCTACCCACCAAAAATAGGAAGAGTACCTCGATTGCAATAAATTCATATTATCAAATTATTGAATTACTTAATTACAGTTACTTATGGCGATTTTCTAGAATTTTTAATTTTTTTCAACTAATTACGTAAAGCACTACTATTTTAATGAACAGCAGAATTTTGGTGCAAATATGTAAATGGATCACAAACAAGACAACACGAAACAAAACTAACGGGATTTTTTTGCTTTTCTGTTCTTTTTATTTAGTCCTACGAAAATTTTACTAAGGAGTTCAATTTGTAAGGCAAAATATTTTAGAAAAGGGATTTAAAGGTCATGTCCTGCAACACTACTATTTTCATGAACACAACTGTACATATACTCATTTTTATATTATGTTTGTTTTTGTTTAGTAGTGAAATTTTAATTAGCAGAATAGTTGCACTCCATTGAGTCTCTGTTTCATGTTATGGCAGAGTGTTGTGTATTCAATGTCAAATTATAAAGCAAGAAAACGTCACAACAAATAAACATTAAAAACAATTGAGGTGACGCGGATAAAAAAAAATTAACTCAGAGTCTCACGGCGTATTAAAATTTAATTTTTTCCGAGTAGTTCTATCACCCCTGCTACGGCAAGCGCTCTTAGAAGGCCTGCTTAAGAAGGCCTGTTTTATCGGGACATTTCATATAAAAAAGAAAGTATCCAGTAGACAAGGGCAGGAGCTAGCAGTGCTTCTAGCAGGCCTTCTTGGTAAGATTAAGGCATTGCCACCTCCTTCAAACTTACTTTCGTTTTTATATGAAATGTCCCGATAAAACAGGCCTTCTAAAAGCGCTTACCTTAGCAGGAATCATAGAAGTGCTTGTAAAAAATTAAATTTTACGCTGTGAGACTCTGAGTTAATTTTTTTTATCCGCGTCAGCTCACTTGCACTTGCGTTGATATTTTTAATATTTATTTGTTGTTACGTTTTCCTAATTTTTAATTTGACATTGAATACACCATCACTCTGCCATCACCTTAGCAGAACATGAAACAGGACACCAACCTAGCAACATGCACACCGTTCTTTACTTCCAACCATTTTTCTACTTTTGATGTCGTATATGAGACGGTCTTTTACAAACCGAACACTTTTCGGACTACACATTTTTGATTTGACTGAAATTTTTTTATGGGTTCTGTATCGAAAAAGAAGAGACACGTATTAGAGGGTTTTTAAAAAAAAAATTTTTCTTCAAAATAGAGCGAATTCAAATTTTGAGAATTTCGTGATTTTTGGCTTGGAGGCTCACTCTCAAAAATTCATACCTCCGGTTCTGTAAAAGCTAGAAAATTGATTTTATTTTCATTTTGAAGCTAAGAAAATTAGCTTTAATATAATAATATTTTTTTTTGAAAATTACACAGGCCGACAAATTTTTAAACCAGAGACCAGACCTATCATATCCGATGTTCTTTGATGCACTGAATTTGAATCCGAGCTCAGAGTTTCTCCTATACGTCAGGTTTTCGAAATATTCTTACCTAAAAGTGCAAAAAAATCGCGAATAAATTTTTTTTTTTAAAACTAGTTGCAGCGTCTAAGAGTACTACTTTTACCCTTCAAAACCCTATTTAGTTCTTTGAGATATCTTTTTTTTCTCTTGAAGATATCGTTCAATAAAGTTTAGTATTTTGTCGTTTTCGTTACAACCAACAAAAATAAAAAAGTCCAAAACCAGAGACCAGACTTATCATGTCCGATGGTCTTTGATGCGTTGAATCCGAATCCGAACTCAGAATTTCTCCTATACGTCAGGTTTTCGAGATATTTTTACCTAAAAGTGCAAAAAACACGGTTTTTTTGCTCACAGGCCGACAAAAATAAAAAAGTCCAAAACCAAAGACCAGACTTATCATGTCCGATGATCTTTGATGCGCTGAATCCGAATACGAGCTCAGAATTTCTCCTATACGTCAGGTTTTCGAGATATTTTAACCTAAAAGTGCAAAAAACACGGTTTTTGGCTATATTTGAGGTTATTTTACATCGCGAATAATTTTTTTCCAAAACTAATTGCGGCATCTAAAAATACTGCTCTTACCCTTCAAATCCTATTTTAAATTGAACTCTTCATTTCTAAAGCTTTTCACCCAAAATCTTTTTCTCCAAAATCTAAGATCCCAAATACTTAAATCTGATCCCTGAAACTTCAAAGACTTAAGGTCTGATCTTTTTAACTCTAAACTCTTTTACCCTCAAAACATCATCATCACACTTCTTCTTATGAAAACGTTCGCGCATCATTTCAAAGGATCATTGAAGCGCCTTCCGTTTATGACTCGCAGGGTTGTTATCTTCTCTTTTGAAAGACCAGCAATAGTCTGCCATCATTTTTCATCCCATCAACCTTGTTAATGTTGCTCTTTTTGGCGGAAATCTTGATGAAAACGTTCGCCCAATTCTTCACTGAATGCTCCAACATTTTCTGGAAAAAATTCTAGATGAGATTTGAGATAATGTAATTTTAGACTCATCAAACAACCTAATTGTTTAAAATTCTGTAGCATAGTAGACATAATAGTTTTGAACTGTGGATCTCGATTGTTTCCTAAAAATTTTTCTACAACATCTTTGAAACAAGACTTTCCTCAACAACATTATGATTACCAATTTTCCACTCTAATCTATTTGGCCAGTTTATCGTTATCCAATGTTTATCCCTTGCACGACTGTCCCAAAGGCAAAGAAAGCAAGGGTTTTTGGAGTTTCCTGATTGTAAACCTAGTATAAGATTTATCATTTTAAAGTCACCACAGATCAGCCAGTTATGGGTATTGTATTTTAATATTAACAGAAGGAATCGGAAACTATCATAAGATTCTTTCAATTTAGTTGAGTGACCTACAGCGTACTTATTTCCGTTATGTAGTAAGACTGCTTTTAGACTCTCTGTAGATGAATCTATGAAAAGACGCCAGTCCTCTGGCTTATATAAATCTATTTTATATCAATTTACAAGTCTTGTGATATCGTTACAATATACAACCTCATTTTCCATTGAAAAGTACTTAACAAACTTTTCTTCTCTTTTTCTGTAGACCGTTACTTTTGTGCCTGGTAATAAAAGATTTCTTTCTTTTAGTCTTGACGCGCAAAGATCAGCTTTAACTTTTTGAAGATTAAGGTCGCGTATGAAATCATCCAATCCGTCTTGGTCAAAAAATTTGTGACCTTCATCATCAGAACTATCTTCAGAAGGAATGAATTCAGTAGCATTCATCTCATCAGTATCTGATTCGATAGTTGATCGGCCAACTTGCTCCTCAGAGTGACTTAAAGTACCCATTTTGGCTGGCGTAACACTTTCTACGTCAGGGTAAGTAATCTTCTTCAAATGCTGTTTAGTAAAACCATGTGTTTCACATAAGCAAAAGTAGCAATCCGTATCGTGATCCTCGGGCTCATGCCAAATGGTTGGTTGAATAACAACTTTGAACTTGTTAATTTTACTATCCCAATTTAAAAAATTTAATCTGCAAGTATTACAAATTGAGTTTGGTACCCATAGTCTATCACAATTTCTCATCGGCTTCTTATAATATTTTAAATACAAGGTTTTTATCGATTCATTAATTGAACGACGGTAAGGTTCCGTTTCATACTTTCCACAAACATAACAAAACGTATTGACTTTCTTAGCGCAAGGATTTCTAGAACTCATTTTTCTTTTAATGGACAGCAACGTAAAAATTCTCAAACTCGCTATGTAAAAAAAAATCGATCTATACTTTCTAGCACAAAACAAATTTTAAAACCTACACCTCTAACCGTTAGACTACAAAGGCCCACATACAGTTCTACATTAATTCAGTATGGCAGGATGAACAGAAAGCTTTAATTTATGATATCTCGGTGTGTAAAAGAGATATCGACATAATTTAAAATAGGTGTTGAAGGGTAAGAGCGCAGTATTTTTAGATGCCGCAACTAGTATTGGAAAAAAATTATTCCCGATGTAAAATAACATCAAATATAGCCAAAAACTATGTTTTTTGCACTTTTAGAATATCTCAAAAACCTGACGTATAGGAGAAATTCTGAACACGAATTCGGTTTTAACGCATCAAAGACCATCGGAAATGATGAGTCTGGTCTCTGGTTTTGGACTTTTATTTTTGTCGGCCTGTGAGTAAAAAAACCGTTTTTTTTGCAATTTTAGGTAAGAATATCTCGAAAACCTGACGTATAGGAGAAATTCTGAGCTCGGATTCAGCGCATAAAAGACCATTGGGCATGATAGGTCTGGTCTCTGGTTTTGAACTTTTTTTATTTTTGTCGGCCTGTGAGCAAAAAAACCGTGTTTTTTGCACTTTTAGGTAAAAATATCTCGAAAACCTGACGTATAGGAGAAATTCTGTGCTCGGATTCGGATTCAACGCATCAAAGACCATCGGACGTGATAAGTCTGGTCTCTAGTTTTGGACTTTTCTATTTTTGTTGGTTGTAATGAAAACGACAAAATACTAAACTTCATTGAACGATATCTTCAAGAGAAAAAAGATATCTCAAAAAGCTAAATAGGGTTTTGAAGGGTACGAGTAGTAATTTCAGACGCCGTATCCAGTTTAAAAAAAAAAATTTATTCCCGATGCAAAGTAAGCTGAAATATAGCCAAAAACCGTGTTTTTTGCACTTTTAGGAAAAAATATCTCGAAAACCTGACGTATAGGAGAAATTCTGAGCTCGGATTCAGCGCATCAAAGACTATCGGATATGATAGGTCTGGTTTTGGACTTTTTTATTTTTGTCGGCATGTGTTATTAACGAATTAATATGGTTATAAGCAATTTAAATTTTTATATTGATTTTTCGGAATTTCCCCATTCTGTATCAAATTTTTAATACGACCATCGTGTTCTACGTCAAATTTCCTATCGAAAACGTATTTTTTTTTTAATGGGCAATGAGAATTTCGCGATTTTTGGCTTGAAGACTCACTTTAAAATATTTATAACTCCGTTTGTGTTAAAGCTATAAAATTTAAATTAATAACATTGTAAAGCTAAGAAAAATAACTTAAATAAAAAAATTATTTTTTGTTGAAATTATTTACAAATTAATATTGTTATAAAAATTTGAAATTTTTAAATAATTTTTTAACAATTTCTTCCACCCTGTATCAAATTTTTAATGTCAGCATCGTGTTCTACGTCAAATTTTCTTTAAAAAATCCTCGAATACGTGTCTCTTCTTTTCGATACAGAGCCCATAAAAAAAATTTCAGCCAAAACAAAAATGTGTCGGTCAATTTTTGTCAAAATTCGTTCGGTTTGTAAAAGAACGTCCCATGTATGTAAAACAGAAACTCCTTACATCATTTAATTTTCACTGCTGTCTTCACTGTATTTACATGAAGAGTTTCGAAAACAAAATGCGAATTATGTATGTATGTACATTAGACCTGTTCAGAAATTTACGAAATATGAATTTTTTAATGGGCTGAAAGCTTATCTGAAAGCTCTATGAATTTAAATAAGATTTGCATAAAAAAAAATTGAAAAATGGTTGTTATATATTGCGCTTTTGACCGGAAGGTCGAATTCGGGTGTTAATCAGAATTTTAAAAGGTTCCCTCAGAAACACATAAATAACTTTTACTTTAGAAAATATTTCAATATAAAAATAATGCAGTTTTCTTATGTTTAGTCTAATTAACCAGTTCTTAAGGTCAGAAACTTTTAAAATTGTTTCAATTCTATTTTACAACACTTAAAACATGTAATTCTAGATTTTTTTTCTGAAATTCCAACTTTAACCTTAAATATTTCCGAGAAAAAAATTTTCAAAAATTTTTAAATTATTTTTTTACTGTTATATAGCCTACTACCTTTGTGCTTAACTGAAAAAAGTCAGTTATTTTTGACCGTCTTTAAATTGCTTCATTCAAAAGAATTGTACAAATTGATGATGTTACATAATTTTGATTTTATTTTTACTTGCCCTACTACTTAATATTCTATTGATTATGTATTTGAATAAGGATCTAACAAGTTAAAGGTACTTCCTTGTCTTATATGTTCAATTGTACCCTAAACATGATAAATCCAAAAGTGCAATTAAGCTTCGGCTTGGACTTTTGAGGACGGTGGAAATTTGTCCATTTTTTTTTTTAACTATAACTCAAAAACTATACATTTTTAATGCCTACACATTGTATAACTTTTTGTAGGGAATCAGCTTTTCTATCAAAGTGGCACTTTATAAAGTCAAAAAACTTATTTTTTAAATAAGTTAAGTCAAAAAGACTAATTAAAAAACCCGAATATTTTCAATTTGTTGTCCTTATTTAAATTTTTGTTTATAATTTTTTTATGTGTGGATTTAGGTATAGTCATTGGTTCACAGAAAAAAAAGTTGACGTAGTTTCCGTCAAATTTGTGCAGTACAATTCGACGTGTCTCTCTAAGACACTCTCCTCCTCGTGTCGCCGTAAATGATGCTGTTGATATTGCAATAACGGAGCATGCACTGAAGAGAATGTCTGAGGTCATTGACACCACATTGCATACACAGGAGATCAACAATAATATAAGTGATGCAGTTGGTGATGCCAGTTTGGCTGGTCAAACTCAGCAAAATAATTTTATCTCTGAGTTTGCGTTGTTCTTGTTCTTCGAGATGTGGCTCATGTGCAAACTATTCTAAAATGATGTTTGACATGATCTTTGGCTTAGTTGCTGAAGTTTGTGAGCTTAAATCTGCCCTATTTTCCGAAATCTGCAACAACAATAACATACTCTCTGCTAAAGATGTAAACATGAACTTTGCTTCTGTTCTCTCTTCTTCATCTCCTCCAGCTCCATCTTTTTCTAAACACATTGCGAATACTAATGTTTCTCCGTATGCTGCTACATGTAATGCCACTATTGCTTCATCATCGTCTGCTGTTGTGTCGTTGCCTGCTCGTGAATTTGAGAACGAATCAATTTCTACAGATTAATTGCTTCTTCCACGCAAATTGCTGTAAGTGGCTCTCAGTCTTTTGGTGCTACTACTTCATCAGTTGAGTGGCAGTTTGTGCATAACAAAAAACGCAAAAATCAACAGAAGAAGATTATTTCTAATACTAATAATGTTGTTCTCTCTTCGCTCTCGTCTACTGCCATATTGCCGTCTGCTGTTTCGTTGTCGCCTGCTGCTTTGTTGCCGCCTGCCGCTACGAAGCCTAATAATCAACAAATAAATCATAATTTTGTTGTTGGAAAAAGCACAAATAATGAGCTTAGTGTTATTGTGCAAAAGAAAGTTCTGCATCTATCTTCCTTTTCACCATCTGTTTCAGCTGATAATTTAATCGAATATATATCATCTCATGCTGATATTGAAAAACATTTTATTGGTTGTGTTCGTCTTGTTAAAAAAGATTTTGATGAAACAAATTTAAAGAGAGTAAACTTTAAGCTCATTATTCCAGCCTGCTATTACGATAAGATGGTTAACGCAGAGCTTTGGCCTGTCGGAGTACGAGTTCGTCCGTTCACTTTTTTAGAAAAAAAAAATCCCTCACAAGAGAATCTACAGTAGCTAATACTAACTTAAGTAATAATAATACTCTTAAATTTTATTTCCAAAACTTATCTGGTATGAGAACTAAATTGATTTCAATGCGCTCTTTTTGTTCTGAATGTGACTTTGACGTAATTATTTTTGTTGAGACCTGGCTTAATGAGAATTTTTTTGATGAGGAAGTTGTTGATCCCAATATTTTCCAACTGTATCGGAAAGATCTTAATGTAGTTCGCACTGGTTGTACTAGAGGTGGTGGCGTTCTTATTGCAGTAAGAAGGTACCTTTGCTCCTCGCTTTTAAATATAAATAATTTAGATGGTTTATTGGATCAAATATGTGTTTCCATAAATCTTCCAAAAGGCAAAATAATAGTCTGTGTCTCATATATTCCGCCAAATAGTCCATCAGATACTTATAATGCTCATGTAAATAATATTTTATCTCTCTCAAACAGTAGTAATCTTGAAAATTTTTGTGTAGTTGGAGATTTTAACTTGAGCAAATTAAATTGGTGTACTGTATCTGGCGATAATGTTTTACTACCAATGAATGTTAATCAAGCACATGAAATTCACCTTGTTGACAGCTTTTTTAGTATTGATTTAGTCCAGATAAATTCTGTTTATAATCAGCTTTTAAAAATGCTTGACTTAATTTTTGTTACTAAATCTCTTAAATATGATTTATATGAATGCCCATTTCCTGCGTCAGATTCAAATATGCACCACTCTGCTCTTACTTTCAATATTGAATTTTATGATTTTTTTAATTCGGAAAGTTCTGAACTTAAATTTTTCGATTTTAAGAATTGTAATTTTGAAATTATTAATCGGCTCATCGTTAATATTAATTGGAATGATCTTTTTGAGGGGTTTGATGTGTCAAGATGTTTTGATATATTTCTTCAAAATCTATCAAATATCATCTTAAATAATGTACCATTACGGAAAAAAAGTCACAAGCTTCCTTGGTATACTAAGGGCCTAAAAACGTTAAAGAATCTTAGGAATAAATTTTTTGATGATTTCAAAATTACAGGAAACTCTGAAAGCAAAGCAAAATACTTGCATTATATGCGTGAGTTCAATTTTTTAAATAAATTCCTGTACAAGCAATATGTCCTTACTATTGAAAACCGAATTAAACATGACTCGAAATCTTTTTGGTGCTATATTCAATCCAAAAAAGGCTCCTCTAACATTCCAACTTCCACTTTCTATAACGATGAAACTTCGTTTTCAATAGAAGAAACAGTAACTCTATTCGCAAATTATTTTAGTTCAAATTTTGAAAGAAACTTTGGACCCGTTAATGATTCTGTGTCTGCTAATGTTGACTCCGTTTTAAACTTTAGTGAACTGTCACTACTACCGTGTAATATTGTATCCGCAATTACTTGCCTTAAGAATTCCAATAAATGTGACTTGGATGGTCTACGTCCTTTTTTCATTAAGAAATATGTTCACTCAATTTCGGTGCCTCTATGTTTTATTTTCAATAAGTCACTTAGTTCTGGTAACTTTATTGATAAATGGAAAATATCCCTTATAACACCTATTTTTAAAGCTGGCAATAAACATGATGTTCTCAATTATAGGCCGATATCCAAGTTAACAAACATCTCTAAAATTTTTGAAAAAACCGTTAAGGACAAAATTTATTTTGCTATAAAAAACATAATCTCCCCTTACCAGCATGGTTTTGTTTCAGGTAGGTCTACCACAACAAACCTTACTGTGTTCCTTAATTACTGTACATCAGTGCTTGAACAGCGTCATCAGGTTGATGTTGTTTACTCTGATATATCTAAGGCGTTTGATAAACTTCCCCATCACATACTGCTAATAAAGCTTGCTAAAATTGGATTTCACTCAACTTTTCTCTCTTGGTTAAATTCTTATCTCTCCAAAAGACTATCATATGTTGTCATTGAGAATATTAAATCTCATCCTTTTGTAGCGACTTCGGGTGTACCCCAAGGTAGTATCCTTGGCCCCTTACTTTTTATTATCTTCATAAATGATATCTAAAAATGTTTTAAATCTGCTAACTTTTTACTTTATGCGGATGATTTAAAGGTTTTCTATAAAATAAAGAATCATGCTGACTCTCTATTACTTTAGTCAGATTTAAACAATGTCTACTCATGGTTCAAAAATAACAACCTATTCTTAAATCTTAATAAATGTTTCCTAGTTACTTACTCTAAACTTAATGCGCCAATCGCTACAAATTATCGTTTTGAAAACTTTAATATAAAAAGGGTTGTTGAGATTCGTGATCTGGGTATTGTTTTTGACTCTAGACTGAAATTTAAAGGGCATTTGAATCGCATTATCCCCAAAGCTTACTCCCTCTCAGCTTTCGTTAAACGAAACAGTACTAATTTTTCGGATCCTTATACGTTGATACGGTTATATACTTCATTTGTTAGATCAAATTTAGAATATGCATCTTTCATCTGGAATCCTTTTTATGCCATTTACATAACTCGCTTACAATCGGTACAAAAAAGATTCCTCAAATTTGCTTTGCGTTCATTAAACTTTGTGGAACCTTTACCGTCTTATAAATCGCGTTGTATGCTTGTTAATATCTCCACTCTCGAAAATAGGAGATTACTACATAGTATTATGTTCATATATGATCTAATTAATGGAAATATTATTTGCGATCAGCTTCTTGAATTACTAACCTTCAATATTCCATCTAGATCGCTCCGTAACTCGGATTACTTTTATACAAATTTTCATAGAACAAATTATGCTATTAATGAGCCGTTGAATAGAGTTCTCATAGCCCTAAATAAGATTTATATTAGCAGTAAAATTGATTTTTTCATGCCAAAAGATTATTTTAAGAATACTGTAATTTTGTTATTGAATAGTAATTAAGTTTTTTGCATTTAGTTGAACCATTTTATGTTATTATTTATTTTATTTAAATACTATATGCTAAGTCTGAAAGGTAATTTGTACCATAGACGTAAATAAATAAATAAATAAAATTATTGCGCACACCACTGTAAGTATGTAGTACCGTTAGCATTGACAGTTAGCGATTGCAGAAAGAACACTAAAACGCACATATTTGTCAAAATATATATGCCGACCACTGTACGTCGTCCTTATTTTAAGAGACATGGCGTTTTAATATAATTTTCCTTATTTCATAATTTCTTGATCTTGCGTAAAGTTTTTAAAATAACTCCGCTCCCTACACTAGCCACCTACCGAAAAGAGCAGAACAACTTTTGCCTGGACAGTTTACTAACGTTAATCTCTCAAAAAATATATATATATATGACGTTTTGGTAATTAATGTGATCTTGAGTTGAAAATACTTGAACAAATCCGTATTACAAACGTTATGGAAAATAATGTCGCGGTCTAAATTATACTTAAGCTTAAAAAAAGGATTCATGCATATATTTCAACATGACTACTATCAATAGGACGCCAAATTATTCCATTTTAGTTTAAAATTAATCTCATTAAAATATTATGTCACGTTTCGCAGATTTCTGCATTTTTCTAGATGAAGTCGAAAAAGAGTTCCATTTTTTGCCGCGTGCTAGATTTCATGTTTATTGCTTATATATTGGATACCTCAAATCAACAGGATCTACCTTTTGCACTAAACATAGTTCTACTAAAATGCTATAGAAAAATAAAAACAAAAAAAAAAAAATGTTTCAGTTTTCTTTATTTTTTGCACTTCCAAGGCGTACGAATGTCGTGTTCTCTATCGTGGAAATGCCCATATGTAAAACATATGTATGAAATTTAAAAAGTATCCGATTTTGTTCAAATTTTGACAGGTCAAAGTACTTTATTAGACAGCCAGATTCAAAATTTCAACTCTCTAGGTGGTCGAGTCCTGAGAAAGAGCCATATCTTGACCTGGAAATAGCTGTATTTGGACCGTTTAAAAGTTTTAGTTCTATAAGCCCACAAATCTAAGTTTAAAGTTATGGATATCCCTTTGTTTTTGTTATGTCATCTACTTTACTCAAAAAAGCTTCTACACCTTAAGACCTTTATTTGCGACCAGATAAAGAGAAAAAGGCCTTGGTAAAATATGACAACTTTGCAAATGGTGTCCCATATCGAGAGCATGCTCAAAGTACTTAAATTATACTTTACATTGTTAAACACTTCAAAATGAGATATCACATAGCGAAAATGGTTGACCAGGTTCAGAGATATTCTAAATTGAATTCGGCTGTTTTCGCAAAAATTGCGTTTTTTTAAAACTTTGACCTAACAGTACTCTGGACTCTAGGGAGCTGAAATTTGTGTTGTGAAGCTATCTTTCAGGGTTCTTTGACGTAAAATCGGATGTTTTTTAAATGTCTTAGGTCAGGGGTTCTTAAACTTATGTAGTCCGAGGACCCCTTATCGAGCGAAGTTTTTTTTGCGGACCCCACCCCAACCCTAGACATTTGACGTCGTTCTTAAGCTTAATTTTGGGCTCAATAATGACAAAGACACTCAGGCTTGCCAACCGTTTGGTTTTCACCCGGACAGTCTGGTTTTTGAGAGCTTGGTCCGGTTGTCAAACTCAACCAAGCATAAAATGTCCGGTAATCTGACGAGGTTAGGGAACGAATTAATTTTTTTTGGCTTTAATTTTTCCGGTTTTTAAAGGTATTTTCAACACTATGTCCGGCTTCCTAAGGTCTTAAAGTTGACAAGCCTACAGACACTACTTACTCGTTTATAAGGGCAAACATATTTTATTAGGATTTTTATGTAATTAAAACACAAAATCAATAAAAATTGTGGAAATGTAAAGGAATTAAAAAAGTTACAAGTCAAAGTATGTATGTAAATCAAACTCAGACAAATATTTCTTGGTCAAAATAAAGCTAAGAAAATAAATTGTTTTTTTTTTCAAATCTTTTTTAATAAAGAATATAATAATAACAAAGCTTATAATAAAAATTATTTTTTTGGTAACTTTATGTTATTTTATAAGCGAAATTTGTTATATTTTCTTCTGTGGAAGTTTTTACTTAATCAGATGGATGATGTTGTTTTCTTGAAACCAAATCCACAATGTCGGGCTCTATATTCTTAAGTTTTATCCTCAGGTTTGCTTTTACATTAAACTTGTTTCTATACTATGATTTTATGTATAATAGTACCAAAAAAGCCTTTTCACACAAATACATTGTACAAAACGGAAACAAGTTTTGGAGGGCCTTATTTGCAACTGCAGGGTAATCGGATTTTAAGAGTAACCAAAAGTTAGTTAGCTCAATTTTATTGAACTTTAGTTTCAAAGACGTATCGCAAGAGATATCCACGCGCATATCTTGCTCTAATGTCGATAATTGCTTAGCATTACTAACATCTGTGTTAAATGGATCCCTGATCCCATCGTTAACACTTTTGAATGCATTTTGACCATAATTCCATTTTTTTTTGTAGTCGCTTCAGCTTCACATAAATTTAAAGTTGAAGATAAAAACTTTAAATTTATATGAAGCTGCACCTTGTAGATTCAAACTAAAATTTACAAAAATTGATGATGTTGTAAAAGAGTGGAAAGAGTGGCATCCCGGGTTTGAACAAAAGTAAATGCACACTTCGTTTTTTTAAAAATAATTTTTAATAAGAGTTATTTGAATAAAGCGAAAAGTTCGATGATGTAAAATTATTTGATGTCAAAATTGTGTCGCGGACCCTTGGAATAGCTTCGCGGACCCCTGGAGGTCCGCGGACCACAGTTTAAGAATCTCTGACTTAACTTATTTAAAAATAAGTTTTTTGACTTTATAAAGTGCCATTTTGATAGAAAATCTGACTCTCTACAAAAAGTTATATGATGTGTAGGCATTAAAAATGTAGTTTTTGAGTTATAGTTAAAAAAAAATAAAAAATGGACAAATATCCACCGTCCTCAAAAGTTCAAGCCAAAGCTTAATTGCACTTTTTGATTTATCATTTTTAGGGTACAATTGAACATATGGACAAATGAAATACCATTGAACAAATGAAATACCTTTAAAGGGTTAGACTCTTATTCAAATACATAATCAATAGCATATTAGTAGGGCAAGTAAAAATAAAATCAAAATTATGTAACATCATCAATTTGTACATGTTCTTTTGAATGAAGCCATTTAAAGACGGTCAAAAATAACTGGCTTTTTTCAGTTAAGCACAAAGGTAGTAGGCTATATAACAGTAAAAAATAATTTAAAAATTTTTGAAAATTTTTTTCTCGGAAATATTTAAGGTTGGAATTTCAGAAAAAAAATCTAAAATTACATGTGTAAAGTGTTGTAAAATAGAATTGAAAAATTTTAAGTTTCTGACCTTAAGAACTGGTTAATTAGACTAAACATAGGAAAACTGCAGACTAAATTTCGCAATGCGAAATTTCGGTGGTAAAATCAAAATCGCGCAACTCCGAAACCGCGCAGTTCGAGAGATTACTGTACTTTTACAAACTATAATTTTAACAAATGGACTTTGGCTTGGACTTAACACTTTTACAATGGAACGTTCAGGGGTTTATCAACAACAAATTTGCTTTAGAAATTCTTGTAGCCAAATACAAGCCGGACATTACTGCCTTGCCAGAAACCCACATAGTCAGTAAAAATGCAAATCTTCTACATTTACCAAATTACAATATATTTTCTCATAATAAAGAATACTCTTATGCTAAGGCGGGTATTGCTTTTTTTAGTAAAAAACAATATCAATGTTACACAACACAAAATCTCACAAAACAATTTGCTCTTTCACACTATAACAATTCAAGAAAAAACTGACCTTTATATTACCAATATTTATAAAGAAAATGATGTATACTTAACACCTGATTTAGTGGAAGATATTCATACGTTCGGCTCGAACCACCATCTCCTAACTGGAGACCCCAATTCACAAAATACCTTGTGGGGTTCTCGAAGCACTTCGTCGAGTGGAACAATATGGGAAAACTTTGCTCACGACAGAAGCCTTACTATTTTAAATTATGGTTTACCAACCTTGCTAAGCACAAAAAACACCTTCACGGCAGTAGACGTAGCAATGGCTTCAGCTGATCTTGCACCTACTCTAACCTGGAGAAGCCTTTCTTTACCAGAAGTATGTGACCATCTTCCGATTCTTATATACAACCGTATTGCTACAAATTACAAACGTTCAGTTATTAAGTTCTCCGATAAAAAAGCTAACAGCTAAGTTTTTTTTAAGTTTTACAGCATCTTTTTAGAGTCCACTAATGTAAATAAGGAAGCAGCTCAAATAAAAAGAATATTAAGAAAAGCAGCTAACGAGTCGATGCATTTAAGTCGTTCAGTAATCATTCGTCACAGCCCAGTGTGGTTTAATTCTGATATTTTATCTTTAATTAGGTAAAAAAATCAAGCGTGGAAACCATTCAAAAAGCTAAGAACTCAAGCCAACTGCCTTACTTACAGAAAGTTATGTGCGAAAGAGAGAAGAGCTTGCAAGGAAGCTAAGTAATCCACTTGAAATAATTTCCTGAAATAACTTTCTGTCTATTATCCTTCCAAATGAGGTCCTCACCCATCCTAAAAATATAGCGAACAAATTTGGTGATTATTGGAGATCTATTGGCTCTGATAGATCTTTCAGCACTGAAGTAATATCAGGTAAAAATTGTTGAATATAGAAAAAATGCCTGAAATTCTATCCAACTCAGGTCGAATTGTCGAAGAATTAACCATGGTTGAACTGGAATCAGTGCTTCAAAATTCAAAAGGCTCATCTCCAAGTGCGGATAAGATTACTTACTTGATGAGCAAAAATTCTTCTTTAACACTGAAAAAACTGAACTGTTCAGCAGCATAATAAAAACAGGTATTTATCCACACGACTGGAAGCATGCTATATTTTCCCCCATTCCAAAAGCTGAGAAAAACCCTAATCATATTGAAGGTTACAGGCTTATTTCGTTACTTTCTGTCCTATCAAAAACATTTGACAAAATAATTGCAGTTAGATTATGGCATTTCTCCAAATCAAAAATACTTAGTGGAGAACACGCTTTTCTGCCCAAGTACGGTGCACACACTCTATGACATCAGCTTGAATCTCGGCTTAGAAAAAATGTAGATCAAAATAAGCACAGCGTAGTTTTATCTGAAGACATTGAAAAAGCATTTGACCGTGTCATATGTTCTTTTGTCATTCTAGAGCTCTATGAATGGGGCTTACCCAAAGATATCTGAAAGTTATTCTGTGATTTCTCACCGACAGGTACATAACTTTAAGTGTAAACGGATTCTTTTCGCAAAAACTGCCTCTAGACAATGGGTTGGCACAAGGTTCCCGACTCTCGGTCGTGTTATTTACAGCTTATACCAATTCTTTGTTAAGAGCACTGATTGATATCAAAGGTACCGATTGTTTTGGCATCTATGCTGACAACACATTTGCTGTCGCTTCCTGTACACCCCAGGAAGGTACTCGCTGTCTTAATGAAATTGATCATATTCAGTTTTCTCTCTTGTAAAGAGTAGACGTGTTTTTTGTTTACTCGCGAAAAATTTGCATTTATTTTTGTTTTTCCTCGGTTTTCTTTGTCATCTAATGGATGATTTTTGCGGAAAATGTGACCGGAGCTTTGCTAGAGGTGATACGCAGTTGGTACCGTGCAGTGGATATTGCAAAAAGGTGTTCCATCGTAGCTGTTGCGAGGGTCCGCTCACTGAGTACGATCTGAAGCTGTTAAAATTAAACCGAAATTTTAGCTATTCCTGTAAGGAGTGTGTTGGTGTTCCAGAAAAAATCGTGAAAGGCCATGAAACGTTTTTGGAAGCGCATAAATTGGGGTTGGAAAAGTTGACCTATGTTGTCGAGATGCAAATTAAAGCTTTGACTGAGCAATTGTTGGATATGAAAAAGAGCATTTTTGAAAAATTTAATAGTTATGAGAACGAGTTTGCTTTACAAGTCTCAAGTTTTTCTGCAGAGTTGGTGGCTCTTAAAAACGCATATTGCAGCAATAATGCTTTTGGCGCGGGTGCTGCTGCTAACTGTGTTTCAAGTATTGTTGCGAGTTCTTTGTCTCCAACAGTTTTTTCTTTACCAACTGTTTCTCTTTCTGAGAGTTTCTGTAACGGGAATCTTACTAATACTAATGATCCACTGTCTTGTAATGCTCTTTTGAATGCAAATGATTCTGTTGCTCTGCATCGTCGCTCTTTGAGTGTGCCTCTTGCGCCCTCTTTTGTTGCTGCTGCTGCTGCTGGCGCGTCGACAAAACACTAACAAGAATAAAACTGTTAATTCTCGTCGCTCTTTGAGTATGGCTTTGCCGTCTTCTGTTGCTGCTGTTGTTACTGCTACTGGTGTCTCTTCAGATGCTGTTAATTTACAGTCCAATGTTAATAATAACAATTCTGCTGCTATATCTTCGTATTGTGGTGCTGCGGCTATTTCGCCTATGCTTGGCAATGATACCTCTGTTGCTGTTACAGTAGATGCTAGTTCTCTGCATGAGTGTGATAATGATAGCTGGACAGAAGCTAAAAATAAAAAACGTAAAAAACGTTTTTCTGTTGTTGGGAAAAATGCAAGTACTGAGCTTGCTGTTATTGATCGCAAGAGATGGGTGCATCTTAGCTCTTTCAAATCATCTGTTACTGAATCTGATATCATTGAGTATATTGTCAAACACACAAAAATTTTGAAACAAAGCCTCTCTTGCTACAAACTTGTGAAAAAAGATACCCCGTTGGAAACAATGAAACGGGTGAATTTTAAATTAGGTGTTTCATCATCCCTTTATAAATATATTGTGGATCCATCTTTATGGCCTGTTGATGTACGGGTGAAGGACTTTCAGTTTTTTCAGAAAACCGCAAAGCAATTAGAGAAAAAGTAGTGAATACTGCACTTGATTTGAATATTTCTCCGAATAATGATACTCTTAAAGTTTACTATCAGAATGTGTCTGGTATAAGGACTAAAGCTGGAAATATTTTTGCTGCAACGTCTCATGGCGAACTTGATGTTATCATATTAACGGAAACTTGGTTAAATTGTAACTTTAATAATGCGGAATTTTTTGATCCACATATATATAATGTGTATCGGAAGGATCGTGATGTGACTGCAACTGGTCGTCATCGTGGTGGTGGTGTGTTAGTTGCTGTTAAACGCGAGTTTTTGTCTTCTAACGTGTCACTTGCAAATAATAACGTGTTACTGGATCAACTATGTGTAGTAGTTAGAGGTTCATCGGTGTCTCTCTACATAGTAGTGTGTTATCTGCCGCCAAATAGTTCTGTTGAACTATACAAAATGCATCTTAACAACATCTCTACAATAGTTGCTGATTTTTCTATTGACGCAAATCAATTGATGGTTGCTGGTGACTTCAATCTTTGTGGTGTTACTTGGTCGGATGTCCGTGCTGATCGTTATCTCACACCATCTAAAGTATCTAGTGCTACTGAAATGTATGTTGTAGATAAATTTTTAGATCTAGGTCTTATGCAAATCAATAGCTGTTTTAATTGTCTCAATAGGCTACTAGATTTAGTGTTTATTAGTAGTAATATCAATTGGAATGTTTACGAATCCCCTTTTCCGTTATCAGCCATTAGTATGCATCATGTTCCATTATGCATCTCTATATCATTTTATAAGTTTAATACAGTTGAATCTAATTTTGATGTTTCCCACTTTAACTTTAAAAGATGTAATTTTCATTTGTTAAATAATGCTCTTAATCAAATTGATTGGGAAAAAGAATTTTACCTTTTAAAAACTGAGCCTTGCTATAACATTTTTATAACCTTAATTCATAACGAGTTTATTAATTATGTTCCGAAAGTTAAAGCATATTTTTATAAATGTCCTTGGCACACTCGAGGATTGAAGAAATTAAAAAATCTTCGTTCTAAGTTCTTCAAAAAATTTATTGTTACCAATCAAAATTGTTACTTTTTAAAATATAGGCACTATATGAGAGAATTCAATTTTTTGGATAAATACTTATACAAGCAATATATTATAAAATTTGAATCCAACATTAAGTCTGACCCTAAATCCTTTTGGCGTTATGTGAAATCTAAAAGGGGCTGCTCAAATATACCTGCTTCAATGTTTTTGGGGGCCGAATCTGCTAATGATCCTTTGTCCATTGCTAATTTATTTGTTGATTTTTTTAAGTCCAATTTTGAACCACCTATTAACTCTATCCCTCTAGTTAATGATAATGTGCAACCTGTGATAGATTTTGGTAACTTGTCCCTATCACAGGATGATATTTGGAAGGGTATTCAAAATCTTAAGCCATCCACACGTCCTGATGCTGATGGTTTTTGTGGCTTTTTCTTTAAAAATTGTGCATTAAATTTACTTTACCCTTTGATGGTAATTTTTAATAAATCGTTGTCGTCAGGTGTATTTTTGGATTGTTGGAAAGTAGCGTTTATTACACCTACGTATAAATCTGGTTGTAAAAATAACATTGCCAATTACAGACCTATATCCAAGCTCTCTACAATTTCCAAACTTTTTGAATCGATTGTTAAGGATAAACTATTCTTTGCTGTTAAAAGTATAGTCTCTCCTTATCAACATGGTTTTATGAGTGGCCGCTCAACTATATCTAATTTAGTTTTATTTAGTGAATACTGCATATCGGCGTTTTTGCAAGGATGTCAGGTGGATGTGATATATACTGATTTTTCAAAAGCTTTTGATAAGTTATCACATGCTCTTTTAATTAAAAAATTTGAAGCTTTGGGTTTTCATTCCTGTTTTTTGAAATGGCTTAAGTCATATTTACAAAATCGCTTTTGTGTTGTAGTTTTTGATAACACTAAATCTAATGCTTATCTTGCTGTTTCTGGTGTTCCTCAAGGAAGCATTCTAGGGCCATTGTTATTCATTATTTTTATCAATGATATTGCGTCTCTATTTGTGAATTGTAAATGCCTTTTGTACGCTGATGACCTGAAGCTTTTCTTGCAAATTAGAAACGCGACTGATTCTGCTCTCCTACAATGTGATTTAAATAAACTTCATCTTTGGTCTATTAATAATTTACTTCCTCTTAATTTAAACAAATGTGTTTATATGTCTTTTTCTAAGTCTAATATCTTTCTTTCAACCTCTTATAATATTGCAAGTTTTCCACTTATGTCTGTTGTTGAATTTAAGGATCTCGGAGTAGTATTTGATTCAAATTTTTCCTTTCGAGCCCATTTGGACTTTGTAATTCCAAAAGCATATGCTATGCTGGCTTTTATAAGGCGTAATAGTGCCTCTTTTAGTGATCCTTACACTCTAAAAGTTTTGTTCACTAGCCTTGTTAGATCAAGGTTAGAATATGCGTCAAATGTTTGGTTTCCTTTTTATGAAATACATAAATTTAGGATTGAAAAGGTGCAAAAATCCTTTACGAAGTTTGCGTTGCGATCGTTAAACTTTGAAAATGGTTCTCCCTCATATAATGCCCGATGCCTTTTGATTGGTTTAAAAACCTTAGAAAGTAGAAGAAATATTTTGTCTTTACTATTTTTACATGATATTGTTTCTAACTCAATGGATTGCCCTGATTTACTGGGTCTAATTAATTTTAATGTTCCAGCAAGAGCACTAAGAAATCAAATTCCTTTTCATCTTGCAACTCCTCGCACAAATTATGCCGAAAATGCGCCTATTTTTAGAGCAATGAAATTGTTTAACGAAGTTAATGCTGTTAATGATATAGACTTCTCGGCTACCAAAAATGTAGTTAAGCATATTTTAAATAATTTTTTTTGAATTAATGTAGATTATGTTATTCTAGTCTGTAAGAATCTTTATGTTCATAGACTTAATTAAATAAATAAATAAATAAATAAACATAGTTAACAACTGGGCAACTAGTAGAGGAGCAGCTATTCCAATTTCCAAAGCTGAAATTCTTCATGTCTGCAGGAAACAGAAATGTTGATTCTAGCGGCCAAACTAGCGGCCGTAAAAAAAAAAACGTTGCCACGGCTTAACTAATGGACCGATTCTGATGAAATTTTGTATAGAGATAGATTGAATCATAACAAAGGGTTTAAAAAACTTTTTTTTTTTATTGGGCGTTGCACCGCCTCAAATAAGAAAAAACGCTTTCACGGTTGAGCCGCTTCACCGATTCTGATGAAATTTGGTATGTAGACATATTAATTACCGGCGAAAAATATTTTTTATAAGTGGGTGGTGCCACTCCCCTGAAAAGAAAAAGCTTTGTCACTGCTAACTAATACACTGATTTCGATGGAATTGGATACAGAGATAAATTGAACCCTAAGGAAAGATATTTGTATGGTGCCACGCCCATAACCAAAAATTATGTTTTCACAGCTAAAGTAATGGACCGGTTTTGGTGAAATTCGTAATGGAGATAGCATGATGTCATAGTTTTTATATTTAAAAGCGATGACAAAAAATAGCTCTAGTTGTGGTTGTGCCTGCAATTCGAATCATAATTTATTTAGATTCGATGCATTTGAGTTATCCACCTCAAATTATTAATGGAATTCTCACATTACTTAAAATGAATTTGGATTGTAATTTTGAACAAGAAAAGTGGTCTTTTCACTGCCCACGTGACTTATGTCAAACTGATGCGAGCAACTGCGGTGTGCACGTATGTGTTTGGGCTGTAATTATAGCAACAGGTATTTCATATGCGCTCAAAGAATCGGATTTAAATGTAGCAAGAATAAGTATAACAAACTTATTATATTATAACAAAGATAAGTTTAAGTTAAACACAAAAAGAGTGGATGGAGAAAATGTTAACATAATTGATTTACTTCCTAATTTAACTATTTCTTACATACCTCCGTTGGAATTTGAAAAAACGATTTATTTTGTTCTTCAATAAAAATGTTGCTACCAGAAATTAATAACAAGACTAGGAGTCAAGTGTAAAATATAATTTAAAATAAAAATATTAATGAAATACATAAGCAAAAGATTTGGAAAAAAAAAAATAAAATAATTAAAAACTACAGAAAAAATAATGATTTTAATTGAAATAATTTTTTTTATGCATTAAAGCAATTTTTTTTTTGGTTATTGGTTAAAAACATATTTTTCTCTTTCCTAAAAATTTTTTTATCAGAAATAAATACAAAGTTAAAATTCAAGTCTAACATGCAATTTAAAGTAAATATTGAAATAACAAAAAACTATGATAATGATAATAATTGATATTGTTTTTTTAAAGTTTTTTTGGATTAAATGGATTAAGTTTTTTTTTCTTTTTTATGTATTGAAGTGATTTTTTGTTTGGTTTTTTGATCTAAATCAAGTAATTTTGTTCTTAAAAATTTTGGTGTCAAAAATCAATAACAAAGCTAAAATGTAATTTGCAATAAAAATATTTATAAAATATGTAAACAAAAAATTTCGACGTATAAAATAAAAGAAAATATACTGAAATAATAAAAATAATTGAAATATTTTTTTAAGTTTTTCTCCATTGAAATGATTTCTTTTTTGAATTAAATTGATATTTTATTTTGTTTTTCGGTCGAAATTCTATATTTTTGATGTGAAAGATAAGGTACGCACCTTTCACTCAAATAGAAGTACATGATTTTGTAAGATACGAACAATTTTTTTTTTAAACTTTATTGAATTTTTCTGACTAGCGGCCATGAGTTAGGTTAGATTTTTCGATCAAATTTCCTTTACTACAGACTACAACAATCAATATTGTTTTTAAATCATAGGTTAGGTGAATAACTTTATTCTATCGTTGTCTATTTTAATTAAAGAAGAGTTCATCCAGTGGTTGAAAAAATACTTTATGGTATTAAAACCTGATATAAAACGAGAGCTTCTTTTTGTCATCGTTTTCAAATTTAAAAACTATGGCATCCGTACAAAATTTCTCCAAAACCGGTCCATTAGTTTAGCTTTGAAAACATAATTTTTGGTTATGGGTGTGGCACCGCCCATTTAAACAAATATCTTTCCTTAGGAATCAATCTATCTGTACCCAATTCCATCGAAATCAGTGTATTAGTTTAGCAGTGACAACGCTTTTCTAGCACCACCCACTTATAAAAAATATTTTTCGCCGATAATTAATCTGTCTACATACCTAATTTCATCAGAATCGGTGAAGTGGCTCAACCGTGACAGCGTTTTTCTCATTTGAGGCAGTGCCACGCCCAATAAAAAAGCACAAAATTTTTTAACCCCTTTGTTACAATTCAATCTACCTCCATACTAAATTTCATCAGAATCGATGAAGCGGCCTAGCCGTGAAAGTCGTTACGGGTAAAAACAGGTCAACAAAAAAGCTATTTTTTGCAATTTTTCACAAAAATTTCAACTTTTGCACCTTATAACTCGAAAAAAATCTTTTGAACTTAAAAAGCTAGCTATCCGATCTTGTAGTATGTTGAAATATAAAATTTTTAAGCACAATATGTTTATATTTTGGATTCATTTCATATAAGTTATTTTAAAAAAACTAAAACAATGTAAGAGTCAATTTCATACATTTGATCAAGGGAAAAGAAGCGCCTACAACTACATAGTTGGGAACCTCAAATTCTCAAATTTCATTAAAATAATTTGGATATCAGGTCACATAGGAACCCTGGAAATGAATATGCAGATTCTGCTGCTAAACAATCACCACAGCTCTTGCCTCTAGTAGCGGACACCATCTGCTTGGACTCAGCTATACTAAGTTGCTATTCTGTCGCACAAAAAGAAAATAATTTAAAAGAATGGAGTTCTTCCAACACCTTCTTAAGTCTGCATAACCCAAATCTGACGAGACCCAACTACAACTCTAACCTTTCTAGAGAAGAGTGCATATCTTTAGCTAGTCACATTTTCACCAAAACCACACCTAAGGAATGTGGACGTTGCCTTGTCGCGCTTACGATCCAACATATCTTGAAGGAATGTCGAAGAAAAACCAGCCTCTGGAAAATTTATTTGATTGCAGCGTCAAGGAAAATATAAATATAATTAAAGAAGCCTTTATCTACAATACTTTATACTTTATAAATTTATCAATAAAGTATGATATATAAATAAATAAATAAATAAATAAATAAATAAAAAACAAAAGTAGAGGTAAAGCAGCGAATCATATTTCTAAACGTGAATGTTTTTTGCTATCATTTTTCGTGTTAATGCAAAACAAAAATTGAATGTAATTTCGGAAATGACACTTACTTGTTCTTATGTGTGATATTGGTTTCACGGATCATATTATTTTCATTAATTCCAAATGTATTTCCTTTAGTTACTTCTAAAGCTAGTGAATTTGCACTTACAGCACTCTCATACATAGATACAGAAATATCTGGTAAATTTATAGTAGGAGATATATTAGCATTTGAAAAAGGAATACTCGATAAAGATGTAGTTTTTGCAGAAAATTTTGATGTATTATTAGAAGAAAAAAACTTTGGATTAGACACAAATGATGTTTCCTTAGAAATCTTCTGAAATGATTGCTTCATGTTTTCAGATAATTTACTATTTATATCATTCTCAAATTCATTTTTGTCTATATCTTTTCTATTTCTTATTTTGTGTTCCATCGACGCACAGTTAGAGGATGAATTATTAACAGTAGTTTCAGTTACAGGCGGTATAACAGGCCGAGCAAGTTGAGCCTCCAGTGAACTAACTAAACCTAAGCTAGGCGCACGTATATTTATAATTTTTCTATTGGATAGAGCTTGGCTGCAAACTGAAGAAATTGTTGATGAGGTAATAGGTACGGTATGAACGTTATTTGAAGATGTGTTTTTCAAAAGTTGCTTTAATAGTATATTTTGCGAATCTTCTGCCTTAGAAGGAGATTGTAGAAGTGATTTCGATATAGCTGGGATGGGTTTTTCCACTTGAGATTTGTTTTGGGAGTTACTTACATTAGTTTCTCGTATTACATTGCAAGTAGTATTCTTCGAATTAGCACTAACGCTTAGTGCTACTGCTAAACTATTTCTAAAATTTTCAGGTCCTCTTATCAAAACGGACTGTGCAGTTGTTTCTGTGTCCACACTAGTGCGCTTGTAAGTAGATTCCGGTGTGGTTGTTAAGCGAAATTCAGCATCAGTGTTGTTTATATCTGCAGAATGAGGAACTTGTGGTTTTTTTAAAGAAGTTTGTAGTTCTTTTTTTTGAAGTTTGTCCTCGAATAAACACGAGCCTTGAAGTGCAGAGCCTTGTGGTAAATTTGAAGATATAGGTATTATATGAAATGGCTTTTGAAAATCTTCCAGAGGAATACCAATCACAGGTGACTTTTTTAATGTTATCATTTTTGGAAAACTAATTTTTTTAGTTATTTGGTCTGTTATGTTTTGATCAACTGTATTCTCTGTTGAAGCATCTAAGTTCATCGGAATTGTTGTAGGGATATGTTGGCTATTTGAGCTTTTGGAAAGCATAAGAGATATTGTCCTAGGGACACTTAAAAAAGACGTAGATCTCTTATTTGGAGAACAGCTTAGTGCAATTGAAGTTGGAATTCGTTGCGTTGTTGGTTCAAACATTGTAGTCGATACAGGTGAACGAGTTGTAAAAGTTGAACCAGTTATAGATTTAGTAAAAAAGTGTGGTACTACTTCAAAAACTTTATTGTTTGAACTGTTTGGACTTATATTGCAATTTATTTTCTTTAATATGGTACTATTTATTTCTGAGCTTTTTGAGAGCGGAGAAAGCGGTTGTATTGGTAAAGAAACAGAAGTTAATATGTTCTTCACTGCTGTAGTACCTGATAGTTCACGAATTTCACTGTGGGTTTGAATATCAGGTTTCGATTCCATAGCAGAGTCATTGCATCTACTCTTAACAGCTATCGAATGCGTGCTGGTGTTCGAATCTCTTTGATATGTATTTTGAGCACTAAGCTTATTAATTATTAGGGATGTATCGCATTGAATCAGATCATCCGAGCAATTATTATGTAAAATATCGGCAATCTGTTCGGTCGAATTCAATGAAATACTTTTGTGTAATATTTGCTCGGTTTTCATTGCTTTTTCAGTTGAATTATTAACATCTTGCAAAACATTACTACTAGAAAGCTTGGAATATGAAATATTTTGTATGCAGTTTGATTTAGTTTTAGACGTTACGTCTGTTATCAATTGTATTTTATCATTGGAGTCTGCTACATTTGGCAACTGCAACTTTTTGCTGACGACAGTTGCTTGAACAATTTTCGCATTACTTGATGGTTTAATTTTAAAATGCGACAATGAAACAATAGTAGGATTTAACTTTTGTGAACGATTCACGTTTAAAATTCTAGTATGTTTTGTGTTGTTCTGTGTTAAGAGTTGTTTTTGCTGTTGATCACCAAATTGATCATCAATTGTTACACTTTTTAATGGGGTTTTTTGGTCTGCCGAACTTTGCATAATTTGTGCTGAACTAACAGGTTTTAGAAGTGGTACTGATATAGTTGTATTGCCAATAGAAACTTTGGCTGTTGTTTGCGTGATTTCTGACATTCGAGTTTTTGCTGTCAGAATAATTGGTTTATTCTTCAGTGTGCAACTTCGGTTAACAATAGAGGTATTGGTTGCTTTAGATAATATTGGAACTGCATGGCTGCCAACACAACCCAGTGCATTCGAGTTATATGCATTGTCAAAAGATTGTACACTGGGTTTGGAAGTCGTCAAAGATGAACTAGACGTGCTATTTTTTTCTAGTGGTACTATTAAGTGTGTATCAATACTATCAACGGTGTCTTTTAGATAATTTGATGACGCTGTTTCCGAAACTATGTCTGTTTCTGTAGTATTCATTTTAGATAATTCTGGCAAACTTTTACTCAAGTATAGTCCATCTGGAGCTTTTTCTTTATCTTTATAGCCTGCCGAAATTACGCTTGATGCAATATCTGATATATCACCATCCGCTGAAAGGAAAACGAACTCCTCGTCATAAAATCTATCATCTTTTGCATCAGATGGTACTTTGTTCTCATTTGAAATATCATCTCTTATTGTAGCTTGTGCAACTGGACAATGTACGTTCATTTGCACACAAAGTTTGTTTTCAAACCTTTGCCGCTCTCCGAGGACGCTTAATTTTAAAAGTTCACTTTTCTGCTGTTTATCTGGGCTTAAAGAAAGCGATTGGCTTGAAGAGAAAACTGAGGACTTTTCAGTAAAGTCAGTGTCAGTTGTAGTGCTCGTAGGATTAATATCGGTGTCACAAAGATTCATATGAATTTTATTTTTAGTATCAGATGTATTATCAGTACTGCTTAGTCGTTTGGTTTCAATTTCATTTAGATAAAACTTTTCAATTGAGCTATTATCACTTTCCATTACGACTTAAACATGCAATTATTAATAACTAGTTTAGGAAATAAAAAATTATGAAAGCGTTCAGAATCATAGACAAAGAACTGCTAAACAAAATAAAATTTTGGCCAATAACCATGGTAGCAGCGTGCTCTTCATTTTTATGGCTACCTTAGCTGTCAAAACAAGTTTATATTGATTTTATATTATTTACTCTTAACAGCAATGGGAGCAAATTCACGACTAATTTAATTCAATTTAATTCACATAGTACATAATCTATCTATCTACTACCTACTATTATTAAACGAGCAATAATTGTGGCTTAAGTTTACTTTATCTCACATTCGCAAACCTTTTTAAAACCAAATTTATCTTATGTGCTTTTTAATTCTAAGAAGAAATATGTAATCAAAAAAAGTCGCTCGGATCTGGTTTCGGAGATATAGCCATTGGAAGTTGCGGATATAGCTTTTGGAAAAATCATTATAAGTTCGGAACCGCTGCATGGATATCAAAAATATGGGTTTCCAAAGAAAGATAATTTAATGGCCTATAATAGTGGAGAGCAAGCCTAAGAAATTTAACCCATAGTTTTGGAGATATTACAATTTTTCAAAAATTTTGACCAATTTTTTTTTAAAAAACCGTTATTTTTTCCAAAAATTGTCTGAATGACCTATAACTTTTTTAGCTTCTTAAGAAACCTTAATTTATTCCCCTTAAAATAGTGTATCGTTTGTTCCAAATTTTTGCATATTTACCCCCTTTTTGACGGAAAAACCAAAAAATTTATTCAATGAATCCTTATGAAAACTATGTATTTATGGACAAAAACAATAAAAAACCAACAACAACATCAAGAACAACAACAATAAGAGCAACAACAACAACAATTAATTGAATAAATTTTTTGGTTTTTCCGTCAAAAAAGGGGTGAATATGCAAAAATTTGGAACAAACGATACACTATTTTAAGGGGAATAAATTAAGGTTTCTTAAGAAGCTAAAAAAGTTATAGGTCATTCAGACATTTTTTGGAAAAAATAACGGTTTTTTAAAAAAAATTGGTCAAAATTTCACAAAAATCGTAATATCTCCAAAATCATGGGTTAAATTTCTTAGGCTTGCTTAGCATTATTATAGGCCATTAAATTATCTTTCCTTGGACACCCAATTTTGATATCCATGCAGCGGTTCCGAACTTATAATAATTTTTCCAAAAGCTATATCCGCAACTTCCGATGGCTATATCTCCGAAACCAGATCCGAGCGACACTTTTTTTTTCATACTTTTTATTTATTTTTTACCCCCTTTTACCCCTAAAAAAAATTGGAGAATGTGAGCTAAAGTAAACCTGTTCCAAATTAGGGGGAACAGATGCATATGTAAATAAAATTAGGATCTAGGTACATTTTAAGTTTTTAAAGACTATCACAGGGGCATGGAACAGCCCTAAACTTTAATTTTTATAACGTCATATCACGCAAGCCATTCAATAGCCGTGTTTTTTTAACGCGGCTATTAGATAGCTTAATCAGTGGCAAAAAAAAAACAGTTTTCGCCGTTTAATTTTTTTGTTACTCAAATTTGGCAGCACTTTCGTAAAACAAATGTCAAACAAGAAATGACAATTGAATTAAATCCAAACAAACTTAAAATGAATAAAAGCGTTTTATAAAAGTGATTTTTCTTCCGCCATTTCAGCTTTATATTTTGGTTTTAACTTTTTAAATTTACTTTTGAACGTAAGTATCTATTTTTTTTTGCCTGTTGACGTTTTGAGATAGAACTTTCTCGATAAAAATCAGAGACTTTATCAGACTGTGCTGCCAAATCTCATAATAAACAGCCCAATTGTGAATGATCCAACGCTTATTTGCACGATTAATATTTAAGCGGTGATTCTATCGCCGACTAATTTCTCATACAAAATTTTTTTTAAGCGGGTAGCCGTGTCAAAAAAAAAACACGGGTAATATATTGTAATGAAATTCGGTACACATGCAGATGCAGATCATAAATATCTTAAATTTTGTCAAAAGAGGGCGGAATTTCAAAAATTTTGAATAATTTAAAATTTTGATTCAATATTACTCGAAAAACGCATTGACGACTTACATAAAAATTATAAAGATAATACCACTGAAAGCCGTCATCATAAAATGCTATGTTACTACACTGGCAAAACTCGTTTAAGGGCGTGGCACAGCCCACAATATTTAAAATTATATTTTTCTTCGAGTATAGGTCACAAAAATAATATTCAATTGATGTTATCAATTATTTATTTATTTTTAAAAACACTATAAAATACAAATTAAAAACACTTAAATAAATAATCACCTACATGAAACATGCAAAAAGCGAAACCCACATTAATTTAAATAAAAACAAAAACATAACAAATTAAAAATTATATATCTAACATAAAAAAAACCAAAAATTAACGCGCACTACCCTTAACAATAATTCGACGATTAAAATTTTGATGTCCTATGTTGTCATTTATATTTTGTTTTGCTCTCATTATTTCTTCGTTTTGTAATTACTAAGTGTCTGTATATGTGAGTGCAATTGTCTGTGTCAGTTTTATAATTTAGTCTTAGTTGTTTTGGAACACTAACAACACTGTAGGTAAATTTCCAACTTTTGAAAAGACACACAAAAACGTCCAAACACGTCAACTTATTTTTCGGTCGTAGAATGTAGTGGCATACTCAGTTTTTTCCAATCAGATCAAATCTCGAGACATTTGCGATTCAAATTTTGTCAATTTTCGACCCTTTTTTTGCAATATTTTTCTTAGTTTCGGAGAAAACGATATTGAAATATGTTTCGAAATTAAATTATTTATTATTTGTTAATCGAAACATAACTATACTTATATAAATTTTTCTACATTTTGCTTTCTACAAAGAAAAATGTATTTATTAGTTTTAATTGGAAATTGCGAAAAATAGTTTCAAATAATAATGTATCAATCGGGAATATCTCGAGAATTTGATCTAAGTGAAGAAAACTGAGTATGCCACCGTATTCTACGACCAAAAATTAAGTTGGGGTTTTTCGGCGTTTTTGTGTGTCTTTTTTAGGTCCCTACAGTGAATTGTGCAGCATTTCCAGTGTATATCGTCGCGCATAGTTGTTCACCGGTTGTAAAATTTTAACTTTTTCAAAGTCTGGAGAGTGTCTGTAATGTACGTAGTTTTGTCAGGAATTGTGATGTGTGTAAATCGACGAAGGCACCAAACATATGTCTAAAGCCACCAATGGGAGCACAAGCTCAGTCACAAAGGCCATTTCAACATCTTTACATTGACCTTTTGGGTCCGTATCCAAGAAGTAAAAATGGGCACATTGGCTTACTTATCATTGTTGATCACTTGACAAAATTTCATTGGCTTTGTCCATTAAAAAAATTTAGTTCAGCTTTAGTTCAGAAATTTCTTGTAGAAAACATATTTTATACTTATGGTGTTCCTGAAGTCATTGTTAGTGACAATGGTTCACAGTTTAAGGCAGGCGACTTTAACTCACTTCTAACAAAGTAAGAAATAACTCATATCTTGTAGTGGCGCTTGTACTCCATGCAATGAAATTTGAATTTATAAACTAATTTTTTTTTTTGCGACAAATATTTTGGCAGTGTAGGCAATATAAGCCACTGTTAACCGCTGTAAAAATGATTATTTTTTCTTTGATGCATTCGTTACTTCTTTCTTTATCTTGGAAATATGGTTTTATTGCTTCAATTCGGCATATCACGCCACGAATTATGCGAACTTTGCAAAGAAGCTTACAGAAATTTGCAGTTCTTTCCAATTTCAACCAGCATCGTGGTAACACCGGTTTAAACATTAAAATTAAAATTTGGAAAAGTTTAAGTACTGTACAGTCTTAAGCGTAAAACGCGCAAACATTTTTTGTTAAACTCAATTTTTTTTTACTTTTTGTAAAATTTAAATAAAATTGGTAAGAATTTTACTTAAGTCAAATTTCTTTTATTCGATAATTCCTTTCCTTTTATTTTCTACATAAGAAAAATTTTGAATTGATTTTCATACTTATTTTGAAGGAAGTTAAGGAATTTTCTAAGACTTCTAATTTATCTAAAATTGGAAGAAAAATTCAACCTATTCAATTTGGTGCCAGCCCCAAAGGGTAATTTAAAGATTTTCTTTTAAAAATTAAGAAATTAAAATTTAATCATAAAATTTTATTAGGCATTGCACCAAAATTGTTTCAAGTGTTGTACAGAGTACAAATCTACAAACATACATATAAACATATGTACATTTCACCATATTCCATCCATCATCAAAATTCAACATAGAGAATAACTCAGTGTTTTGCACCAGTTTCTCCAGGTAATGGCGAAGTAGTTGACTCCAATCTCAGAAGCGGTGACATCGGTTCAGCGATGTGAAAAGTGACGAACGAAAGAAAAAATGTCGGACGCGAAAACGCGCAAATAACTTTTGGCTTTGAAAAATTAAAATAATAAACAATTTACTAAATTTGAACTGATAAAAGTGCTTAAAAGTGCAATTAAAATTAACTAAAACAAAATGGTTTTAAAGAACTAAAATAGTGGTAAATTTCGTAAATAAAAGTTTTCCTACGTTTCTTCAGAAATTGAAAAAAATAGATATTAAAGTTTTAATAATGAAATAATTAAATAAAGTTAAATTAAAAGTGTTAAATTAAGTGAAAATAAATAGTTTGAGCATATAAGAAGTAATTTGCAATTAAACATGTGTACATGCATAGTTATTTAAATCAAACATACATACGTATGTACATATGTACAAGCTTACGGTTTTCTTAGGTGAATATGCAGAAGCCTGACCAATTGTTGAAAAGAATTCGTTGAAACAGTTAGCTACAGCGCCAGAATCCAATATATTAACATCATTTTCACATAATGTAATTACCTCATTGCTCTCTATTGTTTCACGAGTGGTAATGCTATTGATTATGTCCCATTTCTTTTTCATATTGCTTTGAGCAGCATTTAGCTTATTGAGAAAATAACTATCGCGTCGCAATATATCTTTTTTAATCTTTTTACATAATTTTTTAAAACGAGCGTTTATAACATTTAATGCGCAATTTATTTTTAAGGTTTATTTGCTTTAAAAGAAATCTATTGATCCATGGCTTAAGTCTTAGTATTTTTTTTACGAAGCATAAATGTATATCTACAAGCATTTATATGTGTTGTTAAAATATTAAGAAAGGTTAAAAATGCTTTCGAGACATTTTCTTCAGTGTAAACGCCTGACCAATCTTCATATCGCAATTTTTCGTTTAGCAGAACAAAGTCAATTCTAGAAGTCTGTTTTTGAAATTTACAGCGATTGGATGCCACTCTGGAAAAATTTTTAAGTTGCATGCGAGTCATTGAATGGTCTGTTATCTGCATATCCAGATTTAAGCCCGTACAACAGTTATTTAAAATGCTATCAAAACGACAAAAAACATGATCGAGGCATGAACCTGAAGTTGCTCGAGTGGGTATATTTATGTATGAGGTGAGGCCAATACACGCCATAAGCTCTAAATAATTATCGACTATTACGCTTGAACGTAGAATATCTAAATTTAGATCACCAACAATAGAAAGATATACTGATTTTTCATTCTTTAAAAGGTTAGAGAACTCTTCCAAAAAAGTGTAAATAGATTCCGAATGGAGTCTATACACACAAATAAAGCTTAGTTGCGAATTATTTAAGCTAATTGTAACTTTTAAAGCATCAGCGCTTGACAGGTTATAGCTTACAAACTTACAAACATATACATTACGTATAAATACTCAAACTCCGCCTGCTGAGTAAGTATTATTTGTTTTTGCATAAAAAATATAATTTGGTATTACAAAATCTTTAATTTCATATGAATAAATCCATATTTCTGACACAAAAATTATATCAGGGGGTTTTTTGAAGGCCTCAAGATTACAAATTAGCACGTCGAAATTTTGCCGAAGACTACGTACGTTTTGATGAACAATAATAAAATCATTATCAGATATGAACGTATTACATTTATTAACTAGGTTGGTATTGGTAAGGCCGCTAGTAAGAACATCGTTAAAATTCATTAAATAACAAGACTAAAATTAGACTTATATAAGTTAGCCCTATAAAATTGATAGGTCTTCAAACGTTCTTACTGCCCTACCATTATCAACCTTTTTCAAAAAAGTTTTAGAGTTCCTAAACCACAGATATTTATATTGCTTATCCAATTTCACCTTTTTCGCCTCCATGAATAACGCCTGGTTATATTTGGTTAAGCAATCATTAATATAAATGTTCCTTTTATTGCCTTTAACAAATAATTCAGTTGTTAATTTGTTTTTATTTGTTTTCTTTGCACTCATTATGCTTTTTTTAATTTCTGCTGAAGAGAGATGTACACGAATAACTTCACGATGAGCCGAAGTCGAGTTTTTTTGCATAATGTTTCTAACAAAACATTTCTTTATTATATCAGCTGTTAATGGTACCCCCAATGGATCATCAAAATTTTTTTTAACACTCTCAGTGGCATTCGTATCACTCAAATTTGGTACACCAGTAATCTTAATAACAATATCTAACTTTTTCTGCTCTACCCAGTTTAATTTGTTCTCCAATTTTGTTACTTTCTGTTTTAGTTCATTGTTTTCCTCTCTGAGAACATTAATAGTACTCAAAAAACTAATATTCATATTTTTAAGCTCACTTCTTAAACTCAATATTTCTGCATAAAAGATATCAAGGGTTATTGCACTTGAACTACTAGGGCTATTATTACACTGTGGAACCAACATTTTTTTGCAAAAGTCTACTCGGATCTGACGCTGTGGGGTGAAAATAATGGCCAAAGGCCATACTGTTCGCTTGTTTTTTTTTCTCCTGAGTGAAATCTATAATTTTTCCTATTTGGATATTCCAGTTAAATTAATCAACAGTGTGACTTTGTGAATCAATGATAATTTGACCAGAAAATTGTGAAGTGCAGTGAATTTTGCTGAACATATTGTTTTAATACTTACTTACTTACTTGGGTGGCCATAACAACCTGTTACCGGGTTACGGCCGACCTCAAAAGCTCTCTCCAGGCGCCTCTGCTTCGCGCGCGCCTTCTCCAATCAGGCACACCAAGCGTGGATAGGGTTTCTTCGGCTTGGTCTTTCCATCGGAGGCATGGTCTTCCTCTCCGTCGTCGCCCAGCGGCTTCCGCATCAAACACCTTTTTCGCCGGAGCTTCTTCGTCCATACGCACAACATGTCCCAGCCAGCGCAGACGTAGGATAGTGATGCGCTTGACTATGTCGATGTCATTGTAGAGCTCGTACAGTTCATGGTTCATTCGAATACGGTAGTCGTCGCCGACGCGAACAGGACCGAAGATTTTGCGAAGAATTTTTCTCTCAAACACCCCAAGTGTGGCTGCATCGGTCTGCGACACAACCCATGCTTCTGCACCGTAGAGTAGCACGGGTAAGATGAGCGTCTTGTAGAGTGTCAGTTTTGTCGGGCGAGAGAGGTCTCTACTACTCAATTGCTTACTGAGACCGTAGTAACACCTATTAGCAAGAGTGAGTCTTCGCTTTATCTCCAAGCTGATATCGTTTTGAGTATTCACGGCGGTGCCAAGGTAGGTGAATTCCTTGACAACTTCGAAAGTATAGCTGTTCGCAGCAATGTTGGATCCAATGCGCCGCGTCTCCCTGCTTGTGGACAGCATATACTTTGTTTTGCCCTCGTTCACCGTCAAACCCACCTTCGCTGATTCTTTTTCGATAGCAGAAAATGCAGCAGTAACATCTCGCTTACAACGTCCAATGATATCAATATCATCGGCATATGCAAGGAGCTGGACACTTTTGTAGAAAATAGTGCCATTACGATGAACACTGGCTTTTCGCAACACCCCTTCTATCAAAAAGTTGAAGAGGTTGCAGGATAGTGGATCGCCTTGTCTGAAACCTCGTTCGGTATCAAATGGTTCGGAGAGGTCCGTTCCTACCCTGACGGAGCTGGATGTGTTGCTCAACGTCATTCTGCAAAGCCGCACTAGCTTCGCAGGTATACCGAACTCAGACATGGTGGCATACAGGCAATCCCGTATCGGGCTATCGAAAGCAGCCTTAAAATCGATAAAAAGATGATGGGTATCGATCTGTTTTTCGTGGGTTTTTTCCAGGATTTGACGTAGTGTGAAGATCTGGTCTATGGTGGACTTACCAGGTCTAAAGCCGCACTGATAAGGCCCAATCAGTGTGTTGGCGAACGGCTTAAGTCTTTCACACAGTACGGTCGACAGGACCTTGTATGAGATGGCAAGAAGACTGATTCCCCGGTAGTTTGCGCAAATTGTAGGGTCACCTTTCTTCAGTATAGGACAAAGGACACTGAGATTCCAATCGTCGGGTATGCTTTCTGCTAGCCATATTTTGCAGATGAGTTGATGCATGCACCCTATCAGCTCATCGCCACCGGTCTTGAACAATTCAGCAGGCAGGCCGTCAGCACCGGCCGCTTTGTTGTTCTTAAGTCGCTGTATCGCAACTCGTACCGCGTCATGGCTAGGTGGTGGTACGTCCACACCATCGTCGTTGATTGGTGGCATCGGGTTAGTTTCTCCAAAGGCGGGATTGGTGGAGTCATCGCCAGCAAGCAGCTTGAAAAAGTGTTCCCTCCATAATCTCAGTGTACCTTGCGTATCCGTAACCAGATTTCCGTGTTCATCTTTACAGGTAGATGCTCCGGGCTTGAAACCTTGGGTCAGACGCTTGACTTGTTGGTAAAATTTTCGAGCATCATTCCTGCCTCGTAGCACTTCGAGTTTCTCACGCTCACGCCTTTCCTGCTCTCGTTTCTTGCGTCTGAAAAGGCGCCTCTCTTCCTTTCTCTTTTCCCGGTAGTTTTCGCGTACGGCTCGCGTTGCGGCTGACTGCAGTGTTCTTTTGTATGCGGCGTTTTTCACTGCAGTAGCTTCGCGACACTCCTGGTCATACCATTGATTTCGCGGAGGTGGGCGTCGGAAACCAATTACTTCCTCAGCGGCAGAGCGCATGGAGCGGGAAATATGCGCCCAAAGTCCACCGGCATCATCGGGTAGAGAGTCAGGTTGAAGGAGCAGTTCTGAGAGGTGAGCGGAATAGGCTTCGGCCGTCCGATGTGATTGCAGTTTAGCGACGTCCAGCTTTCGTTGCATACCAGAGCGTACATCCTTTGCATTGCACAGCTGCATGCGTATCTTGGCTGCAACAAGATAGTGATCGGAGTCAATATTGACTCCACGGAACGTACGAACGTCTAGCACGCTGGAAGCATGCCTTCCGTCGATCACAACATGATCGATTTGGTTTTGTGTTTTCTGATCAGGGGACAGCCAAGTGGCCTTGTGGATGTCGAGGTGTTGAAATCTGGTGCTACTTACTACCAATCAATCAATCAATCAGCCGTAGACCGTTGTTTGAGGTGGTCTCATGGAGGCTGAACTGACCGACAGTGGGGCCAAATATACCTTCTCTTCCGACCTTTCCGTTGAAATCCCCGAGTACAATCTTAACATCGTGGGCCGGGCAGCGGTCATATACTTCCTCGAGTCTCGCGTAGAAGGCATCTTTGACAACATCGTCCTTTTCCTCCGTCGGGGCGTGCGCGCAAATCAAGCTGATGTTAAAGAATCGAGCTTTGACGCGGATCGTAGCCAACCTTTCGTTCACAGGTGTAAACCTGGAGATATGGTGGCGAAGTCTCTTGCTTACAACGAATCCGCATCCTAATTCGCGCCTCTCCGCATGGCAGCTGTAGTAGATATCGCAACTTGTTTGGTTAGAGCAACCTTGTCCTATCCATCTTATTTCCTGGATGGCGGTGATATCAGCCTTAATTTTTTTGAGGGCATCCGCCAATTCGATAGAGGCACCTTCCCTATTGAGGGTCCGGATATTCCAGGTGCATATCCTTAAATCATAGTCCTTTTTTCGTTTGCAGTGGTCGTCAACATTGAGGGGTTCTTTATCCGAGGCTTTTTTAGTTTTCATTGGATTCTTTTTTTTTTACGTGGCGGGTACCAAACCCTGCGCACAACCCATTTTACTTCCAGGGAGGACGCGCTGCACACATTCGCTCACTATCTCAGCGGATGCAGAGATAGCTACCCAGATGGAGCCAGCGGGGAGGCTGTGTGTCAACTTGCTAATGGTTGGCTCAGAGATCGCTCTGGCAATCCCCAGGTGGAAAGCAGTCAGAAACTTTACTCTGATCAACCAAAAGCCAATCCATCCAATATTGTTTTAATAGTGTTTTAAAATTCTTTATAGGCACTCTGCAAACAAAGCAAATAACCTTGGAATTGTTTGTTGTTGTGTTTGCAGTAAACATTTATTATCTCTTTTGCACTATTTTAATTTTTGGGTTTGTGTGTTGGCTGAGAAATTTTTACTAGTACTGTGCTTGTACCACTGTAGAAATTTTTTTGTTTCCAATACATACTGTACTAAAGAATTAAGGGTTACCAACTTTTACCAACTCGTTTAAGTTTTTAGATTTTCTTTTTTAAACTCTAATTAATTTCCTTAATTTTTTTGTTTCTTTTGAGTATTTTTAAATTTTAGAATAAGCTGTACATTCTCGAAATGCCCTTCAAGAGCTGCGACTGAGCGCTCCGTTTGCTGCTGGATGTGTGACTCTGTTCTTCACATGAAATGTGCACAGCTGAGTCCAAGAGCTGTCGATGATCTCGAAAAGAGACATGGTCTAAGATGGTCATGTGAGGACTGCCGCCAGATTGACTCAAACATATACAAGCTGGTACGACAATCAAGGAAAGCTTTTCTAGAGGTATCGAATGAGCTTGAATCTGTTCAGAAAAAGCTTTCTGAACATGAAAAATTCTTCAATTCTTTTAGATGTTTGGATGAAACATATGTTTCACCTATACGTAAGCGCAATCTTCGAAATGACAAAAAGTTAGCTTCAAATCTGCCATCTCAAGGATCTATAGCCCTATCTATAAATCCTGTTCAAAATCTTGTACCTGCTAACCCTCAACCATCTTCTCTTAACCTTATGAACATTTTAAGTCCCATCACAATACACTCACGGTCAAAAAAAAAAACGCAGACTTGAATTTTGCAAGAAGTTTTATATTTTAATGCGTAAAATAATATCTACTCTTGTTTAACGGTTTTAAGTTTGTTAGATACTGTTACTAAGGACAAATTTTGAGTATTTTCAAAACTATCTACCTAACAGTAATAAATTCTAGGAACCTTTTCCAAATAAACACATAATTGCTAGTTTTATAATCAGAAATTACAATTTATTTATATGAAAAAATACATTGTTTTTTGTAGTTTTTTACGCATTTTTAATTTCTCACATATTCTTTAATTATTTTAAATAATACGGTAAAATTGATTTTAATACCGCGTAGGACCTATTTTTGCCTTGATGACGCTTTCCATTCGAAAAGGCATGCTCTCATAGAGTTTCCGTATTAATTCCATTAAAATATCGTTGTACCAAGTAGATTCAATTATTTTCTTTAACTTTGGAATATTATTAGGGTTTTGTTGGCGCATTTTGCGTTTTAAAATGGCCCAAACATTCACAATGGGATTGAGGTTGGGGCTGTTACCGGGCCATGGACTGACTCAGTTCTCAAAAAGTCTTTATATTCCTTTACCTATGCAAAAATAAATAGTTCATTATTGTAAATCTATCAAAAAAAAATGTAAAAAATAATTATTGTGAGTGGGATACTTACCGATTTCGAGCGATGACAAGGTGCAGAATCGTCTTGAAATATGACTAGCCACTATAACTAGTGCGTCGTCTAACTCAATTGGGCCTAAAAAACTTGTAGCGCTGGCTCCGATGAAATCTATTTTGCTTCAAGACTTGCTGCTGACACAACTGTGGAAGATATGCTCTTTCATATAAACTCTCAGCTTAAGTCAAGTAACTTAAATATTACTGTATATAAATTTAACTTCTCGTATGCAAGGTATACGTCTTCGTTTAAAATAACTTTGCCTTCGCATGTTTTCGAACAAGTAGTTAATCCGTCTTTTTGGCCGAATAATTCATTAATTCATGAGTTTACTTCTCGGCCAAAACCTAATACGTCAGCACTGGCAAAGTTACCTTCCCGTAACGCCAATCAAAAAAACTAAGTTCGATTAAACTGTTCAGCATTCTTTATCAGAATGTCCGCGGCCTTAATTCAAAAATGTGTAACCTTTTCTTAATTATTCATGATTTGGACTACCATTTGCTCTGTTTCACAGAAACTTGGTTAAAACCTAGTGCACTGAGTTCTGAAATACTGGCAAGTAAAGATAGAACTAGAATCCCAAATATTACAAGTAAAGGTGGAGGTGTTCTAATTGCTGTACGATCATATCTCCCTTTTCTGAAGAAATTATCCTCACAGAAGCAATGAATATTGAGTTTTGTTGCATTCTTGTAAAATTTGAGCTTCTTACCTTATTTGTTACATGTTCGTATATACCACCTCAATCGGCCATTGAAATTTATAATGCCCACTTGCTAGTTATAAATACAATATATTCCAAACTTGAATCTAATGAATGTCTTTTAGTCACTGGCGATTTTAACTTGCCTAAGGTCTCTTGGAGTTGCTGCTCTCAAGAACCAACTAAATGGTTCCCTGCATCTGATAATTTGTTACACAGTGAATTTTTAAATAATATATCTACGCTTGGTCTTTACCAATTGAACCATTTGGTAAATCATAACTCTCGAATTCTTGATCTTATCTTTTTTGATGATACTGATATCATCCAGCTATCAAGGTCCACTCCTCTAGTGTTGCCTGAAGATCTACATTATCCAACCATAAAAATTATACTTGATGTACCATTCAAAGAAACTAAGGAGCATTCTCCCGAAATACGCAAAGTTTATAATTTCAAAAAAACAAACTTTACTTTGCTTAAAGATCAATTATCAAGAGTAAACTGGGAATCTTTATTGTCACTTAATAAAAATAGTTTAACATCAAATAATCTTGATATTGCAGTGTTTGCTTTCAATAAATTTATTCACGAGTGTTTTGAATCATATAATACTATGTCTGACCCTTGCTGGCTTAATCCTGAAATTAGAAAACTCCGAAATCAAAAAGCCAAATTTTATAAAAAATATAAAACTTCCTCAAATATAACTGATTTCATGAATTACACTAGAATCAGATATAAATACCAACATCTAAATAAATGTGCTTATAAATCTTATATTTTGAAAGTTAAAGCTGATATAAAACACAACGCAAAATCTTTTTGGAACTTCATTAATGTTAAACGAAAATGTTGCTCTTTCCCCTCTAACATGAAATACCATGACATTGTGTCTAATAATGATGATATGACTTGCGATTTGTTTGCAGAATTTTTTAAGACTACATATTCTTCCAAGTCGTATACTGATTTATATTATCCATTTGAGGTAAAATCATGTTAAGTTAAGTTAAGTCAGCCCACTATAAGTCTTGATAATGTGCAAAAAAGCCTTAAAGACATAAAATCATCATTTAAAGCTGGTCCAGATGGTATTCCCTCCTATATTTTAAAAAATTGTTACAATGAAATTGCTTTTCCAGTGCATTTGCTTTTTAAGTTTTCCTTACTCCTTGGATATTTCCCTTACACCTGGAAATCTTCATATATAATTCCTTTGCATAAGTCGGGTAGTAAATCTTTAATAAGTAACTACCGTGGGATAGCAAAGCTAAGTGTATTGCCAAAAATGTTCGAAAGTATCATTACTCCACAAATTGCACACAACGTTAACCCTATAATTTCACCGTATCAGCATGGTTTTTTACCAGGAAAATCTACGGTAACTAATTTAATTGAATTTAAGAATATGACTATAAATCAATTTGCAAATGGTTCCCAAACTGATGTAATCTACACTGATTTTAGTAAAGCTTTTGATGTAGTTAATCATAAACTCTTGTTACTAAAGCTTTCTCTAACTAGTTTTTCCATAAATTTGCTGAATTGGATTCAGTCATATCTTTCAAACAGAAGCCAATCTGTTAGTTTTAATAACTCCGAATCTAAAAATTTTATTGTTACTTCTGGCGTTCCTCAAGGAAGTCACATTGGACCTTTGCTCTTTACAGTTTTTATTAACGATTTGCCCACAGTGTTAAAGTACTGTAATATTTTAATGTACGCTGATGACGTGAAGCTTTTTATCCACTTAAATATGCATTTGAGTCATCATATCTTCAGTATGACATCAATAACATTTTTGACTGGTGCAAAGTCAATTGCATAAATCTTAACTTAAGTAAATGCAAGCATATGTCTTTTACACGGAAAATCCCATTATTGAGTACATATAAAATTGATAACTATGTCCTCGAGACTCTAAACTCTTTTGAGGACTTAAGCGTAACAATGGATACAAAGCTTAAGTTTAATATACATATCGACCGAATGACCAATAAGGCTAACAGCGTTCTTGGCTTTATAAAGCGTTGGTCCAAAGAGTTTCGTGATCCATATATCACTAAGACATTGTTTTCGTCTTTAGTTAGACCTATTTTAGAATATGCATCAGTGGTTTGGTGCCCTCGGTATCAATGCTACATAGATGTCATTGAGTCAGTACAAAAACAATTCTTGCTTTTTTACCTCCGTAGTTTCGCCTGGGATCCAACAGTTCATTTACCACCATATGAACAAAGGTTAAAACTAATAAGCTTATCATCTCTCAGAAATCGTAGAATAATGCTAAATATTTTATTTGTCAAAAGGCTTATTAATGGTAGCATCATCAGCGAGAATCTGTTGAGTAGCTTATATATAAACGTGCCTCAACGTCCTATGAGACGATTTGTACTGCTGAATTTAAAAACATGCAGATCTAATTACTTGCTACATGAGCCTTTCCGGAGTGCATGCTGTGATTTCAACAGTGTTTACGCCGTTATTGACTTTAATCAAAGCCAAAGCTTAACTAAAAACAGCATTTTACGATTTCTTGAAACAAATAACATTTAATCATTTCAGTTGATCTAGTCGCTTATTATCTGGATGGATGAACGCTTTTCCAACAAATGATTATCACTGTCGGTGCAATTGCTGTTTTGCATCCTATCTTTCAGGCATTAGAGTGAAAATTTATAAATAACTGCTACTTCAGGCATCTACCCGACCAGATGAGGTCAGCCGTTAGCGCGGACACTTAAGTCACTGCAGCTTTCAGGCATTAGCACGAAATTCTTAAATAACTGCTGCTTTCAGGCATCTACCCGACCAGATGAGGTCAGCCGTTAGCGCGGACATTTAAGTCACTGAATGTGTTGAAATAACAAACAACTGAATTTTTAATTGTATTTTAAAGTGTTTTAATGTTAAAAAATGGTTGAGCTTGCTTCAATTTGCTCTTGTTGAAATTAGCTTATACAAGGAACTGAACTAAAAAATGAATTATGAATACATACAGAAAAGTATAAAGAATTCAGAGTTGTAAAAATAAATGATACGTAAAACTAGAATAATGTAGTAAAGTGTAGTAGGATTCTGAACATCTCGGCCTCCTTTGAAAGCATCCGCTTCCCACATTCCGCCGAAATGAGGCCCTAATGGAGGTGAAAAATGCCATTGTATCTCATGTTCTGCAAGTTCTTTTGTAATCCCTTCTTGTATTGGTGTTGCGTTTAAAAATTGATAAATATCTTTAAGTTTTATGTGTGCACCAACAAAATTGGTTCAAATGATTTGGTTTGCCACGTCTGGCAACAAACCGATGAAGTACAGCTATAAAAGCTGCTGTTGACAGTTCACTCACTAAATCAAGGTGAATTGCTTTGGTTACCAAGCATATGAAAAGAACAATCCAACATTTGTATTGCTTTGATCCGCGACCTTTCCAAGATCTGATAAGAATTGGGCCGGCATAATCCACTCCAGTATTGAGGAATGCAGTGCCAGGTTCCAATCGATGCTGCGGCAGGTTACCCATTTGTTGTTGATAGGGTATGGCGCGAAATTTCATACAGGTCGTACATTTGTAGATACAACGCTTTATGACATATGTAATACATGGAATCCAATATTTCAATCCAATCAAATATTGAAGTTGCCGGTTTCCAGCATGAAGATTTAGAATGTGATAGTCTCGTATGATAAGTGTAGTTAAGTGGTGATCCTTGTGTAGTATTAGTGGATGCTTTTGGTCGTAACTGACTTTTGTGTTGATGATTCTGCCGCCGACTCTGAGCAGCCCCTTGTCATCAATGAATGGTGCAAGCGAAGATGACTTGTTTGAAGAAGGTAATTGTTTGTCATTCGTTACAAGCCGAAATTCAGCACTGTAAGACAACATTGGTGCTCTTTTCACAAGAGCGTCCTGTGCAGCCTTCAATTCAACAGATGTTAAAAAACCTGTTGAAGCGTCTATCTTGAGTTTTTTCCGTTTACAACTTTGAATGAACCTTAAAATTAAAGCTGCGATTCTATTTAATTTGACAAAATCTGAGTAACGATTAATGAGTTCAATATCTGTAACTACAACTTCATGGGTTACGCTTTCTTTACGTTCTTCCATGTCTATGCCAGGAGGTATGTCCGGTACTTGATAATCTCTGCAGGGATGCTTTAGTATGTCAGGTCCATGCCACCATAGTTGTCTGTCAATAATTTCTGTAGGGCAAATACCCCTTGTTGCCAAATCTGCTGGATTTTGTTGAGAGCGGATATGTCTCCACTTTTGTGCAGGTATCACACTAATTATCTCTGATGTTCGGTTGGCAATGAAAGATTTCCATCGACGAGGATGATCTGCTATCCAAGCCAAAACGACTGTTGAATCAGTCCAACCAATCAACTTTATATCAGCAATTTCCAGAGCAGATTGAACCTTGGTTATCAATTGTTATCAAATGTTATTTGCTTAACAGGTGTTACCCTTGTCTTGGAGGCAATCAAATTTGTAAAAACGTCTCCATTTTCGTGTTGTACTCGTAAATATACGCGAATCCGTGTAATTCAACATTTTTCTCATTTGCATATTGTAGCCATCTAGGAATTTGAAGATCTTTAATTATGTTAATCTTTTCACGAAATTCAAACCATTGATTGCAAAGATCAGTGGGCAACTCTTGGTCCCAGTACAATCCTCTTAGCCAAAGTTTTTGCATGAATATTTTCATTTTAACAATAACAGGAGATAATAATCCCAATGGATCAAATATTTTGGAAATGTCTGATAATACTGTTCGTTTACTAACCTTTGTTGGCGTTGCTGCAAGATATACGCTGTATTTGAAAAAATCTTTTGTTGTATTCCACAGTAATCCAAGTGTTTTTACTGTCTGTGTGTCATCTATTCTGTTGAAGTTTCTCGGTCATGTGAATCAATTGTCTCCAAAAAACTTGATGAATTGGACGACCATTTTCTGAGATGGAATCCAGCTTCAGAAAGTACACCACAAATATCTTTTCTTATAGTTGTAGCGCTTTGTATGTCAGTTGCACAACACATAAAATCATCAACATAAAAATTTTGTGATATTGCGATTGCTTCATCTGGGTGTGATTCCTTACAGTCATATGATAGCTGCTTTAGCGTTCTCGTTGCAAGAAATGGTGCTGCAGAAGTACCGTATGTCACTGTTTTTAAATTGTATTCCTTTGGCTGTTCATCTTTGGAGTCTCTCCATAATATTCGTTGAAGTGATCGGTCTGTAGGGTGAACAATTACCTGACGATACATCTTCTCAATGTCGCCAGTAAATCCTACCTCGTACTTTCGGAATTTCAGCAAAATTTCAAATAAATCATTTTGAATTGTTGGTCCAACTAAAAGATGATCATTTAAAGATAGACCATTTGTTGTCTTGCATGATGCGTCAAAGACGACTCTCAGTTTTGTTGTTGTACTGCTTGACTCTATCACCGCATGATGTGGCATAAAATATGTTTTTGATGATGGTGAATCAGTTGCGATCTCCATATGATCCAGATTGATGAATTCATGAATAAAGTTCGTATATTCTTCTTTTAGCTGATTATCGCAAGCAAATCTGCGTTCCATAGCATAAAGTCTTTTCAAAGCCGCTTCCCTTGAGTTACCAAGATCCACGTTAGTTGTTTTGAGTGGAAGCTTGACCACATAACGACCATTATTGTCACGTTGTGTATGTTTTTTAAAATGTTGTTCAGCTTGTTCCTCTTCTGGCGTAAGAAAATGTGCTGGTTGTTGAATTTCCTCGCATTGCCAGAATTGTTGAAGATGTTTGTCTAAGTCCATATAAACATGTGCAGATGTAATGTTGTTTTGTGCCGGTACTGTTATCTTGTCAACTATGATCCAACCAAAGATTGTATTCAGCGCACTTGGTGAACCACTCGGGTGAGCTAACTTGTGGTGCAAGACACATTCAGCAAATATGTCAGCTCCAAGAATCACGTCAATTGCGCCAGGATGATAAATGCTGGGTCTGCAAGTTGTAGTTGCTTGAAAAATTCTAATTTATCGTTGTCAATATGTTGACTAGGAAAATTTTGTGTCAGGTTCGACAAGCAAAAAGTTTCTGTGGTGACATTTTTGTTGCAATATGAAGAGTTGATTTGAATTTGCACCTTGCCTCGTGTGAAGTTTCCAGTTCCTGAGCCAACTCCATAAAGTATTGTTTTATCATAAACACGTTTGAGTTTAAGTCTTTGAACACACGCTTCTGTGATGAGTGTGCTTTGAGAGCCTGAATCCAATAAGGCAAGGCATGGATGAAACATGTTGGATGAATCTTGAATCAAAATAACTGCTGTAGGCAAAATTGTAAAGGTATGTTGCTGATGTTTCACACTGACACAGCTTGTAACGTTTGTTGACAATGAAGATTGATGTAGTAAATTCTCCTGTCGATTAATGGATTTTTCATTCATTTTGGTCTTTGGATGCATAAGTGTGTTATGTTTTGCGTTGCACACTCTGCACGAAGAACTTTTGCATTCTGCAGCTTGATGATTTGGTTGTAAGCAATTAAAACAAATGTTGTGTTGTTTCAAGATTTTGTAACGGTTGTCAATCTCCATTGCCTTAAATTTATCACAATGATACAAAAAATGATCCCTTGAACAAATTGGGCAAGACTGTTGAAATCTTTTTTGACTCGAAGTGTTTTGGTTTGTAGTGCGACTGGCACTTTTTTGTGTATTCTCCAACTCGGACACTCGCTTTTCCAAAAAATCTAAAAATTGTTGAAAAGTTGTTTCCGTATCTGGGTTTCTATCCCGGTGCCAAAGTGAATTTGTTTCACAGTCAAGTTTTTCCTCCATGTGGAATAATAATATTGAATTCCAATGTTCTATTGGCTCATTTAAAACTTTTAGTGCATTGATGCTTTCATTTGTATTATTGTAGAAACGTTTTACTTCATTCACAGATGATGACTTCATCGATGGCTGGTCAAATAAAAGTTCCAAATATGCTTTCTTAACTTTGTCCGATTTGTCGTATTTTTTTTTTATTAATTGCCAGGCAATCTCATAGTTAGCACTTGTGGGCTTTAAATGTTTTATAAGTGAAAGAGCTTTGCCCTTCAATTTTGTTTGCAAATATTCTAATTTTTCGATGTCAGAAATATTTGTTTTTGTATGTACCATGGCTTCAAAAAGATCACGAAACCTAATCCAATTGACACATGTGCCGTCAAAATCTGGTAACTGAATTTGTGGTAATCGAATTTCATGTTGTGGTTGTTGCTGCTGAGATAGTGGTGACGAAGTAGCATCGAACCGCGTGTTAGTCATTCGTTCTATTAAAACACTCATTGTGCTCTGATGATCTATAAGTGTTTGCATAGCAGATGCCATGCCATTCGGAGACCCATCTTTAACCGCCGTGCCACTCGCACCATCATTTTCCAATTTATTGTTGTAAATTAATTTGATAGAAAAATATTTGTTTTCTATTTCTGTAACGTATGCTTCTTCAGCAGTTGCAAGTTCATCTGAATCAATTAAAGCATCTATTTGAATTTGTAGGTTTTCGAACTATTTGAATAATTCGTCAGCTTTCTCGGCACGCACCTTTACTTCATTGAAAGAGATTTCTGTATTTGTATTTCCCACGAAGTTATAAATCCTTGATAAAGCACCTTTAATGGTTTGTCTTTGTCGTTTTAACTCTTCCATTTGCAATATTATTTATTTCTCAAATGTAAATAAAGTGAAGTTTGCTGCTGTGCGTTAAAAATTTTTAATTGTCAATCTGTCACCTGTACGGCCAATGTCGGTATTAATATTTGCTACTTATGGAGCTACCAACCGCCGCTAAATGTCAATGAGTTTGCTTGGTTTGCTGCACGACTACTGTCAATATGAATCTTGCTACTTGTGGAGCCTTCAAACGCCGCCAGATGTCGATATTATTTCCTTGAATTATTCGGTGCTCCGCTGGACACGCTGAACAAATTGATTGAGGTTACGTGTGCTTTGCAATACAGACTTTTCACAATTTATAAGAAATTGCACTTGAACAAACTTAAACAAATTGAACCAAACTCTTCCGTCTCGAAAGGACCAAAAATATGTTGAAATAACAAACAACTGAATTTTTAATTGTATTTTAAAGTGTTTTAATGTTAAAAAATGGTTGAGCTTGCTTCAATTTGCTCTTGTTGAAATTAGCTTATACAAAGAACCAGCGCCGTCTCTAGGTGTGTGCGGGCCCCTAGGCTGAACATATGGTGCGGGCCCCCACATGGGGATTTTTATTAAAAAACAGGTTTAATACGAATTCTTATCTATTACTTCCTTGCGAAATTTTAATTTTTTGGAATTTGAGTAAAAAATGAAGAAAATTAGATTTTTTCCTTTAAAAGATAACTGTCAAAACTTAAAAAAAAAACTCGGAAGGGCTGTTATCTCTGAAATTGTAATTGCAGACAGCCCACAACAACTGTCAATCTCAGTATGTAAGATAAGTGAAAATATATTTTATTGGTCAGATTGAAGTTTTCGGAAATATTAGTCGCTAAGAATAAAGTAACGCTGAAGTGGTCCCACTTTTCTAAAATTCGAAAAAAATGGCTACCAAAATAAAAGAGCATACCGAAATAAATACACTCCTTCGTTGGGTGCTATCAAAACTTTTTTAAAATCCAATAGTTCATTCCAGCAATATAGTCGAAATACTAATAATTTTTAGCCTGCAGGACATCTATGACCATATTTTTGAAGTGTAGAACAGGAGCTTTCGTAAAAATATAAAAGTAGTGTGAGCAATCGTAAACATTAGCGCGTCGTGTGATCACACTGCGATGTAAGGCTTCAGCATATGTGCATTTTCACAGGAATCGGCATTTTAGCTGGCTTCGTTTTCGTTTTTTTTTTTTTTTTTTGGAACACATCCTTCAAACATGGTTTTTCTTGAAGCTAAGACTGTCTTGAATTAATATTCAAGGCCGAACTATTAAAATTCAGATAGCTATTTTTTTTAATTGCAATTAAAGTAAGAAATATGTGTAACTTTTTAAACATGGTTCGCTTCAAGCTACATCAAGATCGGAAAAAATTGTCAACCAAATCTGTCAATGCACGATTATTATTTAGTGTCCGGAGAATCCAAAAATATAATTCGCAAAATCGTCCTGATCATTAGCTTGTTTTATGGCCATTTTAAGGTAAACTCTTTTACCGATAATTTTAATAAAAATACGTTCCATGAAAAATTGTGAATAAGACATTAAAAATTTAAATTTTTTTATTTTGATTTTTTTGTGGGCTTTGTAATCAAAAATAATTTTAAAGCCCATAAGACAAAAATATATATAAATTATTTTTCTTTAGTTTTTTTATTTATGGTTTTTTTGCGAGCTTTGTAGTCAAAAGTACCTTAAAAATCCATAAAACAAAATTATAAATTAAATTCTTTGTCACTTATTTTAAGGCCTAAAAGAATTTTTTTTTAATATTTTCAATTCTTTTCCATGGAAAATGATTAATAACATAATATATATAAAAATTTTTTATTTTTTTGTCTTTGTGGACTTTGTAGCCAAAAATACTTTTAAAGCCCACAAAAGAACATGAAAAAAGTTTTTTTTTTCACTAGTTTTTAGGTCGACAAAAAAATAGTTTTTTTTTGTATCGAATTTTTTCCATGAAAAATGGTGAATAACCCAAAAATATTTGCATATTTGCAAAATTTAGTGGTGTTATCGTGTTCAGCAACTCAAAATACATAAGAAACAATTGTCACAGCATATTTTAAAAGTAAATTACATTTCACTTGATCTTAAAAGCATCAAAAACTGTACACGGTTCGCTTTATGATGTTATTAAAATTATCGGTGAAAGTGCTTACCTTAAAACGGCCATAAAACAAGTAAATGATCAGGCACGATTTTGCGGATTATGTTTTTGGATTCTCCGGAAACTAAATAATAATCGTGCATTGTCAGATTTGGTTGACAATTTTTTCCGATCTTGATGTTGCTTGAAGCGAACCGGGTTTAAAAAGTTACACATATTTCTTACTTTAAATGCAATTAAGTAACTATCTGAATTTTAATAGTTCGATCTTTAATACTAATTCAAGGCAGTCTTAGCTGCAAGAAAACCATGTCTGAAGGATGTGCTCCAAAAAAAAAAATCGAAAACGAGGCCAGCTAAAATGCCGATTCCTGTGGAAATGCACATATCCGTTTTTCCATACCCGCCATTAAATATGATCACGCATCAAAAAGAAATGATTTCTGTTTGTTTTGGATCAGGCGTATTATTCCTTATACGAGTAAAAGGTTTTCGTCATAAAAAAAACATTAATACTCTTTAAATCGCAAATCACAAACTGATTGACTTTTAAATGCTGTTTTCAAGAAATATTGTCTAAGAAAAATTAAAATTACAAAGGAGTGGAAATTACTAATACAGCTACAATTTTGGAATCAGACTCATTTTACAAATGGAATCAAAATTTGGAATTGAAAAATTTTTGATTCCTTTCTATCTATTTTTAAAAGATAAAGAATTCTGTGGAACAGGTTTACTTTAGCATCTATCGCCCAGTTTTTGTTTTCGTGGTAGGAGGGGGCAAATGCAAAAAAAATTAAATAAAGTGTTGCTCAAAGAGATAGCTATCGGAATTTGCGGTTATAGCTTTTGTTAAAGTCATTGTAAGTTGGGAGCCCCTGAATGGATGTATAAATATGGTTGTCATAAGAATGATAATTTATTGTCCTACAATAATGGTGTATAAAACTTTAAAATTTATGACATACTGCATATGATTTTAGCAAAAGCTATATCCACAACTTCCGATGGCTATATCACCGATACCAGATCCGAGTGACATTTTTTAATTAAATATTTATTCAATAGAAAACCACATACAAAGTGTTTGGTTTAATAAGAAGTGGCAAGTCAAAAGAGAGAACGGTGTCAGGGTTAACAGCGTATGCAAATATGAAACGATATCCATTTAAGGTGCTTGTACACGCCTGAGATATTGCAGCAGTTTGAGAGAAATCGATGCAGCTTTTTTTATTCAACTCAAAATTTAAAATGTTATAACGGATTTTCTTATGGCGCGGGCCCCCTTGTGGCGCGGGCCCCTAGGCTGCAGCCTATACAGCCTATGCTTAAAAACGGCCCTGCAAAGAACTGAACTAAAAAATGAATTATGAATACATACAGAAAAGTATAAAGAATTCAGAGTTGTAAAAATAAAAGATACGTAAAACTAGAATAATGTAGTAAAGTGTAGTAGGATTCTGAACAGAATGCTTTCAGCCATTAACGTGAAAATTTTTAAATAACTGCTGCTTTCAGGCATCTACCCGACCAGATGAGGTCAGCCGTTAGCGCGGGCATTTAAGTCACTGAATGCTTGTAATCGCGCCAGCGATTGGCTTCAACTTCAAACGGCCCCACGTTGGGTGCCAAAATTTGTAATCGCGCTAGCGATTGGTCTGCAACTTCAAACGGCCCCACGTTGGGCGCCAAAATTTGTAATCGCGTTAGCGATTGGTGCTTGGACTCGGACATCATGGGCAGCGGCTGCACGAGCTGGTTTGCCGATGCTAGCAGTTTCGGGATGTTGGGGTGGGATCGCTGCTACCCAGGGTGTACCTGCACCTTACAAAAATAAAACTCGTTCAATTGTGGGGATGCTGCACTCTGAAGCATCAAAAATCTTTCCAATTCCAAAAATTACTACAAAACAAAAATCCTCAAAAAAAAAATGGGCCTCCCTAATAATTTTTCTTCGGGCTGAACCCTCGAGCTTGGTGTTATGCTCGGCCCCGTCTATCACCCACCCTACCTTGTGGACCTATGGGGAAATTTTTCGGTCCACCCTAATCAGTTTGCAGCTCTACATAGGACCAACTTATAAAGCTTAAGCTGACATACTAAATTTCTATGTTTCCTTCCTTTTTCTTTAAATAAAAAGAAATTTATTTACATTTTTGTAGTGTCATTTTTTTTTATTTTATAATTTATTTTGATTATTCAATTTATCAAATTTGATTCAAAATATTGTTTCGAAACATTAATTCGAAAAGAAAATCCTTAAATTAATCGATTAATTAATTAATTACTTGTTTAATAAGTAATGTAATTACAAATGCTGTAAACGCAACAAACGCGGCCAGCATGTTACAAAACTTAATTTTACATAAATATGTAGAATTCATTGTTGTAGTTTGGTTTTTATTTTTATGTTTGTTTTTTTTTTTCTATCAATAAAGTTTTTCAATTTTTGTGTGATACATTATTTCTTTGATTTGTTATGTCAAAAGTTACAGCTAAGAAATAATTATACTCTTAAATTAATAAAAATAAACGTTCTTACATTCTTCTGGATGTCTTTTTGTTCGTAGCTGGTGAAGTGTGGTTGTCGTGATGCAGGTGTTAAAGCCGTGTAGAGTAGTTGTTGTTATAGTTGTTATTGTTTCTATCGTTGTTTATGTTGGGTACATGTTTCTATAGTTGTTTTAGATTTTTTTTTTGTTTTTTGTTTTTTTTTGTCTTTAAAGTGGTTATGGTTTATGTTGTCAATGTGTTTTCAATGTTTACATTTTCATTAATATAATTTTTCCTTTTCAAGTATTCTCTTTCGTTAAAACGTTTTCTTTTTCTATTTCTTTTTTTCACTGTCACTGAGCAGTATTTTATTTTTCTATTTCTTTTTCTTTGTGTTAAACATTTTTCTTTTCAATTTTTCTTCACTTTCACTGAGCAGTATTTTCTTTTTCTATTTTTGATTCTCACTGTCACTATTCGCAGTTTTTTTTCTTTTTCTATTTCTTTTAAATTTCTTATATCTATTCTTTTCTCACTGTCACTATTCTTCTTTAGTTTTCAATTTCAGGTTTTCTTGTGTGTTTTATATGTATGAGCAGATTGGAGCACTAGCGCTACACCACCCACGTTTCCGCGAACTTTATAATTTTTAGGTTAATTTTCTTTTAGGTAGTGACTTTTTCTAATAGCATTTGCATTTACACAAATTTTATTACCGTGTTTTTTCTTTCTTTTATGTTTGAATATCAAATCAACATACATTATTATTTTTGGTGTTGGTTTCCACATTTTATTTAAATTTATTTTCCTTTATTTATAACAAAAATAAAGGTGGTCAAAATTTTCCCTTTTTTTGTTTTTATTCTTTTTAAATAGAGTAATCAATCAAATTAATAAAACGTTCGAGTTTAAACAGTCAATTCAAATTCACATTTTTAATTCTATGACGCAATCAAAATTACAAACTTCTGCAATTGACACCACGACCGTACGCTATCGCAATCCAAAACCAACTCACGCGTTCTTTTCTATCATCGAAAAATGGCTACCGAAATTGCGAAATGACGCGTTGTTCAGCCATTTCTTATTGAACCGAACGCACGTACGCCAATTTCGCATGACAGACCAGAAATGTCATTCCGACATTCTGACATTTCTGGTATGACTCTCGAAACTCCAATGCCAGTGTACATCAGATTACACTCTGCCGTTACATGCTTTCAGCCATTAACGAGAAAATTTTTAAATAACCGCTGCTTTCAGGCATCTACCCGACCAGATGAGGTCAGCCGTTAGCGCGAAAACTTAAGTCACTGCAGCTTTCAAGCATCTAGTCGTGCCGTTAACGCGGACACTTAAGTCACTGCAGCTTTCATTCATTCTACCGACTAGATGAGGTCAGCCGTTAGCATGATTTTATTTTATTTACTTATGTGTACTATTTTATATATATTCTCAATTTATGAGGGCTTATAAGCTCAGTAAATAAAGTTTAATAAATAAATAAAAACAAGAAATCATTTGGCTCAGTTTGTTCCAGTTGGCTCAAATTTTCGAGAAATTAACATTTGAATTTTGCACCTAAATTCATGTGGTTTTTTCGATATATCTCGAAAGCAAACTGAGTTTTATTGCATCTGAAGCTGGGGTTTTGATCATCTCTTCAATATCTACAACCTTCACCAACTAATCAGATCTGTTGGATTCATTTTCGGCAAGTTCGAGCACTAAATTCTCAAACAAAGTAACATTTTTTTGGTTAGAAAGGGTTAATGTCAAATATTTTTGTGTAAATGTTATATCATTTTAAAGGGGATAAATTGAGCTTTATAAATATGTTAATAAGACTGTAGACTAATAACAATTTTTTTTGGAAAAGTAACAGTTTTGTGAAAAAATCCGTCCAAATTCAAGATAAGTCGTAATATCTTGGAAACTACGAGCCGGATTTCAAAAATTTTCAGATCAATATTGTAGCTTATTATATTACCTTTCATATGACATCCCTATTTTGGAAATCAATGCAGCCATTTCTGACTTATATGGATTTTTAGAAAAGCTATATCCGCAACTTCCGATGGCTATATCTCCGAAACCAGAGCGTCACTTTTTAATTCCAAATTCATTCTTAGAATTCAAAGTCATTCTTAGAATTCAAAGTCACATAAGAAAATATTTGGCTTGTAATCAATTTCGATTGTGTGCTCAACTGTATTTGCTCCATTAGCTACTTTCAGCTACTCTAATAATAATAATAATAATAATAGAGTTTAGCTACTACAGCTATTAGCTTTCTTAGCAATTTAGCTTGAAGCTTTAAAACAAAGTAAAAAGCTTACATATTAAGGAAAATGAAAAAATTATACATGCAATTAAATTTGTTATATTTTTATAATTTTTTCTTAGCTTTATCACACTTTCTCAACACACCCACCCAGATCATATGTATATAAACATACAATTGCATGAATGCAATTGCATGAATTTATCAACATGGTCCAAGGCATAAATGTTAGAAAAAATTTACCCATCATGCTGTGGGGCTCGGACAACACAAACATAAAGACCAACAACCATTAAGCTACAAAATTAATTATAGTTATTTTTCAATCTAAGCTTGAGTTGACCTTTTGAAAAGCTAATATCATATAAATACATCGCAATTATTAATAAGAGTAGTAATGCGATTAAAAGGAGCAGTAGCCATATAATTAGTTCTACTGAAAGGTTGGTAAAATAATTGATTAGAGTTACGTTTACTCCTGCGATTAGTGTTTAAATGAATATAATTAAGAAGCTCTGGTGCAGCAAGAGACCCAGTTACAAGTTGATGCAGATAAAGTATATCCGCAATATTTCTACGCGTGCTCAAAGATTGCATATGTAGTAACTTCAAACGATCCTCATAAGGAGGAAGGTTTAAAGAGTCAATCCAATTTAAGCCATTGAGAGCAAAACGAATAAAATTTTTTTGAATTCTCTCAATTCTATTAATATGAATATTATAAAATAGTGACCACACTTGGCTGGCGTACTCTAAGTGAGGACGCACTATTGTATTATATAAAGTCACCGTTACTAAAGGGCTATTAAATTCTTTTGCCCACCTCTTAATAAAGCCAAGCAGAGATGAGGATTTTTTACAAATTTGATTAATATGCTCATTAAAAGTTAATTTAACATCAAAATGTATACCTAGGTCTTTGACTAAATCGACACGACAAATTTTCTTATCTTTTAATTCATAATCAAATTCCAGAATATTTTTTCTCCTGGTGAAAATCATAGTTTGGCATTTATCAGGATTAAGATGTAAGTTATTTTTAGAACACCAAACCTCAAAGGATTTCAAGTCAGAGTGAAGTGGAATAGTATCACCCCCTTCACGTTCCTGTAAATTTTCATATCATCTGCATATATTAGCAGATGCGAGTTTTTAATGACATGTGTAACATCATTAATTGCTAAAACGAACAGGAGCGGCCCCAGGTGGCTTCCTTGTGGAACACCTGATGCCGCGCTGAATGGGGTGGAAAACACCCTCCGAAATCTTATTTGATATGAGCGATCAGATAAATAGGATTCAATCCAGCTGACAAAACTTAAAGGAAATCCAAGCTTCTTTAATTTAAACAAAATCAAATTGTGTGTTAATTTGTCAAATGCTTTACTGAAGTCAGTGTAGATGCAGTCAACTTGCCCACCAGAATCAAAAGAGCTTAATGCAAAGGAAGTAAAATCAAGGAGGTTAGAAACTGTAGATCTGCCATTAACAAAACCATGCTGACGAGTTGTTATGACTTCACCACAGCACACCTTAACCTGATCGTACACAATGCGTTCAAAAATTTTCGGTATCGATGATAACTTCGCCACGGGCCTGTAGTTTGAAACATCATTTTTACACCCTTTCTTGAAAATGGGGCTTATATATGAATTTTTCCAAAATTTAGGAAAATAGCCATCTCTAATCGATTTATTAAATAAGAAACTGAGGGGTTGACTCAGCACATAGCTACAGTTTACTAGCACTGTCGCAGGAATACCATCAGGTCCGGAGCTGAAGTCATCATCAACAGATGAGATATATTTCTCTATGAGTTCAGGTGAGAAAGATATCCCATTAAACGAAACTAAAGGGTCGTTATCCATATATTCAAAATAGTTGATCTCAGGGCTAAATAATTCCGTAGAAAAAGATTCTTTAAATAAATTAGCAAACAACCCAGCTATAATTTGTGGGTCGCTAGTGAGCCCATCAACTGTTTTGAATTCAGACGGAAACCCGTCAGACTTTTTTTTTGTATTAATAAAACCCCAAAAATGTTTGGGGTCATGAAGAATATTCAGCTTTATTCTATTCAAATAATCAGAATAAACTAAAGCCGACTTATCCTTAAATTCATGGAAAAGTCGCTGGTAAGCTACTAAGTCATTTCGGTCCTGGCTACAAACGTATTTGTTCCACGCCCTATTACGGCCATTACGATTTTTTTTTAAATCCTTTGTGTACCAAGGGTACGAGGAATTATTAACGTACCTTTTTGTATATGGCACCGACAATGCTATGGCTGAAAAAAGTTCACCATAGAAAAATTTAATGCACTCATCAAATGAATTACTCGTATTATTAAAAAAAATAATAAGGTCGTATAATTTATTCCTTAAATTCTCATTCAACTTTAAAAAGTCAGCTTTTTTAAAATTGAATTCATAAATATTGATGGAAGAACATGCATTAATTAAATTTTCATTGTCAGATTGGTACACAATACTCAAAGGTGGATGATAGGAATCACCGTAGAAAGAGCATGGATAGCATTTCTCACAACAACGTTACTACTATTTGCAGCCAAGACTAAGTCAAGTTGTCGTACATGAGAATTAGTTATACAACTTACTTGTTGTAAACTTGAAAGTATTTCGTCAACAAAAATTTGTTGTTGTCGAGTTTTTGGACACGATGCATAAAAATATGTACCATCATCCGAAGGAGTCCATTTAAGGTCAGGCAAATTGAAATCACCTAACAATAAAATGTCATTAGTGTCTAGTTCATTTATTATGTATTCTACGGACATCGAAAGACATTCGTAGACATCTGCGCTACTATTTGGAGGAACATAAGCGTTAAGAATATAAATATTGGAGTTACAATATGTAACTTTAACGCATAATAGTTCAATATTAGATGCGCAGGAAATTTCGATTAATGAACTAGTTGAATGTTTTTTTATGGCTATTAAGACGCCCCCACCAACAGAAGAAATGTCTTCCAAGTGTCTGTCTCTTCTAAAAACATTGAAACTATTGTCAAAAAGTTCCAAATTAAGAAAAGTGTTATTTAACCAAGTTTCGGTAAAAACGATAATATCCTCAGAAAAATTCTGAGTGGCTAAAAAGATGTCATGTGTCTTAGAACGCAAACCCCTTACATTTTGATAGTAAAGGGATAACCGCTTCAGTTTTTTGAATTGGAACGGAGTCTTATTATTTTTTTTCGACTTAAATTCTGAAATAAAGATATTATCCACCCATGCATTAGAATTTAGAATGGCAGAAACATGAGAAGATGCCACTGTAATTTTAAAAGATGCATGAGTTGGTTTATTACCGATTTTCCTGCAAGAAACGAAGGCGTCGGCAGGAATAATTTGGTTTTGTCTAATATAGTTTATAACATTGTCAGTGGTAGTGTTAGCATTAAGACGTGAAATGAAAATCGATTTCAACCTTGGCAATGCTTGCAAGGAGACAGGTGCCACAGAACCACCAATCGTAACAACACCTTGCGGATTAGGAATAACAGAAATGGATAGAGGAGTATCGATAGTGGAGGAAAGGGGTGGAGGGTTATTTATAGCAGCAGTAGCGGGAAAGTTGGAAGTAGACGGAGAGGTATTTAGAGGGGGATCTAAGGCAGTTACTTCACGATTAACAGCTGTGTCACTCGCCTCCCCCACACTACCCAAGCTAACATTCGACTTACGATTCTTATTTAATTTTCGTTTAAGTTTTCTTTTCTTCTTCAGGGAAATAGCTTGCTTGGGTAGAGTAGAGATCGAAGGAGTAGAAGAAAAAACCATAGCAGCCTCAGTAATAGTTTTATTTTGAAGCGAACTAACATCGGGTGAGACAGCCTCATTAAGGCTTTTTTCAATTTGGGGAGTTATGTCTAAATAATTATTTAGAATATCTCTGAAATTAATATTCAAATTGTTAAGATTTTCCCCAAATTGTTTAATTTTGTCGAAAAAGACCGACGGGGACAGGGCCCTGCACGATGGACAGTACCAATGCAGGCCCGAACGATTAGAGGATAATAAATCAGTAATAGTGTTAGTTAGGCCTGCACAAGAGGCATGAAAGACCTGTTTACAGGGACCTGAACAGGAAAACATGGCATTCAATATATTTTGACTTTCACATTGATCTCTTAAAGAGCAAGCTAACAAGTTTTCAGACGAAAAATAATCCATCATGAAAAAAAGAAAAGACTAAGTTATAATGAAAAAGTATTATTTTTATATTGAACTAAAATATTTTTAAAAGCGCTTACAACGGGTTAATATTGTGAAAAATATACCCGTTGAATAGCAACAACAACAACCTATTGAGATTAAGGTAAAGCAATGTAAGCGGACAAAGCAAGAAAGGGAATGAAAAAAACAAATTTGATCACTGCTTTACACTGCTTGTACAAAGAAATGTACTCACGTACGTATGTATGTTTACATTAAAGAATAAATTGAAGTATGCAAATACAAAATTATATCAAAAATTCAAATTTCTACCAACACCAATTAATTCACAGTAACAATTATGTACGTAAATAAAATAAAATTATTATTATTCCAAATGATTAAACAGAAAGAAAATATACGTATTAAAAAACAATACAAAAACACAAAGGACACTGACAAAGAGACGAGATCAACTGAAATGGTATTTATTTGGTTTGATGAAAGAAACAAATTATAAGCCAAATATATTTTTATGTGATTTTGAATTCATATAAACAAACAAAACAAAAATTCTAAGAATGAATACGGAATCAAAACGTGACGCTCGGATTTGGTTTCGGAGATATAGCTATCGGAAGTTGCGGATATAGCTTTTCTAAAAATCCATATAAGTCAGAAATGGTCAGAATAAGCTACAATATTGATCTGAAAGTTTTTGAAATCCGGCTCGTAGTTTCCGAGATATTACGACTTTTCCTGAATTTGGACCGATTTTTTTCAAAAAACTGTTATTTTTCCAAAAAAAAAATTGTTATTAGTCTACAGTCTTATAAGCATATTTATAGAGCTCAATTTATCCCCTTTAAAATGATGTAACATTTGAACAAAAATATTTGACATTAAGCCTTTCAAACCAAAAAAATGTTACTTTGTTTGAGAATTTTGTGCTCGAACTTGCCGAAAATGCATCCAAAAGATCTGATTCGTTGGTGAAAATTGTAGATATTGAAGAGATGATCAAAACCCCAGCTTCAGATGCAATAAAACTCAGTTTGCTTTCGAGATATATCGAAAAAACCACATGAATTTAGGTGCAAAATTCAAATGTTCATTTCTCGAAAATTTGAGCCAACTTGAACAAACTGAGCCAAATGATTTTGTGTTTTGGCCTATATTTTCACCCCGCAGCATCAGATCCGAGTAGACTCTTGCAAAAAAATGTTTGTTCCACAGTGTTATTGTTGTTAGCTGTTGTTTTTAAGTGTTTTTGTAAAGACGAATCGCGCGCAGTTTGTGTAGCTGTTATTGTTGTTGTTTTTTATTATTTGTCTGTTTTGAACTACCCATAGCAGGTGAACTATTCTTTGTTGTAATTTGAACTTTATTTGACTGCTGCTGAATTTTTTCTGCAATAGCAAGTGAAGAGTCATCTATGATATGCTGCTGAGTTGATGTGTTTTCTGATCGATTTTGCAATGGAATTACTTGTTGAGACTTACGCCTAATAAGAGTGCACTTATCACATCGGTATTTAACGTTATTATTTTTCATGTATTCAATGTCAGTTACACTTAAATTGGCGCATGAATCATGCAAAATGCACTTGCAGTCCGAACAATCAATTTTATTCGCATCCATGCGCTCAATTTTTCCACTACAAACAGTAGAGTTAATTTTTAAAGACGAAATTGTTTTGTTTTATTAATTATAATTATTAGAATATTTATTTATTTATAAATGCTTTTTCAAGCGCGTACCCCACGACACAACGAAAAAACACGTCTGTTCACTTTAAGTGACAGTACGACAATTTAATCAAAATCTCGTAAAAGTTTTCGAAAGACTTTCAAAATATAACTTAAAGCTAAACGCTAGTAAATGCAAATTTTTGAGACCGGAAGTAGTTTACCTAGGATACCTAATAACACAGGAAGGAATCAAGACAAACCCTTCAAAATATGACACAGTAAGAAATTACCCAGTACCAAAGCCTAAATACCCTACGCAAAAAGAATCAACCAATTATATGGTCAGATAAATGCCAATCAGCATTTGAAACACTTAAACAAAAATTGATAGAACCCCCAGTCTTACAATATCCAGATTTTACAAAACCTTTTATTGTAACGACTGGCGCTTCAAATTTTGAATTAGGAGCTATTCTATCACAAGGTGAAATTGGACAAGACTTGCCAATATCCTACGCAAGCAAAACCCTTCAAAAGCATGATATAAACAAACCGGTAATTGAAAAAGAATTACTTGCAATACATTGGGGAATAAATTTTTTTAAACCCTACTTGTATGGAAGAAAATTTATCGTTGTGACTAATCATAGACCTTTAGTCTCGGTATTCAGCCACAAAAATCCCTCATCCAAAATGACAAGATCTTTCAGACTACGATTTTGAAATCAAATTTAAACAAGGAAAGAACAACACCAACGCCGACGCGCTATCACGCATTCAAATAAATTTGGAAATATTGGTAAATATGATACCAACCGAAGAGGACAAAAAAATTAATAAAGCATTGATTATAGCAAGGGGAATGAAAAAGAAGATAGCAAAAGATAATGAACAAGAGAAATGCAAATCTCAGAACGAGTCTGATCAACTTTTCACATGGGATTGCACATCTATAACTGACGTCAGACACATAAAGAAATTAGAGTTCATTATAAACAACTTAAACAATACACGTGTTGAAATTATAGATGATACCGTACATGTACGATGCGGCGACAATCCAACGAATCTAGATTCGACATTGGAGAAGCTATCATCTCTTAGGTATAAAAAAAATATTAAGGACCTAGGCCTAAAAGCAAATGATGCTATATTTGAAATTCTTGATGAAAATGAGCTCAAGAAAAAATTTAATAAGCTGCAGCAGAAAAAGAAAATAAAGAGTAATAACTCTAAATATATTGATATATGAACCCCCGAAAAAAATAACAAGTAAAACCATGCAACGAAATCTAATAAAGGAATTCCATGATTCACCCCAGGGAGGACATTTAGGAATCAAAAAAACCGTACTTATATTAAAACAGCGCTACATATGGAAAAACATGCGGCAAATGGTAAAAGACCATGTCAACAAATGTGACAAATGTGCTCGCAATAAACAGACGAGGCACACAAAAGAAAATATGACCGTAACGGACACACCAAGTAGAAGTTTCCAAACAATATTCATTGACACAGTAGGTCCACTTAAAATATCAAACGGATACCGATTAGGGATGTCAATTCGGGATCCCGGGTAGTGCTTCATCGAGAACGAGGCGAGGCGAGATTCGAGTTGTTCTCGCTCTCGCCTCGTTTTATAAATTTGAGTCTCGCCTCGCCTCGTTCTCGACCGAGAACTTGCTATCACATATCTCGCCTCGCCTCGCCTCGTCGATACCTCGCCACGCCTCGGTAAAAAGCGAGGTTTTTATAAAAATGAAAAAAATTATACATGTATCAGGCCTGCATATGTACATTCAACTAGCAAAGCCCGACACGCGTTGCTACGCCTCAAGAAATTAAATAACATATGTGTTTTTTTTTGGGGTGGATTGAATAATATATGATGATTGGTGAGATACGATCAATTTAATTCTTTTCTTATATGGGACGGCGTGGCATTGCCCATTTTTTCCAAATCAATCTAAACTACGAACCTTTTACAAACTATGACAATTGTATGTACCAAATCTTATCCATCTACGTCATATAGTTGCTGAGATATAAAAAAAAGTTTTATTCACCTGTGTCAAGTAGTTGATAACACTGGTCAACAATGGTTTTGTTGGCCTGGATGTCTCTGCGGATTTCTATAATTTCAGGTACTCAGATTACGAATATATTCATAAAAGTACTGAATTGGCTCTAGTTTTGAAGATATTGATGTATTTTTCTATAAATATATGAAACAAAGTCGGATTAGTTACACTCTATATAACTCAAGAACGGCTGGACCGATTTTAATGGTCTCAAATTTTTTGGATTTGTCTCCGCCCCGAGAATGACATTGGCTACAAAAATTTTATTTAGGTAAATATTTAGGGTGGCCCTTATACAAAACTTTTTTAAAATGAATGATCTTTAATTTGTTGGATTTGTCTTCGCCCCATGAGTATAAATGTGTTTTGTCTTTTCCACGTAAAGAAATCACTACCCCGTAGAAATTCATGCATCACTGATGTAAATAAATAAATAAACTGCGGAAGCATTGCATGGCTACACAAAAAATTATTAAGCTCAAAATTCATCAATAAAAACAAAAGGTACTTTCCGAGAATTAAAACTTTTTTCCAGTGAATATGAGTTCTTTTTACAAGAATGATGCACACAAGAGCAGTTTTTTTAGTCTCTCATTTTTTTACAAGTCAATAATACATGCGTAAAAAATTGCCTTTTGCAGAAATAATGTCTTTGACCTGAAATTTTCACAACTGACATCGCGCAACTCATTTGCGCACATTTGTTTTGCTTTGCACGTTTAATTCCTGCTGGGTCTCTTGCATATTTCATTTTTCAAACGAACCAGCGCATAGAAATCAGCAACTGCGCGGCGGGACGAATGATAGCATGTTTCATAGCTCGTGACCGCGGGTGGGTAAGTGACCAACCCTAGCCTAAGCTATGCTTCTTGCTTTAATAGACGCGTGGTGTAAATTTCATGTTATTCGAATACGTGGTCCTTGTGTAAATGTTATTTTAAAAATATTTTTGTATGAGGACCACCCTAAATATGTATCTTAAGAAAAAGTTTTATAGCTTAAGCTATGCTTTTTGATATAAAAGACACGCGGTGTAAATTCTATGCGAATCGATTACGTGGTCTTTGCGAAAATGCTATTTTAGAATTATTTTTGTATTAAGGCCACCCTAAATATGCACCATTAATAAAATTTTTATAGCCTTTATTATTTTTGGGGCGAAGACAAATCCAACAAATCAAAGATCTTTATTTTAAAAAAGTTTATTATTTACCCTAAATAAAATTTTTGTAGCCAATGTCATTCTCGGGGCGGAGACAAATCCAAAAAATTTGAGACCATTAAAATCGGTCCAGCCGTTCTTGAGTTACATAGAGTGTAACTAACCCGACTTTGTTTCATATATTTATAGAAAAATACATCAATATCTTAAAAACTAGATCCAATTCAGTACTTTTATGAATATATTCGTAATCTGAGTACCTGAAATTATAGAAATCCGCAGAGACATCCAGTCCAACAAAACCACTGTTGACCAGTGTTATCAACTACTTGACACAGGTGAATAAAACTTTTTTTTATATCTCAGCAACTATATGACGTAGATGGATAAGATTTGATACATGTAATATTCATAGTTTGTAAAAGGTTCGTAGTTTAGATTGATTTGGAAAAAATGGGCAATGCCACGCCGTCCCATATAAGAAAAGAATTAAATTGATCGTATCTCACCAATCATCATATATTATTCAATCCACCCAAAAAAAAACACATATGTATGTTATTTCATTTCTTGAGGCGTAGCAACGCGTGTCGGGCTTTGCTAGTTGAATGTACATATGCAGGCCTGATACATGTATAATTTTTTCATTTTTATAAAAACCTCGCTTTTTACCGAGGCGAGGCGAGGTGCCTGTGTGTCTCGCCTCGCCTCGGTCGAGCGAGGAAAATTTATTTTTCGACCTCGCCTCGTTCTCGCCTCGTTCTCGCCTCGTTCTCGCCTCGTTCTCGCCTCGCTCTCGCCTCGCAGCCTCGGTGAAGCACTAATCCCGGGATTGCGGGATCCTGGACTTTTTTAAGTCCCGAATATCCCGGGATCAGCAGACGGAAGTCCCGGGATTTATGAAAACTAATTTTTTAGCAAACAAGTTTAATTATATAAATTTTATCGTAAAAAATGATGTGCAAAAAAATGTAAATTTACAACATGGGAAATAAAGTGTTGGCAACACCATATTGTAAAAACTTTAAAGGTAAAGTGTGCGTAAACGCAGCAATATTTTTAAAACGCAAAAAAAATAATGCCAAAAATGATTTACACACAGGGTTGTCAGGTGGCCGTTAATTGAATGGCAAAGCCGTTGGCTGCGGAGGAGGCCGTTAAGTCGTTAATTGGAGGCTAAAGCCGTTAATGGCCGTTATTTTTATCGAAAGGTCTCAGATATTTATGTTACGAAAAATTGAAAAATTTTATAAATTCGACTTCATTCAAATATTTGATGAGCAAAAAAAAAAGGTCACACAAATTTTTTTTTTTGCCAGGCCGTTAATTCTTCGTTTTCAACTTGGCAACTCAGCTGACACACACGGAAATTCAGCTAAATTATGCAATAAATTTATAAAATTTTTATTACAATATTTTCATTTTAGAATACTATATTAGAATACTCAATTTAATTAGAGATGCCTAAGTTTCGGGATCATCCCGAGATTATATTTTTAGATCCCGAAAGTACCGGGATCAGAAAAACTCAGAAAACTGACATCCCTAATATCCAGGCCTGTGCGCAAGGGGGGTTTTGGGGGTTCAACCCTCCTCCCCCCATTGGAAATTTTTTTACATAGACTTTTATTGAAAGTATGTTCTTACTTATATGAAAATGCAAAAAGACTTGCCTCTTCCCAAAAATTGAAAATTTTATGAAAATAAAAAAACTCACATATATACATACACATCTATGTATAGAAAAAAGCATAAAAGGAAAGGTATAATAAATGATACACTTAAAAATTTACTTATGAATATACTTTTCAAATGATACCCAAATTGTTGAGATCAGTTTAAAGATTTGCAGCTTATACTCGTAGTAATTTTCCACAACTTCCGATATTTCACAAACCAGATCCAAGCGAAAGTTGTCGTTTAAATATCCTGTTTTTTCATTAAAAAAACCTAATCTTGGAAGAAGAATAAAAAATTCAAAGTGTTGGTAAGGTTATCTTGGTTCAAAATTTTTCCCAACTAATCCTTCCTGAAACCTTTTTCGCCATTAATTTTTTACTCACAAACATGTTTCTCAAAATATCTTTGGTATAACATCTTCTGTTTTTTTTTTTTTTGTTTTGTTATATGTTATTCCTCAATCAAACCTAAAAATGAACGTACTTTCATATCGAAATTCCCGCCATGACTTTGGAAAATGTGAGATCCAATTGTATGATATTTTCCGAAGTTATGTCGGGAATTTCGATATGAAAGTACATGTATTCAGATTTGATTGAGGAATAACATAAAAATATAATAAAAAAAATGTTATATTAAAGTTGTTTCGAGAAAAGTTTTTTTAAATAAAAAAATTAATGTTTCAACAAATTTAGTTAAATCTTTTTAATTTTTTTATAAAGCTAAAGTATTTCTTAACAAAAAAGATTTCATGATTTTAATCCTATCTCCTATAGTTTTTGAGATATTTCGTTTAAAAAAATGCTCAAAAAGGTAATAAAAAAAATTAAGTGTGCAGTTATTAAAAGAATGACCATAAACATACATACATACATATATACTATACACACATAAGCATATATGTATGTATATATAATATATGCATATATGTATATAATAATAAAACAATTTTTGTATTTTTGTCTTTATTTGTATGCTTTGTAGTCAAAAATACTTGGATGATTTCTGCGCACGGGCCTGCTAATACGGATACATACTTACAATGCAGTGCGAACTCACAAAGTACGTTATTGCACACCCTATTGAAACCAAAGATGCAAGGTCAATTGCACAAACACTAGTAGAGCAATTGATTCTAAAATATGGTTATTTTAAAACATTAAAATCAGATCGAGAGACAGAATTTGTAAATGAATTGATGAACAACGTATGTAAACTATTAAAAATTGAGCAAAAATTTTCAACCCCCTACCACCATGAAACACTAGGTTCCATTGAGAAAAACCATAGGACATTGAACGAATATCTTTTGTCCTTTGCCGACGACTTTGAATGGGACAAATGGATACCATACTACACTTTCGCGTACAATTTTACCCCACACGTAGACAATAACTACTCACCTTTTGAACTTATTTTTGGTAAATTGCCATCACTTGCGACTGATTTAATAAATGAGGAAACAAGACACTATAATTTAGAAAACTATTCAAATGAACTAAAGATAAGGTTAACTACTTCGATAGAAAAAGCAAGAAATCTCATAGAAATAGTAAAAAACAGAAGAAAAACCACTTACGACTTAAATGTGAATCCTTCAAATTTTAAAATAGGAGACTTGGTATTTGTAAGATTAGAAAACAGGAAAAAATCCCAAAGTTCATACAAAGGACCATACGAAATAAAAGAAAGGATCGGAGTTAATTTCGTAATAGAAATAAATAATAATTTAAAATCCTTTCACAATAGCATGTTAAAAAAATACACACCATGAAACAAATAAATGTTCAAAAAGAAACAACTATGTAATTTGTGTATTACTAAAACTATGTAATTTTTTTTTTTGTTTCAAATAATTATATTTGCTTACCGTGTATAGGAACATATTTAATAACTAAAATTTTAATTTAATATCTCAATTTCATATACATATTTTTATTAATACCATGGTATATATCTACAATTTATTTATAAAGAAATATATTTAATAAATCTTATAATAAAATTTATATTGTAACTTCTAAACTTTAATTACTTTTAATACTTAAATTTTTACAAAAATTAAAATAATACATAAAATAAAAATTAATACATTAAAATATAATTTTAATAACTAATTAATTAAATACTTTCTATTAATGTAATAATATGGTTGTACAATTAGAACGAGTCTTATGTAGTACATCAACTAAGACATATTAATGAGGACATTAATAATGATAATAAAATAAATTAGGGGAGAGGGGGGCTAGTGTGGACTGGGGGCTAGTGTGGACAACTTCAAAATCTCGCGCCGTTTTGAATCGATGTTTTCTATCGCCAAAAAAAAATTCGTTTGTATACAGTCCGCCGTTTCATGGTAACGAGACCAGACGTGTTTTGCGCAGCAAGAAGTAAATTTTTTGTTTTTTCTCAATTTCAGTGATACTCAGAAATTACTTATTATTATGCTAAAGTGTAAATATATAATACAACTTAAGCAAGTGTTTAATCAAATAATTGAAATTATTTTTAATAAAATTTACCGTAAGTTTTAAAAAAAAATGTTTTTATGTAAGAAAACACAAAGGGGCTAGTGTGGACAGTTGAAATGAGGCTTGTGTGGACATGTCCAACCAAGCCCCGAAACACCTGAGAAGATAAACGAAGAACCTCTTAAAAGAAAAAATGCACCTCCAAGAAACATTTGCTTTAAATAGTGGCAAAGATGACACAACCATAACAATTGCTGGGAACATCTCGATCTGCAAGTAATATCAAATATGACATAAATTTCTCCAAGTTTAACATGGGATAGAAGTAAATTTTTAATTTTTATTGAACTGTATTATTTTCTTCAAAAAAAAAATATATATTTGACCTCTTTTTTTAAGTTTCTGTTTCAATTATCAAGTTTCTATTGGTGCCCACATTAGCCCCTAGTAAAATCAATAGCCTCTTACACGGGGCTAGTGTGGACAAATGTAAGTTCTTTTTAAAATAATTTAAAAATGCGTTTACGAAAATAAAAAATTGTAGCTGTTGATGCAATTATGAAGGTAAGAGGTATAAGTAATCGCTAAAAATAACTTTATTACAAAAAATAAATATCTACATATACAATTTTATAATTATATCAAAATGGTCCACACTAGCCCCCCCCCCCTCCCCTACATAATTCAATATATGGTTAAATTAAGTTCAAATTACATATGATGCTTATAATTATAAAATCCATTTACCTAATATATAAACTATTTACTGCCAATTTAAAGTGCGTCGCATTTCGAATATTTTTAATTTGGGGTGGTAATGAGTTCCAAAGCTTGACAACACTGACAAAGAACATACGAGAAGATGTCAAATAATTAAATTTAGGTACTATGATATTGCACGTTCTGGTTGATTGGAAAAAGCACAATTTAGAAAACAAATAATGAGGGCAACGGGTATTAATGAGCTTGTGAATGAAAATTAAATTACGAATACAGTAAAACTGGGTTATATCACAGTTGAGAATTTGCACCGTATAATTGGAGATGTGGTCATATTTTCTTTTAGAAAAAACATATCTCGCAGCCGTGTTTAAAACCAACTGCAAGATATGTTTCGATGCTGCATCTAGGGTTCCATACATCAGTGCACTATACGAAAGGAGCGGTATTAAAAACGTCTTAACGAGCTTAAGCTTCATTTCTTGACTGCAAAAATCTGCTGAAATCCACAACTTTCTGATGATCATATAGATCTTCTTAACCTTATGGTTAATATGATCCCTGCAGCTTAGATTAAAGTTGATTTTAAACCCTAAATTGGTTACACTCCTTTCATATTTGATTGCCAAGCCGTCCAAGGGAGGGCAGCGATTCACGATCATAGTTATTGTGTGATATAAGTAAGGCTTGCGTTTTAGATGCATTTAATTTTAAATTGTTTTTTATAGTGCATCGATGTATCCTACTTAGATCTTCATTAACCCTACATATCAAATCTTCACAGAGTCCAATAGGCCTCAAAAGATAGACTTGTGAGTCATCTGCATGGAGATCTATCGATACATGCTCACAGCAGTGGATAATGTCATTTATAAAAATGCTGAACAAAATCGGACCCAAAATCGACCCTTGAGGCACTCCTGATGATATTTTTCTTAGACTCGATAGGCTATTTTGATTACGCACTCGTTGAAACCTATCTGTTAAATAACTTTTTACCAATTGCAAAGCATGAATGCCTAAACCAAAATATTTATCCAACTTAGTCAACAATACATCATAATTAAGAGTATCAAACGCTTTGGAAAAGTCTAACAATACTAAGATAGTCAGATCTCCTCGATCATAGCCTGGACGTATTTCCTCCATAATTTTAAGCATAGCTGTAGCGCATCTGTGACCTGATCTATCTATATTGATTTTCAGTCAGCATGTTATGTTTATTGAGATGGCTAACAATTCGTTTGGATAAGAATTTTTCGAATACTTTTGATAAGACTGACAAAATACTAATGGAACGAAAACTCTCAAATGATATTGCAGGATTCTTTTTTGCTACGGGGGCTACGTTTGCTATTTTCCATGTTTCAGGAAAAACTCTTACGGTTAAAGAAAAATTTATAATGTGGGTCAACGGTCCAATTATAGAAGGTAAACTCATTTTAATAAATTTGAAACTAATTTCATCTTCTCCAATAGCATTAGATTTTATAGCAAAAATGCATTTCAAAATGTCTGCATAGCTTGCCATTTCAAAATCAAATTTATTTTCAATATTGCGAATGAGACTAGGGTTGATTTGAAAAAGTGAGCTATCAATTACAGAGTTCGATTGAAAAAAATATGTATTCATTTCGTCTGCATCAAAATTACATTCGCTTTTAGTTTCCTTTCCGATTCCTATTGCTTTCAAATTCGTCCATAATTGCTTTGCTGGCAGGCTCACATTGAGTTTAGACACAAAATATGCTTTTTTGGTATTTCTTATTAAAAGAGCTACATAATTTCTAACCTTCTGGTATGCTTCCCAATTTGCATCAGTTTGATTATATCTCCAACCAGGCCCGTGCGCAGATCTCATCCCATGGGGGGGGGGGGGGTTTAACTCGTATATTCCTCAGACCGCCCTAGGCTAATTATGCGCCCCCTAACGAAAGAAAAATCTTGACGAGCAAAAAAAAAAAAAAGGTCCTCACCTTCAAAAAAAAAAAATCTTTCAAAATAGATCTTCGAAAATATGTCAGTTAATAACATCTGACTAATCTAAAATAAAAATTACAGTGGGCGAATTATTAATAATTAATGAATTACAATTTAAAATCTAATAAGTGAAATACTTGCGACAATTGCTCTATGTCCAAATCGTTTTTTTCACTCTTAATCAACGTTAATTCTCAGCGCCCCCTCGGACCTTGCGCCCTAGGCTTAAGCCTAAATAGCCTGTGGGTAAATCAGGCCCTGATTTCATGTCAGATTATGAAGTTCGTAAAAAAGTATTTTTGACTACAAAGCATACAAGAAATACAAAAATAGTTTTATTATTATACATACATATATTGTATTTACAGTAGAAGTCCAATATAACGTACAGTTAAACCTCCCACAACGCGGTTTCCTATAACGCGGTTTCGCTACAACGCGGTTCCCAAAATGCGGACATTTTCTTACAACGCTACTTCTACAACGCGATTTTTACGAAAATTTTTTCAAATATTTACTATTTTAATTTGAAAAAGGTTTTTTTGCCCAAATAAAACTCTTTGCATTTTGTTCTTACTTTGATACCTATCTTTTTTATAGCATTGCCACTCTACACTTGAACATGTGTTTACAAAGTGACAAATAAACACAAATACAAAACAATTTAGCTCCCTATCAAGAAATTTATAAAGATTTGCGAAATAAGAGCAAACAGACTTCAATGCACGATTTTTTCAAACCAATAATCGTCGAAAGAATGCCCGAATCTGATAGTGGATCAAGCTGAGATTTTGAACTAGTACGAACAAAACGTTCGAAATAAATCATACTAAGTGATGAGGAGGAGTAGAAAGTTATCGTTCTGTTTTGGCTTTAATTTATTAAATCTTTCAACTTGAATATTTTACGTAGAATTGAAATTTTATTTTATTTTTTTTTGTTTTGTTTTTGTTTAAATAAATAGAGTGTTATTAATTACATAATATGTATGTTCTTATGACTCAACAAATAAATACACAAAATTATATTAAGCACATATTTTTACTATACAAATCCCAATATTATATTGAAAATTTTTTTACTTTGGAACCAAACTCTGGTTTTTTGTATGAAGTTAGAGTCTCCTACAACGCGATTTCCTACAACGCGGAGTTTTTCAGGAACCTATTCACCGCGTTGTGGGAGGTTTAACTGTATAACGATATAACGAATTTCCATTTTAATGAACAGTTTTTCAAATTGGAGTTTTTCATTGATGTCTCTAAATTAAGAACTCTAAAAATGTTCACTATTCCAAATAACGAACATTGTTTAATTCAACAATAACCGTTGAACTGAAATAACTTTTTTTACCAGTAAAGGTGGTCGTAAGTAAATATAGCATTCCAAAATCTATCTCAACTTTTATACGAGTAAATATATGCGATAATAAAAGGCAGTTCTTTTAATAAAAAACACTTCGGTATAACGAAACTTACGACTGACCCGTGCATTAATTTGTTCGTTATATTGGACGTCTACTGTATATGCTTATGTGTGTATAGTATATATGTATGTACATATCGGTCATTCTTTTAATAATTGCAAACTTAATTTTTTTATTACCTTTTTGAGCATTTTTTGAAACGAAATAACTCAAAAACTATAGGATAAAAATCATTAGATCTTTTTTGTTAAGTAACTTTATAAAAAAAAAATTAAAAAGATTTAACTAAACTTGTTGAAACATTAATTTTTTTAATTAAACAATATTTAATTGATTTTACGGTCATTAAGCAAAGACCAATATAGTACATTTTTTTACTTATTGATCAATGCTATTTTTTCAACAAACATGACAAAGATAACAAATGGAAAAATTTTAACCTGGTAATTGGTGACATGTTTCGGCTATTACCAATAGCCTCATCAGACCAGTTTGGTTAATTCTGTACATGGACTCGAACCCCTGACCGTTCATGCATTGCAATTGCACATTTTGCGACGGCCGCTCTAACACTTGAACTACTGAGGGACTTGTCATGAGGTGTACAGAGTTTCTCGAAACAACTTTAATATAAAATCTTTTTTTTTATGATATTTTTATATGTTATTCCTCAATCAAATCTAAGAATGCATGTACTTTCATATCGAAATTCCCGACATAGCTTCGGAAAATATCATACAATTGGAACTCACATTTTTCAAAGTTATGGCGGGAGTTTCGATATGAAAGTACATGCATTCTAAGGTTTGATTGAGGAATAACATATAACAAAACAAAAAAAAAAACAGGAAAATGTTATATCAAAGATATTTTAGAAACATTTTTGTGAATTAAAAAATTAATGGCAAAAAAGGTTTCAGAAAGGATGAGTTGGGAAAAATTTTGAAGCAAGATAACCGTACCAACACTTTGATTTTCTTATTCTTCTCCCAAAATAAGGTTTTTTTTTTAATGAAAAAACAGGATATTCAAACGACAACTTTCGCTTGGATCTGGTTTGTGAAATATCGGAAGTTGTGGATAAATTTTCTAAAAATTACTACGAGTATAAGCTTCAAACCTTTTAACTGATCTCAACAAAATGGGTATCATTTGAAAAGTATATACAGAAGTAAGTTCTTAAGTGTATCATTTATTATACCTTTTATACCATTTTCTATACATACATATGTATGTATGTATGTAAGTGAGTTTTTATTTTCATAAAATTTTTAATTTTTGGGAAGAGGCAAGTCTTTTTGTTTTTTCATCTAAGTAAGAACCTATTGTCAATAAAAGTCTATGTAAAAAAATTTCCAATTCCCTTGCGCACGGGCCTGTCTCCAACGTTTATATGTTTTACTTCGATTTCGCATTGCGTACAGAACATCCCCATTAAACCATGGCTGACTTAACTTTTTTACTTTCACTTTTTTTAGAGGTACGTGTCTATTAAATAGGTAGTTTACTAAGGAAGTAAACCAATTAATTTTATCGTTAATAATTGAGAATAGCCAGCAATCGTTCCAGGGAAGCGAAGCAGCTTCCATCATTAAACTATCGTTGTTTATTCTCTCTAAAGCTTATATATGAATCAGTTTTAGGTCTAATAAAATCAATATTGTACGACATGAAAAGCATATCGTGATCAGAAATTCCTGACAATGATAACTGCTCATATTGAATCAAATTGTTTTCGTCTGCAACGCCCTGGACATCAAGCAAGCTCGTTTTAACATTTGGACTAAATCTGGTTGGAGATTCGTTTATCAGTGTCATTCCAATACCACTCATATCAACCAATAAACTTTCTGATGAGCACAATTTTCTGGTAAATCAATATTTAAATCGCCACACAGAATAATAGTACGGGAGGCAGCGTTGCATTTCAGGTGGCGATTTCCTCCCGCTTAATTTTGTTTTTAATTGATAGTTTTGATATGGCTGATAATCGGAACAAGCGTCAGTCGCCAGGCTAGTGGTGGAGCTGGTTGTGAGAAAATGCGCATCATGTAAAAAAAGAATGTTCAAAACCCATTTCAATTCACTTGAAAACTTGCACAATTAATGTTAAGATGATCATAATAATAAAAATAATAGTCAGCTGCGTGTATAATGGTGAATTATACGTCAGCTACTTACATAAACGCGTACAAAAAAAAAATTTCTAAGGTCATTTCAAATTCAATGAAATTTATACATTTAGTTCATAATATAATTAGAATGATAAAAAACATAATCAGCTATTCTTATAATGGGGGTAAGACCGTCAGCTGAGTGATCTTTAGGGTGGTTCAGACACACATGGGAAAAATTAAAGTTGCTCCGATCTTCGATCCCCGGGCACCAAAAGTTTCGTATTGATCCCAATAAGAACCACGTAAACTTTGGTTCATTTCAGAAAACATTTGATGGACCCGCTACCGTTTTTAAAACTGGAAAATGCTCCTTAATCTATCGAAAATCATTAATATCTCCCCGAAGCTACCTCGTAGAGGGATCAAATGTATGACAAGGTGCTATTATTTTTTCTTCTCCAACATTTTTTTTGAAAATACTTACTCCTTATCACCACCCCTTAGGGGGTCTCCGCTGCAAAAATTACATTCTTGTGAAATTATGAAATTGACTCCCCCCTCTTCTCAGACGCCTCTGGAGGGGTAAAATGTTTGACCATTTTCTATTGTTTTTACTCTCTCAAACTTTTTTCTCGACACACCTACCCCCTATCTGCCACCCTTTAGGGGGTCCGCCTACAAAAACACAAAAAATTTCGAAAAATAGTTCATAGCTCCCCCGGAGTGACCCGTAGAGGGTTCATATGTATCACCAGGTCCTATTATATTTTTTTTATAAGGATTTTCCCAAAGATACCTACCCCCTATCTGCACCCTTTTGGGGGTCCCCCTGCAAAAAACACCAAAAAATTTGGAAATTTTCGAAAGACAATTTATAGCTTTCTCGGAGTGACCCGTAGAGGGGTCAAATGTATATACAGGGTCCCCATACATTTTTTCCGAACATACTTACCCCCTATCTCAACCCCATTTGGGGGAAACCTTTGAAAAAATGAAGAAATTTTCTTAATTTTCTGTTTTTGGTAAGGGGACCCTCAAAAGGGTGACAGATAGAGGGTAGGTATCTTCGGAAAAAATATTAAAAAAAAAATATAATAGGACCTGGTGATACATATAAGCCCTCTATGGGTCACTACGGGGGAGCTATGAACTATTTTTCGAAATTTTAATGGTTAAGTTTGATGAACTAAAAGTGGATCAACTAAAGAAGGAATTGCAGCAGCTGAATCTGCATTCATCTGGCGGAAAGTTGGAGTTACAGAAACGCTTACGGCAGGCTCTTGAGGATCAAGGGGTTAACCTGGAAGAGCATGAATTTTATAGTGATGCCTCAGAATCAACAGCGAAAATCGAGGAAGCTTCAAGACTGGTGGAAAGGGGTGAAGTTGTAGATATGTCGAAGTTCGAGAAAATGTTAATGGCGATGACGCAGACAATAAGTCAAAATGCACTGCAAATAGACCAGAAGTTAAGTCAGAATGCGATGCAGATGAATAACAATAGACAGGCCATTCGGGAAGAAATTGGTCAGAGCTTAAATCAGAACGCGCTGCAAATCCAGACGATTCGGGAAGAAATTAGTCAGAACGCGCTACAAATCCAGGCGATTCGAGAAGAAATTGATCAGAGCTTAAGTCAGAACTCGCTGCAAATCCAGGAGGCTGTTCGAACGGAGGTTGCCAAAATGGTAAATGGCCTCGATGCAAAAGTGACTGATTTACGAGATGCCGTTGAATCATTCAAGGATAAAGTTCAAAATAATTTTGAAGACGTTAGTAAAAGGATTCAACAATTCCTAGTGTATTTAACGTCAACCCCTGCCGAGACGGCTTAGTTTGACGGTGCTCTACGCACAGACTCGAAACTTACGCGTCGAGCGGCGCCCCCCGGTGAACATGAGACCTGGTGGATCCCGAGCCCCATGCGAACCGAAGGCACCATTTCTAGGCCATGCAAATGGGCATGACCTTACACCTGGTCGGTGTCGAGGCCTATCTAAAACCTCAGTCATTCTATGGGAAATGACACCCGGTTGCAATGCAACTCCACACCGGGGGAATAAATTCCCCCTACCCGCGATTTTGGTTATAAACCACAGCCACCATGATCGCCCACAAGGGGGCCAACCCACTGCCAGGCTAAAACCGAAGTTTTAGGGGCTCCTGACAACCTGTGGTACCAGAAAACCTCCGGTCAGGTTTCGTAGCAAGCTACTACCAGTTTAGCTCCATTCAGCATAGGACTGGCCGCCTGACATTCAACAATCACACAACAACACAACATATAGTCAATCAAAACATGAAACTTCTACATGCAACATGCAACGAAAGCCCTAATCTACCTATCCGCCCAACTACTTAACACCCTAAGCCCCAACTAATCCCTACTCTGGACCTCTTAATTGACCACGCCTCCTCCGCCTTGTGAAAACCTCCCCCGCAAAACTATTCAACAAGGAGATGCGCTCACTGGAAGCGAGTACACCTCCAAGATCGTACCTACCACCTGGCTGCGCTACGATCCCAAAGGACTCTATATTGCGGATGTCCTCATAAAAAGGGCACAATACGTGCAATGTGTCCTCAAGCACCGCCCCACAATCGCAACCCTGGACTTCACCGAGCGCCCTCTGATAAAAAAAGCATTGAGGGAACCATGCCCCGTCAGCAGGAAGCCCAGAAAAAGGTTAAAACCAAATTCGGGGTGATTTCCCACAAACGTGACATCCCCAATGAAGCCGAACGTCGTCCTGCCTTTCACACTGTTCACCCATCTAGCCTGCCACAGAGATGTGACGCATTCATTCCAGAAACTTTTACGTTCCTTTAAACTCATGCCACTAATGTTAGCAGTATCCAACCACCCATTTACTGGAGGCAGTCCTCTCCGGATTCCGTAGGCAATACGGCAACGTATTACCTCCAAGTCTAAAGGCCCGTACGGCGCACGGGCATGCAAGCGAGCAGAGCAACACGTTGACAAGAAAGTATCCTAGTAGAACCCACAACAGACAAAGCAGTTTCCCACCATACAGGAGTGCCATATGTTGCGCAAGCAACAAACAGCCCTGCATTTATAGTGCGAACAGCCCGCCTGCCGAGGCACCACTCATTCCTCAAAACACGACGCACCTGCCCTGCAACGGACAGTAATCGTTCCCGGACTCTATTCAAATGAGGCAAAAATCCCAGTCTGGCAAAAAGATTCATAAAACTCACCTTAAGAATAAAAAATAGTGAGGTGAAAAATTTGTAAATTAAAAAAAAAAATTTTATTTCTTTTAATTCTTACAAACATATCTCTTAAGAAGGAAGTGGGCACCTGCCAATAATACAGGATGCCAGGGTCCGACTCCCTTTAAGAATATATGTAACTTAAAAATATGTATAGTGATAAAAATAAAAAAAATTTTTTTAAATAAAAGGGGTAAGAGAACAATCTTACAAAACCTAAATTTAGCCGCACTTTCTCCTCATATAATTAACCATTTTTATAAAAGAATTAGAATAATTACAAGCTATATATGTATGTATGCTTGAGATTCCACATATCATCACAAACACTTTTGGACACCATGTTCACGTCACCATCATTGCAGAATCTTCCTATTGAGCGCGGTCAACACATTGCAACTTTATGAGTACAAATCTCCTCTTGTGTCACTGAGAAAAGGAAGTGGTTGGATATTAAATGGTCAATTTAATCTTGTCCATTTAATAAACCTTGATCAACTCGAGACCCTTTCAAATGAAGTACGAGATGCTGTCGAGAGTAATACTACATCTGCTGACGATCTGTCAATGGTGATGCAATACCATCTCAACCAAATTGACATAAGTGTGCATGAGCTACGAGGGAAAAAGATGAGGAAAAGTCGTTCAATCAACTGCATAGGTTCAGCTTGGAAATGGGTAGCAGGAAATCCAGACGCTGCTGACTGGAATGCGGTTCTTTAGAATGAACAAAATTTGGTCGAAAATAACAACCAACAATATAAAATCAACAGGAAGCAATTACCAGGTACAATAAATTAGTAGAATTGTTTCGAAACGACATAGGTAACCATTTGAAGGAGAGATACGAAAAAACTTTGTCGAAAAGGTCCTAATTCTAAAAGATCAAGTACATGAGATTTTTCGAGGATGTCAAATGGCGAGAAACGGTATCGTAAATACAAACCTGTTGGACAGCGAAGAGATGAGTAAGGCCTTATCAGAGTTTGAGACGCTGCCCTACGAGAACGAGATTGAAGCCTTAGAGTTCGCTACTCCATCAATTTTTGCAAACAACACTATGCTTATTTATGTTGTGTCCTTGCCGAAGGTTCAGCCTGAAGTTTATAACCACATCCTTGTACGATCTTCTATAACAAACAACAGTCAAGTGGATATCACCTACAATGAAATGTTAATAAACCAAAAGGAAACCTACGGTATTAGCGAACGGTGTTTGCTTATCAAAAATTCAACTATCTGCAAGACTGCATCAGTAACCAAATTATCAGAGGACCAATGCGTGACAAGGTTGTTAAAGGGTAGACACTCCAACTGTATCTTACGAACGAACTCCGAAAAAGTCGTAGAGCTCATCACTGACAACACTCTTTTTTTAACTAATTTCAAAGGATTCGTGAAATCTTCAAACGTCTCAAAATATTTAGAAGGAACTTACCTCGTGCAGTTCGAGAACGAAACAATCCAAGTCAATGATAGAATTTTTGTCGATTACTACAACTACTAATGTACTGGCGCTTCCTCCATTGCTGACCAATATCACCCGAGGTAGTCACAAAATTGACCTTAACTATCTACATGGAACCACGCTCAACAACATCAAGAAATTGGGCGACCTCAAGGAAAAACTGGATCTATCTATGATCTCCGACCTGGTGATATTGCTTTTCATGTCAATAATTGCACTTTTACTATGGCATAAGATGACCCGCAGACTCAATATTCCTAAGCTTGAACCAACGGTTTTCTTCGCTTGTGAACAACTCTCCCACCAAAGCAGTAGCATCCAAGGTGATCTACGAGACGCAGATTTTTAAGAGGGGAGGAGTCAACGACAATGCAAGTGCAAGGTTACACATGCTGGCGACCAGCCTATCTGAGTCATGCGTATGCATACTCCAGTTTATCGTACCAGCACGAGTCACGTTGCACCTCGTCAGCTTATTACTTGCACACGTATCTAGTGCAAGCTGGCGATCCCACGGTTAGCGTGAGACCGCTGTGTCAGCAATTAGGATACAGTATTTTAGGTTTCTTTATGATTTAAGTTATGATTATTCGGTTAGTCTAATTTTGGACATAGTGAAGTGAAGTCAAGTCAAATAAAGCTTAATTCATAAATTAAGAAATTTTTGATATTTAGCGACTGATTATTTTGTAATTAAACATTGTTTAATCGCACTTACAGTCATTCAGCAAAGACCAATATTGTAAAAAAAAAAATTTCTTAATTTATACGGAGGACACGCCAATTTCAGAAACTATGTAGCTGGCAACACTACAAATTTCTAAAAATAGATCATAGCCGTGCAAGACAAGATTCTTGCCCGCTGTGACAACAAGCGAGAAAGTGACAAAGAATCAATATCAAATGTGATATACGCACTTTGTGCAGTTCAAGGTCAGTTCCTCAGTAGCTCGCCGTCGCAAAAATATGCAATTGCAATGCATGAACTGTCAGGGGTTCGAGTCCATGTACAGAATTAACCAAACTGGTCTGATGAGGCTATTGGTAATAGCCGAAACATGTCACCAATTACCAGGTTAAAAAATTTTTCCATTTGTTATCTTTGTCATGTTTTTTGTAAAAAATAGCATTGATCAATAAAGTAAAAATTTACAATATTGGGCTTTGCTGAATGACTGTAAGTCCGATTAAACAATGTTTAATTAATTCATAAATATTATCAGGACGAGTTTTAATATAACCAGGACTAGTTTTTATAACAGGTAACTGTAACGGGCCCGTGGGCTAGCCGCATTGGCTAGCCTTTGCCAGCCAATGCGGCAGGATTACGTTTACTTGTATAATTTTTTCATTTTCCTTAATATATAAGCTTTTACTTGGTTTTAAAGCTTCAAGCTAAATTACTAAGAAAGCTAATAGCTGTAGTAGCTAAACTCTATTATTATTATCACTGACCCTAGAAAAATAACACCATCTAGCGGCATTTAGCATGTTTTCTGTACTGTAAATGAAAAAGTGGTACGACATTGTCAACGTCGATAATCGCTATCTAGAAGGCACTGGAAACGACATTCTGGATAATGGCGGCTGGTACGACATTATCAACGTTGATAATCGCTATCTAGACGGCACTGGAAACGACATTATGGATAATGGCGGATGGTACGACATTATCGACGTCGATAATCGCCATATAGAAAGTACCGGAAACGACATCCGGACAATGGCAGATGGTTCTAGAAAAAGATGACTTTAGTATAAAAGGCTGTCATATGAGCAGCAGACACACAGTTGATATTGAACAGTTGAACACAGTGGATCTTAAGTGAGAACATTTAAATTTAAGTACTAAAGTGATACAGTGGATTTTAAGTAATAAAGCAAAACGTTTGTGTATACAATTTGAATGTAAAGATTAAATAAACAATTGTACTGTGTAAAAACTAACGTTTGTGGTTTATATAAACCATTTTATAATTAAATAAAGATCCAGTGATCGAACTCAGAGAAGTATAGAGATCGAAATTATTGTCAAAGGGACAGGATATTTCGTAACAATTGGTGTCAGAAGTGGGATTGTGTAAAAAGAATTAACAATCAAATAAAACAAAAATAAAAAAAATGGTTAAGTTTGACGAACTAAAAGTGGATCAGCTAAAGAAGGAGTTGCAGCAGCTGAATCTGCATTCATCTGGCGGAAAGTTGGAATTACAGAAACGCTTACGGCAGGCTCTTGAGGATCAAGTGGTAAACCTGGAAGAGCATGAATTTTATAGTGATGCGTCAGAATCAACAGCGAAAATGGAGGACGTTTCTGGACCGACGGCAAGTGGTGAAGTTGTAGATATGTCGAAGTTCGAGAAAATGTTAATGGCGATGACGCAGACAATGAGTCAGAATGCGCTACAGATGAATAACAATAGCCAGGCCATTCGGGAAGAAATTGGTCAGAGCCTAAGTCAGAACGCGCTGCAAATTCAGACGATTCGGGAAGAAATTAGTCAGAACGCGCTACAAATCCAGACCGTTCGGGAAGAAATTAGTCAGAACGCGCTACAGATTGATCAGAGGTTGAGTCAGAATGCGACGCAGATCCACGAGGCTGTTCTAACGGAGGTTGCCAAAATGGTAAATGGCCTCGATGCAAAACTGATTGAGTTACGAGACGACGTAAGACTGTGGGGCAAACTCGTCGGATGGAGGTAGAGGCTGAGAAGAAAAATTCGTCGTTTGGCAGCAGAAGCTTCAGCGGAAATATCTATAACTGTGAAGCTTGAAAAAGCTCAAAATAATCTTGAAAAAGTTCAAAATAATTTTGAAAACGTTAATAAAAGGATTCAACAGTTGGAAATAAGCGGACCAACCACTCAAGTGTTAAGAGAAATCAGCGCAGAGAGGCTTGAGGCACATACGTACGATGGAACAACGCCATTTAGTGTTTTCAAGCTCCAGTTCAAAACAACATCTGTTCATAATCGTTGGGATAACGATAGTGCAGCAGCAGTGCTAATTGTGGCATTAAAAGGCGCAGCTGCAGAAGTATTACAAACGGTTCCATTGGCGGAGCAAAAGAATTACAAGGCGGTGATGGATGCTGTTCAAGTGCGTAAGCTCATGGTGTAACAGGAACCTCATAAATGGCTCCTTTACACCAACATCATAAAACTATGACAGCATTGGACACCTTTAGTATGCAAAAAGGAGAAAAAGGCAAGAACGGCAACACTCAACGAAGAACCAAAATGTTCGAATTTCGGCAATGAGGACAGACAACTTTTGGATGCCAACAACCGCGGTTTTACATACGCTAATGTTAATCGTTTTTTTATAAAGTTTAAATATTCAAATTAAAATCATTATAAAGTTTAAAAAAGTGTTTTTTATTTCATTTTAAAATCACGAATTAAACATTTTTGGTCCTATCGAGCCGGAGCAATTTGTTGGCATCCAAATAATCAGCAACTCAACTCATCGATCAACTGCATACATATATGCAAATTTTGTAAGTGCCTATCATCGTTGGATCATCTTTTTCAACACCGGTGTTCAACATAAGCACCATTTGTACCACCGGCGCAATCATCATCAACATCGTTGTCATCAAGCTGTGCATTTTGTGCGAAAAATCAGCCACCACCTAATCACCCCATCAACAATTACAGCACCCTGAATAGGATTTAACCATCCCAGCAACTCAACAACAAACTAAAATATTCCTCGCGGGAGCACCTCTAAAGCAGAAAAAAGGTTCGTGCAATTCTTTGCCGTTCATTATATTGCATATTTTTTACACCATTTTGCCCTTACGAATTGCAAGCGCTATACGCATATACATACTTACATACATAATTATAATCTTGAAAATTAGAGATGCAACATATGAAAATCAGTGTTAGTGATGTGCAAATATTGTAATTGATACTTTTAGTGAATTTTTGGACTTTTTCAATTTTACTTAAATTTCGTAATTAAATTTTAAATATTTGCGTACACTTAAAGAAAATCAAAGAAAAATAAAGAATTTTGATAAAATCGAGAAAACTATTAGATTTTCAGGTAACCTACTTTTGGAAAAGTATCAAATACAATTTTTCGCACAAGTTTTCCATTTACACCGCGTTGTACTTGGTTAATTGCAAATCATTTGTTTCGCTAATTAATCGTGCGTTTAAGAACTAAAAAATCAGCGTTAGTAAATTTTCATAAATTCGATTTGCCTCATCGTATGATAAAATTTTACATATATGGAGCAAAAATACATGAATACCATTTAACCCATTGGAAGCATGAGGAACAAATTAATTTTTTAATATCCTAAAATTGAGTTAAAATCAGTGAAAAGTGCGCGAAAGTGAAAAATATTTAAAAAAAAAAAAATCGAAATATAAAAAGAAGAAAAATTTAAATCGTATAACTTCATATATGAAAAAGAAAAGTGCTCGAAAAATAAATTAACGCGGTTATTCTGGAAAGGCTTAAAACGCTGGACCAGATCGACTACTCCAGATTTCACACTAGCTGGGACCTTTTCTGGAATTTTCAGCAAGAATCAATTTTGAAAATTGTGGATTTCACCCAGTGAATTTGTGCGCCATTTTAAGAGTTCGTGATCGATTGCTTCGTATCCATCTTAGGCGACGTGAGATTTCGGGAAATTTGGATCCTGCCTGCTACATTTGGACTCAAGGAGTTTACCAATTTTTTATTTTTTTTTTTAGCAATTTTGATATTTCTTGTAAAATTTACATTGTGAAATTAGTGAAATTAATTTTGAGAAATATTTAATTTTTGTTTGCGTTGCACTTATAAGTACATATAAAATATACATATATATTTTATTTGCTGTTTTTTTCACACATATGACCCAAGGCAAGTCAACCATTTTGGAAACTTGAAACCTACCTACAGTTTGAAGGTGACCCTAAGAAACAGTTAAAAAACTTTTCAACATTAACCCATTATCGTCAAACAAACATAAAATAAATTTCTTTTTTACAGGAATAATTTTTTTTTTTTTTCTTCTCATTTCTTTTTTTTATTGCGGTTTATATACATCTACTCGCGTTTACATATCAACCACGGTCATATCGCTTAATTTTTGGTTTCAACATATTTAAAGAAATAAATCGTTTAATTCGTGTTTCAACAATTTTTTTTCTCGGTTTCTCGTTTATTTTGATATTTTGATTTAAGCACTTTACTCATAAGTGCATTGTCGAACAAACGTGAATTTTTAAACATTTTTTTTTTGCAGCCATATTTTTCTAAACATTATCGTTAAAAATGGCTTCCCTCGATAATTTTATTCGCGTCGCAGATCAGCTCGTAGAATACGAAGTGTATTTTAATGCGCTTTCAGTTTCGGATCTCACAATAACGAGCTTAGAAATTGAGAAGTCTGAATTTCAAGAAATTTGGGTAAAGCTTAAGGCTTCATATGAGAAGTGTCTCGAAAATTGTTCAGCATCTAAGAGCTTGAAGAAAACCAAAGTCACTGAGAAGGCTAAAAGTCCTAAGCTCAAGGTTCCTGAAACCACAGATGAAGAAACCGATGATGTCGTGGATGCCTCAGTTCTTAAAACAAAATATCGAGACTCTCATCGTACATTTGTGCGATGTTTATCCACAATTACAGAACACATAACTCGTATTAATCAAGCTTCCAAAATTTCAATCTCAAGTTCAAAAAAAGAATCGCGTTCGGTCTCAAATATCCCCATGCGACATAGATCCATTTGCCGGTGATTATCTTTCGTGGCCCACATTTAGGGATTTATTTACCGCATTGTATATAAATAATTCGCGGCTCAGTCCGGTTGAAATGCTATACCATCTTTTGCAAAAAACTCGGGGAGAAGCAAAAGATATCGTTCAAAAGGTTCCTTTAACCAACGAAGGTTTCACTTTAGCCTGGGAAGAGTTGAAAACCCAATATGAAAATCCGCGCATTCTCATTAACAATCAGCTTAAAATTCTTTTTAACTTAAAGCGGATTGCCAACGAATCTGGTACTGCTATCAAAACCCTACAACGCGATATAAATAATTCGATATCGGTACTGCAGCTGCACCAGATTGACATTTCTAACTGGGATGCAATCATTGTTTATCTCTGTTCTACTAGGCTTTCTGAAACCACTCTCTCCTTATGGGAACAATCCATTAGTAGCAAACCATGCATCCCTAAGTGGAAAGACATGGACCAATTTCTAACCGACAGATATCATACTTTAGAAACGGTGATGGACATTCGTGCTCCCATCACTGATACCAAGTCTCATTCAGTAAGGCCAGCTCAACAATCACAATTTAATTCATCTAACAAAGCCAAACCCGTAAAATCTTTTCATACTAAATTCAACAATAATTCGAATTGCAAGCTATGCAAGGCCTCTCATCCTTTGCGACTTTGTCCTAAGTTTTTACAAATGAGCATTAATGATAGGATTTCAGCAATCAAAAGATTGAACTGTTGCATTAATTGTTTGGCTTTTGTTCATCAACTTCGGGACTGCCAAAGTTCCCACAATTGCTTTATACTTATGTAAAAAACGACATAACACTTTACTTCATCGAGAAATCCGTGCAACCACTAATCCATCATATTTTCAAAATCAACCTCAAGTTTCATGTAGCCGAAACTCACAACCAAATGCGCAAGCAAATTCTTCGTCGTTAAATTCAAATAGGCCAATTTCAAATCCAGTAAATAATTCTGGAATTCAAAGTCAAATACAGTCCACTTCACTACCTTTATCAGGAAATTCATCCATGAGTCCTCCTACAGCAACCAATTTACAAAATTTTTTTGTCTCAACACCTAAAAATGTTTTGTTAGGTACTGCCATAGTGCAAATAATCCATCTTCAAGTCACTTATACTATTCGGGCACTAATTGACCCTGCCTCCGAAGGTACGTTTATGTCAGAACGCCTTCGAAATCGTCTAAAAATTCCTTTTAAATCCATTAATGCCCAAGTATCGGGACTTAATGGCTCAGTCAGCGCTCGCACAAGTAAATTGTGCAGCCTCATCATCAGCTCTTATCAATTACCAATTAACGCTCTTATTCTACCTAATCTTACCGGTAATTTACCATCCTTTAATCTGGATCCTCATCGCTTATGCGAACTACCTGATATTTGTTTGGCGGATCCAAATTTTTACCAAAGCTCACAAGTAGATTTATTAATTGGAGGCGATCTGTACCCCACTATATTGCGAGATGGCATTCTAAGGAATGTGCTAGGATCATTGATAGCTCAGGAAACCATCTTTGGCTGGATACTGACTGGTCCTTTAATCAATTCTGATAACCCTTCAAATATTGTCTCATTTTATACTGAAGTTGCTCTTGATAAGCAAATTGCTAAGTTTTGGGAAATTGAAGAGGTACCCAAATTTAAGCCATTATCTGCTTCTGATCGACTTTGTGAAGAGTTGTTCAGCAGCACAACTTATCGTGATCCCGATGGTCGTTATGTAGTTGATTTGCCATTTAAACCTGAATTCCCTAATAAATTACAATTAGGACCCTCAAGACATATAGCTTTGAGTCAGTTTCAGAGAAACGAGCGAAGTTTGTATGGGAAACCAGGGTTAAAAACTGAATATGATAGGGTACTCAAGGAGTATATCCAACTTAATCACATGAAAGAGATTAGTTCCGATTGTCTTACGTCTGCATCAAATTTCTATCTGCCCCATCATGCGGTTATAAAGCCTGACAGTAAAACTACGAAATTAAGGGTAGTTTTTAACGCTTCATGTCAATCGGCAAACGGTATCAGTCTTAACGACATCCTACATACTGGACCTGTACTACAGAAAGATCTCACCACACTTGTTCTTAAGTGGAGATTTTTTAAGTACGTATTTAATGCGGACATCGAAAAAATGTACCGTCAGATCAAAGTAAATTCATCACACACATCTTTCCAAAGGATCGTGTTTCGGGATTCTCCTGACAGTGCGATTCGTGATTTTGAGTTAAAAACAGTTACTTTCGGTGTAAATTGTGCACCTTATCTAGCAATCAGGACCCTTTTACAACTTGCGTCAGACGTAAGCGATTCACATCCTCTAGCTTCTTCTATTTTACGCCACTATATGTACGTTGATGACGTATTAGCAGGAGCGCATGACTTAGTAGTAGCTCAAGAGTCTAAAAATCAACTCAGTGCAGCGCTTAAGTCAGCCGGGTTTTCACTTAGAAAATGGACCTCCAACTTCAAGGAAATTTTGCAAGATTTACCTCCAGAGCAACTGCTTAACGTGGAGTTTCTTGAACTGGACGATAAAAGTACTGCAAAAATGTTAGGAGTCTCTTGGAACGCTAAAACTGACTCGTTCTATTTTGTTGCGCAACCTCTTGAAGTTAAGGCTTCATATACCAAAAGAGAAGTTTTATCTATTATAGCCAAGCTTTTTGATCCCGCAGGTTGGTTAGCTCCAGTAGTCAGTATGGCAAAAATCTTAATGCAGCAAGTCTGGTTAGATAAATCTGATTGGGATGAACCACTTAAGCCTTTAACCTTATATCGTTGGCAAAATTTCGTATCGAGTTATCATTTCATCAATTTCATTAAGGTTCCAAGGTGGATTAATTATCAGATTGACTCCACTGTAGAAGTTCATGCGTTTTGTGACGCGTCTGAAAAGGCTTATGCGACAACCATATATATTCGAGTCGAAAGTGCAAATAAATCAGTTTCGACTCATTTGCTTATTGCTAAGTCAAAGGTTGCCCCGGTAAAGACAATCTCTCTACCAAGGTTGGAATTATGCGGAGCCGAGTTTCTTTCGAACTTAGTCGACTCAATAATTCCTCAGTTAGAAGTAAAATCACATACGAAATTTTTCTGGACAGACTCTACAATAGTTTTGGTTTGGTTAAATAAACCACCTTGTACCTGGTCCACATTTGTCGCAAACAGGGTTTCAAAAATAAGTCAGAAAATCGGCTGTGAGAACTGGGCTCATGTAATTTCTCACGACAATCCTGCCGACCTAGCAACCCGGGGGCTGTCCCCCAAGGAACTTCAGTCAAATAATCTTTGGTGGCATGGTCCTACTTGGCTTTCCTTGCAAAAATCATTTTGGCCTGTAAGCTTATCTAGGGAAAACTTAGAAACCTCAATTGAGATAAAATCTGTAAAGGCAAATTTTGCTAGCTCGACGTACAACGACGACATATTAGAAAGGTTTTCATCATTCGCAAGAGCGTGCAAAGTAGTTTCATACATTTTTAGGTTTTTTAACAGCACGCATCCGAGATTACGATCGTTGCAGCCGCGTCATAAGTCCAAAGCTATATTACAAGATGAAATAAAATTTGTAAAAGCTCGTCTGATAACTTTAACTCAATCCCAACACTTTTCAAAACAGTATCATACTTTAATGGAAAAAAAGCCAATCTGCCAAAAAAGTCAAATTTTAAACCTTAACCCGTTTCTTGATCAAGATCAGATTATTAGAGTTAATGGGCGTTTAGCTGCTTCATCCGCACTCACTTATAATGAGCGCCACCCTGTACTTCTACCTTACCATTGCCAGTTAGCAAAACTTTTAGTAGAATTTATACACAAAATATCACTCCATGGGGGAAACCAATTAGTTCTCCGACTCTTAAGGCAAGAGTTTTGGGTAATAAAAGCTAAAAACTTGATTAAAACCTGTATTCATAACTGCAAGGTATGTGTTATCCATCGTAAAAAATATCAGACCCAATTAATGGCTGCCTTGCCCTCAGAGAGAACAACTCTGTCACGACCATTTACAATCACTGGTATGGACTTTGCTGGTCCTTTTGAAATCAAAAACTTTACTGGAAGAGCGTGCCTTATAACCAAAGGCTATGTATGTATTTTCGTCTGTTTTGCTACTAAAGCAATTCATTTGGAACCAACCAGTGATTTGTCTAGTTCAGCTTTTTTGGCAGGATTCGATAGATTTGTCTCACGACGTGGTTGTCCATCTAAGCTATATTCCGATAATGGAACCAACTTTGTCGGTGCTGAAAAAGTACTCAGTAAAGACTTTAAAGAGTTTTTAAAACAATCCCATGATGACGTTATCAGTAAATACGGATTTCAACGTCTTTCTTGGCATTTTATGCCACCAGGTGCACCACATATGGGAGGTCTCTGGGAAGCTGGAGTAAAAAGCTTCAAAACACACTTTAAAAAGGTAGCAGGTGATATGAAATTCACATTTGAAGAATTTGCTACATTGCTATCGCGTATCGAGGCATGTCTAAACTCAAGGCCACTAAGTCCTCTATCAGAGAACCCTTCCGACTTAGCTCCGTTAACTCCAGGACACTTCTTGGTGGGCGGCTCACTACTTTCGCCAGCGGAGCCAGAAATCGTGAACCCTAAAATTTCTTACTTAAACCGATGGAAAAAAATTAAAGCACTGTACCAAATTTTTTGTGCTCGTTGGAAGGACGAGTATTTAATCGAACTCCAAAAACGGTATAAGTGGAAAAATCCACAAGAAAATCTATCTGAAAATTCGTTGGTAGTTATTCGCGCCGAAAACCTTTGCCCCACCGAATGGCGTTTAGGTCGTGTTGTAAAGTTATACTTCGGAAACGACAATCGCGTTCGCGTCGCAGATATAAAAACTCAAAAAGGAATAATAACTCGCCCAGTAACAAAATTAATGGTGCTTCCCACTGCACAGTAGGCGTGAATCCAATTTTCAATAAATTCAACGGATTTGTTAGTAATCTGACGTGATTACTAATCCCATTTACGGGTCTTTATATAACTTAGGCTCAATACCATTATACATTTTTTTTTTATTTTTTGTCTTTGCAACCCGCAAGACAATGACCCTTTTTCTTCGGAATGAGCTAGCCCGGAGCTCCGCGTACTTTTTTCCGCAGTAATTGTGTAATAGAGCAAAGTTCCCAAACCTTCATCAGAGCCCAACCAGCGTGGTGGGTGAATAGTTCTGACTAAGGTCAGAACGTGCGAAAATGTGGTCTATCCACAAATCTGAGAAATGGGAGTCTCCTCTACACAAGCGGTATGTGCCTTGCGAGGTACCTATCCGAGCCTAACCAACCGGGCTGGTAGGTAAAAAGTTCTCAGTTGCCTGCTGGAACGTGAAAGCCTATGGCTATAACTCGATCACAAAGCAAAAAGCTTTCCTGTGTCTTCAGCAAACTACTATTTGTGTGTGCTGTCCGAAACAAGTAACCAATTTAATCTCATCTCCATTTCTTTTTATTTTTTTTATATACACTAATCTTTATCCAGTTATCCATAATGATCTCTACCAGACGCTCTGAGCATTTATATATATGCTTTCTGTGCTTCAATTGGCACGGTCTTAGGAGTTGCAGGCGATTCCTAGATATGAACGTGGAAGAACGCTGGGATTTGCTTCTTCCACGTAGAATTTGTACAAACTGCTTAGCGCTCTCACACAGCAAACGAAATTGCCAAAGCAACGCCCGCTGCCAATACTGTGGGCAAAACCATCACACCTTGCTCCATACAAGCAGATTGCTCACACTCCCTTCCAGGGAAGAAGACAGGCAACGAAATGCGTTGATATCTTTGAACCCTACGGAAGTCATTCTCAAACCTACAGCTATGGTTCTTTTGAAAGGTAATGGAGAACTTTCACCCGTAAGGGCAATGCTCAGCTCTAGCGAAGACACGAGGATACACATCAGCCTGGTGAGAAGATGTAGACTACAGCAGTCGATGGTCAATGGGCAGCATGTGGCAATATTTTACGTGATGTCTGAAATTGATGCAAAGATCAACATTTATGTGTCAGCGAAAATCACTTACGAAGAACAGCGAAACTCTCCCATTATCAGCATTCCCGATATGGCGAAGAAAGAATTCGAACACATGGCCCTAGCGGATCCTCGGTTCTATCTGAGCTCGCCGGTAGGACTAACGTTGGGAGCTGAGTTTCATACTTGGCTCACCCACCATCGTTTTGTTCAGTTGCCAGGACAACCACTGGCTCAAAGTTCAGTTTTTGGCTGGGTCCTTTCAGGACCTTGCCGTATTAGGTAACGTACCTTGATCATTGGTTAGCTCTACCATTCATAACCATTCTCTTTATTAGGTAACCATAAACATCTCCGGCACAATTTGATCCTCATCCGATCATTAAAATTTACAATTTTTTTTTATATTTAATACCCTAACCAATCTTTTATAAAACATGAAATGTACTGAATTCACTATAAAAGCTAGTCCTCATTAGATTTAAATACTTAAGTGTTATTACCTGGATTATTATTTTTTTTTGAATAAATGTAACACTTACTCATATAATATTTTACCTTTTCTTTTTTTCTTGAAATCTACCGAAGGCTATTATTTTCTAATGTTTTTATTTTCTTTCTTTCCATGAACTCGGCGTCGCTATTCATTGCAAGTATCTTGCAAGGTGGGCGGCAATGTTCAAGTGCGTAAGCTCATGGTGTAACAGGAACCTCATAAATGGCTCCTTTACACCAACATCATAAAACTATGACAGCATTGGACACCTTAAGTATGCGAAAAGGAGAAAAAGGCAAGAACGGCAACACTCAACGAAGAACCAAAATGTTCGAATTTCGGCAATGAGGACAGACAACTTTTGGATGCCAACAACCGCGGTTTTACATACGCTAATGTTAATCGTTTTTTTATAAAGTTTATATATTCAAATTAAAATCATTATAAAGTTTAAAAAAGTGTTTTTTATTTCATTTTAAAATCGCGAATTAAACAGATGCCTTACAGTGAAAATATGGCAGTGACCACATGAAGCAGATTCACAGACTGGAGTTGAAAAGTCGTATCCAGAAATCTGGTGAATCCTTGCAGAAGTATGCTGCGGATATTGAACGATTGGCACACCTTTCCTATCCTGACGAGTTAAGTCTCGTAGCTGAAAAATTCAAAATAGAGGCGTTTATTGACGGCATACGTACTCAGAGACAAAACGCGACACAATGAGAAACCCGAAGACAACATTTAATGAAACCAGTAACGGTTGCCCTTACACAGGAGACGATTGCGTTGACATGCCGCCCATCATTAAAAACTCGTCGGATGGAGGTGGAGGCTGAGAACAAAAATTCGTTGTTCGCCAGCAGTAGCTTCAACGGAAATTGCTATAACTGTGGCAAGCAGGGACACATGGCACGTGACTGCAAATCACGTCGTAAACGTTCCGCATCACGTTCACCAAGAAGAAAAATTGGAAATAGGGTGAACGATGGCGAAAATGGTAGTGAAGAGTAGTCGTTAAACTAAAGAGAGTCAGTACAGTGGGGCGTGAGCTGACTCTCGCTTATGATTGCCCCACAGTCTTAGTTTCGAAGCTCTGCCGAAATTCCAACAGCCTTACCATCGGTGGAAAAATCAACGTTTGTGTATACAATTTGAATGTAAAGATTAAATAAACAATTGTACTGTGTAAAAACTAACGTTTGTGATTTAAATAAACCATTTTATAATTAAATAAAGATTGCGTTTTTCTTGATTATTACACAATCCAGTGATCGAACTCAGAAAAGTGTAAGAGATTGAAATTAGTGTCAAAGGGACAGGAAATTTCGTAACAATTGGTGTCAGAAGTGGGATTGTGTAAAAAGAATTAACAATAAAACAAAAAAAAAAAAATGGTTAAGTTTGACGAACTAAAAGTGGATCAACTAAAGAAGGAGTTGCAGCAGCTGAATCTGCAATCATCTGGCGGAAAGTTGGAGTTACAGAAACGCTTACGGCAGGCTCTTGAAGCTCAAGGGGTAGACCTGGAAGAGCATGAATTTTATAGTGATGTCTCAGAATCAACAGCGAAAATGGAGGAAGCTTCTGGAATGGCTGCAAGTGGTGACGTTGTAGATATGTCAAAGTTCGTGAAAATGTTAATGGCGATAACGCAGACAATAAATCAAAATGCACTGCAAATAGACCAGAAATTAAGTCAGAATGCGCTACAGATGAATAACAATATCCAGGAGATTCGGGAAGAAATTGATCAGAGCTTAAGTCAGAACGCGACGCAGATCCAAACAATGAATCAAAATATGGAGGCTGTTCGAACAGAGGTTGCCAAAATGGTAAACGGTCTCGATGCGAAAGTGACTGATTTACGAGATGACGTTGAATCATTCAAGGATAAAGTTAAAAATAATTTTGAAGACGTTAGTAAAAGGATTCAACAGTTGGAAATAAGCGAACCAACCACTCAAGTAATAAGAGAAATCAGCGCAGAGAGGCTTAAGGCACCCATGTACGATGGAACAACGCCATTTAGTGTTTTCAAGCTCCAGTTCGAAACAAAATCTGCCCGTTGGGATAACGATAGCGCAGCAGCAGCGCTAATAGTGGCATTAAAAGGCGCAGCTGCAGAAGTATTGCAAAAGGTTCCAGTGGCGGAGCAAAAGAATTACAAGGCGGTGATGGATGCTTTACAGCGAATATATGGCAGTGACCACATGAAGCAGATTCACAGGCTGGAGTTGAAAAGTCGTGTCCAGAAATGTGGTGAGTCCTTGCAGGAGTATGATGCAGATATTGAACGATTGGCACATCTTTCCTATCCTGACAAGTTAAGTGTCGTAGCTGAAAAATTCAAAATAGAGGCGTTTATTGACGGCATACGTGACTCAGAGACAAAACGCGAGACAATGAAGAACCCGAAGGTTACATTTAATGAAACAGTCACGGTTGCTCTCATTCAAGAGACGATTGCGTTGACATCGTTGAAAACTCGTCGGATGGAGGTGGAAGCTGAGAACAAAAATTCGTCGTTCGCCAGCAGTAGCTTCAGTGGAAATTGTTATAACTGTGGCAAGCCGGGACACATGGCACGTGACTGCAAATCACGTCGTAAACGATCCGTATCACGTTCACCAAGAAGAAAAATGGGAAATAGGGTGAACGATGGCGAAAATGGTAGCGAAGAGCAGTCGTTAAACTAAAGAGAGTCAGTACAGCGGGGCGTGAGCTGACTCTCACTTATGATTGCCCCAAAGTCTTAGTTTCGAAGCTCTGCCGAAATTCCAATAGCCTTACCATCGGTGGAAAAATCAACGAAAGACCATGTGAGCTAACTTTGTATACAGGCGCATCGCACTCAATTGTGAGGACAGATTTATTTAATAGACGACGAATAATGCCATTAAATGGGATCCAATTGAGAACAGCGACAGGAGAAATTGCGCAAATAGTAGGAAAAGTTACAGCAAGTGTTCTTATCGGCAACAAAACTGTGGAACATGATTTTATTGTTGCAAATATCACCGATGAGGTTATCATTGGCGTGGACTTCATGATTCGAGACGGGTTCACTTTGGATCTTAAGAAAAAGACGTTAAGATATGCCAATGTAGAGTTGCCTTTAGACGTTGGCTGTGGACAAAAATTAACAATTGCAAGGGTCTACATAAGTGAGCGCTGTCGAATTGAGCCCAACACCGAAGAAATTATTTGGGCTACAACAAGTGAAGACTGTGGGACAAGCCATCTGTGGGTAGTGGAAACAGATAGGAAAAATTTTAAGAAAGACCTGATTATTGGAAAGACCCTAGTAAAAACAAGAGCGGACAGCAAAATACCGGTACGAATTTTGAATCCAACATATAAGCCGAAATGGATGCAAAAAGGTGAACTAATAGCACTGTTATAAATTGTGAAAATGACCAGCAGGACACAAAAGGTACAGCTTTAACAAAATCATCGGCCTTGGAAACATTGACGAAAGAATGGACGAAGGAGTTGTCTGCCCAGAACAAAAATAAAGCAAAAAAGTTTCTGCAAAAGCATTGGCGGATATTCGCGTTCAAAGGAGAAAATAATATCCGAACATCAGTTGTCAAACATCGCATTGATACAGGTGATTTTCAGCCAATTCTTCAACCTCCAAGGAGGCTAGCACTCGCTAAGAGAGAGGAAGTAACGGGCCTTATAGAGGATATGGCGCGTGAAAAGGTCATTGCACCATCAGAAAGCCCGTGGAGTTCACCGGTCGTACTTGTCAAGAAAAAGGATGGAAGTATGCGATTCTGTGTGGATTACAGAAAATTGAATGACGTTACCAAAAAAGACAGCTACCCGTTACCCAGAATCGATGATACACTAGATACGTTATCTGGAGCAACATGGTTTTCCACCCTGGACTTACAAAGTGGATATTGACAGGTGAAAATAGATGACAAAGACAAGGAGAAAACTGGCTTTAGTATTGGGAATGGTCTATGGCAGTTTAACGTCATGCCGTTTGGTCTTTGTAACGCTCCAGCTACGTTTGAGCGGTTAATGGAACGAGTTCTCAAAAGACTACATTGGAAGACTTGTTTAGTGTATCTCGATGACATAATCATAATGGGGAAAGATTTTGATGACCACTTGAAAAATCTATAGGAAGTGTTTGAGCACTTGGAGGCAGCTGAACTAAAATTAAGTGCGAAAAAGTGCTCACTTTTCCAGCGTGAAGTCAAATATCTGGGACACAAGGTTACGTCAGAAGGAATACACACAGATGAGGATAAAATTAAAGCTGTGAAAAATTTGCCACGACCATCTAATCTTCATGAGTTACGGAGTTGTCTGGGCCTATGCACTTACTACAGACGTTTTGTTCCTGGTTTCGCAAATGTCGCAGGCAATCTTCATGAGCTGACACAGAAAAATCGGAAATTCGAATGGAATGGTTCACAGGAAACTGCATTCCAAAAGCTGAAAGAATTATTGTCTACAGCGCCAATACTCGCGTATCCAATACAAAGCATCTACCAATGTTTATGTTGTCTTATCGTTCGTCAATACACGATACCATTACAGTCACGCCCCTGCACAAGGCATTTTTGGTACGGACTTAAGGCTTCCAGCAGATTTGAAGTATGGAGTAAGCGCTGTCCCAGACACGACCCATGCTGACGATTACATGTCGCGGAAAAGAGAAGAACTAGCAGATATACACGAGCTCATCAGGAGACATACTCAATTGGCTAGAGACAAGAAAGCTCGGTATGACCTGCGAGCAAATACTGAAGGGTTCAAAGAAGGTCTATTAGTGCTGCTACACAACCCACAACGAAAACGAGGCTAATCCAAAAATACCCCAGCAACAAAGTTAAATTAAAGGTAGTCCACATCGAAGGGCTGGCACCTTATACTAGAGACGGAGAGACTCTTGTTCGGGACGAACAAGTTTAAGCGGAGGGCAGTGTAGCGAAAATTGCTTTATGCCAGGAAATTCTCGAAATAAAAATTAGACGATACTAGCTAGCATCACTGACCGTAGAAAAATAACACCATTTAGCGGCATTTCGAGTGGTTTCTGTACTAGCTAGCATCACTGACCGAAGAACACCATCTAGCGGCCGGTAGTGTGTTTTCTGTACTATAAACGATAAAGTTTGAGCATCAGTGTAGTATCTAGAAGGTACCGGAAATCGCATTTTGGATAATGATGGATCAGTGAGGTATCTAGAAGGTACCGGAAATCGCATTCTGGATAGTGGTGGATATTTCGAGAAATTGGTGACTTTAGTATAAAAGGTTGTCATATGCGCAGAAGTAATACAGTTGATATTGAACAGTTGAACACAGTGAATCTTAAATGAGACAGTTGAATATTTGAATTTAAGTACTAAAGTGATACAGTGGATTTTAAGTAATAAAGTGATACAGTGGATTTTAAGTAATAAAGTAAAACGTTTGTGTATACAATTTGAATATAAAGAGGAAATAAACAATTGTACCGTTTAAAAACTAACATTTGTGATTTAAATAAACCATTTTATAATTAAATAAAATTTACGTTTTTCTTGATTGTTACACAATCCAGTGATCGAACTCAGAAAAGTATAAGAGATCAAAATTATTGTCAAAGGGACAGGAAATTTCGTAACAATATGTTCATACATGGGGCAAAAATTTAAAAATCTATTAAAAAATTTATTCAAATTGAAGGACTTAGATGGGTTGTAGACGCACACAACGACACATTTCTGACATGCATCTCCAACCTCAATGAACAAATACTCAACAGGATCGCTTATATCGGAACTCTAAATTATCTTTTTACTGAACTGCTTCTCAAGTAGATGGCAATTCCATCACCTCTCGCACCGGTTCTCCTATCATTCCTTATTAACTGAAAGTCACAGAGAGAATAACTTTTATCCTCAACATCATCATTAAACCACATTTCCACAACACATACAACATTAATATTTTGGTTTTCAAATACATAATTAAAGAAATCTAGTTTTGGAGTATTTAAGCTGCGAGCATTAAAAAAGCAAAGTTGAAAACCACTGTGGTGTTCACTTACCAACCGCAAGACAGTCTTCAAGCTCTGTCCGTCAGTGTTCAAACTCATATTAGGTGTAATCAATGCAACATACTTTTGCACATTCAAATTGACAGGCAATAGTGTAAATAAGTATTAAACAAAAAAATCCTAAAGGAACAAAATTAATTAAAATTGAAATAGAATTTGATATAACAAATAAAAAATAATATGGAAAGAGCAGACTAAAAATAATAAAATATATAATTAAATTAGAACGCATTGATAATAAAGGGTGTTTTTTTTAGAGGTTTGTTTTTCGAATAGAGATAAAACTGGGATTTTGTGGTCAAATCTGGCAACTCTAATGTCATTTATATTCAGTTTGGTTTGCCATTTCATCATGAACAGGTTGACAAAAGAACAACGCTTGCAAATCGTGCAAATTTATTTCGAAAATAATGGTTCAGTTCGCGAAGTTTACCGCAAGCTCCGTCCATTTTATGGTCGACATAATCGTCCATCAGAGCAATTAATTCGGTTAACCATGGATCGTTTTCGCACTACGTTTACTCTATGTGATAATACGCATCCGCAGAGACGTCGAACAGTGCGCACCGAAGAAACAATTGCCGCTGTAGAGCAAAATGTTGAAGAGGACCCGAATGAATCGATTCGCCACCGTGCACAGCAATTGGAGCTTTGTCCATCAACTTTATGGAAGATTTTGCGCAAAGATCTTGGCTTCCGACCTTAGTAGATCCAGCTTGTGCAAGAATTAAAGCCGCGAGACCATGCAATGCGTCGTGATTTTGGTGTATGGGCCGAAAATGAGATTGATCTCAATGCTGATTTTCATCGCAAAATTTTGTTCAGTGATGAGGCTCATTTTTGGTTGAATGGCTACGTTAACAAGCAAAATTGCCGCATTTGGAGTGAAGAGAATCCACATGAGACCCTTGAGACGCCATTACATCCACAAAAACTGACTGTTTGGTGTGCTCTATGGGCTGGTGGAGTCATTGGGCCATACTTCTTCCGAAATAATGCTGGAGAGTCAGTTACCGTTAATGGAGACCGGTATAGAGCCATGATAACCGACTATTTTGTTCCCGAATTGGATGGCATGAATGTGGATGAGTTGTGGTTCCAACAAGACGGCGCTACATGCCACACAGCGCGCGTCACAATCGATTTATTGAAGGAAACATTCGATGAGCGCATAATTTCGCGGAATGGACCTGTCAATTGGCCACCAAGATCGTGTGATTTGACACCATTGGATTATTTTCTTTGGGGATATGTGAAGTCGCTCGTCTACGCCAACAAACCAGAAACGTTAGGGGACTTGGAAGCCAACACTCGTGGCGTTATTGCCGACATACGGCCCCATATGCTCGAAAAAGTGGTTGAAAATTGGACCTCTAGAATTGGCTTTATTCGAGCCAGCCGCGGCGGCCACATGCCCGAAATCATATTTAAACATTAATGGCATAAAATTATCCTTCCAATAAAGCCAAATTGATGGACATTAAAACGATTTTCTTGTATTTTATTTCAATTCGAAGTTGTATACCTCTAAAAAAAACACCCTTTACTTTGTAGCAGTTGCTATTGTTTTATTGTTGTTATGCAGTACTGACAACGATCTCCTCAACACTTTTCTTGTCTAATACCCACTTGGCCTCTCCCCCCGGAACTTTTCGAACAAAAACCTGTCCTCTGATTGAGAATGTAGTATGTATTAGCTTTTGGCGCTTGAACGTAGATGCATAGTACATGAGCTCACGATTCACTCTAGTGAGACTTTCATGCATATAAATATTTGCAACACCATCCACTCCAATATCTCTCAGAGTAAGGGATCTACGATTTTATTTACAGAAGCCTGCGATTGACTTTAACAGCTGACTGCGAGCGAATATTATATACATACATATATAGAAATTAATCCCTTATATTATAACTAAAATTTATCAATTTTAATACAAGTTATATTGTTTTGCCAATTCTCCACCATCTTAAAAATTTATCTCCAGATATAATTATTCGCTTAAGGGTTAGGGTGTAGTGAACCTACCTAATCACCATGACCACCACTAACACCTTCTTTAAATTCCGACAGTAAGGGAACCAAACAAATGAAAGGTTCCCACCGATTTCCATTTAATTCCAATTTAGCTTAACCCACATTTTTCACACTAAAATAAATCCACTCAAATTCAAATTCTTATTTTTGATTTACGGAAATCAAAAATAAACAAATTCATATGACACTTTTCGGTCAAGTAATTGAAAGTAAAATTTACGACTTACATCTGCAAGTCATTCTCATTTGTTCCTTTTGCCTTTTTTGTGCTCGTGCCGCTAACGCCACTCTTACAAACAAAAGCAACAACAAGTAAATGCAGGCATTATGTTTCACCCACACGTCATTGACTTAGTGCATTCAAGGCAACGTCTTGCCTACCTCAACTGACCAACAACAACAACAATAGCAAACCCAAATACACTTTGTAAGAAACACCCTTATGCCGTATTTTCAAGGCTGGGAACAAGTGACTGAAGTCAATTAGATTTGTGACTCTTTCACTCTTAGCAAATTTGCATATTGGTGACCGAAAATGCTGACGCAACTGAAATTGCGCAATCAGCGGGGAAATTGAATAGAGGAGGAGTCATGGTAAAAATAGCGTTAAAAAATACTAGTTTTAATTGTATATATAGTTTAAAAATTTATAATAAAGCTCAGATTTAATTTTGGAGTTAAGAAAACACAAATTGTTTCCATTTTATTTTTGAAAGATAGCCTTTGTGGCTTAAATGCAAATAAAGCCTTGCGGCTGAATAAAACGTTATATGCGCCTTAATAATACATAAACATCAGGCCAACCCTTGAGTTCCTTCAGTTAGGCTCAGTTTAACTATACTACGAAACTTCCAACCCCACAGGCGCTTACATAGGCCATTGCAGTGGCTTGTGTGCCTTTTTCATTTTAACGAGTTGCCTTTGAAAGAAGTATTAAAAACATTCCTCGGTAAACAGCAGAGGCCAGGAATCTGGCCAGGAGAAATCGGAACAGGATTGAGTGCCAAAATCTTCTGTTGCACCAAATTTCGAAGCATTTGCCATGGGTGAAATGCCACACAATATTGATAATTGGGATATACGAAAGGACCAGCTTTACTTGTTCCGTATGGTACTTCCCGTCAACTATGGTGAGTGCAATGAAGAATTAGCTAGCCTGAAACCCGCTGTTATGAGTACAATTCGATGGTTGACAACCGCTTCAAGAATTCTTCGCTTTTATGTAACACAGCAGCATCCTTCTTTAATATTGGAAAAACTGATAGAATTCGTTGTTAAAATATACGCCCCCTTCTGGTTTCTCGTAAAAAGCCAACCACAAGCCATTCATGGAAGTCGTCATGTATTTAAATATATTAAATGGATTCGTTAACTTCCGGAAGACGTACAGCTGGTCATTTGTTCGGTTATCGAAAACAACGCATATTTTTTCCATCCAGAGAATATTTTGTTGTCAATGATAACGGACTCAGAAGAAACAATACGAAGAGATGGCTATGAGAAAATTTTGAGTGCGCGGTTAAATCCGCCCGCAACACTTCGTCAAATGAACAAACCAAGGCAAAGTATAAATTTTGATAGTAACTCATATGCCAGTATGATACATTGGGACAAACTTGTGCAAAAAATATCGATTATCGATATTCGCGATATTTTTTTCGATAGATATCGGCGATGTTTTTTATTTTGATATATCGATAATCGATTGTATATTTCGACTATCGAATTTCGATATTATATTTTTCTTTAAAGGTGGTTCTCTATCCAATTGTAAAAGCACTCGTGTGGTCCCAGCTTAACACTCCGATCAGCGGTAAGCTTTGTCCCGCTAAACAAGCGGTAAGGTCCCTTGGGACCTCAAATCCAATATACTGTTTTCTTAGTATTCCAAAGTGATTTGATGGCTTAGAGCTTTAGCTAATGATTGAAAAAAAGCCTAAATAAATACAGAAATATCAATTATAAGAGTATACACTATGTTATGAAAAAGAAAGGAGAACATTTTTTGGAGCTTAGGTAAATTATACCAATTTTATTTGGCAAGTTATAATTATTAAATTTAATGAAAATATTACTGTTCTGTAACATCGGGCTTTTCGCTGGAGCCCGCAGTCCTTACGACATAACTCGCATGACGATTTGTACGGGGCGCAAACAGAGGTGCAGGTGTTGGCCTTGTAACAACCTAAAAAATTAAAAAAAAACTATTTATTATTTCCGTTTTTGTTTTAACATTAAATTTTATTTTACCTTAACATCAAAAGCGTTTTCGTATTTTGGGAAAGTGGCCCGTGCTTCAATGTTTGACAATGCTAATTTTTTCGTAAGCAATTTCAAAAATGAACGTCCTTTGTCTGATTTTTGCGAATGCTTCATTTCTTCGTATAACGTATTGTGAATAAAATCTGGACACTTATTAAAAACTACACGGAAAAAACACCAACTCAAATTTTATTAAAAATTAATAGGAGATTATAAAAATTAAAATCTGAAAACAAATATTACTTTTTTATAGTAATAAATAGAAAATCCTTATTAAAAATTCTATTTTAGTTTGTAAATATTTTCATTTTACATTTTTTAATAAGTGCATAGTAAAAATTATTTTCTTTATTTTAATTATCACCTAAAAACTTTGAAATTTTACAAAGAATTTATTAAATTTTAATAAATTGCCACATTAGAATTTTTATATATTTCGTATTGTAATATATGATTCCCGCTTTATAATTCTTAAAAAGTAGTTATAGAAACATTATTTCAAGATTATTAATTTTTATTATATTGAATTTTATTTCTCTTTTGTGTTTAATTTGTACTCTGTTTGAGTTCTCAACATGTTCATGCAAAAAAATAAATATATTAGGCTTGCCAAACTCTTACTAATTGGCTTTGAAGTAATGTGTTGAACAGAATTGGGACGGGGTCGGGAAGGCGGCAACGGAAACTCGCTGGCCGTCCCAATTTTGTTCAACACACAAAAAATTTTAAAAATAAATTTCTGTTATAATTATTTCATCATAAAAACTTTATAATGTACTTTTTAAAAAATAGTACAGTCCTTTTAAAATATAATAAATTATTGCAGAAATTTTAAAATCTACTTTGTAAAAATTAAAAACTTGCATTCGAAAAATTAATGCCTGCTTGATGCAATTTTTATATTACGCTTAGTAATTTTTAATAGACACTCGAACCGTTTCTAAATTACTAAATTACCTACTAATTTTTCTTAAATTTTGATTAATATTTACAATAATTTCGAGTTTCGTTTTTTCCGTGTATAATTTTAAAGTCGAGCGTAACTGACAACAAACGTTCTAATAGTGAAGAGTAATGGAATGCTTTGTCGATTGTCAGGCGTCAAAATTATTGTATAATATTCACATTTAATTGCAAAAGTGTATATAAACGAGTTGCAGCGTCGTAAAATTAATTGCAAATTTTCGGAAGATTTTCCAAACAAAACTAAAAATGAAATTTTCCATCACTTTTAAGATATAGGATATAAGTAATCGACCATATAAAATAAAATTGAACTATTAAAGGATAAAAAACGAGTAAAAAAAAACTTGGTTCTGGCAGAAAATGCGCGCTACGAGACAGCAAAGTTCGGGCTCAGATAAAGGCAGATACAGTAGGCCGGGTTACAAAATCATTCCGGCAACTAGAAAAAACTATAATGAAGACAAAAATAGTATATAAAAGTATTTGCAGATCATAGAAGTACAAATTAAAAAAAAGAAAAGCTAAGCCAACTACTACAGAGAAGCAGTCTAAATTACACGGTAATTGGTTCCAGGAAAACCCGTGCAAAAAAAAACCGTGTAAAAAAAGACATTAGTCGTATGCAAAATAGGTCATTGGTTCCTTATCTCTAAAACCTATTGAAATTAGTGTAAAACAAGGATTTTTTAAGAAAAACTATTCAGGTTTATTTTATTAAATCACATATATGTGTTTTTACACAAGCAATTTCAATACTTCGTTCATATTCCCTTTTGGTGGTGATTTTTTTACTGAAAGAACATTTTGCAATACATTTTTTCATATAAATTGTAATTATTTTTTTTATTTATGTGCACTTTTTCATTTTGGCGAGCTGTCTCCAAATTTCTGGATACAACTATAAGAGACTGTCGCCAACCATGTAGAGAAAAAAAATGTGGAAGACATTGCCGCGGAGATACTTCGCCAATGTCACCAACCGTGAAGCCAATTTTATCTCGGCGACTAAAAAGGCGAGATTGTAGCCAACCATGAAGGGACTGTATATTTAACCAAAAAAAATTTAAGCCCAAAAGATTTTGAATCGTGCTAAATGGAATAAAATTGTGTAAAGAAATTTAAAATTTGTTAATTTTTAAACCGTGTTAAATCAAAACCGTGTAAAAAAATACCGTTTAAAAATAGAATTAGGTGTATTTACTAGTGAAAAGGGGCGGCAATTTCTGACTGGCCTAAGGGCGGAAGATTTCTAAACCCGGACCTGGTTGTGTGTATTTATCAAAGTGTAATTCACTACTGAAAACATCATGTGAAAACTCTCATTGCGTACCTCATTTGATGAAAATTACGCTTTGATAAATAGACAGAACAACAACTCTAGCACAAGAGAAATCACAAAACAGGATTCGCATGAGTGAGAAAGAGTAAAAAATGAGAACTCAGTTAAAACAGAAATAGGTACTAAGGCCAAATTCAGAATGGTTGCTATAAGCGCACGGGGATGTTATTTTTAGTCAATATACATCAAAAGGAAAAAAATTCTTAGAGCTTTTTTTTTAATTTCATATTTACATACATACGTATGTAATACGTGCAACGTACATATGAAATTTAAAAAACATCCGATTTTGCTCAAATTTTGACACATCAAAGAACCTTGAAAGTTAACTCAACAGCACAAATTTCAGCTCAAAAATAGTCGGAGTCCCGAATCCAATGTCTTTTATCTCTGAACCTGGCCAACCATTTTCACTGTGTGATAACTCATTTTGAAGGGTATATAAATGTATAATTTTAGTATTATGAGGAAGACCTCGATTTGGGGCACAATTTTCAAATGTGTCATATTTTACTTTTTCACTTAATCTGGTCGCAAATAAAGGTCTTAAGATCTAGAGCTTAAAATTATTTTTTGCATATAGTAGATGACATAACAAAATAAAAATGATATTCATAACTTCAAACTTAGATTTGTGGGCTTTTAGAAGTAAAATTTTTAAAACGGACGAAATGCGGCTACTTTTAGGCCAAAATAAGGCTCTTTCTCAGGACTCCGACCACCTAGAGAGTTGAAATTTGAACTGTGGTGCTACCTAATAAAGTACCTGTCAAACGAAATGGAAATCTTTTTACATTTCATACGTATGTTTTACATATGTAATATCATTGAAAAACAGTAAATATGGATTTATAAAAAAAGCTACAAGGAATTCTTAGGTTTTTGATATATCGTCTCCAAATTACATAATAATACCCAATTAAAGTTTTTGTAGTAACTCACACTTTTATTAAAAGTTGGTTAAGTCCCACCGTGAGTGTACAGAGTGAGAGCGAAGCGATGCTAGAACTTCAGTGTTAAAACGAGTTTGAACTGTTTTTATAGCATCGTAGACGCTAACACCATAGTTTTTTCGTTTTTCGTGCATAAAAGAAATTTGATAAAAGGTAAAGAACAAAACTATTTTCCATTGTCATTTCATTTGCAAAAAAATTAACAAAAGGGAAAGAAGGTGCCATGTCATAACCCCAATGGTCATAATGCCCAAAAAATTTTGGGCGTTATGTCCACCTAAAAAACGGTCATAGTTTCCACAAAAATTTTGGGGATTATGACCACTCATAACGATGGACATAACACCCATGGGTGTTATGAGCACTTTCATGTTGCTTGAAAATACAAGAGTGGGCGGCCTTCGGACAAGGATTACATCCTCGCATATGTCCAACAACGCTTCTACATAAAAGTTAGGGTAAGTGGGCGGCCTATGGCCGCAGCTCAGGATTTAAAACTCCCAAAAATCCGACACTGGCTTCGCGGCTATCTATAATATATCCAACACCAGCATCGCTACCCACAGTAATTCTAAACAGAAGTTAGTATATTATGCGAATTTTTTTTTTTAAATTCATTTATTTTGTTATAAGCACCCAAAATTATTTGGCCTTATGTCCTCATGTTTTTGGGGATTATGTCCGTTCTTACAAGTGGTCATAGTCCCCAAAAAAAATGATTATGACCGGACATCTGATGGCTATATCTCCGAAAATAGATGCGTCACCCAACTTATGATTCCATATTCGTGTTCAGTATTGAAAGCCTCGTAAGAAAGTAGGATTTTATTAAAATATGGGCTGTACTCCCAAAGTAAAGTTATGCCATAAAAATTGTCAAAATACTTATGCCACCCACAAAATGGTTTTTTATCTTTTAAATATACTGCAGCACTTAAATTAGCAGAGAAAATACGCAGCTTTTTTGTTCTTTTTGACACCTAGCATGTGTTATTTCTTTTACATAAGTATAAAGTACTGCTGGCATTGACAATTAGCCATTGCAGAAAGAACACTAAAACGTACATATTTGTCAAAATATATATGCCGACCACTGTAATCGTCAGCCGGCAGACTATTGGTGGGCCTGGTTTTGAGAGGTCGACAAAAAAAGTTTTGCGCAATTACTCGAAAAGTAAGCCACAAGTAGAAAAATATATGTTGACCAATGTTGTAGAGGAGAAAAAAGCACATCGATTTCATGCCAGAAAAATTCTCAAATAACAATATTTGGCCCACTTTTCACCGTTTTAAAGTTTCCGGTAAATTCTGTAATTTTGACCAAAAATAGTTATTTTGAGCGAAAAATGCGGTTTAAATTAAAACAAGCAATTTTAATTTAAGACTTTCAATAAAAACAGTATTTTTTTCGAAAATGGAGATGGGTCATTAATAATTTCAAAACTATGAAAAGTGGGTCAAATCTTGTCATATAGAAATATTTCAGGAACGATCTCGATGTGTTTTCATCTCCGCTACAACATTGGTCTTAATATATTTTTCTACTTGTGGCTTACTTTTCGCGTTATTGTGCAAAACTTTTTTGTCGGCCTCTCACAACCAGGCCCACCACTAGTGGGACGCGAATTTACGTTTTCAAAACGAATTAAATTTGTTATTGCCATAAAGTCATTATACGACAAAGCGGCTTCGTATATTGGGGCATGTGTTGAATCCAATAGCACACTAGCAGGTTCGCTATTCGATTGGCTAGGCCGAGCATATATAAAAATTCCTAAGAAAGCATCAAACTCTCCTTTAGCGTCAACGGATCCCATTTCATTTTCTTTTGAGGATGGTCTCTTTTCCATGACGCTGCTACTGATTACCTTTGCAATTCGTTTCGCGTATGACTATGTGTGCAATTTTTTCCGTGATCAAAGAACGAAAAATTGTTCATGGATCATAAATGTTGCACAATGGCCCTGCTTTACTGCTGGTAAAATTTACAACGTTATGAGCACGTATACGAGAACTCGGTGGCGGCATTTCATACTATTTTTAGACTTGAAATATTCATTGTCCGTCTCAGTCTGAGGAAGAGTTGAAATGGCAGCAACAGCTTGTTATCGAAGGATTTCTATCTCCTCATCATCATCGTCATCAAATTCATAGTTCATCTCCACATTCGCTTCGCCTTCGACATCGGAAACATCAATATTTTCTACTGGCCGATAAAAAAGGTCAGTGTCAATATCCCCTTCAGCGTCAAATGGATCAACACCATTGTCACTCGCCTCATCCATGTAATTAGCAAATCTTTTATCTACCAACTGTTTTCCTGCATCGGTCACTTGCTGGTATCGTGTTCTGTTACATATTACCGTTTCCACAGCATCCTATCTTCCATCTGCCATTATTCACCACAAAGTTTTCACAAAAAATCAAATAAAATTGAAACTTTTCACAAAAAAAAAAATCAAATAAACTGGTCAAACAGTAGTCTCACATTGAAAAGTTGCCTCAAATTGCCTGAATCTCATTACAATACGAATATAGTATAATGGGCATTTCACGCGAAGCGGACAGGGGAAATGGGGTTCATGTTTCCAATTTCAGATATATTTGAATATGTTGTACCTGTATATGTCGTCCACACAGAAACAAAATATTTTTAGAATTGCAACACTGGTTTACAAAATATGGGTCTTCGAAAATTTGAGAAATGGTAAGGTATGTACTACTTCAAATGCCATTATATTATGTTTATACTTCATGCCAAGTTTGATAATGGTCCGCCAGCCGGTTTTGAGCTATATGCATTGCAATGCCGAAACCCGGTGCAGCTCCGTTCTCGCGTCGAGTCGTTTGCAGAAAGTCGCATGGTGTAATAATAAAGGTGGAGTAATTAAGGAGAGCAATGCGTACTGAAGTGGAAGCCAGTTTGAGAGCGTGAGAGTGGATCGCCTATTTGCTTTAACTTTGACATTCATAACATTTCAATTGCCCGTTCAGCAAAGTTAAGCGCTTTGATGAATTGCAGCACACAGTTCTTGAAAATTCTCTGAACGATGTGCTGCAAATGCTGCAAACTTCTTTTTTTTCTGAGAAATTTTGTCGCTGTTGTTGTTATTTAATAACGAAAAAGACTTATCGCTGTCGGAATGAAACCCGCTGCACTATTTAGCGTATTTTTTTGTTCGAATCAGAATTTTGAACGCTTAACATAAATATATCTCTCACTGTAAAATCTCTTAAAGCGCTTCAAATATGTTGAAGTTTCTGAACTGGCCCAATAATCAAAACAACATTATGTCAAAATTATAACGAAACACAATAAAATCGAATTGATGATAAATGAAAATGTGAGTCAATTAATGGCCGATTCCCCGAAAATTATGAGATAAGTGTCATAATTACTCCACCTTTATTATTACACCGTGCAGTTAAAAGTTTTGAATTTGAGCTTGACATCTTCTTATACCATGAACGGTTACATATAGCTGAGAAAGATATTTATCAATTCGTATTGTATAAAATTGGTCATATCTTATACCACCTTTTGACCGTTGTTTTAAGAGTTATAGGTAGATAAGTCAAAAAACTCGTTTTTAATTAATTTTTAGAGCTTTTTTTTGGCACCAAAACTTAATATTCTATAAAACAAAAATGTTTGCTTAAACTACATTCTAGTTTCTATTAAACAGTACAACGAAAACATTCTTACCTTCCTTGGATAAATAATGAGAACGGTTTAAAAAAGAAAAATGTGGAAATTTTTCTTAAAATTTTAGTTTAACATCGCACACATGTAGATCAAACTAGTGTATGAAAGATGTATTAACCATTTAATTTACCATCAAAATGTCCAAGGTCATTATAACTAAAAATCGTTCATAACACTAGTTTACAAATTTGGGCTTCATCTCGAGATCTGGTTTCTCATAAAACTTTTATGATGTATTTTGGGGCGTAGATTCCAAAAACACCAACCATTTCTTTTCTTAAGAATCGTTTTCGAGATATCCCCAAAAACCCCGTTTTTTGGCACTTTTGTTATTTATTTGCCCATGTCTCCATCAATTTATTTTCTACTCAAATCTAATGTACATCATTGCAAAGATATTTTTGTCTTCTTTCTAATGATATGCTAGTAAATCGAATAAGATTTTCCGGAGTTACAAGCGATCAAAGTTAAAAAAAAGTAACTTTTTTGGTCTTTTTTAAAAGTCGCATAATTTCAATTGCTCCGTTTGAATACAAAAATATTAGCTTACATTTTTTTTAAGAAAAAAAAATGGTTGGCATTTTTGGAATCTACGCTTCAAAATACATCGTTAAATTTTTATGAGAAACCAGATCTTTTTTTGTGTAAACTAGTGTAATTGTCGTTTCATAATTGTAGTTCGATAAATAAAAAAACTCATTTTAAGTGAATTTTTCAGGCTTTGGATCAAATGCGACTGGCCAATTTCCAATAGAAATACAAAATTTTTTTGCAGATCTTATTTTTTAACCTCATTAAATTAGAAAATGCTTGTAGAGCGAAACAAATAACACTTTTGCAAATATGGGTGCTCTAATATACAGGTACAACATATTCAAATATATCTGAAATTGGAAACATGAACCCCATTTCCGCTGTCCGCTGTCGCGTGAAATGCCCGATAAATAAAACTACAAAGCACAGCCTACTACAATTCAATATGCAAATTCAAATTCGAAATTTGAATCTTCAAATACAAAGCAAAAAATTTTCCAAAGTGAACTACTATTGAATATTGTTTTTCGCTAAAGCCTCACAAGGTCCGTAGGGACTGGTGGAGCTAAAAGCGTTTTCTTAGCCGGTTGTTAAAGCAAACAAACTATTTTAAGTTCACAAATTAAATGTATTTAATATTCCAAAATTATCCTCTTATTTCAAATCAGGAATGGCCAGAAGAGCGGAGTTTGGGAGCAGGAAATCGCTAATCACCTGATTGCAAAATCTAATTCCAAGAATTGAAAAAAGTCAAAAAACGAATTGCGATGGGAGCGTACATTTCCTTTCGATGCACAAGCATGAAGTCAATTGTGTTGAGACATTTTTCGTTGCGAGCGTCGAGCCACGGCAGTAGTTCATATTTTTCTGTATTGTTGTTATTGCTTTATATTTTGAAAAATAGAAAATTACAAAAACAAAAACACTGGAACTGATAATGAACAACTGAACAGTGACAATATGTAAATGTTGACAAAAAACAGGAGTAACGGTAAATGAACCAATATTTAATTTTTATTGTTGCTTGCTTGTGTTTAGAATTTTTTAACTTTTGTGGAATTTAGCAGGAATAATTAAATTTTGTTCGACCTGACCATCCCTGTTTTAAATTACAAATAAAAACTAATTAATAACAAATGAATTTAAATGAGCAAGGATTATGATGCGCGCGCGACCGATGATGCAATGCCAATGTTCGATGATGAAACGATAATGATCAATTGCATTTGACCTCAACTGCTCGTCACCTTGTACACCGATGAGAGCAGCTGCCAAATCTTGTGCCGAAAAAGTCGTACCCAAAATGCATTTTTTATGCACGCACTTTGCATTACTTCTTGATGAACGGTCAAAGACAATATCATACGATTGTAGCGTTAGTGGACTGTATGTGGTTGTTATTGTGTCAAAGAATGCGAAAAAATCAAATCGATGACGATGAGTGGGTGTTGGTGGTGGTGATGTATTTGTTGTTGCTAGCACGATGAGGTGATTCTACTTTCTTTATATTGACTAAATCGACGACGACGACGATGACGAAGTTGAGAGTGATGCGAAGAAGTGTACAGCTGCGTGGTGACGGCAGCTTGACGACAACGACGATGATTAGCTTACGCAAATCAGTACTGATGTATGTGCGTATACTTGTAATTATGCACTAGTTCAAAGAACTAGGGCTTCCAAACTAGGGTTTCAACTTGGGGATTTTGTTGAGGCTTGAACAGGGACCTTACCGCTTATTAGCGTGCTACCATAAATGCCTTTAAACCGAAATAAAATACGCTCTGATGCTAGTATTGTTTCAATTTAGGTTTCAATCGCTTCAGAATATCGAACTTGTAAAATACATAAAGGATCATCTTCCTAAAACATGCGAAAAGTACTTTTTCGAACGCACAAAAATCGAAAAGATCCCCAGGGACCTTACCGCTGACAGGACGCCACCCCAATTTACTTGTTACTCCATTTGAGAACTTGACGCATCAAATTCATTTTTTGAAATTTTTTTAAATATTTGGTGCTATTATTTATTTATTGTTGATTATGTCTTTGGATTACAATATCCTTACAGACTACTTAAAAATAATATATACATGTTAATATGAATATTTAATAAATAATAAAGAATTTAACATTAATAAAGCAATGAAAATGTATAGATTAAGCAAGATAAATGCTATTTAACAATTTCTTAAATGATAATTTTGAAAAAGAAAGATCTAAATTATTGCCATCGGAAAGTTCATTATACAATAACAAAGCACGAGTTATAGGCTCATTAACCCTAGGAGGTTCAACCAGGTCTGTGCAGACCTTTTGCATATAAATGTGTGTATGTATAGCTTTTTTTTTTGCGTGTTAGAGACGAATCCGTCTATGACTTCCTAAAAGCGGCTACGGAGAACCCAATGATCACAAAATCGGACTGCATATCTGTTTGTGTTCGGTTTTATTAGTGTTTACAAACGAAATGGTTCATACGTACCAACCAGGTCTGTGCAGACCTATGTAAATAAATGTGTGTGTAACTTTTTTGTTCTGCTTGTTAGAGCAGAATCCGTCCATGACTTCATAGAAGAGGATACGGAGATCCTAAAAAGCAGAAAATCAGACCGCTTATTTGCTTATGTTCGGTTTTATTCGTGTTTACAAACGAAGTGGGTCATCTTTAAAAACGAAATGGTTCATACGTACCAACCAGGTCTGTACAGACCTTTAAATATAAATGTGTGCATAACTTTTTTGTTTTGCGTGTTAGAGACGAATGCGTTCATGACTTCCTATAAGCGGTGACGGAGAACCTATTTTTCTGAGCTTTTAGCACATTTACCCATACTTTCCGTACACCTGCCTATACAAATCCCACATAGGTCTGCACAGACCTAGTTGTACCTGTTAGCGCTAAAAAATCCCTGACCCTCCTAGGGTTAAGTGCGTACTGAGTTCTATGAATTTGAGAATGGAATAACGCGAAATGCCTTAACATTCTTGCACGCACATTAAAAGTTACAAATAGTAATAATTGCGCCAATCAATATTACCAGAAACAAGATCATGAACAAACATCAAGGAATGAATCTTTCTCCTAGTTTCGAGTGACTTCATACCCAATAGCATGATTCGCGCATTATAGGATGGTAAAGATCCTTCGAAATTCAAAGACCGCAGCGCGAATCTTAAAAAAGATTTTTGGATTTTTTCCAATCGAGAGGAATGAATCATATGGGAAGGATTCCAAATAAAGGAAGCATACTCTAACCTTGACCTAACAAAAGAGTTGTAAAGGCAAATCAGAGTATAAGGGTCTGAAAAGTTATTACTATTTCTACGCACAAAAGCAAGTAAGGAATATGATTTTGGAACCACATAATTTATATGGTCACCAAAAGTAAACTTAGAGTCAAAAATAACTCCTAGATCTCTAATGGAATTGACAACCTGTAAAGGAAATCCCGAGAGAGAGTACGTATGTGTGAAAAAATTTTTGGACTTCGAGTACGACACAACAAAAAGCATTTATTAAAATTTAATGGCAAAAAATTTAATAAACTCCATGATAATAAATTGTTGAGATCACTCTGTAAAAGAGCAGCATCATTTATATCAGAAATTTTACTGAATAATTTTCGAAAGATCGAAAATATTTACTAACATCATTAATAAATAATGTGAAAAGCAATGGGCCAAGAATACTACCCTGTGGTACTCCAGATGTAGCAGTACAGTAATGCGACTTAACGCCATTTATCTCCACAAAACAAACTCTGAACTGAAGATAAGAATGGAACCACTTCAAAAACGCAGAGTGGAAACCCATCTTAGCAAGTTTGGCTAATAAAACATTATGAGGGACTTTGTCAAAAGCCTTAGAAAAATCCGTATAAAGAACATCAACTTGGTGTCCTAATTCAAAAGATGAAATGCAAAATCTCGAGAAAACTGCTAAATTAGTTACAGTTGACCGACCAGCAAAAAACCCATGCTGCTCAAGACAAATATGCCGCTTAACTAAGAAGAATAACTTATTCTTAATAGCACTTTCAAAGAGCTTAGATAAATTTGAGAGCTTAGAAATAGGTCTATTGTTGGGGACATCATTTTATTGCCATTCTTAAAAATCGGTGTAATAAATTAAATTTTCCAACAATCTATAAAAGTACCAGTCATTAATGATTTATTGAAAATCTTACACAAAGGCTTAGATAAAGAAAAATGATGAAATGCCATCATTATCAGACTTAACCGAAATTTTCAATTTTGACATAAAATTACAAATTTCCGCTTCAGAGAGGACCATAGACCCGATATCCAATAACGATAAAACTGTGGTAATAAGGAATAACTATAAATGTATTAAGGTTGAATTAATGCCAATTTTCCTTTAGTTCTGAGATCAATTTCACTTTCGTAGTTTTACGCATTATTTAGGTCTTAGTAGATTTAAAATAATTGCATAAGAACAAAAATTAAATTTCATGCAGAAGTAATTGAAACATGGCCTTTACTCAACCTTATACCATTTTTCTGAACTCGACTTTCGCTGTTATTCCTTGTTGCCGGAGGTAATTTGTTTAGCTTTAATTTAAATACCTTAAAAGTTCATTTATTGCTTAGCTTTAAGCTTTAGCCACTTAAGATAAAAAAAACCTTCATGTTACCTAACGTATACTTTATATTTTATATATCCTTGCAGAAGTCTAAGTTTAGTTCAAAAAGCTCATGTTAATTCAAATGGCAATGTTTACGCACTTGACTTCTGAGGCATCCTATAGTCCTTATATTTATTGAAACAAAAAATTTAATTACCAATATGGAAGGAAATATGGTAATGATCCATATAACAATTCCTTGACACTTTATCGTTCTATGGTAACATTCCCATTATTTTTTCTGTTTTTGAATTATATTTTTTTTCTTAATTAGCTCTTAAAATACTAAAAAAATAGAAATGTAAATATTGATGTTTATAAAAGTTGTTTAGTTTTTCGGGCACACATCGCCACTTGTACGGCAATGCACACCAATAAAACACACTCAGTTGTAAATGTTTATAAAAATAAATATAATTTTGAAATACTTAACGTGAATAGTGCTTCACCGAGAACGAGACGAGGCGAGATTCGAGTTGTTCTCGCTCTCGCCTCGTTTTTTAAATTTGAGTCTCGCCTCGCCTCGTTCTCGGCCGAGAACTTGCTATCACATATCTCGCCTCGCCTCGCCTTGGTAAAGAGCGAGGTTTTTATAAAAATGAAAAAAATTATACATGTATCAGGCCTGCATATGTACATACATTCAACTAGCAAAGCCCGACACGCGTTGCTACGCCTCAAGAAATTAAATAACATATGTGTTTTTTTTTGGGGTGGATTGAATAATATATGATGATTGGTGAGATACGATCAATTTAATTCTTTTCTTATATGGGACGGCGTGGCATTGCCCATTTTTTCCAAATCAATCTAAACTACGAACCTTTTACAAACTATGACAATTGTATGTACCAAATCTTATCCATCTACGTCATATAGTTGCTGAGATATAAAAAAAAGTTTTATTCACCTGTGTCAAGTAGTTGATAACACTGGTCAACAATGGTTTTGTTGGCCTGGATGTCTCTGCGGATTTCTATAATTTCAGGTATTCAGATTACGAATATATTCATAAAAGTTCTGAATTGGCTCTAGTTTTTAAGATATTGATGTATTTTTCTATAAATATATGAAACAAAGTTGGATTAGTTACACTCTATATAACTCAAGAACGGCTGGACCGATTTTAATGGTCTCAAATTTTTTGGATTTGTCTCCGCCCCGAGAATGACATTGGCTACAAAAATTTTATTTAGGTAAATATTTAGGGTGGCCCTTATACAAAACTTTTTTAAAATGAATGATCTTTAATTTGTTGGATTTGTCTTCGCCCCATGAGTATAAATGTGTTTTGTCTTTTCCACGAGTTAACGAAACAGATGTTAACGATTCCTACCGAGCTGGCACCACACATTTCGGTGTCGCAATAAACAAAAATATTATATTTCTTCAGAATTTACAGCAGCAAAATGCTGACCAAGCGTCTGCTACACATCCGTAGTACGATTTGCTTTGAGTATCATATCACTTTGATATGGTACGAATAAAAAAAACAAAGAAAATAAAACAAAAAGAAAATTATTAAAAGTCACTCAATATATTCTTCAAAAAGAACAGATTCAATCTAACTTCAGTAGAGTTAAGTTTTGTTTTAAATTTAGCTTGTAAAATTAGTTTAAAAATAAAAAAATAAATAAAAATAAATAGTAATTAATATAAAGTTAACTGGCGCCCAACTAAAACAAAAAGGACACAAAATCTTTTGGAGCTTATCAGCCCTTAGGAGCCACAGCATTAACGATTTTCAACGAACCTGAGTCACCGTCAACCAGCGGACAAAAAGGATTATTCGAAGGAATCGGTGTGGAGTCCAACAAAGAATGTTACTTCTAATGTAAGGAAAAATACAATTTTTTATTTCTTAAGAGTGAAAATTTAGAATTTAAGTAATTTCAATAAAAAAAATATAAGAAAAATTTGAATTTAAGTGAACTATCCAAATGAAAAAGAATAATTAAGAATTTTTAAGTGAAACTAAAAACTAGAGTTAAAATTAATTAAAATTTTTTAAGTTGAATAAAAGTGCTTCAGACAGCACCAAATTTTTTAGTGATTTCATCAAAGTGAATTATCTAACAACTGAATTTAAATTAAATTTCCTTGATTAATTTTTTTTTAAAACTAAAAGCTAGAGTTAAATTTAATTAAATTTTTAAATTGAGTAAAAGTGCTTCAAATAGCAATAAATTTTTAAGTGATTTTAGCAATGTGAATTGTTTAACAACTGAACTTAAATTAAACGTCCTTGATTAAATTTTTCAAATATAGAATTGCCCTAGTGATCATCTGGTTTAAATCGAATCGGAATCAAAGTTTTGAATTTAGTTAAAAAGAACAAAGAGCAATATGGCTAATCAAAACAATTTATTGCGGCCACCCATCCTAAACCCCAATCCTCCTGTTCCTCAGCAAAACCCTAATCCGCCTGTAGGAAATCCTCAACAACCCCAAGATCAACCACCTCAAAATCAACAACCACAACCTTTAATAATGTCTCAAGAATTACAACAAGCTATAGCAAGTATAGCATTTGCAACCTTACAAAGAGAAGGTAGACAATTAGTTTCGTCAATAATAAACCCAAACGCAGACCAATTTAGCGGCGTTGATCAAATTATTGATGTAGAGCATAGAGGAAATATGGGAGACTTAGACAAAATACCAGACATTGTCCGAGGCCTTAGGGGATTCGCAGGAAATGAAGGTGAATTCACCTCATGGAAAAAAAGCGTTGAACGAGTTCTACAACTATATGAACCAATTAGGGGGACAAATAAATACTATGGAATACTGAACGAAATTAGAAACAAAATCACAGGACAGGCAGACAATGTGCTAGAATCGTATAACACTCCATTAAATTGGAACTGTATTATAAGATGTTTGATTACCCACTACGCAGACAAGAGAGACGTCACAACTTTGGAATATCAAATGACATCTCTTGTCCAAAATAGGCAAACTGTGCAGGAATTCTACCAGCAAGTTTATTCATGCCTATCTCTTATTTTAAATAAACTCGCGTCCCTTGAAGTAGGTACCGAAGCTATGAATATTTTATCAAAGACTTATAGAGACAAAGCCCTCGACACTTTCATTAGAGGTCTCAACGGAGACATGCCCAGACTTTTAGGAATGAGAGAGCCTGCAGATTTACCTCAAGCTCTTTATTTGTGCCAAAAATTAGAAAATCAAGATTTTAGAGTGAATTACGCCCACAATGTAAACACTAACACAAAGAAATACAACACACCTTCTCAACCACCATTACCCCCACGACGTAGCCACCAAATCCAACGCACACCATTTTATCCACAACTCACATATTTCCCACAAAATTCTATTCCAAACCAACGTTATCCAGTTAACCCAATCCAACAATACCATTATCCCAATTTTATACCACAACAAATAAGACAAAATTATGCTTATAACCAACCACCACCACGTCCTTTTGCACCCAAACCTCTACCTAGACCCGAACCTATGGAAATTGACCAAACTATTAAAACCCGAAATGTTAACTATATGAACAATCCAAGACCTAATCAATTTCAAGGGAAAAGGCCTTTACAACCTACGCAACATTTTCAGCAACAACCGAAGTTGCAAAGGAATTTCCATGTTTATCCACAACATCCACTCCCAATTCCAAACAATTACATTTATGAACAAACCACACAAAATAACTTTCAAACTCAACAACAGCATCCATCAAATCTGGTGGATAATAACAACGATCAAATTCATCATGTCGAAACAAATTCAGAATATCCACCGCAATTGGCAAATACCAATAATTTTTATGAACAAAATTTAGAAAGTTATATGAGAGAAATTCCAGAGCAAGTTGTGCAACAAGTTCAGGAAGTCCAACAATTGCAAACAGAAGAATATACAGATATACATTTTTTAGGTTAAACCAATCATCATTACCCTTTATAAAATGCAAGCTAGATAACGGAAATATTATAAAGATACTAATAGACACAGGTTCCAACAAGAACTACATTCAGACAAATTTAATAAAAAACCCAAAGGAAAATGATGAAATATTTTTTGCCAACTCAATAGGAGGGCCAATTCAAATCTCACATCATGTTTATGCAAATCTTTTCGGTGAACCTAGCACTCCAATTAAATTCTTTTTACTCCCAACACTTAAATCCTTCCATGCAATAATAGGAAATGACAGCCTTAAGCAATTATCCGCAATTATATACACCGAATATAATTATATGCTTATTAAAAATGGTAGAAAAATTAAAATACATCAACAGATTTCACAAGATGTTAATAATATTTCTATCAAAACGGATCATATGACGGAAAAACAAAAAGAATCAATTAAGGAACTCACAAGAAGATTCCGTAAATTATTTTTAGAACCAGATGAAAAACTGACGTACACAACCAGAGTAAAAGGTGAAATTAGAACTTCAACGGAAGATCCCGTTTATTCGAAAAGTTACCCTTACCCAGTTGCCCTCAAAGACGAGGTAGAGAAACAAATCAATGAATTACTCTCTAATGGCATTATACGACCTTCTCGGTCGCCATATAACTCTCCAGTTTGGGTTGTACCCAAAAAAATAGATTCTTCCGGAATAAGGAAATTTAGGCTCGTGATAGACTATCGGAAACTAAATCAAGTAACGATAGCAGATAGATATCCCATACCCGAGATTAATGATGTTTTGACACAACTTGGGAACAATAAACTATTTTCGGTCATCGACCTCAAGAGTGGATTCCACCAAATACCATTAAAAGAGAAGGACGTTGAAAAAACTTCATTTTCCGTGTGTAATGGAAAATACGAATTCACTAGACTCCCATTCGGACTCAAAAATGCTCCCTCCATTTTTCAACGAACTCTAGACGATATTTTACGAGAGCATATAGGGAAAATATGTTACGTCTATATAGACGACATACTCATTTTCGGAAAGAATGAAGAGGAACATCTTCAAAATGTAGCGAAAGTATTTCGAACTTTGGAGGAATCAAATATGAAAGTTCAACTAGACAAATGTGAATTTCTCAAAACACAAGTTGAATTCTTAGGTTTTATTATATCAGATAACGGTATTAAGACAAATCCGAAAAAAATAGAAGCTATACTTAATTTCCCGAAACCAAAAACCGTCAGAGATCTTAGATCATTTTTAGGTCTGTCCGGTTATTACCGTCGGTTTATACAAGATTATTCAAAAATAGCAAAACCCCTGACAGCCCTTTTAAGGGGGGAAGATGGCAATATGCCTAAGAATCAATCAAAGAAAAAAGAAATCTTTCTCGATGATGTTGCCATTGAATCATTTGATAAAATAAAAAACTCATTAATCAGTCAAGATATTATACTAGCTTATCCCGATTTTCGCAAAGAATTTACTTTGACCACGGACGCATCAAACTATGCAATTGGTGCTGTCTTATCCCAAGACGACCGACCAATAGCTTTTATTTCAAGAACATTAAATAAAGCCGAAGAAAATTATGCGACGAATGAAAAAGAAATGCTCGCGATAATTTGGGCTTTGAATAACTTAAGAAATTATTTATATGGTTCAGCTAGAGTCAAAATAGTAACAGATCACCAACCATTGACATATGCTCTTAGCAATAAAAACAATAATAGCAAAATGAAAAGGTGGAAAGCGACATTGGAAGAATATAATTATGTTCTTCAATACAAACCAGGCAAAACAAATGTTGTTGCTGACGCCCTTTCCAGACCACCGCAAATTAATTCTTTGACAGCTACCCAACATAGTGATGAGAGTTCATCACATAATCTAATTCAATTTGCAAACGCACCTATAAACGTTTTCAAAAACCAAATATTTTTGAACTTAGACAATGATCCTACTTACAAATTTGAAATTGTTTTTCCTACATATCATAGGCACACTATAACCCAAACAGAATATTCACAACAAGATCTTATTAGTGTTCTAAAAAAATCCTTGAACCCATCTGTAGTTAATGGAATCTACACTGACGATAGAACTTTGGGAAAAATCCAGGAAATTTATCCAACTTATTTTAGGAATTACAAAATCAGATATGCACGAGATAAAATTATTGATCTCACTGACGAAACAGCACAGGAGACTGAAATATTAAAGGAACATAAACGAGCCCATAGGAATAGTAGAGAAAACAAAGTACAACTCTTAAAGAAATTTTATTTCCCCAATATGCAAACAAAAATTAATAGACTAGTAATGCAATGTAGTATCTGCAAAGAGCAAAAGTACGAAAGACACCCGAATAAGCCAATACTTAAAGCTACTCCAATCCCTCAATTCCCAGGACAGATAGTGCATATAGATTTATACTATATGGACAATAAAAAGATATTAACAGCTATCGACAAGTTTTCAAAATATGCAATGGCAAAAATAGTAAATTCACGAGCGGTGGAAGATATTAAAGAACCTCTAAGAGAATTAGTTACAGCATTTGGTTTCCCAAAAAGTATTGTTATTGACAACGAGAAATCATTAGCAGCAGCCCCGATAAAATTTATGCTAGAAGACCAATTTGGAATAGAGATCTTTAGAGCCCCTCCATATGTAAGCACTGTCAATGGACAAGTGGAAAGGTTTCATTCTACCCTTAGCGAAATGTTACGATGCGTCAAGGCGGAAAAAACATTTTCCTCATTTTCTGACCTTTTACACCAAACACTCTATAAATATAACAATTCCATTCACTCTACGACGCATGCAAGACCTATAGAAGCATTTTTTGGCACAAGAGTAACAACTGACCAGGAACTTTTAGAGCAATTTAGACAAAACAATATAGGGAACCTAACGAAAAAACAAGAAGCAGATTTAAACTACCACAACAGAGATCGGGATTCATATAAAGATTATATTGAAGGACAAGTCATTTATGTGAGAAGAGATAAAAAACCGAGAAATAAAGGTTCAGCGAGATATAGAAAAGAAATAGTTAAAGAAAACAATCCAAGCACAGTTTTAACAATGAAAGGGAACATAATTCACAAAAGTTTAATTCGGAATTGAATTTACACATTTCAGATTTTTGTTCGCTCTATGCAGAGCTGAATATCGGATTTTGGATTATACGAATTCTCCAATAGTAACCTTCGAAATCGGAATTTCTAAGATCCAAAAGGGAACTTTTAAATTAATCCACGTTATAGAAATGGCAACCTACGAAGAAAGTTTAAAAAATTTAACAAGTTTTGTCAACACCGATATCCACATCAACAATCCCTTCCTTCCTTTCATCCAGCAAGAAATAACTCAAATTGAATCCTGTATTAATCGCATCCGACCAACAAAAACCAATAAAAGAGCCCTAGATGAACTAGGAAAGGCATGGAAATGGTTGGCAGGAAGTCCTGACCACCATGACCTTATCGTTATTCAAAGTTATATAAACAAGTTGTTAGACAATAATAACGAACAAGTTGTTATTAATAAAAATTTAATTGAAAGAATGAATAACATAACAAAAAGTAATAATAGAATTATATCATTTTTTAAGAGCAGTGATACTGCACAATTAGTTATAGGAATGAATTTGAAATTTAAGTTACAAATGTTAAGAAATGAAATAACAAACATTGAAAATGGAATTAATTGGGCAAAGGCCAACATTATAAACTCATTTTTGTTATCAAATAAGGAAATCTTTGAATTGGAAAAAGTTATTGAAAATGATAAAATACCCATTATAAATATAGAAGAATCACTTCAATTTGCCGAAGTAAAGGTTGCATCAAATACAACCAATATAATGTTTCTTATTAATTTGCCTATTACAAATAAAGAAAATTGTAAGGTAATAAAATTAAAACCAATAAAAAGAAATAAAATCATTATGAAAATACCATATGAAAATATCATAAGATGTAATAATGAAATTTACGGAATAACACAAAATTGTAAGACTTTTAATAATTTATCTATTTGCAACAAGAATAGTATTGTTACATTAAATAAAGATAGCTGCACCGTACAACTTTTACAAGGAAAAACGACTTCATGTTCGATAACGAATAACCAGCATATTCCAATGATAGAGGAACTTAGCCCCGGTACTCTTCTTTTAAATAATTTTAATGGATCAATTAAAATTGACAACGAAAGCATTAATCTGACCGGAACATTCATCATACAATATGAAAATCTCACAGTAATTGTAAACAATGAAGAATACATCTCCTCCAATAAAGTGATGCTCGAACCAATGCCAGCCGTTGTTCAAACAAAAGAAATCTACTCATCAACTCAAGAAATACTGTCCCTCGAACTCATGAAGGAGTTAAATATGAACAACACAGAAAAAATAGAATTGATAAACGAAGATATAGAGTGGAAGTTTTATACAAATTCATCGCTCATAACAGTGGTTATCATAATTCTGGGATGCCTCCTTATAAAGCGAAAATTATGCAATATATCAAAAACAGTAAATTTAAAATCTACAGAAAATGATCATAAGGAAAGATTTCAAGAAATACTAACGGAGAATTCCAAAGGTGAACGAGGACGTCCACATTTAAAGGGGGAAGAGTTAACGAAACAGATGTTAACGATTCCTACCGAGCTGGCACCACACATTTCGGTGTCGCAATAAACAAAAATATTATATTTCTTCAGAATTTACAGCAGCAAAATGCTGACCAAGCGTCTGCTACACATCCGTAGTACGATTTGCTTTGAGTATCATATCACTTTGATATGGTACGAATAAAAAAAACAAAGAAAATAAAACAAAAAGAAAATTATTAAAAGTCACTCAATATATTCTTCAAAAAGAACAGATTCAATCTAACTTCAGTAGAGTTAAGTTTTGTTTTAAATTTAGCTTGTAAAATTAGTTTAAAAATAAAAAAATAAATAAAAATAAATAGTAATTAATATAAAGTTAACTCACGTAAAGAAAACACTACCCAGTAGAAATTCATGCATCACTGATGTAAATAAATAAATAAACTGCGGAAGCATTGCATGGCTACACAAAAAATTATTAAGCTCCAAATTCATCAATAAAAACAAAAGGTACTTTCCGAGAATTAAAACTTTTTTCCAGTGAATATGAGTTCTTTTTACAAGAATGATGCACACAAGAGCAGTTTTTTTAGTCTCTCATTTTTTTACAAGTCAATAATACATGCGTAAAAAATTGCCTTTTGCAGAAATAATGTCTTTGACCTGAAATTTTCACAACTGACATCGCGCAACTCATTTGCGCACATTTGTTTTGTTTTGCACGTTTAATTCCTGCTGGGTCTCTTGCATATTTCATTTTTCAAACGAACCAGCGCATAGAAATCAGCAACTGCGCGGCGGGACGAATGATAGCATGTTTCATAGCTCGTGACCGCGGGTGGGTAAATGACCAAGCCTAGCCTAAGCTATGCTTCTTGCTTTAATAGACGCGTGGAGTAAATTTCATGTTATTCGAATAAGTGGTCCTTGTGAAAATGTTATTTTAAAAATATTTTTGTATGAGGACCACCCTAAATATGTACCTTAAGAAAAAGTTTTATAGCTTAAGCTTATCTTTTTGATATAAAAGACACGCGGTGTAAATTCTATGCGAATCGATCACGTGGTCTTTGCGAAAATGCTATTTTAGAATTATTTTTGTATTAAGGCCACCCTAAATATGCACCATTAATAAAATTTTTATAGCCTTTATTATTTTTGGGGCGAAGACAAATCCAACAAATCAAAGATCTTTATTTTAAAAAAGTTTATTATTTACCCTAAATAAAATTTTTGTAGCCAATGTCATTCTCGGGGCGGAGACAAATCCAAAAAATTTGAGACCATTAAAATCGGTCCAGCCGTTCTTGAGTTACATAGAGTGTAACTAACTCGACTTTTTTTCATACAAAACTAGATCCAATTCAGTACTTTTATGAATATATTCGTAATCTGAGTACCTGAAATTATAGAAATCCGCAGAGACATCCAGTCCAACAAAACCACTGTTGACCAGTGTTATCAAATACTTGACACAGGTGAATAAAACTGTTTTTATATCTCAGCAACTATATGACGTAGATGGATAAGATTTGATACATATAATTGTCATAGTTTGTAAAAGGTTCGTAGTTTAGATTGATTTGGAAAAAATGGGCAATGCCACGCCGTCCCATATAAGAAAAGAATTAAATTGATCGTATCTCACCAATCATCATATATTATTCAATCCACCCCAAAAAAAAACACATATGTATGTTATTTCATTTCTTGAGGCGTAGCAACGCGTATCGGGCTTTGCTAGTTGAATGTACATATGCAGGCCTGATACATGTATAATTTTTTTCATTTTTATAAAAACCTCGCTTTTTACCGAGGCGAGGCGAGGCGAGGTGCCTGTGTGTCTCGCCTCGCCTCGGTCGAGCGAGGCAAATTTATTTTTCGACCTCGCCTCGTTCTCGCCTCGCTCTCGCCTCGTAGAACAAGGCTGCCTCGCAGCCTCGGTGAAGCACTAAACGTGAAGCACCATCGTCTGGAGGAAGATAGATAGATGTAGACAGATCAATCGCGTACATGTGAAAGAGAGTTTATATCCTTCATAACGCTTAAAATTGTTTGCATGTACATGAAAAGAAAATGTTTTTTTTGGAATCAACCGTGAATATAAAAATGAAACAAAGTCATATTGAAAGATATAAAAATTTCGTAGGAACCACTCATAGGAGCAGCAGCAACTCTTTCCAATCAATTCCGGCACTCTCATTGCAACGAAATCATTGATGGATGCAGCTGTCACAATCTCTTTTGAATTCGTTGGTATGAATCGTGAATTGTAGAGTGGTCACTATCAAAAAGAAGTCACTCATCATAGGACGATATTGTTGGGTAGAGATAGATCTGGTGGGATTATCTTTCTATTATTACTTTTACATTTCGCACATTTATGTTTTATAATTCATTTTATATACGAAAATTTTACTTTTTCTTTTAAAACGCTGTTGCCGTTTTCACACTTTAAATTGTTTTTATACAAATTGAACTGCCACCTTTTTACAAAAAACCCTTACTCTGGGAAAATTTCAAGTTTATATTTTGACACATTAAATAACTTTGACTTATCTTTAAATTGTCTTGCTATTGCTAACTGATTTATAAGCATAATTTTACGAAGGGACGAATATGAAAATTCAAAACAAAAGTAAGCAACTGGTGATATTATTGAGTAATTTAAAAGTCTGTAATTTTTTATAACCACGTTCAAATTTTAAGATATCTTTGATTAAGACTGGATAAAGAGATGTCTTGAAGTATGTTTGAAGTTGTGCAGGGCTTGATTAAGGGTGAGCCTTAAGCCTACAGCAGTAGATTTTCGAAGGCGACAAATGTTGGGTAGATAGGATTGGATAGAATTGTCTTATTTTGTTTGTACTTGACATTTTTATTCTCATATTCTCGACTAAACAGGTGACAACGTGGAAGACTGTATTTTTTTCTCATGAAGTTTATCCTATGCATGAAAAAATTTCTTCTCGAAGTCTTGGCCATGGAAGGTTGGATTAGTATAGACAGGCGGCTTAGACCCACATTGAGCCCAAGATTGGTCCATAGTGATACCACAGCATCTCGAACGTAAATATTTAAGGGTTTATTACGGAAAATTACTTTACAGCTGAGCATGAAGGCTTTGGATGTTGTTGCAAACAGAGGCGAAGAGTTCTAATAAATATTGGGGGGACAAATCATAAACAATTTTTCAAGTGATATTTCATGGAAGGGGGGTTGTAGAATTATGATCATCAAAATGTATGAAAATGTAAACAGTAAAACACAACAAACACAAAATGAAAACACATGAAGAGTATACAATTCATAATTGTAATCAAAATTTATTGTTCAACACATTACAAAATTTTTGTTATGACAATGCAAATGTTTTACGTCTAATTTCACATCGTTCTATGAATTCAAACTCAATCTCCTTTAAAACTACATTCAATGCATCTTCGGAATAAACATGCAAAATGCTTAAGAGTTAAGCCGAGTTTGGGTTATAGTACTTCTTAAATAAGTTAACAATCTTCTTAAGGTCAAAAACAATCTATCGGCTGTGCATGTCGTTACAGGCAACGTGAGTATCAATTTGACAAATTTCATTAATTCTGGTAACAAATTTAAAACGTGTTTATCATGTTTCAAAAAACGTACATAGTCATCGAAATTTTTTATCGAAGATTTGCTATTTGAGTTCGTTTGGTGCACTGAATTTTTAGCACGCAAAATGTCTAAGAGCAAGTTTCTATGTAAAATTAGTCGATCCTTGTCAATATCTGGTCCAAAAAACTTGACTACTTTGTGAAATTTGTCATACATTCAAAATGCATGCCTAAGAAAAGTGAAAGCTTTCGTGTCAAACCTTGCTTTCAAACAAATCACAATATTGTCTATAATTTCATAGTACATATTGACTTCTGAATTTTTCTTCGTGGTTTTGGAAACAATCTTTAGCATTATTATTCGAATCATCTAACTTTTTTGGAACTTTTCTGTTGCGTTTTTCTTGTGGTATTTCAATGCCTACGAAAACTCTTTCTTTATCAATTTCACTCCAAATCACTGCGAATTGATCTCTCAAGCTTGCAATAGTTTCGCTTAAATTTTCGATCAGTATTTTAATATTACCAAAATGAAATTGTTTCTTTTGAATGGCAGTGATGGTAGCATCTACGGGAGAAAACATTTTGCTCTCTAAAATATTGGGGGGGCGAGGCCCCTCAAAATATTTTTTGAGGGGGAAAAAGTGCTTTGTCCCCCCATAGCCGCCGCCTATGGTTGCAAAGCTTTTTAACAATCGGGAACAGTACCAGATAGTTTTTCTTCGTCTTCGTTGCAGCAGCTACATCTATTGTGTGAATTTCTATGCTAAATGCGCGTAGTAGTGGCCATTATTTGCATTTTAATTTTTTCTGCAAAAATATCGAGTTTCTATTATCGATATATCCGATATTTCTTTCTCGATATATTTCGATACAGTTTGTAAATATCGATCATCGATATTTCGATAATATTTTTTTTGCCCAACCCTAGGACAAACTAGAAGTAACTGAACCGCCATGCTTGCGATTCTACACTGATGAACAATTGTGGATTGTCTTATTGCAAACAATAGAAAAAATACCGTCAGAAAACATATAATCAATGAGTTTTTTTACATTATTAATCCTTTCTACAGATTTTCCATGTTTTCGCAAAACATCGAGCGTTTTGTTTGTGCTGTGCATGAATGTGCCCTCGCGGTCAGGGGACGTTCAAGTATTACGTAATGCAATTTGGGGGGAAATAAAAAAATATTTTTTAAAAAAGTATTAACAAATTAATATTGTTATAAACAATTAAAATGTTTAAATTGATTTTTAAGAATTTCCCCCACCCTGTATCAAATTTTTAATATGACCATCGTATTCTACGTCAAATTTCCTATCGAAACGTATTTTCTTTTAATGGGCAAACTATTATTTCTCTTAAATTTTGAGAATTTTGCAATTTTTGGCTTGGAGACTCACTTTCAAAAATTCATAACTCCGGTTGTGATTAAGTCATAAAATTGAAATTAATTTCATTGTAAGGCTAAAAATATGAACGTAAATAAAAAAATAACATTTTAAAAAATTATTAACAAATTAATATTATTAAAAACAATTTAAACGTTTAAAGCAATTTTAAACAATTGCTTCCACCCTGTATCAAATTTTTAATGTCAGAATCGTGTTTAACGTCAAATTTCCTATCGAAAATGGTTTTTTTATATGGGACGTGCAATAGAATCCGCGCGCCGATAAGATGTGCCACACTAGAGGAACTCAAAATTCCGATAACAATTTTTTGGGCTCCAAAATTGCTCAATTTATGTCAATTGATCCAGAACTTATAAATATTGAATATGAAGCTGATCCGATATCAGGAACCCGGCCCTCAAGCCACTCAAAGTGTGAAAAGGCTAATATTCTGGTCGAAGACATGCTTTTTTTATTAAAATTAATTCTTTTAAGCTTAACTAAATGAATTCAATTATTTATTTGTGTTATTTGCCGTTAAGGTAGGTTTCCAACAAGCTATAATACATCGGAAGTGGTTCATAGATAACCTCATAAAGTATATTTTATCTCTTAATTTCTTCTAATATATTTTGAAATTCTAGTGAAAAGACTCGAATTAGTTTCATTTAATTTACTGAATAATAATATTGCTTGACTTGATCTTATTTCGATAAAATATCACTATCGGCGAATGTCCCTTTTCGGATCGGGATTAGATATGTAATTTGATTTTTTTTTTTTACTATTACTTGTAGTTGCTGAAAACTAGTGATTTGGCAATACACTGGGTCGGGAAGATGATTTCGGAACTCATCCCTTTATCAAAATTAAGTAAAATAGAACGTCTTATTGTCATTGCAGTAGAATCTGGTTCCGGGATGCAAAAACTTCTTGGCGTTCCAAGTATTGTTATAAACAATTAAAATGTTTAAATTGATTTTTAAGAATTTCCCCCACCCTGTATCAAATTTTTAATATGAAAATCGTATTCTACGTTCATATTTTTAGCTTTACAATGAAATTAATTTCAATTTTATAACTTAAACACAACCGGAGTTATGAATTTTTGAAAGTGAGTCTCCAAGCCAAAAATTGCGAAATTCTCAAAATTTAAGAGAAATAATAGTAAAAATAAAAACAAATTACATATCTAATCCCGATCCGAAAAGGGACATTCGCCGATAGTGATATTTTATCGAAATAAGATCAAGTCAAGCGATATTATTATTCAGTAAATTAAATAAAACTAATAATTTTTAGATTAATTCGAGTCTTTTCACTTGAATTTCAAAATATATTAGAAGAAATTAAGAGAAAAAATATTATAACTAGGTTATCTATGAACCACTTTCGATGTATTATAGCTTGTTGGAATCACATTTTAACGGCAAATAACACACATAAATAATTGAATTCATTTAGTTAAGCTTAAAAGAATTAATTTTAATTTTAATAAAAAAATCATATTTTCGACTAGAATATTAGCCTTTTTACATTTTGAGTAGCTTGAGGGCCGGGTTCCTGATATCGGATCAGCTTCATATTCAATATTTATAAGTTCTGGGCCAATTGACATAAATTAAGCCATTTTGGAGCCCAAAAAAACTGTTATCGGAATTTCGAGTACCTCAAGTGTGCAGTTTCAAAATGTTATCATACTCTGGTCATCTTAACAGCTTTGGATATCGTTGTGTTGCGACCTAAGACATCTCACACACTGAAGATTTTAATTTAAAATAATATAACTAGTCAAACTGGTATTTGATGTTCTACGGAATAAAATAGGCTGAAGCTTGGTATTTTGTCGCTATTTACTTTAATATTTTGTCTTAATAAGTTTTTTCACTATTCAATCTCAATAAAACGCCAAATAATTACACAATATCGTCGACGCTTTTCATAAAAATAAGTCAAATTGTTTGTCAAAAAGAGACTTAAATATAAATTGTTATCTACTTACCTTGCTAGGTAGACATTATTTCGCCATTCTTGTTTCATTTTTTTATATTGAGAGCTTTTTGAATGCACGAATTGTTTACTGTAAGGACAAGCAATTTCTCCTACAACCATTGAACTTGACAGTCGCTGGTTTGTCGCTGCAGCGGTTCGTTGCGTATGAGGTTTTTTTAATCCCAGTACTTGCCGCTGCTTTGGCTCCGTTCTTGCAGCACCTGATGGATGTATTGCAATAGGCAATTCTAGCAATGGATTTCGACCATACTTAAAACGATAATCAGTCAAGGTTTCTACACCAGGTAAGCTTTCGAGAACACGTACTATAGCTGGCTCATTTAGACCAAACAACTCATCACCTGATACAAATTTTGGAAAAATTTGCATGTGTTGATATTTTTTCCTCATAGCAACAATCGGTTCCAAAATATGATGCCATACTGCGTTTGGTGTTAAGTCTTTTATTTCAAAATAAGTTTGATCTTGAACTTCTACTCTAAACTCAGGACGACCTGCAACTTCTGCAATCGTGCATATATATCGGCACCTTTCACCTGGCGTGTTCATTGACCAATAAAAACGAATCTATAATATTACCAATAAAAGGTTATGGAATAATTATTTATTTTATTTCTTTACAGCTTTATAACCAACAGGATAAATGTAGTTGGTTGTGTGAAATGCTTCGACCTGATGTGGTAGTAACTGACCAACATTTAAAAATATAAGGCTTCCAACACGCAGCAAGTTATTAAGGTCTGAGTGGTGCATAATGGCTGCAACTTGTCGATTTTCATCTCGATCAACAAATATACGTCGCAAGGCGCTTATTGATATCAATTCTTTATCCTTGGCTGACTTGGAAGCATGTGCTTGGCAGTGAACAGTTTTATTCTTATAGAAAACACATTGTTCTTTTTTAGCACACAACAAATGAAATGTATTGTTACAACGGTTTTTAAAACATTTAATTGTGGCACCCAAATGCTGCTAGAAGGTAGCTGTGCAACGAATGACGTGAAAACAAACTCTGCAATAACAGTACTAGTGGAGCGAGTTGGTAAATTGGAAAGTGAGTCAGCTGATGTTGATGCACTAAGAGATGAGGACTGTGGCTTAGATGTTAAAATCTTTGCTCTTGAGCGTAGAGAGGTTTCTACTGATGCTGTCTTGTTTGGGGTACCTTGGAGCAAAGATGAGAACCTCTCAACTGTCTTCAATAGCCTGTGCAACTCTATTGGATGTTAAACTCTTTCTCTTAGAAGTATATTTAGAATAAGAAGAAATGACACCAATTCGAATGATCCTATTGTTCTCAAATTCAACTGCTCTTATGAGTGAGACCTTTTACTTCGATGTGCAGCTGTGTATAGGAAGAATAATAATCGTAAAGAGCTTTCACTAAGAGATGTGGGCTTAGAATCCAATGCTAGCTGTTATCTTAATGAAAGCCTTACCAAACGCAATCGTCAATTTCTGCAGAGTGCGGTTCGTATGATAAAAAATAAAAAGCTTTTCTCTGCATACGCTAGTCGGGGAGTTATTTATGTTAAAAGGTTCGAGAGTAGTCAAAGCTGCGTAGTTGAATATTTAACTCAATTAGATGATATAGCTGTGACTAATGAAGAGTCATGATTGTTTTAAAGCGCTACCATCTAGTCAATATTTTTTTTCGTAATGAGTTTAATTTTATAATCAGTTTTCTTAGTTTTTTATTCTTATTATTTTCAATTTTATATAATCTTAATTACTATATTTTACTATCATTAAATCTATGTAAAGAGATCTGGTTACCTTATTATATATGTCTGCCTGGGCTCTCTATATACTCTTTTGTTAATGTCTTATCCTAGCAGTTCTGATAATGGCGTTAGGGAAAATAACAAAACTTTAATTAAAATTCTTTGTGCTCAGTACTCTGGCTTAAAGGTGGTTCACTTTAATGCTCAAAGTCTTAATTTAAATAAGCTTGACTATCTTAAGTTCTTGTTTGAAGATACTTCTGTTGATGTCAGTTGTATATCTGAAACATGGTTTTGCAGTGATGTCAGTGATTCTCTTTACGTTTTTCATTTCAATTCATTTCATTTCATTTCATTTCGTTATTAAGCCTTTGGATTACATTTCCTTACAGACTAGAATCACAATTGTTTATAAAAATAATTGATTAATTAAAAATAAGCTTATACATAAAATTAAAATATATTAAGATTAAATACTAATTTTTTAAAAGAGTCTTTAGACATCGAAAAATCAAATTCATATATGGATGACAATCTATTGAATAATGAGAGAGCTCTTAATAAAGGCTCATTCTGAGCATAATTAGTTTTATGTTTTTTTATGAGGAATAAATCAAAATGACGCAACTGTCTAAGTGGGATATAAAAATCAATTAACTGAAGTAACTCCGGACATTCAATATTACTATTAACTATATCATAAATAAAAATTAAGGACATAACCTTCCGCCTCGATTCAAGAGTATTTATGCCCAAAAGCAGGCAACGTGAATAATATGATGGCCTTGAATCACCAAAATTCAAAAAACGTAATGCAAATCTAGAAAAAGTTTTCTGAATTCGTTCAATTCTAGCACAATGATTTGCATAAAACGGATTCCAAACAAAAGAGGCATATTCCAATCTAGATCTTACAAATGCAAAGTAAAGGCTCTTAATGGTATGTGGATCCATAAAATCAGAGCTGTGTCTACGAACAAAAGCCAACATTCCATAAGCTTTAGGGATGATAAAATTCAAATGCTCAATAAATGAAAACTTAGCATCGAAAACTACGCCTAAATTCTTTATAAGATTGATTGACTTAAGAAGTTTACCCTGAATTGAGAAACAACAATCGAGTATATTATTTGATTTTCCAATATTTAAAGGTAACTCATTAAGTTTACTCCAGTTACTCACATTGGACAAGTCACGTTGTAAGGATTCAACGTCACCTACATTCCGTATACGACTGAATAATTTTAAATCATCTGCGTAAAGCAAAAATTTTGAGCTCTGAAAGCAACTATGAATATCATTCATGAACAAAATAAAGAACAGAGGTCCAAGGATACTACCCTGAGGTACTCCAGACGACGCTACAAAATTATAAGATTTAGTATTATTAACAAGTACAACACACAGTCTTTTACTCAGATAGGATTTAATCCAATCCACAAATGAACCATGAAATCCAATTTTAGCTAGTTTAGCAATTAAAGCACTATGTTTAACCTTATCAAAGGCTTTTGCGAAATCAGCATAGAGCACATCCACTTGATAGCCACGTTCAAAAGAGGATACACAATAATTAGAGAATAATGATAAATTTGTTATTGTGGATCGACCAGATACAAAGCCATGTTGCTCTGGGCAAATATGACACTTAATTAAAAAGTAAAGCGTTAAAAATGTCTGTTTCACTCAAAGTAATAGAACAAACATCCACGAAAGAATTGATGTTTTGCAGGATAGAGGGCTCATACCATGGAGCATCGTCAGTATAATTTCATTTAAAAAAGTCGGTAAATAAATTAACTGTATCTGCAATTGTACACGAACTAATATTATTGAAAAACATAGAAGTGGGGATGAAAGATCCACTCTTTTTCGATTGTACGAAATTCCAAAACGATTTCGGATTCAATTTGATATTGGTTTCCGTTTTCAAAATAAACTGCTTGTATAAAAACTTATTTAAAAAGTTGAATTCTCTCATGTAATGCACATATTTCTCCTTATACTCTAAGTTCCCAGTGGATTTAAAAAGTTTTAGAAATTTATTGCGCATATTTTTCAGTTTATTAAGGCCAGAATTATACCATGGAAGCTTATATACTTTATGAGGGCAAATTGGAATATGGTCATGACAGATTTGCGACACATTAAATTTAAACAAATCAAAACAAGTTGCTGCATTTTTTCCATCAAATAAATTTTTCCAATTGATATCATTTATAATATTATATAGAAATTCAAAATCACATAATTTAAAGTTAAATACATGTTTAGCAGGCTGAGGCTCAATAAATTCATAAAATTCTATATCGAGAACAATTGGAACATGGTGCATATTAGAAGGTGAAATAGGGCTAACACATTCAGACAAATTGTATTTAATATTATACGAAATAAAAATTAAATCCAAAATTTTTCCAAGATTATTAAGTATATTATTAATTTGAACTAATTCAATACTTAAGAAGCTATCAATAAGATTGATTTCATGAGGATGATTAATATTTGTTGGCGTCAACTCATCGGCGAGGTGAGTCCACATTACTTTGTTCAAATTAAAATCCCCCAATACACAAAGCTGACTTTTAGGGTCCAACGATGAATGTAACGATAAAATGTTACTTACATGTGCATCGTAAATTTCATCAGAACTATTTGGCGGGATCTATGAGGCACAAATATATAAAGAGCCTGATGAGCCAGAAATGGAGACACTTAATTGGTCGTACAAGCTGTCCGCATTCTGAAGGATGCAAGCTGTTGAACAGAAAAAACGTTTGATGGCAATTAAAACACCACCTCCTCAACTACAACCTGTTTTTACAGCGTCACGATCCTTTCTGTATACTTGATATATATTTGAATCGAAGAATTCTCCATCGAAAAATTCATCATTAAGCCAGGTCTCAACAAATACGATGACATCAAAATCTCCAGCCGCGGTATAATCATAAATAGAATTGGATTTAGTTCTTATCCCAGACATATTTTGGAAATAAATCCGAAATTGTGAAGTTTTGCCTAACTGATTGTTAGGCTGAGCGGATGAATATTTACTAAAATTAGCTACGTTATTGCATTCTTTACTTGTAGTTATAAGTGTATCGGGGATTTTTCCAGTTTTGGAAAAAACTTAAAATCTTTCACCAAAACATCAACCGGCCAAAGGCCTGGATCAACAATATATTTGTAGAGCGATGACGGCACACCCAGTTTAAAATTCACTCTTTTTAGTTTTTCCTGCTGGGCATTTTTTTTACGAGTTTATAACAAAAGAGATCATCTTTAGTTATATTAGTATGTCTAATTATGTACTTTACAATATTAATCTCAGTAACTGAAGGCTCAAAAGAAGATAAATGGACCCATCTCTTTCGGTCAATAACAGCAAGCTCTGCATTAGAATTCATCCCAACAACAATTGCACTCTTAGGTTTTTTGTTTCTAATTACAGTCCACGGAAATTTCGCAGCCTCAGTTGCAGCCTCAGTTGCAGCCGCAACAACATTCAAATTATTCGAAGAGCAAGGTGGCGAATTAATAGACGAAGATTGAGCAAGAGCTACATCAAGAGAATCCTTCTCAGCACGTAAGGGAAAATTAACAGCAGAATTTGCATTAGCAGCAGTACCAGCATGAGACAAAGTATTAGAAGAAGTAGAATTAGAAGGAGAACTTAAATCAGTAGAGACATCAACAACAGCAGCAGCAGTGACAATACCAGCATAAGACAAAGCATTAGAAGAAGTAGAATTGGAAGAACAGCGTAAATCAGCAGAGACATCATCAACAGCAGCAGCAGTGACAGCATCAGTAGCATCGCCGAATGCATCAGCATTCTGCTTAACAGAATGTGCATTAGGTGTCGTTTCCAAAAGAGACGTCGTAGCGGACATTAAGATGGAGGTCGATGAACTCGCAGATGACGACCTCGAATTTGGCACAGCCACATTCAGCCTCTCTTGCAATGCAAATTTGCTCTTAATTTTGTTTGAATTTTTTGCAAGGAGAGACGATTGACCGATTATTAGTTTTAGATCTTTCACTTCACTAATGAAATTGTTCCGAAAAAGTTTTACATCTTCAGAAAGAAGAGAAATTGAAGAAGATAGATCTCTGATACAAAAATTAGACTGCAAAGAATGCAACTCAGTTTGTAAGTCTTCAATTTTTTTAAAAAGCTATTTTTTATCGCTTTCTAGAGAATTTATCATGGAGAGCGCCCGTGCATTTTCGGCTCTAAGAGAAACGATCTCATTAAACACAATTTCAAGAGTTATTTCTCTGTAACTGGAGTTTTTATGATTTGACAAAACACATGTATTATGTTGTTGTACACTTTCCGCGTCAGTTAACGACAACAAAGAAACCGAGTTATCCCGAATTGATGGAGATGCAAAAGGTGGGGGCGAACGTATAGAATTTCGGCGCACTGCCACGCACTTTTTACATAGAAAGTAATTATTTGATTTTTGCAAATATTCCAAGTCCGCTGGCAAAATATCGACACAATCTAAATGAAACAGTTCACTACACTTGCCACACTGGGTTGATGGCTGACCACGTTCAACCTTCCACAGAGGCAAGGCATTGTTAATTAAAACGATGTTAAGTTTTTTATATAATAAAATATTCGACTCAGCATAAACACGTCCGCACCTTTTGAATTCACGACAACAATTGTATAATAATAATTTCAAACTTTTCCGAAATGACCGTGTAGGGAAACGAGGTGGAGGAGTATCCATATACTGTAGGAATAATTTAAATGTTAAAATTGTGGATATGTCTAAGGCAGGCAGCAGTGTTGAGTTCTTAAATATTTGTATATTTGATAGCAGTACTAAAATCTTTTTGTCTTGTGTATATAATCCTAGTAAATGTAATAGCTTAGACTCTTATTTTCTTGATTTAAATAACTACATAGTTGACTTCAATTTATTTGTTATATGTGGTGACTTTGATGTTAATCTTTTATGTAGTGATAATGTATCTAAAACTTTGTGTGAAAATGTTGCATCTGTAGGTATGTCAGTTGTAAATCATGAAGTTCCTACTCGTTATTCCACTAACGCTTCTCCTAGTCTTTTAGATTTGTTTATTGTGTCCGATTTATCTAAAGTTTTGCTATTTGATCAAATCAGTTTTCTGTCTGATCATGATTTGTTGTTTTGCACGTTAAATGTTAATTTATCTCGTGATATTAATTCTGACACTCGGTCTTACTATGACTTTAAATCAATTAATTTAGGAGCGCTCTATACAGATCTTGCCCTTACCTCTTGGATTGAAGTTTGGTTCGTGAAACTGTTCTTGAAAAATTAGAATTCTTTACTAGTGCTTTACACCGAATTTTTGTAAAACATATCCCAGTTCGTACTATTTTAATTAAAAATAAATCTTGCCCATGGTTTACCTCTAGTGTGCAGCAGTCAATAAAAAGGCGAAATAAGCTGCGCAACCTCTGGAAGAATAACCCTACTCCTGAAAACTGGGTTAATTTCAGAATTGCTAGAAATTCATCAAATCGCATAACGCGACTGTCCAAAATCAGATTTTTTTCCTCCAAATTAACTCTTGTCTTCCTTCTAAAGTGCTATGGAAAAATTTAAAATCATTTGGTATTGGAAAAAAGTGTAATGTGTGTGCAATATCTCTCCTGGTGTGTTAAATGAGTATTTCCTCTCTAACGCTTTATCTCCCAGGATAAGCGAAATTGATCCTCTTATCAATATTTCTGAGCAATCTTTCCAGTTCGTTGCGGTTAGTGAAGATGATGTCATGAAAGTTAAGTCTAATTCTATTGGTGAAGATGGTATTTAATTAAAATTCATTAAACTTATCCTAGCTTATATTATTAGTCATCTTACTCATATAGCAAATCACAGCCTTACGACGTCTTCATTCCCTGAGGCTTGGAAGGTTGCTGTAGTTGTAAATTTTTATTCGAAAATAAACTCCTACACTCTCTTCAATCTGGCTTTAGAGCTGGACACAGCTGTTCCACTGCCACGGTAAATATGTTGGATAATATAAGGTCGTCTTATGATAATGGTCTTGTAACTCTTCTCTGCCTACTTGACATTTCTAAGGCATTTGACAATGTTAATCATTCCTTACTTTGTCATAAACTAGGAATTCATTATAAATTCAGTATTAACGCGGTTAGGCTGTTGAAGAGCTACTTGACGGGCAGAACGCAAAGGGTTAAGGTGGGTAACAAATACTCTGATTACAAATCGGTTAGCAGTGGTGTACCTCAGGGTTCAGTTCTTGGGCCTCTATTGTTCACCATTTTCATTAATGATATTTTTCAAACCTGCAAATATGCGTCTATGTATGCTTATGCTGACGATGTACAACTGCATTTGTCTAATCAAACTGGTCTTTTGGAAGACTTATCCTGCCGGCTTAATGAAGATCTGCTATCTATAAGTGAATGCGCTACAAGGAATTGTCTATCACTTAATGTAAAAAAATCTTGTGTTTCACCTATTGCTAAGGATGCCACACATTTTGATGACATTCCCAATTTATATGTGGCGGGTAACAAGCTTCAATTAGTTCATAAAGTAGTTAGCCTGGGTTATTGCATTAATTCTTCGCTGTCTTGCGTTGACCACGTCAACAGTGTAATTAAGAAAATTTACTATACACTAACACTACGCAACCTGAGAATGTCCGCTGTTAATACTAAATGTAAACTTGTCCTCCAGTTGATAGTGCCTATAATTACCTATTCGGAAATAGTCTTTAGCAAACTTGATTCCAGCTCTAGACTCAAATTACAAATTGCGTTTAATCATGCTACTCGCTACGTATACGAACTTAGAAGGTACGAACATGTATCTGGTTTCAATAAAAAAATTCTAGGATGTGATATAATTTCCTATCTTAATATGAGAAATTGTATATTCCTTCACAAGCTTATTTACCCAAAAATGCCAATCTACTTGTTCGAAAAGCTTACTTTTAGTCAGTCACTTAGAAGCCATATGTTAATTGTACCTAGATTTAACTATTTGAACTCATCTGGTTTGTTTTTCGTTAACGCCATTAGACTTTGGAATTCCCTTCCAAGTTGCTGTAAGACGGTTGAGTCATGTAGAGGGTTTAGGCAGTACATATTTATTCATTTTTCCCAGTAACCAATTCTCTCTTTTATTTTATTTTGATTTATTTTATTCATAATATTTTTGCATATATTCAGTATTTTATAGAATTATATTATATTACTTTTAATAGCTATTTAAGTTTTTAATTTTTATCTTGCTAAAATATGTACTTAGTATTATAAAGGGACCTAGTTCTTATTATACGTATGTGTATTCTACAGAAATAAATTGAAAATTGAAATAAACCTTCTTCTGTTCTAAGCATTCAACATGAAAACACCATAATTGGCGACAAGGAGAAAATCAAGCAATTTTAAAAAAAATTTTTTTAACTATTAGTTATTCTAAAAAGCTAAATTAATAATATCAAGTGATTTTGTCACAACGCAAGCGATATTTTCGCGAAATTTTTTGTTGGTTGTGCAAAGATGCAGGCTTTTTCAAGTCGGATGCCGGAGTTCAATCCAAATATTACCGATTTGTTTTTAGGGAAGGAACGTCTGGAGATTTATTTCGAAGAAATTGAATGTGTTGACAAGAAGCAAAAGAAGGCCGTTTTGTTAACGTCAATTGGAGCTGATCCGTATGCAGTTTTACGTTGCTTATGTGATCCACATCTTCCCACAAAAAAAGGATTTTATGAGTTGTACGAGTTATTGGCTTCGCAATATTCACCAACGTTGATAATTTTTCGGGAGAGGAAAAAGTTTCGGGCAGCAGAAATGGATGATGCAGAATCGGTGTTCATGTGGTTCGCTAGAGTAAAAAAACTAGCACTAAATTGTAAATTTGGCGATAAATTGGACTCGTTTGTGTTAAACAAATTTGTTTGCGGCACAACGGGAAAAATGAAAGAGGATGAAAGCCTTATTTTAGCGGCAGCATACAAAAAGGCGTTGATAGTCGAATCAAAAAGCAATTAAATCAGAAGTGGATGAGGTCAATTTTATGAAGAACCGAAAGCAAAATGCAGCACAACCAAGTACTAAGAATAACAGAGGAAATGTTGTTAAGCAGCGTTGTATACATTGCGGGTGGACTAATCATCAGTCAAGTTTGTGCAAATTTAAAAATTCAACGTGCCAATTATGTTCAAAGACAGAGAAAGTTTGTCGTTTAAAATATAAAGATAAGATTAATTTTGTTAAAGATTCTGTTAAGGTAAAAGAAGCTAATATTTCAAATTTTGATTTTTCTATTTATTCAGTGTAAACTAGCAGGTCTTAGTCAATTCATGCAGTGAGCAGCGATTGAAAGTGTGGTCCACGCGTTTATGTTTTGCCCATTGTGAGGGATGGTGTCAAATGGGCAGTCACATGTGATACTGGAGCGCCCATTTCATTATTGTCAATCGGACTTTTTGATAAATTTTATCAGCGGAAATATTTAAAGCAGTTCAATGTTCCATTTTGTAGCTATGTTGGTAACAGAATCGATATTGTGGGTGATTTTGATGCAAAAATATTTTACAAAGGCCAAAAAAAATCAGATTCGTTTGTGGTTACGAATACCAATAATCCTCCACTGTTGGGTAGAAATTTTTTGCGTATTTTCGGGCTTGAATTAGTTCAAAAACAACAAATTATATCATTGAATCATTTGACACTGCTATTGATAAAATAAAAAATTCTGATGTTGTCGATGGAACTTTAGGTACATTTAAATTCGGTAATGTTAAATTGCAGTGTGATAAAGATGCAAAGCCAATTTTTTGTAAACCAAGACCAAACAATTAAATGAATTAGTTGAGAAGCAAGTTTTAGAGCCGACAGACAATGCTATTTGGGGTACACCATTAGTTCCCATTTTGAAACCGTCAGGGGATCTCCGTCTCTGTGGTGATTATAAAACCGAAAAAAAGGACATTCTTAGGATTATCGACAAACACTTATTGCAACTGAAAGAAGCCGATTGGCGCTCTTATAGCCACAGATACAGCTCTATCAATACCAACGGAAAAAAACCTTTTTATCCTTCAAGCTGTACCCGTCTACAAACTAAAATGTTTGTAACACTACGAATCGGGCATACCAAACTTACACACGAATACCTTTTCACTGGCAATGCTACACCAAACTGCCTTTTTTGCAGCAGTACGCTATCCATAGACCATATTCTCAATGATTGTATTTACTTAGAACCTATTCGTAGAAATATATTTAACTTCAATAAGCCAACAGATTTATTAAAAACTGTAAGTCAAGAAAATATTACTTCCATAGAAAAGTCTTTAAAAATGTGCAATTTATATAATAATATCTGATACTTATAATAATCTGAGCTGAAAGCCCTGGCAGCTATTGATCTTATGTATATTTTAGTTGTAAAAATTGTATTTTTATAATTAACTATAATAAAAAAAAAAAAAAACACAATAAATAAATATTTATTGGATTTCAAATATCCTTTGCCGAGAATTGACGAAATTTTCGCGTCTTTGCAAGGTGGTCAGTTGTTTTCTAAACTGGATTTCTTAATTTGGGATGAAAATTCACAAATGTTGTGTGCTTGGAGTACCCACATTGGGGTGTTCAGAATGAAGAGGTTGCCTTTTGGTGTGAAACCGGCTGCCGCCATCTTTCAAAAAACTATCAAGGAATCCCAGGTGTTACAAACTATATGAACGATATTGTCGTCACAGGTAAAAATTTACCGGATCATATTTTAAATTTAAATTCGGTTTTAACCAAACTTAAAATTGCAGGTTAGAAATTAAATTTAAATAAATGCGAATTTTTTCAAAGGGAGATTTCGTACTTGGGTTTTAATATCAATGCAAAGGGTTCGATATAAGTCTATTTTAAAGGCGCCGGTGCCAAAAGACATTTCTGAGGTTCGATCTTTTATTGGCATGGTAAATCAGTATTCCAAATTTATTGCGGGTTATGCACAGAAAATGGCTCCTTTATACAATTTATTGCAGAAAAACACAAAATTTAGGTGGGATGAAAAATGTCAAAAGGTAGATCAGTTCTGATCAGATTTTGGTTCATTTTACCCCAAGACTGCCAATTATTTTGTCAACAGACGCAAGCCAAAACGCAGTAGTGGGGGTATTATCCCATGTTTTTGAAAACAACGTCCATAAGCCAATTGCATTTGTTTCACGGGCTTTAAGCAAAAGTGAGAAAAATTATAGCACTATTGAAAGAGGCTATAGCTATTATTTTCAGTGTTTCGAAATTACGTCAATATATGTTAGGGGTTTCCAGTGGCGGATCTAGGATTTACTTCAGGGGGGGCCTGACATTTTTTTGATTGAAAATACACATTGATTGAATTTTTCAATGAGCAATATTTATATTTTTTGGTATATGGGACATTCCGTGTAAAGTCGACAATGAAAAAAAACATGAGATTTTGAAATGTGTTCATATTCGGCTTAATTGTACTTCTAGAAGGTAAGGCTTAGTAAGGCTTAGTTGGCAAGTTATTGACTTCTGAAAATTGACGTGATATGAATGGATTTTTTGGAAGCAGTTTTTCAAATTTAACAAATTTTCAATAGAATATTAAACATTGTTGATGGCATAGGAAATTTACTGCTGTTTTATATTATGAAATAAGATTTGAAATTTGAATTTTTTTTCTTGTGGAAAACCAGAAATGAACATTTCATCTCAGAACTTAAACTGAAACTTAAAGTATATAAATAATGTGTTAAAAATTTTAAAATGTGATCTACATTAGTTTACGAGACATATGAATTGAAGTTCCGCATTTTGCATGGTACACGGCCCTTGCTTAAGTACTTTAATTTATCTATCTTCTTAACTAATACCGATCACGTTATAATATTTTTGTGAAACATCTACCAGGTGTATAACTAAGTAATGTCGTTATTTTTTTAATAAAAAAAAACACGTTTTATTCAAGAGTTAAAGGAAGAATCACTTATTCAAAGTATGCTCCTTCTCTTTGCACACATTTTTTCCATCTTTCAGACAATTTGTGAATTCCTTGCGAATATAATTCCTTGGGTTTTTCGGAAAACCAATTATCAACATTTCACATTTTCGTAGGAATCGAAGCGCTGCTCAGCCAGTGCGTGTCCCATCTTTGCGAACAAGTGGTAATCGAACGTGGCCAGGTCTGGTGAGTAGGCCGCATGCGCAAGCACTTCCCAATTGAGTGCTTCCAACGTATCGTGGACCGGTCTTGCCGTATGTGATGGAGCGTTGTCATGGAGGAAAATGACTTTGTGTTGCCTTTTTTGATATTGCGGATCTCTGCAGTAAACGTTTGGAAACGGCATACTGGCTCAAATTCAACTGCTCTGCGAGTTTTTTTTTTGCGTTTGGGAATCATCTTCGTCCAATAACGCTTGCATTTCGGCGTCTTCGTACCTTTTCGGAGCACCAAAGCGTTCTTTGTCCTTGACATCGAAATCACCACTTTTGAATCTTTGAAACCATCTTTCACACGTTTTAACAGTTGCCACTTGTTCACCGAACGCTTCAACAAGTATTCGGTGCGATTCCGTGGCTGTTTTCTTTAAATGAAAACACAGAATTAACATTGTCCGCAATTGCTCTTTATTCGGCACGAAACTCGACTGTTGACTGCGCTGAGAGTAACACGATAACGACGCTCGATTGGCGCGAAACTTTGGTGGCATAATAGTTAAGGTTGACGCTTTACACTGTCAAAGTTTCACTGCGAGTTTTTTTGCGTTTGGGAATCGTCTTCGTCCAATAACGCTTACATTTCGGCGTCTTCGTACCTTTTCGGAGCACCAGAGCGTTCTTTGTCCTTGACATCGAAATCATCACTTTTGAATCTTTGAAACCTCTTTCACACGTTTTAACAGTTGCCACTTGTTCACCGAAGGCTTCAACAAGTATTCGGTGCGATTCCGTGGCTGTTTTCTTTAAACGAAAACACAAAATTAACATTGTCCGCTATTGCTCTTTATTCGGCACGAAACTCGACTGTTGACTGCGCTGAGAGTAACACGATAACGACGCTCGATTGGCGCGAAACTTTGGTGGCATAGTAGTTAAGGTTGACGCTTTACACTGTCAAAGTTTCACTGCGCGTTTTTTTGCGTTTGGGAATCGTCTTCGTCCAATAACGCTTACATTTCGGCGTCTTCGTACCTTTTCGGAGCACCAGAGCGTTATTTGTCCTTGACATCGAAATCATCACTTTTGAATCTTTGAAACCTCTTTCACACGTTTTAACAGTTGCCACTTGTTCACCGAAGGCTTCAACAAGCATTCGGTGTGATTCCGTGGCTGTTTTCTTTAAATGAAAACACAGAATTAACATTTTCCGCAATTGCTCTTTATTCGGCACGAAACTCGACTGTTGACTGCGCTGAGAGTTTCTTTTTTTTTTTTTTTTATTCTTATATTTATTGGATCTCTTTACATTGTAAAGACTAACAATAAGTTGTAAGCTCTTAATTCTAATTACCACTATTACAAATTATAAATTATATATGAAGTGATATATTTATTATAATAAGTAATTTAAAGCTCTGCGGGACTCCAAAATAAATAAAAATAAATATTTTTTTGCTGGTCTAAAATTGTATTATGGATATAATATTTGGATATATGTATGGATATGGAGTTCATTATGCAGAACCATTTGTAGTAGCTGGGCGGTCAGCCCTTTTTAGACGCGAATGTGTTGAAGTGTTAGCTAGTGGAGTAGCTAATGGATTGATATGATTTTGCAGTTTTAGGAGGTATTTTCTTTTCAGTCTTTCAAATTCTGCGTTTACCATAGGTATATGGGGATCGCTATGGATACGCTCATTTCTAATGAACCACGGTGCTCCTGTTATTGTCCTTAGTATCTTTGCTTGAGCCCTTTGAAGAATTTCAATATTTGATGAACTAGCGAATCCATATAGTTGTATCCCGTAAGTCCATATAAGCTTAATAACACTATTATATAGGAGAACTTTATATTCCAATTTTAGAGGAGAGTGACTGTTTATTAACCAGTGCAAGCTAGCAGCTTTGAGTTTGATTTGCATCTTTTTGGCTTCGATGTGTTTACGCCAAGTTAAGCGTTTATCTATGTGAATGCCAAGATAAGTGACTTCATTTGATTCTGGAACTCGAATGCCATTTAATTTTATGGTTGGTGTTGGGTTTCTATTTAATGTAAATGTAACATTTCGGCATTTTTGCTCGTTCACCTTGATACGCCATTTTGATAACCAATTTTCAATAAGAACTAGATGATTTTGAAGCTGGTTGGTGGCAACCACAGCATTTTTGTGACGACTTAAAATAGCCGTATCATCCGCAAAAGTGGAGGTAACTAGCTGGTCATTTGTCGGAATATAAGAAGTGAATAAGATATATAAAAACGGGCCAAGAACACTACCCTGTGGAACTCCAGCGCCAATCGAGAACTCAGTTGTATTAAAACTTTGATATTTAACACTATAGCACCTGTTTGCCAAATATGACACTAGGACTGCGTGGATATTTTGTGGTAGGAGTTGTCTGATTTTGTAAATTAGGCCATCATGCCATACTTTATCAAAAGCTTGTTTAACGTCAAGAAATATGGCGGAACAGTATTCTCTGTGTTCAAAAGCATTTCTTATTTCGTTTGTTATTCTATTCACTTGCTCAATGGTTCCATGTTTTTCCCTAAAACCAAATTGGTGTGAAGGAATGAGATGATGATCTTGAAGGTAAGGCATAACCTTTTCTAAGAACACTTTTTCAAACAGTTTTGAGAGGCAGGGAAGCAAGCCAATAGGTCTGTGCGAAGATGGTAAGGTGGAATCTTTGCCGGGTTTCGAACTCATTTTAATTATTGATTTTTTCCACTCACCAGGATAGTGGCCAAAATAAATTATGGCATTGAAGAGCCTGGTGATGAAAACTACAGCTGTTTGGGGTAATTTTTTGAACATTATGGGAGTAATGGAGTCATGGCCAGGTGCTTTTCTACAAATAAGTTTATTTTTTATGACGTTTGCGACTTCAGTTGGGGTAATATGCATGTTTATATTTTGAGTATTACTTATTTGCGGAGGTAGATCAGTATTGTATGAGACACAATTGGGTTGAAACACTAGACTTTGACGTTGTGCAAAAACATATGCCTTTTCCTCATCACTTCGTGCCCAATCGCCATTACTATCCCTTATAGAAGGCTCGGTTTCAATAGGATTTCTAAATACGCCGCTAGACTTCCATAGAGACAATTTATTAGTTTTGCTTGGAGAAAGGTTTTGAATAAAACTATAATGGTGATTACTCTGTTCTCTAGAAAGAGCAGCTCTTATCTTTTTTACGGCTTCCCTAAGTTTAATTTTTGATGCTGGGGACCTATATTTCTGCCATTCCCGTCTAAGCCTTCTCTTATCCGAAACTAATTTTTCTATTTCAGCATTAGTAGAAAATCTATCTTTTCTTCTAATAATTGAATTTTTAGGCGTAGAGTTATTTGCTGCTGTAGTTAAAATGGAATTTATGACCTCAACAGCATCATCAACATGCAATACACAATGCATCCTATTGTATAATTTGTGTGGATATGTGTGCTTATGTATTTTTTGTAATTAATCCAGATTGTATAAGGAGTTGTAAGGGTAAGTGGTACCTCTCTATGCTTGGGTTTTTCAAAAATTTGTATGATAACAGGGGAATGATCAGATGATAACTCAAAACTTGTACTGACAGAAATTAAATCTCTGCGAATACTCTTGGTGACGGCAAAATCGATTATCGGAATTTTGTTGCGGTCCGCTGGCCAATATGTAGGTTTTCCGGGAGAAGCAACATCCAGATTGCTATTTTTATTTATTGCGTTATACAGCTGATTACCTTTGGGATTATTAATGCGGGAGCCCCAAAAAATGTGTTTTGCGTTATAGTCACCGGCTGCTACAAATTTATCACCTAAAGTTTTAAAATAGTCCATAAACTGCGCCTCTGATACAGCAAAGCGGGGAGGACAGTAAACTGCAGATAAAGAAAGGTCTTTGGGCATAAGCCCCTAAGCAAGAATGTTTAAGCCTTCTTCGAATTAGCATACCAGTACCGCCATGGGCTTTTCCGTCTGGGTGATTGGTTTTATGGAATATATAGCCTGGAATAGTGAAGTTATATTTATTTGTTAAGTGGGTTTCGGATAGAATCATTACATCTACATCTTCCCGAGACAAGAAGTTTGAAATCTCTAGTTTATGTTGGCTTACGCCGTTTGCATTCCATGCGCAAATCTTTATAAGGCCTATAACTTGGCTAGGAGAGCAGTCATTAATTGGGTTTGCATTTCAACGATACGATCTAAAGATTTTTGCATGGCTATCATGAAGTGTGATAGGCTTTGAGTAAAATTAGAAATTATTAGCTCAAGGTTATTGTTTGGTTCCTGTGGTGTTAGGTGTTGCATTTGAGAGTCTGATTTTACAACATTAGCATAAGAAATAGCTGGTGAAAAAGGGTTGGCAGAGGACTGCTGGGGGGCAGAAGCAGCAGAGAACTGCTGGGGTGCAGAAGCGGCAGAGGTAAATACATTTTTAGTTGGATTGCGAGCAGCTTGTTTAAGTAAAGTTACCCTCGGTTTTAGGCTTTGATATACAGGACAGCCTCTATAGTTAGCAGTATGGTTTCCATTGCAATTGCTACATTTTTTGGAGCTTGTGCTATTTTTCCCTTTTTTGGAGCATAAGGAGCTGTGGAGTTCACCGCATGCGACACATATAGTACGGAGATTACAATAGGTTTTAGTATGGCCATATTCTTGGCAGTTTACGCATTGGACCGGCCCATTACGTTTGTGGGGCTCCTCGACAGAAATTTTTCGGTGCAACAAATATTGCAACTTGTATATTGGATGCGTTTCATTTTTTTTTGAGCTTGCCAGCATCTGGGAGTAGGTCTACCTTAAACATAGGTTGAGGAACCCTATCTTTATTTACAATGTTAATAATTGCTCTGGCATGGAAACCTTTTTCTTCGAGAGCATTTTTTATTTCAATTACGTCTAAATCAGATTCAATACCTTTAAGTACTACAGAAATACCTTTACTGCTTTTCAGCTGGTAAGTGTAATAATTCTTTTTTTTTGGCTTCTAGATCACGTGCTAAAGTACGGTAATTACATTCCGCGTAAATTTGGATTTTTGTTTCATGTATATTTCCTCTTGTAAGTGAAACTACATGATATGAGTCTTTCCCTATTAGACTAGTAATATAATTTATAAGGGCATTAGAGTTACGCTCACGCAAGAAAATAGGTGGAGGCTTATGATCTTTAATACTTTGCCTACCGCTACCACCAGCTTCATCATCATAATTTTTTGCTAATAGAGCAAATCTATTGTTATTGGCGTTGATTGTACCTGTAGAGGTGGATTTAATGACTTTCGCCGCTTGTACATTGCCTCCGTTTTTTTGTGGGCTTAGTTTTCTTTTTACTTGGATGTAGCAGTCTAGCCCAGTTTGAACTTCACAATTTTTTTGAAATAAAATATTTTTACCTTTATTTTGTGTGTTTGACTTTGGTTGTTGTTGAGTTTGTTGCATTTGACGAAATTGTTGTTTTTGTTGTTGTAATAGCAACTGGTGTTTATGTTGTGGTTTCTGCTGCTGCTGATGTTGATGCAATACCGAACATTGTTACTCTACACTGCATTCATGTTGCATAGGTAATGTTGCTAAGCTGTTGCTCAATACATGTGAATTTGTGCCTACAGACATTATTGGTGTAAGTGAAGCAGCTGACGATGTAGTAATTACACATGTACTAGTTGTTGCCAGAGTTGTTGCTGGCAAAGAGACAGTTGCGCTTGTAGGTGCTGGTGAGATGTTCGGAGTTGAACATTGAGCTCCCCATGAGAGAGAAGAGGACAGCACCTGTTCTGCAGACATCAGACTTAGCGGCTTTGGATTATTACATGTACTCAGAGAAGAGTTTTGAGAAAACAACGCATGCGCATTACTTGAATGAGCGCTTGGAGTAGAATGCGCGGGAAGAATATTATTAGTTGTTGTTGAATTGTTGTTGGAACCACTCGAGAATGTAGAAACGCACTCATTGGAAAGAGAGTGACGTCGCTGCATAGGCGGAGAGTGCTCCACCGGCATAACCCACCGTCTTGCTAGTTTTGTTTATTTTTTTTATTTATGCTGAACTTTGTTTTTTTTCATTTATGTGTTAATTAAAATATATAATTTTTATTTTTTTTGAAGTGAATTATTGCTAATAATTTAATATTTTTCTCTTTCACTTTTTGTTACTACAAAATACACTTTGAAACTTCTGGAGTTTTACGGCTCAGAATTTGTTTCGACTGGTTCCTTCAGAAAACCGAATGAAACTTGAGAGTAACATGATAATGACGCTCGATTGGCGCGAAACTTTGGTGCCATAATAGTTAAGGTTGACGCTTCACGCTGTCAAAGTTTCATGACATTCAATAAATATTCAGGCTTGGGCGACATCTAAATGTTCGAACCGACATTACTTAGTTATACACCTGGTATATACTTAAGGCTTTTTTTTGAAGTTAAAATATTTAAAAAAATTAAAAATGAAAGTCTTATTTGAAATGTGTACTACCGGTTTTCTCTATATAAAAAAATTTTAAATTTAAAGACTAAAAAATTAAAAAAGCATCCATTTTACTAGTTGAAGCAATTTTGTTTAAACTTTATTATAAATTGATTCCAATATCAGCGTTCAAAAGTGAAGGTTCTCAAACTTTTTCAATTCTTCAGAGGCCCATAACACGGCAATTAAGAATCATACGAAAAAAAATTGTGTGTACACAGTTATGTCTACTAAGGAGTCATTAGAAATTAGTGTATTGAAAAATAAATATATCTAAATAACTACAGTTTCAATTTTCAAAAAGATTATATTTTTTTAACGCAAATTTAATTCAAATAAAGAAAATAATAGTAAAAAAAATATTAATTTTGAGGCGTAAAATTGTTTACTTTCTTTGGGACATCTCTTATAAGTGCTTTAATGGCAGTCTTTTGGATCTTTTGGCTTGACGCGCACCACTTGCGTCTAAAATCAGTTATGTTCTTGCATGTGCTTTTTGTTGCCTTTAATTGCCTCTTGACTAGAACCCAATATCTGTCGATTGGCAGGAGTTCAGGGCAATTGGGTGGGTTCGATTCTCTAGGATCGAAAGTAATGTTATTTTACTGGTACCACTCAAGAGCCGCTTTACTCTAGTGACATGATGCAAGATCAGTCAATGAAAGGAAGATACCTAATGATCTCTTACAAATTGTCGAAGCCTCTTTTGAAGCATTCCATGATTTGGATTTGGATGTTGATTGTGCCTGTGGTCTCGAAACTTTGGCTTCTTTTACCACAATTGCAAATTGCCTGCCAAACAAGAAATTTTCTGGGAAATTTTTTATTTATTTTTGTATTTTAATTTTTCAGGACACATCCCCTAGCATTGGCAACAAAGTTCTTGGCCAGGAAGCTGAGAAATGTCGGAAAGGACGTACGTTTCGTCATCCATAATGCAACATTCGAATTTGAACACAAAATCTTTGCTCAATTTTTGAGCGCGTATTTCTGGTTCGCAATTCTTTTCAGCATTCCGATCCGGCACTTTCTGAACATTGTAGGTCTTCAGCCTGACCCCTTCTTTCACTCTTTGCACAAATGATTCGGAGGAATCTGCTAGCTGAGCGGTTTTTTTTTCTGAAAGGTTGGGACTTTTCATTAGCATAGTACGACCTTCATTGCGTTATTACGGTCACCATAACCTTTCTCCCAGCGCGTTCCCTGCTTTTAATTAGTTTAGTGGAAAGTATTGTTCATATCGTAAGCCAGAGACATTTTCTTCGAATATAAAAATTGCAAAATTTATTTTGCACCATGGGAAAATGAAGAATTTAAAAAAAAATTATAAAAATCCATTATTCATTAAAGAAATACCGACAATTTGAAAAAAAGTCCTTTCAGAAATTATTTTCATATTTTTAATTTTAGCATACAAAGTTCAAATCACGACAAATTTGAAAAATTTGGCTTTTGAGCGAAATAAAAAAATACGGGTCTCTTAAAATTGAGCATAGAATGATACCTGTAAATTGTAAACAAATCATGACATTGATGGGTCTGCCTTAATCGATTTGAAAAATAATGTGCCCTTTATAAGAAAAAATGGTTTTTGCATTGTTGTTAATAAAATGATCTAGTTTCATATATTCTGACATTTTTATAGACATAGGTATGCATAAGATATCAGATAGAAGCGCTAACTTTTTCTAATCCTTATAATTAAATCCAGATATAGGACTTCAAAGTTGAAATTTGTTTAAAAAAAAAACGAAAATCATGAATTTTTTTTACTTATTTTCGATAATAACAGCCATCTTACTAATACTATTGGAACGTTTCATACTTTAAATTTAGACTCTTATCTACTTAAAGTTTTTACAAGCATTTATGTGAAATTGTGCTTTCAACAATGCATTTTTTTGAATTTGGCCATTTATATGTAAAATTGGGGCCAATCGAAAAAAAAAATTAGCATATTCGGACTCTACGGAAAATTTTACTATAGAAAATTTTATCACCAGTCATTGTGGAAAACCGTGTTGAGTTATCAGATTATTTTTAGGGAATAAAATTCTATCGAAATGGCATTTTATAAAGTCAAAAAAATTTATTTTTTCAACAAAATAAGTTAAAAACATATTAAAAAAAAATCGAAAAATTAAAGTTTTTTTTATATCTAAAATCATATATACTAGTATATAAAAATTTTATTTTTTTTTGTGTGTAAAAATTAAAACTATTATGGTTTAAAGGTAAAACTGTGGTAAAATCACACAAAAGTAGGTGTTTGATATTTAAATGTAATAATTTAATTTGTATTTTTTGCCCTACTTATAATGCCTTGCTAAAAAGGGTATCATTTTTAATTACTTTAACATTATATTTTTTTTTATACACGTACTCGTACAGTAATTTCATATTTCTTGAACAGTTATTTTTAGTCAGCTCATATTTTTTGTTACAGTCCAAATTGAACTAATAAATAGAAAATACCTGTTTTGTTTAAAGAAAAAGAAACTAAAGTGTTGAATTTTTTATGACTGAGTTACAGTCCATTTTTGACTATATTTCAGCAATTTTCATCAAAAAAAACTTTTACGGGTCACCATTTTGAAGGAAATCTTGTGAGCTTTCTTTTTTGTGAAACAATAAAACCACTTATTGCACTCAGAAAAAATTGAATACAAAAGTAAAAAAACCAAAAAAATTTAAATTTTTCAGTTATTTTAAACAGTTTTTTAACTTTTTCTATTGAAAAAATAAGCTTTTTGACTTTATAAAATGCCATTTCGATAGGATTTTATTCCCTACAAATAATCTGATAATATGTATCAAATAGGGTCCGACCGAAGGCTTCGGCTTCGGCCACCTTCGGCCTAAAAATCGCACATTCGGCATACCTTCGGCTTCGGCCTTAAAATGGCCGAAGGTTTGGCCGAAGCCGAAGGTTTGCAAATGAATGCAATTTCGAAGTAAAATTCCCCAATTTGAAACACACGAAATATGCAAAAGTGAAATAGAAAGTGTTTTAAACAAAAATAGCTCAGAATGTGATATTGTAAAGTTAATGTAAACGACATTAGTTGTGAAGTTAAAGCAATAAGCACTACAAATATTGAAAATAATCTTTGGGAATCTCATGGCACAACGACCATGCAGCCAAATAACTCATGCTGATTTTCAAGTTTTAAGATAGATTTTGAGATGCACATTAAAGAATCTATTATTATGAGGAATGGATGTATTTTTTGCAATTGGCTTTCAAGTTCATTTTTGAAACTGAAAAAAAAGCACAAAAAATTTATATCTGCCCCTGAACAATTGTTTAGCGCTGCAGGTCAGCTTCAACTCAGCTTCGACTCACGTTCAAATTTGCGTGGCAAAAACGTTGATAAACTTTTATTTTTAGCTTACAATAAAAAATTATTTGACTTTGAATATTAAAGTACCTTCAACTTTTATTATCATTATAAACTAATAAAGTTTATGTTTGCTAATAGACTATAACCATATAATTTATTTTTTGTTACTTATACATTGAATTTTTGTTTATGTAAGTTTCTATTTATAAAATGACTTCGGCTTCGGCCGAAGGTTTCGAAAATGGCCGAAGTTCGGCTTCGGCAAAAAAGTCACCTTCGGTCGGACCCTATTATCTAACAAAAATGTATAGATTTTGAGTTATAATTAAAAAAATAAAAAAGGGTTAAATTTGCACCGTTCTCAAAAGTCCAAACATAAATTTAATAGTACTTTAGTATTTATCATTTTTAGGGTACAATAGAACATATGTGTAAGACAATAAAATACCTTTAACGAATAAGTTCCTTATTCAAGTGCATAGTCAATAGTCATTGATTTTTAAATAACTTTTACATTTCTTGTCCGATTTGACACGATAATTGCGATTTTTAAAAGAATGGGTTTTCATCCTATATCTTAAAAATATGAAAAAGAAAGATTTTTGCATCTAACGATTTTAGGTTTTCTGCAACGTTCTTGTATCGAACGAGTCCCAGGGGGGGGGGGGGGCTACAGCCCCCATAGCCCCCTCCTTGTATCCGCCACTGGCTGAGATAGAAGCGTGGAAAGATACAATTAAAAATGAAGTTGTAGAAAAATTAAGAAATTCGTTAGAAAGACACACAAATATTAAATTTAACTGTGAACTCTTTTGTCAATATATGCTAGTGAAACATGAAGAGGAGTGTACAATAGAACTAAAGTCACATCAAACAAAAATGATGATAGTATCTGCACCCACAACAATAAATGACATTAATAAAATTTAGTCAGATCAATGTGGCATATTATTAAAAAAGATGAGTGAATTTCAAGAACGTGATAGTGGATGGACATTAATAGAAATATCTCATCTTGAGCTAAACATAAATCAATATAAACCTATTAAAGGTTCTCAATACATAAGTTTACCACCAGCAATAATAAAAAAACATGCGTGTGTTAACGTAAAAAATTCAGATGAATATTGTTTTAAATGGGCAATTATATCTGCCTTATGTCCGGCATCTATTCATTCAGATCGATGTTCATCATATAAAATCAATGATATCAAAGCAGATATCATATATCTTGATGACAACAACATTCTTTTAAATTTTCAAAACCTAACATTTCCATTATCCGTAAATAAAATCAACGTCTTTGAGATGAATAATCCGTTAATTAGTATAAACGTGTTTGGATTGGAGAATAATGAATTTGTTGGCCCGTATTATTTTACTCAAAAGGAAAAAGTTAACCACATTAATTTACTATTGTTGCAAGACGAGGAAAAGTTCCACTATGTGTGGATTAAAAATATTTCAAGGTAAAGTAATTTTTACAAATATTTAGTAAAAATATAAGACTAATAAAAGGTTTTTGTTTATATAATTACAGATTACTCAGAAATCAATTAACAATAACAATAACAATAATCACCAATTATATTTATGCAACACTTGTTTAATACACTTTCATAAGGAGGATGCAATAATACAACATCGTCAGGAATGCAATAAGATCATAACAAAAATGCCAAAGGTAGATAATAAATTTTTAACATTTAAGAATTATAAGAAGCAACTGGATGTGCCTTTTGTTGTGTATGCTGATTTTGAATGTATCTTAGAATCAGTGAATATTGAAAATTCTAAAAAAATAAAATCAGTTCAAAAGCATATTCCTTTTGCATATAGCTATTATATTAAGTGCAATTACGATTCTAGTTTAGATATATTTAGAATATATAGTGGAGAAGATTCTTCAAAGAACTTTTTTCAAAATTTAGTTAAAGATAGTTTAGACATTTATAATAATTATTTAAGTCAAATCAAGCCAATGAATTCCTTAACCCTTTTTGAACAAAAACGTCAAACTGAAGATGAAATTTGTCATATTTGTAAAAATCATTTGTCTTTTGAAGATAGGGTAGCCGATCACTGTCATTTAACTGGTGATTATTGAGGTCCTGCTCACAATCAATGTAATTTAGAATATCAAATTTCAAAATTCATTCCAATATTTTTCCATAACCTTTCTGCATACGATTGTCATTTGTTTATTTATTACTGTAGCAAACGATTTACTCAAAATCGGTTCAAGTTACACGCACTTCCCCTATAAAGCGGTGGATTTTAATAATTTGTTTAGCCTTTTGTGGATTTTATAGTCCTAATTTTAATAAAAACAAACAAAATATTTATGTTTTTTAAATTTTTATTCAAAAATAAAATTATAAAATTTTCCAATAATAATTTTTTTAATAAAACTCTCTCCTTTAGAGAGCTTTTCTATTATCTCATCCTCTATTATATTGAATTTTGGTGGCAAAAACAATACGTTTTCCTCCAGCTCCAGCATGATCCTTTCGCCATACTCCGTCTCCAACCTGATCGCCTTTACAATTTTGTAGGGTACTCCTACAGGGAATTTCTTTATTAGTTTATAATTCTTCTTCTTCTCCGAAATTTTATTTAAAGATGTTAGAAAATCCATTCTTTGAAAACTTTAACAAAACTTTTTAATTTTCAAATACTTATGAAACAAAACTTGTAAAATTTACAATCAAACTAACAAAATGAAACAAATTGCTTCACTTTTATACCATTTTTTCCTATGAACCTGTTATCTACTAAACAGGATGTATGACTCACCTCTCAATCCCCGGCCCCCGATCCGCATCGCAATTCCTTATCTAAACCGGATGTATGACTCACCTCTCAATCCCCCGGCCCCCACACACCACAATTCCACATCCATAATCCCTTATCTACACAGGATGCGCAACCCCCCACCGTCTGCGGTTAGTGTTGTGAAATTCGTGTGAAAGAATGTTTTGTTTCTTATCTAAACCGGAAGCATGACTCATTCTTATCAGCTATTGCGTAACCAATTCTTATCAGCTATTGCGCAACCAAGCGATGATTCATACATGTATACATATGTGCGAGCGAGATGGAAATATATGTGCGAGCGAGATGATAGATACAAATGACCTTCTCAAGGTCGAACCAACTTTTATATGAAAAATGTTTGTGGACATCTAAGTATGTTTAAAATTTTTATTCAACAAATATAATCTGAAATAAATTAAAAAACCATTGTTATTTTTTATTCTTTTATTTTATAGTGACCCCATGCATAGGTATCAACTTGATTTTCTCTTACAAATCTCTTATCATCTAAAAAGCTTAATACTAGTTTATAAAGTTCTTGTGTATACAATTGATGTAACTTAGATCTAAAAATATACATAGAATCAGAATAATTTTCTTTTTCATATAAACATTTTCTGAAATTATCTATACTAAGTTTATTTGTTACAGATTCTTTTACACCTTTAATTTTCTTAATTTGTTTTTCATAATTATCAATTTTACAAGAATACATTTTCGCCCTTAAACCAACGAACTCCTTCATTATTTTACCCTCACATTCATCTTTCATCATACCCAATACATTCTTATTTAACAATGGTAAATTAAAAACATTTAGTTTTGGATATTTAGATGTATCAAACTGGGAGATGAGATCGTTTCGAATATCATTATAAAAATCATCTGTTTCTATACTATAAATAAATGAATCAGTATCCATATAGTTTAAATTGATTTGATCTTGATATTTTGGTTTCATGTAGTCATAATGAAATTCATACATTTTATATTTGGATAATTCTAAGACACTGAAACCAATATAAATTGGTTTGTTATATTCAGTTTTCACTCTATTCATTTGAATTGCAATCATATTATCAGAAAATTCAAGTGAGCTATGAAAATTATGTTTTGCTATTAGAGCTCTAGCTCCAAATCTCTTTCCTCTACTTTCCCATTCACATACTAGCTTAACATCCTTTCGTTTGTCTACATTTTCCATAGTTTTTCCATAAACAGCATTATTTAATAATTTGAAAAAAATTTTTTCAAATTCGTTTTTTGCTTGTATTCTGTGAAATGTGTTTAAATCAATATATTTTTTCATCCAATCACTTTGATTGAATTTGAGAATTCTATGAATTTGTTTTAATTTTAGCCCATGTTTCAAACATTGTTTTAAATTTCTATAATGAATTATATACTTTTCTTTATCATTTAAATCTGTAATTAATTTGGGTTGTTTCATATTAGCATTTTTTTTATTTTCAGCACAAAATGGTATGTCATTATGATAATCATGTAAAGTGGAATTGTATTCCAAATCAACTTCTAATACATAACCAATTTCTGAATCATCTCTAATATCATCAATATTAAAATTTCTAACATCTTCATCTTTAACCCATTCGAATCCTCCATAAGGGAGATATTGAGACATTGCATAACCATACAAATTATTAACATCAAAATACATTAGATAATTTGATGGTTTTTGATGATCATAATCGCTCATATATTTATTATTTGCAATTGTATGTCGTTTACTACATTGAACAATACCTCCCCTAATTCCACTCTTAACAAAATTGTACATGTTAATATCCGTAAGTAATTCTAAATTAATTTTTGTCATTTTTAACATTGCATCCCAAGACAAACCAGGTGTTGTATAATATTGACATGGATCTAGATTATAAATACTTTTGCATACTTTTCTAAAATTTTCAAAAACATCACATAGCAATAAGACATCTACTTTTAAATATAGTAATAAATAATCTAATAAATTTTGACATTTAAATGTATCCCATACTTTTTGTGCATGCTCATAGTCGACTTCTTCACATAATTCATTATTTAGTTTATTAAAGAAACATGAACGAGGTGGTAATTCTGTTTCCTTGAGACGTTCTATTGAATTAAGATAATCGTAAGGAAAAACTCCTTTACGTTTCATTAGATTAAATTCATTCTCATTGTTATAAAATGATTTTACTACTTTTAAATCTGTTGTAGATAAATAACTTGCTAATTTTTGTAAACTAGAGGGCATAAACCTAAATGAATCTAAGAATCGAAGTTCAATGGTATCTTTATCATTCACTAGAATTCTCTTCGAAACTGATACATACATTTCTTTATTTAAAGGGATAATGTTTATATCACCTTCAATAGATGATAGCTCTTTAATAAACAAATGACAATCGTATGCAGAAAGGTTATGGAAAAATATTGGAATGAATTTTGAAATTTGATATTCTAAATTACATTGATTGTGAGCAGGACCTCTATAATCACCAGTTAAATGGCAGTGATCGGCTACCTTATCTTCAAAAGACAAATGATTTTTACAAATATGACAAATTTCATCTTCAGTTTGACGTTTTTGTTCAAGAAGGGTTAAGGAATTCATTGGCTTGATTTGACTTAAATAATTATTATAAATGTCTAAACTATCTTTAACTAAATTTTGAAAAAAGTTCTTTGAAGAATCTTCTCCACTATATATTCTAAATATATCTAAACTAGAATCGTAATTGCACTTAATATAATAGCTATATGCAAAAGGAATATGCTTTTGAACTGATTTTATTTTTTTAGAATTTTCAATATTCACTGATTCTAAGATACATTCAAAATCAGCATACACAACAAAAGGCACATCCAGTTGCTTCTTATAATTCTTAAATGTTAAAAATTTATTATCTACCTTTGGCATTTTTGTTATGATCTTATTGCATTCCTGACGATGTTGTAATATTGCATCCTCCTTATGAAAGTGTATTAAACAAGTGTTGCATAAATATAATTGGTGATTATTGTTATTGTTAATTGAGTTCTGAGTAATCTGTAATTATATAAACAAAAACCTTTTATTAGTCTTATATTTTTTCTAAATATTTGTAAAAATTACTTTACCTTGAAATGTTTTTAATCCACACATAGTGGAACTTTTCCTCGTCTTGCAACAATAGTAAATTAATGTGGTTAACTTTTTCCTTTTGAGTAAAATAATACGGGCCAACAAATTCACTATTCTCCAATCCAAACACGTTTATACTAATTAACGGATTATTCATCTCAAAGACGTTGATTTTATTTACGGATAATGGAAATGTTAGGTTTTGAAAATTTAAAAGAATGTTGTTGTCATCAAGATATATGATATCTGCTTTGATATCATTGATTTTATATGATGAACATCGATCTGAATGAATAGATGCCGGACATAAGGCAGATATAATTGCCCATTTAAAACAATATTCATCTGAATTTTTTACGTTAACACACGCATGTTTTTTTATTATTGCTGGTGGTAAACTTATGTATTGAGAACCTTTAATAGGTTTATATTGATTTATGTTTAGCTCAAGATGAGATATTTCTATTAATGTCCATCCACTATCACGTTCTTGAACTTCACTCATCTTTTTTAATAATATGCCACATTGATCTGAATAAATTTTATTAATGTCATTTATTGTTGTGGGTGCAGATACTATCATCATTTTTGTTTGATGTGACTTTAGTTCTATTGTACACTCCTCTTCATGTTTCACTAGCATATATTGACAAAAGAGTTCACAGTTAAATTTAATATTTGTGTGTCTTTCTAACGAATTTCTTAATTTTTCTACAACTTCATTTTTAATTGTATCGAAAAATTTTTCAGCTATTAAATTTTCTTTCTGGTGATTTTCAAATCTAAAAGTTTCAATACGATTTTTGAAATCAGATTTGATATGAACTAAATTATCACTTAAACGTTCACCACAATTCTTTTTATGTGTATTTGTGCGTATATGATAGAACCATCTATTTGTTAATATATCACTTTTACAAAAATCACAATATTTTGTTGTTTTAACTGTGTGATGTATTAAACGATTATGCTTCACGAAATTACTTCGATTTCCAAAATTAATATTACACGTTACACATTCTAATTCATTAGAGTTATGAGTTATTCTCATATGCCGTTTTAACGAACGATTATGTTCAAAACTTTTTTGACAAATTTCACAAATAAATTCAGCCATTTTTTAATTTTTAAGATCAAAACTTTTATTATGGTAAAACGATAACGTTGGATACCTTAGAACACAAAATCTTTCTACCGAAAAGATTTAATGGAATTACTGATGAAACAATCAACGAAGTCAACAGTGGAGATTATGTTCAAAACTTTTTTAAAAAATTTAGTTAAAGATACTTTAGTTATTTATCATAATCATTTAAGATCAAAACTTTTATTTTTAAGAAAACGTTGAGTAAAAACCAGTGAATGAGATCTAATCGTTGTCAGTAAACCTTTTTATACTGTTTTTCTTATCTAAACCGGATGTATGACTCACCTCTCAGTCCCCGGCCCCCCGATCCCCGGCCCCGCACCACAACTCCTTATCTTAACCAAATGCGTAACTCCCACCGTCTGCGGTTAGTGTTGTGAAATTCGTGTGAAAGCATGTTTTGTTTCTTATCTAAACCGGAAGCATGACTCATTCTTATCAGCTATTGCGTAACCAATTCTTATCAGCTATTGCGTCACCAAGCGATGAGTCATACATGTACATATATGTGCGAGCGAGATGGAAATACCAATACCAATTCTTATCAGCTATTGCGTAACCAAGCGATGAGTGATACATGTATACATATGTGCGAGCGAGATAGATAGATACAAATGACCTTTCTCAAGGTCATTCTTATCTAAACCGGAAGCATGAGTCATACATGTATACATACATACACACATACATACATACATACATACATACATACATACATACATGTGCGAGCGAGATAGATAGATACAAATGACCTTTCTCAAGGTCATTCTTATCTAAACCGGAAGCATGAGTCATACATGTATACATACATACATGTGCGAGCGAGATGGAAGATACATGTATAGATATGTGCGAGCGAGATAGAATGACCTTTGACCTTCTCAAGGTCGCACCAACTTTTAAATGAAAAATGTGGTCCAGAACCGCCATAAACATACTACTCATATTAAAATTGAGATATCTCCGGTAAAGGGTCTAGCCGTGATTGCATGGTGAATGGTACCCCCAGTAGGATTTATATTGTTACCTATACCAACATGTAGGGCATGTGACTGGTAGTCTATATAAGTATAAATTTCGTGTCAATGATGGATATATGATATATGGAAAAAACTGTCCGAAACGGACTTTTTTCTGAACTCGTATATTTTCTAAACTACTAAAGCTAGGAAAATTATATTAAATTGAGATGTAAGGAAATATTTTAGAGTTTATAAAAATACTTATTTGAAAATTTTATCCGTTGTATATAAGCAATAAAATTGTCAATAAAAATTTTATTTTATATTTTCTGTAACTTGCTTTTGAGTTACCACTTCAGAAAAAACACTAAATGTTGCTCTATATGTCCTTTAGTAGTGTGTCAAGTTTCATTAAAATCGAAAATGTTCATCATATAAATAATATATATAATTTTATAGCGAACGACCTACGAAAAAATGCCATGCGCGCCATACAAATATGCTTTCAAAAATAAAATACAAAAGAAGTGCGAACATTTTGTGTGTTTGCAACTTTGCAAACGCAATTGTGTATTTTATGTTCAAATGCATGGCGCGCATGGGATTTTTTCGCAGGTTGTTCGATATAAAATTTTGGAGTATAAACTGAACGGAAATAGTCACAGCGATGTTCTCCGTTATTGTTGTGACTGTGCTAGTGGCAATCGAACTGATGGATGCTGCTCGCATTTGGCCTCTTTAATATATTATTTGAGAAATGCGAGGTACAAATTTCGTATAATTTGTCCCGCAGAAATATTAACGAATATATTTTCTAAAAATATTGTTCACGTTGTAATCGATGAAAATAGCGATAATGACTAATGTAAATATTGTATGCTTTTTTGTACGTTATAACTGAATACAAAATATCTTTAAGATACGTAGAATTTTTTGTTACTTGCTTTTGAGTTACCACTTCAGAAAAAATACTAAATGTTGCTCTATATGTCCTTTAGTAGTGTACCAAGTTTTATTAAAATCGGAAGGGTGCAACATATAAAAAAAAGTTTTTATATAATGAAACTACTATGATGCTACGCTCTTTTCAATGCAGCAAACTAGCTTTCTAGCTGCATTAGTTGACAAAAAAAAAGTACAAAAAAATCCAATGTGACAAACTCCTCTGAAATTGATCAAATTCGCTTGAAACTTGTTACTCGGGGGTTTTCAGGATCGCTGATTTCGAATCAGGTATAGGATTTTAAAAATTCAAAATAGCGGATCCAATATGGCGGACGAAGTTTTTAAAAACTGATCGGATTCGCTTGAAACTTGTTACTCGGGGATCTTTGGGGTCGCTGATTACGAATCTGGTATAATTTCCTCGAAATTCAAAATGGTGGACCCAATATCGCGGAAAATCAAAAACCAAATCCACCATATTGAGTCCGCCGTCTTGAATTTAAATTTCTGACCTAGGATTCGTATTCAGCGACCCAAGAAACCCCCGAATACCAAATTTTGTGATAATTGGTTGATTTTTAAACAATACGTCCGCCATATTGAATCCAAGATTTTGAATTTGAAAATTTTTGAAATATAGCCTCAGATTCGTAATTGGCGACCCTAATAGCCCCTGTATAACTTATTTGGTAGAAATCGGTAAGTTTTTAAAAAATTTGTCCGCCATCTTGGATCGGCCATCTTGATTTTGTCAAATCTGACCTCGGATTCGTGATCAGTGATCCAAAAAACATCCGTGTATCAAATTTGGTGCAAATCGGTAGACTTTGAAAAATTTGGCCACCACATTGAATATTTGACCACCATATTGGACCTGCCATCTTGGATTCTGTCAACCTACCTCGAAAGTTTTTGAGGAGCTATCATTTGAGACAAGAAACGACTCGATCGGTCGTGCATTTTAATTTTTACAAGCTTTTATTGCTGGACATTCGATTTTTCTCCGGCTTCCGGCTGCCATATTGGATCCGTCATTTTGAATTTTGAAAATTTGATACCAGATTCGTAATCAGCGACCCCAAAAATCTCAGTGTAAGGGGTTTCAAGCCATAAAAACGTTCAGGCGCATCAAAATCCACTTCTTAACTTCAAAGTCCTTTTTCTCGAAAATTTATTTTCGGACTGTAGGTCCCTTTAAACTTTCCCTGTCACATATTATATTTTAAGCCCTAGCTGAAGCTCTTACTTGCTAGTGCTAGTAAATAAGTTATAAACTGTAATTTTATTACTTTTTTAATAAATAATAATGATAATAATAAAAATATGCAGTACATAAAATTTTTTAAAACGAACATAAAAGCACAATGAGCTTGGAAGTCGATTGAGAAAACTATTGCATAGTTTTAACACTTAAGTTAAATATGATTTATTCTTCTGATTAAATATTTGCACTAAAATTTTAGATTCGCTGTAACTTTTTCAATTTCAATAATTTGAGGAAAATTTGTGGAGATGAATTCTATGATTTTGTACGGACTTTAATTTTATGATGTGCCTTGTTGGCACCTTAGGGTGGTAGAAGCTGTGATAATGTATACAACTAGTCGAAAAAAAATCTGAGACAAATGACTTCTATGAATAAAATGTAGTCCATGTTAAGACATTTAGAACGATATACTATACTTGTTGATTGGATGTCAAATGGCGGAGGTATAAGAAAAAAACAAAATCGCATCGCATTTTTTATTTTTTATTTTTTTTTTATTTAGAGGCGGAAAAAAATTAGTTTTTTCCTTAAACATCTTTCAATATTAGCTTTCAAACTGGGGGAGGACATTCGGATTTGTTTTTTGTGATACTATCTAATGGGCAGTCAGAATCAAATAATTGTTGTTTCGAGTCATATGGCGACTATGTGGTAAACATTGACACGGTGGTCTTTAAAAAATTTTAATTTTTCGAAATATCACACGCGATTTTTTTCAGGGATAATGTTGGGGGACCCTTCCAGTGTCAAAATCCGCGAAATCGAACGTCCAGCCGCTTTTTTTTCGACCTTTTCATTTTTTTAACGATTTTTTGAGTATATCTCGGTGTTTATATACATTAGAACAGTTCAAAAATAAAAACGGTGCGTTTTAAAGATTTTAAATGAAAATCATTTGTCACCGAAAATTTTCTTTTGGATATTGTTTGTTATTCCAAAAGAAACATTTTCGCGTGAAAATGAAAATCACTTAACGTAGAGATTTTTTTGTATCTCATTTTTAAAAAAAATATTAATTTTTTTTTACGTTTTTAGGTACATTTTTGATAAAAAAGTTAGGTAAAGAATCATATATATATGTATAAGAAAATTAAAATATATTTTACATAATTAATAATGAGTAGGAGAACCTTTTTGTTTCATAAATGATGAGAATCGGTTTGGCATGCTGCCTACCATTCGTGCACACTTTTGTTTTTCATCATTGCCAAGCCACTCTACGGTACTATTTTCAAAGCAAATAACAAAAGCAGCATTCCAAACTATTTTTTGCAAATCGTGCTTGCATTCTGCATATTTTTGTTTTACCTTTGTTTTTGTAATAACTTTTTATCATGGGAAAGATATGAAAACATTGTACGCATATTTAACTTTTTCGCGGACAAAGTCAAGCAAACAAGACATTCAAAGCCCACAGAAGCTATATAAAAATTAATTATTTTGGCTTGCATGAATATGCAATTATTTTGAAAAAATTTTCAGCGGTTTTTCAAGCTGTGACATTAAAACTTTAAATGGACATAACTTCGTAAAAAATTTCAATCAAATCGGGGGATATGTTCCAATTGCAATTTGAAGTCACTCCGACTGTATGGTTTGAAATGGATTTGGTTTGGAAATAGTCAATATATGATTTTCCTTAAAAATAAATGGAATATCTGATTTGCTGCTGTTTTCGGGATTTGAAAGTGAGGACCTTTTCAGTACCTACATATAATTTTTTGCAGTTAAAACAAAAGAATCTTAAAAAAAGTTTCATCAACTTTTTCCTGCTCCGCGTTTTGGTCAAAAATATCTGGTCACGTTACTTCGGACCAATGTGCACGCCTGGTAGGCAGCATGCCAAACCGATTCTCATCATTTATGAAACAAAAAGGCTCTCCTACTCACTATTAATTATGTAAAATATATTTTAATTTCTTATATATATATATATGATTATTTACCTACCTTTTATATCAAAAATGTACCTAAAAACGTAAAAAAAATTTTATATTTTTTTAAAAATGAGATAAAAAAAAATCTTTACGTTAAGTCATTTTCATTTTCACGCGAAAATGTTTCTTTTGGAATAACAAACAATATCCAAAAGAAAATTTTCGGTGACAAATGATTTTCATTTAAAATCTTTAAAACGCACCGTGAGCCTTATATGTCTAGACAAAACAACCCATAAGGATTTTCATCAATTTTGAAAACTGGATTGCCGCCGTCTGTTTTAAGTTGCCTACCCATTTTCGAAAATATTGATTTTAAAAATGGTGCAAGCTAGAGAGGTGATCATATTTTGCAACAAAGTGTGTTTGATTTTCGAACTATTATCAATTGAGGAATTCGAATCCGTGATTAGTTTTTCTTCTTCTTCTTTATTTCTTATAAAAAATTGAAAATTGCCCGACAAAAATTAAAAAATGCCGATTTTCTACTTTCAAGTTGCAAAATCTTGATATAATATTTTACCGCCTATCTAGTGGTACATTATTTTTAATGTACCTTTATTTGCTTAAGAGAAAACCGTAAACCGTATATCAATATCTTCTTTCAAAACCAAGATATCTGCATTTTTCTAAATTCATAGACCTGAATTTTTTCGATTCGGCGTTGACATACATATATACATATTAAGCTGATTAAAAATTTTTTTTTGTTCTAAACAGCTATTATCGATCGAGGAACTTGAATCCGTGATTAGTTTTTCTTCTTCTTCTTTTTTTCTTATAAAAAATTTATGTTAATTATGTTATGTTAATATATGTTAATTTAGAAAAATGTAGATATCCTGGTTTTGAAATAAGATAATGATATTCGGTTCACGGCATTCTTTTAAGCATATAAAATTACATTAAAAATATTGTACAACGGGATCAGTGGTAAAACAATATTGGCAGATTTTGCAACTTGAAAGCACAAATTCGGTATTTATTGTTTTTTTTTCCGTTCAATTTTAAATTTTTTTAATAGAAAAAAAGAAGAAGAAGAAAATCTAATCACGGATTGAAGTTCTTCGATCGATAATAGCTTTTTAGAACAAAAAAAAATTTTGAATCAGCTTAATATGTATATAAGTCAACGCCGAATCGAAAAATTTCAGGTCTCTTAATTTAGAAAAATGCAGATATCTTGGTTTTGAAAGAAGATATTGATATACGGTTTACGGTTTTCTCTTAAGCAAATAAAGGCACATTAAAAATATTGTACCACTAGATCGGCGGTAAAATATTATATCAAGATTTTGCAACTTGAAAGTAGAAAATCGGCATTTTTTAATTTATGTCCGGGCAATTTTAAATTTTTTTATAAGAAAAAAAGAAGAAGAAGAAAAACTGATCACGGAAGTAAAGGTGCACCGGTTAGGGTGCACCAAAAAAATTAAAGATGGGAGCCGGCCACTGGCTCCTCTTTCAACCTGTAATATAATTTCAAACAAGAAGGATTAGTTTCTATAAATTTATTACCAGTCAATCTGGTCTCCAGAATTGAAGTGATTTACAATTATGTTTTTACTTAAGTCTAAACCTAATGAGCAACGTAAAAACTGCTGTGTCTGCGCTTCCCATCCAATTTCGTAATAATCGCAATAGCCTGACGTGGTTCCCACAGCGGATGCGCGTGCAAGTCACGTTGCATTTGGTAGACGCATAGTCAGCAGATTATGGCAGCGCAAATGTGTTAACTGCCCCCCCTTCAAATGCCTACGTCCCGTGGGGCATCCTTCGTACTGTAGGGTTCAATGGAAAACCCTTTGTGGATCGTCGGGATTTCAACATCTGTTGTAAGCTTCCTCCAAGTAATATAACAAGCAACTGCTACTGCTACCAGGATGATGGCTTCTATGGCAGTGGAGACGTGAAAATTGATGCCGAGCTTACTAAGCCGGTTGATATTTTCCAGGCTCAATCCATGGATATATTCTATGTTCAGCTTCAGGCCCACATTCGTTACGTTAGTGAGCACGGATGGTAGTGCTTGGAGATTTCTAGCTTCCTTAGTTGTAAAAGTTTGATTCCCGATACGTACTGTTTCATTCTGCAATTGAATTAGGAACGTTCCGTTGAGAATTCTGGTTTGACTTTCACTTTGAATGATACCCTTGAAGTTGGTTAAGAAAATAGTGTTGTCGTTGATCAGCTCTACCGTCGCTCCATCGTCAGCCAAAAAATGACATCTAGCATTTCCGCCCTTAACTAATCTTGGCAGACACCCGTCCTCAGGCAGCTTCTGTATCGAACGTCTTTCACATATTGTTGCATTGTTGATGGAGAAACAATCACCCACAATTCCATAGGTTTTGCTTTCATTTACTAGTAATTCATTGAATTCAAGATCTATTCGCCTACCATTCGACGAGGTCGCTCTTCCCAATAATAATCGATAGCGACTGGGTTTCACCTTTGGTACAGACAACACATAAATGAGCAGCGTTCCGTTCGAATATATTGATGGTCTGGCGTACTCCATTGCCTCGACTTGGTTCTGATAAGGAAGAGTCTCCTCTTCAGCAACTATACGCTCGATTTCAGCTTGGTCCAACAGATTTGCCAGTTGGGATGCTCGTACAAGTCGGATACTTGTTCTATCAGTACTAATACCTTATTAGACATCAGAACTTGCAGGTTCTCTGAGTTGATGCTCCTATCGATGTTATTGGCGTAGGCGACCATATCATTTACTTTTTGAATAGCCTCCTTTGTAGCATTGAAAAGCTTCCTGTTGATTAGGTATTGGTTGTTGTTGTAATTTACTAATATATTCTGGCTTCTGAGGATGCTATCCCAATCGGTAGCGTCGGGTGATCCTGCCACCCATTTCCAGACTGATTCAATCCAATTTATGTAGCGAATTTTCCTAATTTTTCCGTTCTGCAGTTATTCAAGACAACATTTTGTTTGACTGAGGTGAAATTCGATAATGGACTTCATAGGGTTCTGGTCTAAATCATGCCCGACGACGTTCGTTACTTCCGTTACTTCATTCAAGTAAACCAGATCAATGGTGTGCAACAGTTTGTAATAGCCGTTAACGATCCAGCCGCTTCCATGCTCTATGGTCACCAGTGGAGAGTTGTAGTTGAAAACATTGAAGCAGCAGACTCCAGAGATAATAAAGAACCTATCTCGAACATTTAAAAAGAAATTTAAAATAAACATTATTAAAAAATTGTATTCTTACAAATCCTCAATTTTTAAAGCGATTATTCCTCTCGAAGCCCTGCAGGTTCGGTCAAGCGAGAATAGTTCGTAAAGGAAGAACTGCTTTAAGCGTTTTATTTATTCAAAACAAAATTCATAGTGATGTCAAAGTGGACTTGGACAATTTTATATTGCCTCATATTCTACTTTCATACTTTTTATATTAAAATTTTCTTTGTTTTATTAAGCTTATATGCTTTTTTCTTAAATATAATAATATTTCTTTTTGTGCGTATCTATTTTTGTGCCCATTTTTGTGTTCTTTTTTTATATTTTTATTTTTGTGCCTTATTTTTATTTTATGTGCTTTGTTATTTTTATATTTGTGCTTTTTTTTTATTTAAATTCTAGTGCCTTTTTATTTTTATATTTGTGCTTTTTTTTATTTAAGTTCTAGTGCCTTTTTAATTTTTGTATTTATGCTTTCTTTTTGTATTTAATATTGTGCCTTTTTCTTTTTATATTTGTGCTTCTTAGTGCCTTCTTGGAAATTTGGTGACTTTTGCGGGTTTGTGTCTCTCATCCTAGAGCTCAGAAATTTGCCATCCCCTATTTATATTTCTAACATTTTTTATGTCGGCCTTATGTAGTTTGCTACCACCTTCAGTGGTTACTGTAACCCTACCATCCTGCGAGACTATATGTTTTTCGAATCATCTTTTATGTTTGCCTTTTATTTGTCTATCGGCAACAAAAACTGTTTCTACTACCTTATAAGTTTGGGGTTGCCGTCTCTTTTTATTTAACCTAGCATTCCTAGTTACCTGACTTGTCTCAATGCGTTGTTGTACGTCATCATATATCCTATCCCTGAAGTTTGCTAAATTTTGGTAATTTATTCTTGACGTTCAATAGGTTTCTCCTTTGTTACGGAATGAATAGAATTATTGTAACGGTCTACTGTCGTATACAACAATTCTTTTACTCTTAGTTGCGGGTGCTCCACTTTAAGACACCTATAAATTTCTATAAGCGTGGAGTGCAATCTTTCCACCTGTCCATTCACCTCGCTTCTTTGAGAGGGTGTTATGTAAAGTTCGATACCTAATGAGGAAATAAAATTTGATACCGTTGGGCTCATGAGCCCCCGTTCATTATCAGTTACCACCATTTTCGGAGTGGTAAAGAAGTGAAGAACTTTTGCTAACTTTTGACGTAAATGAACTGCTGACCTATTTCGTTTATGAAACACCTTAGCAAACTTTGAGAATTTATCAAGGCAATTTATAAATTTTTCCTTCTCAAGTTCGAAAATATCAATGTGAAGAATTTCACAAGGATATGACGGTGTAGGAGTCAGCTGATACTCAGGCCTAATGGGATGTCGATCATATTTGTGCAATTTGCATGTGGGACAATTTGACGTGTTCAACCCAACCAGGCTTGTCATGCGAGGAAAATAGCACTTTTCTAGGATCTGTTGCGTATTCTGTCGAGGATTTCTATGCGCCCTTTTGTGTTCATCTTCAATGAGCTGACAAATTCTTTCTTGGAGAGTAATGTCTTTTACCAACCTTTGAGTAATTCTTATTTTATAACGAACAAAATTATCTAAATAAACTTGCTGGAGCAGTTGTAAGGCAGTTTCCGGTATTTTTATGCCATTTACGACCGATGGGTTAAGTACCTCTTTCATATAGGATGTAAGATTTTCTCTAGTTATAACAACCATCGTAGCAAGGTGGCGGTAATACCCAGGATGTGGCTGAAACTGTGATCGTAAATTTGTACCATTACCCTGTGAGATTATTATCTGATTTTTGAAGACATTGAGAGGGGCCTCGACGTGTGGAATGAGGTCGCTGGCATCCTGGCCACCGCTATGTATAGTAGCTGCTGCAGAGTCTGACTCACTCGCGGATAAGGTTCCAGAACCTCCTTCCGATGCTGTATCTGTTTCGGAGTTAAGAATATTAATCTGCGTTCTTAGTCTGGAAAGAGCGTCTGCCACCAAGTTTGATTTACCAGGTCGGTAAATCAACTCGTGGTTGTATTCTTTAATCCTGGCTTTCCAATGCCTTAATTTGGCATTGTAGTTTCTACTGCCTAAAGCGAACGTCAATGGCTGATGATCGGTGTATATCCGGATATTTTTTGCCCCATAGAGGTAGGATCGCAAATTGTCGAGTGCCCACAAGACTGCTAGCATCTCTTTTTCGTTCGTCGCGTATCCTTTCTTAGTTTTGTTCAAAGATCGGGATATGTAAGAAATGGGCTTATCCTTGCCGATCTCTCCTTGGGATAAGACCGCCCCTATAGCATAATCCGATGCATCAGTGGTTTGATTAAAAGGCCTCTCAAAGTCAGGGAAAACTAGTATGTCTGCTGAGATTAAAAGTTTCTTAAGCTCATCAAAAGCCTCAAGCGCCTCAGCATCCAATGTAATTTTAACGCGTTTGGAAGCATTAGCCTTAACTTGAGCATGCTCACCCCTAGTTAGGTCAGTAAGAGGTTGCGCTATCTTAGCGTAGTCGCAAATGAACTTCCTATAGTAAGGCGTTAAGCCGAGAAAGCTCTTTAGCTCTTTTAAATTTTCCGGGGGTAGAATATTTTGAATGGCTTCCACCTTTTTACCGTCAGGCTTAATGGGCTTATCCTTGCCGATCTCTCCTTGGGATAAGACCGCCCCTATAGCATAATCCGATGCATCAGTGGTTTGATTAAAAGGCCTCTCAAAGTCAGGGAAAACTAGTATGTCTGCTGAGATTAAAAGTTTCTTAAGCTCATCAAAAGCCTCAAGCGCCTCAGCATCCAATGTAATTTTAACGCGTTTGGAAACATTAGCCTTAACTTGAGCATGCTCACTCCTAGTTAGGTCAGTAAGAGGTTGCGCTATCTTAGCGTAGTCGCAAATGAACTTCCTATAGTAAAGCGTTAAGCCGAGAAAGCTCTTTAGCTCTTTTAAATTTTCCGGGGGTAGAATATTTTGAATGGCTTCCACCTTTTTACCGTCAGGCTTAATACCATTGGCGGTGACAACAAAACCAAGGAAATCTACTTCACTTTTAATGAAGTGAGTTTTATCCAAATTAACCTTTAGGCTGGCTTCGCAGAGTCTTGAAAACACAGTATCGATATTCTTGAGATGCTCATCCTCATTTGCTCCGTATGCGATGTATACGTAACAAATTTGTCCAATGAGCTCCTTAAGAACATCGTCTATCATCCGCTGAAATACTGCGGGTGCATTTTTGAGACCGAAAGGTAGACGAAGGAACTCGTATTTACCGTTCATTGTTGAAAACGCTGTTTTTGGTACGTCAGACGTTTTCATCAATATTTGGTGGAATCCCGAGGTTAAATCAAGGGTCGTAAAAAACTTTGCTTTGCTAAGGCTGGCCAGAGTGGAGCTTATATCTGGAATGGGAAAGGTATCGGGAATGGTGACTGCATTCAGTCTTTTAAAATCAATCACAATCCTGTACTGTTTCTCACCGTAGGCCTTTGCCTTTTTCGGCACTATCCAGACCGGCGAGATATACGGGCTAGTGACGTTGATTTTTACCCAGCCAATAAAAATCACGCACTTATAAGAAACTTAGGCAAATTATTTAAATATAAGTATATAATAAAATCCTATTTTTTTTGGTTACCACCTAAGTCTACTTTTAAGAAACTACAAAATGAATTCCTAAATCTAAGCTTATTTTTTTTATTTTTATCATTAAATATTAATTTAATCAACAAAAATTAGTTATAAAAAAAACTATAAAAGAATAAGAAGAGCTTAAAAATCAATGCAAAAAAACAACAACGACTACAAAATCTCAAGACGCAACACGGCGTACCTACAATACAACATAAGTGATTACAACATCAAACAGCGCAACTGCCAAGTGATCATACACAAAACAACAAGCGACCACAAAAGGAGCGACTACAACATCAAACACTAAGACGAGCTAAACAACGACTTGACTACGCAACCGATCGGATGGTATGAATAAACATAAATTCAGCATCAAGACAGTCAACTGGGCAGTCTGTGGTGTGTGCTCCAGCTGTGCGCATCGTTCTTCGTCCATATTAACAACTTGGTAGACATTCTAGGTGACTCCAAGTTATATAGACATCGCGACGCCACTCAGCAGTTAGTCTGCATCGTGCGCTCAGACCTTTTGCATCGTTGTTCGTCGATATTAACGACTTGGTAGACATTCTAGGTGACTCCACGTTAATATACGACAACGCGCGTCGAGGTTACAACTTGTGCTTCATACATGCACATCGTTCTTCGTCGATATTAACGACTTGGTAGACATTCTAGGTGACTCCACGTTAATATATGGCAACGCGCCGTCGAGATTGCAACTTGTGCTTCATACATGCACATCGTTCTTCGTCGATATTAACGACTTGGTAGACATTCTAGGTGACTCCACGTTAATATACGACAACGCGCCGTCGAGATGACAACTTGTGCTTCATACATGCACATCGTTCTTCGTCGATATTAACGACTTGGTAGACATTCTAGGTGACGCCACGGTAATATACGACAACGCGCCATCGAGATTACAACTTGTGCTTCATACATGCACATCGTTCTTCGTCGATATTAACGACTTGGTAGACATTCTAGGTGACTCCACGTTAATATACGACAACGCGCCATGGAGGTTACAACTTGTGCTTCATACATGCACATCGTTCTACGTCGATATTAACAACTTGGTTGACATTCTAGGTGACTCCGCGCCTTCAAACCGACAGCCAGTCTGTCATACATTTGAGAACTATAATATTTTTTACAGCAGTAGTTTGTATAGAAAATATATTTAAGAACATATATATATAAATTATTATAAGTATAACAAATAAAGAAATAATAATACAACGAAAATAAATGTTTTGTAACGAAACCCAATAGGAAAATAATCCTGGACAACCGCCTGACGCTTACCTCGGAAAACTTCGTTACAAATGGCGCCCGAGCAGGGACTGTGAAAATTAAAAAAAAAAAAAAATTAAAACATTTAAAAACATTTGAAATACACAGTGAAAAAAAATTAAAACATTTAAAACATTTGAAATACACAGTTTAAAAAAAATTAAAACATATAAAACATTTGAAATACACAGTAAAAAAAAAAAAATTTAAAACATTTAAAACATTTGAAATACACAGTGAAAAAAAATTTAAAACATTTAAAACATTTGAAATACACGGTAAAAAATTAAACATTTAAAAATTAAAATTTAAAAAAACTAAGAAACATTGATAATTACACAAGTGAAGATTGAAATATATATATATATATAAAAAAAAAAAAATTTTTTTTAAAACTTTAAAATTAATATATATATACACAGTGAAAAAAAATAATATCAGTTAAAATGGTGAAAACAACATGGGTTTGGCAGCTACGCAAAGACGATTTAATGACATACGCCAGCGAGTTTAACTTCAGCCCTTCATGATCAGTTGAGGAGCTAAGAAAGCGGTTTGCGGGAATCAGCAACGAAGAAAGTGACCCAGACGTCCTAGAACGCTTTAAGGAGCTGGAAGTTAAACACGGAAGAAGTCCTTCACCAATGCCAGGTACCCACTCGATTCAAAAGCCCGAAATCAAGGAGACAACAACAGAAAAAGATACACCAATAGGTGCCGCAACTGGTACTTCAAATACAACCATGTCCACAACCACCAATTACAGCCCAGGTTACTCCACCATTATTGATAAAGTCAGGAAATGGTCCGAGAAATACAACGGAGGCAAGGATCCATTAGCATTTATTGAACGGATTGAGGAACTGGCCGAAGTCTACGACATAGATAAAACCAACTTCGCCGTACCATGCCCGAATTATTACGAGATCGAGCCTTGACGTGGTTTAGAAATAATAATATCGGCTGGAACCAGTGGGAACAGTTCAAAAGGGATTTCTGTAATTTTTTTTTGCCAGCCCGTTTCTTTGAACAGCTGGAGGATGAAATCCGACATCGTCAACAACGCCAACGTGAACCATTTAAGGATTACGTCATAGCCATTCAAAATATGATGAGACACGCTCGATACACTGATGCAGAAAAATTGGAAAGAATATATAGAAACTGCCACCCGGATTATCAGTTATACATTCACCGAAAAGAGTTTACAACCCTTACAGAGCTCATTACGATGACTGATGATTTTGAAGCGATACAAGCCACCACCAGAGAGCCACCGACATCACAAACAAGACGCAGCAGCGAACGAAATTTCATGGTAGCAACAGATGATCGGATAGATACCAGAACAGCATGCCGTAAATGCGGACAAAACGGGCACTTCTCAAGGGATTGCCGGAACCGCCGAATCATCTTCTGCTGGGACTGTGGTAGGAGAAATACAAGGACCATCGAATGTTGCCAGTCGGGAAACCGCCAGCAGCCTCATCAAAATCGCGGAGTGACGAGGCTGCCTGCAGTACCGCCGTCTCCTACCCAGACATCGCACTAGATCACGCCAACCATCGGATTTTAGCTACAGTGACCCTTGGTGAACAAATAATCATTGGTACCATTGACACTGGAGCTATGCCTAGTTTTGTGAGCGAGATATTGGCAAGCCAACTGAGGAACTCCGAGAATGTGATCACTGTAAAAATTAATATTAAACTTGCTAATAGCACTCACCGTAGAATACGCGAAGCACTAGTAATGAACGTGCGCTTAGGTGATAAGATATGTCAAATACCTTTACTAGTCCTTCCGGACGCTGTCGACGATTTGTTGTTAGGAATGGATTTTCTGACAAAAATAGGAGCGACTATCAGTTGTGGAGGCCAGACTCTGAGGTTAGAAGAACGAACCACATCAAATGAAGTTGCAACACTGCAGAGTTACACCAAAAGAATAGCCCCAGAGAAAAAGAAAAAAAATTTAAAGCATCAAACAATAGCCAACAAGAAGAAGCAAATAAAATCATTAGGCACAGAGAGAAGAAAAAAGTACCAAACTAAAAAAAGGGGACACCCAAAGCAAATAAAGCACAGTCAAGCAACTATAACCCCACTTCCATGCCTTCAGCGGGTCATACATACGCCGTCACAGGAAGTAAGCAGCGACGAAGAGACTAGAGAACAACTAAAGGACACCGTACTAGTGAATCCTTCAGGCAGAAGTAGTATCATAGTACACACCTATGATATCGATTCTCTGGCCAACAGACAAAATCCCGCAGCAGACCCGATGCAACAAAACATGCCATCCTTAGTACAAAACGAAGATACCACCAACCAGTCTCCTACCCGACGCAGTAGTAGCAGCAGCAGCAGTAGCAGCAGTAACAACAGTAACATCAACAGATATAATAGTAAAAACAATAAAAGCACTAATGAAAACAATGATAAAAACAACAACAACAACAACAACCAAATCACCAACAAACATAACAGCCACCAAGAGAACAACAACAACACAAACGATGCCGACACAAAAGACGAAGAAGTATTATCTTTATGCGACAGCGAGAATCTGTGCATCGGAGAAAATACTATTATGTCGACAGCATTACAAGCAGCAATCAAGGCACACGGGGGTCGCTTCGGAAAACGATACAAATGCCTAATCAAAGTCGAAAACGAGATCTATGTACTGGTCTACAACAGGAGAGGAGAATTCTTCTCAATCACCTGTAAATATATGTATATAATAAAATCCTATTTTTTTTGTTTACCACCTAAGTCTACTTTTAAGAAACTACAAAATGAATTCCTAAATCTAAGCTTATTTTTTTTATTTTTATCATTAAATATTAATTTAATCAACAAAAATTAGTTATAAAAAAAACTATAAAAGAATAAGAAGAGCTTAAAAATCAATGCAAAAAAACATCAACGACTACAAAATCTCAAGACGCAACACGGCGCACCTACAATACAACATAAGTGATTACAACATCAAACAGCGCAACTGCCAAGTGATCATACACAAAACAACAAGCGACCACAACAGGAGCGACTACAACATCAAACACTAAGACGAGCTAAACAACGACTTGACTACGCAACCGATCGGATGGTATGAATAAACATAAATTCAGCATCAAGACAGTCAACTGGGCAGTCTGTGGTGTGTGCTCCAGCTGTGCGCATCGTTCTTCGTCCATATTAACAACTTGGTAGACATTCTAGGTGACTCCATTTTAATATAGACATCGCGACGCCACTCAGCAGTTAGTCTGCATCGTGCGCTCAGACCTTTCGCATCGTTCTTCGTCGATATTAACGACTTGGTAGACATTCTAGGTGACTCCACGTTAATATACGACAACGCGCGTCGAGATTACAACTTGTGCTTCATACATGCACATCGTTCTTCATCGATATTAACGACTTGGTAGACATTCTAGGTGACTCTACGTAAATATACGACAACGCGCCGTCGAGATTACAACTTGTGCTTCATACATGCACATCGTTCTTCATCGATAAATATACGACAACGCGCCGTCGAGATTACAACTTGTGCTTCATACATGCACATCGTTCTTCATCGATATTTACGACTTGGTAGACATTCTAGGTGACTCCAAGTAAATATACGACAACGCTCCGTCGAGATTACAACTTGTGCTTCATACATGCACATCGTTCTTCGTCGATATTAACGACTTGGTAGACATTCTAGGTGACTCCACGTTAATATACGACAACGCGCGTCGAGATTACTACTTGTGCTTCAGACATGCACATCGTTCTTCATCGATATTAACGACTTGGTAGACATTCTAGGTGACTCCACGTAAATATACGACAACGCGCCGTCGAGATTACAACTTGTGCTTCATACATGCACATCGTTCTTCATCGATAAATATACGACAACGCTCCGTCGAGATTACAACTTGTGCTTCATACATGCACATCGTTCTTCGTCGATATTAACGACTTGGTAGACATTCTAGGTGACTCCACGTTAATATACGACAACGCGCCGTCGAGATTACAACTTGTGCTTCATACATGCACATCGTTCTTCATCGATATTTACGACTTGGTAGACATTCTAGGTGACTCCAAGTAAATATACGACAACGCTCCGTCGAGATTACAACTTGTGCTTCATACATGCACATCGTTCTTCGTCGATATTAACGACTTGGTAGACATTCAAGGTGACTCCACGTTAATATATGACAACGCGCCGTCGAGATTGCAACTTGTGCTTCATACATGTACATCGTTCTTCGTCGATATTAACGACTTGGTAGACATTCAAGGTGAGTCCACGTTAATATACGACAACGCGCCGTCGAGATGACAACTTGTGCTTCATACATGCACATCGTTCTTCGTCGATATTAACGACTTGGTAGACATTCTAGGTGACTCCACGTTAATATACGACAACGCGCCGTCGAGATGACAACTTGTGCTTCATACATGCACATCGTTCTTCGTCGATATTAACGACTTGGTAGACATTCTAGGTGACTCCACGTTAATATACGACAACGCGCCATGGAGGTTATAACTTGTGCTTCATATATGCACATCGTTCTACGTCGATATTAACAACTTGGTAGACATTCTAGGTGACTCCGCGCCTTCAAACCGACAGCCAGTCTGTCATACATTTGAGAACTATAATATTGCTTACAGCAGTAGTTTGTATAGAAAATATATTTAAGAACATATATATATAAATTATTATAAGTATAACAAATAAAGAAATAATAATACAACGAAAATAAATGTTTTGTAACGAAACCCAATAGGAAAATAGTCCTGGTCAACCGCCTGACGCTTACCCCGGAAAACTTCGTTACAAATGGCGCCCGAGCAGGGACTGTGAAAATTTAAAAAAAAAAAAAATTAAAACATTTAAAAACATTTGAAATACACAGTGAAAAAAAAAATTAAAACATTTAAAACATTTGAAATACACAGTGTAAAAAAAAATTAAAACATTTAAAACATTTGAAATACACAGTGAAAAAAAAAAATTTAAAACATTTGAAATACACAGTGAAAAAAAAATTTAAAACATTTGAAATACACGGTAAAAAATTAAACATTCAAAAACTAAAATTTAAAGAAACTAAGAAACATTGATAATTACACAAGTGAAGATTGAATTATATATATATATATACAAAAAAAAAATTTTTTTTAAAACTTTAAAATTAATATATATATACACAGTGAAAAAAAATATAATCAGTTAAAATGGTGAAAACAACATGGGTTTGGCAGCTACGCAAAGACGATTTAATGACATACGCCAGCGAGTTTAACTTCAGCCCTTCAGGATCAGTTGAGGAGCTAAGAAAGCGGTTTGCGGGAATCATCAACGAAGAAAGTGACCCAGACGTCCTAGAACGCTTTAAGGAGCTGGAAGTTAAACACGGAAGAAGTCCTTCACCAATGCCAGGTACCCACTCGATTCAAAAGCCCGAAATCAAGGAGACAACAACAGAAGAAGATACACCAATAGGTGCCGCAACTGGTACTTCAAATACAACCATGTCCACAACCACCAATTACAGCCCAGGTTACTCCACCATTATTGATAAAGTCAGGAAATGGTCCGAGAAATACAACGGAGGCAAGGATCCATTAGCATTTATTGAACGGAATGAGGAACTGGCCGAAGTCTACGACATAGATAAAAACCAACTTCCCCGTACCATGCCCGAATTATTACGAGATCGAGCCTTGACGTGGTTTAGAAATAATAATATCGGCTGGAACCAGTGGGAACAGTTCAAAAGGGATTTCTGTAATTTTTTTTTGCCAGCCCGTTACTTTGAACAGCTGGAGGATGAAATCCCACATCGTCAACAACGCCAACGTGAACCATCTAAGGATTACGTCATAGCCATTCAAAATATGATGAGACACGCTCGATACACTGATGCAGAAAAATTGGAAAGAATATATAGAAACTGCCACCCGGATTATCAGTTATACATTCACCGAAAAGAGTTTACAACCCTTACAGAGCTCATTACGATGACTGATGATTTTGAAGCGATACAAGCCACCACCAGAGAGCCACCGACATCACAAACAAGACGCAGCAGCGAACGAAATTTCATGGTAGCAACAGATGATCGGATAGATACCAGAACAGCATGCCGTAAATGCGGACAAAACGGGCACTTCTCAAGGGATTGCCGGAACCGCCGAATCATCTTCTGCTGGGACTGTGGTAGGAGAAATACAAGGACCATCGAATGTTGCCAGTCGGGAAACCACCAGCAGCCTCATCAAAATCGCGGAGTGACGAGGCTGCCTGCAGTACCGCCGTCTCCTACCCAGACATCGCACTAGATCACGCCAACCATCGGATTTTAGCTACAGTGACCCTTGGTGAACAAATAATCATTGGTACCATTGACACTGGAGCTATGCCTAGTTTTGTGTGCGAGATATTGGCAAGCCAACTGAGGAACTCCGAGAATGTGATCACTGTAAAAATTAATATTAAACTTGCTAATAGCACTCACCGTAGAATACGCGAAGCACTAGTAATGAACGTGCGCTTAGGTGATAAGATATGTCAAATACCTTTACTAGTCCTTCCGGACGCTGTCGACGATTTGTTGTTAGGAATGGATTTTCTGACAAAAATAGGAGCGACTATCAGTTGTGGAGGCCAGACTCTGAGGTTAGAAGAACGAACCACATCAAATGAAGTTGCAACACTGCAGAGTTACACCAAAAGAATAGCCCCAGAGAAAAAGAAAAAAAATTTAAAGCAGCAAACAATAGCCAACAAGAAGAAGCAAATAAAATCATTAGGCACAGAGAGAAGAAAAAAGTACCAAACTAAAAAAAGGGGACACCCAAAGCAAATAAAGCACAGTCAAGCAACTATAACCCCACTTCCATGCCTTCAGCGGGTCATACATACGCCGTCACAGGAAGTAAGCAGCGACGAAGAGACTAGAGAACAACTAAAGGACACCGTACTAGTGAATCCTTCAGGCAGAAGTAGTATCATAGTACATACCTACGATATCGATTCTCTGGCCAACAGACAAAATCCCGCAGCAGACCCGATGCAACAAAACATGCCATCCTTAGTACAAAGCGAAGATACCACCAACCAGTCTCCTACCCGACGCAGTAGTAGCAGCAGCAGCAGTAGCAGCAGTAACAACAGTAACATCAACAGATATAATAGTAAAAACAATAAAAGCACTAATGAAAACAATGATAAAAACAACAACAACAACAACAACCAAATCACCAACAAACATAACAGCCACCAAGAGAACAACAACAACACAAACGATGCCGATACGAAAGACGAAGAAGTATTATCTTTATGCGACAGCGAGAATCTGTGCAACGGAGAAAATACTATTATGTCGACAGCATTACAAGCAGCAATCAAGGCACACGGGGGTCGCTTCGGAAAACGATACAAATGCCTAATCAAAGTCGAAAACGAGATCTATGTACTGGTCTATAACAGGAAAGGAGAATTCTTCTCAATCAACCGCAAGAAATGGTGAAATGTGACGTTGATTTTTACCCAGCCAATAAAAATCACACACATATAAGAAACTTGGCAAATTATTTAAATATATGTATATAATAAAATCCTATTTTTTTTGGTACCACCTAAGTCTACTTTTAAGAAACTACAAAATGAATTCCTAAATCTAAGCTTATTTTTTTATTTTTATCATTAAATATTAATTTAATCAACAAAAATTAGTTATAAAAAAAACTATAATAGAATAAGAAGAGCTTAAAAATTAATGCAAAAAAACATCAACGACTACAAAATCTCAAGACGCAACACGGCGTACCTACAATACAACATAAGTGATTACAACATCAAACAGCGCAACTTCCAAGTGATCATACACAAAACAACAAGCGACCACAACAGGAGCGACTACAACATCAAACACTAAGACGAGCTAAACAACGACTTGACTACGCAACCGATCGGAGGTATGAATAAACATAAATTCAGCATCAAGACAGTCAACTGGGCAGTCTGTGGTGTGTGCTCCAGCTGTGCGCATCGTTCTTCGTCCATATTAACAACTTGGTAGACATTCTAGGTGACTCCATGTTATATAGACATCGCGACGCCACTCAGCAGTTAGTCTGCATCGTGCGCTCAGACCTTTTGCATCGTTGTTCGTCGATATTAACGACTTGGTAGACGTTCTAGGTGACTCCACGTTAATATACGACAACGCGCGTCGAGATTACAACTTGTGCTTCATACATGCACATCGTTCTTCATCGATATTTACGACTTGGTAGACATTCTAGGTGACTCCACGTAAATATACGACAACGCGCCGTCGAGATTACAACTTGTGCTTCATACATGTACATCGTTCTTCGTCGATATTAACGATTTGGTAGACATTCTAGGTGACTCCACGTTAATATACGACAACGCGCCGTCGAGATTACAACTTGTGCTTCATACATGCACATCGTTCTTCATCGATATTTACGACTTGGTAGACATTCTAGGTGACTCCACGGAAATATACGACAACGCGCCATCGAGATTACAACTTGTGCTTCATACATGCACATCGTTCTTCGTCGATATTAACGACTTGGTAGACATTCTAGGTGACGCCACGGTAATATACGACAACGCGCCATCGCGATTACAACTTGTGCTTCATACATGCACATCGTTCTTCGTCGATATTTACGACTTGGTAGACATTCTAGGTGACTCCACGTAAATATACGACAACGCGCCGTCGAGATGACAACTTGTGCTTCATACATGCACATCGTTCTTCGTCGATATTAACGACTTGGTAGACATTCTAGGTGACGCCGCGGTAATATACGACAACGCGCCATCGCGATTACAACTTGTGCTTCATACATGCACATCGTTCTTCGTCGATATTAACGACTTGGTAGACATTCTAGGTGACTCCACGTTAATATACGAAAACGCGCCATGGAGGTTACAACTTGTGCTTCATACATGCACATCGTTCTTCGTCGATATTAACGACTTGGTAGACATTCTAGGTGACTCCACGTTAATATACGACAACGCGCCTTCAAACCGACAGCCAGTCTGTCATACATTTGAGAACTATAATATTGTTTACAGCAGTAGTTTGTATAGAAAATATATTTAAGAACATATATATATAAATTATTATAAGTATAACAAATAAATAAATAATAATACAACGAAAATAAATGTTTTGTAACGAAACCCAATAGGAAAATAATCCTGGACAACCGCCTGACGCTTACCCCGGAAAACTTCGTTACAAATGGCGCCCGAGCAGGGGCTGTGAAAATTAAAAAAAAAAAAAAATTAAAACATTTAAAAACATTTGAAATGCACAGTGAAAAAAAAATTAAAACATTTAAAACATTTGAAATACACAGTGTAAAAAAAAATTAAAACATTTAAAACATTTGAAATACACAGTGAAAAAAAAAAATTTAAAACATTTGAAATACACAGTGAAAAAAAAATTTAAAACATTTGAAATACACGGTAAAAAATTAAACATTCAAAAACTAAAATTTAAAGAAACTAAGAAACATTGATAATTACACAAGTGAAGATTGAATTATATATATATATATTAAAAAAAAAAATTTTTTTTAAAACTTTAAAATTAATATATATATACACAGTGAAAAAAAATATAATCAGTTAAAATGGTGAAAACAACATGGGTTTGGCAGCTACGCAAAGACGATTTAATGACATACGCCAGCGAGTTTAACTTCAGCCCTTCAGGATCAGTTGAGGAGCTAAGAAAGCGGTTTGAGGGAATCATCAACGAAGAAAGTGACCCAGACGTCCTAGAACGCTTTAAGGAGCTGGAAGTTAAACACGGAAGAAGTCCTTCACCAATGCCAGGTACCCACTCGATTCAAAAGCCCGAAATCAAGGAGACAACAACAGAAGAAGATACACCAATAGGTGCCGCAACTGGTACTTCAAATACAACCATGTCCACAACCACCAATTACAGCCCAGGTTACTCCACCATTATTGATAAAGTCAGGAAATGGTCCGAGAAATATAACGGAGGCAAGGATCCATTAGCATTTATTGAACGGATTGAGGAACTGGCCGAAGTCTACGACATAGATAAAAACCAACTTCCCCGTACCATGCCCGAATTATTACGAGATCGAGCCTTGACGTGGTTTAGAAATAATAATATCGGCTGGAACCAGTGGGAACAGTTCAAAAGGGATTTCTGTAATTTTTTTTTGCCAGCCCGTTACTTTGAACAGCTGGAGGATGAAATCCCACATCGTCAACAACGCCAACGTGAACCATCTAAGGATTACGTCATAGCCATTCAAAATATGATGAGACACGCTCGATACACTGATGCAGAAAAATTGGAAAGAATATATAGAAACTGCCACCCGGATTATCAGTTATACATTCACCGAAAAGATTTTACAACCCTTACAGAGCTCATTACGATGACTGATGATTTTGAAGCGATACAAGCCACCACCAGAGAGCCACCGACATCACAAACAAGACGCAGCAGCGAACGAAATTTCATGGTAGCAACAGATGATCGGATAGATACCAGAACAGCATGCCGTAAATGCGGACAAAACGGGCACTTCTCGAGGGATTGCCGGAACCGCCGAATCATCTTCTGCTGGGACTGTGGTAGGAGAAATACAAGGACCATCGAATGTTGCCAGTCGGGAAACCGCCAGCAGCCTCATCAAAATCGCGTAGTGTTGAGGCTGCCTGCAGTACCGCCGTCTCCTACCCAGACATCGCACTAGATCACGCCAACCATCGGATTTTAGCTACAGTGACCCTTGGTGAACAAATAATCATTGGTAACATTGACACTGGAGCTATGCCTAGTTTTGTGAGCGAGATATTGGCAAGCCAACTGAGGAACTCCGAGAATGTGATCACTGTAAAAATTAATATTAAACTTGCTAATAGCACTCACCGTAGAATACGCGAAGCACTAGTAATGAACGTGCGCTTAGGTGATAAGATATGTCAAATACCTTTACTAGTCCTTCCGGACGCTGTCGACGATTTGTTGTTAGGAATGGATTTTCTGACAAAAATAGGAGCGACTATCAGTTGTGGAGGCCAGACTCTGAGGTTAGAAGAACGAACCACATCAAATGAAGTTGCAACACTGCAGAGTTACACCAAAAGAATAGCCCCAGAGAAAAAGAAAAAAAATTTAAAGCATCAAACAATAGCCAACAAGAAGAAGCAAATAAAATCATTAGGCACAGAGAGAAGAAAAAAGTACCAAACTAAAAAAAGGGGACACCCAAAGCAAATAAAGCACAGTCAAGCAACTATAACCCCACTTCCATGCCTTCAGCGGGTCATACATACGCCGTCACAGGAAGTAAGCAGCGACGAAGAGACTAGAGAACAACTAAAGGACACCGTACTAGTGAATCCTTCAGGCAGAAGTAGTATCATAGTACACACCTATGATATCGATTCTCTGGCCAACAGACAAAATCCCGCAGCAGACCCGATGCAACAAAACATGCCATCCTTAGTACAAAACGAAGATACCACCAACCAGTCTCCTACCCGACGCAGTAGTAGCAGCAGCAGCAGTAGCAGCAGTAACAACAGTAACATCAACAGATATAATAGTAAAAACAATAAAAGCACTAATGAAAACAATGATAAAAACAACAACAACAACAACAACCAAATCACCAACAAACATAACAGCCACCAAGAGAACAACAACAACACAAACGATGCCGACACAAAAGACGAAGAAGTATTATCTTTATGCGACAGCGAGAATCTGTGCATCGGAGAAAATACTATTATGTCGACAGCATTACAAGCAGCAATCAAGGCACACGGGGGTCGCTTCGGAAAACGATACAAATGCCTAATCAAAGTCGAAAACGAGATCTATGTACTGGTCTACAACAGGAGAGGAGAATTCTTCTCAATCACCTGTAAATATATGTATATAATAAAATCCTATTTTTTTTGTTTACCACCTAAGTCTACTTTTAAGAAACTACAAAATGAATTCCTAAATCTAAGCTTATTTTTTTTATTTTTATCATTAAATATTAATTTAATCAACAAAAATTAGTTATAAAAAAAACTATAAAAGAATAAGAAGAGCTTAAAAATCAATGCAAAAAAACATCAACGACTACAAAATCTCAAGACGCAACACGGCGCACCTACAATACAACATAAGTGATTACAACATCAAACAGCGCAACTGCCAAGTGATCATACACAAAACAACAAGCGACCACAACAGGAGCGACTACAACATCAAACACTAAGACGAGCTAAACAACGACTTGACTACGCAACCGATCGGATGGTATGAATAAACATAAATTCAGCATCAAGACAGTCAACTGGGCAGTCTGTGGTGTGTGCTCCAGCTGTGCGCATCGTTCTTCGTCCATATTAACAACTTGGTAGACATTCTAGGTGACTCCATTTTAATATAGACATCGCGACGCCACTCAGCAGTTAGTCTGCATCGTGCGCTCAGACCTTTCGCATCGTTCTTCGTCGATATTAACGACTTGGTAGACATTCTAGGTGACTCCACGTTAATATACGACAACGCGCGTCGAGATTACAACTTGTGCTTCATACATGCACATCGTTCTTCATCGATATTAACGACTTGGTAGACATTCTAGGTGACTCTACGTAAATATACGACAACGCGCCGTCGAGATTACAACTTGTGCTTCATACATGCACATCGTTCTTCATCGATAAATATACGACAACGCGCCGTCGAGATTACAACTTGTGCTTCATACATGCACATCGTTCTTCATCGATATTTACGACTTGGTAGACATTCTAGGTGACTCCAAGTAAATATACGACAACGCTCCGTCGAGATTACAACTTGTGCTTCATACATGCACATCGTTCTTCGTCGATATTAACGACTTGGTAGACATTCTAGGTGACTCCACGTTAATATACGACAACGCGCGTCGAGATTACTACTTGTGCTTCAGACATGCACATCGTTCTTCATCGATATTAACGACTTGGTAGACATTCTAGGTGACTCCACGTAAATATACGACAACGCGCCGTCGAGATTACAACTTGTGCTTCATACATGCACATCGTTCTTCATCGATAAATATACGACAACGCTCCGTCGAGATTACAACTTGTGCTTCATACATGCACATCGTTCTTCGTCGATATTAACGACTTGGTAGACATTCTAGGTGACTCCACGTTAATATACGACAACGCGCCGTCGAGATTACAACTTGTGCTTCATACATGCACATCGTTCTTCATCGATATTTACGACTTGGTAGACATTCTAGGTGACTCCAAGTAAATATACGACAACGCTCCGTCGAGATTACAACTTGTGCTTCATACATGCACATCGTTCTTCGTCGATATTAACGACTTGGTAGACATTCAAGGTGACTCCACGTTAATATATGACAACGCGCCGTCGAGATTGCAACTTGTGCTTCATACATGTACATCGTTCTTCGTCGATATTAACGACTTGGTAGACATTCAAGGTGAGTCCACGTTAATATACGACAACGCGCCGTCGAGATGACAACTTGTGCTTCATACATGCACATCGTTCTTCGTCGATATTAACGACTTGGTAGACATTCTAGGTGACTCCACGTTAATATACGACAACGCGCCGTCGAGATGACAACTTGTGCTTCATACATGCACATCGTTCTTCGTCGATATTAACGACTTGGTAGACATTCTAGGTGACTCCACGTTAATATACGACAACGCGCCATGGAGGTTATAACTTGTGCTTCATATATGCACATCGTTCTACGTCGATATTAACAACTTGGTAGACATTCTAGGTGACTCCGCGCCTTCAAACCGACAGCCAGTCTGTCATACATTTGAGAACTATAATATTGCTTACAGCAGTAGTTTGTATAGAAAATATATTTAAGAACATATATATATAAATTATTATAAGTATAACAAATAAAGAAATAATAATACAACGAAAATAAATGTTTTGTAACGAAACCCAATAGGAAAATAGTCCTGGTCAACCGCCTGACGCTTACCCCGGAAAACTTCGTTACAAATGGCGCCCGAGCAGGGACTGTGAAAATTTAAAAAAAAAAAAAATTAAAACATTTAAAAACATTTGAAATACACAGTGAAAAAAAAAATTAAAACATTTAAAACATTTGAAATACACAGTGTAAAAAAAAATTAAAACATTTAAAACATTTGAAATACACAGTGAAAAAAAAAAATTTAAAACATTTGAAATACACAGTGAAAAAAAAATTTAAAACATTTGAAATACACGGTAAAAAATTAAACATTCAAAAACTAAAATTTAAAGAAACTAAGAAACATTGATAATTACACAAGTGAAGATTGAATTATATATATATATATACAAAAAAAAAATTTTTTTTAAAACTTTAAAATTAATATATATATACACAGTGAAAAAAAATATAATCAGTTAAAATGGTGAAAACAACATGGGTTTGGCAGCTACGCAAAGACGATTTAATGACATACGCCAGCGAGTTTAACTTCAGCCCTTCAGGATCAGTTGAGGAGCTAAGAAAGCGGTTTGCGGGAATCATCAACGAAGAAAGTGACCCAGACGTCCTAGAACGCTTTAAGGAGCTGGAAGTTAAACACGGAAGAAGTCCTTCACCAATGCCAGGTACCCACTCGATTCAAAAGCCCGAAATCAAGGAGACAACAACAGAAGAAGATACACCAATAGGTGCCGCAACTGGTACTTCAAATACAACCATGTCCACAACCACCAATTACAGCCCAGGTTACTCCACCATTATTGATAAAGTCAGGAAATGGTCCGAGAAATACAACGGAGGCAAGGATCCATTAGCATTTATTGAACGGAATGAGGAACTGGCCGAAGTCTACGACATAGATAAAAACCAACTTCCCCGTACCATGCCCGAATTATTACGAGATCGAGCCTTGACGTGGTTTAGAAATAATAATATCGGCTGGAACCAGTGGGAACAGTTCAAAAGGGATTTCTGTAATTTTTTTTTGCCAGCCCGTTACTTTGAACAGCTGGAGGATGAAATCCCACATCGTCAACAACGCCAACGTGAACCATCTAAGGATTACGTCATAGCCATTCAAAATATGATGAGACACGCTCGATACACTGATGCAGAAAAATTGGAAAGAATATATAGAAACTGCCACCCGGATTATCAGTTATACATTCACCGAAAAGAGTTTACAACCCTTACAGAGCTCATTACGATGACTGATGATTTTGAAGCGATACAAGCCACCACCAGAGAGCCACCGACATCACAAACAAGACGCAGCAGCGAACGAAATTTCATGGTAGCAACAGATGATCGGATAGATACCAGAACAGCATGCCGTAAATGCGGACAAAACGGGCACTTCTCAAGGGATTGCCGGAACCGCCGAATCATCTTCTGCTGGGACTGTGGTAGGAGAAATACAAGGACCATCGAATGTTGCCAGTCGGGAAACCACCAGCAGCCTCATCAAAATCGCGGAGTGACGAGGCTGCCTGCAGTACCGCCGTCTCCTACCCAGACATCGCACTAGATCACGCCAACCATCGGATTTTAGCTACAGTGACCCTTGGTGAACAAATAATCATTGGTACCATTGACACTGGAGCTATGCCTAGTTTTGTGTGCGAGATATTGGCAAGCCAACTGAGGAACTCCGAGAATGTGATCACTGTAAAAATTAATATTAAACTTGCTAATAGCACTCACCGTAGAATACGCGAAGCACTAGTAATGAACGTGCGCTTAGGTGATAAGATATGTCAAATACCTTTACTAGTCCTTCCGGACGCTGTCGACGATTTGTTGTTAGGAATGGATTTTCTGACAAAAATAGGAGCGACTATCAGTTGTGGAGGCCAGACTCTGAGGTTAGAAGAACGAACCACATCAAATGAAGTTGCAACACTGCAGAGTTACACCAAAAGAATAGCCCCAGAGAAAAAGAAAAAAAATTTAAAGCAGCAAACAATAGCCAACAAGAAGAAGCAAATAAAATCATTAGGCACAGAGAGAAGAAAAAAGTACCAAACTAAAAAAAGGGGACACCCAAAGCAAATAAAGCACAGTCAAGCAACTATAACCCCACTTCCATGCCTTCAGCGGGTCATACATACGCCGTCACAGGAAGTAAGCAGCGACGAAGAGACTAGAGAACAACTAAAGGACACCGTACTAGTGAATCCTTCAGGCAGAAGTAGTATCATAGTACATACCTACGATATCGATTCTCTGGCCAACAGACAAAATCCCGCAGCAGACCCGATGCAACAAAACATGCCATCCTTAGTACAAAGCGAAGATACCACCAACCAGTCTCCTACCCGACGCAGTAGTAGCAGCAGCAGCAGTAGCAGCAGTAACAACAGTAACATCAACAGATATAATAGTAAAAACAATAAAAGCACTAATGAAAACAATGATAAAAACAACAACAACAACCAAATCACCAACAAACATAACAGCCACCAAGAGAACAACAACAACACAAACGATGCCGATACGAAAGACGAAGAAGTATTATCTTTATGCGACAGCGAGAATCTGTGCATCGGAGAAAATACTATTATGTCGACAGCATTACAAGCAGCAATCAAGGCACACGGGGGTCGCTTCGGAAAACGATACAAATGCCTAATCAAAGTCGAAAACGAGATCTATGTACTGGTCTATAACAGGAAAGGAGAATTCTTCTCAATCACCCGCAAGAAATGGTGAAATGTGACGTTGATTTTTACCCAGCCAATAAAAATCACACACATATAAGAAACTTGGCAAATTATTTAAATATATGTATATAATAAAATCCTATTTATTTTGGTACCACCTAAGTCTACTTTTAAGAAACTACAAAATGAATTCCTAAATCTAAGCTTATTTTTTTATTTTTATCATTAAATATTAATTTAATCAACAAAAATTAGTTATAAAAAAAATTATAAAAGAATAAGAAGAGCTTAAAAATTAATGCAAAAAAACATCAACGACTACAAAATCTCAAGACGCAACACGGCGTACCTACAATACAACATAAGTGATTACAACATCAAACAGCGCAACTGCCAAGTGATCATACACAAAACAACAAGCGACCACAACAGGAGCGACTACAACATCAAACACTAAGACGAGCTAAACAACGACTTGACTACGCAACCGATCGGATGGTATGAATAAACATAAATTCAGCATCAAGACAGTCAACTGGGCAGTCTGTGGTGTGTGCTCCAGCTGTGCGCATCGTTCTTCGTCCATATTAACAACTTGGTAGACATTCTAGGTGACTCCAAGTTATATAGACATCGCGACGCCACTCAGCAGTTAGTCTGCATCGTGCGCTCAGACCTTTTGCATCGTTGTTCGTCGATATTAACGACTTGGTAGACATTCTAGGTGACTCCACGTTAATATACGACAACGCGCGTCGAGATTACAACTTGTGCTTCATACATGCACATCGTTCTTCATCGATATTTACGACTTGGTAGACATTCTAGGTGAATCCACGTAAATATACGACAACGCGTCGTCGAGATTACAACTTGTGCTTCATACATGCACATCGTTCTTCGTCGATATTAACGACTTGGTAGACATTCTAGGTGACTCCACGTTAATATACGACAACGCGCCGTCGAGATTACAACTTGTGCTTCATACATGCACATCGTTCTTAAACGATATTTACGACTTGGTAGACATTCTAGGTGACTCCACGTAAATATACGACAACGCGCCATCGAGATTACAACTTGTGCTTCATACATGCACATCGTTCTTCGTCGATATTAACGACTTGGTAGACATTCTAGGTGACGCCACGGTAATATACGACAACGCGCCGTCGAGATTACAACTTGTGCTTCATACATGCACAGCGTTCTTCGTCCATATTAACAACTTGGTAGACATTCTAGGTGACTCCATTTTAATATAGACATCGCGACGCCACTCAGCAGTTAGTCTGCATCGTGCGCTCAGACCTTTCGCATCGTTCTTCGTCGATATTAACGACTTGGTAGACATTCTAGGTGACTCCACGTAAATATACGACAACGCGCCATCGAGATTACAACTTGTGCTTCAGACATGCACATCGTTCTTCGTCGATATTAACGACATGGTAGACATTCTAGGTGACTCCACGTTAATATACGACAACGCGCTGTCGAGATTGCAACTTGTGCTTCATACATGCACATCGTTCTTCGCCGATATTTACGACTTGGTAGACATTCTAGGTGACTCCACGTAAATATACGACAACGCGCCGTCGAGATTACAACTTGTGCTTCATACATGCACATCGTTCTTCGTCGATATTAACGACTTGGTAGACATTCTAGGTGACTCCACGGTAATATACGACAACGCGCCATCGAGATTACAACTTGTGCTTCATACATGCACATCGTTCTTCGTCGATATTAACGACTTGGTAGACATTCTAGGTGACTCCACGTTAATATACGACAACGCGCCGTCGAGATTACAACTTGTGCTTCATACATGCACATCGTTCTTCGTCGATATTAACGACTTGGTAGACATTCTAGGTGACTCCACGTTAATATACGACAACGCGCTGTCGAGATTGCAACTTGTGCTTCATACATGCACATCGTTCTTCGCCGATATTTACGACTTGGTAGACATTCTAGGTGACTCCACGTAAATATACGACAACGCGCCGTCGAGATTACAACTTGTGCTTCATACATGCACATCGTTCTTCGTCGATATTAACGACTTGGTAGACATTCTAGGTGACTCCACGTTAATATACGACAACGCGCCATCGAGATTACAACTTGTGCTTCATACATGCACATCGTTCTTCGTCGATATTAACGACTTGGTAGACATTCTAGGTGACTCCACGGTAATATACGACAACGCGCCATCGAGATTACAACTTGTGCTTCATACATGCACATCGTTCTTCGTCGATATTAACGACTTGGTAGACATTCTAGGTGACTCCACGGTAATATACGACAACGCGCCATCGAGATTACAACTTGTGCTTCATACATGCACATCGTTCTTCGTCGATATTAACGACTTGGTAGACATTCTAGGTGACTCCACGTTAATATACGACAACGCGCCGTCGAGATTACAACTTGTGCTTCATACATGCACAGCGTTCTTCGTCCATATTAACAACTTGGTAGACATTCTAGGTGACTCCATTTTAATATAGACATCGCGACGCCACTCAGCAGTTAGTCTGCATCGTGCGCTCAGACCTTTCGCATCGTTCTTCGTCGATATTAACGACTTGGTAGACATTCTAGGTGACTCCACGTTAATATACGACAACGCGCCGTCGAGATTACAACTTGTGCTTCATACATGCACATCGCTCTTCGTCGATATTAACGACTTGGTAGACATTCTAGGTGACTCCACGTTAATATACGACAACGCGCCGTCGAGATTACAACTTGTGCTTTATACATGCACATCGTTCTTCGTCGATATTAACGACTTGGTAGACATTCTAGGTGACTCCACGTTAATATACGACAACGCGCTGTCGAGATTGCAACTTGTGCTTCATACATGCACATCGTTCTTCGCCGATATTTACGACTTGGTAGACATTCTAGGTGACTCCACGTAAATATACGACAACGCGCCGTCGAGATTACAACTTGTGCTTCATACATGCACATCGTTCTTCGTCGATATTAACGACTTGGTAGACATTCTAGGTGACTCCACGGTAATATACGACAACGCGCCATCGAGATTACAACTTGTGCTTCATACATGCACATCGTTCTTCGTCGATATTAACGACTTGGTAGACATTCTAGGTGACTCCACGTTAATATACGACAACGCGCCGTCGAGATTACAACTTGTGCTTCATACATGCACATCGTTCTTCGTCGATATTAATGACTTGGTAGACATTCTAGGTGACTCCACGTTAATATACGACAACGCGCCATGGAGGTTACAACTTGTGCTTCATACATGCACATCGTTGTTCTTCGATATTAACGACTTGGTAGACATTCTAGGTGACTCCACGTTAATATACGGCAACGCGCCTTCAAACCGACAGCCAGTCTGTCATACATTTGAGAACTATAATATTTTTTACAGCAGTAGTTTGTATAGAAAATATATTTAAGAACATATATATATAAATTATTATAAGTATAACAAATAAAGAAATAATAATACAACGAAAATAAATGTTTTGTAACGAAACCCAATAGGAAAATAGTCCTGGACAACCGCCTGACGCTTACCCCGGAAAACTTCGTTACAGGCTTTTTGAATGACGAATAATACCTTCGTCCAAAAGCTCCTGTACCTGTCGGGTCACCTTTGTCCTCATTGAAGCAGGATAAGGATAGCTTTTTGTATAAATCGGCTCTTCTGTTGTTGTCTTGATTTCCGCCCTGACAGCCGTGCCAACAACTCCTTTGTCACTAATCGGTCCGAAAAGTGAGTTGTATTTGTTACTAATTGTTGTAGCTTTTCTTGTGTATCCTTGGATAAATTGTTATCAAGGACCGGCTACACCTGCGTTGAAACTTTTTCTAGAAGGGAACTTGAATATTCAGCTTAAGCGTTAGCACATTTTGTTTTCTATCAATTACCACTTCGAGTTCTTTCAGCGTATTATCACCGATGATACCGTCGAAAGAATCTAGACCTGGCAGGACAAAAAAGGTCAATTGAGCATCATTACCAGCTTTGTGAAAGAACCTGCCGCTGACTCGCTCAGATATTGAAATCCTGCCACATGCAGATTGGACAAGGAAGGGCTTAGAAAGTTTTGAACTATTTTTTGAAAGAGAGGGACTTATGAAATTTTTATTGGCACCGGTGTCCACGAGGAACTTTAACACCGTGCCTTTTTTGTCCACGTACTCTGTGTAAGGTACGCTGGATAGGCCCCGTCCATAAAATTTACTTGGTCTTGCTCTACGTTTTCCACGACACATTCCGCATATCGAATATCTTCTTGATACTATCAGCTACTTGGACGTAAAATATCCTTTGATGTTTTTGTCGATAATTATCGGACCCATTTCCTCGCTTGAATGGGTTCGTTCGTAGCCTGTTCATGTAGTCTATTTGCCGGGTTTGTCCTGAGTCCACCTCCATCTTTACCGCTGGCCTAGGTGCATCTGGTCTCGGAGGGATAGGATTGTATCTTGGCCTGTGGCTTACCCAGCCACTTCTTCCAGTTTGATCAGTTGCACTAAATTTCCTTGGCATCAGAGGTGGAGGATTGTGTCTTCTCGACAATTGGTTGACTGGTACCGTCACCACACTACGCATGTTTGAATTATGCACCGGATGACTCCTGAAGTTCAGGTTCTGGATGTCTAAGCATGCAGTATAGGCCTCTGGTAGGCTCGTAGGTTTCTGCACAATGATCATCCTTGAGAGGTCACCAGTCAGGCCTCTCACAAACACGTCAAGAGCTCTATTTCTGTAAGTCTCAACCAATGCTTGCGTAGTTTCCAGTGAATACTTATCAGTTTTCAATTTGTTAATAATTAATGAGAATTGGTGATTTACCTTAGCGTAAAATTGATCCAATTGTAACCCGCCCTTTACCAGCTGTCCCAGCTGGTGGTCAAGGGTGCGGATATCTCTTTTATCCGCATAGTGCAATGACAGGCACGACTTCATCGCCGGCCAGTCATCGTCAAAAATATTGTGAGAGATTAACGCTGCATTTGCAGCGCCCCTTATCTTTCCTCTTACACTCTTTAATATGGCCCTATATATCGGCTTACGCCGTATAATTTTATAGTCATCCAAGATTCCCTCTGCTGAATGGATCTACGACACATACTGTGCCTCGTCTCCTTCGAATGCTTGCAGTTCTTTGACCGCATCTATTTCCTATCTATTTCCTTCAACTCCTCCTCTGAGGATGGACCCCTCAATGGCACTTCTGCGGAAGTCACAGGTGGCACATTAACCTGCTCTAACTGACGAATTCTGGCGTCAGCTTTTCTCAACTCTGCCATAAGTGTACCAATAGAACTGTCCAACTCAGGTATTTTTTGCGTTAAGCTATCCATTTTTTATTTATATTTAATAATTGCAATGACACTCACCATTTGGTCACGATGATTTCCTTATTATTTTCGGCACGCAAAAAAAAATTCCTTACAGGCTTTATGCACAAAAAATTCTTTATAGGCTTTAAGAACGCACAAACTATTCCTTACAGGCTTTATGCACGAAATCTTTATTTAATTATTATTAGTATCGTCTGTTGGGCTTGCACAAATCGTCTTGAAATTACCACAAGAATTGCATCTGTAATATAAAAAAATGGTATTAGTAAACTGACTGTGATCTTACGGTAACAGTGTTTAAATTTTTTTTATGGTGGTCACGAAGGGTCACGTTATCCTTTTTGGTCGCCCACGTTAATAATTGCAGGTACGAGTTACCTTACAACAGTATTCATCCTTTGTGATCTCCAACATGTTCTCATGGGTATATTGGAAGACTGCAGAGACTAGAATGATTACGGTGTTTTCACGGGGACAATTAACTGTACCCCAAGAGCGTACCATGTCTCCGTAAGTGCAGTCATCACCAGGATGAAATCTGTTAACCACACGAGGACCTGCCGTTTTACGTAGATTGGAGTGTGCGGTTTCATCATTACTTTTATTGCTTCCTGGAGCTACCCCGTAGGACTCAGGTGCAAATTTCTTAATATCAAGGAGCTACCCGTAGGACTCCGAGATCAAAATATTTTATTTTATCAATTTGTGGCTCAAAATTTCACCACATTTTTTACTATTATTTTCTATGCAAAAGTTTTTTTATAATCTTAACTGGAGGGTCCGTGGAGTTCGGATTCGCAGCTAGATTCTTATTATTGAACTGGAGGGTCCCTTGGGATTCGCAGCTCGTATTTTTAGTTTATTTCATAAAAACTTTTAATTATTTTTTAAGGAATTCACCTTTTCCTTGTTTTTTACCATTTTATCTGTTATAGACCCCTTGGGGATCACAGCCTCAATTTGCAATTTATCTTTTTATTTTCAGTTAAGTTGTATTTTTCACTTTCACATATTCCTTTTGGATGATTTTTTAACCGCACACACACATATCCTCGTATGAGAGTTAAAGGATTTCACAATTTTAGAATCTATTTATTCAGACTCGTTATTAAAGCACTTTGATTCACTTAGGGTCTATTTGTTCAGACCAATCCTTTTTTAACTCCCCGGCTGTCCATCTCCGGAAGGTCCTCAGGACACCCGCTTTGCACAGCGGGTCCCTGCTCGGGCGCCAGTAAAGGTGCACCGGTTTGGGTGCATCAAAAAAATTAAAGATGGGAGCCGGCCACTGGCTCCTCCTTCAACCTGTAATATAATTTCAAACAAGAAGGATTAGTTTCTTTAAATTTATTACCAGTCAATCTGGTCTCCAAAATTGAAGTGATTTACAATTATGTTTTTACTTAAGTCTAAACCTAATGAGCAACGTAAAAACTGCTGTATCTGCGCTTCCCATCCTATTTCGTAATAATCGCAATAGCCTGACTTGGTTCCCACAGCGGATGCGCGTGCAGGTCACGTTGCATTTGGTAGACGCATTGTCAGCAGATTATGGCAGCGCAAATGTGTTAACTCGGATTCAAATTCCTCGATCGATAATAGTTCGAAAAGCATACCCACTTTTTTGCAAAATTTGATAACCTCTTTAGCTTGCACCATTTTTTAAATCAATATTTTCGAAAATGGGTAGGCAACTTAAAACAGGCGGCGGCAATCCAGTTTTCAAAATTGATGAAAATCCTTATTGGTTGTTTTTTTTTAGACATATAGGGCTATTGTAATCCACTGACACATCGTGAAAAAAATCAAAAAGTTTTTATTTTGAACTGCTCTAATGTATATCGGTCATTCTTTTATTAAACACACACTTTGTATTTTTTGACGTTTTTGAACATTTTTTGAAAACAAATATCTCAAAAACTTAAGGAGATAGGATGAAAAACAATTATAACCGTTTTTGTTTAGAAATACTATAACTTTATAAAAAAAATTAAAAAAATTTAAATAAATTTATTAAAACATTAATTTTTTTAATTAAAAAATTTTTTCTCAAAACAAAACAAAAAATAAACAAAAAAAATTTTTATGTCGAATTTTATGTTGAAAAACGCACCATGCGCGTCATCAGTAAAAAAATTGTAGTTTCCAAAGTTATGGCGGGAATTTCGATATGAAAGCATATGCATTCTTAGGATTGATTGAGGAATAACATATAAAAAAATAAAAAAAAAATAATTTGAGAAAAAGTTTTTTAATTAAAAAAATTAATGTTTTAACAAATTTATTTAAATATTTTTAATTTTTTTTATAAAGTTATAGTATTTCTTAACAAAAATGATTAAGTGGTTTTTCATCCTATCTCTTATATAGTTTTTGAGATATTTCGTTTCAAAAAATGTTCAAAAACGTCAAAAAAACGAAATGTGCGTTTATTAAGAGAATGACCGATATAAACACCGAGATATACTCAAAAAATCGTTAAAAAAATGAGAATGTCGATAAAAAGACTGGACGTTCGATTTCGCGGTTCGCGGATTTTGACACTGGAAGGGTCTCCCAACATTATCCCTGAAAAAAATCGCTGGTGGTGTTTCGAAAAATTAAAATTTTTTAAAGACCACCGTGCGCTCTAATGATTATAAACACCGAGATACATATACTCAAAAAATCGTTAAAAAATGAAAATGTCGAAAAAAAAACGGCTGGTCGTTCGATTTCTCGGTTCGCGGATTTTGACACTGGATGAGTCCTCCAACATTATCCCCAACAAAAATCGCGGGTGGTATTTCGAAAAATTAAAATTTTTTAAGTACCACCGTTGTGACAAATGGGGCATCGTATTTAGTGGAGGTGCTGATGATATGTCAGTGGTATATTTTAGTTTTCGCGTGGAGCACTTAAAGACACATTACGGTTGTCCTTGGTCTCAAGTGCTGAGAGATTTCTATTTGTTAGTAAAGGGCGTGGCTAGGGAATAGTACTGGTAGTTTTTGAAGCAAGATAGCTCTCCTGATTGGCCCACGCTGCGGCAAGCGCTAGAAAGACAGTATAAAAGTAATAAGTCAGATTTTGAGATTATGAATGATTTGGTGGAACGTAAGCGAAGGCCTTCTGAAAGCCGCGACACGTTTTTCGACGTTATAAACAAAATGCGTTCAAATCTAAAGACTTCTGTGAATGAAATAGATATAATAAAAATAATAATTAAATAATTGAACTGCAGCCAATTTAGCAGCGATCAACATTCAAGTAAAAGTTTACAAGTTGATTCAATGCTTTATTTATTAAACAAACTTTGAGAAAAACAAAGGAAAAAAACGACAACTCTAGAATATACATAGATATATGTTTCGATTCTTAAAGTCTCATCAGTATATTTTTGGTTGATGCCTACGTCAGCACTCAAATTACACCCGCTATATTAACTAATGCAAATCTAACGAAAAGCTTACTTTTAACTTCAAGCAAATGTGGCATATTTTTGAGTGAAAACAAGATCACACCATTGAGTTGAAATTTCAATCAGCTGTTCAACATCCTCATGTTATGCGGGGAAATGCGTTGAATGTTGAAAACAGTTGCTCGGATGCGACAGAACTCATTTGATAACTGAAGTACATTTGTGCCAATTTTTTTAAATTTGGGTGCAGAACCTCATTACGCCAAAAACTGAGAGGATCTGCATCTGTTGCAATATTGAAAAATCGAAAATATCTTTTAATTTCTTCTTTGAACACAAAGAGGACAATGGTTCTTCTTCTTCAGATTCCTTAATAATATTTTCACAAACACTCCATATCCCCCGTCTTATAATTGGCTCAGAACTCGTACTAGGTTGGAATGTAACAATTTCTGAAGAGGTTTCGAAATATAGTGGTAATAGTAAATAGGAAATAGTAGACTGCAATTGGAATGTTCGTAGTTTATATCGAGGACCAAGCGCCGTTGCTAAATAATAAGATTTTCACTTTCCAAATCAAATCTTATTTCAAGAGCCAATAGCCATATCGGCGGCTACTTGCTGGAGTACTGGCTGGTTTCCTTTGCCTACTTTTCAAAGACTGCTAACCACTATCACACACGTAGTTCTCTTCAATGCATTTGTAGTTGTGTTGTTGGTTGCTTTTCAAATCCGTTTCGATCTGAAGTCGTTTTTTGTTAATAAAACGGATCCATTTCGAATTCCGTTTCGGATCCGTTTTGGACTCGTTTATCTAAATAAAACGGATTTTACTGTATCAAATAAACGCAATTAAAAAAACATTTTTCTTTTTTGATTATTTACTTTCCATCTATTTTTCTAATGCTGTTGTTGTTACTTATTGTTTATTAATGTAATTAATACGTTTTTGAAACTTCAAAGGAGAAATTAATTTTTTTTTAACTTTCACCCGATCACAGAATTGAACCTGCGTGTTGCGTCATGCCACTGTTCAAAGATGCTCGTCATACCCAACTCAGCTACCGACAGCATTTTTAAGACATACTAAAATGATGTCGTTAAACTGCGTTTTATTAATAAAAAAACCAATCCGAAACGGATCCGAATATGAAGTCCGTTCCGAGTTCGAAACGGATCCGACAACGCGGACGATCCTTCCCGCTGTTTGGAGGCAACCCACGATTTCGCATCCGAATCGTATCAGAATCGGAATCTGAAACGGATCCGTGTTATTAACAAAAAAAAACCAATCCGAAACGGATCCGAATATGAAGTCCGTTCCGAGTTCGAAACGGATCCGACAACGCGGACGATCTTTCCCGCTGTTTGGAGGCGAATCACCCACGATTTCGCATCCGAATCGTATCAGAATCAGATCCGTTTTATTAACAAAAACCGACTTCGGAACGGATCCATTTTGTTCACTAAAAAGGAGTCCGGAACCGATCCGTATAAGAAGTCTGTTCCGAGTCCGTAACGGATCCGATTTAGTTTAAAAAAATGAGTCCGGCTCGCATCCGTTTTATTTAAAAAAACGAGTCCGTAACGGATCCGTTTTAGTTTTAAAAAAACGAGTCTGTAACGGATCCATTTATGAAGTCCGTTCTGGATCCGTAACGGACCCGCATCCGTTTTTGTGCACATTGGGATGGAACTGAATTGATTTTTACGCTCTCCGCTTTAAATACTTATATGAAAAATTATTCTCCTTATGCCGCAGTCGCGCGCGAATTGCGAGCTGAGGAGTCGTTTCCGAAACAAAAAAAACTAATTTGTTTGATTTTGTATTTATTTTATTTTAGTGCAACTATTTTGGTTGCTTTTAATCTTAAGGCTGACTTACATTTTGTAAGAACTTATATTTATAGCTTTGAGCATAAAGAACGGAATCAATGACGGTGCTGACGTTGTTTATGCTGAGGGATTGAATTTTGGCTTGACCTAATTAATTTGAGCGACAATCTTGAAGTCGTCAACCTCATATTGCAGCTCAAATCAAGTGGATTTGCATTACGTAAACAGCTGAATTGGTAAACACTGAAGTTGCTTACGTTATAATTTTTGGTTTTGATTTTTATTATTCTTTTTTTTATTGCGGCGCCATTGAAATTTTGACACTAACGATACTATTAAAATCAGATTTCTAAGTATCGATAACTCGAAAACTAAACGAGATATGCATTTTTTTTATTTAACATTTTCGATTTATTTTGATGTGTTTTATCTGAAAACATTAAAAAATCGCGGCACCACGGATATCGTAATGCCGACCATTGTTTTATACCCTACACCAGGTAGGTAAATAATCTTGCGGTCCACTTTGGAAATGTATCATAAGAAATGATTAATAACTCTAGTTTTTACTTAAAATAGAAAATACAGAGTGAGAAAACCTTGCATGTTATGAGAAAATTTTTAAAAATAGATTACCTACGCTGCCTGCTGTCATCCAGCTTTTAATTATTCCTTTTGTTCACTGTGTCTACAATGTTTTGTGCCAATAATGCGGCCACTCTGCATGCTCTATTTTAGGTAAAAAGTAAAATTTTTTACTTAGAGCGCTCTTAACTTTGCGACACTATAACTACGGGCCAATGAGTTATGTATATTATTGTCTTTACTATTATTCATACACGTAAACATACATATATAATGAAACAAACGTACATTTTAAAAAAATATATCACACTAAAAATTAAATATGGGCATTTCCACGATCGACAACGCGACACGTACGAAGGCGTACGAAGCCTTTGAAGTGCAAAAAAATAAGGAAAACTAAAAAAGTTTTTTTTTTGGTTTTTATTTTTTGATAGCATTTTAGTAGGTCTATGTTTAGTGCAAAAGGTAGGTCCTGTCGATTTGAGGTTTCCAATTTATAAGCAATAAACATTGGATCGAGAACGCAACAAAAAATGGAACTCATTTTCGACTTCATCTAGAAAAATGCAGATATCTGCGAATCGTAGCATAATATTACAAAGAGATTAATTTTAAACTAAAATAGAATAATTTGGCATTCTATTGATAGTTATTATGTTGAAATATATGCAATAATCCTTCTTTCTTAAGCTTAAGTATAATTTAGCACGCGACATTTGTCACGCGACATTTTTTCCATAACGTTTGTAATACGGATTTGTTCAAGTATTTTCAACTCAAGATTACAAAAACGCCACATATATATAGAGCTTGTCTATTTTGATTTTTTATTTAGATTTTTTATATTTAAATTTTAAGTTTTATATTTTTACAATTCGTATTTTAGGACGAATATTTATTTTTCTTGAATTTTAATTTTAATTTTTTTAACATCTAAAAAAAGTTTTTGAAATCTTAAAAATTTTATTATTTTATAAGTTGTTTTTGTGTATACATAGTGTTTCTTATGTATTGTTGTTTATGTTGTTGGTTAAGTCACTACATTACTCCCTCTTCTAAAAAAAAATTGTGTGTGTTGTTTGTATATGAGTTTATGACACGCTATGTTTGGGGTTTATTCATAGTTAAGTCTTTATTTTGATTATTTATAGTAAAGTTAACCAGATCCTGGATCGTGGTTTTATCGTACTTTACATAATAATCAAAATATTGTGTTGAAAAGAAAAATGTGTATGGAGTAATGTATGATCTTGGTTGTGTGGGTGTGAAAAGATGTTGGTGTTATTGTTGTTGATTGGATTAGTGGTGTGGGGTTTGATGTAATGTGTTGAATGTTGTTATTGCTGGTTATGTATTTTGATCATTTGTATTATAATCCTTAGTAACTATTAGGAACTGAAAATGTTTGGAAAGATATTGGTGAATGTGAAGATGAACTTTGTGGTGTATAAGATGAATAGACAGAAGTAGGTGGAGTTAGAACTGGATCCAGCATAAAAGTTGGATTTGGTGCTCCTGAAGGAAAAGACTATGGTGACACAGGTATCCATCGTCCATTCAAATGTGGTGAAGTTAAAGAGTCATCAGTAATATCCCCTGCAGAGATCTCAGCTGTTTTGTATGAGTTTGTATCATATGCTGATTGATGTATGCCAGAAAGGATCATTGCAAGAAAGGTAATTGCTTGATGATGCTTTATCGGCCGAAATGTAATTGTTTGAAGGATCATTGAACGATTCGTACACGCTCGGTGGATCTTCTGATTCGCTTGAAAATATCTTGGGGTTGTCAGTGGTGTTGAAAGCTTTGGTCTAGTTCTTGTTCGCGACGATGTTTGTGGAGCGGTGCAAAGTTACTGGAAAGGCAAGAAAATGCTCCATACAGTCTGGTGGTTCTGCAGTGCAGGGGACGGTAGAAGATTTAACGGCGTTAAATTTTTGCTTCGGGTTGACACTTTGTTGTTATTGTTGGAACTATTAGTTTCTGGCATGACTAAGAGTTTTAGTGTTTAGTTTATTTTGGTTCTTCAGAACAAAAAAATTTATTTTTTATTTTTTTATTTTTTAAATTAAAACAAAAGTGTCACGGTTTTATGAGCAAATAACAGGCTCAAAATATAAGATTTTTATTTGTAAAAATAAACGGGTCGTTTTAGTTTAAAACAAAATAAAAATAACTGATTTTAGACTGATGAAAATCTTTTAAAACCAAGAGCAAAGTCATACACGTCCGTACACGATGAAACTTAAATTTTTTATATTTTTACAATTGATAAAATTTTTGTTAAGCGATGCGAAATACGAAGAAATGAAAATATTTTTTTTTCAAATGTTGGAGTAGAAATATAATCATAAAAACAAAAGTTCTGAAAAAAAGCAGCTGAAACCTTTCTTACATTACATATAAAAAAATTTCAGAAATTCGGGGATATACTATTTTATTTTTTTCTGTCAATTTTCTATCTATCAAATTTTTCTCAATTATGAGCCACAATTTTAAAAAAATCAGCATAATTCACACATAGAATACAAAAGCTTAAGAAAAACATTTTTTTTGGAAATTATGATCTATGAACTTTTTGCCAATATGCAATATTGGTATATTTCATTACAAATAAATTAATAAGAGAATTTCATAAAAGTCAGTAATTTTTGTTCTTTCTAAAACTACACTAGCAAAAACTGGATAAAAAAAAATTGTTAAAAAAAAGCATATGAATTTTTGTCTTTTAGGTAACCATACTTTTTCACAGTACATATAAAAAAATTTCCGAAATCCGGAGATACACTTCTTTTTTCTTCTGTCAAAGTTTGCAAATTTTCCACTTTTATCATTTTTCAATATAATTTTTGAAAAGTCCGTACAATTCACATAAAAGCGATATAAGAAAATTTAATTGATTTTTACAAAGTGAAAACAATGTACTTTCCGCCAATATGCTACATTAATGCATTTTGTTACAAACAAGTTAACTAGAGCGCCCTAGCTAACAATCGCTTTTATAAAAAGTTTCATAGAACATTTTTGGTGTACAAAGTTTAACTTTGAGCCCACTGTGTCACAACGCTCAAAACAAATTTAAAACTTTTATAGTTTTTTTTCATTCCCTAAGTATTCTCTGACGATTGTCTTAAAAATGTTTTAAATCAGTTGATTTTAGCGACTGATTATTTTATAATTAAACATTATTTAATCGAACTTACAGTCATTAAGCAAAGACCAATATTGTAAATTTTTACTTATTGATCAATGCTATTTTTCAACAAACATGACAAAGATAACAAATGGAACAATTTCAACCTGGTTATTGGTGACATGTTTCGGCTACTACCAATAGCCTCATCAGATCACTTTGGTTAATTCTGTACATGGACTCGAACCCCTTGACCGTTCATGCATAGCAATTGCATATTTTGCGACGGCCGCTCTAACACTTGAGCTACTGAGGGACTTGTCATGAAGTGTACATATTCCATTTGTCATCTTTTGTCACTTTCTCGCTTGCTGCCATAGCCGTTAGACCGTCGGCCTAAAGTCATGCTATGATTTATTTTTTGAAATTGTGGTGTTGCCAGCCACATATTTTTGAAATTCGGCGTGCTCTCCATTTGGTTTAAGAACGTTGATTTTAGCGACTGATTATTTTATAATTAAACATTATTTAATCGAACTAACAGTCATTAAGCAAAGACCAATATTGTAAATTTTTACTTATTGATCAATGCTATTTTTCAACAAACATGACAAAGATAACAAATGGAACAATTTTAACATGGTAATTGGTGACATGTTTCGGCTATTACCAATAGCCTCATCAGACCAGTTTGGTTAATTCTGTACATGGACTCGAACTCGATGACGCTAAGCGACCAAAAAATATAAAATATAAGCGTCATCATTGTAACATTGGCCTTAGAAACTATCTTTACTTTCTATGTAAATCAACTGCCCGAAGCAGATACTGTTTCTGTTCTTCATTTTTTGTAATAGAAGAGTTGAATTGGCTAGCCAAAGCAATCCCTCGCTCTGCACAATCGTTTAAAACTTTTAAAAGCTTTACTTTTTTTTTCATCTCAATGTAAACTTTGTCATTTTTCCATCCGTTGGGATCCTTAATAAGAAATGACAGTAACTTTTCTTGCCCATCATCGATTAGTAAATCAAAGAAACAAGTTGTGCGTTTGCTAACAAAGGACTCAAAAGAGTTCCGTTCGTTAAAATTTTTACCGTCAAGCCTCTTGAAGGCGTTTGCTTTTGGTGGTAACTGGAGATTTTCGACCATTTTCCTTTTGGACTCAAATATTACTCACGAATCGAAAAAAGCAAGCCCGATCAGATGTTCAGAAAAATACCAAAGATTACGATGAAATACTTTCACTACAGCTGTAGCAATCTTTTCATTAGGATAAAGTTTGAGTAGTTCAAGAAGATTAGCATCATTAAGAGGAACCCTTATTGCTATCGGAGCTTCATTCCAATTGCGACCATACACAAGACTTACAAATAAACTTATTTCTGTAATTGATTTTCTCTCGCGTGCAGTAAGAATTACCTGATTTTCAAACATATATATTTTTAAGCAGTAAGCCTTTGCCATCTAACGAGCTTGATGAAATGCGCCTGGATCACGAAATCGAACATCTACTTTATTTGCACCTCCTAGGAACCATCGACAAAGCGTTAGCAGTTCGCGGTAGTCATCTCTCGTCTGCTGGCTTTTTATGGCATCGGTATAGCATTCATACATTTCCTGTCGATGTTCAAGCAAGTCATTGGTATTAAATAGTATACCGTCACCCACTTTGAATTTCTCTTTATCGATTTCCGGTCATTGTTTTTGAAAGCGCTTAAATTATTGGATTTCGGGTCCTCCGCTAGGTCCAAGTGATTTCTAAAAACACTAGAGAGCATGACTTCAAACACTTGATGACGGCAATCAATTCATATCAGCTCTTTATTAAGGCCTTTTTCAATTAAAGCACATGCACCTAAATTTAATGCTGTGTTAGAGGTTGTAGTGTCAAAGCATAGCTTGAGCTACAGCTCCAACAACAAACTTCGCTTTTCTATCAGAAAGATTTATGCGGTCAATGGCTGCAATAACATCCTTGGAAAGGACAGATTTGCGATTATCTTTTTCAGAGCGATTGGAAGTTGTAGGAGTTTGAAACTTATCACACGAGAAATGTTCTGACTCACTTTCATCATCTGACTCCATTTCCGCAGCAATGGAGCACACAACTTCTTCACTAGCTTTTTGCTTTTCAATATTTCGAAGATTTCTTACCTCATATTCCTATTCTCTCTCTCGCTTCCGTTCTTCTTTCTTCTCTAAACACATCTCTATTCCCACCATACTGCAGCTCATATTGTCTTCTCTCTTAAAAAGGGCCATACATAAAAGTCGCAAATCGTAGCTACCTCTAAATATGGGCTAATTTTTTGTATATATGCATATTTTGGTTAAAGGAACAAGCTTGTGGAGATAGAAAAATAACGACAAAAAAATTTTCCATATAGCTGTGAACCACACTAATTGTTATGTTTGCTAATAGAGTATAACTATATTATTTATTTTTGTTGCATTGAAATTTTTGTTTATGTTAATTTATTCTTATATTGAATTTTGTTCTAATTGAAATAAAAACGACCAAAGAACAATTATGTTTTTATTCGGCTTCGGCCCTAGTATTTTCTGATTTCAGTCACCATTTTATATTTAACACATCTGCGTTACTCAAATGATAAGGCAAGTCAAATAGTGCAATTTCTTCTTCAAAAATCCATGTATCTGATAAAATAACGAAATCAGGCTTAAAAATGAATGAGTCCAGAAGTAAATCTAAATTATCGAAACTCTTCCTTCAACTTCTAATGTTTTGATGTATCAAATAGAAGCTGTTGGCATTGGATGAATTGGAATATATACTATCTAAAGGGACATTCTTAAAGCGCGCGTAAGGAAAAATATTCAATGGAGGATCATTATTTTCACTTAACATATTTTTTTCAAATAATTGTCGTTTTCCTTTTTGCGCATCAAAATCTTCCCATTCCCAACCCAAAGAAACTTATAATTTTTTCCCCTCTTCAATTTGCGGCAGGTGTTATATATTTTCCTATTTTCACTAGTCATACAATCATTCATATAAACAAAAGATGAGTGGGAGCTACCAAAAAAAGAAGTGGATAAATTTTTTATATTTTTATATTTTTCTCTAACAATTTTGCTCTTCAATAAACCAGAAATAAATTTTACACACAATACATTATTATGGGTCGGAATCACTATTATTCCTAACACTTTTTATATAGCTATTACCTATTTGCTCCTCTGCTCCTCTCATGTAAACCCCAGCTGAAAACACCTTTAGTGCATTATTACCGTTTAGGTTCGGTACACCAACAATTTCAATGCTTTTTTTATATAAGTATGTACAAACAGTGCAAAACTATAACATTTTGACTTCTTTTCTTCATTTTGTTGTAAGGACATTTTTTTCTAGAATTAATTCTAGAGAGATATAAAGCCCACCCAAAAAAACAGTAAAGCTGAAAAATGTACTTTATTAGGAAATTATCTAGGAATGCCCTGTTCAAATAAAAGTATGCTTTCCACGTTACAATATTGCTGGTCAGTATACATTAGACCTCTCCAGAAATTTACGAAATATGAATTTTTTAATGCGCTGAAAGCTTATCTGTAATCTCTATGCATTTAAATCAGATTTGCATAAAAAAAAGCTGAAAAATATTTTCTTAGATATTGCGCTTTTCACCGGAAGGTCGAATTCGAGTGTTAATCTGAATTTTAAAAGGCTCTCTCAGAAACACATAAGTAACTTTTATTTTGGAAAATATTTCAAAATAATAACAATGCAGTTTTCCTAAGTTTAGTTTAATTAACCAGTTTTTAAAGTCATAAACTTATAAAATTGTTTTTATTCTTACTTAAAAACAAACTTTTTGACTTTCCAAAGTGCGATTTTGATAGGAAATCGGATTCTCTACGAAAAGTTGTGTTATTTGTTGACATTAAATATATATAGTTTTTGAGTTATAGCTAAAAAAAAATAAAAAATGGACAAATTTGAACCGTCTTCAAAAGGCCAAGCCGAAATTTAATTGCATTTTTGGATTTATCATTTTTATGGTACAATTGAACATATAAGATAATGAAATACCTTTAAAGAGTTAGTTCCTTATTCAAATAAATAGTCAATAGCCTATTAGTAGGGCAAGTAAAAATAAAATCAAAAAAATCTTTTGAATGAAGCAATTTAAAGGTGGTCAAAAACAAATGGCTTACTTTAGTTAAGCAAAAAGGTAGTAGTAGGCTATATAACAGTAAAAATTTTTGAAAACTTTTTCCTCGGAAATATTTAAAGTTAACAATTTTATTAGTTTCTGACTTTAAAAACTAAACTTAGGAAAACTGCATTGTTATTATTTTGAAATATTTTCCAAAATAAAAGTTATTTATGAGTTTCTGAGAGAACCTTTTAAAATTCAGATTAACACTCGAATTCGACCTTCTGGCAAAAAGCGCAATATCTAAGAAAAATATTTTTCAACTTTTTTTTATGCAAATCTTATTTAAATGCAAAGAGCTTATAGATAAGCTTTCAGCGCATTAAAAATTCATAATTCGTAAGTTTCTGGACATATATATAGTTACCAAACAATGGTTACTAAGTATTTAATTTTCTTGCTTTTGGGCTACGAATCTAAATGCTATTTTAATGTTAAGCATCAAGGTGAATCGAAGAACAAGCCCCCATTTCACGCCCACAAAAATTAAAGAGGACAAAGAACACAGCCAGCGATAAAGCATTACCAATTTTCTGGGTGGGTCGCATTTATTCTAAGACCTAACAGCTAGGACCCTTTTGCCAATTTTTTATTTTACTGTACATTTTTGGCCACTTAGGTACATATAGTATATTTATTGGCTACCCAAGAAGTTAAATTATTTTTAAAAAACTGTTGATAAATCGATCGAGCTCCAAAACATTTTCATCGCTGATTTTATTTATTTTATTCTGTTTAATTTTTTTGGACGAGGAATGGTTACAGATTATTGAGCATAAAAGGAGCAAAAATGCAGATAATTTACATAAATCGAACATTTACCTCCTCTCAAATGCCCAGTCTAATATTCAAATCTGTTTGAAAATCAAACTTCCTATTCGATCGATTGTGTCTTTCGTCTGTGGAAAGTCATATTTAAAAAGTTCACCTTTGACCCTGGGGAAAAATATGTACCTACATACGAACAGCTACTTATATTTTTTTTAAACGTATTCGCATTAAATTGCTTGCAAAATGTGAACACAACTCAAAATTTATGAAATGTAGTCAGTGCACTAACAAAGAATGTTTTGTTTTATTTTGCATAAGAATATAATTTATTAAAAAATTATTAATAGATTTTTATCCAGAAATGAAATTATTTATAAATAGAAAAGCTTTTTCTTAAATTAATGTTGGTGTAAGTCACAATTAAAAATGTATATTTTCCTTACATTTTCTTCTCAGTAAAAGCAAATTGGAGAGAAGAGTACACAGTAATATATGCATATACATATATTTATTTATATATATGTTTTCTTCTTAACAAGATAATATGCTAATGAAATATTGTTAATATTAATTTGGAACAGTATAGAGTTAAACTAAATAGACGGTAAATATAGGAAAATAATGCGATCCTTTTCTTATTAGTAAGATTATATTTGTGGTGTGCCGTGTGCACTCGTGAACATAGACTACCTGCCTACGGTCGATTTTCAGTTCATTCGAAAACGTTGCTATCAAAGAAACTGCTCTTTTCTTCTTTTCAGGCAATCATTTTTGTTATTATTACAAATAACAAAAAATAAATTTGAGTTTTTCATCAATTCCAATTCTAAAAGGTATAATTAAATTAGATAAAAAAATAAAAAATAGAAATTCCTTATGTGAACCATTTAAAGTGAAACAAATATAAAATATTTATGTTTATATATTAAAATGTTTGTGAGTGTTGTATAATAATATACGTATGTGTGCAGATTAAAAAAAATTCAGTGTAAAATTATGAAGTTAACTACACAATAGAACAAAAAAAAAAAATTGATGAAATCTATATATTTTGGAAGCTAATTTTGTGCTGCTTAACTAATCCTAACTAGGGCGGACAAATTTTTGTAAAGTCAATGTGGGACATTCATGAGGTATCGCCAAAAAAGCCAAAAAAAAAAGTTTTTTGTTTGCCTTTAAAATAAATATTAAAAAAGTATATGTACATCCCGCTGTGCTCAATTCGGTGACTAAAAAAAGAGGTCATCAGATTTTCCACTTGAAAAACTTGCAAAATGAATGTTAGTACTGTACGTAGCATATGCGAGAGTTCGTTAAAATGTAGACTAATGTATCTACATATGTATTCTGCCGTGCTTAAGTAAAAGGCAATAAGATATGAAAAGTAAAATCGAGATAAATTAATTGCAAGTTTTCAACTTTATCAAACTAAATTGAAGGCTACAAATTTATATGAAACTTATCCAAATATCTGCATTACGTGACCTGATCTCATATAAGTCGCGGAAACATATTTTGAAACCGAAATTCATAAAAGTGCACAAATTGAACGACTTGCTGCCTTTTATTACTACGAGTCAGGAAAGTTTCTGTAAAGCAGAAATATACTCATGTTTATTAGTAAACTGCTTTTTTTATGTCCTTACTACATGATTGTTTATTTTATAAATGAAGGAATGTAGTATAATAAAATAGTAGACATGACATCATATAGCGAATACTGTAACGTTGCAAGAATTCATGGAAGTTAGCCGCTAAATTATTGTGAGAAACAATTTTACTTTCAAATTTTACAGAATAGAAAAAAGTTTTAATATCTTACTAAAATACAAGCTTCTGAAATATATTCACCAATATGATAGTAAGTAAATTAAGTTACTGCCTTACACTAAGCATGGCAGTAGATCACACATGTTATTTTAATTCATTCAAAGCTTAGTAAGACACACTATTTGATGCGGATATATGAGAAACTAGACATAATTGATCAAATCAGATGCCCAATTCAAATTCGGCGCATCAGAATCCTCAAAAAAATTCACATTACTGAATTTAAAAATTTCATTTCACAATAAAATTTACATTCTCGAAAAAAATGTGAATTTCTGTAAATTTTTGTGTGAGAAATCTGAAAATGTGTATGCATTTAAAAAAATTAATTCGACGTCATAGATAAATATTTTCAGAAAATATGTATATATTTTGTCTCTGTTAATCAACATTTTTTAGATAATTGCTCTACAGTGTTAGATACTTTCTTCTCCTTAATAATCATCTTAATACTGTACAAACGATTTAATGCTCTGCTGTAAATAAAATAAATTATACAATAAAATCATTATACAAAAAAAATTAAAGTTGTGTATGTATTGAAAAAAAGTTTTATCGTGCAGCTAATAATATTGACTGACTAATGCTTTTATATTTGGCCAATAAAAATATAGTGTAGTGTAATTATCTTTACATACATTTTTGGGCAACAACGTGATTGCATAATGCATTTACGCATTTAACTTTAAATATTATAAAGCTTTTTTAAGAAAAGTTTTTATTCCATTTCTTAAGGTTAGCAAGAAAAATGCCTTTTGTTGCGGCTGAGACTGCAAAATGCCCGAAATGTGGAAAATCAGTTTATGCTGCAGAAGAACGAGTTGCCGGTGGATACAAGTTCCATAAGACTTGTTTCAAATGCGGTATGTAAATTTCATTGAAAAGCAAAAAATTCGAATTTCGTTTACTCCCATTTTTAACCATCGCTCGAATTTCATCTCATCCAGAAGCTTACAATAATTTATTTGTCATGAAATATTCAATAACCAGAGTAAGGAAATAATTGAGCCGTTCAGTGCACAAATCGATTAACTCCATAAAACAAAAAGCCGAGAAAAACGTAAAATCAAATTGAAGGTTTAATACATTATGTAGAGCGAACGAATAATAAATTTTGGCATTTGTGATGTTCAACCAATTTTTTTAACCAAATTTGTAACAAATACGAAAAGTAGCGATCTAATAAATTACTGTAGCTCATGAAAATCAAAAAGTTTGAAAAGTGGAGTTAATCGATTTGTGCACTGAACGGCTCAATTCTGATAAAAATTGAAACTTTTCCCCATGGTCGGTTTTAGTATTAAAAGACCAACTTTGACACCTAATAAAATAAGTGCAACATTTTTCTTTTTAAACATATTTTAGACAGTATAGCCAATTTATATAGCATGTTATATACATATGTACATGATTGATGGAACAAAATTTGAAAACAAAAAACTTGATCAATATGGCTATTTTAATTTTCAACAAGGCGACGTGCGTACATATGTATGTGCCCAGAGAGGTTGAGAAAACAGCAAATCAGTAATGTTTCCTATATGCATTAAATATATTACAGACCTTCCATTTTACCTAGTTTTAGTGTTTATTAAATACTTACCTACTTTTAATCAATCCGCAATTTTTAAAAGCCTAAAATTCGGCATTAGTTACCAAAGATTGATAAGTACAGTTAGCTAGATGTAAGTTCGACAGTTAATAAAACAGCCAATATAAAATTTCAATATTTAAACTATTCAACAATTAATTATGGTATATTGAAACAAATCGTGTTGGCATTTTAAGTTGAAGCCTGTTTTTTTATGCAAAAGACTTATGGAATTTTCTATTTAAAATTAATAATTCCACTTTTGCTTATTAGATGTTCATAACAAAGTTATTTATTTTAAAGGAATTTTTTTGATTCTCCAATCTTTACATAAATGAGCAACTCATTTTGAGAAAGTGAAGTGGAAGTGGAGCAATGTATGTATATAGGCTATTATAATTATAATGTTTGAGCTGTTCATAAACAGCCTCGACTCAGCATTGTCAATAACTCGCAAAAGAAAAAGTATTTATTTACTTGGCAGCCGTTGTTATAATTATAGTTATCTTTATACATATATACAATCGTTGGTGTTAACGACTTGATCGATTGAGGTGATTTTGGTATAAATTCCATGCAAATGTACTGAAGTTTGAAACACTGTAACTTTTTTGTTTATGAATTTAACAAAGTATATTCTTCCTTAAAAAGTTAAATGATAAAACCTGAGTATAAAATGTAATGCTCGTAATGGACTTTTTATCGAAATTTTGTATTTGATGGGACAAGAACTAAGTTTTGACGAAAAATTAGTCTTAGCGGTTTTTAGAGAGGGCGTAGAGAGAAATATTTTTTGACGCTAAAGCACTCTTGAGTTAAGCTCTCAAAATAAAAGGTAACACTGAACTTTTTATAATAAATTGAGTTCTTTTAGTATTACAATTTTTACTGAGCTTCGTGTTTAGTACTGTAAGTGCTAAAAACAAAAAAAAAATTACATGCGCAAAATGCATTAAAGGAACAAAAATTGGACAACTAGCTGCTTATACCAGTTTCAACCACCGCTACATGGTATCATCAGTAAGCTGTTTCAGACGTTTAAGAATATGCAAGCATGCTATATTTTACCTTTTACATTGACGAGTTAAGAATCATTACAAAATATAAGCACAGAGCGCCAAAATTCAAAATTTTTTCTTCTTGTATGCATTTTATTTTCGTAACTCTTTTGGTATTACACATTTTTTGCGAGCGCTTCGTTGAAAGCTTTTCTAGCGATACCAACGAAGTTGCATTTGCTATTTGTAAATATCGGTGAGCTCATCGAGAATAATTTTTTATTTTGCGTTTTTGGAACATATCATAATTTAATATAATATTTTTTACTGTGCTTCCTGTTCAGTACTGTAAGTGCAAAGAACTTACTTAAAACTTTTTCTAATTATAGCATTTTGCGTATGTATTTTTTTTGTGCTTTTTGCAGTACTGAACAGTAAAAAATATAATATTAAATATAATCTGTTCCAAAAACACAAAGTTCGTTTAGATCTGTACATTAAAACTAAAAGCATTGAGCAGAAATATCAAATATTTATATTTTGTTTTTCGGACAGAGTTATATTTACCATATGAATTTCGGAAGCATGCTATTAAAAACTTTTGGTTCGAAAAATAAACCACATTGCTTTGTGATTTTGTATATTTTAAGGTTGTATATTTTAAGTTTGATTATTACTTATAAAAGCATCTTTCACACTCTATTGGAAAAAAATAATTTTTCGTACGAATCCACCAGGTACATAAGTATGTTTGATAGATAGCATGTATGTAATGCCTAACTTAAAAACTCGCCAGTTCATAACCTATTATACTTAGAATAAAAAACCATTCATAATTTAATTTTTAATGAAATAATAAAAACCGGTGCATAAAAATTGGGACTAAACATTTACAAATTGGATAAAAAATTAAAAATATTTTCTTGTAATTAAAAGGCATGTGCAACAAAGCGTTGGATTCAACAAACTGCACAGAACATGAAAAAGAATTGTTCTGCAAGAACTGTCACGCCCGAAAATATGGACCAAAAGGTTATGGATTTGGCGGTGGTGCAGGCTGCTTATCTATGGATGCTGGAGCACATTTGAACAGAGAGTAAGTGTTTTATTTATTTTAGTTTTGAGCAGTTTAAAATTGTCGCAAAACCTATGTACAAGTATTGTTACAAAGAATTTAAGTTTTGACATATAATGTGTAATACCCCTTACATTTAAGTACATAGGTATGTACTTCATTCTTCCCAAGAGTAAGAGGAAAAGTGAAAGAGTAATAAAATTGTTAACGATAGGTCCTATAGGTCAAAAAATGCTTGAGCTAAAACTATTTACTCGTATAATGGCCGGGAGATATCAAACAAATTCCGAACTTTTCTAATATGCCTATTCCGTTACCTTATGATCTAAAGATAATGCCGCCGCGGTCTGTCAATAAGTTGGTGAAACAGGAGCGTAAAGTAGGACCGCATTGATTATTCTTAGATAAAAATCATTTCCCAGCTGAAAATGAAGTATAACTATAGTACATAGCTGAAACTTTGTGCTCTAAAGTTTGATTAATTTGATTTTTGAAAATTAACCCACTGATTTCTTATCTGATAGTATTACTATCACTAGAAGGGGAAGCATTATTGTTATGAATCGATACCACATATCGGTATACCACCACCGCAATAGAACATTTACTTCGGTTTTATTCTTTGTTTCAAAAAATGATCAGAAATATCTAGTAATGGCATTTGGGTTTTGTGGAAATGTACTGAATCGAGATGTGAAATGTAATTTTTAGATGGTGAATGCAATTTTTCTTCATGAACATCAAAAAGTTACTTAAAATTCAAGCAAAACTTTATTTTTTTTACTGAAAAAAAGGTCAGCAAAGCTTACGCCTGGATTCTATGCGTATTTCAGCCTAAATTTTCTAAAAAAAATGGTAGTGTTGACAAATTTAGAAATAAGACAAATGTACTGAAAATGCGCCAAATGTATGGAATGTCCTAAAAACTTTTCGAATGTACTGACGACGATTTTTCACAACGCAAATGTACGGAAAGAAATACACATGTACTGAAAATTCCATCATTGAAACATACTTAACGTTCGAACAAATGTAATTTGTTTGATTGTGATTATCTTCTGGAATACTTCAAATAATTACAATTTTGAATTGTATATGTAGGTTCTAGTTCGTCTCGTCTTTACTTGAAATAGAGGAAACTCAATGCCTTGCTTCCCTTTGTTTTTGTTTTGGTTTCACAATTTTATCGAAGAATATATAGTAATTTTAAAAATAGGATAATTATGTGCTTAGTGAAAGCACCAAATTTAATAGTGAAATAAGGGAGCATAAAATCGAAACGGCTTTAGTACTGGTTACGCTAAGTATTTTTACATCAACTAATTAAGGAGCCAATCTACTGTTAAGATAATTAAAATATACACTTCAACATAGCTAAAACATGTAACTTCTAATCGAAAAACCTTTTTAATCAAATATTGTTGTAGATCTCTAAAGTTAAAACCAAACTTTTATTTACTTAATATTTGCCGCTAAATTGAAAAGTGGCGTTTCGTTAAAATAAGAACATCAGTATTAATTTTTTCAAAATTGTATATATTATTAAAATTAAAATTGCAGTAAAGATTATTTTGAAGGTTACAAATACAAAGATAATGTCAGGTATTATTATTTATAATTAATAAAATGCTATATGAAAATAGTCAACAATATTCACTTTGTATACAAATTGAATGTTGTATGTGTATGTATTTGGAACATACATATACCGTTTACGGTGATTTTGACACATTTGACTACTATGTATTTCAAAAACCAGATGTGATTGAAAAATATGGATACCAGATTCGTTTCCAGTGTCGAAAATTATAAAACGATGTTTGAAAAAATTCATGTTTCAAGCATTATCAATGGTAGGATCCGAAATTATACTGAATTTGTTTTGGAAGCGATTACTGATATTTTCCGATAGAAAAACTACCTAACTTTTCATTCAACTCCTCATTAGACCGCCCTGTATACTGTCGTGTGTGATTTATGACGTGTAAATGACATAAGTTGAATTCATAATGTAGGCCAAATACATTTCAGGCCCACTTGCTACTCGTTAGCTCTTCTGATCTATGAAAACCATTGAGTGCAATTAAGCAGCACTTCTGCTTTCTATGTTTAAAACAGTTAAAGTTTTGTTCCTTAGTAAGCACTACGCAATATAGTTTTTTTTTTTTTAGTTCAGCCCCTTTCTTTAAAAGTGAACAAAGATCTGCTTTATAAGCTACTTTAGCAATGTCATCATATCAGTCAAAAAGGGCGCTCTTCTGCCAAAATCATGTAAACATTTTTAGTCATATGTGAGTGTTCCCAAATTTCAGCCAAGCCTTTCGATTGAGTTAAGATTTTCAGAATAAGTTCAAGTGCTTCGACACCGAGTCTAAAAAACAGTATTGCCAAGTGTTACTAAGTAAGAATTGACTGAATAATAATAGAGTTTAGCCATTACAGTTATTAGCCTTCTTAGCTATTTTACTTAAAGCTCTTAGTCAATTCGAAAGCTTATTAAATGTAAATTCTGGAAATGAAAAAATATGATTTTTGTTTTATTATTTTTTTATAATTTTTTCTTATCTTTTTCGCACTTTCTCAACAAACCCACTCAGATCATGTGAAGATACACATGCAGATATTAAAATTATTATGAGTATAAATTAACATGGTCCAAGATATAAATGTTAAAACAAATTTACCCCGTTTGCTGTGGGGTTCGAACAACACAAATATAGCCATACAGACCACTATTAGGCTAAAAGTTTTGCTACAATTAGTTTTTAATCTAAGTTTGAGTTGACCTTTTGACAAGCTAAAATTACATACATCGCAATTGTTAATGAGAGTTGTTATGCCATATAATTAGTTCCACTAATCGGTTGATAAAGTAATTGATAAGAGTTACGACTACTTCTCCGATTAGTATTAAAGTGTATGTAGTTAAGAAACTATGGGACAGCAAGAGACCCAGTTACAATCAAATTTTGATACAGATAAAGTATATCCACAATATATCTACGGGAGCTCAAAGACTTCATATGTATTAACTTCAAACGATCCTCATAAAGAGGAAGAACAACAGGGTCAATACAATTTAAGACTTTATAAGCAGAACGAATAAGGTTTTTTTGAACTCTCTCAATTCTATTGACATGAAAGATGGATATATTTTTAAATATCTCCCAGTTGATTAAACTTCTAGCGCCAGATTGAAACATGGATAATTTCTAATGTAGAAATATAGTCCGAGAGCGGCAGTGATAATATTTGACATTGAATATTAAGACAAACTCCGGCGCAAAGAATCAAAATAACAAAACGAGCTGACTGTTGAAGTTCGAGGTTAGAACTAAATATTCTGTAATTTTCATATTTTGATATCGTAGTCCACACACTCATATTATGGCCTAAATAAAGCGATTATTAAAAAATTCAAGCAGACATTTTCTTTATAAAGATTAAACTGAAGGTGTTATTTCTTCCACGACATCTGTACTTTATCTACGAGAACTATTATCCGTTTCCATTCAATAATCAAGACACTGGTGTCAGTTAAACCTCACGAAAAATCAGTAAAATCAATGTATTTTCAGCACCGTATAATTTGTTGGGTATGTTGGTTGTGTGAATTAATATTCTTTACACAAAAAAAAACCATCATTTAGCTTTCAAAGGCCATCTTAAGCGTCAAAATAAATCAAGTGTCATGCCTCTCAAATTTTCATGTTTCTCCCAAATGACGCATTTTTTACCGCCGCTGAAAAGCTCAATCTGGTACTAATTTTGATATGTATTATTAGAAAAACCTTATATGAAAGAAATCTTTAAAAGAGAAAGGAAATGAAGAAAATTAGGATATATTGAAAGTCTATATCGACGTCTCAACCAGGAATCGCGCCTACACTACTGCTGCTTCATAAGACCGACATTACTGTATGGCCATGAATTCGACCCCGTTTATATGCAATTAGGAAAATTCTTCAATAAGCATAACTTGTTGCATAAGGATCGTTAGTTAGTTTATCGGTCCGGAACATTTAGCTGTTGAAAAGCATTAGATATAGAACAAAATGCTTATATGATATTATTATTGTTTTTTTTTTATTTTTACAATAGTAGGTTAATTCCATCAGGAATTTCATCGTCTTTAAAAATAATTTTGATTTTTTGTTTTCAGATGACCACATCGAGTGTTATCTGGAGCCCCGAGCAACGATCCATTTGGTCCGGTCAACATGCAGTGTCATCTTTTTTATATAATTAATATTGTTTTCTTTAATGACATTATTTTTTCGGTTAACTTTAAAATTTAATAAGCAATGTATAAAAAGGTTATTGATTAGAAGTTACTTGTTGATTTACTTAAGCTAATTCAAAAGTGTTTTTATTGTTTAAAACGTTGACAATAGCAATTCGAAACTTTCACCCTATGACACGTGGGGCTAATTGTGTTAATAAGGAAATGGGATTTAAAGAGAAAATAGGGAATATTTCTTATAGTGTCTTTGGTTGCGGAAAAATCGGGTGCTGAAAACTCAAAATCGGACATTTTCATGAGAGCGCTGTTGACAGTAATGAACGTACTAAAAGCCAATGTATTACACTTAGGTTCTTTTCCATGGCGAAATTAGCGCTATTTATATATTGACTATGAGTACATGGAACTTGGCTCTTTTGTTCAAATTGCGAATGTACTAAAAAAGGTAGGAATGTACTGAAAATGCCCTCACTATTGGAATTACTGTAAACAGTTGCTAAGTTTCACAAAAGGTTTTTCAATTAAGGGGCAACGTAATATCGCTAAGCCCGGGTGACCGGAAAATTGCACACATTTTAGACACTTCTTGCGACATGCAATCTCTAACGGGTGCGTGTATTCGGTTGCAATTGAGATCAGTTTTCAATGGAAGTACCTTGCCAAATATTTACAAGACAAATACATATTTTATAGGATCTATTTAAAATGAAAATTTTAGTTCAACTTTTCTCATGACATCAGTTTTTATATATCCTCTTGATATTGTTATCAGATCTGATATTTGAAATATATATATTGAAGAGAGTGAAATAGGCGAACTGTTTTATAATCTGTCATTCCTAGTATAAACGTCTAATCGGTCAAGCCAACTTTGTAAGAATCTTCTTTACGGTTCCATAGAAGGAAATCCATTACATAGTTTTCGGATGCATCAGTTCCCGCTAGACCAATTTAAAACATTTAAAAAACGTTATTTTAGTGCCTTATATTTTTAACTGTTAAAATATTCTATTAAAGTATCTGAACGTTTAATATGGCATTTGACAACTAAAAGATGGTTGTTTTTGTTGAAAGACTGTAAGTTTACACAACCAATATACCCGAAAAATTATATGGTGCTGAAAATACATGTATTTTACTGATTTTTCGAGAGTTTTAACTGACTCCAGTGACTTGATTGTTGAATGGAAACGGCTAATATTTCTCGTAGATAAATTGCAGATATCGTGGAAGAAATAAAACCTACAATTGACTCGTTCAGTTTAATCATTATAAAGAAAATTTCTGCTTGAAATTTTTAATAATCACTTTATTTAGGCCATAATATGAATACAGGATATTTAGCTCTAACCTTGAACTTAAAAAGCCTGTAAGCATGTTTTGTTGTTTTTTTCCTTTGCACGTGTTCAGGTGGCTTAAAAAAATCGCAAAACAAATACAGTGCAGTCGCGGTAACGTGAACTAACTAAAACCAAAGTTGTTCACTGGACCGGAAATGTTCACGTTAGCGATCAAAAAATTTAAACCAAAATTTATGCAGCGCAGTCGCTGTAACGTATTTTGAATCAAATTTTTATTCTTCATATCATTTGTAACAACAAAAACTTTAACCCTTATCCTGTATGCATGGGTCAAAATTGCCCAACGACGTATTTCAACTAAAATACTATCGGCGCTGTAGCATGTACAAGTATAAGCTTTTATGACTTTTATTCTTTTTACTATATAAACAAAAACTTAAAAGAAAATAGTTTCCAGCACGTTTAGTTTGGCCAGTATAAAAAAAGTTACGTTCACCGTCAACATGGGTCAAAATTGCCCAATACAATTTTGCTACGTTATATAGAGTCACAACACACTTGACACTGCGTGTAAAGTTTTGCTTATCGAAATTTTACTTTTACCGTTGTTTGGCAATTCTTTGTAACTTTAGTCACACTGTGTACCCCTACATGCAAAAGGGGGATTTCCCGTTTTTAGAAATCTGGTTTGCTTATACAGTCATTTGTATTGACTCCGAGCATACTGCACACATAATTGGCCGGCCTATTGTATTATATTGGCAGGGGAATATCATGGACGTGAAAAGGTTTGGAGAGCTTCTGAGATGATAAGAAATGTAAACCCATCTTCAGATGTTATGAGCCCCTGCAGATTTGAGAATATATCTGAGCTCGTGATAAATTAGTACCAATCAAAGATGTTAGGGATAAATGGGAATGTAACTTCAGAAAAATGTAAAGCCCAGGTGAGAATGTTACTATTGATGAGCAAATATCAGCATATCGGGGTCAATGCCCATTCACGCAGTGTATTCAAAACCTGGGAAGTGTGTAATGAAAATTTAAATTCGAGATGAGACCAAAACTATGAAAGAGTAGTCAAACAAGGATTTCGCGTAGTATTTAGACTTCGTGGAAGACTTGAAGAGCCGAAATATTACCTCCTATAATTTTTTAAATACACATGAGTTGGAAATTTAACTACGGAAAAGAAGACTACCTTTGGTAGGTACCAACCTAGCAGATGCGTACAAGTAAAAAGAAACCAGAAATAATTGATTTCTATATATTATCATACTAAATCTGGTGTTGACATACTTGATCAGCTTCTCAGCTACTATTCTTGCAAAAGAGAACCAAATTTGGCCGCAACTTTGTTGTTCAATGTATTGGATATATCTGCCTACAACTTTGTTTTATATAGATACATACATCCGTAAACACTGACTGGAACAAAGTTAGCATTTCCAGCGACTTAAATTTTTAGAAGTACTTGGTATGTTTGTCTCTTATCTAATCAGAGCTATCTTGCCGATCGACCCAAACTAGAGGTCCAGCAGCAAAGTTAGTTCTGCAAGAAGTTCAGAATACGCGTGTCCAATTCGGTCAAATGATTAAAAATATTCACTTAAATGCTTTCCTTGTGCTAATTTCATTTATAAAATTCATACAATTGTAAGAATAACCTGTCAAAATAGCACTGATTAAATAAATATATAAGTAAATTGCATTGGGCAAAATTGACCCACTAATACAGAGAGTGTTAGTTTTTTTTTGAATGCAGGATAAGTGTTAAAAGAAACAAAAAACTTCTTCATGCACTAAAAAAAAATAAAAATATGTACAGTTTTTTGCGTATTGCTTGGTTGAGTTATGTCTGCTAAAAGATAGTCAATGCAAAATTTATTTCGTTCACGTTACCGCGTTGTTCACATTAGGCAGTAGTCACGTTACCGCGACTGCACTGTAAATTAAAGTGAGTTTTTCTTTGAATTTCGAGCCCAAACACAAGTGGTACATATGAGCGGAAAAAGACGAGATTACAGGATTTTGAAGTTAAAGGTTAGAACTAAATATCCTTTAAGTATCAAATTATGATTTCGTAGTCTATATTATATATATACATAAATACATAAAATTTCTAGACACGTACACTCCGCGCCACGTAAATAGCACACCTTTTATGCTCTCAATGCAACTACCAAACATCACTTATCAGGTAACGGTTTACTCTTTAGTTGCTTTTTGAAGTGAAACTCCTTTAGTGGGGGTCATTTGAAAAATTTGTAACGCAACGTAAAATTTGAAACGCAAAACATGAGACCATGAAACGCTTTTTTTAAGTAGGATCTAGAATAGCTACAGCACTAAATTATGTATCAAATTAAAGTACTCATCGAGCAGAGTGCGAAAGAAACTATCAGCTTTGAGATCGGGTACCCAAAAGCTGAGATATATGTAACCGTCGAAAGATTTTCTATTTTTTCAATTTTGTCAAGCAATGCACTGATCAACTACTAAAGCCTTGCTATAGCGAGGAAAATTATGTTGATTGCTTTCTATTACCATGTTTATGCGACAACTTAGTTCATTTTACCGAGTACCGATCGAAAATCATGCAAGAGTCGACACACTTCGTGCGTTCAAAGACCTTTGAATTTTGGTCTTATGGAGGTGTTCTGAATAATGGCATGGTATACTCAATCAAATGCTGTTGCATAAGCTTATTTTATGTTTATTGCGTGGACGTAAATGCAATGAAAAAATAAAAAAGCAAATAAACGAAATTCAATAGAAGTACCAGGAGACCGACCACTGTTCGGTTTTTCGTTTTGAGGTTGAAAAAATCGAAAAAATATGGAATTTGTTGAGAAAAGTTGACTAATATTGACAAGTTGAAATATTTAAAACACATTAAAAAGAGTTGAAAAGCCAAAAATACAAATTAGGAAAGTTGTAAGAGGTTGAAAAACGTGAATAAAGGTTAAAAAAAGTAGTATGGGCAATGTTGAAATGGGTTGAAAAGGCGAAAAATGTTGGAAAAGTCGGAAAAAAATGGAACAGAAAAAAGTTGAGAGAAGTTGAAGCGTGAAAGTGAAACGTGTTGAAAAAGTTGAAAGAGGTTGAAAATCTCCAAAAAGTTGAAAGTCTCGAAAAAGTTGAACGATGTTGAAAAAGTCAAGAAAAGTTAAATGAAGTTGACAAAGTCGGAAAAATATGGAAAATGTTGACAAAAATTAAAAGAGGTTGTAAAATGTTGAAACAGTTGAAAGAAGCTGAATAACTCAAAAAAAGATGAAAAAGGTTGAAAAAGTCGAAAGAAGCTGAATGACGTTCAAAAAGTCGGAAAAATATGGAAAATGTTGAAAAAAGTTGAAAGAGGTTGAAAAATGTTGAAACAGTTAAAAGAAGTTGAATATTTCGAAAAAAGTTGAATGAGGTTAAAAAAGTCGAAAAAAGGTGAATAAGTTAAACAAAGGCGGAAAATGTTGAAAAAAGTTGAAAGAGGTTGAAAAATGTTGAAACGGTTGAAAAAAGTTGAAAAATTCTAAAAAAGTTGAATTAGGTTCAAAAAGTCAAAAAAGTTGAAAAAGGTTGACAAACTCGGAAAATGTTGGAAAAAGTTGAAAGAGGTTGAAAAATGTTGAAACAGTTGAAAGAAGTTGAATAATTCGAAAAAAATTGGGTGAGGTTCAAAAAGTCGAAGAAAGTTGAATAAGGTTGAAAAATGTTGAAACAGTCGAAAAAATTAAATGAGATTGAAAAAGTTGAAAGAGTTTGAAAAACTCGAAATAATTGAATGAGGTTGAATATCATATACACATATCTCAAAAAAAATTTGATGAGGTTGAAAAAGTTGAATATGGTTGAAAAGTCGAAAAAATTGAATGAGGGTGAATAAAGTTGAAAGTGGTTGAAAAACTCGAAAAAAGTTGAATATCTCTACAAAAAATTTAATGAGGTCGAAAAAAGTTGAATGAGTCTGACAAAGTCGGAAAAATATATAAAACAGTTAAAAGAGGTTGAAAAATGTTGAAACGGTTGAAAAACGTTGAATAACTCTAAAAAAGTTGAATGAGGTTCAAAAAGTCAAAAAAGTTGAATAAGGTTGCCAAAGTCGGAAAATGTTGAAAAAAGTTGAAAGAGGTTGAAAAATGTTAAAACAAATGAAAGAAGTTGAATAACTCTAAAAAAGTTGAACGACGTTCAAAAAGTCGGAAAAATATGGAAAATGTTGAAAAAAGTTGAAAGAGGTTGAAAAATGTTGAAACAGTTGAAAGAAGTTGAATAATTCGAAAAAAGTTGAATGAGGTTGAAAAAGTCGAAAAAAGGTGAATAAGGTTGACAAAGGTGGAAAATGTTGAAAACAGTTGAAAGAGGTTGAAAATAGTTAAATAACTCTAAAAAAAGTTGAATGAGGTTCAAAAAGTCAAAAAAGTTGAATAAGGTTGACAAATTCGGAAAATGTTGAAAAAAGTTGAAAGATGTTGAAAAATGTTGAAACAAATGAAAGAAGTTGAATAAATCTAAAAAAGTTGAATGACGTTCAAAAAGTCGAAGAAAGTTGAATATGGTTGAAAAAGTCGAAAAAATTGAATTAGGTTGAATAAAGTTGAAGAGGTTGAAAATCTCGAAAAAAGTTGAATATCTCTAAAAAAATTGAATGAGGTCGAAAAAAGTTGAATGAGTTTGACAAAGTCGGAAAAATATGGAAAATGTTGAAAGAGGTTATAAAAAGTTGAAAGTACCACGCCCACTGATGCAATCCCGTCGAATTCCATTAATTTCAGAGTTTTTACTAACCGACATATCTATACCAAATTTTAAAAATATAGTTCTCATAGCACACTAAATATAACACAAAACGTGTTTTGCTTGTATGAGAGGTGCCACGACCACTGATGAAATCCCGTCGAAATCCAATTAATTTCAAAGCTTATAGTAACCGACACCTCCATACCAAATTTCATTAGGATTACTCTTATAGTTCACCAAATATTGCACAAAACGTTTTTTGCTCGCATGGGAGGTGCCACGCCCACTAACAAAATCGTGTTGAACTCCATATAATTTCAAAGCTTATAGTAACTGACACCTTCTCACCAAATTTTAAGAAGATTACTCTCATAGCACCCTAAATATAACATTTAACGCTTTTTTCTTGTATGGGAGGTTCCACGCCCACATGTACTATTGCGCCCATTTTTGGTTAAAAAATACCTTATAGCAAGTATACCTAGCATGCTAAATTTCATATCGACTGCATTGTTTGTTCTCCTATTATAACGTTTATAAATATTGTGGGCTGTGCCACGCCCTTCAACGAGTTTTGCTAGTATAGTGACATAGCATGTTATGATGACTGCTTTTAGTGGTATTTTCTATAAAGTTTTTATGAAAATCGTCAGTGCCGTTTTCGAGTAATATTGAATCAAAGTTTTCAATTATTGAAAAGTGCCACGCCCACTTTTGACAAAATTTAAGACATTTATGATCTGCATCTGTGTACGAAATTTTATTACAATATCTTGAATGGTTTTCGAGATATAACGTTATGAAAATAAAAGCTTAGGGCTGTGCCACGCCCCTCCAGGAGTCTTTAGTAAGTTAAAACTCAGCCCAATCCTAATTTTGTTTACATATGTATATATATATTTTCAGACTTTATTTCCAAAACGGGTGCAGCGATTTTGATGAAACTTGTATATATATATATTTTCAGACTTTATTTCCAAAACGGGTGCAGCGATTTTGATGAAACTTGTAATTGTATGTATATATATATATATATATATATATATATATATTACAGTGTAGATTGACCTTTTTCAACAGCCACCCGTGATCTTTGAACATCATAAATATCCTTTATTATACCCATAGTGTCGGTTTTTCAAAAATAACGGTTCTCGCTTATAAAATGGCTGCTTTGGTAGCATAATGGTGAAGTTTTGAACAAATCATCAAGTGATTTTTCTTCGCGTTGTGTTCTGAATATGTTAAGAATCATAACACATACAAAAAACAAAACCCAAAAGAGAAAAGTGCACAAATGATTAATTATATCAAATTTCAAACACAACATTATTTTGATACATACTACTTTGGCAGCTGCCACATTCACACAGACGTTGTGTAAATACCAAATTTAAGTTTTATAATAACGGTTAACACCCCCAATTCATGTTTCAATAAAAAAATAATTAAAAAATTCCGAGGTTTTAATTTTATTCGATACTAAATAGAAAATTTCCAAAAATTTTCCATCGTCCCTAATTCAATGAGTAGATACTGTATACCAGTATTGCATATTGGCATAAAGTTCATAGACCATACTTTTCAACAAATGTGTGCTTATGCTTTTGAATTATGCTGATTTTTTAAAATTGGGGCTTAAAAAGTCATAGTTGAGAAAATTGGCAAACTTTGACAGAAAAAAACAAAAAGTATATCCCCGAATTTCGGAAATTTTTTATATGTAATGTAAGAAAGTATGGTTAACCAAAATCCAAGGTTTCAGCTCCTTTTTTTAGAACTTTTTTTTTATGATTATTTTTCTACTGCAACATTTGAAGGAAAAAATATTTTTATTTCTTCATATTTCGCATCGCTTAACAATAATTTTATCAATTGTAAAAGCTCAAAGTGTGAAGGAAGTTGCTTGAATTTGGAAAGAAGTTCCCTTAAGTAGAGGGGAACAGGTAAGGGCTATTTGTTTTCTTTTTATCCCCCTTGGGGTAAAATATGTAAACTCCAATGCTTTTCAAAAACCTAACAGATAAACTATTGAAACTTTATCTCCAATTACTTGTAAACTATAAAAGATATCGTGAAATATATATATATATATATATATATATATATATAAATATATATATATAAATACATACAATTATTGCTCGTTTAATAATAGTAGATAAAAAAAAGCATGTGTGCAATTCACACGCGGTAGAAGTGAAACTGCGAAAGAATAAGACGAACATGCTTTATTAAAATGCTAAAAGTTGACGGGATCTAGAATAGGTACAGCAAGGCTTTCAGTGGTTGATCATTAATTATTTTTTCAAAAAGTTTTGGGATTGCACTGAGCTTAGATATGCCTCTGTAATTTTCAATATAAGCCTTACTCCCAGATTTGTGAAGTGGGATAATGTAAGATTCTTTCCATAATTAAGGAAAATAACCCAAAATAAAGGAAATATTAAAAATTTTTGAAAGAGGATAACAAAGACTAGTTGCGCAATACTTCTGGTCCAGTAGAAAAAAAGCATTTTAAAATTTTTAATTCATTATTGACTAAATCAGCGCCAATTCATGGGATGATGCTATACCATTATAGGACATCTGAAGAGGATACGCAGATGATTTACGTTTAATGTTTATAAATTTGTAAAAAAAGCTTAGGATTTTTCTTAATGTTGAGTTTTATATATGAAATGTAGTTTAAATAAGACCGTTTATTAATATTTTGATAATTATACCGATCACGGGAATAACTGATGTAATCGATGGATCTACCAGACATTTTGAATTTTTTAAACCGGCGATTTTTTATATTTTTAAGATACTTTAATTTGTTACCCATGGAGGACCGCTTGAAAATACAGACTTATTAAACTTCGGCACAGATTGGAAATACAATTATGCAAGCGCTCATTAAATGATTTAACATAATACTCAATATCAGCCAATGAGTAATATTGTTTATCCGGTAATATAACTGACCAGTCGATATTGTTTAACAAGGAGTTAAGTCTAACATAATTTGCTTTTTTGAAGTTGAAACATGATTTCGGAAATATTACACGTTTTTATCCAGTTAACTACATGCTATAACATACTTCATTAGAAAATTTGGATGATGTTTGTCCACCGGTAATACTAAAGGATCAATGCGACCAATATTTATGTTGACAAATTCATCAACAAACACAAGATCAAGGTTTCTATTAGTCGTATTAAGAAATGCAATTATTTCATTATTGGATGAAGTAGGTGTGAGATAGCAGCAATTGTCTGTTATATTCCATGCAATCATGGAATCATTTACAGTGAGACGAATATTTATTTCTTTAAATTCTTCTGCATGTCGTAAATATATAGTGTGATCAGCGTTTGGTGGAATGTAGGAACAAGTTAAGTAGATTGATTTATTCAAAAGTTTAATAAGAACGCCAACAAGTTCTAAATCAGTATTGTTGTTAAACTTTAATTCCTCACAGGATAATGAAATGTTCACCGCTAGAAGGACTCCACCTCCAATTTCTGATTTTCGGTCTTTTCTGAAGATTTGGTAGCTGCTACAAAGAATTTCAGTGTCCAATATATTTTCCCGAAGCCACGTTTCAGAAAACAACTTAACATGAAATTCAAAGTCGAAACTATTCATGGATAAATCTGATATTTTCGTGTTTAAGCCTCTAACGTTTTGATAAGCGATGGTTAAAATTTGAAACTGGTCAATAATTAGTTTTTTGAACACTTTGATCTTGAGAACGTTGTGGTAAACTAGCAACATTTTCAGAACGTGGACTGTTTCAATATCCGAATTCACGAACAAGAGTGTTACGCGGCCAAAAATCTTTTCTATTTACCTTTTCGAAGACATCTTCAGGGACAAAAACTTTAAATGAAAACTTTTTCACTGATATGAATAATTTAGCTTACGCACAGAAAGATCAGTAAATCCATTTAATTTATGTCCTCAACCGAAGTATCAGAAGCAAACCGCGACACAAAAACAGTTTTTTTCAAAGATATAACTACAAGTTCTTTTGGGTCACTTCTATCGGAGACTGTTAATGAAATCAAATCTTTATCAATTTGAGCAGGGACAGATAGCAAATAAGATTGTACTGTTATTGTATTTTGACTAAGGGGATGTACAGTTTTAGGTAGTTTATCCAGCGCTGTAGCCTTAACTACGGTATTTGCAATTTTTTTTATCATTTTTCTGCTTTCCTCGAAGAGTCATCGGAGTCGATTTTTTTGGTGTTGAAACTTGCTCTTCTAAGCATCTAAAATCACTGAAAAGACTTTCAAAATGCTGAAATTTCTGCATGTGGGCTGACACGTCCTTGCCAATTTCAGCACAATATTTTTTAGATTGCTTTTAAAGATTGGTAGGTAGATTGTAGATTGGAAGGTAGTTTATCCAGCGCTGTAGCCTTAACTACGGTATTTGCAATTTTTTTTATCATTTTTCTGCTTTCCTCGAAGAGTCATCGGAGTCGATTTTTTTGGTGTTGAAACTTGCTCTTCTAAGCATCTAAAATCACTGAAAAGACTTTCAAAATGCTGAAATTTCTGCATGTGGGCTGACACGTCCTTGCCAATTTCAGCACAATATTTTTTAGATTGCTTGTAAAGATTGCACAAGCAGTTATCGGCTGCCTTGCACTTTGTGCATGACCACCGAAGACCTTCACCCTTTTCAATGATAGCAATGCTACCAGTTAGTCCAACACATTTTGCATGATATAGATCATCGCAGAAATGGCAGACTACGAAACGCTCAGTTGCATCTTTAACAGAGCAGACAGGGTGTTTACAACCCATGATTAAATTTAATGTAGCTTAATAGGTTAACTAAAAGTATGCAACAGTTATTTTTTCTATTATACTTTCTAACCGTTTGAAAAGCCAAAACGTCAAAATGTAGTACTTAAGAAATGTCAAGAAACAAGGCAAAAGTAAATTGAAAACCAAGCAAAAAAAAAAACGCTCCAAAATAAAATCAATGCATATGTATGTAAACAAAAACAAAAACGAATTTGTTGCTGCAAAAAGGAATAAAAAGTATGAAATTTAATTTAACTATTAACCCTTATGTGAGTGACGGGGTACCCGGGTACCCATTTCATTTTCAACTCAAAATATTTTATGGTTCCACATACTCTACAACTCTGAAACCTTACGAGAACTCCTAATATTATGTAAATAATATATTGTTACGAAATTTCCTGTCCCTTTGACAGTAATTTCAATCTCTTACACGTTTCTGAGTTCGATCACTGGATTGTGTAATAATCAAGAAAAACGCAATCTTTATTTAATTATAAAATGGTTTATTTAAATCACAAACGTTAGTTTTTACACAGTACAATTTTTTATTTAATCTTTACATTCAAATTGTATACACAAACGTTATACTTTATTACTTAAAATCCACTATATCACTTTAGTACTTAAATTCAAATGTTCTCACTTAAGATCCACTGTGTTCCACTATTCAATATCAACTGTGTCTGTGCTGCTCATATGACAGCCTTTTATACTAAAGTCATCATTTGCTAGAACCATCTGCCGTTGTCTAGAATATCGTTTCTATTGCGTTCTAGATGGCGTTATTTTTCTACGGTCAGTGATGCACGTATTTTCTTACGGTCAGTGATGCACGTATTTTCTTACGGTCAGTGATGCAAGTATTTTTCTACGGTCAGTGATGCTAGCTAATATCGTTTAATAATTATTACGAGAATTTTCTGGCATAAACCAAATTTGTTCGTCCCGAACAAGAGTCTCTCTGCAACAGCTTGCGCCTCCTCTTCCAATTCTTTTCTAGACGCTTCTTTTGCCACAATTTCACGTTTTCGTTGTTCCTCTTTTTCCTGTAACCGTCAGCATTGGTCGTTTCTGGGACAACGTTTACTCCGTACTTTTCTTTGACAAGAACGACCGGTGAACTACATGGGCTTTCTGATTGTGCAATGGCATTTTCTCGCGCCATATCCTCTATAAGGCCCGTTTTTTCCTCTCTCTTAGCGCGTGGTAGCCTCTTTGGAGGTTGACGAATTAGCTGAAAGTTACCTGTATCAATGCGATGCTTGACAACTGATGTTTGGCCATTATTTTCTCCTTTGGACGCAAATATCTGCCAATGCTTTTGCAGAAACCTTTTTGCTTTATTTTTGTTCTGGGCAGACAACTCCTTCGTCCATTCTTTCGTCAATACTTCCAAGGCCGATGATTTTGTCAAAGCTGTACCTTTTGCATCCTGCTGGTCATTTTCACAATTTATAACAGCCGTAACTTTCTCACATTGCGCAATTAGATCACCTTTTTGCATCCATTTTGGCTTATTTGTTGGATTCAAAATTCGTACGGGTATTTTGCTGTCCGCTCTTGTTTTTACTAGGGTCTTTCCAATAATCAGGTCTTTCTTACAATTTTTCTTATCTGCTTCCACTACCCACAGATGGCTTGTCCTACAGTCTTCACTTGTTGTTGCCCAAATAATTTCTTCGGTGTTGGGTTCAATTCGACAGCGCTCACTTATGTAGACTCTTGCAATTGTTAATTTTTGTCCATAGCCAACGTCTAAAGGCACCTCTACAGCTGCATATCTTAACGTCTTTTTCTTTAGATCCAAATTGAACCCGTGTCGAATCATGAAGTCCACGCCAATGATAACCTCATCGGTGATGTTTGCAACAATAAAATCATGTTCCACAGTTTTGTTGCCGATAAGAATACTCGCTGTAACTTTTCCTTCTATTTGCGCAATTTCTCCTGTCGCTGTTCTCAATTGGATTCCATTTAATGGCATTACTCGTCGTCTATTAAATAAATCTGTCCTCACAATTGAGTGCGATGCGCCTGTATCCAAAGTTAGCTCACATGGTCTTTCGTTGATTTTTCCACCGATGGTAAGGCTATTGGAATTTTGGCAGAGCTTCGAACTAAGACTGTGGGGCAATCATAAGTGAGAGTCAGCTCACGCCCCGCTGTACTGACTCTCTTTAGTTTAACGACTGCTCTTCGCTACCATTTTCGCCATCGTTCACCATATTACCCATTTTTCTTCTTGGTGAACGTGATGCGGAACGTTTACGACGTGATTTGCAGTCACGTGCCATGTGTCCCTGCTTGCCACAGTTATAGCAATTTCCGTTGAAGCTACTGCTGGCAAACGACGAATTTTTGTTCTCAGCCTCCACCTCCATCCGACGAGTTTTCAATGATGGGCGGCATGTCAATGCAATCGTCTCTTGAATGAGAGCAACCGTGACTGTTTCATTAAATGTAACCTTCGGGTTCTTCATTGTCTCGCGTTTTGTCTCTGAGTCACGTATGCCGTCAATAAACGCCTCTATTTTGAATTTTTCAGCCACGACACTTAACTCGTCAGGATAGGAAAGGTGTGCCAATCGTTCAATATCTGCAGCATACTCCTGCAAGGACTCACCAGATTTCTGGACACGACTTTTCAACTCCAGTCTGTGAATCTGCTTCATGTGGTCACTGCCATATTTTCGCTGTAAGGCATCCATCACTGCCTTGTAATTCTTTTGCTCCGCCACTGGAACCGTTTGCAATACTTCTGCAGCTGCGCCTTTTAATGCGACAATTAGCGCTGCTGCTGCGCTATCGTTATCCCAGTGATTATGAGCAGATGTTGTCTCGAACTGGAGCTTGAAAACACTAAATGGTGTTGTCCCATCGTACGTGGGTGCCTTAAGCCTCTCTGCGCTGATTTCTCTTATTACTTGATTGGTTGGTCCGCTTATTTCCAACTGTTGAATCCTTTTATTAACGTCTTCAACATTATTTTGAACTTTTTCAAGATTACTTTGAACTTTTTCAAACTTATCTTGGGCTTTTTCCTTGAATGATTCAACGTCGTCTCGTAACTCAATCACTTTTGCATCGAGGCCATTTACCATTTTGGCAACCTCCGTTCGAACAGCCTCGTGGATCTGCGTCGCGTTCTGACTCAACTTCTGATCAATCTGTAGAGCGTTCTGACTAATTTCTTCCCGAATGGCCTGGCTATTGTTATTCATTTGTAGATTTATTGTCTGCGTCATCGCCATTAACATTTTCTCGAACTTTAACATATCTACAACTTCACCACTTGTCGCCGGTCCAGAAGCTTCCTCCATTTTCGCTGTTGATTCTGAGACATCACTATAAAATTCATGCTCTTCCAGGTCTACCCCTTGAGCCTCAAGAGCCTGCCGTAAGCGTTTCTGTAACTCCAATTATCCACCAGATGATTGCAGATTCAGCTGCTGCAACTCCTTCTTTAGTTGATCCACTTTTAGTTCGTCAAACTTAACCATTTTTTATTTGATTGTTAATTCTTTTTACACAATCCCACTTCTGACACCAATTGTTACGAAATTTCCTGTCCCTTTGACAGTTATTTCAATCTCTTACACTTTTCTGAGTTCGATCACTGGATTGTGTAATAATCAAGAAAAACGCAATCTTTATTTAATTATAAAATGGTTTATTTAAATCACAAACGTTAGTTTTTACACAGTACAATTGTTTATTTAATCTTTACATTCAAATTGTATACACAAACGTTATACTTTATTACTTAAAATCCACTATATCACTTTAGTACTTAAATTCAAATGTTCTCACTTAAGATCCACTGTGTTCCACTATTCAATATCAACTGTGTCTGTGCTGCTCATATGACAGCCTTTTATACTAAAGTTATCATTTGCTAGAACCATCTGCCGTTGTCTAGAATATCGTTTCTAGTGCGTTCTAGATGGCGTTATTTTTCTACGGTCAGTGATGCACGTATTTTCTTACGGTCAGTGATGCACGTATTTTCTTACGGTCAGTGATGCTAGCTAATATCGTTTAATAATTATTACGAGAATTTTCTGGCATAAACCAAATTTCGCTACAATATTTTCATATGAATGGGTTCGCTTGATCAGTTTGTGAGGGCCTGGCACCCCATTTTTTTTTTACACCTTTATAAGGGTGACAGGATACCCAAGTACCCACTCTACAATTTATATGGAAGTAGCATGAAATTTTTGTTTTTGTTTGACAAAAAAGAAACTTTATTGAGCAATAAACTTAAAACAACATACATATATTTTCATTATATGTTACATAATGTATAACGAGTAGACGTGTTAAATTTGCGCTGCTGATAAAATCTCATTTTTCACCTTAAATATAGTTTTTAAAAAAAATTGAATTTTGCCTTAAGTTGCGTGGAAAAGGTTTCTAACTGTCGCACACTAAAATTAAATAATACGTTGGCTTTATCAGTCTTTTTTTATTGTTTAAAGTAAAAGCCAAAATTTACTTTCGGCTTGCAAATTCACAAACAGTGGTGATTCATCATGGCAGCTAATGAAAAAACGACTAGAGCTACGAAAATTTCCCCTCAAAAAAACGAAACTCCGCTTAATTCGAAAGCCCGCAGCACCGAAAGGCCGACGGCATTACACTGAATTCAGCAATTAAAAATAGAAATGAATCAACAAAAGGAATCTATAATTGGACAGCTGAGAGAAATGGTAAAGAGCAGTGAGGAAAGAGTAATGCAGAGAACTGACAACCTGTCCGCTGAGTTGGTAAGCTTCAAAAAAACAATAAAATTTATAGAAGTTAGACTGACATCTGTTGAAGCATCGTGCAAAGAGATTGCTGCACTAAAGACTGAGTTACACGCACTTAAAAGAGATGCAGAGAAACATGAAAATGAAGCCGTTGCTTCAGATTTATAGTAACTGCAATGAATTTTTTTCTAAAATCTGCACAGCTAGACGACATGAAATGCCTTCGGTGCGTGAAGCTTTTCGATTGCCTACGAAGGAAAAAAACAAAACATCGTCACCTTTAATAGTTAAACTCCACTCATCTCACGCTCGCAGTCAGCTGTTAAAGTCAATCGCAGGCTTCTGTAAAGAAAATCGTAGATCCCTTACTCTGAGAGATATTAATATGTCTATGCATGAAAGTCTCACTAGGGTGAATCGTGAGCTCATGTATTATGCATCTACGCTTAAGCGCCAAAAGCTAATACATACTGCATTCTCAATCAGAGGACTGGTTTTTGTTCGAAAAATTCCGGTAGGAGAGGACAAGCGGGTATTAGACAAGAAAAGTGTTGATGAGATCGTTGTCAGTACTGCATAACAACAATAAAACCATAGCAGCAGCTACAAAATATTATCAATGCGTTCTAATTTAATTATATATTTTATTATTTTTAGTTTGATCTTTCTATATTATTTTTTATTTGTTATATCAAATTCTATTTCAATTTTAATTAATTTTGTTCCTTTAGGATTTTTTAGTTTAATACTTATTTACACTATTGCCTGCCAATTTGAATGTGCAAAAGTATGTTACATTGATTACACCTAATATGAGTTTGAACAGTGACGGACAGAGCTTGAAGACTGTCTTGCGGTTGGTAAGTGAACACCACAGCGGTTTTCAACTTTGCTTTTTTAATGCTCGCAGCTTAAATACTCCAAAACTAGATTTCTTTAATTATGTATTTGAAAACCAAAATATTGATGTTGTATGTGTTGTGGAAACGTGGTTTAATGATGATGTTGAGAATAAAAGTTATTTTCTCTGTGACTATCAGTTAATAAGGAATGATAGGAGAACCGGTGCGAGAGGTGTTGGAATTGCCATCTACTTGAGAAGCAGTTCAGTAAAAAGATAATTTAGAGTTCCGATATAAGCGATCCTGTTGAGTATTTGTTCATTGAGGTTGGAGATGCATGTCAGAAATGTCTCGTTGTGTGCGTCTATAACCCATCTAAGTCCTTCAATTTGAATAACTTTTTTAATAGATTTTTAGATTTTTGCCCCATGTATGAACATATTATTGTGTGAGGCGATTTAAATATTGATTTACTAGAAAATTGTGCTCGTTCAGAAAGTTTATTGGTTGATATGAGTGGTACTGGAATGACACTGATTAACGAATCTCCAACCAGATTTAGTCCAAATGTTAAACCGAGCTTGCTTGATGTCCTGGGTGTTGCAGACGAAAAAAATTTGATTCATTATGAGCAGTTATCATTGCCAGGAATTTCTGATCACGATATGCTTTTCATGACCTAAAGCTGATTTATATATAAGCTATAGAAACTTCAAAAGAATAAACAACGATTGTTTAATGATGGAAGCTGCTTCGCTTCCCTGGAACGATTGCTGGCTATTCTCAAATATTAACGATAAAATTAATTGGTTTACTTCCTTAGTAAACTACCTATTTAATAGACACGTACCTCTAATAAAAATGAAAGTAAAAAAGTTAAGTCAGCCATGGTTTAATGGGGATGTTCTGTGCGCAATGCGAAATCGAAGTAAAGCATATAAACGTTGGATATATAATCAAACTGATGTAAATTGGGAAGCATACCGCAAGGTTAGAAATTATGTAGCTCTTTTAATAAGAAATACCAAAAAAGCATATTTTATGTCTAAACTTAATGTGAGCCTGCCAGCAAAGCAATTATGGACGAATTTGAAAGCAATAGGAATCGGAAAGGAAATTAAAAGCGAATGTAATTTTGATGCAGACGAAATGAATACATATTTTTTGCAATCGAACTCTGTAATTGATAGCTCACTTTTTCAAATCAACCCTAGTCTCATTCGCAATATTGAAAATAAATTCGATTTTGAAATGGCAAGCAATGCAGACATTTTGAAATGCATTTTTGCTATAAAATCTAATGCTATTGGAGAAGATGAAATTAGTCTCAAATTTATTAAAATGATTTTACCTTCTAACATTGGACCGTTGACACACATTATAAATTTTTCTTTAACCGTAAGAGTTTTTCCTGAAACATGGAAAATAGCAAACGTAACCCCCGTAGCATAAAAGAATCCTGCAATATCACTTGAGAGTTTTCGTCCCATTAGTATTTTGCCAGTCTTATCAAAAGTATTCGAAAAATTCTTATCCAAACAAATTGTTAGCCATCTCAATAAATATAACATGCTGGCTGAAAATCAATCGGGCTATACAGCAGGTCACAGCTGCGCTACAGCTATGCTTAAAATTATGGAGGAAATACGTCCAAGCTATGATCGAGGAGATCTGACTATCTTAGTATTGTTAGACTTTTCCAAAGCGTTTGATACTCTTAATTATGATGTATTGTTGACTAAGTTGGATAAATATTTTGGTTTCGGCATTCATGCTTTGCAATTGGTAAAAAGTTATTTAACAGATAGGTTTCAACGAGTGCGTAATCAAAATAGCCTATCGAGTCTAAGAAAAATATCATCAGGAGTGCCTCAAGGGTCGAGTTTTGGTCCGATTTTGTTCAGCATTTTTATAAATGACATTATCCACTGATGCGAGCATGTATCGATACATCTCTATGCAGATGACTCACAAGTCTATCTTTCGAGGCCTATTGGACTCTGTGAAGATTTGATATGTAGGGTTAATGAAGATCTAAGTAGGATACATCGATGGGCTATAGAAAACAATTTAAAATTAAATGCATCTAAAACGCAAGCCTTACTTATATCACACAATAACTATGATCGTGAATCGCTGCCCTCCATAACCTTGAACGGCTTGGTAATCAAATATGAAAGGAGTGTAACCAATTTAGGGTATAAAATCAACTTTAATCTTAGCTGCAGGGATCATATTAACCATATGGTTAAGAAGATCTATATGATCATCAGAAAGTTGTGGATTTCAGCAGATTTTTGCAGTCAGGAAATGAAGCTAAAGCTCGTTAAAACGTTTTTAATACTGCTCCTTTCATATAGTGAACTGGTGTATGGAACCCTAGATGCAGCATTGAAACATATCTTGCAGTTGGCTTTAAACACGGCTGCGAGATATGTTTTTTCTAAAAGAACACTGTATTACTGTATTCGTAACTTAATTTTCATTCACAAGCTTATTATTACCCGTTGCCCTCATTATTTGTTTTCTAAATTGTGCTTTTTCCAATCAACCAGAACGTGCAATATCATAGTACCTAAATTTAATTATTTGACATCTTTTCGTATGTTGTTTGTCAGTGTTGTCAAGCTTTGGAACTCATTACCATTATTATTATTATTAAATTAAAATTATTCAAAATGCGACGCACTTTAAATTGGCAGTAAATAGTTTATATATTAGGCAAATGGATTTTATAATTATAAGCATCATATGTAATAATGAATTTAATTTAACCATATATTGAATTATGTAATTTATTTTATTATCATTATTAATGTCCTCATTAATATGTCTTAGTTGATGTACTACATAAGACTCGTTCTAATTGTACTACCATATTATTTTCAAATAAATAAATAAATAAATATGTACATACATATTTCATTGTTGTTGAAATCAAAAATATTCAAAAATATTATTTTATGTCAGTGGTAAGAATTAACATACGTGATATGTATATATCCAAAAATTCTTCTACAGTTTCAATTCAAAAAAGAAATAATTACAAAAAAAAAAGACATATAAAATTACGAAAGTTCTTTGAAAGCCTTGCATACAGGTAGTGCATATGGGACGATTGGTTGAATGTTCATTACAAACTGGATTAAAGCAACTTGTACAGGCTTTTCGAGTCTTTCTGCGCTTCTTTCCTAGTTACTTGCATAGGTAACAAGTTCCCGCAACTGCAATGCGACCACTTTCATCTCGATTATGGTCGTGGGAGTTCTCAATGTAGATGCGTTGTAGCAAATGGCTGCACCACAACGTTCCCGAACAATACTTCTCTTTACTGTCTGCGATTCAGGAAATGGGTCAAGACGCCAACGAGTATCATCTTTACCGCAAAGTTCAGTGCTGAGTTGCCCTTCCTCACTGTCGCCTGAATCAGACGAATCCTCCTCAGCTTCTATACATCCTATCAGCTCAGCATCTGATGCTTCCAATGCAACTTCGCCAACTGGTGGAATGTATTCATCTTCGTCATAAGGCGGTATAGATCCTTCCTCGTCGCTTTCACTTTCACACAAAATTTCCTGAATTTCAGCTGCATTGAACTTATTAACTCGTACTCTGTTCGAATTTGAAGCCATATTTTCCCAGTAACTCTTGCAATGATAAAAACGCTTCACTTTAATACGATCACACAAAAATTATAATAAAACTCACAAGTTGAAAGTAAACATCAAAGTGCAAAGTGTCACTGTGGGAAGTTATTCTCGAATGAATTTGTGTCACGCATCATAAAATGTTGCAAAATGTTATGAAAAGGGGAATACCCGAATGCATGTTAATGTTTACCATACATGCCAAAATAAAAGTTTAGCTCAATGTCGTTATTTTGTACAGTAGGAACGAAAATGTTTGAAATTTTTATACAATTTGTATAGGGGTACCCAGGTGCCCCGTCACCCAGGGAAAGGTGTTTTTTTTTTTTGTAACGCACAAAATCAATGTCACGCAATAAATCAATGAGAAATAATAAATAATAATGAAATTGCGTGCAAAAATTAAATGATTTCTAAGGTTTGAACCTTCAAACTCCCTAAATGCATTCTTACGTTGAGACCCATATAAATCCGTTGAGCTTTGTACCTATAGTTTCATAAACAGCAGAGTCCGGTTATAGCGACATCCAAGGGAGCGAAAAATTTCATTGTTATAAGCGGACGACGTTATATGCAGATTACATACTGTCATAGCTGGGCATTAACTCGTTAATCGTTAATTAACGAAGTTAACATTTCGACTAACGGATTAACTTTTAAGTTAACTTTAAAAAGTGTTAACGGACTCGTTAACTTCCGTTAAATTTTCCCAAGTTTGTGAATCGTTAATCCAGTTAAGAAAATAGAATCATTCTCATAATAATATTAAGCAAAATGATGAAAAAACTAGCCATTCTTGTTATATTTCTACCAACGCTTCTCACTAAAGTAAAAGAATTGATAGGAAGATGTTTTCATAGCATTGGCGATTCTGAAATTGATTTGGATGGCATGTTTATTCTGTATGAATCAAAAACATGAGATGTAATTAAAGGCAAGATCAAGACTTTTATATGGAATTAACTGGTTGAAGACGTGAATGAACTTTCTTGTAAAAAGAACAGGAGAAATATTTCATGCAGGCATTGCCTCAGTACTCGTTTCTATAAAAATATAAAATATTGTTCATGCTTTTTTACTCTCATAGTTTGCTTAATTACTTAATTTTTCACTATAACACTTCCTTTCTACTTTTGCTCCTGAACATCTTTGTTTAGGTTGATCTAAGACAAATTATTTTACATTTATAGCATTTCAAAAAAAAAAACTGTCCTTGAATAAAAAATATAGAGTCTAAAGTAACGTGACCATATGATACGCTTTTCGCGGAGCAAGTCCGCGTTTTTGATGTTCTGCTCCGCGCGGGTTTTCGGACGGGTGAGGACCTTTTTTTAGTAAATACAAATAATTGGAAATAGTCAATATATGATTATCCTTAAAAATAATAGGAAATATCTAATTTGCTACGGTTTTCGGGATGTGAAAGTGAGGACCTTTTTTTTTTAGTACATAAAATGTTTTGCAGTTAAAACAAAAGAATTTTTAAAAAAGTTTCATCAACTTTTTGGTCAAAAATATCTGGTAACGTTAGTCTAAAGCAGTGTAAGCCATTCTGTTACCGGCGAGTAACTATGTCATAACGCAAGCAAGGGCTGCGTGTATGTATACCAGTGAGGGCATTTTCGGTACATTTGTACTTTTTTCGGTACATCTGCGTTCTGAAAAATCGTTGACAGTACAATCGACAAGTTTTTGGTACATTTAGGGCATTTTCCAAATTTTTAGCAAATTTTCAGTACATTTTCGGTACATTTGGACAATATATAATATTAAAATATTTACCTTTTTTTGTTTTTTAGTAAATGAAAATAACCACAATGAGTAGATTTCGTAATTAATTTAATATCTAATTTTGCTAAGGTTTTTGAGATGGTAGTAAATTTAAGAACAATTTCGTACATTTTAGGAAAATTGGGTGTTCAAGACAAAAAAGTACATTCGGGCTCTACAAAGTACATGGCCGGTGTAGTTCGTGCACACAATGATAGCGTGCATAGCGTTGGTAAAATGCATTTGTGTAGGGTTGGCTTACACTGGTCTAAAGGCATAGTAAATTGCACAGCTTTAGCCACGACGGACACTGCCAACTTACCGCGGCTTTTCACCTGAAGTTCCAGTTGATATGGCTGGAACTGACAGCAGTCGAGTGGGTGCAGTAAAAAATGCATGAAAAAAAACGTAGAAGAGGCGTTACGACAAGAAGCTGCCGAAAGTTGGAAGGACAGATATAGTTTAAGTGACGGAGGCAGAAACGCGAGTAACAACGACGACGATGAGAAAGGCTTTCTAAATTCTGTCACTGAATCCTTAGAAAAACCTAAGAGCCAAAAATCTTTAAAGAGTAAAACTCAAAATCTCGTCAAAATGTAGCTAGACATGAAATCAAAAGACTTGTTTAACCCTTTATGCATATATTAGAAAATTTGTTTTTAACTTACAACAATATAATTTTAACAGTTGACTTCAATAGTAATATCATTGTTGAAAATCATTTAGTGCATAAAATGTTAACTATTGGACTTCATTCTGTCAGCACTGTGCAACCAACTCATTTCACTAAAACTTGTAGCACCTTACTAGATTTGTTTTTTGTTAGCAACTTGGAACACGTTCTTTTATATGATCAGCTATCAGCACCAGTTTTTTCCAAGCATGATCTTATATTTCTAAAATTTATCTTCAAAACTGCAACATCCATTGAAACTTTCAGTTATCGGGATCTTAAAAATATAAATTATCCGCTGCTAATTGATGCAGTTCAAATGATTGATTGGACACAAATCTACGAAATGGTTACTGCCAATGAACAAGCCGGTTTCCTACAAAATAATATATCATCACACTTCAATCATTTTGTTCCTACAAAAATCAAAAGGGTTCAGAGTGTAGAAAAATCATGGTTCAATAAGAACATTAAAAAACTCATCACTGATCGCAATACGGCGTATAATAAATGGAAAAGGTACAAAATCCCACAAATCTACAAAAACGACAAGCGACAAAAACGGCAAAAATAAAATTTTATGATACAAAGTTTAATTTTTGCATAGACTCTAAACAAAAATGGCAATGTATTCGTAAAATTGGGATTGAAAATAAAACTTCAGCAACAGTAGATTTTTCAGAAGTAGATATTAACAGAATAAACGCTGATTTTCTAAACCTATCTGCACCTTTGATCATGAACAGCAGCAATAATGATGCAATTACAAGTCACTCCGAACACTCTTTTAGTTTTTCCTGTGTCGATCAGCTTGAGGTATTACAGGCCTTCTAGAAAGTAAAATCCTATGCTATCGGTTTCGATGAAATCAATCCTATTTTCATTAAAGCATTGTTGCCCACTTTGTTGCCTTTTTTCACTCACCTTTTCAACACAATTTTGACCACGTCTGAATTCCCAAGAACTTGGAAAAAAGCCAAAATCATCCCATTATCTAAAGCCAATGGTGATTACAGGCCTATAGCAATCTTGCCATATGTGTCAAAAGTTTTGGAAAATATTGCTCACAAGCAGATTAGTGACTTTTTGTTTAAATTTAAACTCATAACTGAGCGTCAATCTGGTTTCAGGTCTAAGCGTAGCTGGTGATTACAGGCCTAGAGCAATCTTGCCATATGTGTCAAAAGTTTTGGAAAATATTGCTCACAAGCAGATTAGTGACTTTTTGTTTAAACTTAAACTCATAACTGAGCGTCAATCTGGTTTCAGGTCTAAGCGTAGCTGCCTGACAGTTCTTATTGATGTCTCAGAAAATATAAGATCAGAATTGGAAGCGAATAAGGTATCTATCTTAACACTTTTAGATCACTTGAAGGCGTTCGATTCTGTCAATCATGCTATTCTATTTTCTAAGCTTAAAAATCAATTCAATTTTTCAAAAACAGCAGTAGATCTCTTAAAATCATATCTTACAGACAGGACGCAAGCAGTAAGTGTAGAATGTTTCATTTGTGATTTCCTGCCAGTGCCTTAAGGCGTTCCTCAAGGGTCTGTGTTAGGGCATTTGATTTTTGTAATGTATGTCAATGACCTACCAAATGTCTTAAAAAGTTGTGAAATCCACTTATATGCGGATGACGTTCAGCTCTACTTAAGTAGTGAACTCAAATGCCTCAATACCTGCGTTGCTGAATTCAACGAGGACTTAAGTCGAATTCAGATTTGGGCAGAAACAAATGACCTCACCCTAAATCCCAACAAATCAAAAAGTTTACTGATTTGCAAAAGATCTCATGACTATGATATTTTGCCTAAAATATTGCTTAATGATTCTGAACTTCAGCTCGTACGTAACGCTAATAATCTTGGTATAGTTTTCAATAAAACGCTAACTTGTAATGATCATATCCTCAAAACTATCGGTAAGCTATACATAGTATATATAGTATATAGTATATATAGCAGTATTACACGCCATTTAAAATACGTCTATTGTTAGCGAACAGTTACCTCATTCCAACATTGCTTTATGGCTGTGAATTGTTCGCCAACTGTGACAGTCATTGCAGACAAAAACTAAACGTTATCTTTAACAATATAGCTAGGTATATTTATGGCTTAAAGCGTTCAGATCGAATATCTGCCTATTCGAAAAAAATCTTCGGTGTCTCTTTTGATGATTTATTGAATATTCGAACTCTGCTGCAGTTGCATAAAATTATTTTTACTAAAGAGCCGGATTATCTTTATTCGCGTCTAAAGTTCTCTCGTTCTGCTCGATCGAGACAAATTGTTCAGTTTGAACATAGGTTTTTAATATCGGATCGACAATTTTATGTTCATGCAATTAGTCTTTGAAATGCGTTACCAACACGATTACTTAATTTAAGTAACGCAAAAAAGTTCAAGTTTCATATATTCAAACATTTTGCGAAGGAACTCACTAAAATAATTTCATTGTTTTTTTTTAGTATTAGCTTTCCCAAAACCATTTATTTTATTATGTTTTGTAAAATTTTTCATTGTATCATCTGTATTAGTGTAATAATTAGTATTTTAGTTTTAATAATTATTTATCAAATTTACTTAATTAAATATTACGTAGCTGTGACTTAATCTTGTCAAATTCAGGATAGCTATATTATCTTGTAGCCTAAGGATATTCAAATAATCAATAAATAAATAAATAACAATGCGGCATTCCTTGTTTATTAAATATAGTACTACTATACCCTCAAGCCCTGTAGTTGAATGTTTTTTTCCACGGACAAAGATATTTTAACGCCGAAACAAACTTCGCTTTCGGACGAGAACTTCAACATATTAATGCTCGTGAAAGGGAATATCCACATTATGCCAGATGATTAAATTAAACACTCCAACTATACACGTCTTTTTTTTTGTTCCTAAGCTGTTAATTCCCAGAACCCGAACCAAGAGTTTTTTAAGAATATCACTAACGCAACGATATAAAAAATTCAATTTCTATGACGTGTTAACGGAGTAACGATTAACGCTTTAACTTTAACTTGCGTTAAGTCTTCTGAAATGTAACGCTTTAACGTTTAACGAAGTTAACTTTTTTAGTAGCGGATTAGCGATTAACGAAGTTAACTATTTGATTAACGGTGCCCAGCAATGCATACTATTCATTAATATCATATAGATTTAATCCAGCGGAGCAATGAAGTTTATTCAAAAGTAGTTTTATTAAAAAGAATAGAATATAATAGTATGCTTGACTTTTTTCAGTTTGAAAAGACTACAGAACTGATGTATTTATAAAGTTACGCATAAAAACTACATTTTGAAGCTGACAAAAATAACTTTACACTAATTTGCATTCGAAAAATTAGTAATTTTTGTTTGTTTTCTTTGACACTTAAAAACATTATCCATTACATCATGTAGGCAGGACATAGCAATACAGGTTATCTATATATTAATACGTGAACATCGAAACTTATGGTACACTTTTTTAGTAGTTATGATTAAGAGACGGGAATGAAAAAATTATTTGTAATATGTGCCGTTAAGACAGGTAAAATAAAGAAAACAAACGCGGATGATTCCACCCAAACAAAACGCTTTAACGAACGCATTTTGATCGCGTTCATGGCTGCATGAGGTAGAGGCAAGGTGAAATGAGGTCCATGGACAATAACGTTTTGTTCGTCATAGGTCGGCATAATTCTTCCAAAGTTAAAACTTGGTAGGTACGGTCGAGTTTCGACCACCACGGTTCGCTTGAAGCAAGATCAAGATCCATAAAATTGTCAACCAAATCTGACAATGCACATGTCTTGAAATTCCAAATACATAATCCGCGAAATCGGATCTGCTCATTTACTCGTTTTATGGCCATTTTAAGGTTTTACTTTGGCCGACATGGTTCGTTTCAAGAATCAAAATCGGTAAAAATTGTCAACCAAATCTGAATTATCAAAATTATTACTTAGTGTTCGGAGACTCCAAAAACATGATCCGCAAAATCGTACCTAATCACTTAGTCGTTTTATGGCCATTTTAAAGTAAACGCTTTTACCGATAATATTGATAAAAATGACTTCTAGGAAAAATTGTGCTTAAGTCATTAAAAATCTAAATTTTTTTATTTTGCTTTTCTTTGTGGACTTTGTAATCAAAAATACTTTTAAAACCCATAAAACAAAAATATATAAAAATAATTTTTCATTAGTTTTTAGGCCCAAAAGAGTTTTTAAAATTTTTTTTTTCATCAAAAACGGTGAATAACACAAAAAATATAAAAGTTTTTTTATTTATTGTTTTTTGGTGAGCTTTGTAGTCAAAAATACCTCAAAAATTCATAAAACAAAATTATAATTTAAAATATCTTTTACTAGCTTTAAGGCCCAAAAGAATTTTTTTTTTAAACTTTGAACTTGAATAACATAACTCATATAAAATTTTTTTTTTTTCTTCGCGGGCTATGTAGTCAAAAATACTTTTTAAGCCCACAAAAGAGGCTCCACCCCGCTGGCACCCCATCTATCGAATTTTGATAAAAAAAAGTGCATCTAATAGGTCACTAATTGGTCATAATTGGTCAGTTAGTCCGAGTAATTGGTCAGCAAAAGTACATTATTTAAAGCGTTATGAAAAATTTCAAGGTCATCTGCATATTTTGGCACCCCATCTGGCGAATTTTGATAAAAAGAAAAGCGCATCTAATAGGTCACTAATTGGTCATAATTGGTCAGTTAGTCCGATTAATTGGTCAGCAAGAGTCAATTTTTTACAAATATTTTTATAAGTTTCAAGGTCATCTGCATATTTTGGCACCCCATCTAGCGAACTTTGAAATAAAAACATAAGCATCTAATAGGTCACGAATTGATCATAATTAATCAATTAGTCCGATTAATTGGTCAGAACGAGAAAATTTAAAATTTTTTATACCCTACACAGAGGCTATATTCGCTTTGCGTCGATATAGCTATGTCCGTCTGTCTGTCTGTCTATCGGTCTGTCTGTTGAAATCACGTTTACGAGAAAACTAAGCAAGCTAATTCAATGGAATTTGGCACACAGGTCACACCTTTTGCAAGCTGCTAGCATGTAAAAATGGGCGAAATCGGGGCACGACCATGCTCTATGTAAATATACCTCAGCCCATTTTGAAAAAAGTTGCTGCGATTTTGATGAAACTTTTTAAAATTTGCAAAGGCTCTTAGAGGGGCGTGGCACAACCCTAAATTTTAACTTTTATAACGCTATAACTCGTAAACCGTGCAAGATATTGTGATGAAATTTGGTACACGGATACAAATCGTATATATATATGGAATTGTGTTTAAAGTGGGCGGAATTGAAAAGTGAGCGTGGTACTTTTTAACAATTAAAAATTTTGATTTCGTATAATTCAAAATTGGCACATTTGATTTTCATAAAAATTGTAAGGATTATACTACTGAGAGCAGTCATCAATACAAGCTTCGTCAGTATACTGGAAAAACTCGTTGAAGGGCGTGGCACAGTCCACAATATTTAAAAACGTTATAATTAGAGAACTAACAACGTAATCGTAATGAAGTTTAGTATGGCAGATATCCTTGCTAAAAGGTATCTTCTTACGATTATTTGGCACAATAGAACCGGTGGGCGTGGCACCTCCTATATAAGCAAGACACGTTTAATGCTATAGATAGTGTGCAATGAGAGTAATCTTATAAAATTTGGTGCATAGATGTCAATTATTATAATATATGATGATTGGTGAGATACGATCAATTTAATTCTTTTCTTATATGGGACGGCGTGGCATCGCTCATTTTTTCCAAATAAATCTAAACAACGAACCTTTTACAAACTACACGGAAAAAACACCAACTCGAAATTATTGTAAATATTAATGAAAATTTAAGAAAAATTAGTAGGTAATTTAGTAATTTAGAAACGGTTCGAGTGTCTATTAAAAATTACTAAGCGTAATATAAAAATTGCATCAAGCAGGCATTAATTTTTCGAATGCAAGTTTTTAATTTTTACAAAGTAGATTTTAAAATTTCTGCAATAATTTATTATATTTTAAAAGGACTGTACTATTTTTTAAAAAGTACATTATAAAGTTTTTATGATGAAATAATAATAACTGAAATTTATTTTTAAATTTTTTGGTGTGTTGAACAAAATTAGGGCAGCCAGCGAGTTTCCGTTGCCGCTTTCCCGACCCCGTCCCAATTCTGTTCAACACATTACTTCAAAGCCAATTAGTAAGAGTTTGGCAAGCCTTATATATTTATTTTTTTGCATGAACATGTTGAGAACTCAAACAGAGTACAAATTAAACATAAAAGAGAAATAAAATTCAATATAATAAAAATTAATAATCTTGAAATAATTTTTCTATAACTACTTTTTAAAAATTATAAAGCGGGAATCATATATTACAATATGAAATATATAAAAATTCTAATGTGGCAATTTATTAAAATTTAATAAATTCTTTGTAAAATTTCAAAGTTTTTAGGTGATAATTAAAATGAAGAAAATAATTTTTAATATGCACTTATTAAAAAATGTAAAATGAAAATATTTACAAACTAGAATAGAATTTTTAATAAGGATTTTCTATTTATTACTATAAAAAAGTAATATTTGTTTTCAGATTTTAATTTTTATAATCTCCTATTAATTTTTAATAAAATTTGAGTTGGTTTTTTTTCCGTGTATGACAATTGTATGTACCAAATCTTATCCATCTACGTCATATAGTTGCTGAGATATAAAAAAAAAGTTGTATTCACCTGTGTCAAGTAGTTGATAACACTGGTCAACAATGGTTTTGTTGGCCTGAATGTCTCTGCGGATTTCTATAATTTCAGGTACTCAGATTACGAATATATTCATAAAAGTACTGAATTGGCTCTAGTTTTTAAGATATTGATGTATTTTTCTATAAATGTATGAAACAAAGTCGGATTAGTTAGACTCTATATAACTCAAGAACGGCTGGACCGATTTTAATGGTCTCAAATTTTTTGGATTTGTCTCCGTCCCGAGAATGACATTGGCTACAAAAATTTTATTTAGGTAAATATTTAGGGTAGCCCTTATACAAAACTTTTTTAGAATGAATGATATTTAATTTGTTGGATTTGGATTTATCTTCATTTCATTTTTATAAAAACCTCGCTTTTTACCGAGGCGGGGCGAGGTTTCGACGAGGCGAGGCGAGGAGAGGTGCCTGTGTGTCTCGCCTCGCCTCGGTCGAGCGAGGCAAATTTATTTTTCCACCTCGCCACGTTCTCGCCTCGCTCTCGCCTCGTAGAACGAGGCTGCCTCGGTGAAGCACTACAAAATTCGCCAGATGGGGTGCCAAAATATGCAGATGACCTTGAAACTTATAAAAATATTTGTAAAAAATTAATCGGACTAACTGACCAATTATGACCAATTAGTGACCTATTAGATGCGCTTTTCTTTTTATCAAAATTCGCCAGATGGGGTGCCAAAATATGCTGATGACCTTGAAATTTTTCATAATGCTTTAAATAATGTACTCTTGCTGACCAATTACTCGGACTATCTGCCCAATTATGACCAATTAGTGACCTATTAGATGCAGTTTTTTTTTATCAAAATTCGCTAGATGGGGTGCCAGCGGGGTGGAGCCCCAAAAATCACGAAATTCTCAAAATTTGAATTCACTCTATTTTGAAAATATTTTTTTTTTTTTAAATCCTCGAATACGTATATTTTCTTTTTCGATAAAGAACCCATAAAAAAAATTTCAGCCAAATCGAAAATGTGTCGGTCAATTTTTTTCAAAATTCGTTCGGTTTGTAAAAGACTGTCCCATATGCAAAACAAAATCATATAAAACTGTCTTTTCGACTTTTATCAATTTTCGGCACCATTATGCACAAACAAAATTTAAAAAAAAGTTGTCCCATCAATATTACGTCATTATTTATCGAACAAAATTATACCTACATCAGAAAAATTTGTTGTAAACGGACAGCCTAATGTATGATGATTTTATTTTTCGCTATATGGAAGAACTTTTTTATAAATCAAACTATACTAAAAACCTTCCACAGACCATCAGAAATTTTTTTTTAAAAAAATTATAAAATCCATTTATCAGTCTATATGAGACAGACGAACAGCATTTCTTTTCTGTATAACGAAGTTTATTGTTATTTTTTTTTTTGGAACAATGCAAAGTTTAATATGTATTTTACAGAGCTGTTTGTTCAGTAGTTTTAGTGCAAAAAACAACAAAAAAAAATTACGAGCAGCTCGTTTAGCAACTGCATAGGGCGGCAAGTTTCTAAATCCGGGCTTAGATTTGGGTTCATTATCATTATAACAAAACATTCAATTAAATTTTATAACTTTAGTGGAATAAATGAACAGCAATAATAAACTACATTAAGAGAGTAATAACGGTATTATTCCAACTATCATTCGATTAGAAATAATTTTAGAACTACTAACTATAAATACCGAAGATATCTAATGGAGTAATCGAAATACTTCAGTTGGAAAAATTTATTGATTTTTTGCAAGCTTTAATTTTCTGATATTAGGGTGGCACATTAGGATGGCAGGAACTGAGGTATGGTGGGTAAGTTCAAAATCGGGGCACTTGATGTCAAGGATCATTAGATCAAAAAGTTGATCTACTCAAGACAAAAACATTGATATATCATACTTTAAGATCGGACTGTAAATGCCGAAGATATGATATTTTTTTCAAATGCGCGACCTCTATTTTCGTTCAAAAAAAATAAAAATTTTTTCCAAATTACCTTGCAAAAATGCTTCGGATTTGCTGGTGTACGGTGAACTTTTTTTTTGTCTGTAAGTTGTTACGGTCTATTGAACATTTATGGACCCATTTTGAAAATCAGTTGAAAACTTATTGCGTTAGAAACAAAAAAGACTTAGAAAACGCGCGTAAGGAAGAGTGTACCAAAAAAGATCCTTCGGTCTGCAGAAGTTAGTGGAATCAATGCCAATATGACTGAAAGCTGTGAAAAATAGCAAAGACATGCCGATAAAATATTAGCTAAAGATTTTTTTATTTAATATTATTTTTAACTTACATTAACCATGTATACAGTATACTACGGTGTGTTTTTTTGTAGATGGATTTTATTTTTTTTTGGCTATATTTTTACCCCAAAATTTGGGCTTCCTGGCTCAAACTTGTACATGGCGCACAGTGTAACACTTTCATATAAGCTGCGGCCAAAACTATAAGGAGTTGTCGTAGAGTAATGAAATTTGTCATGGACTGTTTTTTTGTAAAGATTAAGAAATTTTGTCAAAATGAATAAAATCGGTTCATAATCAAGCATAGCTCCCATACAAAAAAAAATTTTTTTTTTAAAAATTTTTTTTTTAAATTTTTTTTTTTAGAAAGTAGGTTTCTTTCTTCTAAAAATAAGGCAGAAAAAAATGTGGTCAAGTTTTTACCTTCTTTAAAAGGAAATAAAAAAACATTTAAAACCAGTTAACAGCTTTCACGTATTTTTGTTATTTTTTTTGAAAAATTTACATATATACGGGGGTTTCTGGGGTCGCTGAAATTAAAGTCAAGATGGCGGACCGAATATGGCGGAAACTCAATACCCTAATCCACCATATTGGGTCCGCCATCTTGAATTTTTATTTTAAATTTCTGACCTTGGACTCGTAATCAGCTTCCCCAGAAACCCCTGCATTTAAATTTCTGACCTTGGATTCGTAATCAGCTTCTCTAGAAACCCCCATATAGCAAATTTTGTACTAATCGGTTGATTTTTAAACAATACGTCCGCCATATTGAATCCACCATTTTGAATTTGAAAATTTTTAAAATATAGCCTCAGATTCGTAATGAGCGATCCTAAAAACCCCTGTAAAACACATTTGGTACCAATCGATTGATTTTTAAAAAATACGTCCGCCATCTTGATTTTGTAAATTCTGACTTCGGATTCGTGATCAGTGACCCTCATGACCCTTGTATACCGAATTTGGTGCAAATCCGTTGACTTTCGAAAATTCGGCCACCATATTGGATTTTTGACCGCCATATTGGATCCGCCATGACGAATTCTGTCAACCAATTTGAGCCAAAAAACGATTCGATCACGATTCGAATTTTCCCTGGCTGATGTACAAAATTTGAAGTTCTTAAACTTAACATAAAAAATTTGTATGGATTTTAAATAGAATTTACCATATTTATGTGGTCACATTGTATGGGCGGTAGGCATGGTTTTCTTTCGAATTTGATACAATTAAAAGTGAGAGTGCACAACTAAAATCAAATTATATTTGGAAAATTTTAAGTCATTCAATTCATTTTTGTAGAATTTAAGGCAATTTAACCGTTTTTATGTGGTCATTTAAGGCAATTTTCTTCAAAAAAGTGCTATAAGTAATTATTGAATTTTGTACATATAACGCAAAAGTACAAGTCTATTCTTTTGTCACCTATTTGTATTGAACGTATAATCACTATACGGAAGCTTAAGCAAAATCGAAGACTAAGTTTTTTTGCTATTCACACTTAAAGTTAGGAAACATTTCCAGTTTTACTCACTTTACTATATATCAAGAACATCGAAACATGTTTTTAAATGCACAACTGCTTTCAAACTATTGAACGGAATTAAGCAAACTTTACAGATTTGGAAAAAGCTTTTTTCATATTTTTAAAAAATATATAACATGACCTGCATCAGTGAAAAAAAATGTCCGAAAATACTCACCAAACATTCGCATAATTCAGTCCATTTGCATTTTTCGGTTTTAGACAATTTTCTGCGAAAAAGTGGTGTAGGATATTATTGAATTTCATACATATAACGCAAAAGTGCAAATCTATATTTTTGTCATCTATTTATATTGAATTTATTATTATTATACAGAAGTTTAAGCAAAATCGAAGACTATGTTTTTTTGTCAATTTTTGCAAATTTCTTTTTCTTAAGGAAGTTTTCTTGTAAATGACCTTGAAGCCAAACTAATTCTTCAATGTTCTCAAAAATGCTATTTTTGGAAAAGAGAATTTTTCAAAAATGTGCATATGTTTGTAAATTGGCTGAATAGTTTTGGAGATAATAACAGCTAAACTTGAGATATTGAATTTCATAAGACTTAAATTGTAAATTTTTAGAATAAAACTTCAAGTTCCCGTGCATGCTGTTCATTCAAATTCCCACATATTTCCAACATGCTTATAGATTGCTCTTAATTGAAGATTTTTTTGTCGATCTATGTATTAGTTTTTAAGAAATTTGGAATTTTTTTTTCTTTCCTTATGGCCGCTAATGTTACACTGTGTGGCGCGGACAGAGTATATGTCCGATTTCGTTGAAATTTTACGAAAAAACTGATTTACTAAAACGTAAAAAAATTATGACTTAGGTGCCAAGATATAGCGGTTTAGGTATTGTAGTTGTATGGGAGGTGCCAGCCACTGTTGTCGAACCACTTCCAATTTTTTTTTAAATTTTCGGTCCTATATGCCTATAATATAGCATCGGGTTTGAAGAAAATTCTCCCTTAATTTCAGCATCGTAGATCGAACCTGCGAACGGCGCCATCGGTTTGTTTCCTATTACAATTAATATGAAAAAAAAGCGGAAAAACGAATTAAAGATTTTTTTTGCGTTTTAGTAAAGAAATCCTTGCATATAGGAACGTAAGTTTAAAATTTCCTCCACCGAACGAAATTTCGCTAGATCACGCACTGATATCTTTTCTATCTCTTGCACATTACTTAATTAAACTTCTTGGTGCCATTCTGATATGAACATATCTTCAACAAGCAAGTAGTGAATGCTAAAAATGTAACCAAAACGACACAAACTGTCATTGTAAAGTAAAAATTACATAAAATGGGAATCCCCTGTTTTATTGCTTTCAACAACACACAAAGAAATAAATTATAAAGATTCTTGATTCAAGAACAACAATCGATAACATGAAAGACAGCAAAGCAGAGAAAGAGTTTTCCGTTAGAATGTGCTTTTTGTCCGCCTACTGAAATGCCTTGTATGAAATGTGTATAAATCTAGTGTCCGCCCTCCGGAATGTATTTTGTTCTAAAAACATACCTAAAAACTTGGAACCAAGAAATTCGTCCGGCCATGAGAGATGTCCGCCTGCGGGTGCTGTCACCGACGGGAGCTGTCCCCGACGGGAGCTTTCATTGTAGATATATGGCCGCCGTTTCATACAAACCCATCCACTGTGAACCAGTGGCAGCAATAGCTTCATGATAGGCCAATCCAGTATAGAAGCAATGATTAGCTTTGCTTACTTGGGCAACGCAATAACACCTGATGACGGTACCAATAAGGAGATTAATGCTAAAATCAATATCGCGAAGAATTCATTCGCTCAGCTTCGTAATATCTGGCCGTCTTCGTTTATGGCTGTGAAACCTGCTTAAAGAACAACACCCTGCTACACAGTTTAGAATTTGGTTGAAACCTTTTTTCAAAATGGATATCAATCCCCTTTAATTTGGCAATGCTGATTTCAAAAAAATTATTAATTTTGCGATATCTTTTATAGTTTTCAAGTTATTAGAGAAAAATCAAAAAAGGTGTTCATTAACAGTTGTAATAGCGCTAGAGTATTGAAATTTGGCACTGACGTTTTTTGGATTACAACAACAAAAACTTGTGAATTTGAAAAATATTGGTCAACTGGCTGATTTCAAAAATGTTACAAATTTTGCGATATCTTTTATAGTTTACAAGTAATTGGAGGAAAACAATTCCAATAGTTTATCTGTTAGGTTTTTGAAAAGCATTGGAGTTTATATATTTTACCCCAAGGGGGATAAAAAGAGAAAAAATTGCCCTTACCTGTTCCCCTCTACTTAAGGAAACTTCTTTCCAAATTCAAGCAATTTCCTTCACACTGTGTGCTCTTACAATTGATAAAGTTATTGTTAAGCGATGTGAAATATGAAGAAATGAATATATTTTTTCCTTCAAATGTTGCAGTAGAAAAATAATCATAAAAAAAAATTCTGAAAAAAGCAGCTGAAACCTTGGATTTTGGTTAACCATACTTTCTTACATTATATATAACAAAGTTTCCGAAATTCGAGGATATACTTTTTTATTTTTTTCTGCCAAAGTTTGCATGGTGATTTTAAAAAATCACCATAATTCACACATAGAATACAAAAGCTCAAGCATACATTTTTTTGGAAAGTATGATTTACATATGAACGTTTTGCCAATATGCAATATTGGTATATTTCAATACAAATAAATTAATAAGAGCATTTCATAAAAGTCAGTATTTTTTGTTCCTTCTAAAACTACATTAGGAAAACCTTGATAAAAAAAAATCATTACATTCAAAAATTTTCGAAATCCGAGGATATACTTTTTTATTTTTTATCTACTATTGTATGACTACGAATTTTTAACTTTTTTTTAGTTTTAATTTTTTCACACGAAAACAATATTTATTTCATAAAATATCATTAATAGACTGAAAATAACTTTTTTATCGAATAAACATTATTTTTGTGTGTAAAAATTAAAAATAACAATAGCTGAAAAAGTGGTAAAGTCATACAATAGTAGATAGCTTTGAACGACCGTATCTCAGCAAATTTTCATCAAAAATTCTTTTGTGGATCACCATTTTGACGGAAACGACGTCATCTTTCTTTTCTGTGAACCAATGACTCTACGTAAATCCTCACTGAAAAAAGTTATATACAAAAATTTAAATAAGGACAACAAATTGAAAATATTCGGGTCTTTTTGACTTAACTTATTTAAAAAAAAGTTTTTTGACTTTATAAAGTGCCATTTTGATAGGAAATCTGATTCTCTACAAAAAGTTATAAAATGTGTAGGCATTAAAAATGTATAGTTTTTGAGTTATAGTTAAAAAAAATAAAAAATGGACAAATTTCAACCGTCTTCAAAAGTCCAAGCCGAAGCTTAATTAGATTTATCATTTTTAGGGTACAGCTGAACATATAAGACAATGAAATACCTTTAAAGGGTTAGACCCTTATTCAAATACATAATCACTAGCATATTAGTAGGGCAAGTAGAAATAAAATCAAAAATATTGTTACGAAATTTCCTGTCCCTTTGACAATAATTTCAATCTCTTAAACTTCTCTGAGTTCGATCACTGGATTGTGTAACAATCAAGAAAATCGTAATCTTTATTTAATTATAAAATGGTTTATTTAAATCACAAACGTTAGTTTTTATACAGTACAATTGTTTATTTCCTCTTTACATTCAAATTGTATACACAAACGTTTTACTTTATTACTTAAAATCCACTGTATCACTTTATTACTTAAAATCCACTGTATCACTTTCAAATATTCAACTGTCTCACTTAAGATTCACTGTGTTCAACTGTTCAATATCAACTGTATTACTTCTGCTCATATGACAACCTTTTATACTAAAGTCACCTCTCGAAATATCCACCACTATCCAGAATGCGATTTCCGGTACCTTCTAGATACTACACTGATCCATCATTATCCAGAATGCGATTCCCGGTACCTTCTAGATACTACACTGATGCTCAAACTTTATCGTTTATAGTACAGGAAACACACTAGCAGCCGCTAGATGGTGTTCTTCGGTCAGTAATGCTAGCTAGTACAGAAACCATACTTTCACACACCATAAATGTTAGTCATTTCGACTACCCTCCCAATATGTGTCAATTTGAAAAATTAAAAATTTTTGAAAATTTTTTTCTCGGAAATATTTTAGGTTAAAGTTGGAATTTCAGAAAAAAAATTTAAATTACATTTTTTAAGTGTTGTAAAATAGAATTGAAACAATTTTAAAAGTTTCTGACCTTAAGAACTGGTTAATTAGACTAAACATAGGAAAACTGCATTATTTTTATTTTGAAATTTTTCAAAATTAAAAGTTATTTATGTGTTTCTGAAAGAATCTTTTAAATTCAGATTAACACCCGAATTCGACCTTCCGGCCAAAAGCGCAATATCTAACAGAAATATTTTCAATTTTTTTTTTATGCTTTTAGATAAGCTTTTAGCCCATTTAAAAATTCATATTTCGTAAATTTCTGAACAGGTCTAATATATGTACATATATAACTTTTCTCGCATAATTTTTTTTGTTCCCATATGTTTTTTATTGATTTTGTTGGAGACGCCACCATATATTATTGTTTGGAAATAAATGTTTATTTTATGTTTTAAAATAATTGTACCACTCTATGATAAATTTCTTTGCCAATTAGCGTTGCTTCATATGGAATAGTCATTGCCTTTTCTTGAGAGATTATATCATTTCCTTCACAGAACCAGTGGCGGATCCAGGATTTTCTTCAGGGGGACCTGACATTTTTTTGAATGAAAACACACATTGATTGAATTTTTCAATGAGCAATATTTATATTTTTTGGCATATGGGACATTTCGTGAAAAGTCGATAATGAAAAAAAAAGAGATTTTGAAATTTGTTCATATTCGGCTTAATTGTACTTCTAGAAGGTGTAAGCACCTATTTTCTTATGTAAGGCTTAGTTGGCAAGTTATGGACTTCTGAAAATTGACGAGATATGAATGGATTTTTCAGAAACAGTTTTTCAAATTTAACAAATTTTCAATAGAATAATTTGAAATTTGAATTTTTTTTTTTGTGGAAAATCAGAAATGAACATTTCATCTCAGAACTTAAACTATTTCGACATATTTTATTGGTTTTATTTTAATTTTAAAATATAGCTTAAAGTATATAAATAATGTGTTAAAAATTTTAAAATGTGATCTATATTAGTTTACGAGACATACATATGAATTGAAGTGCCGCATTTTGCATGGTACATGGCCCTTGCTTAAGTACTTCAATTTATCTATCTTCTTAACTAATACCGATCACGTTTTAATTTTTTTTTGTGATGCATCTATATACTTAAGGCTTTTTTTTTAAGTTAAAATATTTAAAAAAAAACTAAAAATGAAAATCTGATTTGAAATGTGTACTACCGGTTTTGTATATATGTATACAAAAATTTTAAATTTAAAGACTAAAAAATTAAAAAAAGGATCCTTTTAACTAGCTTACAATTTTGTTTATACTTTATTATAAATTGATTCCAATATAAGCGTTCAAAAGTGACGGTTCTCAAACTTTGTCAATTCTTCAGAGGCCCATAACTCGGCAATTAAGAATCATACGAAAAAAAAATTGTGTGTACACATTTATGTCTACTAAGGAGTGCGCCATTAGAAATTAGTGCATTGAAAAATTAATTTATCTCAATAACTACAGTTTCAGTTTTCAAAAAGATTATATTTTTTTTAACGCAAATTTAATTCAAATAAAGAAAATAATAGTAAAAAAATATTAATTTTGAGTGGGTTTGATTCTCTAGGAACGGAAGTAATGTCATTTTACTGGTACCGCTCAAGAGCCGCTTTACTCTAGTGACATGAAGCAAGATCAGCACATAAAATAAAGATAACTAATGATCTCTTACAAATTGTCGGAGCCTCTTTTGAAGCATTCCATGATATTGATTGTGCCTGTGGTCTCGAAACTTTGGCTTCTTTTACCACAATTACAAATTGCCTGCCAAACAAGAAATTTTCTGGGAAATTTTTTATTTTAATTTTTTGGGATATATCCCCTAGCGTTGGCAACATAAAGTTCTTGGCCAGGAAGCTGAGAAATATCAGAAAGGACATACGTTTCGTCATCCATAATGCAACATTCGAATTTGAACACAAAATCTTTACTCAATTTTTGAGCGCGTATTTTTGGTTCGCAATTCTTTTCAGCATTCCGATCCGGCACTTTCTCAACATTTTAGGTCTTCAGCCTGGCCCCTTCTTTCACTCTTTGCACAAATGATTCGGAGGAATCTGCTAGCTGAACGATTTTTTACGGTCACCATAGCCTTTCTTGCAGCGCGTTCCCTGCTTTTAATTCCTGCTAACGTCTGTTTAGAACTTTTTATTACCCGAGATACAGATTTTATGCTAAATTTAGCATTCCTTGCAATCCTTTTGAAGGTATATTGCAGGTTATTTAAAAAAATTTAAAATTTTTTTCACGCACTTCTATTTTGTTGCTCATGTCTTCGCAAAATAATTGATGAGAACGCAAAGTGATATGAAATAGTTTTCGACATGACTTTCTAAGCTAACCTGTACAAAATAATTTAAATTTTTTTTTATGAAAGAAGTTATAAGCAAAAACGTGTGCAGTAATTTCTTATGACGCGCTCCTTAGATGTATAACTAACCGGAACGTAAACAAATTTCTCGACCTCACTTTATTTTCATTGTCGGCTTCGTGTGAAATGCTCCATATAGAAAAAAAGGTTAATTTTAGCATCTTTATAAAACATCAAATTTTTTTTCTATCTTATCAGTAGACCAGTCGAGCGTTTCAAGACGGCGAGGTTTCTTCTGGCAAAATAATTCAAAAATGTCAGCTGAGCTCGATTTCTTTATTTTCCAGAGCCAATCCATTCAAGCGATCTTCTGTCATTGTATATCTTATATACGATTTCAATCGTTTTAACACAGAAAAACTTCGTTCTTGTGTTGCCGAAGTCGCTGGAATCGTGGAAAATATTTGCAGTAGAATTGTGATGCTTGGGAAGAACGATTCGATGATAATGGTCAATCCTTCCATTGCATTCAAAGCATCTTTGAAATCGGTTTTGCAACAATACTGATGCCGCAATTGAATTCTCTATCTTACTGCAATTTAAATCACTTTCACAAGTGAGAGCAACCTCCACGATTTTGTCAACTGATACATTCGAGTGATTTACTGCTTACAAACCTTCTAAGGGTAAAATGCTCAAAAATTTACCAAGGAGTTTCAAATCCACCTCAATTTCACTTTGTCGTACAAGGGAAATTCACGACAGGGTTGATAATTAAATAATAAAAAAGGGAGTCCAAGCATAAATTTAATAGTACTTTTGGATTTATCATTTTTAGGGTACAATTGGACAATAAAATACCTTTAGCGAATTAGTTCCTTATTCAAGTACATAGTCAATAGCCTATACACGGGAATGCATGTAAATATGGAAATTACCTTTTTCATTGATTTTTGGATAACTTTTACATTTCTTGTCCGATTTGACAAGATAATTGAGATTTTTAAGAGAATGGGTTTTCATTCTATATCTTAAAAATATGAAAAAGAAAGATTTTTTGCATTTAGCGATTTTGGGTTTTCTGAAACGCTCTTGTATCGAAATATTTTTCGGCGAGTCCCAGGGGGGAGGCACATATAGCTTTTTCGCTGACAAAGTCAAGCAAACAAAACCTTCAAAATCCACAGAAGTACAGTCAGTGAAATAGCTCTATTTGCGTACAATGTTTTTATATATTTCCCATAATAAAATGTTATTACGAAAATAACGGTGAAAAAAATGTATGCAGAATGCAAGAACGATTTGCAGAAAGTAATTTGGAATATTACTGTTGTTATTGGCTTTGAAAAATTACCGTAGAGTGGCTTGGCAATGATGAAAAAAAAATTGACATTTTCATTTTGAGGAAAAAATCTCCTGACCTCAAATGTGGGTTAACAGGCATTAAACGCATGTCCTTGCTTTATCATATTATCACAAATCAACAATAAAATTTTAAGTGAAAATTGGGGTTTTTGAGAAAATCAGCCTGGTTTTTTTTCATAAAAAGCGCAATAACTCCGCCAATTTTCAACAATTTTTAAAGATTCTGACAGAGAATCAGAAGTTCTATTAGAATCAAAAGACAAAAAATAATTATTTTGATTTGGATGAAAATGCGACTATTTTGAAATAATTTTCAACGATTTTTCAAGCTCTGACACTAAAACTTTAAATGGGCATAACTTCGTAAAAAATAGTTTTCAATCAAATCGGGGAACGGTATATTTCCTTAATTACTTTGAAAAACAACATATTTAATCGGCAACCAACTCCGCAATTTGAAGTCACTCCGACTGCATGGATTGAGATGGATTTGTTCAGAATATTTGTTGAAATTGATAGAAACAACTGCTTAGCAACAAACAAGATGTAACGAAAACAATTAAATGCAATTACTTATATGTATGTATGCACATTAGGATGGGTCATTTAAACACTTTTTTCTCTAAATACAAACGCCTACCCGGGAAAAGTAGCCCATTCATACCAAGAACATACCTGAAAATTTTTTTTAAATCGGTCAATATCTTCTGTTCGTGCTTTGACGGTTAGTTTTTGGAATTTTAGGTAAAAACACAGAAAGTAGGGTGTTTCCTAAAATGGGCCTGGCTGCGTTTTTAACGCGTTTTAAGGGTCGCTTGGCGATGAAAAGTCATCATAAAGGACCACAAACTCAAAATCGAGATCGAAAAGAAGTCCCAGTTCATACACCAGGTGGAGGAAGAGGGGGCTTAAATGCGGATTTTTGGGTAGAAGCGAATAGTTTTGTGCAGCTTTTTGCTCACTTTCAATCGACGAAAAAATTGGCCCAGAGCCCACCACGTGGAGGTGGCTTTGACGGGCGTTTTCTAAAATAGGCCCGGCTGCGTTAAGACTTACACAGATTAATGCTTGCAGATTTTTACAAATTCATGCACCAGAATATATGACACAATTAATTAAACACTATATTAAAACACGATATCAACTGATATAATTAAATTTTTTAACAACTATTATTATTATTTTTTGCAGCGATTTAGAAGGCGTACGTAATGGCGCCCGCTTAGAACCTAGAGCAATAGCAAGGGCTCCAGAAGGTCAAGGATGCCCCAGATGCGGAGGCTTTGTTTATGCCGCAGAACAAATGTTAGCTAGAGGAAGAGTAAGTTATTTAATGTTTTTTATTAATATAAGTATGTTTAATAAGGTATAATATATTCCTATATACATATACTTGACTTTAAAAAGGGTTATCATAGGAGGTGCTTTAAGTGTTGTGCTTGCAATAGAACATTGGATTCTACGATTCATTGTGATGGCCCTGATAAGGACATATATTGTAGAGGTATACACGTTTTCTTTGTTATATGTAATTCAACATATCAGTTTTCATGTGCTAAGAGATGGTTGTATAGTTTTTTGTTGATTGTTGTTGGGTTTATTCTAAGAAACCTATATGCTATGAAAAAATGTATGCAAACCTTCTGCATTTCAATACTAAATGTTATTAGCCACATGATCAGCGTTTTGACGACTGATTAGGAGAAAATCTGATTTGTAAGCACGAAATAGTGCTGTTTGATATAAGTACATATAACGAACGGATAAACATCTAAATAACGGGCAAATTGTGTATAACAAGCAACTAATTGTATTATGTCAAGTGTTATGTCAAGAATTGTGATGTAATGTTCAATGCACAAAATAATTGAATAACAAGATTTAAGAAATAATGGGTGGTTCAAATGTTATCTAAATGTTAAATATTAGACATCATAATTGGTAGGACAATTGGTACTTTTTTATGAGAGCGACGAATGAAATTGAAATGTCCATGAGAAAAAAAACAGTTGCTTATTGACATCGGTCATTAACAATTTTGGTTATATCGAGCCCTAACCGCAAAAATAACGTAAGCGCCAAAAAGCATATTTTACAGGAGAGCGTTTTTTTAAATTTTTTTTCGAATATGAATGGCGGATTTTTTAAAACATTAAATGTAGTCTATCTTAGATCTCATATAAAGAATATATGCGATTTTCAGTTGCTTTTGTGCGAATTTCACCTTTTTATGGAGCATACATTATTTTCGCTGTCACTCTTGGCGAAGGCTGAAAATGAAATGTGGCGCATACGTTATTGAAATCACATTGTTTTGTCTTTGAAAAACATATTTGATTCATTTATTTAATAACAGTCTTACATTAAAGTATTCAACTTGTAAATTTAAAAACTTGAAGTGAACATTTTTAATCTTCTTCATCTGTTTCATTTAACGAATGCTTTATATTTATGGAAGACTTAAGGCTGAGGTATTCATTATGAAATTGGTTTGGAATAGCGTTCTTATCGCAAAGAGCTTTAAAATCATTAAATTTGTTAGAAGAAGAAATTTGCAGTGTGTTATATTAAAATACATAATCTAAAACACAGGATAGATTTTATATCTTTAAACAATACACAGACACTTCATGAGCAATTAACAAATCTTAATCAACTTATATTTCAAAAACAATAAACCACACTTAAAGCTTTTTATTATGCAGAACTAAAAAAATATTTGGATCCACAGCCCTTCACGTTTTCGCTAATGCAGTATAAATTAAGACTTAATGAAAATGAACATTAAAAAGAAGGATCAAATCGATGGTAAGATAGCTGCAAGAGACTGCAAACAAAATGCTCACGGTTCAGTCAATCTATGTTTGCATACCTAATTGTAAGACTACGCTTAGTTTCCATTAGTGTACCATTGTTTTTTGAGGTGCATACGTTATTTTTGCGGTCAAAAAAAAAAACACATGTGGCTCTTACGATATAATTGAAAGTGCTATATCTTTGTAAATATTTATAATTAACTTTTAATATTTGACGTGTAGATGTGAATGACATTGTAGAACATATTTGCATTAAAAAAATTTTTTCGAAAAAATGGTGCTTACGTTATAGTCGCGGTTAGGGCTCGATATATAGATACATGTCGGAGGCACAACGAATTAAAATTGTCGAAGTCTATTATAAGAATGGCCGTTCAAGAAAAAATGCATACAGCAAATAACGAAATTTTTATTTAAATTACAAATTTTGAATTTGGAAAAATATCGCGGACGGCTTACACAAGGGTGAGTCAAGTAGGACCTCTTAAGCACAAAAACGGCTACAATCTTTTTTTAAGTGCAGTTTTCAAAAGAATGGTAATTTTGTATTCTTCGGGAGGTTAAATCGACCTCACATCGGAACGACGGATTGAGGTGATTAGCAAGCTGTTAGAAATTAACTTGAATTACCTTTCCAACAGAAAGCTCTTCATCCTTACGGTAAACCCTATGCGTCATATTGTTAAAACCATACTTAATGACCCCCTTAATTTCCGCCAGTGGTTTCACGGACTCCTTATTTAGAAGGACCATAGCCTGCATGGATAGTCCGACTGGTGTTTCCAACTTCCCAAACTTCCAGTTGTGAGTTGGAAGAGTGGGGTTGCACAGTCAGACGAGAGCTTGGGGCCTGGTAGGAATTACTTAGTTCTCAACAGCTTCCAGTCTCGCGCCCGGGTATCCTTCCCCTAACCTGCTCACGGCTACCTTGTAAAGCATCTTCGCAGGAGATAAGTTTGAAAAGGCCCTAATGCCTCTTCACAGGATTGCACAGGACCAGGAAATTTTTCTAATATCTGGAAGCGGGTGTTTGCTAAGGCAGCATCTACCCACTTTCACTGATCGAGGGTAATTGCCTCGCCCCCTTCCGCTCTGTCAAAAACTGCTAAAGCTCTCTCTTTACATCTTTTAACATCCTCACTAAAAGACAGAGGTTTTCCGGTTGTCTTTTGCCGTTTGGCATTAGACATCCCGTCTTAAGACCTCTGCCTTTTAGGTAGTTTTTTGAAGTGGCCTTTTGTAAAAGACCTTCGGGCTCTAAATCGACCCCCATGGCACATCGAAGCGAGTCCTTTTCCTCTCTGGACATGGAGCTGGGATCAACAGCTTCCAAGCGTCGGCGAATTATAATCGCTGCCTTCTTGCCCGTAAATTTTCATTCGAGGTTCGAAAGGACTTCTTCTCTTCCCCTAGAGGACTCTGCTCATTCTTGGATTCCCCAGCCGACTTTGAATGACCTAGCCGTGAAGCTGTGGTCAGCGCCAGTGCAAAAATTGGCAGAGTTATAAACAGTCAAAACTGAAATTTTATAACTTTTTTAAAAAACTTTCAACATAATTTTTTTTATGAAAGACCAAAAATTATGAAAGTTTTATTTTCCAGATTGATAGGTGAAGAAAATTGGACGAAAAATAAAATTTTTATGAAATATCTGGAGAATTTCAATTCAAGTTCTAATACTGCATATATTTGGCTAATAATTTCAAATATTTTAATTGAAAGTTTTTCGGCTATCAATCAATTTAATTATATGGGTGATTGTAAAAAAATCCCCGCTTATTATTAACTCAAAGGAAATTTAAGCTTGAAATCAATATTCTATTCTAGGGTGTTTGAACTACCTCAGCTCAAAAAATTCTTACTGCATATTTTAAGATCACTCGGATGCATTTTGTGGAAAATTCCTCATAAAATTTTTCCGAGATTTCTGGTTGAAATATATTTGGGACTTTTAAAGATTAAAAGGGCTATTCTGGCAAAGACAGCTAAAAGTCATAGGAAAATATTTTGTAAGACATTTTCTAAGACTTTAGGTATTCTATCGCAATAGTCTTTCAGATAAAGCTTTTGAATTCCCATACAAAAGCTTTCGTGGTAAACTTGTCAAATTTTGATGTTTCAAATTTCAATTAATAAAATATCAAAAAATAGTTTTAAAAAATTTCATGATGCTGCAAACTTATTTTTTTATTTTTTAATTTTTTATTTGAGTTATTGTAGTATTCTATCAAACATTCGACTACGACTTCTCTTTATTCAATTTATAAAAATGAGAGTATGTTTCAATGCTAGAATAGATTTGCCAGCTTCTTAATACAACACCTCCCTCTGTTCGCAACCATTTTGAGTTCCTTTTGTATACCGTTCCATCTTCAAGATGTATCCAGTACGATCTGGGCCCATCGTGTGAATTTATTACAGTTACCTTAACCGAAATAGAGGACTGTATAAGCGATGTTGCAAAGGTGTTATCAACATATTGTGGTACGATCCATGGCCAAAAATAGCGTTCGAAATGGAATTTCGGATTGCTGCATGTCGTGTGGTTGCATCTCGGTAATGACGTCAGCATGAAGGTTTTTTGGCAGCCTTTAATCCTTCCTGAAGGACTCCTCTATGACATTAAATAATAAATTTCCATCCGTGGTCTTTTTTACTCACGACATTCATCTAAAATATGGCTTTTTTTTCCATTGCGGCGCATTATGATTGCGAGTAAAAACTTCAAATAAAAACCACACAAAAAACTTAGTTTTGTTTAGTTTTTTTCACGTTAATAATGTTAGCAATACAACTAATAGATTGAAGACCTGCTCGTAGCAGGTCTTTAAAATCTTCTTACGAAAGACAGAAAAGAGCTTTTAAGATACCTGCCAGAATACCAAAACATCTTAAGTAAGACTTTTGTCTTACTTAAGACTCTGGTGAGTTCTAAGATAGTTGCCAGAATAGCCCTGTAAGTATAAAGCTATAAGTTTGTAAAGTAACAATAAGATTTAAATATCTGAAACATTCAATTATAGGGCTCAAAATTATCCCATTCATTAATGTAAAAATTATATTTTTCTAAATAATAGTTCAAAAAAATTGTAAAACTGTATTTAAAACAGGAGATTATGTGAAATGCTTAACCTTATTTTGTAAAAACAACTTGGCTCAAGGAGAATAAAATTTTTTTTTTGTTAAACACATATTTTAATCCTTAAAATTCGAGAAAAATAATTGGGCAAATTAGTTAGTCCTTACCATGTTATATTTTTGCTGTGTAACGTTCAATATACATAAATGCGGTTTATTTTCCTTTGACCCAAACAATTGCGTTCAATTCTAGGGGACCCATATTTTTCTTATTTCATGAAAGGACCCAAGTTTCAAAAAATTGAACTTTGTCCTTTAAAACTCTAAAAATAAAAATTCTGTAAGGGCTTTTTTCAAATTGTTGATATTTCCTTAATAAATAACGGAATTTCATACTTTATTTTTCAAACTTGTCATAATTTAATGGATTTTATGAAAAGTTGACATTTAGGGTAAAGTAAATTGTTTTGTAGAAAATATTGCTAATATCGTAAACCTGATGGATTTTTTTCAAATCAAAAAATTTTTGAAGTGCATCAGTTTTTTTTTCTTTGAAATTTTTTTTACCTACACAGAAAGGCTTATACTACATTTCGTAAAAGTCCCAACTGTCGAAAACGGCTCATTCTTAATTGAGAGCATTTTTCTTAAACATCAACAATTCAACAATTTAAATTGAGTATTTGGGTGAAATAAGGGCACTTTTGCGGGAGTGTCCTTCATCCGCAAATTACCTCTACATATACAAGTGACCCTCCTCCACCTTCCACCTAAATATCACATTGTTATACACAGCAAAGAGGATAAATAATATATATATATGTAATATTTTGGTGGAATGTGGAGGAGGGTCTCTTGTATATTTAGTGGTTTTCACTAAATTTATTTATTTAATTAATTATTAAAAAAGATTTATAGTTACAAAGTTTAGAAAATTAAAGTTAAATTAATACTTTTGATCAAAAAGAAAAGGCGTGTTAACAATTCGCGCTTTAGAATTCAAGAGAAGGAAATTACAAAATTTTTACATTTACATATTTTTCAGTTGCAAAAACTATAAATTTTACTATTAAAAATTAGCAAATAAGCGTTGCCACATGTTGAGTAAGCTACAGTACGCCCCTTTTAGAAATTGCTCTGGGTCACTGTAAACGCTGGCTTCAAACGATCGATTGAAATTCCGGACTGCTTACCGTTTATGATGAATTACTTGCTTAAACGTCGAATCACTTTGTAAGGGCCGCTGTATGGTAATGTTAACGAAGGTCTGATCATTTCGTATGATCGCACGATCTCACCTCTGGATGCACAAAAATGTTCTGGTTGTTATGCCAACTTGTATCAACTGGACGCAGTTTTCTTAACATCTGACGCAGCTGTTGAACAGTCTCGGTCTCGCTTGATTTTTGGTGATCATCCACAAAAAATTCCGAAGGTATTCGCAACGTTGTTCCATATACAAGCTCTGCTGGTGTGGCTTCAATATCTTCTTTAAAAGTAGAACGCAATCCCAACAAAATTAGCGGAAAAAATGCTGTCCAGTCTTTGGCGTTGTGACATAAAATGGCTGATTTCAGGGTTTGATACCACCTTTCGATTAAACCATTGTCCTATGGATGATAAGCGGTAGTCCGGAGATGATGAATTGTCGTCCAAGGTCTGATGTTATGTCGATGGGAACACCAAAACGCGCTATCCATCCATTTGTTACCACTTTCGCGACAGTCGAAGCAGTCATGTCTGGAATTGGAAACGCATCCAGCCACCTAGTAAACCGATCTATAACAGTTAAGCAATAACGACTTCCTTCAGATAATGGAAACGGTCCCACAATGTCATTATCCAAATGAGCAAATCGTTTGCTAGGACTGTTCCGGCGAAGGAGTGAAGTGTTACGTTGGCACTGTAGACACTGCTTCGCAAATAGCCTGCTATCTTTTTGTATACCGGGCCAGACAAATCGCTCGGACATCATTTTTGCAGTACATTTGGAATCAGGATGTGATAAGTCGTGTGTTGCATGCAAAAATTTGCGTCTGAGTTCTTTTGTAACTTTTCAGATTGAGCGAATGATTACTCATACCTCGCGTCAGAATAGATTGCAGCTCCTCATCTAAAGTTTGACTGTCTGCTAACTCATCATAATTTACTGCTGTGGTGCTTATACATTGTATTCTAGAGAATAGATCAGCAACAATATTGTTACGACCTTCGACGTGTTGAATATCCGTAGTAAAATTCGCTATAAAATCGAGCTGTCGCACTTGCCTGTCTGAAGCTTTCTCCAGTTTTTGTCAAAACGCATAGATCAAGGGCTTATGATCAGTAGTAGATCAGTATACACATGACATTGTCTGCCTTCAATCATGTACCTAAAATGTCGAACTGCTTGGTACAAGGCTGTTAGTTCCCTATCATAGGTGCTGTATCGTGTTTCAGCGTTCGAAAATTTTCGGGAAAAATATCCCAAGGGCTGTATTTCGTTGTTAACCACTTGGTTTAAAACAGCACCTGCAGCGAAATTTGAGGCATCAATCCATAATGAAAGCTCAGCATCAGATCTTGGATGCGCCAACATCGTACAGTTCACAAGTTCCTGTATGAAGGTTTCAAAAGTATTTTTCAATTCGTTGGTCCAACATAACAAAGAATTGTCATTTCAAAGGTTGCCTTTAATCATTTCAAAAAGACGGCCTTGAAGATTCATAGCATATGGAAAAACCGACGATAAAAATTTAGCATTGCTAAAAAACGTTTCAATTCTTTCGCCATTACTGACTTCGTTTCGGCACCAGCGGTCGGCGGATGAGTAATGTCAGAAAATTCTTGAATAATTTTTGTAAATTTAAGATTTGTGTCGAATGTTTTTAGGCTCAAAAAAACGGAATTATCGGCAAGTTCGGTCTTACGGTCGTGCAAGCACTTTCTTTTGATATCAACTAAAATATCAAAGTGCGATAAAAAGTCAGCACCAATTATTGGCTGAGTGATATCAGCAATCAAAAAATTCCATATAAATTCACGCCTAAGTCCGAGATTTAATTTAAGCAGCACTTCTCCGTTTATGGGAGAGTAAACAATTTCATATTAGTAGACTTAGCACTAGCTGATTGAGATGATTTCGGCACTACGGATACGTCGGCGCCAGTATCTATAAGAAATTCATATTTGAAGACGTATCTAAAATTCGTAGCGAAATGCATTAGATGTTGTAATTTCAGAGTGTTCGCCGACCTCTAAAATTACATCAGCTGCGCTGTCTCATTGATGGTCTTTCTCTTTAAATTTGCTTGAAAATTTATATGGCTCACGACACTTAATCGCTTTATTTCCGAAAGTCTAGTGGTACCATTACCTTTCGTGTATCATGTGCTCTTGAATGCGATCGCGATCGCGAACGATTACGAGATCCGTTATTAAAAAGTTTTTTTAATTCATGTGACAATTGTGAAACTTCGCGTTTGAGGTTAGAAATTTCGTTACATGGTGAGATCTCGCTGACTTGATTTCTATGCAAATCAATTGATGACGTTATTGAATCGGCAATTTTTATTTTTTCTGCAGTTTGAACGTTTGGTGCAATAATTGCTGCTTGTACGTATGGCGGCTGTCGGCTTACCCATAAATCCAAAAAAACTCCTTTATTCAGCGGAGTGCCGGCGACGCGCGTCATTTCGCCATACAACTAGCTAGGTTTTTTATCCCCCAAAGGCATGTCCGAAGGAACACGTTGTATGCGTCGCTGCTGACTATCAGCGAAGTGCTCTTTTAATTTTAGTTTGATGTACTCATATTTCTTTGTCGGAGGTGCAGCCTCTATGATTGGACGCAGCTCTAATAACCTATTTGGTGGAATGGTTGCCAAGACGATGTTGAACGTTCGCACATCGCCTACAACATACGAAGCATCGAACCAAGACTCCAAAGAATAAAAATATGTCTCAATATTATTTTCCGTAATTGTAGGAACAGGCAGGCGTGGAATAGCCACTGCGTTTAAGCTATGATGCTCGGTGTCATCAGGTTTAGAACAAGATGCATTAGCGTTATCGTCGCCTGTCTCCGACATCGCAATTTCAATCAACGTTTCGGGTCACCAATTTAGTGGTTTTCACTAAATTTATTTATTTAATTAATTATTAAAAAAGATTTAAAGTTACAAAGTTTAGAAAATTATAGTTAAATTAATACTTTTTATCAAAAAGAAGATGCGTGTTAACAATTCGCGCTTTAGAATTCAAGAGAAGGAAATTAAAAAATTTGACATTTACGTATTTTTCACAGTTGCAGAAACTATAAATTTTACTATTAAAAAGTAGCAAATAAACGTTGCCACATGTTGAGTTCGCTACATATATATAGAGGTAATTTGCGGATGAAGGACACTCCCGCAAAAGTGCCCTAACACGCATCGGATAAACTAGTTTGGCCTAGGATGAACTAGTTTGTCCTGATAGAAAAATTTATCATTTCAGGATAAACTAGTTTGGCCTAGGATTAACTAGTTTTTTTCTAAATCAAATGTTTTGAGTTCATTTGCATAGTTCAGCTTCCACTAATGCTACTCTAATTTTATTGCTTCAATCCGTCAAAACTGATACCATAATTGAAAAAAAGCGATCCTATTTCACATACTTACATATGTACAGTTGTGTTCATAAAAATAGTAGTGTTGCAGGACATGACTTTTAAATCTCTTTTCTAAAATATTTTGCTTTAATAATTTAACTCCTTAGTAAAATTTTCGTAGGTCTAAATAAAAAGAACAGAAAAGTAAAAAAATCCCGTAAGTTTTGTTTCGTGTTTTCTTGTTTGTGATGCATTTACATTTTTGCATCAAAAATCTGCTGTTCATTAAAATAGTAGTGCTTTACGTAATTAGTTGAAAAAAATTAAAAATTCTAGAGAACCGCCATAAGTAAGTGTAATTAAGTAATTCAATAATTTGCTTATATGAATTTATTGCAATCGAGGTACTCTTCCTTTTTTTAGTGGGTAGAGGAAGGAATTGCTGAATCGAAAAGATAGAATCAATAATTAGGCTAAGGAATCAGATAAGACCTTCAAGGAAGCTGAAAATATGGTTGGATGCACTGCCCCTGATATTAAATGCTATTACCTATTGTAAGAAACCTAAAAATCGTGGTGGTAACCGCCAGATATCGTTATTAGACGACAGACGAAGTGCACGATATTGCAAGACTAAGCCCTCGGCTTCCTCAAAAATGATTAAAAATCACCCAAATCTGTCGATCAGTGCTGTGACAATTCGTCGTCGACTAATGGAAAATAATTTGAATACAAGAAGTTCCAGGAAGGTATACCTTTAGACTATGTAGCTCGTCGTTGCAAGAATACAATTTGCAAAAGATTGTATGAAATGGAATGCCGAAAAGTGGCGCAACGTATTATGGTCAGATGAGAGCAAAGTATTTTTTTTGTGGAACAGGCTCCAGGCAGTATGTTTGTTGTCAACCAACCACAGAATACCACCCCAAATACACTACCAAGACGGTTTAACATGGTGGACTGACCATTATAGTATGGGCTTACTTTTGATAGACTGGCGTTGGCCCTATCCAAGCAGTCAACGTTAATTTATTGAAGGATGTAATGCTACCGTATGCCAGTCGGGAAATGCCTTTAAAATTGACGATTCAACAGGATAACGATCCTAAACACACTAGTATACTAGCTTATGAATGTTTGTATCTTAAAAAATCGACGTGATGCCGTGGCCAGCTCAGTCTCCGGACCTTAATCGGATAGAAAATTTGTGAGGAGATATCAAACGAATCGTAACAACAGCAAAGCCATCAAGTAGAACACAGCTTTGACAAATATTTAAAGGGACTTGGGCTGAAATCTCTGTGAAGCGTTGTTAGGACCTTATTGATTCTATTCCACGTCGATGCAAAGTCGTAATGAAAAAAAGCGTTTATCACGAAATATTAGACTTAAAGAAACATGTATAACATGTAACATGTAGTTTAAATTAAGTTGTGTTGTTTTTTTTTTAATTTTAGTAACCACTACTGTTTTTGTGAATAGCCTTATTTTTGAATTTTATTTTGATTAAACCATTGCGTTAAAATAAATAAAAGCTTATAACAAAAGAAAATGCAAATATTCTCGGAAATGAATATACATTACTATGTTTTCAAAACTTTAAACGAAAATTGTACTCATCATTTAATTTGATAGTAAAACACCCAGGACCCAACGGCACTACTATTTTTATGAACACAGCTGTATATGTATATTTCAAGTACATAAGGCTTTCGACTATGAGTTATTCCACTCATTTTTTAATATTAAAATATAGAAATGAATGCTTCAGCAAAAACTATAGTATAGAACTTTTATTCATGATTCATTTATATCCAACACCTAGTTTGCTAGCCACAGTAACTCATTCATTCATAAGTTTATTATTATTAAATGATTAACATTTCTTATTACATACTTTTTCTTAACGCTAGAAACATTATAATTCATTTAATAATATCTATATTCTATAGTAAAATAGTTTTACTAGTGGCGAATACACAAAATCATGGTATATAATACATTAAAAATGGTGGGGTCATCACCTTTCAACTTTAATTTTATTTAATTACCTATTAATAATTCTAAATTTTTCAATTTTTTTTTTTTTAACAAAACAACGAGTATACAAGCTAAATCATAATTGAGTTCAGAGCATCAATTTCAGTATAGTCTTTATTTGAAAGCCATGACTTAATCCTAACAAGAAATAGATTAATATGTTGAACATTTCTAATATTACCAGGAAGCTTGTTGAATAATCTTGGTGCTACGGAGCTGTAAAAATTGAAAAAAAGTTGCAAAGAATGCGAAGGTACTATAGCTAGATTTTGTCTGTTGATTCTTAAATCGTGAGTATCATACGTTCTATTCAAAAGATACCCAGAACTATTATAGAATGCTTTCAAAACTTTATAGTAATAAAGATGCTTAAGAGGGAGGATCTTAAGGTTTCTAAATAGCATCAAACTATTTGTCATGCGATTTCTTTTGCAAGTAATACGTATAATGTGTTTTTGCATAATCAAAAGAGGATTTACTTTGTTCCTGTGCGCACCACCCCAACACACCAGACCATACTCTAACTTAGAGTGGAATAAGCCATAATATAGACACGTCAGTAATTTAGCTGAGCAGACGTGTTGCAGGAGATATAACTGTCTTATAACAGCCAAAGCATACTGTTTAAGTGCGTTCGTATGTTCCAACCAAGATAATTTACAATCCAGCACAATTCCAAGATATTTAAAAGTTTTGACACATCCAATGTGTAGACATTTTGACGAGCAAGCTTTATTGTTGTTTAATGATTAAGGTTGAAGAGCAAAAATACAAATATCATTCCCAATTTGGAACTTATCACACATAGAGTGATGAAATATGAAGTTGGGAAAATTGCAAATATTTCCAGATATATCAAACATCATAATTTTGGTTTTTTCGCTTAGGACTAGTTTATGGAGATAGAACCAATGCCTTAATACGCTTAAATCAAAGTTCATGCTTGACACAAGATCTAGCATAGAGTCGCTGGTATAAGTGCACGCCATGTCATCCGCAAATGCAACAATTTTACTAGAAAATCTTTGGGTGAAAATTGAGTTTATAAAAACAAAAAACAACACCGGGCCTGACACAGATCCTTGTGGAACGCCTATATCAATTTTTTTGAATTAACTAAAAGAGTTTTGAATTTTTACTCTTTGCGTTCTTTCTCCTAAAGATGAGGTGAACCATTTATGGGCAGATCCTCTAACACCACTTTTGTATAGTTTGTGAAGCAAAATTCTGTGGTCTACCGTGTCGAACGCCTTGGTAATGTCTATAAAAAGTGTTGCAGATATTTTTTATTTATTTATACCATTGTAAACATTGGAACAGAATTTTATGAGCGCTTGTTCTGTTGATAGACCTTCCCTAAACCCAAATTGGCTGTCACTTAAAAAATTGTTTCTGTTGAAAAAACTTAATAATCTTTTCTTCATAACTTTTTCATATATTTTTGAAACTACCGGTAGTAAAGATATGGGCCTGTAGTTATTTAAAATTTTATGATCCCCTTTCTTGAAGAAAGGTATTACCTCCGCCTTTTTAAGTTCCGTCGGAAAAACACCAGCTGCTATACTTTCATTTACCAAGTAACAAACAACATCAGAAATGTTAAAAATAATTTTTTTTATAAAGATATTCGATAAGTTGTCTGCACTCGAGTAATTGGAATTTTTAAGCGACATGACAATTTTGTATATTTCTAGAGAAGAAGTTGGTTCATAAAAAAAGCTTGATTCACATGATTGTTCAAGATTCAAACAGTTACTTGTAGGAACAGAAGTACCATTATTTAAAATGGTTCTTTTTCCTGCATCAGCAAAAAAATCATTAAAAATATTAGCTTTTTGTGTAGCGTCAGAGATAAGTATACCATTGAGCTCAAGATCTGAATTTATATTTGTATTGGTGCTACTGGATCTGTTAAGTAAGCTATTAACTAGTTTCCATTCCTTCTTAGAATAACCTTTGATTCTATTAAATTCCATTATGTAATAATTATTTTTGCAAATCGAAACTTCGGTAAGAATTTCTCTACTAAGATTTTTATATTCTGCTTTTAAATTTGTATTATTTGGATTTTTGATTGTCTTCTTATAGAGCTTATGTTTTTTAATAATTTTCAATAGTAATTAAATCGTCATCCAAGGTTTGAGCCTCTTAGAACCAGGAATTCTGTTTTTATATACTTTAGTACACTGAGATGTAAGTAATGCTATTAATTCTGAGAAAATATCATAGGCTTTGGACGGACCTGGCTCATTATAAACACTATTCCAGTTTTCAAACCGAAGGCTAATGTTTAATTGATTAAAATTCACACACTTGAAGTTGACGCTTTGATTATTTTCATCAGTTTTATCATTTTTTACAATGTTGCCAAAACTCAAACATGTTATGCAATGATCGGAAATTTGAAGGTCAGCCACGGCACTGGTTAAGGTCGTTGTGCTAGACCAGGGGTTCTTAAACTTATGTAGTCCGAGGACCTCTTATCGAGCTAAACTCTTTCTGCAGACCCCATCCCAACCCTATATATTTGGCGTCGTTCTAAGCATAGTTTCGTAAATGGGGATCAAGTACGGAAATTATACGGGGATCATGTACGGAAATTATACGGACATAATCCCCATTTTCGGTATGGGGGTTAAGTCCTAAAATTTTTCTGACATTATCCCCAGACATAATGGACATAATTCCCAAAGCTGATGCGAACATAATCCCCATCACAATAATTTTGTTGTTGACAACTATAGTAATTCTCAGGATTTAAAAATCCTAAAAATCTAACACCGGCTTCGCCGCTATATAACCGAAAAAAAAGACGGACATAAGACCCAAAACAGTTTGCATAAATTAAATTTTTCGGACATAACCCCCATGGAGTTACCGAAGATGGGGATTATGTCCGAATAATTTGAGGACATATTCCCCATTTACGAAATGGGGATTATGTCCGTGGGGGCTATGTCCGGTAACCGTCAAACTCAACCAGACATCAAATGTCCAGTTATTTGACGAGGTTAAGGAACGAAGTATTTTTATTTTACTTTAATTTTTCCGGTTTTTAAAGATTCAAAAGTTGACAAGCCTGCAGAAACCACTTTCTAATAAATATTGATACTTATCCCATATATCTCCGTATTTTAACAAATCTTGTGCGTTTATAGAGGCAAACATTTTTAATTATGATTTTCATGTAAATACACAAATTCACAAAATGAATAAAAATTGTGGAAATGTAATAGAATTAAAAAAGTTTCAAGTTAAAATATATACATTAAACTCAGACAAATATTTCTTGGTCAAAATAAATCTTAGAAAATAAATTGAATTTTTTTCATATCCTTTTTAATAAATAATATAATAATAATAATAAAGCTTATAATGAAAATTATTTTTTTGGTGACTACTGGTCATTTTATAAGCGAAATTTGATATATTTTCTTCTGTAGAAGTTTTTACTTAATGAAATGGATGTTGTTGTTTCCTTGAAACCAAATCCACGATGTCGGGCTCTATATTCGAAAGTTTTATTTTCAGGTCTGCCTCTACATTAAGCTGGTTTCTATACTTAGATTTTATATATAATAGTACCGAAAAAGCCTGTTCAAACAAATACGTCGTACAAAGCGGAATCAAGTTTTGGAGGGCCTTAGGTGTCGTTCAAGTATTACGTAACGCACTTAGAGGGGGGGGGTGCGAAAACGCGTTACACTGCGAGTTAAAAATCTCTTTTTTTTATTTATTATTATCGCAATCGCGACTAAAACATAACAAAAGTCGCTAAAATGACTTTCCGGTACATTACGCAACATAATTGTGACTTTAAGGTAAGGGGGGAAGGGGGGAAGGGGGGGGGTAAAAATCTTCAAAAATTGCGTTACGTAATACTTGAACGGCCCCTTATTTGCAAGTGCAGGGTAATCGGAGTAACTAAAAGTTAGTTCAATTTTATTTAACTTGAGTGTCAAAGTATCGCAAGAGATATCCACGAGCATATCTTGCTCTAATGTCGATAATTGCTTAGCCAGAGGCGGAGAGCTCTAATAAATATTGGGGGGGCAAACTTAAAAACAAATTTTCAAGTGATACAATCTTTAGCATTATTATGCGAATCATCTAAATTTTTTGGAACTTTTCTGTTGTGTTTTTCTTGTGGTAGTTCAATCCCTACGAAAACTCTTTCTTTATCAATTTCACTCCAAATCACTGCGAATTTATCTCTCAAGCTTGCAATAGTTACGCTTATATTTTCGATCAGTATTTTAATATTACCAAAATGAAATTGTTTATTTTGAATGGCAGTGATGGTGAGAAAACATTTTGCTCTCTAAAATATTGGGGGGGCGCGAGGCCCCTCCAAATATTTTTTGAGGGGGCAAAAAGTGCTTGGCCCCCCATACTCGCCGCCTATGTGCTTAGCATTACTAACATCTATATTGAATGGATCCCTGATCCAGTCGGTAGCAGTATCAAGACAGGGAAAATACTTCAGGAAGCTGGTTTTTAGAGGCATTAAATGTTCGAGAAAAAGCAGCCACGTTTCATTAACGATCTCTTTATTAGAAAATTCTATAAAATCGTTCAGTGTTGGAAGAGACTCATACACACATTTTTGAGTGCGTTTTGACCATGGTTCGATTTTTATATAATCGCTTCTATTTTATCTTCAACTTTAAATTTATTTGAAGCTGCACCTTGTAGGCTCATTGAAATTTACAAAATTTGATGATGTTGTCAAACAGTGGGAAGAGTGGAAACAGTTAGGTACCGGGCATCCCGGCAATGGCCATGTAGAATTTTTAGTAAATGAGTTATTTGAATAAAGCGAAAAGTTTGATGATGTAAAATTATTGATGTCAAAATTGTTTCGTGGACCCCCAGGGGTCCGCGGACCACAGTTTAAGAATCGCTGTGCTAGACGGTTTAAGGCGAGCAAATATGTGATTAATGCAACTTCCGGGTTGGTTGGCTTATATGTACATGGAAATAGACCATAGGACGAAAGTAGTGTAAGATAGTTATCTACAAGAGTTGATTCAAGAAGGATATTCAAATTTATATCACCTAAAAATATGAAATTATGTGAACTATCATCATTGCAACACAAATTATTCAAATCATTAAGGAAAATAATGGGATGATTATCATTGAATCATCCAAGCATTACGCACTTTAATTTCAGGATATCAGAGCTTTCAAATTCATAATTAATCGAATCACAAGTAATATTATCTTTTACAAAGACTGCGACACCTCCCGAAGCATATTTATTATTGCAATTTGTAAAAAATTTGTAGCCTGGAATATTGTAAAGAGCTGTTTCTTCATCGTATATCCATATTTCTGATAAGAATATTAAGTCAGGCTTGTTAATAAAGGAATCAAGGTGAACTATAAAGTTATCAAAATTTTTTCTCATGCTTCTGATATTTTGTTGTAGAACATAAAAAATATTTGGGTTGTTAGCGTTGTTTGAGATTGAACAAAAGGAGTCAATTTGACAGTAGGGAGAGAGGGGAATGTTCAATAGGCTGTTTTTGGAATTTTTAATTAACATTCTTCTTCTAAGAGATTAGAGTTTATTAGCCCATAGGCAAATAAAGCTTATCTAGATCCTCAAAACAGCCTATTGTTATAAATTTTTCACCCTCCGTTTTACGCATCAACACTTTTCCTCTTGCAACCCAAACAAATTTAAAGTTCTTCTCTATTTTTATTTTTTTTGCTGCGTTAAAAAGCTTTCTTGTCATACTCGTTAAGCTATCATTTGTATATATATTTTTATTTTGCTTATCGCCAAATAGCCCAGAATTTAATTTAGTCTTATTAGCAACTTTTTGTTTATAAATTATTTTTTTAGATTTAATTCATAAAAGCTTAACACACAAAATATCCGTAGTTTTGTTTGATGAGGTTTTAATTTTTTTAACAAAGCAATTATCAATGTGATCACTTCTTATATTTGTATTCAGGCCCTCCGAAAGAACTTTTACAGCTGACTCAAGCGCATTTTCGTTGTTTTCATTCGGAACCCCAATGATTTCAATTCACTTGTCTTTTCGTTGCTGTTGAAGAGAGTGTACTTTTCTTTGTAGCTCAGCAACTGTTTCTGCCAAAACTATTTTCTCTTCTCTTAGCACGTTAATCAGTGACATTGCATTTGAAAACATTGATTTTAAAGAGATTATTTCGTTGTAAACTAATTCTAGTTTAGATTCTATGTTGATATGCCCTTGCGCGGTATTAATGCTTCTTACTGATTCGCATGGTAACTGCTGATTTTGTTGTTGGGAGAATTGTTGTTGTAACTGATTCGTCTCAGTAGGCTGATTTTTTTGAATATGACTAGAGCTTAGCTGTTGTTGTTGTTGCTGTTGCGTTTGGTTTATTGCAGTAGGCTTTGGTTATATTTTTAAAAACTGATTGTTATTGTTTTGCTGCAGTTGGAGTGGTTTCTTTTGTTGATTACTTGGTTGAACTTTAGACGGTAGATGATTGTTTGTTGATTTTGGTTTAAGTTGTTATTTTTGTTGCGTTATTGGCGACCTCTTTTTTTCGTGATTTGCTTTTAATATTTGTTGTCTCAAATTTTGTGACGTACTTGCTTTATTTATGTTTTCGGATGATTCAATGTTTTTATTTTCTTCTCTGTGGCTAAATATCGCGAAGTCGTCCAACAGAGAGCAAATAGAATCCCGCCTCAACGACATACACGAACTGCATTTAAATTGAATATTATTTTCTTGCATATATTCAAATTCTTTTTGTAAAATGTTTACACATTTCCAGTGAAAATATTCATTGCAATTTGCGCACTTTATTTTGTCATTAATTTGGCGTTCAACTTTATTTAGGCAAAGGCACGGCATTTTTAACGTATTTATGTGATTTTATTGCAAAGTTTTACACAAAGCAGCGGCACTAAAGATTGTTACGTGTTGACCCCACGACGAACAAAGCTCAATAATGACCCCATTGTCACAGGGGGTGGGGGTTACGGATGTAGTTCACAAGGGCTACTCTGAACATATTTTCGTTGGACTTAGCCGTCGGTTACCCATTCAAAAATGTTTATGATATATCCAACACCTAGTTTGTAGCCACAGTAATTTTACATAAGAGTAGGGGTAAGTGGGCGGCCTGCGTCATCGAATTTTACCAGAAATTTTAACGCTCCATAATTTTTTTAATGGAGTTGTAGACGGCTAATTCCTAGACTGATCCGCGGCCAAAGAACTTTTGGGACTTGTAAATCCTGAGCTACGGCCGCAGGCCGCCCACTTACCCCTACTCTTACAGTTAGTTCGGTCATAAAAAATCATGTTTCTGATTTTAAGGTTGTATTTCTTTTTGCAACAAAAATTTTTAAAATATCATTTACAGAAAAGTTGAAAATCCTTTATTCTAGCTAAAAAAAAATCAAAACTAAATTATTTGATATATTCAGTAACTTGGGTAGTTCTTTTTATACTTATTTTATAGTGAACTTTTTTGTGACTTAAGCTACTAAAACATTTTGAATAATTTTGAATATTTTATGTGGCCGCTTTTGGCTGTAATGATGAGGCATACTCGCTTTCAATTTCTCAAGTACTTGAGTACTGATCTCCGACCACTGTCCATTGGCGACCTTCCATAACCAGACCATACTGAAAACTGACACATGTAAACTGATTTCAATTAAAAATTTAGAGCTTGTTCAGAAAAATTCAAGCTTCAAAATCAAATTTTCTCGTTTCAATTCTCGGACAAATATTTCGACAACGACGAAACGAGACATTGAAATGATTAAATTTTATCGAACTATTTTTTCTCATTTTCGAAGATAGCTACTCAAATCGATATTTCCTCAAAGACCATTGCCTCCACAACCGATTACAACTCGCTGAGGTGCCTGGGTCAATGCAGCTCTTTATTTCGTAAGTCATTTCAAAGGTTTTTCTGGGGACTCTCGATGAAAATTAAGCAAAATGTATTGACAAAGCCCGAAAGACAATTAGTTTATCGAATCTAAAAAATGAATTCGCGATCTAAAAATAGTTTTTCGCGTTCATTTCTCTAACTATCACAAATCAAAACAAAGGGCAACTTGAGGCAGTTTCGAGAAAACCACAATTCCTCAGGAAATTCAATTATGTTGTCGATCAGAATACTGGGCTTATCAAATTCAAAGTAATTGTAGGCATTCCAAAAACGGGTGAATCTAACGAGTTCGACGTGGGATTGAAATATTCAAACATGTACCTTTAGCATCGCGTGATGTTGAACGTACGTTTGCTGCGTATATAAGAACCGTTGATCATTTTTGTTTGAAAATTTGAGAAAACTCATCCTAATCCATCGTAACCATGACTTTCTTGAGCGTTAATAAAATAAATTAAAGAAAATATATTTATATTTTTTTTTTCGTAAATATTATCATCAATATTTTGCCCACTTTTCGTCCATATTTACATAAATATTTCGTAGGTTTTTAGTAAATATTTTATGTTGCCCTGCTTATAACAACAAAAATTTTCATTTTTCAAGTTAAATCTGCTTATCCCACTTACTGACGGCACTAAAACATAAAGATAAGTTAATACAGGTCGATGATTATCAACTATTTCTTGCAGCTGATCAAAAATCATTTAAAAAATCTGATGACCTTTTTTTTCAGACTTTTTTTCACAAAATTGATTTCATATAGTGTCTGTTCGTTTGAGAAAATCGTATTTGTATGGTGTGTTCCTCTCAAAGTCAATTTTACATAGTGTCTATTCTTTGCAAAATCGTTTCTATATAGTGTCCGTCAAAAAATTTCGGGGGTTCTAACCCCCCCCCCAATCTCCCCTAGATACGGCCCTGGTGGGAAGTTTTCCTGATAATTTCAGTTTTCCTAATTGGGAAATTTGTAGTAAATTTTTGTAATTTGAGTTTTCAGACCAAAGTTTACAAAATTCGTTTGCATTTTGTCTGTTAATTCTAAAAGTGACAATTAATTAAATTTCAGCCAAATGATTTTGATGGTAGTTGTTTCAACAAAACAAAATTTCAGTTTTTAGCTCTAGATAGTATCTTCTAAGATTTAAGTTGTTTGGATCCTTCTTATCACGTGCAGAGAACAGAATTTTATTATATATCTCTTTTTATCAACAATTTGGGTAATATTATAAATATTCTAACAAAGATATACAAACAGAAAAAAAATGTTGCTTTGCTCTATCTCATTTTTTACTTGGGATCTATGCAAAAAGCGAAACATATTAGGCTTACAAATTCTTACTAATCGGCTAAAAATTCACCGATGCGACCGCCTAGCAGCGGATGAAACTAGTTTGAGACCACTTGGTCTATGTGATTTATCTTTCTTAGTGTAATTTTTTTGGTGTTGACACACACTATATTGAAAAGAATTAGAACGGGGTCGAAAAATCGTCAATGATTACCCGCTGTGAAAAATTATACCACACTTGGTCGTATGAAATGGAACAGACAGCGTACGACTGGAAACCTGCCGACGGGTACCCGTTGATTTACATGAAATTCTATTCACACCGTCGGCAGGCGAAGATCAGTGTTGCATTTTGAATCAGCTTGTGTCAAAATTTTTGTTTACGTTTGCGAAAACAAAATGGCAGCTGAATTCTCCGTCGTTCATCGTCCGCCGCAATTGTGTTTACTCCAACGATTTTCAGACTTCTTTTTTTACATCGGGTAGTCGTTGCCGGTTTCCAGACCCCGTCCGAATTCTGTTCAACGCATAAGCTAAATAAAATAACAATTATAAAAATTGTTTTCGGTTCTTACACAGCACAAACAGAGAATAGTACAATTCAAGTGAAAATGTGCAAACTCAGTGTAAATCGATCATCTTTCACAGAATCGCACTCTAGCAACGATACAGTAATACTTCGTAGCCAGTAGCGTATGTAGGGGGGGGGCAGGCGAGGGTGTGAATGTTTAAGTGGAAATTTTCAAAGCTAAAGTGAAATATGTCTAATTTTGCTACAGTTTTTGGCAAAAGTAAGGACTTTTTTTTGTTTGTTTTTTGTAATGAAGTTTTTCTTAAAAAACACGAAAATTTTTTTCGGTAGGAGGAGGCATATAAGTTCTTTGCCCCAGGCGCCGAATATGCGCGATTCTCCTCTGTTCATAATCCAAAGTGAATACTACTATTTTATTTATATACTAGCTGATGCCTGCGACTTTGTACGCGTAGCCTGTTTTTAGTTTTTCCTGCGAATTTAATTTTTGATCATTCTTCAAAAATTCCGTGTTGGTGTTGTTTGCAATGAAAATTGACAAATTGAGAATGAGAGCGAGAGAGTAAAATTTGAATATTCCCTTTTTCTTTTCCATTGCATTGCCATAGGAAGGACAAAAACAAAACACATACAAACACATTTACAGTTGACTGTAAAATTGAAACGTAACAAAATTACAATGTGTCAAATCATACAACTGTGAGCCCATAAATTTATTGTTTACAAACTATGTTTTTTTCACTCTCTTTTCCTATACGATTCTGTCACCAAAATAACAAAAAATTTATTGTTTATAAATTTTGCTTTTTATCACTCTCTTTTCCCATACGATTCTCTCACCAAAATTGGAAACGAATATTACTTAAAAAAAAACACGATTAAAGGTATTGAAATGCTTTACTAATTTAAAAATGCGTATTCTTTTTTATGAAATAATTTTATTTAGAAATTTTGATCTATCTCTATACGTTATTCCAAAATTAATTATTTTTTTTTTTATTTTTTCAACTTAAAGTTTTTACCAAAACCGACTTCAAAAATATTTTCATAATTAACAACAAGTTTTTAACATAAAGTAGAATTCAATAAATTTTATAATCAATCACTCAACTACCTCCTCCCTAGTGTGAACGATATTTAAACACCTTCAGCAAAAGTAACTCGCCGATCTGACCTCAATTTCATTCCTTGTGACATAAGTATTCGATTGAACAGAGACGCATGTATTGGAAGTTGAAATGGGTTCACACAAGCTAGGACCATCCAATAAAAATGCAGGTTTCAATCTGCCAACGGAGATCACGTTTTCATTTCCAGTTATCAGAATTTTGAAAATTTTGCCTTGTTTTTGAAATGACTTTAAAGGGTCCATCGTATAGTTGTTGAAGAGGTTTCTTAACAGCATCGCATCTAACGAAGACAAGTGTACAACTGCTTAGATCTGAGGGTACATATATTTTTGATGTACCGTGCCGTAGTGCTGCAGTAGATTTGAAATTATGCATCCTCACGAAATTCATCTATCCATTGGAATAATTCGATGCCATTTCTGCAGGACTGAAACCATTGTCCTGGATGACAGTTGCATGCAGTCCTATCATTACAATAGGTTGTGCATCCACCCAACTTATTTTTTTATACGATTTGATTGCTGCTTTCAGAGCTCGATGCCATCTCTCAATTTGACCATTGCTCTGCGGGTGATACGGGGTTGTATGAGTAACTGAGTAATTTTGAAAATTCTCGCAAGAGTGTAGATTAGAACTGTCATCCCTGATCAGTGGTAATGGGAGATGGGACTCCATATATTGACATCCAGCCGAAACAGAATGCAAAAGCTACTGATTCAGTGGTATAGCCTCTGTCCACCTAGTAAAACGATCAATACAAGTTAGCACATACATATATCCCTTACATAAAGGCAAAGGTCCAACAAGATCAATGCTGATATGTTTGAAGCGCTATGTTGGAAGATCAAAATTTCCAATAAGGCTTTTGGTGTGCCTGTTAATTTTCTGCTCGGTGTCAATCTCTTGAGCTTTAGCTAATGATTTATAATCGAACAGTCAAGAAAGAGTTATAGTATCTAATCTGGATAGAGCATCAGCTACTACGTTTTCTTTCCCAGACACATGGCATATATAGACTGTATGCTAACTAATAAAATCCAGATGTCTCAACTGTCGTGGAGATGCTTTTCTGATTTTTGCTTAAAAGCATATATTAAGGGCTTATGATCAGTGAATATCGCAAATTATCTTCCCTCCAAAAGATATTGAAAGTGTTTTAATGCAGAATAGGCAGACAAGAGTTCGCGATCATATGCACTATATTTTGTTTGTGTTGGGCTAAATTTTTTTGAATAAAATACAATAGGTTTCCACTCACCTTCAATTTGTTGCTGTAAAACGCCACCCATTCCAGTATCAGATGCGTCAACCCAAAGAGATAATTCCGCATTTAATGAAGGAAATGTCAAAAGTGTTGCATTTGCTAACTGGTCTTTGTACCTTTTAAAAACTTCGAAAAGTTCTTGCGTCCACTGAATTTTGGTATTATCACTTTTTTGTTGCCAGAGTACATTGCATAAAGTTTCGATTGATGTTGAGCAGCTAGAGGTATGAGACGACGATAGAAATTTAGCATACCAAGAAAACGTCACAGGTCCTTTGTAGTTTCTGGTGTCTTGTAGTCTTGAATAGCTTCAACACGAAATGGTAATGGTTTTAGATCATTGATAGTTACTAAATTTCCAAGAAAACCTGTCTCCGACACTCCAAAAACATTTAGATAAGTTGATTCTGACTCCAAATTTCCTGAAGCGTTCAAATAAAAGACGTACATGTTGCTAGTGTTCCCCAAGATTTCTGGATGCTCTGAGTATATCGTCTATATATGTATGTATAACAAAAATCCAGACCTCTGATAACTTGATTGATTACACTATCCGAATGTCTTGCGTGGAAACTCAAGCAATCCAATAGATTTTATATTATAAGTCTTTTCAATGTCACCTTTCTCCACAGAAATATGATGATAAGTCTTTAACTAGATCCTTTGATCGGCGATAGTAATGGCATTCAGTCGTCGATAATCCCCACATGGACGCCATTCTCCATTTGATTTTGGTACGAGGTGCAAAGGACTTGCCCGGAGGGGGGGGGGGGTTGGTTTTGGATTTGAGATTTTTTAAAATCAATTTTTGCAATCTCTTTAATTTTTTAAATCGATCTGTTTTATAGGTAATTCACTTGAATATTTGAATAAATATGTGTACTAAATATACAATTAGTCACAAAACCTTTCATCATAAAACATGTTTCCAGTTTAAAGGCTGTATTTTTTCGTTTTTTTTTTTCAATGGTTTTTAGACCATTTTTTCACAAAAACGATTTCATATAGTGTCTGTTCGTTTCAGAAAATCGTTTTTGAATGGTGTATTCCTCTCAAAGACAATTTTACGTAGTGTCTAATCTTTGCAAAATCGTTTCTATATAGTGTCCGTCAAAGAATTTTGGGGGGTTCTATGCCGTACAGTCCTCCCCTAGATACGACCCTGGGCCGGAATACTGAGACCCTTTACTTTCAGATTTGGAAACATATCAATTATTCTATTATTTTTTATATCTACTAATAATTCATAGTGACTAAGGAAATCAGCACCAATAATTGGCTTCTTTACATCAGCCAAAATAAAAATCCACTGAAAATTTATTTTAAGTGCTAAGTTGAAAGATAAGAACTTGTTTCCGAACGTTGTCATACTGTGGAACAAGAAAATGAGGCGAGCAATAGAATCCGCAGATAAGATGTGCCGCAATACATAAATTAATTTTTTTCTAATAGTAACAATAGTTTTCCCATTCAAAAAAAAAAAGGTTTCGGTAGGAAATTTGACGTAGAACACGATTCTGACATTAAAAATTTGATACAGGGTGGGAGCAATTGTTAAAAATTGATTTAAACATTTATATTGTTTATAACAATATTAATTTGTTAGTAATTTTTTAAAAAAATATTTTTTTATTTAAGTTTATATTTTTACCTTTACAATGAAGTTAATTTCAATTTTATAGCTTTAACACAACCGGAGTTATGAATTTTTGAAAGTGAGTCTCCAAGCCAAAAATTCCGAAATTCTCAAAATTTAAGAGAAATAATAGTTTGGTCATTAAAAAAAAATACGTTTTCGATAGGAAATTTGACGTAGAATGCGATGGTCATATTAAAAATTTGATACAGGGAGGGAGAAATTCTTAAAAATCTATTTAAATCATTTAATTGTTTATAACAATATTAATTTGTTAATAGTTTTAGAAAAAAATATTTTTTTGTTAAAGATAATTTAGATTTAAAATGACATTACATAACATTTTTGCCATTTTTGAACAAAAAAAAAAATATTTAAAAAAATACATTTTTTCGGCGTTTAACTTAAAATAATAAAAAAAAATTGCTTTTTTCGGAATTCGGGCTCCTATTATTTATTGGCATTTCGGTAAGCTTTTATTTCAAAAAAACAATTAATAATAACAATAATAGATAGAGTTTAGCTACTACAGCTATTAGCCTTCTAGGCAATTTAGCTTGAAGCTTTAAACCAAGTAAAAAGTTTATTAATAAATTATGGAAATGAAAAAATTATACATGCAAATTAATTTGTTATATTTTTATAATTTTTTCTTAGCTTTGTCGCATTAAGATCATAAATATATAAGCATAAAATTGCATGAATGCAATTGTATGGATTTATTTAAATGACCTAAGGCAGGGGTTCTTAAACTTATGTAGTCCGCGGACCCCTTATCGAGTTAAATTTCTTTGTGCGGACCCCATCTCAACTCTAGACATTTGACGTCGTTCTAAGCTTAATTTCTGACTCAATAATGACAAAGACACTCAGGCTTGCCAACCGATGTGATACTCTACCAGACATAAAATGTCCGGTTATCTGACGAGGTTAAGGAATAAAGAATTTTTATTTTGCTTTAATTTTTCCGGTCTTATTTTAAAGGTCTTTTCAGCACTATGTATGTTATGTATGTCCAGTTTTTGAAGATCCAGAAGTTCAAAAGCTTGCAGACACTACTTTAGAATAAATATTGATACTTATACCTTATATCTCTCTGCATTTTAACCAATCGTGCGCATTTATAGAGGCAAACATTTTTTATTAGGGTTTTCATGTAATAAAAATACAAAATGAATAAAAATTGGGGCAATGTAACAGAATTAAAAAAGTTCCTAGTCAAAATATGTACATTAAACTCAGACAAATATTTCTTGGTCAAAATAAAGCCTAGAAAATAATTGTTTTTTTTTATATCTTTTTTAATAAATAATATAATAATAATAAAGCTCAAAATGAAAATTATTTTTTTTGGTGATTATTGGTCATTTTATAAGCGAAATTTGTTATATTTTCTTCTGTAAAAGTTTTCACTTAATGAGATGGGTGATGTTGTTTTCTTAAAACCAAATCCACAATGTCGGGCTCTATATTCGGAAGTTTTATTCTCAGGTCTGATTCTACATTAAGCTGGTTTCTAAAATTTCATGTTATATATGTATAATAGTACCAAAAAGCCTGTTCACACAAATAAGGAGTGCGTCATAAGAAATATGTGCAAACGTTTTTGCTTATAACTTCTTTCATAAAAAAAAAAATTAAATTATTTTGATCAGGTTAGCTTAGAAAATCATGTCAAATACTATTTCATATCACTTTGCATTCTCCTCTATTACTTTGCGAAGACATGAGCAGCAAAATAGAAATGCGTGAAAAAAAATTAAAAATTCTTTTTAAATAGCCTGCAATATACTTTCAAGAGGATTGCAAGGGATGCTAAAGTTAACATAAATTCGGTATCTTGGGTAATGAAAATTTTTAAAACAGACGCTAGCATGAATAAAAAGCAGGAAACGCTCTGGAAAAAAGGTTGTGGTGACCGTAATAACGCAAAGAAGGTCGTAACCATGCTGAAGAAAACTCCAAACCTTTCAGGAAAAAAAATTGCTCAGCTAGCAGATTTCTCTGTATCATTTGTTCGAAAAATGAAAGGGGAGGCTAGGCTGAAGACCTACAAAGTTCAGAAAGTGCCAGATCGGAATGCTGAAAAGAATTTCGAAGAAATAATACGAGCTCAAAAACTGAGAAAAGATTTTGTGTCCAAATTCGAATGTGGCATTATGAATGTCGAAACGTTCGTCCTTTCCGACATTTTTCAGTTTCCTGACCAAGAATTCTATTTTGCCAACGCTATTGGACTTGTCCCAAAAAATTTAAAACACAAAATAAAAAAAAAATTTCTTGTTTCGTGAGCAATTTACAGTTGTGGTAAAAGAAGCCAAAATTTCGTGACCAGAGGCACAATGAACATCGAAATCTTCATCATGGAATGCTACAGTAAAGCGGCTCTTGAGTGGTACCAGTAAAATAACATTACTTTTGTTCCTAGAGAAGCGAACCCACCCAATTCACCAACTCCTGCCAATCGAGAGATATTAGGTTCTAGTGAAGAGGCAATTAAAGGCAAAAAAAAGGGACATGTAAGGACACAACTCATTTTAGACGCAAGTGGTGCGCGTCAGGCAAAAAAATCCAAAAAAAATACCATCAAAGCACTAATAAGAGGTGTCCCAGAGCAAGTAAAAAATTTTACGCTTCAAAATTAATATTTTTTTTTAATATTATTTTCTGCATTTGAATTAAATTTGCATTAAAAAAATATAATCTTTTTGAAAATTGAATCTGTGGTTATTGAGATATATTTATTTTTCAATGCACTCCTTACTTCGTACAAAACGGCATCAAGTTTTGGATGCCCTTATTTGCAAGTGCAGAGTAATCGGATTTTAGGAGTAACTAAAAGTTAGTTAGTTCAATTTTATTGAACTTTAGTTTCAATAGCAAGGGATAGCCACGAGTATATCTTGCTCTAATATCTATAATTGCTTAGCAATACTAAAGTCGAAGGGATCCCTGATCCAGTCGTTGCCAGAATCAGAACAGGGAAAAGAAGAAGAAGAAGATATTGATCTATTTCTCTGGGATAAATTTTCTAGTGTCAATTTTGTACGCACTATTAACGTATAAGAAAAATATGGACGATATCGCACGTCCCAACTGTGTTTAGCTCTTAACTTCAACTTTAAATTTATTTGAAGCTGCACCTTGTAGGCTCAAATTAAAATTTACAAAAATTGATGATGTTGTGAAACAGTGGAAAGAGTGGAGTGGGCATCTAACTGTTTGAACAAAAGTAAATGCACAGTTTTTTTTAAAAAATATATGTGCAATCATTCAAAAAGCCATGTCCTTGTAGAATTTTTAATAAATGAGTTATTTAAATAAAGCGAAAAGTTTGATGGTGTAAAATTATTGATATCAAAATTGTTTAAGAATCGATGACCTAAGGCATAAATGTTAGAAAAAATTTACCTATCAAGCGGTGGGGCTCGGACAACACAAACATAAAGACCAACAACCATTAAGCTACAAAATTAATTATACTTATTTTTCAATCTAAGCTTGAGTTGAGCTTTTGACAAGCTAACATCATATACATCGCAATTGTTAATTAGAGTAGTCATGCGATTAAAAGGAGCTGTAGCCATATAATTAGTTCTACTGACTGGTTGGTAAAATATCTGATATGAGTTACGATTACTCGTATGATTAGTGTTAAAATGAATATCATTCAGAAGCAATATTTCTGCGAGTGCTCAAAGACTGCATACGTAATAACTTTAAACGATCCTCATAAGGAGGAAGGTTTTAGAGGTCATTCCAATTTAAGCCCTTGAGAGCAAACCGAACAAAATTTTTTTGGATTCGTTCTACTCTATCTATATGTATATTGTAATAAGGAGACCATACTTGGCTAGCATACTCTAAGTGAGGACGCACAATAGTATTGTATAAAGTTACTGTTACTAACGGGCTATTAAATTCTTTTGCCCACCGCTTTATAAATCCAAGTAATGACGAAGCCTTCTTACAGATTATATTAATGTGTTCATTAAACGTTAATTTAGCATCAACATGTATACCAAGGTCTTTGACTATATCGACACGACAGATTTTCATATCATTAATTGTATAATCAAATTCCACATTAATTTTCTTTCTAGAGAAGATCATAGTTTGGCATTTATCAGGATTTAAATGTAAGCTATTTTTAGAACACCAAACTTTAAATGATTTCAAGTCAGACTGAAGGGCAAAGTTGTCATTATACATCTTCACAGTCCTGTAAATTTTCATATCATCAGCATATATAAGCAGATGAGAGTTTTTGATTATATGAGTAACATCATTGATAGCCAAAATAAACAGGAGCGGCCCCAGGTGACTTCGTTGCGAAACACCTGAAAACGCTGTAAAAGGAGAGGACAACACCCCTCGAAATCTTATTCGATAAGAACGATCAAATAAATAAGATTCAATCCATCTGACAAAATTTATAGGAAATCCTAGTTTATTTAATTTAAACAAAATCAAACTATGTGGTAATTTCTCAAATGCTTTACTAAAGTCTGTGTAGATACAGTCTACTTGCGACCCAGAAGCAATTGAATTTAAAGCAAAAGACGTAAAATCAAGAAGGTTAGAAACGGTAGATCTGCCATTAACAAAACCATGCTGACGAGTTGTTATGACTTCATTGGCTATAGGCCTGTAATTAGGAATATTATTTTTTAATCCTTTTTTAAAAATAGAACTTTTAAAAGATTCCTTCCAAAATTTAGGAAAATAGCCATCATTAATAGATTTATTAAAAAGAAAACTGAGTGGTTTACACAGGATAAGACTACAATTAATTAAAACTGTGGCTGGAACGCCGTCGGGCCCAGAACCAAAGTCATCACCAAGGGATGCAATATATTTAACTATAAGTTCAGGGGTAAAAGATATTGCACCAAATGGAACCTGAGGATCAGTATTCATATACTCAAAGTAGTTGACATCAGGGCTAAACAAAGAAAAAGAATTTTTTAACAAATTAGCGAATAACCCCGCTATAATTTGGGGATCGCTGGTGAGCCCGTCGAAAGTCTTGAATTCTGATGGAAAACCATCCGACTTTTTTTTAGAGTTTATGAATCTCCAAAAAATTTTGGGGTCATGAAGAATATTGAGCTTCATTTTATTCAGATAGCCAGAATAAGCTGAAGCTGATTCAAGCCTAAATTCTTGGAAAAGCTGCAGATAAGCTTCCAGGTCAATGCGGTGCTGACTACAAACGTATTTATTCCATGCCCTATTGCGGCCGTTACGTATTTTCTTCAAATCCTTAGTGTACCAGGGGTACGAGGAATCATTAACATACCTCATAGTATATGGCATAGATAAAGATATTGCCGAAAAAATTTCTTTATAAAAATAATTTACGCATTCATCTAAGACGTTATTATTAAAAAATTCTAACCAAATGTTAAATCTATCATTTAGGATATTATTCAATTTCAAGAAGTCAGCTTTCTTGAAATTAAATTCAAAGAATCTGCTAGAAGAATTGGCAGACACTATGTTATCTCTATCCGATTGGTACAACACACTCAGAGGTGGATGGTACGCATCAACCGCAGATAAAGCATGAGGAGCATTTTGCACAACAACATTGCTACTGTCTGTAGTCAAGACTAAGTCCAGTTGTCGATTGTGGGAATTTTTAATACAACTAACTTGTTGTAAATTAGACAGGATTTCGTCAACAAAAATTTGTTCTTGTCGAGTTATTGGACTAGATACAAAATAATATGTACCTTTGTCCGAAATATTCCATTTTAAGTCAGGCAAATTAAAGTCACCTAACAATAAAATATCGTTATTGGTATAAAGTTTATCTATGACAAATTCTACGGCCCTCGAAAGGTGCTCGTAGACTTCTGTGCTACTAATGGGAGGAATGTAGGCGTTAAGGATGTACAAATTGGACTTAGAAAAAATTACCTTAACACATAAAAGTTCAATACTAGCAGCACAGAGAATATCAATTAAAGAACTAGTATGACTATTTTTTATAGCAATTAATATACCCCCTCCAACAGGAGACGAGTCATCCACATATCTGTCCCTTCTAAAAACATTAAAGCTATTATCAAACAGTTCCTGATTGAGAAAAGAGCTGTTAAGCCAAGTCTCGGTAAAAATTATAATATCTTCAGAAAAGTTCTGAGTAGATAAAAAAATGTCATGCGCTTTTGAACGTATACCCCTTACATTTTGGTAGTAAAGGGATAAAGGATTTACTTTTTTGGTCCAGAACGGAGGTTTTGGACAGCCTTGTTTTTTTAGATTGAAACTCAGACTTAAAGATATTATTAACCCACATCTTCGAATTATAAACAGCAGCAAAATGACAGGAAGCCACTGTAATTTTAAAGGATGAATATGTAGGTTTGTTACCAATTTTCCTACAGGAAATAAAAGCGTCAGTAGGAATGACCTTTTGTTGCCTTATGAATTCCCTAACAGTATCAGCTATTGTGTCAGGATGTAAACGGGAGATAAAAATGGATCTTTGTTTAGGCATAGCTTTCAAAAAAATAGGAACAGTAGATCTTATAGCAAGGGGACTATTATCTACTGAACTAAGATTAGTGGCGTTAAATGCTTCAGGTAAAGTTTCTAGGGGAGGATTTGGCGAAACTCTTTCAGGTATGTTGGCTTTGCAGTTCGGTTTTTTAGTTGGCTTGGTCTTCTTCTTTGGATTTTTTTTCTTCCTAAGGGAATTAGCTTGTTTGGTGCCATTTGAAGCCGAGGGAGTGGATGCAGAAGCGGTAGGGACATCAATTATAGTATCATTGGATGGCAAACTATCGTTAGGTGAAAGGGTTTCATTAAAATTGTTTTCAATTTGGGGACTTAAGACAAGATTATTGCTTAAAATATCTCTAAAGTTAGTATTTAGATTGTTTAAATTATCCCCAAATTGTTTTATTTTGTCGAAGAAAATCGACGGGGAAAGGGCTCTGCAGGATGGACAGTACCATTGCAGACCCCAACGGACAGAACATAATAAATCTGTTACCGTGGTGGTCGAGTTTGCACAAGACGCGTGAAACATCTGCTCACACGGCCCTGAACAAGGAAACATGGAATTCAAGATACTCTGACTTTTGCATAGATCTCCTAAGGAACAAGCTAACAAGCTATCAGAAGAAAAATAGTTCATATTTAATAAAAAAAAATGTAAAAAAAGCAAAAGAAAATATTAAAAAAATAAATAATTAAGAAATCAAAAAAAAATTTTTTTTTTTGGTTACAAAAGTTGAAATATTTTAGCAAACAGATGAAACAATGTGTTAATGTTTACAAAATATAGTCACTATTACAAAGCAACAACAAAAAAGCAACGTAAGTTAATAGATTATTGTAAACAAACAAAGCACAAAGAGGAACAGAATAATTAATGAGCGCTTAAGCAGCAGCAATGCAAGCAACTATTGCTTTGCTTTAAAATTAATAGAAAAATTTTAATTAATTATCACAATTTTTCAAGCAAAAATACAAATTTTTAAATTACAATTATAACACAGGCACTAAACGAACATTAGAAGACAACATAAATTAAAAAATTTTAGCAAAAAATGCACTAAAATATTACAAAAAAAGTCACAACAATAAAACACACTACCGTCACCGACAAATAGACAAAGTCAACCGAAACAACAACAATTGTTCATTTCCGATAAGATTTGAGGTCTCCAGCAATATTTGAACCAAAACTCGATTCGGGATAACAGTGCAGCGGCGCGCAGTATTTTCAGAGGTGAGCGGAAGAATTAATTTATTTGGGAAAGTCCGTATCTGGCGACCACTCTGAAAAAATTAGTTTTTAAAGGAAATTTGACGAGGAATTCAGTGGTATTTTTTTAAATTTTTTATAGAATGATATTCACTCTAAAAAATAACTTTAAACAATTGATTTGTTATAAAAATATTAATTTTTCATTTAATGCCCAAGGAAAGCTGATCTCTTCAGCTTTAAAACGATATAAAAAAATAATTTTTTCGTTAAAATTTACCGGAGAAATAACTATTTGAATATGACCGTAAAAAACAAAAAACGTAAAACCTTTGACCTTCGCAACTCGATATCTTTCGATATATTCGATAACAAACCTATTCCTGACTTTCGTATCCACTAATATAATGCCTAGAATAGCTGAAGTTTTGTTCGTCTCTTCAATATCTACAACTTTGAATAACAAATTACACCTTTTGGATGCATATTCGGTAATTTAGAGCACAAAATTCCCAATAAAATTCAAATCTTTTCGGTTAGAAAAGGTTAATATCACAAACTTTTCTGTAAATGTTATATCATTTTAAAGGGGATAAATTGAGCTTTATAAATATGTTAAGAAAACTGTAGAGTAATAACGAATTTTTTTGGAAAAATAACGGTTTTTTGAAAAAAAATTGGTCCGAATTGCAGAAAAGTCGTAATATCTCGAAAACTACGAGCCGGATTTCAAAAATTTATGTATCAATATTGTAGCTATTATATTTCCTTTCATATGACATCCATGCATGCATTTCTGACTTATATAGACTTTTAGAAAAACCATATCCGCAACTTCCGAAGTCTATATCCCCGAAACCTGATCCGGGCGTCATATTTTGATTCGATATTCATTCTTAGAATTCAAAACACATAAGAACATATTTGGCTTATAACTTGTTTCTTTCATTAAGCCAAATAAATGCAATTCAAAATTAGAGTAGCTGAAAGTATGTAGCTGAAGGAACAAATACAGTTAAGTACACATTCGAAATTTATTGAAACGAATTGAACCAAATATTTTCTTATGAGCTTTCGAATTCTCAGAATGAATATGGAACCAAAATGTGACCATCGGATCTGGTTTCGGAAAAACAGCCTTCGGAAGTTGCGGATATAGTTTTTCTAAAAATCTATATAAATCAGAAACGCATGCATTGATTTTCAAAATATTTATTTTTTAATTTTTTTATTTTATTACGGTCTTTAAGACCTAGATAATAATAGGAAATCCATTTCACAATAATAAGAAAAATATTATATAAATTAACATATACTGAACTATTTGCAAGTGTATAATATTGGCACAATTCATCTTGAGTGTATCTATCTAAATGCTACAGATATCTTACAATAGTCGAACAACAGCTTCTTAAATATCCGGGACTATCACAGATTTTTAAATATTCGGCTTATTCATTATATGCTCTAATTCCTGCAAAATATATATTCCTTATATCAAGTTCATTTCCAGCTATTGGGAGATTAAAATTATTTCTATTCCTAGTTTGGTAGCTGTGAATTTCTCTGTTGTATCTCATTGTATCCCTTAAATATCCTGGTAAATTGCCTAATTTTATATTATGTATAAACTTCAAAGTATAATAAGTCACTAATTGCTTCACAAAAAGCCATTTCAGTTCACAAAGCATCTCTCGTATTGGACTGTCGTATCGTTTCTTTAAAATGAAACGTATCATTTTATTTTGTTTCTTTTGTAGCTTCGAGATTTGTGAGTCTGTTAACTGAAATAGAATTGTCGGACAGTAAATGAAATGGGGCTCATTCATTGATCTATATACCATAATTTTGTATTTTCTGCTGATAAATGAACGGAACATAAAACCTATCTTTTTAGCTAGTTTAGGTTCTATATACTTCAAATGCTCTTCAAACTTTAATTTTTCATCAATTGTTATGCCCAAATACTTTATTAAACTAATTCTTTGCAAAGAATTATTTGCAATCTTCAGTGATAACATGTCTGAATTAATTGATCTTCTTGCCATCACCATATATTTTTTCTTATCGATGTTAATTTTCAGTTTGTTATAGCATAGCCACATATATATTGCCTTTAAGTCCGTTTGTATTTTGGAAATTGCTTCTTCCATTGTTGGAGCACTAATAGTTAATAAAGCATCGTCCGCGAATAGACGAATTTTTCAAAATTTCAAATATTTTATAATATCATTGATATATATTATAAATAGTATTGGTGCGAGCACCGAGCCCTGTTGCAACCCTATTGTAACATCTATTTCTGCCGAGATCGAATTTCCTATAATAGTTTTTTGCTTTCTACCGCCTAGAAAACTTTCAAACCAATTTAAAGACATATTTTGTACACCAATATTATGTAGCTTTTTTATTAAAGTGTCCCTGTCTACGGTTTCAAAAGCTCTTTTTAAGTCTAAAAAAACTGAGACTGTAACATCCTTCTTTGATAGGTTTTCTTTCCACTCTGTAATTACTAAATTTATTGCAGATTCACAGAAATGCTTAGATCTAAACCCCGATTGTTCCTGTATTATGATTTCATGTTCATCTATGTACTGTAGCAGTTGGTCTTTAACTATTGTTTCAATAATTTTTTCATCACATTGCAGAGTATTTATAGGACGCATTTCTTAAGGTTTTGTAGTTCCTGCGATCTTTTCCACTGGAATTACTACCGAGATGTTCCAGCAGTCCGGGAAAATACCCCGATTGAAGCTTTTGTTGATAAGACCAGCATAGGTATGTCCCAAGTAATCCATGGAATCTTCTATTACGCCTTCAGTTACAATTATGCTTTCCACAAAATATTTATTTAGCTCATTTGCTATCTCATTTTCATCTTCAATCCACACGTCATTTAATACCACTCTCTTTAATGTATTTGTGTTGTTGGTCATATTTACAGCATCTTTAAGACATTTCCACATTAGTTTTGGTTATTTGAACTCATTGATATTTTACTTTCCATATATTGTTTCTTCTTTAACTTTACCATTTTCTTATAGTGTCGTTTTAATAAACTATATTCATACCAGTCATTATATATTTCAGCCGTTCCCTATCGTACCACTTGTTTATAAGCTTAATTAGAACAGGTTTATCATATGTTAAATTTGACATGATATTATTCAGAATGTCATTCAGCACTTTGGTTTTTTGACAGATATCGATATTGTTCAACAGGTTCAAATCATAGTTATGCAAATACTCAATAAGATTTTCTTTGGAATAATTTTCCAAACTTTAACGTATTTTAAGGAGTCTCATATTGTATTCTTTTTGTACAGGCAATTGAAAAAATATAGTTTCATGATCCAAAATTTTGTGTCTATCTAAATTACATATTTTTATTTCACTACCATCAGTTAATAACAAATCAATTTTTGTCTGAGCTGATTCAGTGATTCTTGTATTGAAATCAATCATTTGGTACATTGAAAAAGAGGCGAAAGCACTCCTTAACTGATTCGTATTAGTTGATATATTGTTCATATTTATGTTAAAGTCACCGATAATTTGATTATTGTTCGATTCATCAAAACACTCATCCAGAACTTATGTTATGTACCTCAAAAATTCCGCGTTACTAGTATAAGGTAAATGATATAATACACCTATTTGCCATTTGTATGTAGATTTTATAGTTCTTATTACGATACACCACATATTTGTATTAAATGACTTATTATATATTAGTTTGAAATCAATAGTTTTATGTATATAAATTATAACACCACCAGTATGTCGGCTATGTGAGTCACATCTTATAAAGTTATAACCGACAATTACAATTTCTGAATCACTGACATTCTCAGTGGTGTGGGTCTCTGCACACAAAACAATGTAGGGTTTTACAATTTCAACCATTCTTTCTATCTCGCCTTTATTAGCTGTTATACTGTTACTGTTCAAATATATGCACTTAATTTTATTTTTTAGTTTATTGCTATCTGCATGATTTATTTTCGAATGATTAATTGCCCTACCACCATCTTTTAGTTGCTAATAGCCAAGTTTTTTCCTTCTTAACTCCAATTTATTATTGTAACATGGACAATTCTTATCTAGCGTGTCGTGGTTAATATCCAATGCCATGTTAAAGTTGCTATTAGCTCTAGTACAATTTAAGCATTTCAATATTGGGTTTTCATTGCACAATTTAGAATTATGATTACCATGACATTTTTGGCACGCCTCATCATTTTTACAGTCGGCCACAGTAAATCGGTACGGTACAGTAAATGTACTTATAACACATAAGTACATTTACTGTACTTATAACACATAAGTACATTTACTGTATCAAACACTTTGCATCGTTCCCAGCCTAAATTTAAGCTTTCTGTTTCTAGCACTTTTACAAAATCCTCATTATTTATTTCAATAATTGCATTATAATAAGATCGGTTGCCTTTCTTTCTTTCATATTGTTTCACCACCGTTAACTTGCTTTGGCTAACGCAATTATTTTGCTTTTGTAGTGATTCAACCAAGTCTTTCTGTTCATATTTAAAATTAAATCCAGTAATTAAAAAGCTTGGACGTTTTGATTCTGGTATCTTAATTTCATATTCATATCCAATATTATTTTCAATAGCTATTTTGATTTTGTCGCATTCAACATTTTTATCACTTTGTATTATCATTACACCGTAGCTTTTTGGTGCAATATTCGAGATTTTAAAAATTTTTGGATCTACTTTTGATCTCAAGTCTTTTTTTGTTTTTTCTCCGGTTTGTTTTAATTTTGGTTTCACTATTAAGGCAACATCTTTTTTTAGTTCTGGTAAATGTTTCTTTTTTGTATTATTTTTTAAAGCATCAGAATATGACATACACTGCGTTCCACTTGAATAGCACATCATACAAAATGTTTTTTTCCTCTCCGTATCTTTTAAACACATATTGAAAACTAGTTTTTAAAAATTTTTATTTTAATTTCAAATAATGATCTTTTTAGAAAAAGTAAAACAAATTTAATAAGTTAAAAATTTTTAGATATTGAAGCTGAAAAATAAAAATACTAAAAAAAACGCATTTTTCTATGTTTCACTTGAATAGCACAAGTTATTATTAAACCACATTTAATAACATTTTATGTGTAAAGCATAACTTTTAATGGTAAAGTATGAAATTTAGCTTAAATTTAACAATTTTTAATAACGGGTTGAGCCTCCCTTATTTAAAATTACCTCGTACAACCTGTTTGGTATCGAATCATATAGGCTTTTAATGTATTGAAGTGAAATTGAAGCCCAGGCTTGTTGAATAGCCTCAACAAGTTCAGTTTTAGTTGAAAACTGCTTACCAGACTCATGCACTTTTCGAGCTAGCCATCCCCAAACGTTTTCTATTATATTAAGGTCGGGCGAGTATGGTGGCCAGTTCAAAAGGGTGACATTTTTGGTCTCAATCCACGATTTGATGACGCGTGCAATGTGTATAGGCGCATTATCGTGTTGAAAGGTCCATGGCAAAGGTCCAAAAATATTGTCCAATGACGGAAAAGCTGTGCAATCGATCCAAATAATGAGTTTCCTTCCTCAAATCGTGAAAATAATAATTAAATCCATCGGGACCTTCCAAATTGAATTTCTTCTCATCAGAAAAAACAACGCTATGCCACTCGTTGTTCCATGTCATGTTGGATCGGCAAAAATTCAACCTTATTTCCTTACGTGCAGGGTTGAGTGGTGGTTTTTTCTTTAATTTGAGACGTTTAAGATGTTGAGCTTTCGAAATGACGCGCCAAACACTTGTTTTGCTTGCATGGATACCAGCTTTTGCTTTAATCTTAGCCACCGAATCATGCGAATTCGAAGCTTCGCGCAAAATAGCCCGCTTATCTACATCAGAGAGCACACTATGTGTACGACCTTTAATTTTTTTTTCCATAATTTAGCTCATTTTGAATAAAATTGCATATTACTTTTCTGCTTCTTCCGATTTTTTTCGATATTTCGGCCACAGAGAGGCTACAATCTTGATAAGTCTTAATTTTGACTTGCTCACTGCAGCTTAAGGCTTTGCCGCGACCCATTATAATTTTAAATTAATGAAATTTATTTAAAATACTCAAAACAATTTTATTTTCACTTTTCTTGTCAACTTACACTGCGTAAATGAAGCTTAAACCGTAATGTGCTATTCAAGTGAAACGAAAAATGCGCTGGCTTTTTAACCAAAACTAAAACAAATTAGAAAAAAACAAATAACGGTACATTTCCAGTGCATAAATTTTGTCTCTGAGAGAGTTCAAATGAAGACGAAAATAAAAGAATAACAAAAAATACATTGCGGTAATAAGAACATTTATCGATAAGCAACTAACAATAAGAAAAATAAATGTGCTATTCAAGTGGAACTCATTTGTGCTATTACTTATTCATTTCATTTCACTGTGCACTTTTTCGCTCTCTTTGCCAATTGTCTCCGTTCTAAATTTTACCTCTTATATCATTTCATATAAGCTCTTAACTTCACCAATTTTTTTCTCAAACAGCTCTTGCGATTTTTCCATCTTTAGCATACGCTGAACGTAACGACCTTCAATGGCCTCCAAAAGTAGCTTTAGTTCATCTTGGCTGTTTTTCAAAACTCCATCAAATTCATTTTATACTCATTTAAAATCGCGTTGTTCTTTTTAATACTCATTTGCATGTCTTGCAAGACTAAGTCGATATTGTGAACATAGGTAATGCACTCATTGCATATAAAGCGTATCATGTTGTTCCCTCCCAAAATTCCTGTGCTGTATTTATCAACTCCTGAGCAAGCTTTGCTTTCATGGTAGCTTTTGCCACATACACCTTCACATCTAATACCACTCTCTCCTCTAATCGAAGATTTGCATTTTGCGCACACACTCATCGCGCTATATTAGTGTACGTGCATTTGCCCGTTACGCAGAAAATACTGCACGACTTTATTTTTGTAAACCCAAATTACTTTCCGTCGTCAGTCGCTATAAATATTCAACTCAATATTTTAAAACAAATAAGTGATTTTTGACTTTTCAGCTGTGGTTTACAATGTCGAAGGCATATTATAACCTTTATCAACAAATCAAAACAATAATCAAATAATTATCAAAGAGTTTAATCTGTTTGTTTTTATACACGACAACACGTCCGCACTCTCCGCCTGTTAAACTCAACTCAAATATGGGTGTCACATGAAAGGAAATATAATAAGCTACAATATTGATACACAAATTTTTGAAATCCAGCTTGTAGTTTTCGAGATATTACCATTTTTCTGCAATTCGAACCGATTTTTTTCCAAAAAACCGTTATTTTTCCAAAAAAAATCGTTATTACTCTACAGTTTTATTAACATATTTATAAGGCTCAATTTATCCCCTTTAAAATGATTTAACATTTAAATTAACATTTTTGAATTTTGATACAATAAAACTCAGTTTGCATACGAAATATATCGAACAAACCAAATGAATCTAGGTGCAAAACTCAAATGCTCATTTCTCGAAAATTTGAGCCAACTTGAACAAAATGAGCCAAATGGTTTTGTGGTTTGGCCTATATATTAACCCCGCAGCGTCAGATCCGAGTAGACATTTAAAAAAAAAAATTTGTTCCATAGTGTAATTCATGAATGAAATCCTTTTGGTTTTTGATGTATAAAGAAGATTCTGTGCAGCGAAATAAAACACGATCGTTTGGTGAAAATTTATAACACAACGACGAAAGTATTTATTAAAGAAGAAAATTGACAATTCTCATGTAGGTCACTTTGTCATTCCGTTTGTAACGCATAGAAGGAGGCGTGGCAGGTATAGAAAAGTATATATTATTGATCAGCGTCACCACCTGAGTCGATATAGCTCTGTCTGTCTGTCTGTTGAAATCACGTTTACGGGAAAACTAAGCAAGCTAATTCAATGAAATTTGGCACACAGGTCACACTTTCTTGCAAGCAGCTAGCATATAAAAATGGGCGAAATCGGGTCACGACCACGCCTACCGCCCATAATCTATGTAAATATACCTCAGACCATTTTGAAAAAAGTTGCTGCAATTTTGATGAAATTTGGTGATTTGGTGAACAAGATTATGATTGGGCTACGTTTTAAGTTTGCAGAGGCCTTCGAAGGGGCGTGGCACAGCCCTAAATTTTAACTTTTTTAACGCCAGAACTCGTAAACCGTGTAAGATATTGTGATGAAATTTGGTACACGGATACAGATCATATGTATCTTGAATTGTGTTTAAAGTGGGCAGAATTGGAAAAGTGGGCGTGGCACTTTTTAACAATTAAAAATTTTGATTTCGTATAATTCAAAATTGGCACATTCGATTTTCATAAAAATTTTAGGGATGATACTTCTGAGAGCAGTCATCAATACAAGATTCATCATACTGGAAAAACTTGTTGAAGGGCGTGGCACAGCCCAGACAGACAGACAGACAGACAGACAGACAGACAGACAGACAGACAGACAGACAGACAGACAGACAGACAGACAGACAGACAGACAGACAGACAGACAGACAGACAGACAGACAGACAGACAGACAGACAGACAGACAGACAGAGTTAATTTTTTCGCGAATAAAACTAGCTTTTATTTCTATATGTTTGTTTCTATTCGAGCACGAATTATTCATGGCGAATTGAATCGCGCTTCTGTTGTCACCGTATAAAACGATTTGTTTGCTTGCTGTCGGTGAAAGTTCCTTTTGAAGTCTTTTCTACCATATACATTCTTGTATTGCTGACGTCATTGACATGAATTCATCCTCAGTCGTTGAGATGGCTACTGTTGGGTGTCTTCTTGAGCACCATGAAATTGGACCATTTTGCATCATAAAGCTGTAACCAGTGGTGGACTTCCTTGCGTCGAGGTCAGCAGCCCAGTCGGCATCACAATAATCCTTGAGATCGTCTGGCGTACGATGATAAAAGATTTTCTTGTCGATAGTACCTTTAAGATATCTAAAGATTCGTTTAACGGCTAACCAATGAAGTTTACCAGGATTCTTGATATAGCGGCTAAGTAAATTGACGGCATAACATATTTCCGGTCGTGTGATTTGTGCAGCATAGAGAAGACTACCGATGGCTTCTATATAAGGAACGTCTTTCATCTGTTGCTTTTCATTCTACGCTGTAGCACACATTTGCGATGATATCTTTTGATTCCAATCGAGTGGCGTCAAAACTGGATTACACTCTACCATATTAAAGCGTTTCAACATTTCAGTAATTTACTGCGATTGATCGATGCTGATGATGCCATCGAGTACCCAAAATCGATGAAATCTCTCCCAGATCTTTCATGTTGAAATTTTTGCAAAGTTCATTTTGCAGCCGATTTGCTTTATCATGATTGTTGTAAATCAAAACGACGTCATCAACGTAAATGGCGACGAACAGTATTTCGTTTACATTTACAGATAGATGCATTGATCTGCTTCATATCGCTTTAAACCAAAATTTACTAGAACGGAATTGATTTTGTCGTTCCAAACTCGACTTGACTGTTTTAAGCCATAAGACGATTTTTTAAACTTGCAAACACGATTCGATCCGTCTTCAAAAAGTTCGGGTTGACACATGTAGATTTCTTCCGCCAATTCTCCATTCAAGAAGGCTGTAACGGCGTCTAATTGCTTGATTTCTAAATCGTGTTTTGCGGCAAGTGCCAAGAGGAACCGAATTGAACTGTGCCGGACGACTGGCAAAAAAGTTTCGTTATAATCGATGCCCTGCTGTTGCGTAAAACCCTTAACAACGAGTCGAGCTTTGCGACGCAAGAAATTGCCTCTGGCGTCTGTTTCAGATTTAAATATCCATTTGGACTTGATAGGTTTTTTGCCTTTGGGTAAATCGACCAATTTCCATGTATCGTTCATGAGCAGTGCATCAAATTCCTCTTGCATTGCATCTTTCCAATGGTTACCATTGGAGCTCGACATCGCTTCATCGACTGTGAGTGGGTCGGAAACGGTTTCTATATTATTAGCAATGAAGACATACCTTGGATTTTGTGCGTTCGTATTTTGTGCGATTCTGTCTGAACGTCTGACGTAATCATTAGAAGTGTCATCAATGGAGGTGTCATCATTGGGGGTGTCAGTAATGGAGATAACATTAATAGTGATAGTTGAAATATCTGGTTCAATGCACTTGACACTTTCGTTCGCATCGACTACGGTGTTTACGGAATCATCAGTGTCGTTGCCATTGTCGTCATCAGAATCGGTTTCATTTTCATTTATTTCATCGATGTTGACAATGTCCAATTCCCAAGTAAGTTCGCCGCCTAAATTGGCACTGTTGTTCGAAATAGACGGAAAATAATTATTTAATGTCGATTTATCATTTACCTTAGAATTTGCTTCGATGAAGACAACGTCTCGGCTTATGATGATGTTTTGAGTTTTTTCGTCATACATACGATACGCTTTTGCATCGCTGGCATAACCAAGCAGCAAACATTCGAAAGATTTGGAGTCCAATTTGTTTCTTTTTTCTTTCGGGATATGAACCATTGCCTTGCTGCCGAAAATGCGAAGAGTTGACAAATCGGCATTTTTACCGGACAAAATTTCTTCGGGGGTTTTTGTTTGATGTCTGAAAGGTGTGCGATTCAATAAATAAGCTGCCGGTGACGCTTCTTCGGCCCAAAACCGGTTTGGCAAATTTGCATCGATCAGCATGCAGCGGACTTTTTCGATGACGGTGCGATTGATACGTTCGGCGACTCCGTTTTGCTGTGGAGTGTACGGCGCACTTTTTTGATGTTGGATTCCCGCTCTCGCACAAAATGATTTAAAATTATTGTTTATATACTCGGTACCGTTATCCGTTCGAAAAATTTTTATTTTCCATATGTCGATGCCATAAATTTTTTGATTTCACTTCACAGTTAAGTTTATACATTCCGTCTTTTTCGGGTGCAAAGGCGATTAGATCGTTATATTTGTTAAATATTTTTCAACCGGATTTTTCAAAAATAACGCGATTATTGTTTTTGACTAACTGACTAACTGAGATCAAATTTGCGCATAAGCCAGCAACATGTTGAACGTTCGACACTGTTGCTGGAATGCTATCCGATGAGCCATGTAGAAGGTTCATTTCAATATCACCAACACAATTAACATTTAATTTGTTTCTATTTGCAATTTTATTTATTAAAATATTTTTATTTCTTACTATGTGACCTGACGTTCCGAAGTCAATGAAGAAATCATCATTATCTGTATTTGTAGCGAATGATGTGAAAAGTGCCTGACTTGATTTCGGTTTGCTGTTGTTGTTGTTGTCGTTGTTGGTGATTTTGATGCTACGTTTTTTTGCACGGCACACTGATTCGAAATGACCGTAGCGAGAACAAAACCCACACTGAACGCGATTAGTCTGCCGTTTCCTCTTAGTTTGTTCCAACGCTTTACATACATTGCTGTTTCACCATCGGCTGAAGATTTGACTTCTTTTAAAATTAATGTTTTCACAGATTCTGTTGTCAATGTCTTACCAGTATTTTCCACTGCTATTACAAGTGGCTTGTATTCTTGTGGGCCCTGTTTCATAATAAAGTACAAAGTAATACTATTAGTCTTGTAGCTTGTACTTAGTACAATTTCGTTTCATAATGAAAAAGTACAAAAGTACAAACTACAAGTTGTAAAATCGAAAGTACAAAATAATTTTTTAAAAGTACAAGAGATTCTGTTTCATAAACAGGTGCTAATACTACAAATATTTGAAATGTACAAGTGATTGTTTGTATTATTAATATGTCAGTTGACTTGTAATTTCGAAATATTAGTGAAAACGCCGTTACTTTTAATTACATTATCATTCGTAAAATGTTGGACGATTTGCTATTTAGTAGTGATGACGAACAATTGGATGATCATGTGATTCGGCGGACTTTGACTCGACGAAGAAAAATATATCGAATCAGAAATAACTTTTATTTCGAAAGTGAGTTTGAGCTTAAACAACGGTTCCGAATGTCGTCAGTCAAACTCGAGACGCTGCTATTGGAGATTGGACCGCTACTTGCAGACCCTGCTGCTAGAAAAGGAGGTGTACTTTCGGCAAAACGAAGTGGTAGCCAGTTTCACACAATAGTTATTGCAAAGCAATATTAATTTTTTGGGCTAAAGTACAGTTTAGCTCACAATCGAAAATGATTATAAAACAAAACTTTTCTTATGTATTTTATAATTCTAAGAAAAATATGGAATCAAAAAGTGTCGCTCGGATCTGGTTTCGTAGATATAGCCATCGAAAGTTGCGGATATAGTGAACACATCATATCAAAAAAAACTTCCCAAAATTTATCAAAATTATTTTTAATTTTTTCGGTTAGAAAGGGTTAATATCAAAAATTTTTGTTTCAGTGTTACATCATTTTAAAGAAGATGCATTGAGCTTTATAAATATGTTAATAAAACTGTAGGTTAATAGCGGATTTTTTTTAGAAAAATAACGGTTTTTTAAAAAAAAAGTCGGTTCAAATTTCAGAAAAGTCTTAATATATCGAAAACTACGAGCCGAATTGTAAAAGTTTTCAAATCAATACTGTAGCTTATTAAATTACCTTTCATATGACATCCACATTTTGAAAATCAAGGTAGGTGTTTCTGAATTATATCGATTTTTAGAAAAGCTATATCAGCAACTTCCGATGGCTATATCTGCGAAACCAGATCCGAGTGACACTTTTTTCTTACACAATTTTTATTTATTTAAATAGTTAAATTTTCCAATTGTGAGCTAAACTGAACATGTTCCATTTTTTAAAAGCAAAAATAACGCATAAATACATTTGAAAAAAGTACGTACAAAACAATCAGCTGACTTGTTCTTTGTACTTTTTCGTTTGTATAATATCGCTAATAGTATTAGTCAGGATGTCCCATTATGAAACAGAAAGTATTGGTACTTGTAGTTTGTACACTTGTACTTACGAACTAATACTATTAGCATTATTATGAAACAGGGCCCTGGCAGGCCAGCTAACATTAAAGCTGCCGTAATTTCATCGTCGATCGAGAGACCGGCGGCTTTCACTTTTACCGAAAGTTGAAGCATTCGGTTCACATATTTTTCCGTTGATTTGCAATCTCCTAACTGCATTCGCACAAGTTCCTTCAACAGCTCAACTTTTCGACACAAGCCTGTGTCGGTAAATGCTTTTTCTAGCGTTTCCCAAGCGTCTTTTGCTGTTTCACAATAAGCGATGTGCGAATAGTTGGACGTCTCCAACAACAATTGAATTGTTGATAGCGCTTTCAAATTTACTTCTTTGGCTGCATCATCTGCTGTGGCTGTTAAGCCTTTTTCAACGGATTTCCAATGTCCATGTATTACCAAAAACGCTTTTGCTGTGACTTTCCAGTTGTCATAATTTTCTCGGCCTTTGAGGTTTTCAATGCCGGTGGTAGCTGACATCAACGATATTGAGGTTAGGTTCTCGAAAAAATGATGAAAATGTAAAAATCACCGAAATTTATAAGAATAACGATTTCAACGTGTTACTTTTATTATTTTCTATGCAAATTAATCGGTTTTTCTCGTCGCTAATATGCCCATAACCTGATGTAAATAGATTCTGTGCAGCGAAATAAAACACGAGCGTTTAGGTGGAAATATATAACACAACGACGAAAGTATTTATTAAAGAAGAAGATTGACAATTCTCATGTATGTCACTTTGTGACGTTTATAAATAAGGGCGCGTTTACACTCAACAGTTTTTCCTTTATTTTGAAAGGATTTTGTACCTAGTAATTATCTTGATTCTCTAGGTTTGGAAAGTAATCACTGAGTGATTGCTGTAAACTTGACAGATGTTTTTTTATGCCATCATGAATATCCATTTCTAAATCCACTTCAGATTCTTCGAGAAAATCACTAAGCGTCTGGAAACACTCGAATTTATTTTGAGGCAACCAATTTATCTTTGTTTGCAATATGTTGACTTGTTTTCCTTGCAGAGCCAAACATAATTCGTTCAATTTTCCAAATATATCAGCAAGGTATGCAAGTGTAAATCATATTCTGTCTGATAATTAAAATTTATGACAAATAAAATACGCCAACAGTTCCTTTCGCAATTTAAATATTCGCATAAAAGTGGTGTGAAGACTACCCATATCGCACATGGGTTTGAAAATACGTAATTGCAATAGTTTACTTTTAATAAAATTAATAATCTTCACTGCTTCGTCTAGAACAGATTTAAATGTCACTGAAATCCAGTAGTTTTGCTGGAGCTGTTTGCCAATATTTCGTTGCAAAGCAAACAAATCGCATCTAGAGCTTCCTCGTCACTAGAACTAGTAAATCCAAACGAGATAACTAGTATCATGTTTACGTCTGTCCAAAATCGGAAGATGGCAGAGTTGGAGGATTAGGCTGTAGCTGTATAAAACTGGAAGTTAATGGCATTGCGGGTTCCCGAATACCTGTATTTGTAGATTCCGCGATTTCTGCATTATTTCTAACAACGTTAGTTTTCTTTAGCGACCCATATTTTATCCATCGATCCATTACAAGGCCAATTCTTTTTTATGGAAACAAAAATGATAAAAATATTACAGAGTATAATGAATAAATTATAAAAACTATTTATAGTCCAACCTGACTTAAAAATTTTTAAGTTGATTTGGTGGTCGATTGTAAACTTTCCGAGGAAAATGTGAATCATTCAATTTTTTTTTAGTGAAATAAAATTTGTCACGCGGAACCCCTAAATTTTTTCGTGGAACCCCACGGAACACACTTTGAGAATCACTGCTATACGTTATTCCAAAATTAATTATTTTTATTTTTGCTTTTTTCAACTTAAAGTTTTTATCAAAACCGACTTCAAAAATATTTTCATAATTAACAACAAGTTTTTAACATAAAGTAGAATTCAATAAATATTATAATCAATCACTATAGCATGTTCTAATTTATCGACTAGTAGTAATTAGCATTTATATGGGAAACATTAACAACACAAGTTACAACATAGTAAAATATTGTAAAATTACAACATTGTAAATTCACCAGCCCAATTTACAATGAACTGAAGGACTTGTTACGCATACATGCTGGTTTCTTTGTGTGTATAGTAGGGATGGCAATCCCGGATACCGTAATCCCGGGATTCGCTGTAAATATAGGCTAAAGCAATCCCAGGATTACAAAGAGACAATCCCGGGATTTTCGGGATTAGAAAAAATTTTATTCAATAATTATTCTTTTATATTACATATGGGCATTTCCACCAAAAGGTACACCATGAGAAAAAAATTGAAAGTTATTAAAAAATGGTTATTATCTGATATTATCTAAGAAAAATATTCAAATTTTATTAATTCAAACAATTTACACTTGTATTCATTCACAACGGTGAGCAAACCGACTTCAAAATTGCACTTATGAAGTTTCTCTTTTTTGTAATTTTGAATAGTATTTTGTCTTAAATATTTAAATATATAAGAGAGATGATATATGATGAAAGTCACTGCGAAAAATCTCTCTCCCAACAACAATTAGCTAAAAAAAATGCAAAGACATCAAACCAATCTCTATTAACTGTAAATTTTTAATATGCTTTAGTTCATGTTCTAATGTCCCGTCCGCCATCAAAAAACATCAGTTGTTCCCATTTCGTGGTTAAGAACAGTGGTAAATGTGCCAAAATTTTTGTTTAAACTGAGTTTTATGAATACAATAAAAAAAAGAAATAATGAGTGCAAAGAAGTAAAATTTTTAGAGCTGTTTGAAGTTTGTCCCATCCGCAATCGTCAGTTTAAAACTTTTGCAATCTAGGCAGTTGCAAAACGGTTAGACTCCTTTTTAACTACCAGATCACAACATAATCGCTTAAATTCTTTTTTTTTTTGCAAAGTTGTAAAGAGAGGTAAAGCCCAATATAATTTTCTTCAATAGTAGGTGGTGCCACGCCCCTAACAGGAAAATACGTTTTCACAGCTAATCTAGTAAACATATATTAATTAAATTTGTTTTGTATATATATTGAACCATAAAAATGGTTATAAGAGGCCCCAAGTCCTTTAAGTAGGCGTGGCACCGCCCAAAATAGGTTAAACGCAGTCACAGAGTCGCTCCACCAATTATAATCCAATTTGGTATGGGGATAAGCTGATTCCAGATAAGAGAAATTTCTTTTAGTGGGGCGATGTCACGCCCCTTACAGGAGAAAACGTTTAAACAGCAAAAATAAAAGTTTCATATTCTTTTAAGAAAAATGTTTTAATTTTAAATTAAATTAATTAAAATTGATCTCACTAATATAATTCGACAGTGATTAATATTAAATTTGTTTTTTAATTAGCATATAAGTCTCATATACAAAAAATATATGAAAATCTACCAAGTAAACCGTAATGGAAAAATATGTCCCATTCGAATGTCCCGTCACGAATCATACATATTATACTTTGTAAGAAAAAAAATAAAAAAGATTTTTCAATTAAACGAAATTTAATAAAAAGTGCTATTATTCCATAACATTTTAAAATAGTTGCGTTAAGAAATGTTGGTAGGCTTCGCTGACTTATGCTGTTTTATAAATGGCCATGAAAAATTTTTTTGTCCCATTTTTTGTCCCATTCGAATCGCTCTTTTATTGCTTTTATCTTGGAACCGGTAGTACGTCTGCCATCAAATTTACCACTATAAGTAACAGAAGAAAAAAAAAGTGTTTTACTTTGACTTTGATAACACTTGTGTGTACGACTGTCCCATTCGACACCATGGAAATGCCCATATTCAAATCCAAAATCTGCAAAATAATTATATTCAATATTGCAACAGCCTTCAAAGTGCATTTCAATTGTGTCTTGACCTTTAATAGCCAAGGCTTTTACAAGGAATTTTTACCTTTTTAATAAAAATCGCATTGAGTAAAAAGTTATTAAAATTGGTCAAAGTATTTTTAAAAATAATTTCTTTTGTTGTATTTTGTATTTTATTGTATTTTTATTGAAAATTGATGGTTTAGGTAAAAAATTAAAAACATAACTATTTTTTTTAATAAAATACAAATCTGCAATAAAAAAATGTATGGTTCAAGAACTTCATTTTCACAAAAAATTTATGATTTGAAAAAATGTACTAAGCGGGTGCTTAAGTTTTGGCCAATACTGTAGGTATATTCAGAAAAATATTTTTTTTCCGTTATTGTTTTTATTTATTGTTAAACTCATGTCATTTCTCTCTCATATTAATACAAATCCACAGTAAAACTTTAAGTGTAAAAACATCTGGGGTTTTTGAGAAAATCAGCCTTGCTTTTTCATAAAAAGTGCTATAGCTTCGCCAATTTTCAACAATTTTAAAAATTTTTTAAAGATTCTGTCAGAGAATCAGAAGCTCTATTAGAATTAAAAGACATAAATTAATTATTTTGATGTGGATGAAATTGCGACTATTTTGAAAAGATTTTCAGCGGTTTTTCAAGTTTTGACATTAAGACTTTAAATGGGCATAGCTTCGTAAAAAACATTTTTTAATCAAATTGGGGGAATATGTGTCCCCTTACATCCTCTGAAAAACAACACACCAGCAGACAATATAGTGAATTTAACTCTCACTAGTTATTGTATTAGTCGGCTGGATTTATAACAATTTATTTTTTATCATTTTTTTTTAGCAATGGCATAAGGAATGTTTTAAGTGTGGCTGCTGTTCGAAGGGATTAGACTCTATCCTTTGCTGTGAAGCTCCAGACAAAAATATTTACTGTAAAGGTGCGCTCATATGAATTTATTTAAAGAGTTTAATTCGGCTTTAACATAATGCTTGCTTGATTTTCAATATACGTATACATTAATAAACCACAGCGCACTTTTTCGGCAGTATGTTGCTAGTGATACAAATTTAAATCAAACTGGAACTTATTATGGCTCGCCCAATTTACGCAATAGAAATATACGACAAAAAAGGAAAATGGGGAAAAAATCAGCATAGAAATGCATAGATTTTAATTGACTCACTAAACGAAGACTTTCACTTAAGTAAATGGTTTTGAAATAGTCCTCAAATAGAATAAAGATATGGGACGTTTCACTGATCGATAAACACGTACGAGCTCTTAAAATGTTCGTCTCACGAAAATCTTCTAAATGCCGTGTGTCCCGTTCAGAAATTCAAAATGGCGGTACCAATATGGCGGCCGGAAGCCGGAGAAAAGTCGAGTGTCCAGCAATAGAAGCTTGTAAAAATAAAAATTCTTGACTCAAATTGTAGCTCTGAAAAAGCTTTCGTGGTAGGTTGAGAGAATTCAAGATGGCGGGTCCAATATGGCGGTCAAATATTCAATGTGGTGGCCAAATTTTTGAAAGTCAACCAATTTGCACCAAATTTGGTATACGGAGGCTTGAGGGTCACGATCACGAATCCGAGGTCAGATTTGACAAAATCAAGATGGCCGATACAAGATGGGGGACGAATTTTTAAAAAATTAACCGGTTTGTACCAAATTAGTTATACGGGGGTCTTTGAGGTCGCGAATTACAAATTTTCACCGACCCCAGAAACCCCCGTATACCAAATTTTGCGCTAATTGGTTTATTTTTAAACAATATGTCCACCATATTGAATCCTCCATTTTGATTTTGAAAATTTTTGAAATATAGTTTCAGATTCGTAATTGGCTTTTTTTTCTGGACACTTGATTTTTCTCCATATTGGATCCGCCATTTTGAATCTGTGGACGGGCCACGCGGCTTTGCAAAGATTTTCTTGAGACGAACATTTTAAGACCTCGTACGTCTTGATCGGTCCAGCCAATTTTTGGCCGCGAAGATGATCCGCTTGACGTGAAACTTCCCATATGCAGTTCTGTATCTTCAATTGCAAAAGACTGGTTGCAATTATAGTACATTGATGTACAAGATTCATCTTCCTTAAATTAAATAAAATTCTAAAACGACTAACGACTTCCTTACAATAGAAAAAATATTACTTGTAGAGAAATTTTACTAAAAATTGTATTCGCTAATGTAAAATAAAGTATTTAAAATGATGCTCAGTATCATTAGTCGACTTATATTATTTAATATAGTTATTACGCAAATTTCTTAGACATTAGGCACCAAATGTAAAATATTTCAAAGCCGGAATTGTACCTTACAAAAAAAGGCCCATTTGATCAAAATTCCATATTTTGAAATTAAAGTTATATTTCTGTTGCCAACAATGAATAACTGCATGGAATCATCCGACGAGGAAATTTGACACAAGTTAGATTTAAAATATTATTCATTAAATTTACTTAAGTCTTGGTAAACTATCAATGAAATTGATTTCGTGAGAATATAACGAGTCAGCACATTAGCAAAAAAGTCTATACAATTTTGGGTTTTGTTTAACCCTAGGATGTTCGGCTGGGCTTTTCGAGGCCCATTTTGACTTTAAGTGGACGGCAAATTTTTTTCATAGCTCTGAGTGCCAAACGGTCTCTTGCCAACTACCGCTCATGGTTTCTGAACGTAACAAAACCAAAGATGGGTCGTTTACGCTGACTTCGCAGAACAAACCTGTTCTATTTATGTAGTAACATCATATGTGTACCTGCTGGGCCTCGCGAGGCCCAGCTCTTAAACGTATGGCAGATGTATGAAAGCTGATACACCAAACATGTTACAACACATTATGGTGGATTTGTGAGCTATTATCCACTGAAAGTTGAGATCTACACCGAAAATTAGCTGGCGACGACCGAGATGTGGAGCAAGGAAAACGAGTTATCGTTAACACAAAAACTTTATCAAACTAGGCGTGCAATTTATTGAGATAATTTATTCATTTCATTGGACTTGGCTGAAGAATTGCATACATTGAGATTCGTGATTGTGGCCACTCTACAACAAACGGTTTGTACCGGAGAAATTTGGAATATCCCGAAATCATCCGTTGGAAGAGACATTGCTTGGCTATTATAGTGAGCAAGTTTCGCTGTGTTCTTATGTGCCAAAAAAGAAAAATGCCGGTATTTTGCTGTCCACCGAGTATAAAACATCCAACGTCGACACTTACAAAAAGTAGCGGTATCAAATGTTGCATTACAACGAAGAGAAGCTGGTTTTGATACGATGGACCTGATGCTTAGCAGCTACTCTTGCAAGCGTGACCCAAGCTGTTGACCACTAGCCATATTTTATAATATTTTGGATGTTACTGGCTTGGTATCGTTTATTATCTAAGAGGCGGTCGTACCATCATGCAAAACGGACAAACGTCGTGTGTTACACAATCTGACGTCACAATTGATGACCGCTCACATAGAAAATAGAACAATGATTTACAATGTTCACCGCCAGCCAATTACACAGGCCGACAAAATAGAAAAAAGTCCAAAACCAGAGACCAGACCTATCATATCCGAAGAACTTTGATGCGCTGAATCCAAATCTGAGCTCAGAATTTTTCCTATACGTCAGGTTTTCGATATATTCTAACCTAAAAGTGCAAAAAACACTGTTTTTGGATATATTTGAGGTTATTTTACATCGCGAATAAAATGGTTTTTCCTAAATTAGTTTCGTCACCTGAAAGTATTAGTTTTACCCTTCAAAACCCATTTTAAATTTTGTCGATATCTCTTTTAAATTTAAATTTCCTATGCATCCTGCCATACTAGAATTAATGTAGATCTGTATGTAGGCCTATGTAATAAATTGTATGTAATATGTATATATACACGTAGCTAGAGCCATGCACAACACCTATAACCAATGGCAGCCACCTGCGGCACACCAGGCTGGACAAAAATATAACAAACGTGGATATTTATATATCTTATATTATATACATACATATTTATATATCACGTCGGGGTCACCACTTTTGGATATGTAATTTAAATCCAAATTAAGTATTTATATTTTATTAGATTTTTTAACGAAGAATCAATCTTTTCTTTATTACGAAAATTTTCATATTAATATTTTATGACAATTAAAAAATTAAGTAATATAATTTTAGCAAGTAGACAAGTATAAATTTAACAAGTGGAGAAATCAGTAGCAAGTACCTCCACAAGGTCATAATATGTCTCTTTCTCATAATTGTTGTGCTATTAAACTGTCAATCGAACAAAGTAAGGAGCATGTTATTATATTTTACTCTCTTTGTCACTCTCTTTTCCCATACGATTCTCTCATCAAAATAGAAAATAGAATACAACTTTTAAAAAACATGGGACGCAGAGTTGTATGTACATATTTGTCTTATTTTCTCTTTATATGGAAGACAACAAAAAAATATTTAAGACAGTCATAATATTTTTAGACATTATGGCACGTTAGCACACCTTGTGAATTGCTTAAATACATATATTATTTATACCGCTTGCGAAAATGTCGGTACTTGCAAACTATCTCAAGTGTTAAAAGGCAAGGATATCTTTGTGGAGAGACATGATAGGATTAAAGACACCGTGTTCCTTAGTGTTCATAGGAAGTGTCAGAAGTAAAGTGGATGGCTATTTCGTCAATGTGTATCCCAGATTGGGTGGCTGTAGATTAATTTCGCTATATTCTTCAATGTCTCTTAAGGCTTTCTACTACTGTCTACTGATTACTAAGGTTACGAAATACTTTATAAAACTTCAAAAACTATGGAAATAAATAATTTCCAAGTAGTAGTGCCATACTGAAAATACAACCTGCTTCGACAACATGCGGATCGGATTTGGTGGTGCAAGACACATGGTTAATTGAAACAGACTTAATCGTAATACAAAATGAAACAAACAGTGATTTCATAACTACAAAACTTGAAAACCATATACTTGCTGGTACTACAATAATCAAATCGACTTGGTGGTAAGAGTTTTCAGTCCATATAGAACATAATGATTTTGATGAAGAAACTGAAAGTAATACTGGAGAACAGTGCCTAAAAATATTTTGACGGTTGATTTTACCATAAAGAGTGACAAATTTTGAAGGCGATAAAATAAATTTGGTTGATAAATAAATATATGATTTGTTATTAAAGAGTCTGTGTACTTTTTGATATTTATATAGGTATGTAGTACAGGACTATTGTTCGACATGCCCTTTCTCCACAACCTGTTGGAATATTGGACCGGAACCTCTGTGTACGCATACCACTAAAACTTATTAATCCAATTTTATATGCTACTAATGCTTGGCGAAATCATTTAATTTTATTAAATTAAAATTATATAAATTTTTTGTACACTTAGCGTGTTATAGCAAGAAATTCGGTCCAAAAGGATATGGCTATGGTCAAGGTGGCGGCGCGCTGCAATCGGATTGTGAAGCTAATAGGTTTGTAATCTCAATCTCTTTTAACTGTATTATTAGGAAAACATACACTTTAATAAAACATCTACTTAATACATATAAGCAAATAAAATGAAGTAAAAACTACCATTCAATTCAATTGAATGGGCGTTTATTGGAATGTTATGCTTTCTTCTTTTGTACGAGGGTCTATCTACATATATGTATGTCCGTGACTTTAACTTGTATTCCAACGCAAAGTATTTAATTTTTAGCCTTGCAAATTATATTTTACTGGTTTTTAGTGCTTTTGCTATAGAGCCAGGGTCGCCTAATCATCACAATTCTTACAATATAAGATCTAATTCCTTAATATCATAGTCTCACAGGCTCAAAAAGTAATGTGATATTACTTCGAATTCGTGACGCGAATTAGTTTTTGTTGGCTCCTTGAATAATTCTAATGTTGCCAATTTTTTAGAAATTGTTTGGGTCAAAAAAATTTATAGTACTAGAAAAAGAAAGGCCTTCTATTGGAAAAAGTTTGTACCCACGGTACGGTAATTTAGGAATAGGTACGCTAGAACAGATGCTAACCTGTTAGGGAGATCCCTAACATGGGGTTAGCAGTAGCGCTCGATTAAGACTTTGCAAGGTCTGAGGCTGCAAACTGAATAGAGACCTCCCCTTATAAACTAAAATAATTAAAAATGTAAAACTATTAAAGTATATTTCAAGGATTCTTTCCTAAAAATACATAAAATTATAAGGACGAAAAAAAGGTTATTCATTCAATTAATTACGTTTGCACCCAGTAGCCTTAAGTCATGTAAATTAGCCTGGCCCAAAATTTTAACTTCTTTTTATAATTATTATTTATATAATTTAAATTTTGCTAAGCAAAAGCCAAATAAGTCAAATTTTTCAAGAAATATTCAGTTTTAGAGACACCCCTGGCGCTGGGGGCGAGATATATATGGGAAATTGTAAATGTCCGTAGCCACAAAATATATCAAAGCCTTATTCACAATATAAATTGGTGCGAAAAGACTTTTTTTTTGCTGTCTGGTAAACTTTTAACTTGACCGAAAAGAAGAAAATGTAATATACTACGAAATTTGTACAAAAAATTAATTCAAATTCAATATAAGTGTGGCACGAATTCCAACTGAGTAATATCTTGCGACGATTTCACTTCTACACACATTTACAAACACGCGGCTGCTAGAGCAGCAGAGAGCTGGGCACCACTAAATTATAAGATTTAACGTTTGAGGGGATGGCATAGCCCACTAAAAAGTAACCTATGTTACTTTCGCGATACCGTACTCGAAAATTTCGAAGCTAAACATACCATACCCCATTTGGAGCTTGTATAAAAGTAGATATCTCAACCCCAGCGCCATCTAGTGGGTCCAAAAACACACTAGCCTTCTCGACCAACCAACCAACTTATATTGTGAATATGGCTCCGATATCTTATTTGGTTACGGAGATATGTAAAAAAATTTCCGTATATGTCTCTCTGAATGTAAAAAAAAAGAGTGGAAATTATGAGCCAGGAGCCAGGCTTAATTCAAGGTGTGACCAAAAAATAAAGTCTTCATGTTCTGTTCCCCATAAAACATCTCAACATATGTTGAGGGCCCCTTTGAGGTTGGGGTAGTAGCCTTCCCTAATAATACATATGTACATACGCGGCTCGTTTCGGCGTTGACATATATTTGCCCATGGAAAAAAGACGTTCAACTGCAGCGCTTGAGGGTATAGCAGTATTATAATTAATAAATTGATTTACGAATATCTGTTCGCCGAGGATAACGCATCGTTGAAGAAGTCTTTTGATTTTATATCTAGCCACATTTTGACGAGATTTTAAGCTTTACTCTTTAAAGATTTGTAGCTCTTAGGTTTTTCTTAAGACTCAGTGACAGAATTGAAAAAGTGATGAGAAATCATCGTCGCTGTTACTCGCGTTCCTGCCTCCACCAATTAAACTATCTGTCCTTCCAAGTTTCGGTAGCTTCTTGTCGTAACGTTTCCATATCGACCGAAACTTCGGGTGAAAAGCCGAGACAAGTTGGGGCTGTCCGTCGTCCAGAAGTGGTCCAAACCTTTTCGCTATGCCGTTTAATAAAGCATTGGCTAAAGCTGTGCAATTTATTATGCCTTTGGGCTCTATCTTTTTTAATTTAAAAAGAGTTTGAAAAAATAAGTATACATTTTTATATGAATATCAATTTAAGGGTCGTTTTATATGAATTTAGATATAAATTTAATAACTTTTCAACATATAAAAACCAGAGATGCGGACAGATATTTATGTTTAATTTTGTCTAATAAAACATCAATATTCTGTGGCCGAGCTAGCAACTGAATGGGGTCGCATTCAAATTATTCTAGAAATGAAGCAGGTTCAAATCTCAGTCCATTCAAGTTCTGCTATTCAAATCATTTCAATGGAAATTGTAAATAAAATTAAACTAAAAAGAAGTATCTGTTCCAGGACTTGAACTTGTGTGTACTTCGTCCCTGTCAAACGTTCTAACTACCGACATAAATATACATTTTTTTCAATATCGTTAAAATTGCATATAAACTTTTCAGTATAAAAAAAATTTTATATAAAATTTTATAACTTTGAATTCTATACGACTTTCTTATGGATTTATATGAATAACTAAAAGTTATTAATTTTATACTGATATTTTCTTTTTTGTCTTAGATCAACCTAAATAAAGATGAAAGACAAAGATATTTAGGAGCAAAAGAAGAAAAAAAGTGTTATAGTGAAACATGAAGTAATTAAGCAAACTATGGGAGTCAAAAGAGCATGAACAATATTTTTATAGAAACGAGTAATGAGGCAATGCCTGCATGAAACATCTCTCCCTTTCTTTTCACAAAAAAATTCATTCACATCTTCAACCACTTCAGTTGATTTCATACAAAAGTGTGCTCTGCCTTTAATTACATCTCGTATTTTTGATTCATAAGTATAGAGATGCCATTCAAATCAATTTCATGGCCAATGCCAGCTATGGTTATGACCACTTTCGTTTTGCTTGAAAATACAAGATTTTATATTTATTCTATGCATATATGTACAGGAGAGTGGGCGGCCTACGGCCGCAGCTCAGGATTTAAAACTACCATAAATCCGACACCGGCTTCGCGGCGGATCAGTCTATGATATATCCAACACCAGCACCGCTACCCACAGTAATTCTAAATAGATGTTAGTATATTATGCAAAATTTTTTTTGAAAATTCATTTATTTTGTTATAAGTACCCAAAATTATTTGGCCTTATGTCCTCATATTTTTGGGGATTATGTCCGTTCTTACAAGTGATCATAAACAAATCAAAAACAATGGGGATTATGACCGAAAAAAAAAACGGACATAATGTTCAAAATCATTTTGGGGATTATTACCATTGTGGAAAAAGATGGAACAGAAAAAGTTTGAGAGAAGTTGAAGCAGGTGAAAATGGCTGATAAAGTCATATGAAAAGTGTTGAAAAAGTTGAAAGAGGTTGAAAATTTCCAAAAAGTTGTAAATCTCGAAAAAGTGGAATGATGTTGAAAAAGTCAAGAAAAGTTAAATAAAGTTGACAAAGTGTGAAAAATATGGAAAATGTTGACAAAAATTGAAAGAGTTTGTGAAATGTTCAAACAGTTGAAAGAAGCTGAATGACGTTAAAAAAGTCGGAAAAATATTCAAAAAAGTTGAAAGAGGTAGAAAAATGTTGAAACGGTTGAAAAAAGTTGAATAACTTTAAAAAAGTTCAATGAGGTTCAATAAGTCAAAAAAGTTGAATAAGGTTGACAAAGTCGGAAAATGTTGAAAAAAGTTGAAAAAGGTTGAAAAATGTTGAAACAAATGAAAGAAGTCGAATAACTCTAAAAAAGTTGAATGACGTTCAAAAAGTCAGAAAAATATGGAAATGTTGAAAAAAGTTGAAAGAGGTTGAAAAATGTTGAAACAATTGAAAGAAGTTGAATAATTCGAAAAAAGTTGAATGAGGTTAAAAACGTCGAAAAAAGGTGAATAAGGTAGACAAAGGCGGATAATGTTGAAAAAAGTTGTAAGAGGTTGAAAAATGTTGAAAGGGTTGAAAAAAGTTGAATAACTCTAAAAAAGTTGAATGAGGTTCAAAAAGTCAAAAAAGTTGAATAAGGTTGAATAAAGTTGAAAGAGGTTGAAAATCTCGAAAAAAATTGAATATCTTTAAAAAATTGAATGAGGTCGAAAAAAGTTGAATGAGTTTGACAAAGTCGGAAAAATATGGAAAATGTTGAAACCAGTTGAAAGAGGTTAAAAAAAGTTGAATCGGTCAAAAAATATTTGAATAAATCACAAAATGACCCACTTACAATATTTTATTATAATGGGAAGTACCACGCCCACTGATGCAATCCCGTCGAAGTCCATTTAATTTCAGAGTTTTTACTAACCGACATCTCTATACCAAATTTTAAAAAGATAACTCTCATAGCACACTAACTATAACACAAAACATGTTTTACTTGTAAGGGAGCTGCCACGCCCACTAATTTAATCCCCTCGAAATCCATTTAATTTTAAAGCTTATAGTAACCGACACCTCCTCACCAAATTTTAAGAAGATTACTTTCATAGCACACCAAATATGACATTTAACGTTTTTTGCTTGTATGGAAAATGCTACGCCCACATGTACTATTTCGCCCATTTTTGAACATAAAATACCTTATAGGAAGTATACCTACCATATTAAATTTCATATCGATTGCATTGTTAGTTCTCCTATTATAACGTTTATAAATATTGTGGGATGTGCCACGCCCTTCAACAAGTTTTGCCAGTATACTGACATACCTTGTTATGATGACTGCTTTTAGTAGTATTACATTTAAAATTTTTATGAAAATCGTCAGTGCCGTTTTCGAGTAAAATTGATTCAAAATTTTCAATTATTGAAAAGTGCCACTCCCACTTTTTAGATTCCGCCCACTTTAAGTAAAATTTAAGATATTTATGATCTGCATCTGTGTACCAAATTTCATTACAATATCTTGAATGGCTTGCGAGATATGACGTTGTAAATATTAAAGTTTAGGGCTGTGCCACACCCCTCTTATAGTCTTTAAAAGCTTAAAACCTACTTCGATCTTAATTTTGTTTACATATGCACCAAATTCCCAAATTTTATCAAAATCGCTGCAGCCGTTTTCGAAATAAGGTTCAGCCATATATATAGGGTAAGGAAGGGTAATATGGACTACGCGGGAAATATGGACCATGCGGTTATTTTCCATTGCATGCATGTGATTTCCCGTAATTCATTATCAATCTTGACGCCAACTCCTAAAACTTATGTCAGTGTGATTTTAGCCCTCAGTGAAGACGCATGTTATTGTGAAGTTGATTTTCGTTAAAAGTTTTTGTTGATAGTTTTTTTCTGGTGAGTAAATTTTATTATTTGAAGATTAAATTCTTGTGTTTCGAAATAAGTGATTTGTTATAAAGAGCCATTGAATACCATTTTTAGTTTATAAGCACAATTTAATTCATTAAGGTTTAGGGTTTTAGATAAAAAATCATTTGTTTCACCAACACGCAGAGGGCAATATGGACTAACAATGTGTAGTATATTATGAGCTAGTGGTCCATATTACCCCCATTTGGTATAACAGTCAGCTTTGCTTTAAATTGCTTTAAGTTTGCTTATACCCGGTTGGTATAGGCCAGGGCCGTATCTAGGGGAGCTTGTGGGGGATAGAACTCCCCATAAATTTTTTGACGGACACTTTATAGAAACGATTTTGCAAAGAATAGACACTATGTAAAATTGACTTTGACAGGAACACACCATACAAAAACGGTTTTCTCAAACGAACAGACACTATATGAAATCGATTTTGTGAAAAAAAAAGTCTGAAAAAAAGGTTATCAGACTTTTTAAATGATTTTTGATCAGCTGGAAGCAATAGTTGATAATCATCGATCTGTATTAACTTATCTTTAGGTTTAAGTGCCGTCAGTATGTGGGATATGCAGATTTATCTTGAAAAATGAAAATGTTTGTTGTTATAAGCAGGGCAACATAAAATATTTACGAAAAACCTTCGAAATATTTATGTGAATATGGACGAAAAGTTGGAAAAATATTGATAATATTTACGAAAAAAAAATATAAATATATTTTCTTCAATTTATTTTATTATCGCTGAGAAAGTCATAGAAACGGTTAAGATGAATGAGGACAAGTTTTCTCAAATTTTCAAACAAAAATGATCAACAGTAATCTTGCAAGGTTCTTATATACGCAGGAAACGTATGTTCAACATCACGCGATACTAAAGGTACATATATGAATACTCCAATCCCACGTCGGACTCGTTGGATTCACCCGTTTTTGGAATGCCTACAATTACTTTGAATTTGACAAGTCCAGTATTCTGATCGACAACATAATTGAATTTCCTGAGGAATTGTGGTTTGCTCGAAACTGCCTCAAGTCTAGGGCGGATTGATTCAAATGTTTCCAAAACATCAGTGAGAGATTCGCCCTTTGTCTTTGTTTTGATTTGCGATTGTTAGATAAATGAACGCGAAAAACTATTTTTAGATCGCGAATTCATTTTTTAGATTCGGTAAATTAATTGTCTTTTGGGCTTTGTCAATACATTTTGCTTAATTTTCATCGAGAGTACCCAGAAAACATATCTTTGAAATGACTTGCGAAATAAACAGCTGCATAGACCCAGGCACATCAGCGAGTGTCGACAGTGGTCGGAGATCAGTACTCAAGTACTTGACCAATAGTCAAGTGAGTAAGTCTCATCATTACAGCCAAAAGCGGCCACATAAAATATTTGAAATTATTTAAAAAGTTTTTAGTAGCTCAGTGTATATGAACATTTGGGTTATTAAAAAAAAATTTTTTTTCGAATTTCTTGCTGATACTTTGGCAACACGTTCTACATCATGAAAGAACATCACATGAATTTTTTCAGATTTTTAAATGCATTTTTTAATGTGGCTCTAAGCAAAAATATATTTTTATTATTATTATTGTTAGCATTAATTATAAAATGTTGTCAAACCATTTGAAAAAGTTGTTCTAGGGTAACCTAAAAACATTCATTTTGTTTGTTTTTTAATGAACTTTTAAACATACATACGATCTAATATTGACAAAAAAAAAATGTAATCATCTTAAATAACGAAAAACTGCTTTAAAAAGGCGAAATTTAACGGTTTTTTAAAGAAAAAAGTCATCGTGCTTTAAAAAAAATATCAAGTATGAAAATTAGACTAGGGTTATTAAAAAAAAAAAAATAGCCAATTTTCATCAAAAATTCTTTTGTAGATCATTATTTTGACGAAAACCACGCCACCTTCCTTTTCTGCGAACCAATGACTATACCTAAATCCACTCAGAAAAAAGTTATAAGCAAAAAATTAAATAGGGTCAACAAATTGAAAATTTTCGGTTTTTTTAAATAGTCTTTATGACTTAACTTATTTAATAAATATGCTTTTTGACTTTACAATGTGCCATTTCGATAGGAAATCTGATTATCTACAAAAAGTTGTAAGATGTATTGATATTAAAAATGTATAGTTCTTAAGTTATAGTTAAAAAAAAAATAAAAAATGGACAAATTTGCACCGTCCTCAAAAGTCCAATCCGAAGCTTAATTGCACTTTTGGATTTATCATTTATGGGGTATAATTGAAAATATAAGACAATGAAATACCTTTAAAGAGTTAGTTCATTGTTAAAATATATAGTCAATAGCCTATTAGTAGAGCAAGTAAAAATAAAATCAAAAATATATAGAAAATCAACAATTTGTACATTTTCTTTTGAATGAAGCTATTTAAAGACGGTACAAAATAACTGGCTTACCAGAGAACTGCATTGAGTAGCTCACTGAGGGTTATGAGCCACTTCCAAAAATATGAGACGTAAGTGTGCATATTGCATGCCACGGCCCGCTTGAAAAAAATTTAATGAAAGGTCCGAGGACGACGGAGTTTTTTAAAGGATACTTTTTGGGACATCATCAGAAGTTAAACCGCGCAAATGCAAAATCGTAGCACGTGCTTTTTTTCAATACGGCTATTTTTACGATTTTTCAACGAAATTCCGAGATTTTCATATTCTATCGCTTTATATATATACATATACACACAAATATGTATACATACACACATATATATATATATATATATATATATATATATTAGGGTGGTCCATTTTTTAAAAGTTTAAAATTTATATTCTCCACAAGGCTGCCCTTATTCCAATCATGATACTTAATATCTCTCCCAAATTTGAGCCGAATTGAACGGTATTTAGAGGTCGCTACGATTTATCGATCTTGGAATTATACTCAAAAATAATTTTGTATACATAGATTTTATTGTAAAGTAACTTAAAGTTTAAACTTATTGAAAAATATTTAAATGGATACTCATATATTTATTATGTATACGTACAAAATTTTATATTTTTTGGTCGCTTAGCGTCATCATTGTAACATTGGCCTTAGAAACCATGGGAAATGTCTTTCTATGTAAATCAACTACCCGAAGCAGATACTGTTTCTGTTCTTCATTTTTTGTAATAGAAAAGTTGAATTGGCCAGCCAAAGCAATCTCTCGCTCTGCACAATCGTTTAAAACTTTTAAAAGCTTTACTTTTTTTTCATCTCAATGTAAACTTTGTCATTTTTCCATCCGTTGGGATCCTTAATAAGAAATGACAGTAACTTTTCTTGCCCATCATCGATTAGTAAATCAAAGAAACAAGTTGTGCGTTTGCTAACAAAGGACTCAAAAGAGTTCCGTTCGTTAAAATTTTTACCGTCAAGCCTCTTGAAGGCGTTTGCTTTTGGTGGTAACTGGAGATTTTCGACCATTTTCCTTTTGGACTCAAATATTACTCACGAATCGAAAAAAGCAAGCCCGATCAGATGTTCAGAAAAATACCAAAGATTACGATGAAATACTTTCACTACAGCTGTAGCAATCTTTTCATTAGGATAAAGTTTGAGTAGTTCAAGAAGATTAGCATCATTAAGAGGAACCCTTATTGCTATCGGAGCTTCATTCCAATTGCGACCATACACAAGACTTACAAATAAACTTATTTCTGTAATTGATTTTCTCTCGCGTGCAGTAAGAATTACCTGATTTTCAAACATATATATTTTTAAGCAGTAAATTGCCTTTGCCATCTAACGAGCTTGATGAAATGCGCCTGGATCACGAAATCGAACATCTACTTTATTTGCACCTCCTAGGAACCATCGACAAAGCGTTAACAGTTCGCGGTAGTCATCTCTCGTCTGCTGGCTTTTTATGGCATCGGTATAGCATTCATACATTTCCTGTCGATGTTCAAGCAAGTCATTGGTATTAAATAGTATACCGTCACCCACTTTGAATTTCTCTTTATCGATTTCCGGTCATTGTTTTTGAAAGCGCTTAAATTATTGGATTTCGGGTCCTCCGCTAGGTCCAAGCGATTATTAAAAACACTAGAGAGCATGACTTCAAACACGTGATGACGGCAATCAATTCATATCAGCTCTTTATTAAGGCCTTTTTCAATTAAAGCACATGCACCTAAATTTAATCCTGTGTTAGAGGTTGTAGTGTTAAAGCATAGCTTGAGCTACAGCTCCAACAACAAACATCGCTTTTCTATCAGAAAGATTTATGCGGTCAATGGCAATAACATCCTTGGAAAGGACAGATTTGCGATTATCTTTTTCAGAGCGAGTGGAAGTTGTAGGAGTTTGAAACTTATCACACGAGAAATGTTCTGACTCACTTTCATCATCTGACCCCATTTCCGCAGCAATGGAGCACACAACTTCTTCACTTGCTTTTTGCTTTTCAATATTTCGCAGATTTCTTACCTCATATTCCGATTCTCTCTTTCGCTTCCGTTCTTCTTTCTTCTCTAAACACATCTCTATTCCCACCATACTGCAGCTCATATTGTCTTCTCTCTTAAAAAGTGCCATACATAAAAGTCGCAAATCGTAGCGACTTCTAAATATGGGCCGAAATAGCTAATTTTTTGTATACATGCATATTTTGGTTAAAGGAACGAGGGCAAGCTTGTGGAGATAGAAAAATAACGACAAAAAAATTTTCCATATAGCTGTGAACCACACTAAATGCTCACAAAATTGAGCATACAGGTTTCATTAAAACACATTATTGTTTGTTTTGGCAAAAAAAATTATTCGAAACGTAGACATTTCATTCACAATAATAAGTAACAAAATACAAACTTAATTCACAAATAAACTTTTTTCTTATAGCAAAATAAAATATATACTTAATTTTAAGGCACAAAATTGAGCATACATATGAAAGAAAATAGATAAATAGCATTCTAAATCTTGCCAAAATACTACAAAATCAATGCAAACTCAAGCTCAAGTATTTTGTGCTGCCTCCTTGAGCATTTACGATAGCTTGCAACTGCTGGGGCATATATTTTACCATTTTTTTTGTGAAATATGACGGAGTACTGATCCAAACTTCTTTGATTTTTGATTTAAGAACTTTTTTGTTCGAACAATGCCTTTCTCTTGGTCTCATTTTAACTTCATGCGATAAATGCTCAATTGGGATAAGATTGCGGATGAGTTTTAATCTGATTCCCTACAACATTACACAACCCCCTCCGTGTTTTATTGTTGAATTTATGTGCTTTGTGCAAATAATTTTTTTTTTGCCAAAACAAACAATAATGTGTTTTAATGAAGCCTGTATGCTCAATTTTGTGAGCAACTGTATAAGTTAAGGACCACTCTAATACTGGCTTAGTTGGGATCACTCTAATTCGCAATAAGTAATTGCAACTTCAAATATTGCTGATCAAGCATCTGCGATATTTCCGTTCTTTGTTTAAGTCAACGAAACGTTGACCATTAAAAAATTCATTAAATTTCAAAAGAAATAAAAATGCTGACTTCATACAAAAGCAAATTTAGCTTGTAAGATTTGATTTTGTATTCAGTTCGTTTGCAATGTCCAATTCCAAAAGTCGTTTTAATTAAATAAAAAGTAAAACAAAAATAAAAGTATTTTTAAATAAAAAATAAAAATATTAGTTTATTTATCCACATTACACTGGTGGATTTGTTAACTGGCGCCCAACGTGTGTGTTGATTAAGAAGGGCCTAGTCCTGTCGGGTTGTTACATAAAACAAGGGACAGGTCATCTTTAAGTCGGAGGATTACAAGTCACGGAGTGGTGCCCTAGTAGAGATATCAAACGGGAGTTCTGATCCGAGGAACAGCCACAACGAAAGAAAAGACTACACCGACAATTGACATCAAAACCCAGGACTTCAGCAGCGGACTCAACTAAACATAAATTATGCCTTTTATCCTCAACATATTACTGTAAGTTTTAAAAGAAATATTACAAAATATGTAATTGAAACAATTTAAATGTAATGTGAGAAAATGAATTAGGTTTTTAAGAAAAAAATTAAACGCTATAAAAGCTATAAAATTAAAAAAAAATTAATCTAAACAAATTTACTTATAAAGGAGAAAGAAAAGAAACGAGTGTTAGTTAAGAAAAACATACTCTATAGAAATTAAAAAAAAAAAAAATAGCAGAAATAGCAGCTATCGTGATAGAGGTCATGAGAAATGAAGGAAGACATGTAGTCGAAGAAATAATAAATCCTGAGGCGGACATTAACAATGACATTGACCAAGAAATTAAAAGAGGAGCTAATTTAGACGATCTAAATAAAATTCCAGACGTAGTAAAAAGTTTAAGAGATTTTTCAGGCAGAGCAGGTGAATTTAGCTCATGGAAGAAAAGCGTGGACAGAATTTTAGCAATTTATGACCACCTAAAAGGTAGTCCCAAATATTACGGAATACTCAGTGTCATAAGAAACAAAGTAACTGGTCAGGTCGATATTGCACTCGAATCGTAAAATACTAATTTAAATTGGAGCAAAATATCAAAATGTCTTACTTTACACAACGGGGACAAAAGAGACATTGGCACACTTGAGTATCAAATGACCACTCTAATCCAAGGTAACAAATCAGTGCAAGATTTTTACCATGACGTTTATCAACACCTTTCGTTAATTCTAAACAAACTTTCATGCATGAATATGGGTAACGAATCACTCAATAACATGACTCAATCCTACCGCGACAAAGCGTTGGACACGTTTGTTAGAGCACTAACAGGAGACTTACCAAGGCTGCTAAGCATGAGGGAACCGGTTGACTTACCGCAAGCCCTTCACTTATGCCTTAAACTACAAAATATCGACTACAGAACACAATACGCCAATAATAGGCAAATCAATGGTAAAACCATTAATTCACCTATGCACCATAAAATTAATTACCAACCCATTCAATCAAATTTAAAACCTATTCCAGCACCCCGAAACTTTTATCCGGAGTTATCCCATAGTTCCCAAGTTTTTCCTAGACAAAACTTTTTAATACAACACGGACAAAACTACCAACAATACCCTTATCGAGGACATTTTAATCCAAACTATGCAGGACAATATTGACAAACCTACCCCTAACACTCCTATCAAGGACAACAACAACAAAATTTTGCAAACCAACCTACGCTACCACCAAGACCTCAACCGAGCGCTGAGCCAATGGATGTCGATAGAAGTATCCATTTCAAACAAATTAATTACGTAAATCATCCGCAAAATTACCAACCTTACGATCAAAAACGAATGAAATTCCCGCCACCACAGCAACTTCAACCGCCGCAACAAATAGTTTTTAATACCGTTGGTAATGAACAGGAAATAACAGAGGTAGAAGTCCAACAAATTGAACAACAACCTGATTGCGTAGAACCGCCCTTACAAGAATACATAGAATCTGTTGATAATCCCAATTACGACCAAACTGAGGAAGTCCAATGTAGCTATTTTTTAGATTAAATCACTCTTCGTTGCCATATTTTGAACACCAAAAAGGAAACGGAGAAATTATAAAATTTTTAGTAGATACAGGGTCAAATAAAAATTATGTTCACCCACGTCATATAAAAAATCCAATTTTGAACGAAAAACCATTCTTAGCAAAATCTGTTTGCGGAAATGTTAAAATAACCCATCATGCTAATGTGCAATTATTTCCAAAAAGCGACAAAATTAAATTCTTTTTACTACCAAGCCTTATTCCATTTGACGGTATTATTGGGAACGATACAATGCGTAATCTTAATGCCGTAATTTACACTAAGCAAAACTATATGGTAATCGATTCCGATGTATGGTAAACCGGGGCACATTCGGCTTTGCCGTTTTCACTAGGATTGTCGATGTGTAAACCCATGGTTTATAATTTGAAAGCAGGCTCAAACAATAATCAGAGATGCCTTGTAGTTTGAAAGTTCTAGATAGTTGGGAAGAAAAGTTATAAGTGATTGTGTTATATTATTTGAAAATAACTATTTTTAGGACAATACCGCGAAGTCTAAATTTAATATTTAGGTAAATGGCTAAGTTTAATAAAAAAGAAAAACCGCCTTAAATGACTTCGCTTTAAATTGAAAAACCCGTAACTATTTAAAATAAATAAACACGAAATTTTTAAAAAATTTTGGGATGCATTTCGACTTTACGTCATCATCAGCCAATCGATTTTATTAGACTAAACTCTAAACTAACAATTAAAAGTAATAATTGTAATACAATAAAAATAAAACTAAACATGAAACATAAAATTGCGCAAAACATATAAAACAAAAAATAAGCGCTGAGAAACAATTGTAAAATTATAAACATAATATAAATAGACTAAAACCCATAAGAAAAAATTCACTTGTTGCAGGTGTTTATTTAGCATATTTTACTAAGTTGAAAAGAGATGACCTGATCGGAGCTTCCATTGTGTTCATCATAATTTTTTGGTTCTTCTGCATGTAAATGCTCTCATAGGCATCTAAGCTTCTGTCGTCGATTATTTGTTTTAATAATCTTAATTTTTTTATTGTAAAGCTGTGCGAATTTTCGATTGCATGTAAAGCAACAGCTGATTTGGTCGGTCTCTGAAATTTGATGTGTGTTATATGTTCGTTGAACCTTGTTTCTATGTTTCGCTTAGTTTGTCCGTAATACTTCTGCTCGCACTCGTTGCTTGTGATTTCATATATACCCGCCTTTTTTAAATTCTCAGTCTTGTCTTTTATGGTATGTTTTTTAAAAATTCTTTTTAATTTGTTTGTTATTATCGGTGCAAAATGTATTTTTAAGCTTTTGTTGTCATCAGTTGTATTTATTGTTATTAGTGTTGTTGAATTAAGTCTTTTTATTGTTTTTGATTGTTTTTCAACCATTTTCGTCACTATTTCCTTGTCATATCCATTTAGTTCAGCAGCATATTGGATGTAATTTAATTCTTCCATGTAATTTGCTACATATATATGAAATCACATGCAACGAGTGCGAACAGAAGTATTACGGAGTGACGGTTGTAGGCAAAGTGCGTATAAAAAGCAGAAAGTGTTTAGTCGAGAGAAGGAAGGGTGAAAGTTGAAAGTTATGTAAGTTGTCTCTATTTTCTCATCCTTAATTGCGCTCATATAATGCGTATAGTTTTCAAAATAAAAAACAAGCATTTCATTGCAATTTATTCCCGTGTTTTGATCGAATAAGCTTCAATGCCGAAAGTGCTCCTAGCAAAAACGAATGTGCCCCGTGTCGGGGTACATTCGGCGAAATGGCATTTTTTTTTAAATTAAAAAAAAGTACATGTTTTGGAAGTGGTATGAAAAATTTAAAATTTTTTTTTCAGAGTTAAAACATTAACCTTTTATATAGTGTTTTAAGTTTTTAAATATTTCAATAGGTTTTGTTAATATAAAGGTTTAAACTTTTGTAGCCGAATGTGCCCCGGTTTACCATAACGATTCACTTAAAACAGTGCCTTTCAGAGCACGTTAACAATATAAAACTGCGTACGTCTCATTTATCAGAACACCAAAATCTTCATATTTCTAATTTACTTCAAAAATGTCCCAACCTATTTTCAGACCCTAATAAAAAATTAACTTTCGTAACAAACGTTCAAGGCGAAATTCGGACTATTACAGATCAACCTGTTTATTCGAAAAGCTATCCATATCCTATGGCCTTAAAAGAGGAAATTGACAATCAAATAAAAGAATTACTTCAAGACAACATTATAAGACTTTCCAATTCTCCATACAATTCGCCAGTGTGGATTGTTCCCAAAAAAAGTGGATGCTTCTGGTCAAAAAAAGTACAGGACGGTTGAGGATTATCGCAAGCTAAACGCGATCACAATACCCGATAAATATCCTATCCCGGAAATTAATGAAGTGATATCTAATCTTGGCAAAAATAAATATTTCTCAATTATTGATTTTAAAAGTGGGTTTCACCAGATACCTTTAAAAGAATCCGATATCCAAAAGACAGCTTTTTCCATTAATAGTGGAAAGTATGAATTCATTCATTTAGCATTCGGACTGATGAATGCTCCTTCTATCTTCCAAAGAACTCTCGACGATATTCTTAGAGATCATATTGGCAGGAGATGTTATGTTTACATTGACGATGTAATTATATTCGGAAAAGACGAAAGCGAACACTTCGATAACCTTGAAAAAGTATTTCACACTTTAGAAAAGGCTATGCAAACAGAAGTTGAATTCTTAGGGTTTATAATAAGCACCGAAGGTATAAAACCAAACACAAAAAAAGTACAAGCAATAGCAGATTTTCCTCAACCGAAAACCCTAAAAGACTTACGATCATTTCTAGGAATGTCAGGATACTACAGAAGATTTGTAAAGGACTTTGCTAAGCTAGCAAAACCCCTGACATCCCTTTTGAGAGGGGAGGTTGGACGCGTGTCTAAACAAGCCTCCAAGAACAAATTGGTAAAATTAGGAAAAGAAGAAATAGATGCTTTCAATAGTCTCAAAAACACACTTATGTCAAAAGAAGTAGTTTTATCACATCCCAACTTTGAGAAAGACTTTGAACTGACCACAGACGCTTCCGATTTTGCAATTGGATCCGTCCTATCTCAAGACAATAGACCAATAACATTTTTATCACGAACTTTGAATAAAACAGAGGAAGCCTATGCAACAAATTAAAAAGAAATGTTGGCCATAATATGGTCATTAAATTCGTTGCGTAACTATCTATATGGGTCAAGAAAAGTCAACATTTATACTGATCATCAGCCCTTGACCTATGCATTAAGCAACAAAAATGCCAATCATAAACTCAAGAGATGGAAGGCTATCCTTGAAGCATATAATTATCAGCTTCAATATAAACCTGGTAGGGAAAACGTAGTAGCCGACTGTTTATCTAGACCTCCTATAAATGGAGAAATAAATTCTTTAACCCCAACGGCTCATAGCGACCAAAGATCAGGCCATAATTTGATACCTGCAATAGAGGCACCTGTAAATGTATTTCGTAATCAATTGGTTATAAAACCAGGCGATAAAGAAAGTTATGAAGTCAAAATAATGTTCAATTGTTACTCGAGGCACACAATAGTTAAGCAGAGCTTCGTAAGAGAAGATTTGATTCAAATTTTCAAGAACCACCTTAATCCTAATTTAATTAATGGTCTATGTACTACGGAACCACTTATGGGTTGCATTCAGGAATTTTACCCTGAACATTTCAAAGACTACCAGATACGATTCACACAGACTATAGTTGAAGACATAGAAAATATCGGACTACAAAAAGAAATAATTTGTCAAGAACACCGTAGAGCACACAGAAATGTTGAAGAAAATCGAGTTCAAATTTTACAAAAATACTTCTTCCCGAATATGTAAGCCACAATAAAAGAAATGGTAAATAATTGTAGCACGTGCAAAGAGAACAAATACGAACGTCATTCCAACAATGTAGAAATCCAACCCACACCTATTCCAAGTCATCCGGGACATTTCTTACGTATCGACATTTTCTCAACTGAGAAATTTCTCGTTTTGACAGCCATTGACAAATTTAGCAAATATGCGGTAACGAAAATAATACAGTCACGAGCTGTCGAACACATTAAAAGACCGTTACAGGACATATTGTTTTACTTCGGTGTGCCCCAAATGATAATTATCGACAACGAAAAAGCTCTTAATTCTGCCTCGATTATGTCCATGTTTGAAGACGACTTTAAGGTTAAGGTCTATAGAACGCCACCTTACAAAAGCGAAGTCAACGGTCAAGTTGAGCCTAAAAGCGGACGGACTTAGACGCACGTTTGAGGAACTACTCGAGAGAGCTGTGAACGAGTACAATTTTACCATTCATTCAACTACCAAAAAAAAACCTGTAGAACTTTTACTTGGACGCATTCCTAATATTGACCTCGAAAATTTTGAGAAATTAAGAATTCAGAATATTGAAAGACTAAAAGAAAAGCAAAGACAGGAGTTGAAGTACCATAATAGAAAGAAATCGAAAATTAAAAACTATTTACCTGGAGATGAAATTTATGTCAAACACAACAAAAGAATAGGGTCCAAGCTGACAATTAGATACCGAAAAGAAGCTGTCAAAGAAAATAGAAATACTACAGTTATTACAAAGTCAGGAAAAACAGTTCACAAAAGTAATATAAGAAATTAAATTTCTGTTTCAGATACAGCCTCCAGGGTGCAAAATGCGAAATTCACATTCTTGATTTTTCCAATTCACAAATAGTACCAATCAGCACTAGACAGGCTAGGGTACAGAATGGAAACTTTAAACTTATTCATGTGATTGATTTAGACGGTTACGAAAAAACAATCAACGAACTATTCACCATAATCAGTGACGACAGCAACCACTCACTTTATCCTTACATAAAATATGAAATAGTATAGATTGAAACATTGATACGACATTTGAGGCCGAGAAAATTAAGGAGATCGCTTAACTTTATTCGGTCAGCCTGGAAGTGGATCGCGGGGAGCCCTGATCATGAAGACTACGTAACGATCCAGGACAAAACAAACAACACTATTTCACAAACAAAAATGGGTTTTCCGTTAAAATAAAAGTTTTTTTGGAGATTTTATTCAAAAAGTTACGTCAGTGACCCTTTTGTGTAGATTTCTACACACATGCATTTTACATACCGCGCGTTTGCTGCAAGACCGACATAACTCAAAAAAAATTTGTTTTTGAGTAAATTACACACAAATATCCTCCGTTTCATGTTTTATTTTGTGTGAAAAAATCAGAAATGTATCTAATAAGCATGCCTTGAAAAATTGTTTTTTAATTTTTATATAAAAAGTCACTTATTGAAAACTGTAAATGCGAGAAAAAATGAAGTCGAAATGTTTGGGTAAAATGCATTAAAAAAAGATATTGTAAATTAATTTCACTTTTATCGTTTGTTTTCTCAAAATATATAATTATAAATGTTATTATTTATTCGTATTCGTATTAAATATTTCACTGAAAATGTACTTAAATCTCATACGTGTAGAAATCTACACACAAGGGGAAACAACGTAAGTTTTTTTAAGGAGCAGATGAAGGTTAAAAACGGTTCTTTCCAGGGTCCGGAGGTACTCCAAGTGATGTTCAAAATCCATTTTCGACCTTTCCCCTCCGATTGGAGCAAAAAAAATTTTTCCTAAAATGGGTCAAAAATGGTTCTTTCCAGGGTCCGGAGGTACTCTAAGTGATGTTCAAAATCTATTTTCGACCTTTCCCATCCATTGGAGCAAAAAAAAAATTTTCCGAAAATGGTTTAAAAACGGTCCTTTCCAGTGATGTTCAAAATCCATTTTCGACCTTTCCACTTCGATTGGAGCAAAAAAAAAAGTTTCCGAAAACGGTTCAAATTTTGTCATTTTCCTATCGATTGAAGCAAAAAAAAATTTTCAAAAATGGGTCGAGGAGGGTCCTTCCCGTGTCCGGAGCCACGCCAAGTGATGTCCAAAAATCCATTTCGACCTTTCCCCATATTTTAATAAAACACACAAATTTTTTTGTACAATCGGGTTTCATGAATAGCTCGCGTAACACTCATATATTCATACGAAAGCAAACGAAATAAAACGGCATTCACTAGAAGTGAATGTGAATCACACTCGCATTCACAGACTTCGCTATGAGACTGAATACCTTTCAGTTTCACAAAATTTTCTGTGAGCATGAATCTGTGCGAATCAGCTGAAAGTTTCAACAGATTCAAATTTTTGAAAATTTTTAAAAATTGTTTTCTTGGAAATATTTAAGGTTAAAGTTGGAATTTCAGAAAAAAAATCTAAAATTACATGTTTTAAGTGTTGTAAAATAGAATTGAAACAATTTTAAAAGTTTCTGACCTTAAGAACTTAGAATTAGACTAAACATAAGAAAACTGCATTATTTTTATTTTGAAATATTTTCTAAAATAAAAGTTATTTATGTGTTTCTGAGAGAACCTTTTAAAATTCAGATTAACACCCGCATTCGACCTTCCGGCGAAAAGCGCAATATCTAACAAAAATATTTTTCAATTGTTTTTAAGCAAATCTTATTTAAATTCATAGAGCTTTCAGATAAGCTTTCAGCCCATTAAAAAATTCATATTTTTAAGGAACTAATTCTAAAATATTTACAGCAGGTATTTTAAGAACTAATATTTAGGATTGAAAAAAAAACAGGTATCAACATTTTGTTGTTCCTCCCTTCGCTTTTATGACCGCAATAACTCGCTGTGGCATGGGAGAGATCAAATTTTTCAAAAGATGTTGCGAAATCCCTTCGTACCAATCATTTTTAATTATGTATTCTGTCTAACTCGCGTAAATTAGTGGACTTGTGCCTTGCTACCTGCGTCTTAATTATGTGCCAAATATTCTTAATATCCAAGTTTTCAGGATGTTTTTATAGTCGGCTGCTTTGACAGTTCCTTCAATCAAGGCCAGTTGTCTAACTTGGTAATAAGAAAAGCATCCCCAGACCATACTACTAATCGGTTGCCTAAATGTTCTTTTGGTGCACTCGGCGCTATAACGCTCTCCAGTTCTTCGGCGCACGTCCAGTATTCCATCGGAACAGGATATGTTGAACTTTGATTCATCTGAGAAGATCACATTCTGCCAATCGGAAACAGTCCACATTTTGTGCTGGTTGGCCCAATCCAAGCGTTTCCGTCGCATATGATTGGTCAAAAAAGGCATTTTAGCTTGACGATGTGCAAATAAACCAGCATCATGGAGCCTTTGTCACACAGTCATTGGATAAATTTTTATTACTCCACATTCAACAAACTATTTTCTAATTTCTACAGCCGTTTTGAAGCGATTTTTAAGACTAATCTTTTCTAAAAGTCGATCATCAGCTTCTGCAGTCTTTTTTCGCGCTCCTGACCCTTCCTTTCGACCCAGTTTTAGAATACTTTTTCAAAAAATCGGCTACTGAGGACTTACTGAACTACGCTAACAGAAATTTCCCGTGACGTCAATCTATCGCTTCGAAAAACCAAAATCTCGCGCTTATCCGCTTCGTTCCTTTTTTTTATGATTTGGCATCTTTTCCAACACAAAAACACAAGAATGTTTAAAAACTAAAAGTATAGCTTCTATTTATACTAAGATATTGTCCTACATCTAAAAGCCCTACCTACTCCATACCTGCAAAAAAAAACCATACCTTCAAAACAAAGAGGTTGACGGAATCATAAAAACCTTTTTTTTTAAATTTTTTTGTTTGTCCGGATTTCACTGTTCGCCACTGTACATATTTATATATTTACATACAATTATTGATCGTTTAATACAATAGGAGATACGTGATAAATGTTTTAGGTAATGGCTATGAGGTAATGATTGTTCTCAAAAAAAGGTTCATTTTATTCTGATATGTCAGTTTTGACGTTGCACATAGAAGAATTTGAGCTGAAAACCTGATCAAAAGGTCATAGCTCCAAAGCTACTGATCCGATTTTTGAAAATGAAGTATTATAAATATCGGTGTTTGCTAATGATTGTAAGTTCAATGAAATTAAACCATATTGGGTGAAATTTATATATTAGGGTTGTTCAGTGTTCTATTGAATCCACCTTTTTTTGGTCGAACAAGTAAGTAAGTATACAGCGTGTTCCACAAATAGTGGATAACCTTCTAACAGCAGATGGGCGACCCCAAGGCGGGTCAGAAATAGCAATATCATGCTCGAAAAAGTCCCACCGCTTACGAAAAAATCGGCCTTTTTTATATTTTCGGAAAAATTTGACCTATGGTCAGTCGCTTTGGTCACACACAAAGTGAAAGTCATTTTTCATATCTTATTTAATTTTTGATAATAAAAAAACACTGCTGGGTGGGCCATCAGGCACCTCTAGCACCCTGAAAAGATTCAGGAATTTACCATAATCATGATATTAATTGATCTACTCGAAAAATTTTGCGCCGAACCATCAAAAATGTACTGAGTTGACAGGATGAACTTACTCAAAGTTTTATTTTATTTATTCACTAGCTGTTCCAACGGCTTTGCCCGCTCACTTCCCATTGTACAATCTCGCTTACATTTTACGTAGTCCTTACTGCAGACAATTTGGTGCATGCACCAAATTTCACAACTTGGTATAAGTACGATTAATGCCTATACAAGTGTTTTCTTTGTATGGGAGGTACCGCGACCCAATACACAATCCCGTTAACATTTTGCGAGTAGCTTGGCACAATCAATGCACATCCATGTACCAATTTTCACAACTGTACCTTTCATAGATGCCAAGATATAGCGTTTAAAGTATTTATGTTGTAAGGAAGGTTCTACGCCTCGTTGTCTTTTCGCGTCCACATTACATGAGGTTCTTAATACAGACAATATTCACCCTGGTTCCACCTTGTTTTTTATCGCAAGGAAGGTGCCACGCTCCGTCGTGTAACTCCATTGCGAGGTGCTTAGCATAGACTATGGATGGCCAGTTGCGGTGCTCAAAAGTCGACAGCGCGCTGACGTTTACTGCAAACATTTCGCGCTAGTATGTGTACAAATGTGTGACGAAATTCCAGCAAAAAAAAAATGAAAATAAATGTGTTTTGTCTTTTCCAGGTATAGAAAAAATGACCCAGTAGAAATTCCTGCATCACCGATGTTAATAAATAAAGATAAATGTTGGCATATAAAATAATTGTATTTTTATTTAACAACAAAATGAAAACATTTCATATATCTTATACATATTACGTATCAGAGAACGGCACGAGTGCCTATTTTTGTGACTGTAAGTATACTCACCTTAAAAGCGATTGCGGTGTGATCGCAACCGCATACTTTTTTGTCTATGCAGTCTATATACCCATAAAGATTTTTGTATTGCTATGACTGAATTACTTTTAAACTCAAGTGAGATGTATGCGGTTTCTGCTTTACTTTTCATCACACATTATTTTTGTCATTTTCGGCAGACGTATTCATACTTCGCGCGAACAACAAAAATAATGCATGTACAAGAAATTATCAGAATACATTGTCGAAAGCAATGTGATGATTAGCGAAGCAAAGATCAAGTACCGAAAATACCGCATATGCAGATAGATAGAAAATTTGGCAATTTGTCTGATAAGGGACTTAGAAAAATCGTTTTCACTTAGAAAATCTATAAGGGACTTTTGCTTCGTGGGCCCACTTTTTTGCTCAAATGTGAAACAGGCCCCAAACTTTTGCTTCGTGGTCCCAATGGTGCATTTTTCCTCGCCGCCAATGTTTCTACTTGCCCCTCGCCACCGAACAAAAACTTGGAAATTTCAGGTCACTAGATTTTAAGAGACTTGTAAAATTTTGGGACTTGTAAAATTTTGGTGCGAGGGCCAGTGGCATGCCACTTTTTGGGGCAGATTGAGTTGAAACTTGGTTTGAAGGCACAAGTAGGCATGGGACCGACACAGCCTTGGACGCAATCTGCCACGCCCAGAATTCGATCACTTTTTGGGGCAGCAGTCAACTTGTTTGACTTTGGTCACGATAAGTTCACCGCAAGCCGAACTTGAGTCTAAGTAAGTATTTCGGCCACCGCGATTTAAGTGATCGTGCAGAGCACACATAAAACCAAAATATGCAAAAAAAAAGATTACCCAAGTGTCAATGTGTCGCAAAAATTTGGTGGTGGCTTTTACTCTCACAAACTATTTGCAGTCGATCTCTGCATGAGTACAAAAGTGAGTAAAGACAAGAGCGAAAGGTATTGGCGTAATCGCATAAGGATAGGTACAAAAGAGACATGGGTGCAAACAACACCGCATCATATTTTTGCGTTGTTTTTGGATATTTGAATATGAAAAATACCAAGTATGTTTGGAGTATACTTATGGTTGCGGTGCACCGCTGCAGTTCTCTGTTACGTATACATATGTATGTTATACAAACATATTAACAGAGTCTACTTAAAATAAGGCTTTCAATATCTGGTTCAATATTTTGTGATGACGCCAGACGCAATGTCGTTAACTATTTTTCCATGAAATTGAATTTTTTTACAACAATTAAATAATATTTCAATAATACATGCTTAAAAAATTGCCTTTCGCATAAATAATGTTTTTGTTTGCATTTGTTTTATTTTTGCACGCTTGATTCCGACTGGGTTTCTCGCATATTCAATTTGCATGCGAATCAGCGCATAGAAATCAACTACTGCACGGCGGGCCGAATGATGGCCCGAAACGGCCCGAAACGGGCAATGTGACCGCGGGAGGGTAAATGGCCAACAAAATGACCATACGCATCCTAACACGAAATTTTAAGACTCTTGCTATCAAAGGGTCGAAGATATAGCGTTTATTGTATTACATCAAGATCAATTTGGCCATTTTATAATGCTAAACGAACCTATTGCAATTTCATTAGACAGAACTCATTGGAGAGTCCTGACTGGTGTAATAACAGGACATTATTTTATTAGCAAACACTCCGCCAAGCTCCCACGCCCCGTTATCTAATCCGGTCCATATTTTGCAAGGTGCTTGCCATAGACCATGCGCATGCTAACACCAAATTCTAAGGCTCTTGCTATCATAAGAGCCAAGATTTAGCATTTTAAGTGTTTTTGTTGCATAGAAGGTGACACGCTCCCTTATCTAATCCCGTCTATATTTTGCGAAGTGCTTAGCATAGACCATTTGCTCCCTATAAAAAAATTTTAAGGCTCTAACTATCATAGGTATGAAGATATAGGGTCTGAAGTATTTTTGTTGCATAGAAGGTGCAACGCCTCTAATTTTTATTAAAATAAAATGTAGCCTACGCTACTCAGGGATAGTGAAAATTTCTATTAGTTAGTAGAAGAATTTTTAGAAGCAGTAGTTCTAGAGATTACGCTTTACATACAAAAAAACAAACTTTACCTGTTTATTTAGTATAGTATAGTATAGTATAATATAGTATAGTATAGTATAGTATAGTATAGTATAGTATAGTATAGTATAGTATAGTATAGTATAGTATAGTATAGTATAGTATAGTATAGTATAGTATAGTATAGTATAGTATAGTATAGTATAGTATAGTATAGTATAGTATAGTATAGTATAGTATAGTATAGTATAGTATAGTATAGTATAGTATAGTATAGTATAGTATAGTATAGTATAGTATAGTATAGTATAGTATAGTATAGTATAGTATAGTATAGTATAGTATAGTATAGTATAGTATAGTATAGTATAGTATAGTATAGTATAGTATAGTATAGTATAGTATAGTATAGTATAGTATAGTATAGTATAGTATAGTATAGTATAGTATAGTATAGTATAGTATAGTATAGTATAGTATAGTATAGTATAGTATAGTATAGTATAGTATAGTATAGTATAGTATAGTATAGTATAGTATAGTATAGTATAGTATAGTATAGTATAGTATAGTATAGTATAGTATAGTATAGTATACAGACAAAACAAACTTCATTGAAACAAATTACTTGTAGCGTTTTAATTTTTAAGTGGTGTTGTCCAATCCCAACATTTTGTAAGGTGCTTCATTTATGTATTAAATACCAAAAGTGGGAAGATATAACGTTTTAAGTGTTTGTGCAGGTGCCTACTCAACCACATTTTCTGAGGTGCTCGGAACCGACAATATTCATCCGGAATTTTACAACTATAGCTGCCAAAAATGACAAGATATAATGTTTGAGTATGATGTAAGATGTAACAACAACAGGTGTCGGAGTTGTATAGCGCGTCACGTCAAAATTATGCCGTCAATATGCCAAGCTATAGCGTCTTAAATCTTTTTGTTGTATGGGATGTGCTACGCAGCGGTGTCCAATACCGCTTGCATTTCGCTAGGTGCTTTTTAAGTTAATATAAGGAATTTACATCCATGAGGTATCAGATTTTACAACTGTTAATATACACCGTTTTAAGTATTTTGATTTTTTGTTTTGTTGGAAGATAAACGGAAAACGGCATCATATTTTGACTAATATGTATGTGAGTTTTTGTTTTCTCTCTGTAATTGCTAATTGCGCAATATTTGTTCTTGGCCTAAATACTGTAGTAAACTTGAGAGATAAAAATCCATTTCGTGAGTGGCGTAAATATTTTGGCATTCCATTATTCAAAGTTTCGGCATAAAATAATTTAGGAGCCCTCTCTTTTTTTATTACACCAATGTTTTCTTACAAGGCTTTTAATACTAATAACGAATATAGAATCAGAAGTTGGGGGACGCATCTAGTTTCGGAGATACAGACATCGAATGCCTGCGATATAGCTTTTAATGAAATCATTGTTATAAGTTGGGAAACTTTGAATCAATTTTCAAAATACGGATGTCATATGAAAGGTAATTCCATAAGCTATAACATTAGTTCAAACGTTTGAAATCCGTTTCATAGTTTTTGAGATATGACAATTTTTCTAAGTTTCTGGATCAACCTTTTTTAAAAACTGTTATTTTGTTTTGCAAGAAATATATTATTATAAACATTTTTATAAATACATTAAGAAAGTACTTTTTGAGTCCTTTCAAATGATGTGCTGCTCAATGTTGGTGTTGTTTGCGAACCGCATCTTTGAAGAATAACAAATGAACAAGCTCTAGAAGTTTTCTTGAAACTTTGTATCGCACGATTTTTTAATAAATTTTTTAGTTTTTTGTTTGTGAAAAATATCATCACAAGCAAATATGTTATTGTTTTTGTTTTTGTAGATGTTGGTGTTGTTGCTTATGTTGTTGTTGTCGATAATTTCTAAAAATTTGAAGATTTCAATTTCTTAAGCTAGCTCATATGGTTATCTTATGGTCATATGTCAAATTGTACGCCAATTCCAAAAATCGTATTTTAAAATTTAATGAAATTTAGTTTCGAGATATTGCCAAATAAAATAATAACTTTAATTTTTTAATTCTTCGACTTCTTTCAAAAAAGTTTCAAGTGCAGTTTGTGGCTACCTGTTCTGCAATCTTCAGGGGCCATTTAAATTAAACTGAAAAAAAACACGACTTCAACATTTGAATGAAATAATATTTCATAGATAATCGGAAGGCTTACTGTTTTCAATAAAACAGTAGACATTGAAAATTATTGAGCGTTGTTTATTTCATAGCAATTTAAAAAAAAAAACAATAGATAAAAGATCTTATAACAAAAATGTTTAGAACTAAAATAACAGCAATAAAAACTAATATCTATAGCTATAGCGACTGTGTTGTTCCATAACAAAAATAATAAATTCTGTAACAGTGAATTAATTAGAAATAACATATTTAGGGTGCTATGCTCAAATGTTTGGCGCAAGAGGATATGGACATATAGGAATGTCTTCATTGGGATTAATGTCAGACATCAAAGATGCCGAAAGGCAAAGGTAAAAAGTAAACATTAACAAATTTAATCACGCAATCGGCATTGAAAAATGATTTTTCATTGCTTCCTAGTACATATGGGACACTACACGTCAACCAAAACAGAAAAAATTTTGATTTCTAATTTACATACATAAGTAAGTAGATCATGTTGAGGCAATGCGATCCCTAAAATTTTAGAGTTCAAGTCACATTATACTGATGTCATGGAAGGTCACAAAAACTAAAATTTTCTTTTGATCTCGAACTTAAAAATTTTGTAGTCAAATGATCGGTCATGATAAGAGTTCGGAAAATAGTAAATTTATAGCATTTTTTCCATAGAATACGATACAAATATTTACAAATTTGTAAGGTTATACAACCAGTGGCGGATCTAGAGTTTTTGATTGGGGGGGGGGGGGGGGGCACGAGTTTCCAAGTGCTCCCTCTTCCTGTTTTACCATCATTCAAACCTGCACCACATTCGGTTTCACTCGCCATGTAATACAGGCTTTACTAATCGCCTAACGTTCATTAAATCAAAGACTTTACCAGTAGATTTTTTTCACGCTACTTTTTAAACACGTTTTTTTTTAATCAAAAATTTTACTTAAAATATTGGTCAAAATGAACATTTAGGCTTCACATATATTTATTTATAATCAATTGTAATCTAGTACTTTGTCAACACTGTAAAAAAGCACAGTTACATACATACATCAAGTCTAAAATAATGAATTAGGATGATTTAAGTTTTTTTTCATTTTGTTTTTTTTAAGGTGCTGTTGCCTTATAAGTTAGTTTATGGTATGAAGAACAATTTGACGAAAGTTCAGCTGTGTAACTCAATTTTATAAGGTGGCGCCGATGGGTCAATTCTGATGCCAGATTCGGATTCAGCGCAAAAAACTATTCAGATACCTTTTTAATAAAATAAAGTTTTTCCATACAATTTACATGTAAAACTAACAGGCTTCGGCGCCACCTTATAAAATTGAGTTAGAGAGCTGAATTTTCGTCAAGTACCGTAAACTTACTTTAAAGATAACAGCTCCTTAAAAAAAATAAAAAGAAAAAAATTAATGTACATACACATCATATCTGAAAAAAAAAACTTCAAAAAAAAGGTGATTTTCTATCCTATATGCGTAATAAAATTACATGTGTATCAGTTCATGTGAATCAAGATATTTTTTTAACTCTAACCGTTTTTAAAATTATTTATAATTTCATATTTTTTGGTGTAAAAAGTTCTAAGTAAGTGAACGACAACTATGGCTCTGTATCATTTAATAATTTAAGTACAATTTTTTGCTTAATAAATGACTGGATTCAGTACATTTGAGGTTGTTTTCGTTTCACACGGTTTTTTATGTAAAAGTTTTGTTTTCCATTAACACGTATTTTCTGAGGATTCGACACCATCGAACTTCAAATATTTCTAAGCTTAAATATTTTCAAACTTCAAATATTTTCAAACTTCAAATATTTTAATTTCATTCACATTTTTCAAATATTATGTTCAATTCAAGTATTTAAGTATCCAAATCGAGTTTGACGTGTTCAGAAAAACCTCATGTTCTAGAATTCATCGGAAACACTCGAAATTCGAAAATTTATTAATATTTGAGTATATCCTCAATTAAAACAAAAAAAAATTAGAGGGTTGATACCAGAGCTGCAAAATTTGCATTTTTGGGAATTTGAGTAAAAATATGAAAAAATTTGACTTTTTTCTTATATAAAATTTTGAATTTTTATTTTTTTTTCGATTTTCCATATGCACACATGCATAAGAAAGTATCGGAACAAAATTTACCGCTATTTCTTAAGCCTACATATAACGAAAAAATGTATTGTCTCTGCACTAGTATTGGTATTTCTTGTGTCACACCTCAAATCTTGTTTTTATTACATTCACCTTAATACACTATAATTGGAAATTGTCAATGATACCACATGAACTTCTCTTAAAAAAATTAATGAAAAAATAAATTTAATTTTTTGAGATTGTTTTGACATGTCTAATACACAAACACTTGTAATATTAAAATTTTAGTCGTTTTTCTTTTTGAGATTCAAGCGCGATATATCGATATATAGAACAGTGAAGGCATTTTCGGTATATTTGTACTTTTTTCGGTACTTTTGCGTCTCAAAAAATCGTCTTCAGTACATTCGACAAGTTTTCAGTACATTCGGTACATTTGGTTCATTTTCAGTACATTTTCGGTACATTTGGACAATTTATAAAAATCACTTTTTTTTTAGAAAATTTTGGTAAAATAAAATTTGGAAAAACAAGTCAAATGTCCTAAATTCTGTTATTTTCAACTCGTGCTGGTGGTACATAAATGTTCCTAAAAAAATTTTCCGACACATCATTTCGATGTATTTTTTCCTCAGCTTTCCAATGGTTTTGTCAGATTTTCCATTTTCCTGGTGAAAAATCACAAAACGTGTTATATCTCGAAAACGGTATTTTTAATATTTTTTTTAATGCTTTTAATCGAAAGCTGAGTTTTTTTTACATTAAAAAAGCTATTTTCCAAAGAGTGCTTCAGCAGTTTGCTATGAGAAATACAGCGCGAAAGGGTATTTCGCATGTATTTTGTTCTTGTGAGTTGAACGAGTCGATGCGTTGAAGAAAAAATTACAGGAACAAAATACATTCGAAAATAGTTAGTTTAGTTAAGGAACACCTACCAATATTTTCCATTTTCGAAATTGATGACCTTTTTTTTAGTAAATTGCAGCCAAAATTAAATTTTTTTTGGTAAATTGGGTATTTTCACCAAAAAAATTAAAAAGTACATTTGGACTCTAAAAACTACATTTCAACTATCGATTCAGTGCATTTCCACAAAACCCAAATGGCATCACTGATATAGATACATAGTAGTGTTCTGTAAGAAAATAAATAAAACAATTACTTAGTTAGATTTTTTAAGAGAAGACCTGTCTTTAAATCAGCAAATCATTATTTCATTATTTGAGTGATTCATCTTGAGTGCTTGGGGGGGGGCACGTGCCCCCATGGCCCCTCCCATGGATCCGCGCCTGGTTACAACCAAATCTGAAAATATTTTTAGCCGTACTCTACGAAATAAATTCTAGGAGTTTTCTATTTATTAGAATCTTCATCAAAACCGTCCAAGTGCCTACAGAATTTATAAGTTCAAGCTCAAAGCAAAATTTTCTATTTTGTGATAGTCCATTACACTTGTGTAGTGAGACTTGGGCTCTAAGACTTTAGGACAGGGATGGCCAGGTCGAACAAAATTTAATTATTCCTGCTCATTCCCAAATATGATAAGCTCTCATATAAATTTGATGAAAAATGACATTTGTAGATTCTACAAAAGGTAAAAACTACTAAGTACAGGCAAACAACAATAAAATTGGATATTGTTGCATTTACCGTTCAAGTTTTTTTGTCAACTTTTTCTATTCAGTTGCTCATTATCACTTCCAGTGTTTTTGATTTTGTAATTTTCTATTTTTCAAAATAAAAAAGCAATGACAACAATACTGAAAAATAAGAACTAGCGCCGCGGCTCCACGCTTGCAACGAAAAATGTCTCAGCACATTTGACTTCATGCTTGTGTATCGAAATGAAATATATGTACGTACATAATTGTTGCTGCGGTCGCTCTCATCGCATTTCGTTTTTTTTTGATTTTTTTCAATTCTTGGAATTAGATTTTGCAAATTTGCACATTTGCTCGCTTAATAAGGTGATTAGTGATTTCCTGCTCCCAAGCTCAACTCTTATGGCCATTCCTGCTTTAGGGATTAAATTGTCTCTTACTTCTATGCAAGCATCAGATAAATCAATTTATTTTTCTCATTCGGTTGACGCGTAATGTTCCATATACATACTATATATTGTATGTATGTATGTAGGTATATCAGAAAGCTAATACTTGATATTTGACTAACTTTTATATAAATAGGAAATTCCACATTAGCACATATTTTTATCTTAGTGCCATTTAAATATTTCGAGATAAACTAAAAGCAAATTTAAATTTCAGAGGCACTTAGATTTTGAAACTCTACACATTTCAGAATTTCGTACAAACACACTGCCGCCAAAAGATTCATAAATCAGTTGAGCCGTTTTGAAAATATTTTTGGTTCAGCAAGTTCCTTTGGGAAAAAATAAACAAAATACAGATATCGGCAAATAAACTTCCATTACAAATCATGTTTAATTTTTTATTAATTTAGATAACCCGCATTTCTGGAAAGGCAGTTTTTATCTTTACAGGCACTAGACGTTATTAAATGATTATAAAAGAATGTTTCAGTTTTCAGGAATTCTTTGTATGGATGCATAGTATTTACCAATGTGATGGTTTTATTTTTCAGCGACATGGCTCCTAAGACTGCACTTATTGATGTAGGAAAAATACAAGCCCGTCCAGGAGAAGGTTGTCCTCGATGTGGTGGCGTTGTTTTTGCGGCTGAGCAAGTTTTATCCAAAGGACGCGAATGGCACAGAAAATGCTTTAAGTGTCGTGACTGTACAAAAACATTAGATTCAATAATTGCCTGTGATGGACCTGACAAGGAAGTATATTGTAAAACATGCTACGGAAAGAAGTGGGGACCACATGGATATGGATTCGCCTGCGGCTCGGGATTCTTACAAACAGATGGTTTAAAGTTAGTTTTAAAAAATTAATTACAACAAATAACCCCCCAACTGCGAATTAGATTTAAGAAAATTTAGAATGAGATTTGTATAGTCCCAGGACGCTTATTTCAACTGCATTCAAAATTTTTTTTGTGTTTGTTTTTCAAAACCGTATTTTATTAACTGATATTTAGGCTATTGACGATGTACTTTAATAAGGAACTAATTCGTTAAAAGTATTTTATTATCTTATATGTTCAATTGAGCCCTAAAAATTATATAGTCAAAAGTGCTACTAAATTCTGGCTTGGACTTTTCAGAACGGGTCGAATTTGTCCATTTTTTATATTTTCAATTATAACTCAAAAACAATACATTTTTTTTATAGAAAAACACTAGTATAAGATTTATTGTAGGGAATTAAATTTCCTATCGAAATGACTTTTGGGAAAAAAAATTATTTTTTCAACAAAATAAGTGAAAAAAACTATTGAAAAAAAAACGGAAAATTTCAAGTTTTTTAATTTTTTCAAATTTTTGAGTACAACTTTTTTTTGAGAGTACTTAGGGGATTTTTTGTTCTCTAAAAAGAAAGGCGACGTAGTTTCCGTCAAATTGAAGGCCCAAAAAAGTTTTTGGATAAAAATTGATTGAAATACAGTTGTGCTAAGTTACCTACTTTTGTATGATTTTAGTAACACAGGACGACAAAAATAAAAAAAATCCAAAACCAGAGACCAGACCTATCATATCCAAAGGACTTTGATGCGCTGAATCCGAATCCGAGCTCAGAATTTCTCCTTTACATCAGGTTTTCGAGATATTCTAACCTAAATGTGCAAAAAACACGGTTTTTGGCTATATTTGAGCTTATTTTACAATGCGAATAATTTTTTTTTAAACTGGTTGTAGCATCTGAAAGTATAAATCTTACCTTTCAAAACCCTTTTTAAATTATGTCGATATTTTTTTTTCTCCGATATTTTCTGTTTTTTTTTCAATAGTTTTTTCACTTATTTTCTTGAAAAAATAATCGATAGGAAATTTAATTCTCTACAATAAATCTTATAGTGTGTTTCTATAAAAAATGTATGGTTTTTGAGTTACAATTAAAAATATAAGAAATGGACAAATTTGACCCGTTCTGAAAAGTCCAAGCCAGAATTTAGTAGCACTTTTGGCTATATCATTTTTAGGGTTCAATTGAACATATAAGACAATAAAATACCTTTAACGAATTAGTTCCTTTTACCCCTGTTTTTTTCGACATAGTCAATAGCCTAATTATATTTATATTACTTATATCCAATATCATCCCTAGTTTCGTTCAAAAAACTTAAGTTTAGAAAAAAGAGATCCAATATTCCGCTATAATATATCATACATAATCTCTTTGCTGAAAAATACACTTTAATTTAAAATAGTTTTGGGGCAGAGCAATAGAAGGAACAAGGTCTACTTCATTTTTGTTTAAAAAAGTACATCATCTACTAATTCAATTTCATCCGTTTTTTCGTCAGTCAGTGCCAACGGCGCTTTCTACTTACTGATCAAATTTTGTAACAATATCTTTTATAGTTCAAGTGATACCAAGCATTGAAATTTGAGTTTTATTATGTGCCGCGCTTTCCAGATGACTTTTGACACAAATATTGTTTTGTTTAATTTAATTTTTAGTCCATAATCACACCGGCCGTAAAGAAACTTTGCCAAAGGTTACCTTCCCGACGTCCAAGCTCTTTCAACCTATGTAACACGGTGTGCCATATCAAACAGTCAAACGTGCCCCGGAAATCCACAAATATGGCCAATACATAACATATTTGGAGACACTACCATTGACACATGTTTTCATGTAATCCCATGCATCTATAACACTACGTCCTTAACTAAGTCCGTACTGCTTTTCGCATAATTGGTATGGTCTTTCCTAAAGTCATTTCATCAGCACCCTTTCAAGAACTTTTTCAAGTACTGGAAGGAGACTGATGCCCCGAGCACTCGAGCACACTTTCATTTAGTAGGAAAATACCCCTCACAGACGCATTTTCCATATAAGCACCCAAGGTATTCAGGTTTGGCCCACCAAATGGCCTAAGCCATCTCACCAGGGACTTTTTTGATATAACAAGGGACATAGCACACGCTATCTCGCTCATATCCAACCCAGATGAATCAACTACTACTCGGTCCGGAGACCGAGCAACAGTCCCGTCGCTAGGAAAGGAGTTTAATACGCAAAATTTAAAGCAAATTGGAAAAATTATTGACGGGTAGTTGGGAGGCGTTTCAGTATTACGTAACGGAATTTTTGAAGATTTTTGACCCACCCCCCTCTCCTAAAACGTTACGTAACACCCAACTGATCAAGTTTACCTAAAAGTCACAATTATGTTGCGCAAAGTACCGGAAAGTCGATAAAATACATTTGTTATGTTTTAGTCGCTTTTGCGGTAGTAATAAATAAATGCGTTACGTAATACTTGAACGCCCCTTGTTTGAAAAGTTTTAAAATTAGCCATCAGTACAACAAAAAATCTTATCAAAATTCACATTATTTTAGCGATTTTCATATTTATTTCAGCCGAAAATTATAAATCACTGAAATACCTAAAATTTAATAAATTTAAATTTAATAGTATTTTTTTGTAAATCTCTTGTTTTCTAAATTAAAAAATGACAAACAGTGAAGACCAAATTTCGTCTCAACGCCCTTTTGCTACTAACGACACAACTTCCATAAAAGCACCTGCCGGTGAAGGCTGCCCACGTTGTGGAGGCGCTGTTTTTGCAGCAGAGCAGCAATTGTCAAAAGGACAAGTTTGGCATAAGAAATGTTACAGTTGTTGTGATTGTCATCGACCACTGGATTCAATGTTAGCTTGTGATGGACCTGATAATGAAATACATTGCAGAGCTTGTTATGGCAAACTATTTGGTCCAAAAGGTTTTGGTTACGGACATGCTCCAACATTGGTATCAACCTCTGGTGAATCTACTATTAAATAGTAAGTAATTTGAGCTTATATCGTGACTTTTGTTCACCCTTTTTTTTTGTTTTCAGTCCTGATGGTTGTCCCTTCAATGGCTCACGTTCATCAGCCGGATGTCCACGATGTGGCTATGCAGTTTTTGCTGCTGAACAAATGATAAGTAAGAGCAGAATATGGCATAAGCGTTGTTTCCATTGTGCGGACTGTAGAAAATCTCTTGACTCGACTAACCTCAATGATGGACCTGATGGCGATATATACTGCAAGGCATGTTATGGACGGAGCTATGGACCAAAGGGTGTTGGGTTTGGACTGGGCGCTGGTACATTATCTATGAGCTAAATTAATATTGTTAAAATAATTATCGAATGATCTTAAAACGATTTTAATCTCTGCGAATATATCTGGACTCACTTTCGTGAAGGGTTTGCAAATAATATAATTTTAAATTCATGTTATATTAAAGTTCAGTTTCACAGTGGAAAATTATCTGCTATTTTACTAAATTTTTTTCAGTAAACTTTTACATACATCTTGTTTTTCTTACTCTTTTTAAAAGACTAGTGAAGTGTTTTTTTTAACATTGTAATTTATTTATGTCAATTCCCGTAAATACAAGTTTATTCATTTACCACTGTTGTCTTTTGTTAACACAGCAGACTTCTTATTTAAAAAATTTTTTAAATGTAAATTTTCCACTGTAAAACCGATCGATTCAATTGTTTCCATTGCAAGAAAAACTCAATTACCGTGTATTGATATTCTTGCTACCTTTAACAATAAAAGAATGTGATAGGAACTAAGTAGTAAACTTGTACATTAACAAAATTTATTGATATAAAATGTATAAAATATTTCTTACCGTTTATCATGTAGGTACATTAGGGTAAATTTTGTTTTTTGTTTCAAACAGGTTTAATAGTTGCAGGTACATGAGAGAAAAATTCTGGTGCAAGGAGAGCTCACAACATTAATATTTATTGGTGGCACATTGAACTTTTTAGTTTTCCATTGGAACTACTTTTGCTTCTACTACTTTCAAACGGCACATTAGTGCTACTTAATGGCTTCTAGCATGGATCCTAAAACCTGTTTGAAACAACAAGAAAAAATTGCATCAGCCTAATGTAAATACATATGTACATACTATATAAGTTACAATAATTGTTGTATCAAATGTGACAGGTAAATAAATACATGCTTTGTTAGCAGTGTTTTTGCGAACGATGACTAAAACTTTACAAATAAAAATTTAAGCACTTTATACAAAAGTTTGATAAAAAAATAAAATATTTTATTCTTTACTGTGTTTAAGACATGTATTTTAGGTCGATGATTAACTTTAAAAAACAAAAATTATAAAGATTTAAGACTAGGCCATCTTTGTTTATCACTCTCTGTACTGAACACCTAGCTCAGTAAAATAATTATATTTCGTTTAGATTACCGATTTATTATAGACTAACCGGTATTTTCCTCGCTTTGCTCGGACAAAGCCAGCCAGCTCCTATAAAAAGGTGATTACAAAAAATAGACTTTAAGACTGCACTTGTCATCTTATTATTTGGTGAGTAGGGGAAAGTGGGGTACATTTGACACTTCATTTTTAAAGGCCTATATTTCCTTACACTATTAATGGATTTTAAAAATTGTTATTGTTTTGTAAACATTGACTATTCGGCATCAAACCTCGAAAGAGTTTTAAAACAAAAACTACATCGCCGTATTTTCTTAAAACTTTTTCAAAAAAGTGTCATTTTTGTCAAATGTGCCCCCGTGACGGGGCTATTTGGGGCTTTTTTGACATATGAGTCATTTTTCTATTTTTTTAACTCTTTTATTTTCACAACACATAGTTTAATAGTGTTATTACTTAAACGTAATCCTAGCATATTTTGTTACTCAATTTACAAAAACAATCACATATAATTCGCAAAACGCTTACGTACTTGGTATTGAAAATAGCATCAGTAATCGCACAAACAGAAAAACACGTGTTACTCCAAAGAGAGTTGAAGAGAACTGTCAAAGTTCATAACGTTTTTTTTAAGTCAAAGTAGGTTTCTTTCTGCATTTAAACTTTTTGGCGCCTTAGTCGTTTTCGTACTATAATTGGCAAAGTCAAATGTGCCCCAGTGTCAAATGTACCCCACTTCACCCTTTATGTATATAAAGTTCTGTGGGCTTTCCACTCTAGACCAAGCTACATATGGCCGTTGACCGTGAGTTGATTCTTTTGAATTCATACCACAATATCTTAACGTTCTTTCTTGTGCTTTATTTGTAGTTGGCTTTTTTTTTAATAATAGTAATAATTAGATAATTGAACTTTAGCCAAATTAGCAGCGATCAACATTCAAGTAAAGTTTTTTACAAGTTGATACAATGCTGTATTTATTAAACAAACTTTGAGAAAATAAAGGAAAACAAACAACAACTCTAAAATATAGAAATATGTTTCGATTTTTAAAATCTCATCAGTATATTTTTGGTTGATGCCTACGTCAGCACTCAAATTACACCCGCTATATTAATGCAAACCTAACGGAAAGCTTGATTGAAATTTCAGTATCAACAATAAAAACAATAACACATTTGTTTGCGGTGGTATTTTTCACAAAAAAGCTAATAGTTTTAATAAAAAACTAAGCGATCCAATATTTCAAGTAAATTTTTAGAGCTCGTTCACTTCTTTTCTTTAAAAAATCCTGTTGGCGAAGAAAAACTAACTTAATATAGCATACTATTTGAAAGGGCATAAAATGCGCTTTCTTTAATTCAAATGTTTGTAAAATAAAATTTTTTTCAAAAAATAACGCTTTTTTAAAAAAAAAAGTTTACTAGAAATTTAGATAAATTGTCATATCTCAAAAATTATCAAAAACTATAGGTAAAATTTCAAACTTTTATGAGCTTATATTATAGTTCATTGAATAATCTTTCATATGGCATCCATTTTTTGAAAGTCGATCCAGGGGTTCTCACATTATGACAACGATTTCATTAAAAGCTATATCCCCAACTTCCGATGGCTGTATCTCCGAAACTAGATGCGTTAATCAGCTTTTGATTCAATATTCGTGTTCAGTATTGAAAGCCTAGAAAAAAAGCCTATAAGAAAGTGAAACGCAGTTTCAAAGTAAACTTATGCCAAAGAAATTGTCAAAATAAATATGCCACCCACAAAATGGGTCTTTATCTTTTAAATATACTGCAGCACTTAAATCAACAAAGAAAAATACACAGCTTATTTTGTTCATTTTGACGCCTAGCACGTGTAATTTTTTTTACATAAGTATATAGTGCCGTTAGCATTGACAGTTAGCCATTGCAGAAGGAACACTAAAACTCACATATTTGTCAAAATATTTATGCCGACTAGTGTATGTTTAATTTATAAAAAAGAATTAAAGTACAATATATGTACAACTCAATGTAATATTGTACACGTTCGAAAGTTCTTCTCTTTTCTTTAAACCAAATTTTTCTAACGTAGTAGAAAAGAATATGTAATAAATTAGTGTCGCTCGGATCTGTTTTCGGAGATATAGCCATCGGAAGTTACGGATATAGCTTTTATAAAAAACTATATAAGTTGGGAACCCATGAACAGATTTCCAAAATATGGATCCCAGCAGAAAATGCGATGATCCTAAGATTAATCTTGGAGTGCTGCAAATGGAGTAACAGAATACTCCTTAATGCTACAAAGCATATGAAAAAAGTACTCTCTTTTAACATTGCATGTCCTACGAGACCAACTACTCCTTTTGTCGTCCGATTGGAGTAAAAGGGAATTACTCTTTTTGTACTCCTTAAAGAGTAATAGCGGAGTATTGTTGTTTTTGTAAAATATTGCTCTGCTTTTACTCTTTTAGGAGTATAAAAAGAGTTATCCCTTTTTACTTCATTTGGAGAATAAAAAGAGTAATCCTCTTTTACTCCAGTGGGAGGACAAAAGGAGTAGTTGGTCAGATAAGACATGTAATGTAATGTTTTTTCATATACATACCTTGGAGCATATGATAAAATAGATTCTTTTGGCCTTATAAAAACAAATTTTGTTTTAGGTTTGACAAAGTCATGTATGTGCATATAATATAAAAAAAAGGAAACATTTGTGAAAATCACTTACACTAGACATAAAACAAACTTAAAAACTCTTAGTCTACAAAAAAACAAAATAATTCATTTACATTAGACTCACATTGGACTAGAAAAAATCAAATATTTAATTTAAAATAAAGTAATTCATTAAAAAAGTTTTTAAATTGAATTGGAGCCATTTTTGTCAACACATTTTTTCAACTGTTTGGTTCGGTACTTTCTACGATAAACGTTGGCTTTGTGTTTTCGAAACGCCATCCTCATTTCTTTTTCGTATGAAGAATACGATTCGTAGCGAGATCTTACTGCCTCTGAAATTTTAAAAGAAACGTTTAAAAATTAGTTACATACGTAACGTGACCAAAATATATTTCTTTTTTTACCAAAAAAGTAATGATTAAATAACTTATAGCTTCTTATGGCTTCCTTTTCTTTGCTTCCCTCCCAGTTTATTTGGAGAACGAATTGTTCAGAAAAAGTCAGGGGAAATATTTTGTGCATCTCGCCCCGTGCAAATTCCTTTATGTATGAAATCTGTTAATACAATACCATTATTTAATGAACAGTGTATTATAAAGTTATACTATTGAGTATTTAATCAAAATTGATGAACGTTCGAAAGTTTGAATTAATCAGAACAATTAACTTACCACTTACTCCTCTTCAGCGTTTTCCAATTGCCCCTCTGCCATCTTCAATTCATCCATTGAATAGAGTGGAAATATATGGAAATCCGTTTTTTTTGCGCACAAAGATTTGGCAAGGTTTTCTAATAAAACCCTTTGTTTACAAGATATCTCTTTTAATTGTTTTATATCTTCTTCAATTTTTTCCATCTTCTTTTCTAATTTTGCGACTGTTAAAAATTAAAATAAGAAGGTAATAAAATATAAATGGATAAACTATACTTAAACACTAAAGAGAATATTTAGAAAGAAACAAAAAATACATATATTAATAAGAAAGCTTACCAGTATTTTCTGGATCATAATATTTCCGCTGCGCTAGTGAAGGTTGGTGAGATGAAGGGCGTTCATTAATGTAGTCAATTATTGGCAAGCACGGAAAACTCATTTTTTAATTTTTTCTTACTCACTTTATTATAATAAATATTTTTCACTTTTCACAAACTTTTGACAAACACGAACGTCTTTTTCTCATGTGCATGCTTCGATTCGTGTATTTTTTTGACGTGAAAAAAATTCAAAAAATAAAATCTACACAAAATTCTCTTACTGGAGTAATGCAGCAGTACTCTTTTTTCGGAGGCATCGCATGATTTTCTGCTGGGATATTAAATGAAAGGAAATATAATAAGGTATAAAATTGTGGCATAAATATTAGAATTCTGGGTAATTATTAACTTTTTGACCCCATAGTCACAGGGGGTGTGGGTTGTGGGGATAGTTCACAAGGGGTACTTTGAACATAATTCCGTTGGATTTAGTTGTCGGTCACCCCTTGTAAAAGTTTTATGATACATATATCCAACAGCTAGTTTGCTAGCCATAGTAATTTTACATAAGATTAGGGGTAAGTGGGCGGTCTGCGGCCGCAGCTCAGGATTTAAAACTCCCGAAAATCCAACACCGGCCTTGTTTAGTTTTCGAGATATGAGGAACTTCTTAAACATATTGAAATTTTTTTTGAAAATGCGTTATTTTTCCAAAAAAATTGTCTGTTTTGTTTTCTGGTAATAAATGGGGTAATATAAAAATATTTGGTACATATAACACATTTTAAGAGAAAATAATTAGGTTTTCTAGAGACTTAAAAAAAAATTATATTTTAATTATACATTTTCTGGAAAAAATAACGGTTTTCTAAAAAAAAAAAATTGTCACAATTTTACAAAAATCGTCATGAAGACTATACGAATTTCAAATATTTATGCGTTGATTTTATACCTGGTCAAACTACAATTCATATGGTACCCATATTTTAGAAATCTGTTTAGTACTTCCTAACTTATACCGTTTTTTATAAAGCTATATCCGCAACTTCCTAGCCACAGGAGACTAGACCCCAGTGACATTTATTTTTGCAGAATTATTATCTATTCCTAAAACGCTACTTCACCTAAAAAACAAAAAGGTTGGAGAGTTGTCTCTAAAGTAAACCTATGCCTTCTTTTTAGCACCTATTGAAATTGCAATGGTTGGTTTTCAATCACCATAAGCCAGACGTGCAAATTTTTGCAGTTTCGTTTTGAAATGAACCTTCATCATTGGATTTTCTTCCCCTGAAAAGTGCTGGGAAATCAATTGTGGTTGGTAAAATTTGTTCTTGCGCTTATTTGTTATCTCTAAATATTTTATTTCATCTATACGCTCATTCGGTTCGGCAACACTGTAAGTGGTGACAGTTCTTTTCGCGAAGAAAATTTTGTAATTTTAATTTCGGTAATTAATATAAAGTTTAAAGCGCGTATTACGCGACTTATCGTCCGTGGAGACTGCGGTTGGCAGAAAAGCTAAAAGTTAGCTGATTCTGTGGTGCTTAAACAGCAAACAAGTAGGTAATTTCTACTTTCAAGATACAACAACAATATTAGTAGAATATTGCGAATTGGCGTTCCGTCAAAAACAGCTGGTAGTCTGTGGGATAAAAGCTCCAGGCAAAGCCAGGGAAACCAATATTTTGTTGACAGACCCTAAAAGTCGGCAACAAATTGTGTGGATGACAGTAATGGCTAATAAAAAAGTCTCCGTTTAAATCACATAGTATTGGGTACTGGAACTATAAAATTCCTATTATTTTGTACTACATATAATAAACTAATATCATTATTATTATAACATAATGACTTTGGGCCGCTCACCTCTATCCGGAGGGAGCCAAGGGGCACTACCACAGAAACAACATCAACAGTTCCCACAACAAAAACATATTTTACAACAACAACAATAGTCGCAACAGCTACAAGAACAGCAGCAACAGAAAGGCAAGAAGCTGGAAAAGTAGCTCTCCTGCCATGAAGAAATGGCTATTCAACGCAGATGGTAAATAATGTTTCAGAATTACAACCAACTTCTACCGGCGCTATTCCTAAAGCACGAGCAAAAGAACAAAAATAAAAAAGCTCAAACAGGTATAGACCGTTATATAACTTTGAACTCAAAGCGAAAGCTCAGCCCTCAAAAAGGGAATATAGGAATATCAAAGTTAAACAAAACTAACAAATTAACAACACCTTCAAATATTTTATCTAGCAATCGATTTGCAGCGTTAAGCGAACTTAACGAAAACAACGCTAGTGAACCACCCAAAACTTTTAAACCGCCTCCAATTTATTTGCGTGAGCGAAGTTCAAATGCTTTAGTAACAAAGCTAACACTGCTTATAGGGAAATATACTGTTAAGAAATGTTTATTTTATGTTTTAAGCTAATCGCACCACTCTATTATGCTTCTCATTACACAGCTCAAATAAATTAACTTTATTTTTGTTGTCCTGGATGTCTCCGTGGATTTCTATAGTTTCAGGCACCCAGTTTACGAATATTTTCATGAAAGTACTGAATTGGCTCTAGTTTTTAAGATATTGTTGGATTTATCTATATATAAATGAAGCAAAGTTGGGTTAGTTACACTCTGTATAGCTCAAGAACCGCTGGACCGATTTTAATGATCTTTGATTTGTTGGATTTTTCTTCTTCGCCACAAAAATAACATAGGCTATAAATATTTTATTTAAGTTGCATATTTAGGGTGGCCTTTATACAAACATATTTTTAAAATAGCATTTTCGCAAAGACCACGTAATCGATTCACATGAAATTTATACCACGTGTCTTTTATATGAAGAAACATACCTTAGGCTATACAATTTTTATTTAGAGTGCATATTTAGTATGGTCCTCATACAAAAATATTTTTGGTTTGGAGATAGATTGAACCCTAAGGGAGGAGTAAAGATGGCTACATGATCTTTATTTTTTAAGCATTCTATATAAAAATGTTATAGTTTAAGCAATGCTTCTTGACATAAAAGGCACGCAGTGTCAATTTTATGTGAATCGATTGCGTGGTATTTTGAAAATGTTATTTTAAAAATATTTTTATATGAGAACCACCTCAAATAAAAGTTTTATACCCTAAGCTATGCCACTTGACATAAAACCTACGTGGTGTAAATTCGGTGTGAATCGATTACGTGGTCTTTGTGAAAATGCTATTTTAAAAATATGTTTGTACAAGCGCCACCCTAAATATGCACTTTAGATAAAATTTTTATAACCTATGTCATTCTCGAGGCGGAGACAAATCCAAAAAATTAGAGATCATTTAAATCGGTCTAGTGGTTCTTGAGTTATACAAAGTGTAACTAACCCGACTTTGCTTCATATATATATAGGTAAATCCATCAATATCTTAAAAACTAGAGCCAATTCAGTACTTTCATGAATATATTCGTAAACTGGGTACCTGAAACTATAGAAATCCGCAGAGACATTCAGGGCAACAAAACCACTGTTGGCCAGTGTTATCATTAGTTTGTACTTTGCAACATAATTAACTGTATGCAAAGTTCTTCTCATTATTATTAGTATGTACCTATGTACAAATGTACATACATACATATAAGTACACCTAATTCTGATTTGATTTAACGCGATTTAACAATACATGAGCTTGAAAATTAAGTTGAAATTCTGAGTGATGACATGACATTCAAGTTTCTCAAAAAAAAAAATGCGCGTTTTATCAGAAAATAATACTGATTAAATAATGATTTACAATATTTTTTACCTGTTTTTATTTTATTAAAACGTATTGCTTTTTATTTGTTGATTTCTTATATTTTGTATGAATTTTCTTTTTGATCAATTAATATTTTTTTTACGTTTTTTCTTCTTTCTATGTAATTTATTAATAAACATATGTTTTTTATAAGCTACTTAAATAAAATAAGTCACAGCGCCGGTAAAACCGATAATTTTTTATACTTTTATTTTATTATTTTTGTTGATTTTTCAAATGTGGAACCAATCCCCTACTTTTATATGGATACTGTATCTTTTTTTACGCGATTTTTTTTACGCGTATTTGTCAGGAACGTATCTATCGCGTAAAAACAGAATTAGGTTTACTTGCATCTAATTGTTTTTCTTTCTTGTTAGTTGCTAAGCTTATGAATTCTATTTGAATAAACAGTTCCTTTTGAGATACTTACCAAAACAAGCGGTTGTTTCTTTTCAAGTTCAACAGGTTATGGGCCCAGTAACCTTGTAAGATTTGGTACAGTGACCAAAGTGATAATATTAAGAAGCAAGCTGCTTTTAAGTAAAATTTTTAAGTTTCTGCAAGAAGAAAAGAATCAGTTAGTGCCAGTAGCAAATATAATATATAAGTTGGAATTTGCTGGAAATTAGTACGGAAAAGTTAGCAGTTTTTTTTTTGTACGATACTTAAAATCAATAAATTTGGGAATACATATATTGCGTAACAATGTCAGACAGTGTTGGCATGTCACAAATGTCGCGCGACATTTACGACGTCGTAAACCTTAGAGCCTTTGTGACAAACATTGAGTTTACGACAAATAAACGGAATTTCTTGCATTTCGATGACATTTCACGATTACCTGTAAGGGTGGTTCAGATCATAAAATTGTTTGTCAAACATGTTCACGTTCTATAGTATATTGTTTTGTTGGTCAAATTGTTTAACAAACAATTTCAGTGTTGTGAAATCGAGGTTGATCTGGAGTTTGCGACATTTGTGACATTTACGACAGTTTACGACGTGTGACTGTCGAAAACCTAAAAATCCATGTCACATGCCAACACTGATGTCAGATAACGATTCCATTAAAATTGAAAAATTAATCAATGGAAACCAGTGGAGTGTTCGAAAATTTCAAATAAAAATTATTTTGAAGTCTTTTGATCTTATAAAATATGTTACAGGAGAACAAGAGAAACCTACGGAAGCTGATAACCTGAAAGTATGGACCCGTGATGATAGTAAAGCACAAAGAACAATTATTACATATTTAGGTCCTCAACCGGTTTTGCGTATCATGAACTGTAAAACATCTAAAGAAATGTGGGACATACTGGATAATGTGTACGAGTTGAAGTTACGTATATTCACGTATTACAGCAACAGTTTTATGGTTTTACCAAGGACCCTCAAGATGACATTGCGCTTCATATTTCGAAGTTACAAATGATTGTGCAGCAGTTAGCTGATGCGGAAGAAAGTGTGTCGAGCTCTATGGTTATCACTAAAATATTAATGACTCTCCCTACGTCATATAGCTATTTTCGCACCGCTTGGGAATCAACATCGGCAGAACAGCAGACTGTAGATAATCTCAACACCAGGCTAGTTTTGGAAGAATCACGTTTAAATTCACAAAATGGTTTGACATTATCAGAAGGAACTAGCGCTTTAATTGCAAGTAAACAAAATTCATTTAAAAATTTTGGTTACAAAGGTAAACAGTTTGAGAAACCAGGAAAATGTTTTTTTTGCAAAAATACTGGTCATTGGAAAAAAGATTGTCTAAAGCGAAAAGAAAGAAAAGATTATTTAAGTTCAAGCGAGAAGCGTGGTAATGCGTTAATTTGCGAAGCGTTGCTCACTGAAGGTGTAGGAAGAGGTGATGATTGGTTTTTAGACTCTGGAGCTAGCGATCATATGACTAGTCGCAGGGAATGGTTCAATAATTTTTAAAAGTTTGAACAGCCATTAATTGCAAGGTTAGGTAATGGTAATACCATAAATGCTTTTGGTAAAGGAGACATAAATGTGATGACTTACAACAATATGAGCTGGAAAGAGAATCAAGTGAGAACTTTACAATGAAAGTAATGTTTTGCTACACGGAAAAAACACCAACTCAAATTTTATTAAAAATTAATAGGAGATTATAAAAATTAAAATCTGAAAACAAATATTACTCTTTTATAGTAATAAATAGAAAATCCTTATTAAAAATTCTATTCTAGTTTGTAAATATTTTTATTTTACATTTTTTAATAAGTGCATATTAAAAATTATTTTCTTCATTTTAATTATCACCTAAAAACTTTGAAATTTTACAAAGAATTTATTAAATTTTAATAAATTGCCACATTAGAATTTTTATATATTTCATATTGTAATATATGATTCCCGCTTTATAATTTTTAAAAAGTAGTTATAGAAAAATTATTTCAGGATTATTAATTTTTATTATATTGAATTTTATTTCTCTTTTGTGTTTAATTTGTACTCTGTTTGAGTTCTCAACATGTTCATGTAAAAAAATAAATATATAAGGCTTGCCAAACTCTTACTAATTGGCTTTGAAGTAATGTGTTGAACAGAATTGGGACGGGGTCGGGAAAGCGGCAACGGAAACTCGCTGGCCGCCCCAATTTTGTTCAACACACAATAAATTTTAAAAATCAATTTCAGTTATTATTATTTCATCATAAAAACTTTATAATGTGCTTTTTAAAAAATAGTACAGTCCTTTTAAAATATAATAAATTATTGCAGAAATTTTAAAATCTACTTTGTAAAAATTAAAAACTTGCATTCGAAAAATTAATGCCTGCTTGATGCAATTTTTATATTACGCTTAGTAATTTTTAATAGACACTCGAACCGTTTCTAAATTACTAAATTACCTACTAATTTTTCTTAAACTTTGATTAATATTTACAATAATTTCGAGTTTCGTTTTTTCCGTGTAGAGGGAGTTCGTCAAACAAAACTATTCAAGTTGCTCATCAAGGCCAGGGAAAGGACAGATACTACTGCTTGTGTAAATTTGGCAGTTAAGAAGTTTTCACTACGCAACTGGCATGAGAAACTCAGTCTCTCAAATATTGTTCATGTCAAAAATTTTCTAAGAACCAGGAACATTTCGTTTGATGATGAAGAAGATTTTTTCTGTGATGCATGTGTGTACGCAAACAACATCGTTCATCATTTCGTTCTAGTGAAAGTAGAGCGAGTTTTGTTGGAGAACTTGTCCATTCAGATGTGTGCGGGCCGATGCAGCAAATGTCAGTTGGTGGCTCCAAATATTTTTTACTATTGAAAGATGATTTTTCACATTTTAGAACTGTTTTTTTCATGAAGGAGAAATCAGAAGTACAAAACTGCATAGCAAAATATTTAAAACTGGTGAAAACTCAAACGGGAGAAAAAGTGAAACTTCTTCGCACAGATAATGGCTTGGAGTATGTAAATCAAAATGTTCAAAATATTTTATTAGGTGTGGCATATACACCTGAACAAAATGGTTCAGCATGCGTGAAATGAGAACTATTGTAGAGGCTGCTAGAACAATGATTTATGGAGGAAATTTGAATCTTAACCTATGGGCTGAGGCAGTTAATACTGCAGTTGTTATTCTTAACAAAACCGGTTCTAGTCCAATACAAGGAAAAACACCTTTTGGTATGGCAATCAAGCTAATGTTAACAATTTTGAAGTTTTTGGAAGCGGAATTTTTGTTCATATACCGCCACAAAAGAGGCGTAAATGGGACTCAAAATCCAAGAAAGGAATTTTCGTCGGCTATGAAGACGAAGTAAAAGGCTTTAGGGCATATTTTCCTGGAAGCAATAAAGTTGAAGTTTGCAGAGATGTGCGTTTTCATGACACTGGAGAAAAAATTAAGCAGAACCCTTCATATGTAAAACTATCCAATCTGTTTGGTAGCGAAAATCAAGAGGAAGGACGTGAATTCGGAGAAAGTGCAATGCTGAAAAATGAAAATGGCGCACGCAGTGATTTGGATGAAGTTTTTGAACAGACCGCTGAAGTTGGTGATGGTGATAATTGCAACGTTGGTAAAAATGACCAAGCTCAAATCCAGAATGAAAATCTTAACATGAGAGACCGATTAAGAAGCAAAAGTAGTCAAAAAGAAGTAAATACTTGCATTCTGGAAAGCTTTGCTTTCTTAGCTGAAACATTTACACCAGTTTGTTATGAGGATGCTATACAGTGTGTAGATTCTGAAAATTGCTATGGGTGATGAAATTATGTAATTAAAGAAAAATAACACTTGGATATTACGAGATTTGCCGAAGGGTCTCAAGGTGGTGGATACAAAATGGGTATACCAAATCAAAAGCTCGACAGAAAACGAAGGTGAGCGGTTTAAAGCCAGACTGGTTGCTCGTGGTTTTGGTCAAAAATTTTGAGTGGACTATTTTGAAACATTTAGTCCAGTAGCAAAATTTACATCAATTCGAATTATTTTGAGTATTTCAGCTATAGTAAAACTACATATGAAGCAGTTTGATGTAAAAACAGCAATTTTAAATGGTGAAATTAAGGAAGATATATTCGTACGACAGCCGAAAGGATATGATGGGAGTGGCAGAGCCTGTATTCTTCAGAAAAGTTTGTACGGACTCAAACAGGCATCGAGGTGTTGGAACCAAACTTTTACAAAGCTACTTAAGGAATTTAATTTAAAGCCTTATGCTGCTGATTCTTGTGTATTCATCAGTGACCAGAAAAAGCAGAACACTATTTTAGCCATATACATAGACGATGGGTTGGTTTCATCGACTGAAGAAAGTGAAATTTTAAAGCTGTGTAAATATCTTCAACAAAATTTTTAAATCAAAGTGTTTCCGGCAAGGCATTTGCTAGGGTTAAAAATAAAGAGACTGCATGATGGCTCGATTCATGTTAGTCAAACACAATATATAAAGGAACTGATAGTGAAATTTAACATGGAAGATGCAATACCTGCTTCAACTCCTGCAGATATATCAATAAATGGAAACTGTGATTTAGAAAGATGAACTGATGCAGTCACATTTCCATTTCGGCAAGCAGTGGGAAGTTTAATGTACTTGATGGTGGCTACGGGACCAGACATAACTTTTGCAGTAGGTGTTGTAAGTCGTTTTTGGAAAGCCCGAGCCACGTGAGTTACGTCCCCATCCCCTATAGACTTAAGAAACTTGATAAATAAAGTAATTTGTTGCATACTGCAACGAAGCGTCTAAAAAGCTTCCGTGTAGTATGGCAAAGAAGTTTCACATTCGGATGAAGCTCCATATGCAAAATCTGCATAATTGCACATTTTGCATTTGAAGGCCAACTGAATGAGAAATAGAAAAAAAGCGTAAAATAGAATACGAAAAATAATTTAAGTTAGTCTTAAGATTCATAAAAAATAAAAAGGTTAAACATCAAGCCAAAACTTGTATCTTTTACTTAACTGGCGCAGTCTTATAGGATAAAAATTCTAAAGAATTTTTTTTGTAACAATCGCAATACACTTAAGTGAACATTCGTAATCGGCTGTAAAAAAAAAACAGCCACTGCAACTTGCGAAATAAACAGTGAACATTCATAATCGACTGTAAAAGAAGAACCACTGCCTCCTGGCAAATAAAACATAGTTAGTCGAACTTTATCTAAAGACAAATTCAAATTCAAAGGGTAATCGTTTTTATGCCTAACAAAAGGCCTACAATATTTAATAGCCTTAGAAAAAATTTACAAGAAAGTGAAATGGAGGATTTGCAGAGACAAATTGCTGAGTTACAATCAGTAATGTTAAGCCAAGAGGCTGCAGTTTAGCACCAAAATTTAAGAAACCAACAGCTAGAACTCGAACTGCATCAACTTCGACAACAACAAGGGCAACAGTAACAACATGATGAATTTAACATGACACACAAAAACGTCATAGATCAATTTCGTCGATTAAAACCTCTAGATGAAAAACACAACTCTGTCTGTCGAAGCAAACATCGTATTATGTGGAGGAAATCAGAGACTTCAACAATTCTGTATTCAAATCCTTACTGACGAGAAAATACTCGGAAAGTTGGACAGAGAGTGAGAGAGCTAGAGGAAAATCTCACTTGGGCAGAAGTGAAGGAGAAAATACTCCAAGGGTGCCGTCCAAGAAAAACGTATGCAGAAATTTTCAACTATTGCAGAACAGTAAAAGTAAGAGATTTAAGTGAACTATTTAAAATTTTTGAACAATCCAAATTCGACATAAATGATATATTCGACTCCGATCCACTAAAACCGGGCATATATAAACCACAAAACGTAGATTGGGACTTAGTTAATATAATTATGGAGAAGATTGACGGACCTATTAGGGCTCATCTTGCGGAAAACGAAACTTTAAATATCATTATTGCGAAATATACTCGATTAAAATTGCTAGAGGATAGAAGAGCCATAGACTTTAGGCATAGGAAACAAGAATTTGGCGGAAGTTCGCAAAGTAGAGGACAGAGACGAACGTCATTACGAAACAATAACGATAACAACGATAATAAGTATAATAACCGAAACAATAACGGTAACAGTGACGTTAGGTACAAAAACCGAAACGATAATACTAACAGCAATAGTAACAATTTTAAACGTAACAACAATGATTCCAGTAGAAACGGGGGAAATTTGTCGGGACAGGCAAGAAATTCGCATAAGAGCGTCGATTCCAATAAATATTCAAGGCAATCCAAAAATTCAAAATATATGGAAGTAGACACATAGAAAAGATTGAAGTAGAAAAAGATGAGGTAAATTTTCTAAGAACGGCCCATAATTCAAATTACCCGTGGTAGCCCTTACCATTGGCAAACAAAACATTAGATGCCTTATAGATACTGGGGCAAATACTAGCATTATAAAACCAAACTGCCTAACTGAATATAAAATTCAAAAACATCTGAAACCATTTTGGTTCAGAACGCTTAATGGTATGAATAAAGTTGAATATTATGTAGCTACACCAGTTCCAGAGCAATTCATTGCAACAGGTACCATCTCATGGAAGGTGGTCGATTTCGAAAATGCAGAGTATGACGCTATAATGGGGCAAAATATTTTGGTCCCATTCAAAGCGAAAATAAATATCGGGGAAAACTTTATAGAGATTTTAGACAGTAAAATTTTCTTCGAAAAAAAAGAATATTATTATATAGAAAAAATCTATACGCAAGGAAGATTCTTACCAAATTTTAATTTATACCATCTAAATGGTGAAGAAAAGGAACTAATAGGACAGTTATTGTCCGAGTTTAAGGAATTATTTTTTTAAGAGAGAGATATCTTATCAGCAACACATGAGGTCGAATATGAAATTGTCACAACAATTGACAAACCCTTGTATTCGAAAATATATAGGTACCCGACAATTCATGAAAAAGAAATCGAAAGACAAGTAAAAGAAATGCTTGCCGATGGCATTATTCGGGAATCAAAATCACCATATAACAGTCCACTGTGGATTGTCCCAAAAAAATCTGACAATCAATCTGAATCAGGAAAAATGGTGAGTAGTAGTCGACAACCGAAAACTTAATGAATACAAAATTTTTGATAAATTTTCTATTCCCACACAATAATTCACAACCCTGGACCTTGCAAAGTGTTTTCACCAAATAATGGTGAGAGAGGAGGACAGAAAAAAAACTGCCTTCTCAACTCTATTTGGACATTATGAGTACAATCGTATGCCATTTGGATTGAAGAATGCCCCGTCCACTTTCCAAAGACTGATGAATCAAGTACTAAAAGAATTCATAAATAAGATATGTGTAGTTTATATGGATGATATCCTTATATTCAGCACCTCATTGAAAGAACTCTTTATAAATCTTAGGAGAATATTTGTAACTTTAAGAAAAGCAAGGCTCAAAATTGAAGTAGACAAATGTGACTTTTTGAAGAAAAAATCAAAATTCCTAGGACATATCCTCACAGCAGGAGACAAACCTAACCCTAAAAAAATTGAGATTATTAGAAACCTACAACTACCAAACACTCAAAAACAAATAAAATCATTCTTGGGAATGACAGGGTTCTATAGAATATTCGTCAGAGATAACGCTAAAGTCGCTAATCCAATGACAAAATTTTTAAAGAAAGGCCAGAAGGTCAATACAAAAGACCTAAATTATATTTCTTCTTACGAAAAACTCAAAGAAATCATAACTGATTCCCCTATTTTGAGATATCCCAATTTCGCAAGGTGGTTTAAGACCATTACCGACGCAATTTAGCAATTGGCGCTGTCTTAACTCAAGATGGCCACCCAATAGCTTTCGCGTCAAGAACATTAAACAAGAACGAAACAAACTATGCAACAGGTGAAAAGGAACTGTTAGCAATAGTTTGAGGTGTAAGTACTTTCGTCCTTACCTTTTCGGGAGGGAATTTGATCTCGAAAGTGACCACCAACCGCTGAAATGGCTATTTGCAAAGTATTCTAGTAGGGATATTAGTCCGCAATTGCAAAGATGGTTAATCAAACTGGGAGAATATGATTTCAAAATAGAGTATATAAAAGGGCAATGCAACAAGATCGCAGACTTCTTAAGTAGAATTGACGCAGACACAAAAGAAATTAACATGCTCAATTCCACGGATCCAGATGTCAGGCCACCAGCAGACTTTCATGTTAATGTTGTCATTAACGATTTCAAGAGCAACAATACAGATGACGAGGATGGGTCTTTAAAAGTTCAAACAGTCCACTCTCAAGAGAAGGACACAGGATATTCAATACCAATACTGGACTCAGTCGTCAATCGATTTCTACACCAAATCATTGTCCTGGAAGAAAAAGTGTGTGAAATAACCCATATTTTCGGTAATAAACGTACATATTTATATTGACAGGAACGATATTACCAATAACAACGTCCTTAACGTAGTTATAATTTTTAAAGGCTAAATTGCAATATATTCCGCTCTTAGTGACCATATGTACTATCAAGTACAGAAACCTTTGGAAAATGAATTTACGGGTAATAACCAAGTGAAATTCATTAAATGTACCTATTTAGCAAGAGACCTCAAAGACGAAGACGATGCTCTTAAACAAATTGCTCTCTTTCATAAGAAAGAATCTGGGCATTCAGGCATTATGAAGCCCTTAAACACAGGATATATTACCCCAGCCTAAAAGTTCTGATTAGCAAAATTATTAATAGCTGTGATGTCTGCACAGCAGCTAAATACGATAGAAATCCTATCAAAGCTAAATTTAGAACAACAGAAACGCCTTCCGATATGAATGAAATAGTTCATATCGACACATACGTAAACTCCAAGCGTTCATTTATAAATTTTATAGATAAGTTTTCAAAGCTATCAGTTTTTATCTCGAAGATAGAAACACCCAGTCGTTAATTGAAAAAATTAAATTATATATAGCAATACAGGGAAAAATGAAAAAAATTGTTTGCGACAATGAGTGCAACAGAATAAATTTCAAGCAATTTTGTCAAGTTGAAGGAATCGAAATCCACTTTGCAAAACCTAACAGCCACACCAGGAACTCAGACATTGAGCGTTTGAATAACATACTCACGGAAAGAATACGGGTCTTAAACTTAGAGGAGAAAATACCTATAAGAGAACAAGTGATTAAGGCTATAGGATTTTATAATAATACTGTCCACTCTGCTACTAAAGTCACACCGTTGGATGTCAGACATGGTAAGGTTGACAAAGGTATTATAAAAGACAGAATCGACAAGAAGAAAACTTCAGCCATTTCGAAACTGAATAGATACAGAAAGAGTTACGAAGAAGTGAGAAATGAAGGCATTAACAAAAATTATTCCAACCTTAGGCATAAAGAGCCACCAAAATTTAAAAAATATCCTCTTAAAAATGTTCACACTTGAAAATCACTTTTCCATTGTGGATGGAAACAATCATGCTTTAATAGAAAATATAAACCAGCAGATTAAAATAAATGGCAATTTTAACAAGACATTCTTCTCACTTAAATCTACAATTGAGTCAGACAGAAAAATTCTATTAGAAAAAATAACAAATTACACGAATAAAAGACTTTAGTCTGATAATTTGTTTTTTGAACAAATGCTTAAAATTAACATAGTAAAGGATCAAATTGAACATATACAAGAAAATATTGCTTCAGCAAGGACAGGTGTTCTTCATCCTATTGAATAACTACGAAATATTGTAAATATTTATAATATCGATTTTTATAAACTTCAGAATTTGAAACTAGGTGTAGCAGTATTCAAGGAAGATAACATTATATTTGCCATTAAAATTCCAACAGCAAACGATATCTTTAACCCTTTGACGTCCGCTCCTGAACCGTGGGGAAATTTCAAAATCCGACACCGGATTCGTGTTCAACGACCCCAAATTACTAAACAAAAGTGTCGCAAAAAAACAAAATATTTTACCTGCAAAGGTGTGAAAAATCGTGGGACCTATATGTCCCAATGGTCGTCAACGGTAAAAATGAATGCGACTGTTTCAAGAACTCATATTATATTATATATTATTATATTATTATTATATTATTATTATATTACGCATGAACTTTTATTTATTTACTTAATTTCATGTAAGGGGCCGTCCATTAATTACGTGATTCAAAATAGAGGGGAAGGGGTACGGCAAAATCTCACCAAACCTCTCCAAGGGGGAGGAGGAGGTTAAGGAAAACCTCACGTCAACTTTTTAATGCAGAGAATTTACATTATTATAGCATATAACAGATTGTAACATATCAATTCGGTTTGTCTGGCATGTCGACAATTAATTTTGAATAAAATAACATCGATTTAGAAGCTAAACACGACTGGGACGTCCGATTTAGCTTTTGTGTCAAATCACACCAAAAAAGAGAATTTGTTCTATTTCTCTGCGATAAATTTTGTAGTGTAAATTTTGTACTTACTATTAACGTATAGGAAATATCTGGACAATATCACACGTCCCCGTTGTGTTTAGTTTCTTATGCGTTGCAGATATCACCACTGACTGAACGCGCAAGGACGAAACTCCCCGAAAGATATTTGACACGGTTGAACGGCGCATGTTTCAAATCAGGGAATCCCGGGCACATGAAATATATGATATTTAATATGCCTGCGTGTCAGTCAGAATTAGCGACAATAAATTGATTATAATCCAAGAAAAATATTGGATTCATTTTGAAATTTATAATAATCTGAAAGAATCCACTATTTTACAAATTTTTTAGTTCAAAAGTACATTTATATCTCACCAAGGGGAGGGGGGAGGGATCCGAATTTTAAAAAAAAACACCTCACGTAATTAATGGACGGCCCCTAAGTGAATGCTCAATGTAAAGATCAAAAAGGTAAACAAATTTTCTTTTGTTCCAAATAAATAACTTCGAATTTGATTTTTGCCGTTGACGACCATTGGAACATAGAGGTCCCAACAGATTGGGTGGTCCCGTAGGTGGCCAAAGTGGACTATCTTTTTTATTTTGTTTTTGTTGGAAAGAAGAAGGTTGCCCGCAACGTGTCCTAAAATTTTAGAGCTTTAGCTCCACCCACCTTTAAAATATTCTAGCATGAAAAATGGGTAGAAAAAGTTAAGATTTTTTGACTTTCGAGTGGTCTGGTAAGTAAATGGACGAATATACCATTAAAAATTAGGCACTTTCTGAAAGCCACATTCATTCTCTATTGAATAATACCTTGTTGAAGAAAATCTATTCCATAGTTTTTGCAGGAAAAATATGAAGGTAAAAGGGACACCGGTGTCCCAATGGTCGTCAAAGGGTTAAGGAAATAGATGCCGACCAAGAATATCTATTCAATTAAAACTTATTTTGTTCTACTGCGATATATGACGGGAGTTAACAACACTGTGCGATAAATGGTAGGGGTCAGTGATCGGCGGAGGTTCTGACTACCAGGAAAAGATATATCGGTCAAAAAAAAGTACCTTTTTTAGTCCACTATTGAACTCAGGCACCGTTCTGGAAGGAAAGGGGCTAAACATCTTTACAGATGGATCCAAGATGGAGTTCGGCGCAGGAGCGGGTGTGTACTCGGATAATATGAGCATGGAGATATCTTTTAGACTACCCAACTACTGAAGCGTTTTTCAAGCTGAAATCTATGCCATAGACCAAGCCGCACAGGTGATATGGAACAGGGAGCTTACTCCCTCCATCATTACCATATGTGTGGACAGTCAGGCAGCGATCAAAGCACTGAATGGCAAAATAGTAAAGTCTAGGTGTGTAGAACACTGCAGGGAATTTCTACGTTTAATCTGACAGCATGCTATAGAACTGTACTGGGTGCCCGGTCATACGGGTATTTCCGGAAATGAGAAAGCTGACGAATGTGCCAGAATAGGATCAGAACAACCAGAGAATCAACAAGTGGTAGACCTTAAGATACCATTGGCGGAATTACACTATCGGATAGAGGACATAATCAAGAAACAAACGAACAGAAGGTGGAACCTTACCGGATGCGAACGCGGAACGTCTCGAATCATGTGGCCTAAATTGAATCTGGGAAGGACGCAATCTCTCTTAAGATTCAGAAGAGGAGAGCTTAGGACTGTTGTAGGAGTACTGACGGGGCACTGTGTCATTGGCCCTATGGCCTCCAGATATGGTGCTCCTTTCAGAGATTTCTGCAGGAGCTGCGGAGATGAAGAAGAGGATGAGACGGTTAAACACCGGCTCTGCGAATGCCCCGGGCTAATGAGGAGACGAATCAAATATTTTGGTTCTGCGTTCTTTGTTGGTCTTGAGGAACTAGCCGAGCTGGAACTCGCCAGCATCCTCAACTTCACCAAGGATTCTGGGTGGTTCACCCCCATTCAGTAGGACTTTTTTAAGGAGAAGGAGGGGAACATTTTTATATATATGTAGGGTATCACAATGGGCAAACTGCCTCCGAGTGAATCTTGCTTTGCAAGAACCTAACCTAACCTAGTCCACTAATAGTATATGTAGGACGTATCTGCTTTTGCAGAGAGGCTTTAAAAAAATTTGTTTTGGCATTAAAAACCAACTAAAATGAGTTTAGCCAACGCCAGACCTTTGGTCTCCGTCTATTCTGATAAAAATGAGCAAATCAAGGAGAAGAATATTTGCCTCATATCGGTGTTCAAGGCTCCAATTCGTCCCGATGTTGTGAAGGAGGTGCACCAATTGATGCGCCGCAATAAGCGTCAGGCGTATGCAGTCAGTGAGCAAGCAGGTCATCAAACTTCTGCTGAATCTTGGGGTACTGGTCGTGCTGTTGCTCGTATTCTCCGTGTACGTGGTGGTAGTACCCATCGTTCCGGTCAAGGTGCTTTCGGTAATATGTGTCGTGGTGGTCGCATGTTTGCTCCAACCAAAACTTTCCATCGTTGGCATCGTAAGGTAAATGTAAACCAACGCCGCTATGCTTTGGTATCGGCCATTGCTGCTTCCGGTGTGCCAGCCCTTGAACAATCCAAGGGTTATGTTATTGATGCTGTTTCCGAGTTCCCCTTAGTTGTTTCCGATGAAGTGCAAAAGTTGCAGAAAACTAAAGAAGCTGTCATTTCTTAAGACGCTTGAAGATCTGGGCTAATATTCAGAAGGTATACAAGTCTCAGTGTTTCCGTGCCGGCCGTGGTACTATGCGTGATCGTCGTCGCATTGCTCGTCGTGGTCTTCTTATTATTTATTACAAAGATGAAGGTTTACATCGTGCTTTCCGCAACATCCCTGGTATTGAAACAATGAATGTCGATAAGATGAACTTGCTGAAATTGGCTCCAGGTGGTCATGTTAGTCGTTTTGTCATTTGGACTGAATCTACTTTCGCTCGTTAGAACGAATGGTTCGGTTCATGAAAGAATCCATCAACCCTCAAGAAGGGATACAATCTACCACAACCTAAAATGGCCAATACCGATTTGTCACGCCTATTAAAATCTGAAGAAATTAGAAAGGTTCTCCGTGAACCACGCAAGGAGGTGTACCGTCGTGTGCGTCGTCTCAATCCATTGACCAATCTGCGTGAACTTGTTAAGTTGAATCCTTTTGCTGAGGTCTTGAGGCTTCGAGCTGCATTGGCTGCTGAAAAACGTACAGTTGCTAAGGCCTTGGCTAAGATGCTAAGAAAAATAACGTTGAGTTGGCTAAAACGCATTTCGCTGTTGTTGCCAGCAATGCAGCAGCCAACCGCACAAAATTGTTACAAAAGGCGCTCGCTGAGAGAAAGAAGAAGTCAGCAGCAAAGAAGGTCGCTGCACCCAAGAAGTAAAATTACTTGTTTTACATAAGATAAATTAAATTTTTCTTAAATATGTATGATGAATTTGATACATAATACAAAAAAGCTACAAAAGTTATACGTGTCCCGGCGTTTCGCTGGGTCACGTCTAGGAATCGAGATATATCGATTTGAAGTTAGTAAGTATCATAAAGGGCAATTTGTCACGTTTGGGGGTATTTTGTTTGACATAACTCGAGAACGACTAGTCCGATTTTGATGCAATAAACTTAGAAAAATTAAGAATTACAATTGCTTTAATCTATTTATGTACTGTTTCTCTACATAATTAACAGTTTTGCAGTTATACATAGATAAATTTATCAAATAAAATTAAAATTTTTTATTTTTAAAAATCATAGGAAATCCAAAACGGGAAAAAGTGTCAAGTCTTATTACTATCACGTGAAGTCACATAACCTATGCTCCCTTTACTTTCTTTGCGTGAAAGTAATAAGACTTGACACTTTTTCCCGTTTTGGATTTTTCATGATTTTTAAAAATAAAAAATTTAAATTTTTAAGGCAAAAAATTATTTTTTTTCGAAAGTTGATTTTATCGACTGATTTTTATTATAATTAAACATTATTTAATCGAACTTACACACGGTGGTCTTTAAAAAATTTTAATTTTTCGAAATACTACACGCGATTTTTTCAGGGATAATATTGGGGGACCCTTCCAGTGTCAAAATCCGTGAACCGCGAAATCGAACGTCCTGCCGTTTTTATTTTCGACCTTTTTATTTTTTTAACGATTTTTTGAGTATGTCTCGGTGTTTATATACATTAAGAGCGGTTAAAAAAAAACTTTTTGATTTTTTTACGATGTGTCAGTGGATTACTATAGCCCTATATGTCAAAACAACCCCTTAGGATTTTCATCAATTTCGAAAACTGGATTGCAGCCGCCTGTTTTAAGTTGCCTACCCATTTTCGAAAATATTGATTTAAAAAATTGTGCAAGGTAAAGAGGTTATCAAATTTTGCAACAAAGTGGGTATTATTTTCAAACTACTATCAATCGAGGAATTCGAATCCGTGATCAGTTTTTCTCCTTCTTCTTTTTTTCTTATAAAAAAATTGAAAATTGCCCGGACAAAAATTAAAAACTGCTGATTTTCACCTTGCAAGTTGCAAAATCTTGATATAATACTTTACCGCCGATCTAGTGGTACATTATTTTTAATGTATCTGTATTTGCTTAAGAGAAAACCGTAAATCGCATATCAATATCTTCTTTTGATTCGGCGTTGACATATATACATATTAACCTGATTCAAATTTTTTTTTTGTCTAAACAGCTATTATCGATCTAGGAACTTGAATACGTAATTGGATTTTCTTCTTCTTCTTTTTTTCTTATAAAAAAATTTAAAATTGACCGAAAAAACAAAAAATACCGATTTTCTGCTTTCAAGTTTCAAAATCGGCCCATATTATACTACCACCGATCCCGTTGTACAATATTTTTAATGTAATTTTATTTGCTTAAGAAAAAACCGTAAACCGCATATCAATATCTTCTTTCAAAACCAAGATATCTACATTTTTCTAAATTAAAGGACCTGGCACAATTCAACTATTCTATACATTTTTCTAGGATTTTCAAAAATTTCTTGGTTTTGAAATGAAATAATGATATGCGGCTTACGGTATTCTTTTAAGCAAATAAGCAAATATAGCATTTTCACGAGCAAATTGGGTTTTTTCGATTTTATTATGTATTTATGGCTGAAAGCACTAATTGATTATTAAAATTTCACAATTTTGTTAAGAAATACAGTAATATAAGTGGCTTGGCTCTAAAGTATCAATGAGCAATTCCAGCAGACGAGATTCTATACCATACAGCAAGTTCCCATACTTGCTGCCAAAACACTACTTGAATTTTTTTGTTGTTTGCAACACCTAAAGATGAAAAAAAATACAAATATAAAAAATATATTTGCATCTTGTTCCTAGAATTATTATATTGAAGTAGAGGCTACGTTATGAAGATTTTTAAAACTTAGTAAAACTCTTTATAGAAAAACACCTAGTCGTTACCTTAATATAGAAAGGCCCTAACTTACATTTTTGTTTCTTTACAGGAGAACGAAAAAACTTAATTCAAATTTATGTTTTGTAGTATTGATATGAATTTGTTTCTTTTTTATTTGTTTGTAAATGCTTTATTTTCAATCGTAGCACACACATTCCAACATCTAAAAAAAAAATCGATTTTGAAAAACATGTTAGTTAGGGCCTTTCTATATTCAGGTAACGTAGTGCTTACAGTATTAGGAAATAAAAAATTAAATAAATTTTTTTGTTAGTTGAAACGAAGTGTTTTTTTTCTACATTTATAAAAACTTATTTATTCACTTTCAGAAATATCTGAGTACTCAGAAGAATCTTCTCCGCTGTGATTATTATCTGTTTGTGCATCCCATTTTTCTTTGCACAATGTGTAATTATAGGAAAGATATGTGAGTTTTCCAGCACGCTCTGTCGTAAGTCGAATTCGTTTTTTGTTGTGGATCCATCCAAATTTACTGAAAGACCTTTCCACAGCCGCTGATAATGTTGGCACTGATAGTATTCGAATGGCGACTTGAGTCAGTTTACTTTCTGGTGCATATGTCTTCCACCATAATAAGGGATTCATTTTTTTGGCAGCTTTCCATATGAAATGGCGCCCCCATATTTTTCGAGCTCCACCACATCACTTGCGTCCATAGATTCATTTGCAGACAAGTAGCATCCAAGCTAGATCAAGCTTCCTTGCTGCTAAGTTGATTGGCTTCACAAGTACATCTGGCGTGGTGCTTCTTTTGGATGGAGTGTGCTACTATGCAACTCGGCTTCCAATAGTGCTAGGGCAACACTTTCAGCTTTTCAATTTTTAGCGTTATAAATACAAAGACCGCTCATTTTGACATTTACAATACCCAGGAAACAATACCATATTGCGTGCATTCATATGAAATGACGCTATAAAATCGTTGCTTCATAGATAGATAGAAATCTAGGATTCTTAAGTTCTATAGAGCAAAAAAATTAAAAAACCCATTATTGCACTGAGCAAAAACGATTTTAGCAAAAACCCGATAAAAATCCAAAATATTTGCTGAGCAAATTGGGTTTTATCTCACATGAACATCACTGTGTACCATACATACCTATACATTAGAAAAATGTAGATATCTTGGTTTTGAAATAAGATAATGACATTCGGTTTACGGCATTCTTTTAAGCATATAAAATTACATTAAAAATATTGTACAATGGGATCGGTGGTAAAATAATATGTGCCGATTTTGCAACTTGAAAACAGAAAATCGGTATTATTTGTTTTATGAATTAATTGAAGATAATATTACAAAAAAAAAATAAAAAAAAAAAAATTTATGCCGAATTTTATGTTGAAAAAACATGGTGCGCGTGTTAAGTAAAGAATTCGTAGTTTCCAAAGTTATGGCGGGAATTCCGATATGAAAGCACATGCATTCTTAAGATTAATTGAGGATGCCTATAAATTTTTGTAGAGAATCAGATTTTCTATCAAAATGGCACTTTATAAAGTCAAAAAACTTATTTTTTAAATAAGTTAAGTCAAAAAGACTATTTGAAAAAACCCGAATATTTTCAATTTGTTGTCCTTATTTAAATTACTAATAATAATAACTTTTTTCTGTGGATTTAGGTAGAGTCATTGGCTCACAGAAAAGAAAGATGACGTAGTTTCCGTCAAAATGGTGATCCACAAAAGAATTTTTGATGAAAATTGGCTGAGATAAGGTCGTTCAAATTTACTTACTTTTGTATGATTTTATTAATTTTTACCTCTTTTGAGTTTTAATTTTTACACACAAAAATAATGTTTATTCGATAAAAAAGTTATTTTCAGTCTATTAATGATATTTTATGGAATAAATACTGTTTTCGAAAAAATTAAAACTAACAAGAGGTAAAAATTGATAAAATCATACATAAGTAAGTTACTTTGGACGACCTATCTCAACCCGTTTGGGGGATCCCTTTGAAAAAATTAAGAAATTTTCTGTTTTTGGTAAGGGGACCCTCAAAAGGGTGACAGATAGAGGGAAGATATGTTTAGGAGAATTATTGGGAAAAAAAATATAATAGGACCTGGTTATATATATGAACGCTCTATTGGTCACTATTTTTCGAAATTTTTTATGTTTTTGTAGGGGGCCCCCAAAAGGGTGGCAGATAGGGGATAGGTGTGTCGAGAGAAAAGTTTGGGAGAGTAAAAATAATAGAAAATGATCCAAAATTTTACCCCTCCAGAGGCGTCTGAGAAGAGGGGGAGTCAATTTCATAAGAATGTAGTTTTTGCAGGGGAGACCCCTAAGGGGTGGTGATAGGGGGTAAGTATGTTCAGAAAAAATGTTGGAGGAGAAAAAATAATAGGACCTTGTTTTACATTTTATCCCTCTACGAGGTAGCTTCGGGGAGATATTAATGATTTTCCATAGATTAAGGACCATTTTCCAGTTTTCAAAACGGTAGCGGGTTCATCAAATATTTTCTGAAATGGACCAAATTTTACGTGGTTTTTATTGGCATCAATACGAAACTTCAGGTGCCAAGAGAGCGAAGATCAGAGCATTTTTAATATTTTGAACCACCCGATGCGCCCGGTGAAAAATACGTTTTTTTGCCAATTGCCCTCACTTTTAACTTCTGCAAATTTTGTAATTTGTCTAATTGTATTGTAAGCTTACAGAAAAACAAATTTGCAGAAATATATCTTATGAGTTATTTATCGACATATTCCTTACCACTTTATCACTTCTGGGAGCGGTTACTTCCCCACCTACACTTCTGGTAATACTTTTTTGTCGTTTGTATACTCAATAGGGGTTTTCACACGCAACGTTGTTATTCGTTATTCGTTAAAGTTCTACATGTATTTTGTTTTTGTAAATTTAACAAAATGCCGGCTTAACGAATAACACTTTAACGAGCTGGCAACCCCGACAAATTACTCGTTATTCGGTGAAACATTAATCAGCTGTTTTGTGCTTTGTGTTTTCGTGTGTTTCTGTGTCTTACTTGCAATATCAGCTGTGTTGAAAATATTTTAACGATTAACAACTGACGTAAAAAACGAGTCTTCACAGTTGGCAAGCTTTAACAAATTTAACGAATAACGAATAACAACGTTGCGTGTGAAAACCCCTAATATCTAATACTATACCAATTTTCAGAGTTATATCTTATCGGTTTTTTTTTCACGAAAATTTGACACGTTTGACCGACCACCCACGCTCTCCCCCTCCAATTAGACTTCTGCAAAATGGACGCTTGTTTTGATAATGTCATTGGGAACTTATAAAACAAAAATCACGAGTATAGTCGATCGGTTCATTTTTATGTAGCCAGCTCTTAGTCTATAAAGTGCTAAACAGACTTGGGACGTGCAATATAGTTACCCAAAACTCACCGAGACAACATGCTTTTTTCTATACGTTAGAGCAAGATGACGCTAGCAAATTTATCGCAAGGAAATAGAACAGATTCTATTTTGATGCGATTTTGGAAGAAGACAGAAACACAAAGAAATTACAACCAACGTTGTCAGTGACATAGGTCAGTGATTTGTATTTGTGAGTTGCGCGAAGTACCGGTATAAAATTTAAGAAAAATTAATTTGTTGCAGCCAATTTATTCATAATTAAGATTTACTAATCCGCTTGTGCCATACAGTGACAGTGTGTTATTGAACCACATATTTTTTAATTTTCATCAATTCGCCCGGTTCACTAGCCCAGTAATTATACATAAAAGTGAGTCTAATTCAGAGGCTTTTGACCGCGACTAATTTTTCACCCTATAGTATATGAAACACCGGCTTCTCTAGTTTGCCAGCGCAGTTTACGTCCTGTAGTATAATCCTCTTTTTTTTGAGCTCTGGAATATATTGTCGATAACAATCATCATAAATGGCGGCCTGGACTAGATTTGTTAGAGAATACTTGCGACAATTTGTGGTTCATGTGATTTTTTTAAAGCAATAAGAAAACACAATTTGCGGTAAAATTTGTAAACAAATAGTCTTCTCTCACAATCAGCTGTTGTCGCAATTGCTTCATTGTGTTCTAACGAAAGAAAAGAGCTTAAAAAAATAGCTTTTTGAAAAAGCTATTTTCCTTGTGGAATGAAAGGTTGCAAGTTTAATTTTAAATGTTTTTCAAAATTCTTAGCGTCTTTTGATGCTTGTAAAATCAAGCGAAATGTAGGTTGTTGCGGGTGGTCTGCGGATCCTTTGTGAACTAATTGAGAGTCAAGTCTAAGATAAGCCAGCCATACTTCATTTTTATATATCTACGTACATATGCTTAGAAATTTCGAGAAGAAAATATTTAATATATTTTCGCGCGCAAGTGATCGCGTCCAAAAAGAGGTGCCATTTTGTAGTGAACGAAAACAAAATGGTGGAAGCCCTGTGAACGGCTCGGGTAAAGTTTTGATACATTTTTTTATTTGCCCCTACTAGAAGAGTCTAGTCTTTATATGATTTTGATCGGTCTAGTTCAGGGGTCGGCAACCTGCGGCTCGCGAGATACATGCGGCTCTTTGGATGTGAAACTGCGGCTCTTTAGCTCCATACGCAAATATTATTTATTTTATAAACAAAAAGCATTTACAAATCGTTCTGAATCGATTAACGAGGATTAGGCACCATTTCTATCTCTCAGCCACTTGTACTCGCTTTTCACTGCACCCCGCCCTTGTAACACGCGTTTTGAAAAAAAAAACTTCTGACCTTAAATGTTTTTTAACAAGCATTAAACTCATGTCATTTCTCTCTCACATTAATACAAATCAACATTAAAATTTTAAGCGTAAAAAAATGGTGGTTTTTGAGAAAATCAGCCTTGTTTTTTTTTCATAAAAAGTGATATAACTCCGCCAATTTTCAACAATTTTCAAAATTTCTTAAAGATTCTGACAGAGAGTCAGAAGTTCTATTAGAATCCAAAGACAAAAACTAATTATTTTGATTTGGATAAAATTGCGACTATTTTGAAGAAATCTTCAGCGGTTTTTCAAGCTATGACACTAAAACTTTAAATGGGCATAACTTCGTAAAAAATTATTTTCAATCAAATCGGGGGATGATATTACTTTGAAAAACAACATATTTAATCGGCAACCAGTTTCGCAATTTGAAATCACTCCGACTGCATGGTTTGAAATGGATTTGGTTGTATAATTTTGGATATGAATTTGGATGAAACTGCAATCGATATATTGTCGAAAGAGGGTCGCAATATTTATTGTAATCAAGAATAGAAATAAAACGCGTGACTAGCCGTTATTCCTTCTATCGAGAATGCTGAAGATTATGAGCAGAAACCATTTGGAACGGGTGAAAAGCAGCCTGACCTAGACTTTGTGCCAATTGATGGTGGTGGCAAAGCTTCAAATGCATAAGGACTGCTAAGTTTGAAGTTTATATAGAAGAAAGAAACGACAACGAGTAGCAATTTGTTGAGGCTCATGATATAAAAATACGACATAAAAATTTTTTTTTTTTATTTTTTGTTTTTTTTTTGTAATGTTGTTTTTTGCAATCAATCCTAAGGATGTATCTGCATTCAAAATGAAATTCCCGACATAACTTTGGGAAATATGATACAATTCATACAATTAGACTGAAACGCGCCTTCATAAAAAGCTCATATTTTCCAAAGAATTTTGAATTGAATGCAGATTCATTCTTAGGATTGATTGAAAATAACATTACAAAAAAAAAAAAACAAAAACAAATTTTTTTGTCGAATTTTATGTTTAAAAAACATGGTGCGTGTCATCAGTAAAAAATTCGTGGTTTCCAAAGTTATGGCGGGAATGTCGATGTGAAAGCACATGCATTCTTAGGATTGATTGAGGAATAACATATAAAAAAATAAAAAAAAACAAAAGGTGTTATATTGAATATTTTTTGACAAAAATTTTTTTAACTAAAAAAATTAATGTTTCAACAAATTTATTTAAATTTTTTTAATTTTTTTTATAAAGTTATAGTATTTCTTAACAAAAATGATTGAATCGTTTTTCATCCTATCTCTTATAGTTTTTGAGATATTTCGTTTCAAAAAATGTTCAAAAACTTAAAAAAAAACAAAGTGTGCGTTTATTAAAAGAATGACCGACATACATATGAACATATACTTTAACTATACTATACATTATTTTGACACATAATGTCACACCTGGAATAGACCATGCCGCTATTTGATAGGTCACACTTGCAAAAAAGATTATGTGGTCTGTGAGACCACAAATATGGTTTACCGCTTTTTGGGTTACCGCTAAACGGAGGGTTAACTAATAAGTGATTATCTAATAATACCATAGTACCTGGAGACCAACCACTGTTCGGTTTTTCGTTTTGAGGTTGAAAAAATCGAAAAAATATGGAATTTGTTGAAAAAAGTTGACTAAAATTGAATAAGTTGAAATATTTAAAAAACATTGAAAAGAGTTGAAAAGCCAAAAATAAAAATTAGAAAAGTTGTAAGAGGTTGAAAAACGTCAATAAAGGTTAAAAAAGTAGTATGGGTTGAAAAGGGGAAAAATGTTGGAAAAGTCGGAAAAAAATGGAACAGAAAAAAGTTGAGAGAAGTTGAAGCGTGAAAGTGAAAAGTGTTGAAAAAGTTGAAAGAGGTTGAAAGTCTCCAAAAAGTTGAAAATCTTGAAAACAGTTGAACGATGTTGAAAAAGTCAAGAAAAGTTAAATGAAGTTGACAAAGTCAGAAAAATATGGAAAATGTTGACAAAAATTAAAAGAAGTTGTAAAATGTTGAAACAGTTGAAGGAAGCTGAATAACTCAAAAAAAGTTGAAAGAGGTTGAAAAAGTCGAAAGAAGCTGAATGACGTTCAAAAAGTCGGAAAAATATGGAAAATGTTGAAAAAAGTTGAAAGAGGTTGAAAAATGTTGAAACAGTTAAAAAAAGTTGTATAATTCGAAAAAAGTTGAATGAGGTTAAAAAAGTCGAAAAAAGGTGAATGAGGTTGACAAAGGCGGAAAATGTTGAAAAAAGTTGAAAGAGGTTAAAAAATGTTGAAACGGCTGAAAAAAGTTGAATAACTAAAAAAAGTTGAATGACGTTCAAAAAGTCGAAGAAAGTTGAATAAGTTTGAAAAATGTTGAAACAGTTGAAAAAATTAAATGAGATTGAATAAAGTTGAAAGAGTTTAAAAAACTTGAAAAAAGAAATATCTCAAAAAAAATTTAATGAGGTTGAAAAAGTTGAATATGGTTGAAAAAGTCGAAAAAATTGAATGAGGTTGAATAACGTTGAAAGTGGTTGAAAAACTCGAAAAAAGTTGAATATCTCTAAAAAAATTTAATGAGGTCGAAAAAAGTTGAATGAGTCTGACAGAGTCGGAAAAATATGGAAAATGTTGAAAACAGTAGAAAGAGGTTGAAAAATGTTGAAACGGTTGAAAAAAAATGAATAACTCTAGAAAAGTTGAATGAGGTTCAAAAAGTCAAAAAAGTTGAATTAGGTTGACAAAGTCGGAAAATGTTGAAAAAAGTGGAAAGAGGTTGAAAAATGTTGAAACAAATGAAAGAAGTTGAATAACTCTAAAAAAGTTAAATGACGTTCAAAAAGTCGAAGAAAGTTGAATATGGTTGAAAAATTCGAAAAAATTGAATGAGGTTGAATAAAGTTGAAAGAGGTTGAAAAATGTTGAAACAGTTGAAAAAAGTTGAATAATTCGAAAAAAGTTGAATGAGGTTAAATAAGTCGAAAAAAGGTGAATAAGGTTAACAAAGGTGGAAAATGTTGAAAAAAGTTGAGAGAGGTTGGAAAATGTTGAAACGGTTGAAAAAAGTTGAATAACTCTAAAAAAGTTGAATGAGGTTCAATAAAAAAGGTTGACAAAGTCGGATAATGTTGAAAAAAGTTGAAAGAGGTTGAAAAATGTTGAAACAAATGAAAGAAGTTGAATCATTCTAAAAAAGTAGAATGACGTTCAAAAAGTCGAAGAAAGTTGAATATGGTTGAAAAAGTCGAAAAAATTGAATGAGGTTGAATAAAGTTGAAAGAGGTTGACAAAGTCGGAAAAATATGGAAAATGTTAAAAGAAAAAAAGTTTAATATCTCTAAAAAATTTGAATGAGGTCGAAAAAAGTTGAATGAGCTTGACAAAGTCGGAATAATATGGAAAATGTTAAAAGAGGTTAAAAAAAATTGAAACAGTCGAAAAATATTTAAATAAATCACAAAATGACCCATTTGCAACATTTTGTTATAGTAGGAAGTACCACGCCCATTGATGCAATCCCGTCGAAGTCCATTTAATGTCAGAGTTTTTACTAACCGACATATCTATACCAAATTTTAAAAAGATAACTCTCATAGCACACTAAATATAACACAAAACGTGTTTTGCTTGTATGGGAGGTGCCACGCCCACTGATTCAATCCCGTCGAAATCCAATTAATTTTAAAGCTTATAGTAACAGACATCTGTATACCAAATTTCATTAGGATTACTCGTACAGTTCACCAAATATAGCACAAAACGTTTTTTGCATCTATGGGAGGTGCTACGCCCACTGATGAAATCCCGTCGAAATCAAATTAATTTCAAAGCTTATAGTAACCGACACCTCCACACCAAATTTCATTAGGATTACTCTATAGTTCACCAAATATTGCACAAAACGTTTTTTGCTTGAATGGGAGGTGCCACGCCCACTAACAAAATCGTGTCGAACTCTATATAATTTCAAAGCTTATAGTAACCGACATCTCTATACAAAATTTTATTAGGATTGCTCTTATAGTTCACCAAATATTACACAAAACGTTTCTTGCTTATATGGGAGGTGCCACGCCCACTGATGCAATCCCATCGAAGTCCAATTAATTTTAAAGCTTATGATAGCCGACATGTTAGCACCAAATTTTAGAAAGATTACATTAATAGCACACTAAATATAACATTTAACGTTTTTTGCTTGTATGGGAGGTACCACGCCCACTGGTACTATTTCACCCATTTTTGGTTAAAAAATACCTTATAGCAAGTATACCTACCATACTAAATTTCATATCGACTGCATTGTTAGTTCTCCTATTATAACGTTTATAAATATTGTGGGCTGTGCCACTCCTTTCAACGAGTTTTGCCAGTATAGTGGCATATCATGTTATGATGACTGCTTTTAGTGGTATTATCTGTAAAATTTTTATGAAAATCGTCAGTGCCGTTTTTGAGTAATATTGAATCAAAATTTTCAAATATTGAAAAGTGCCACGCCCACTTTTCCGATTCCGCCCACTTTTGGCAAAATTTAAGACATTTATGATCTGCATCTGTGTACCAAATTTTAATACAATATCTTGAATGGTTTTTGAGATATGACGTCATGAAAATAAAAGTTTAGGGCTGTGCCACGCCCGTCCAGGAGCCCGTGATAAGTTAAAACCCAGCCCACTCCTAATTTTGTTCACATATGTACTTAACCCCCAAGTTTCATCAAAATCGCTGCACCCGTTTTGGAAATAAAGTCTGAAAATATATATATATATAAATATATATAATATATATATATATATAAATATATATAATATATATATATATATATAAATATATAATAAATAAAGTGGGATTGTGTAAAAAGAATTAACAATAAAAATATAAAAAAAAAAAATAAATAAAAAAAATGGTTAAGTTTGACGAAATTAGAAGACTAAAAAGGACACATATATTAGATTTACCATTTAGATAGTAAGTGTTATATCGCAGTTATAGTGTTATAATTATATACTTATGCATATACCAAAAATGTAAATAATTAATTGTTTATTTTCATTTATACGTAGTATTGCGCTGATTTGAGCACATAAATGTTAATTTTGTTTACATTATAAAATTTGCTTATTGTTTATAACAGATTGCAAATAAACGATATAATTAAAAAAAAAAAAAAAAAAAAAAAAGTTTGACGAACTAAAAGTGGATCAACTAAAGAAGGAGTTGCAGCATCTGAATCTGCAATCATCTGGCGGAAAGTTGGAGTTACAGAAACACTTACGGCAGGCTCTTGAGGCTCAAGGGGTAGACCTGGAAGAGCATGAATTTTATAGTGATTTGTCAGAATCAACAGCGAAAATAGAGGAAGCTTCTGGAATGGCTGCAAGTGGTGACGTTGTAGATATGTCAAAGTTCGAGAAAATGTTAATGGCGATAACGCAGACAATAAATCAAAATGCACTGCAAATAGACCAGAAGATAAGTCAAAATGCACTACAAATGGACCAGAAGTTAAGCCAAAATGCACTGCAAATAGACCAGAAGTTAAGTCAGAACGCGCTGCAAGTCCAGGAGTTTCGGAAAGAAATTGACCAGAGCTTAAGTCAGAACGCGCTGCAAATCCAGGAGGTTCGGGAAGAAATTGATCAGAGCTTGAGTCAGAACGCGACGCAGATCCAAACAATGAATCAAAATATGGAGGCTGTTCGAACGGAGGTTGCCAAAATGGTAAATGGCCTCGATGCAAGAGTGATTGAGTTACGAGATGACGTTGAATTATTCAAAGATAAAGCCCAAGATAAATTTGAAAAAGTTCAAAGTAATCTTGAAAAAGTTCAAAATAATGTTGAAGACGTTAACAAAAGGATTCAACAGTTGGCAATAAGCGGACCAACCACTCAAGTGATAAGATAAATTAGTGCAGAGAGGCTTAAGGCACTGACGTACGATGGAACAACGCCATTTAGTGTTTTCAAGCTCCAGTTCGAAACAACATTACTCATAATCGCTGGGATAACGATAGCGCAGCAGCAGCGCTAATTGTGGCATTAAAAGGCGCAGCTGCAGAAGTATTGCAAACGGTCCCAGTGGCGGAGCAAAAGAATTACAAGGCAGTGATGGATGCCTTACAGCGAAAATATGGCAGTGACCACATGAAGCAGATTCACAGACTGGAGTTGAAAAGTCGTGTTCAAAAATCTGGTGAGTGCTTGCAGGAGTATGCTGCGGATATTGAGCGATTGGCACACCTTTCGTATCCTGACGAGTTAAGTGTCGTAGCTGAAAAATTCAAAATAGAGGCGTTTATTGACGGCATACGTGACTCAGAGACAAAACGCGACACAATGAAGAACCCGAAGATTACATTTAATGAAACAGTCACGGTTGCTCTCATTCAAGAGACGATTGCGTTGACATGCCGCCCATCATTGAAAACTCGTCGGATGGAGGTGGAGGCTGAGAACAAAAATTCGTCGTTCGCCAGCAGTAGCTTCAACGGAAATTGCTATAACTGTGGCAAGCAGGGACACATGGCACGTGACTGCAAATCACGTCGTAAACGTTCCGCATCACGTTCACCAAGAAGAAAAATTGGAAATAGGGTGAACAATGGCGAAAATGGTAGTGAAGAGCAGTCGTTAAACTAAAGAGAGTCAGTACAGCGGGGCGTGAGCTGGCTCTCACTTATGATTGCCTCACAGTCTTAGTTTCGAAGCTCTGCCGAAACTCCAACAGCCTTACCATCGGTGGAAAAATCAACGAAAGACCATGTGAGCTAACTTTGGATACAGGCGCATCGCACTCAATTGTGAGGACAGATTTATTTAATAGACGACGAGTAATGCCATTAAATGGGATCCAATTGAGGACAGCGACAGGAGAAATTGCGCAAATAGTAGGAAAAGTTACAGCGAGTATTCTTATCGGCAACAAAACTGTGGAACATGATTTTATTGTTGCAAACATCTCCGATGAGGTTATCATTGGCGTGGACTTTATGATTCGATACGGGTTCACTTTGGATCTTAAGAAAAAGACGTTAAGATATGCCAATGTAGAGTTGCCTTTAGACGTTGGCTGTGGACAAAAATTAACAATTGCAAGAGTCTTTATAAGTGAGCGTTGTCGAATTGAACCCAACACCGAAGAAATTATTTGGGGAACAAGAAGTGAAGACTGTGGGACAAGCCATCTGTGGGTAGTGGAAGCAGATAAGAAATATTTAAAGAAAGACCTGATTATTGGAAAGACCCTAGTAAAAACAAGAGCGGACAGCAAAATACCAGTACGAGTTTTGAATCCAACAAATAAGCCGAAATGGATGCAAAAAGGTGAAGTAATAGCGCAATGTGAGAAAGTTACGGCTGTTATAAATTGTGAAAATGACCAGCAGGACACAAAAGGTACAGCTTTGACAAAATCATCGGCCTTGGAAGTATTGACGAATTAATGGACGAAGGAGTTGTGTGCCCAGAACAAAAATAAAGCAAAAAGGTTTCTGCAAAAGCATTGGCAGATATTTGCGTTCAAAGGAGAAAATAATGGCCGAACATCAGTTGTCAAACATCGCATTGATACAGGTGATTTTCAGCCAATTCGTCAACCCCCAAGGAGACTAGCACCCGCTAAGAGAGAGGAAGTAACGGGCCTTATAGAGGATATGGCACGAGAAAATGTCATTGCACCATCAGAAAGCCCGTGGAGTTCACCGGTCGTGCTTGTCAAGAAAAAGGACGGAAGTATGCGATTCTGTGTGGATTACAGAAAATTAAATGACGTCACCAAAAAAGACAGCTACCCGTTACCCAGAATCGATGATACACTGGATACGTTATCTGGAGCAACATGGTTTTCCACCCTGGACTTACAAAGTGGATATTGACAGGTGGAAATAGATGACAAAGACAAGGAGAAAACTGGCTTTAGTATTGGGAATGGTCTATGGAAGTTTAACATCATGCCGTTTGGTCTTTGTAACGCTCCAACTACGTTTGAGCGGTTATTGGAACGAGTGCTCAAAGGACTACATTGGAAGACCTTTTTAGTGTATCTCGATGACATCATCATCATGGGAAAAGATTTTGATGACCACTTGAAAAATCTGGAGGAAGTGTTTGAGCGCTTGGAGGCAGCTGGACTAAAATTAAGTGCGAAAAAGTGCTCACTTTTCCAGCGTGAAGTCAAGTATCTGGGGCACAAGGTTACGTCAGAAGGAATACACACAGATGAGGACAAAATAAAAGCAGTGAAAAATTGGCCACGACCATCTAATCTTTACGAGTTGTTGTTCTGGGCCTATGCACTTACTACAGACGTTTTGTTCCTGGTTTCGCAAATGTCGCAGGCAGTCTACATGAGCTGACACAGAAAAATCGGAAATTCGAATGGAGTGGTGCACAGGAAACTGCATTCCAAAAGCTGAAAGAATTATTGTCTACAGCGCCAATACTCGCGTACCCAATACCCGGCGAAAAATTTGTATTGGACACCGATGCGAGTGGCCATGGTATTGGAGCAGTTTTATCCCAAGTCATCAATGGACAAGAAAAAGTCGTCGCATATTTCAGCAAAATTCAGTCGAAAGCTGAGAGGAATTATTGTGTAACTCGGAGAGAGTTACTGGTAGTAATGGAATGCGTGAAACACTTCCATAAGTACTTATATGGACAGCACTTTCTCCTGAGGACAGACCATGCGGCATTAAGGTGGCTACTTCAATTCAAGGATCCTGAAGGTCAAATTGCACGGTGGATAGAGCGCTTGCAGAGCTATGATTTTACCATAGAACATCGCAAAGGAAGCCAGCATGGAAATGCGGATGCACTTTCCCGTCGTCCATGTAAAATTGAATGCGGTCATTGTTCACGAACGGAAAGTAAAGCTGGAACAATTGATGTGCGCCTTTGGAACGTTTTGCCTGAAGAAAAGTGGACAAAAGAGGAGGTACAACGGGACCAGCGCAGTGATACAGATTTGGCAACTATAATTAAGTATAAAGAGCTGGATAGGAAACCGGCGTGGCAAGAAATATCAAGTGAAAGCCAAATCTGTAAAGCATACTGGGCGCAATGGCAAAGTTTGGAGATGCATGATGGTTGCCTCTACCGAATCTGGGAAAGCGAGGATGGTAAAATTCGCTCAAAACTGCTGGTTATTCTAAAGGAAAAATTTAAAGAAATAATCAAGGATTATCATAATGGATCGAGTGGTGGACATCTGGGCGTAACAAAAACCACAGAGAAAATAAAGAAACGGTTTTATTGGGTAGGATGCCAAGAAACAGTTGCTGACTGGATCCGCCGTTGTGACCAATGTGCAATTGCTAAAGGACCAAGGCACCGCACTCGGGGAAAAATGCATTAGTATAACGTTGGAGCTCCCTTTGAGAGGATAGCCATGGATATAGCGGGACCTTTTCCAATTAGCAATGCAGGAAATAAATACATCCTTGTGGTAATTGATTACTTCAGTAAGTGGCCAGAAGTATATCCCATTCCCAATCAAGAAGCAAAAACAGTGGCAGACATTTTCATCAAAAATTGGATTTGCCGATATGGAGCTCCACTTGAGTTGCATTCCGACCAAGGACGAAATTTTGAGTCGGCACTTTTTAAGGAGGTTTGTGACATGCTTGGAATACAGAAGACACGTACCACAGCATTGCATCCTCAGTCCGATGGCATGGTCGAAAGTTTCAACCGTACTCTAGAGGAGCATCTGAAAAAGGTTGTTGACAAAGGACAAAAAGATTGGGATGAGCATCTACTAATATTTCTGATGGCTAATCGTTCGTGAATACACGATACCACTACAGTCACGCCAGCAAAAGCCATTTTTGGTACGGACTTAAGGCTTCCAGCAGATTTGAAGTACGGAGTAAGCGCTATTCCAGAAACGACCAATGCTGACGATTACATATCGCAGAAAAGAGAAGAACTAGCAGATATACACGAGCTCATCAGGAGATGTACTCAATTGGCCAGCGACAAGATGAAAGCTCGGTATGATCTGCGAGCAAATACTGAAGGGTTCAAAGAAGGTCAATTAGTGCTGCTACACAACCCACAACGAAAACGAGGCTTGTCTCCTAAATTACAGACTCATTGGGAGGGACCTTATCGGATCGTCACAAGGATTAATGATGTTGTGTATCGAATTCAAAAATACCCCGGCAACAAAGGTAAATTAAAGGTAGTCCACATCGAAAGGCTGGCACCTTATACTAGAGATGGAGAGACTCTTGTTCGGGACGAACAAGTTTAAGCGGAGGGCAGTGTAGCGAAATTTGGTTTATGCCAGAAAATTCTCGTAATAAAAGTTAAACGATATTAGCTAGCACCACTGACCGTAAGAAAATACTTGCATCACTGATCGTAGAAAAATACGTGCATCACTGACCGTAGAAAAATACGTGCATCACTGACCGTAGAAAAATAACGCCATCTAGAAGGCACTGGAAACGACATTCTAGACAACGGCAGATGGTTCTAGAACATGATGACTTTAGTATAAAAGGCTGTCATATGAGCAGCAGAGACACAGTTGATATTGAACAGTGGAACATCCACTGTGTTGAATTTAAGTACTAAAGTGATTTAAGTACTAAAGTGATATAGTGGATTTTAAGTAATAAAGTATAACGTTTGTGTATACAATTTGAATGTAAAGATTAAATAAACAATTGTACTGTGTAAAAACTAACGTTTGTGATTTAAATAAACCATTTTATAATTAAATAAAGATTGCGTTTTTCTTGATTATTACACAATCCAGTGATCGAACTCAGAAAAGTGTAAGAGATTGAAATTACTGTCAAAGGGACAGGAAATTTCATAACAATATTAATAAATAAATATTTTTCTTATGACTAAATAGATTAGTTTTTTTATCAAAAAACTTTATTTATGCAAGTACAACATATTTATTGTTGGCAAAAAAATTTTTAATGGCTCTTTAAAAACTTTGAAATTTTGTAAATAGTAATTTTTGACTCTTTCGACTCAAAAGGTTGCCGACCCCTGGTCTAGTTGAAAGACTAAATTCTCTAGTCATTTATTTTTGTCGTTTTTTTTTAAATAATTGCCATATATTTATACAATAATGTATAAGTCATGGGTGTCGTCATAAGGCTTTTGAAGGCGACACAGAATGGGAGGGACCGCAGAGAGCGACCAAGCTATTCTCTTAGTGGTGTAGAAAAATCATCTTCCTTTACAATTTTTATTTTTAGTGATGAAATTCAGGTTTCCGAGCTCAGAGTACTTGGTTTTCCTTTTTCTTTTTTTCAATTTGTGATTGAATATGGGAGAGTAATTAAAATTTATTGTTTTGTTTCTCGAGCTAATGCAGCGGGTTGAGAACCCCCTGAAAGTCCGGGGTAAGCCGCGGTGGACTGCTTAAAGTACGATCAACTAGGAAACTTATAACAAGGTTTACTTACTTACTTAAAATATGTTCTGCCTATTGTTTTTCATGAATTTTAAGTCGTTCAAGTCGATGAAGCCACTAGTATGCCCAAACAAAAAAAAAAAATTTTGCTGTCAGTCTAAAAACTATTGAAAATTTTTGTTTCTTTCTTTTGTGGGCATATCGTCTTTTTCAGCATATTTCATGCAAAAAAAAATAAAAAAACAAAAAATAAATCTCGTCGGCTTAAAAAGAAGAAATTATTTTTTGGTTTCTGTTCGATTTTTATCCATGGAAAATGATGAATAAGACATTAGAGATTAAAAGTTTTAATTTTTTTCGTTTTTTTTGTCAGCAATGCCCACAAATTCAATATATATATAAATTGTTTTTCACTGGTTTTTAGGCTTAAATGAATTTTATTTTAATTTTTTTTCGAGTTTTTTCCATGAAAAATGGTGAATAACTTACAAAAATGCAAAAATTTTTGAGTTCATTTTGTGTGGGCCTTGTAGTTAAAAGTTTAAGGTCCATAAAACAAACAAAAAAAAAGCATACTAATTTTAAGCAAATTAGTGGCTTCATCGTGTTCAACGACTCAAAATAACATGAAAAGCAATAGTCGGAGCGTATGTTAAAAGTGAACATACATACTTTTCGCTTGATTTTATAAGCATCAGAAGATAATTAACAATTTTAAAAATATTTGAAATGATACCAGGACCTTTAATTCTTAATGAGATTGGTTGAAATTTTTCTGAAGTTTACTTAAGGTGTTATAGAACGTTTTCAGACTAGGAAACCTTAGCATTTCAAACTAACAATTTTTTCTTGTCGCCCTAATCTACATACATATGTATGTGTCTTCGGCCGTACCTTAAATGCGGGTCTGGAATATATATGGAATACGCTTTTCTATATATGCCAGGCCTCTACTTCAAAAGCTTCTTTCTTTTTTAATTGAATGTGAGCATTTAAAATATGTAGACGCTAAACATTTGTTTGATTTAACCATTCTTTGGTAAAAAATGCTCTCAAATATATATCATCAGTTCACTGTTGGAGTATTCGTATTCTCTAAAATTGTTATGACAAAGTCTGCCTATACGTATTTACATAAGTTAATGTAATCACTTTATTATTAAATAATTTGTAAATTATCTTTTTGGAACTTAAAATTTTATTTCTAGATATGCCGCTTTGTTAAAATATCAATAACTTTTCAAAAAAAATTTTAAAAAAGGAAAGCACATATTGATATTTATGTCTGAATGAAAAATACATTCGTAGTAACTATTTTAAACACAAATTTTCTACTTAAGTGGGTACGTTTTTTTATGCGTTTAGTTATTACCAAGCAGTGTCAGATGTAGAGCGAAATTTTTAGTGTAATGCATCACGTATATCTTTTTTTTTTTGTATATACGACACATTTCACTTGTTGCATAATTTTTAATTTTCAAAACCATCAACATTACGTTGATCAAGTTTTCGTTTTATAAAATAATTATTCAGTATCCAAAAGAATATTCCTTTTTTTAAGGGCAATAAACATACATATATACCACCGAGTGAATGTACTTAATAATGTAGTGTTTTAAGAAACGAATGTGTGCAAAAATAATCTGCGTGTGCAAACAAAATATTAAATATTTTCTGAAGCTAAATTTATTTAAAATACAGTCTCGTTATTTACACGTTCCTGTAATATAAAAAAACTAACAGGTACGTGAACCTACCTAATTCAATAAAATCTAAAATACAATATTTGAATACTATTATACAGGAGCGTTTTTAGGGGTTTTTTCCCCCAAACCATTTAATTTTTATCTGCATAATTTTATATCACTTCACAGAATGAAAAGTAGCTTAAAAACATGAAATTTTTATAGTTAGGAAGCCGATGACTTTTTAGGTATGTATGTATGCACAGGCTGTCCCATAAATAGTGGACAACCTCCTAACAGCGGATGGGCGAAAGTTAATAAAAGTTGCACCAGTTTCGAGAAAATCGGTCTGCTTCATATTTCCGAAGAAATATCACAATTGCTTTGTCTTTGGTAATGGAGTGATATGTGCTATATAATTCAATAGCTTTTGACATTGGTTCCATCACAGAAAAAAATTTCCCTGATATCAAACAATTTCGGGTCCGATTTTAACGAATGTTGTGTATGATTTTCAGTCAGAGAAACAGTTTCTCTGATATAACAAAAGATGATTTGTTGAAACTTAAAATAAATTAGTTGATTTCCTAAAGTTTTTATTGAAACTTAAAATAAATTCGTTGATTTCAAAAAAACATTTGTTAATTTTCCTAAAGTTTTTGTTGAAACTTAGAATAAATTCGCGCAAAAAATTTTTCTTTTTTGATTTTTTACTTTCCTCTATTCTTTTTTTTTCCTCTATTTTCTCTATTTTCTTATTTGTTGGTCAGTCATTCTTATTTGAATTGTAATACGTTTTTAAAACTTCAAAGGAGAAATCCAATTTTTTTTTACCTGTCACCGCCGATCAGAGAATTGAACCTGTGTTTTGCGCCATGCCACTCTTCAAAGGTGCTCATCTTACCCAACTCAGCCACCGACATCATTTTTAAGATATACTAAAATCATATTGTTAAACTGCGCATGTAACAACCATTGTCTAATCAGGGAAGCTTCAAGGAAGTTCAAACCCCGGCGACGACATATTTTTTTTTTTTAATTTTTTTATTTTTTAATTTAAAAAAACAAAAAAACAAGTAGAGAACTATAAATATATTGAAAATATCTTGAAACCTGCCTTTTATATTAAAAAATAACGGACTCGTTTTTTATTATTAACATAAGTTTTCAAGATATTTTCAATCTATACAAATACAGTTCTCTAATTCTTTTTGTTTTTTAAATACCTTTAAATTAAAAAAATAAAAAAAAAAAATGTTTGTCGTCGTCGGGATTTGAACCGGGAGCTTCCCTGATTGGACAATGGAAGTTTTTTATTTGCAATATCAGTGAAAGATTTTGCTGATTACGCTAAAATATTTTGTTGTAAAATCGGATAATTTGTATTTGCAAATATAAAGAACAAAGGGTTTTTATTTTGCAAATTTTTTCTTTGATTCAAAGAAATGATTTGTTGAATTCCACAAATTTTAATCATAGAATTGCAATTCTTTGGTTTTACCAATCTTGTTTTTTCTGTATTTACAGGCAGTTTGTTTTCATCTTTACAAAACTGCTTTATATTTACAGTATTAAATTCATTATCAGTGGCAAATCTTTTAAAATTTTCCTACTGCAGATATATAAAGTCTAATTTTTTCAGTAAGCGTCTGGTTGTTTCTAACTTCAAGATAAAAACAAACACCATAGTAAGAAAATTTATCAATTTACGAATGTGAGGCATTTCAGGCGAAACGGCCAATGAAAATAAAGTGAGGTCTTCATATTTGTTTATATTCCTATTAGTTATACATCTAGTAGACATGAATGTGTACACACAATTTTTTTTTTCTTTTGAGGCTGAATTACCGAGTTATGGGCTTCTGAAAATTGGGGAAGTTTAAGGACCATAATTTTTGAACGCTATTATTGGAATCAAGGAATTTATAATAAAATATAAGCAATATTGCTTCAAATAGTAAAAAGGATGTTTGTTTTTATTTTTTTAGTCAAATTCGAAAATAAATTTATTTTATGTATAGAAAACCGGAAGTAAAAGTTTCAAATCAAATTTTCAGTATTTTCGACATAATATTTTTTAAATATTTTATTTTAAAAAAAATGCCTTAAGTATATAGGGGAGAGGGGGGCTAGTGTGAACTGGGGGCTAGTGTGGACAGATTCAAATTCTCGCGCCGTTTTGATTCGATGTTTCCGTTGAATTTTTTTTAAGTAGGCCTCTCCCCATCATCAATAAAAAATTTGTTTGCATACAGTTCACCGTTTCATGGTAACGAGACCAGACGTGTTTTGCGGTAGGTAATGTCAATCGATATTAAATTTATTTACAGATGGTGCGTACATAAACGGAAAACGGATCATGCTGATATGTCGGAGAGTTTGGTGGCATTATTAGGGTGGTTCAAAATAAAATTTTTTTTTGCATCAGTTGATAGATTAAGCTCGGAAATAGCTATTTTCTACCGTTCACTAACGATTGGTGCAAAGAAAAATTTTATTATAAACCACCCTAAAAAATTGTTCATGCTTCAATCGATAAGGAATAATCGACAATGGCTTTAAGACATACCTTCGGGCGGCTACGGACCTTGGAAAGCAACAAAAGGGTCAAAAGCGGTACTTTTCAAGGTCCGTAGCCACCGTAAGTGATGTCCAAAATGATTTTTTCGAGCTTACCCAATCGATTGAGACAAACAAAAATTGTCCGATAATGGGTCAAAACGGTCCTTTCCTGGGTCCGGAGGTACTCCAGTGATGTTTAAAATTCATTTTTGACCTTTCCACATCTATTGGACCAAAAAAAAGATTTCCGAAAATGGGTCCAGAAATCGTCAGACCTTTTCTAAAAGTTGGTTCTCAATTCTTTGAAACACCAGACAAGACAAACGAAGAAACTCTGAAAAAATGCAGCTCCAAGAAACATTCGCTTTCTCCAAGATTAACATGGGATAGAATTGAATTTTTAATTTTTATTGAACTGTATTATTATTGTCTTCAAAAAAAAATATATATTTGAACTCTTTTTTTAAGTTTGTGTTTCAATTATCAAGTTTCTATTGGTGTCCACATTAGCCCCTAGTAAAATTAATGTAAGCTCTTTTTAAAATAATTTAAAAATGCGTTTATGAAAAAAAAAATTGTAACTGTGTGTGTAATTATGAAGGTAAGAGGTATAATTAATCACTAAAAATTACTTTACTTATTACAAAAAATAAATATCTACATATGCAATTTTATAATTATGTAAAAATTGTCCACACTAGCCCCCCTCTACCCTACATAGATATTTAAAAAAAAAAAATTTAACGTAATCGTTATTAGTAAAGGAGATATGAATATAAATAAAAGTGCATAATAAAGTGCCAGGTCCCATATGAAAGGCGGCACGTATGCACTTCAATTCATATAAGATATAAACTAACGTGACCATATGATCCGCTTTTCCCGGAGCAAGTCCGCGTTTTTGATTTTCTGCTCCGCGCGTTCCGTGTTTTCATTGAAAATAATAAGTCTCGTTTTGCTAGGGTTTTCGGTGAGTGAGGACCTTTTTTTTAGAAAATACAAAAAATAATACAAATAACTGGAGACCAAATCCATTTCAAACCATGCAGTCGGAGTGACTTCAAATTGCGGAATTGGTTGCCAATTAAATAAGTTGTTTTTTAAAGTAATTAAGGGAACGTATTTTCCACCGATTCGATTGAAAGTCATTTTTTACGAAGTTATGCCCATTTAAAATTTTAGTGTCAGAGCTTGAAAAACCACTGAAAATTTTTTCAAAATACAGTACAGTCGCGTTAATCCGGACAATCGCTAATACATACATTTCTACGATTCGGACATTTTTGAAATTTTGCCTCTACAATTCGGGCAAAACTAACTACTCATCCAAATCAAAATAATTAATTTTTGTCTTTTGATTCTAATAGAACTTCTGATTCTCTGTCAGAATCTTTAAGAAATTTTGAAAATTGTTGAAAATTGGTGAATTTTCTCAAAAACCAGCTTAAAATTTAATTGTGTATTTGTATTAACATGAGATAGAAATGACATGAGTTTAATGCTTGAAAACATATTTGAGGTCAGGAGATTTTTTTTTCCAAAATTGAAATGTCAATTTTTTGTTTTTCATCATTGCCAAGCCACTCTATGGAACTACTTTCAAAGAAAATAACATAAACAACATTCCAAATTACTTTCTGCAAATCCTGCTTGCATTCTGCATACTTTAGTTTTACCGATATTTTCGTAAAAGCTTTTTGTCATGGGAAGATATAAAAACATTGTACGCATATTTAACTTTTTCGCTGACAAAGTCAAGCAAACAAAACATTCAAGTCCACAGAAGTACAGTCAGCGAAAAAGCTATATGTGCATACAATGTTTTCATATATTTCCCATGATAAGAAGTTATTACGAAAATAACGGTAAAACAAAAGTATGCAGAATGCAAGAACGATTTGGAAATAGTCAATATTTGATTTTCCTTAAAAATAAATGGAGATATCTGATTTGCTACTGTTTTCGGGATTTAAAAGTGAGGACTTTTTTTTACTACCTAAGTGCAGTTAAAACAAAAGAATCTTAAACATATGTAAGTGTTTATTAGGGAAATTTCGCTAATTTCTGTAGGAGACTGTTACAGCGAAATTCTTCTTTATGGGGTTACGATCACATTTTCTCGCTACACATACATGTGGTTCCCCACTATGGTTTTCCTTTTTTAGTAAAACACTTAAGTTATTTCGTTTAACATTTTATTACTATTTTTATGTACTTTAACAGTTTCTTTGTTTTACAGGAGTTTTTTTATGTCTACACAATATCAAATACGCGTCTGTCTAGTTTACTCTGACTCTTCAACTGTCCGTTTTGTTTTAAGCGGCTCGTTAACTATCAGCGTCTTATTCAGTTTCTAGTAATTTCTACGTTTTCGTCCTGTCAGTGTTTCCTTTTGATGATGCAAAAGTGTTGCATTTAATATATTCGTCCACTCATAGTGTTCTTGTCGGTCCGTTCGTTTTGTCCCAATCCCACATTTGGCCATCCTGATATTAAATTCGATGTGGCACCATTTTTCATGTTCTCTGCTACTGTGAGACTTTTATTGGGACCTTCATCAGTACCAACCTTTTCCACTGCGTATCGTCCATGACCAAGTTTCTGAACTATCTTGTAAGGGCCGAGATATTTTGGCTTCAATTTCAAGCCCGGACCAAATTGTGGGAGTTTTATCGCAAAGAGTTCATTAACATTGTAAACTGTTTCTGGAATCCGCTTGCGGTTGAAATTTCTTCGATTCTCTTCCTGTATATTGGCGATGTTTGCTCAGGACTCTTCGTCAATAATGTCGCGCTCGTCATTGAGCTCTTCCACTGAAACTCCTTCCATAAGTTTCCTCTTATCGGTGCTTTCCGAAATACTTATTTCTAGGCCAGTAAGGAATTTGAATGGAGAAAATTTAGTACTTCTGGGAGGCGTGTTATTTAAGGCTCGCTGCGCTTGTGTCTGTACCATTTCTGCAGCTGAATGCTGAATTCCTGCCTTTTCATAATACTCTTCAAATGGTCGCGAAGTAAATGCAGTTCCCCAGTCAGAGATTATCCTAGCAGGATTTCCAAAAATTGTAGACTGTTTTTGTAATCGATCCAATACTTCGCTAGTTCCCGTACTCTTCGTCGGATAGAGCCAGAAGAATTTCGAGAACGCGTCGACAACCCCGAGAATATGGTTATACAGTTTGCTAGTCTGTTCCAAGGGACCAACGTGGTCGATGTGGTAAGTAACTAACGGCTTATCAGCTTTGTCTATTGTATTAAGCAAACCTTCCTTTCGCCCTAATTTTGCTTCAGTAATAATGCACTCAAAACTATGGACGATAAAATTTACCTTAGCAGCGAGGCTCGGAATAAGTTTTTTCAACCAGATCTTGAGTTTTCTTTGCTGCGAAGTGTTTTCGAAGACTTTAATTATTTCTTGTTCCATTAGTGACGGTACTACTATAAGTTCCTTAGTGGGATCTTTAAAGAATAAGTCATATTTGATAAAATAGTTGCCATACGTATCTTTTTCGAGAACTTTCTTATCGCCTTAATACATTCGTCCTGCAACTGTGCTTCTCGAATGCGATGCCTAACCGAATCCTCGATTAAGAGACAAAAGACACGACTCAGATCGTCGACGTGCTTCATCTTTGAGCCTGAACGGTGTTCAATTTGCTAATCATACTCTTGCAAAAACATTGCCCATCTGGATACTCTTGTTGGAACATCTTTCTTCAACATAATCATCTTGAAAGCATTACAATCCGTGATAATCTTGATTTTTATACCAAGCACGTACACTCTTCACTTTTTCAAAGCTTCTATGATAGCCAACACTTCTAGTTCATACGAATGATGATGTCACTTCTTTGGCGGTTAGTGGTTTGGCCACAGTTGCATATGCTTCAGTGAATCGTCTGAAATATGAAGTAAGTCCTAAGAATCGTTGAAGCGATTTCTTATCTGTGGGTACTGGAAATTCATTAACGGCTCTCGTCTTTTCAGCAGATGGCTTTATCGTTGAATTTTCGATTATGTAACCCAGAAATGTTACACTTCTTCCATTTAATCCGCAAACCATAGGATTTTGCAACGCAACTGCTAAAACTCTTTCCATGTTTAAAATGCCTTCGTTTTCATCTTTTGATGGAGGAATAATGTCGTCCATGTGACTACGATGGTACCATTTTGTATCAGTTCTCTAAAAATGGCAAAAATATATCGACAAAACACAGCCGGCGAGTTTGAAATACCGAATGGTACATACAAAAACTCGTATTGACCATTGTGTGTTACAAAAAATGTTAAATTGCGTGAACCTGGCTCGAATGGTACGTGGAAGAATCCATTGCACAAGTCCAAAGAAACTTTCGCATCTTATAGCCTCTGCAACACATCATTTATAAGGACCATTGGAAAATTATCACGAATGATTTTCTCGCTAAGTCTGCGATAATCGCAGCAAAGTCGTTTTGTGCCATCCTTTTTTGCTACTAATACCACCGGCGACGCATACTCTGATGTACTTGGCTGAATATTTCCCTCATCCAACCATTCTTCCACTTGTTGCTGCACTGTGCACTGATCAAAATAAGGCAACCTTCTTGGCCTATTATATACAGATACTTCATCGGACAAGATTATCTTCATCTCCGCAGGTGACGTTGCTGACTTAATTGGATGATAGTCGTTGATTAATTTTATAAGATTTGCTTTGTATTTATCGTTTAGATGAGACATATCGATTTCATGCACGTGATGAAAATCTTCAACGTTTGCTGAAAGACATATTTTCCTATATTCCTCAGTAAGCTAGGCAATACTTGCCTATCACCGCAGAATACAAAATTTCACGTTCTCTGGTAACACGAAAAGTGATCTCGAGCTCTATACCATCTATTTCTATTAACATAGTAAAGCATCCCATGGTTGTGATTTCGGTCTGTCCAATGCCCATGAAAGTTTGCGTTTCAGGAGTCAAATCAATATCGCCCAACTTCATAAATTTGTCGTAGCGAATGGCACTAATGTCACTTCCGGTGTCCAGAATCGCTGAAAATTTAAATTCGTTTATTTGTAAGTCTTGAAAAATACGGTTGAAAGATTTTGGTGAATCTGTCAGCGTATGTAAATTCGTGTTTTCTGTTTTTACTGCCTCTATCACTGGTAAAGCTCTGCATTCCGATGCCCTAGGACCAAGCTAATGGCACTTAAAGCACATCTACAATCTCTTGCTAAATGGTTTCTATATCCACACTTGAAACATTTCCTTTCAACGTTTTGTATAGCCTGTCCTATTGGATTGGATCTGTAAGACGATTGGAGTTGATCTTTCTTTGAGTTTGATAGCTGCAAAAAAGGACTTTGAACTTTTTCATACACCCTCAACTTTTCCTTCAAATCTTTCAACGACTGCGCCTGATACAAAATGCTCTTGTTGACTTTGGAATCTGGTATTCCATCGGTAAAGACTTTTACTTTTGTTTTGCTTTTTCCTTTTCCAAAAATTTTTAAATTTCAAACTCTATTTGTTTTGTTCTTCTCTTTATAATTATACATATGTCATTTCTTTTCTTTTCCAACTACTTTACACAACTCTTACTTCAATTTTTTTACTTTTGTTTTGCTTTTTCTTTTCCAAAATTTTTTAAATTTCAAAGTCTATTTGTTTTGTTCTTTTCTTTGTAATTATACATATCACATTTCTTTTCTTTTCCAACTACTTTACACAACTATTTCTTCAATTTTTTTCTATCAACTCTTTTTCAACTTTTTTTTCTTCAACTCTTTTTCAACTATTTTCATTCAACTCGTTTTCAACTATTTTTATTTATGATAACTCTCTTTAAGTTTCTTTTCAAATGTTATAAATAGTATAATCATTTGGTAGTTTTACCTGGAAAGTTTTCCGGGAGTTTCGAAAATGGGAAATTTTACAGATTTCGATGTGCTCTTTCTGAATATCAATTTTGTTACCTCGTATTTTTGCCGCTTGCGCCACCAAATTGGAAAAATGACACCAAAAACCAGTTTTTTGACAATATCTCCTTTCCGACTCATTTTACGATAAAAACACGTACGTACAAAATGAAACTAGAGGAAATTACCTACAATTTATATTCTAGTCTTTTTTTCGTAAAATTAATAGTTTTAGCGTACGAGTGCCGCAAAGTGTACTGGCACACGCGTTTTGGCCAAAACACTCATTTCCACACCATCTTGAGGTAGAGTAAGCGGCGCGTTTTTTTTATCGTGGAATCCCCAGTAGGCGTCGTTAATATGCAATTTAGTATTCCAAAGTTGAATTTTTTTCAATTTATTTTTGATTTTATTTGCATTTAAATTGCAGTGACAATTATTCAATGCAAAATAAAATGAAATATGTGGAAGCTTTTATTGCTTACTTTTACAACAACTCAAATAATAACTGCGACAAAATAAGGGTTGTTTTTACTTGCATTGCTCTGTACGTTTGTGCTGAATTGCTGCTTCTATTGCTGCTGCGTAATTGCTGCATTTTCTGCTGCTTCTACATCTTCTTCTGCTACTAAGGTTTCTGCTGCCATTTTTAACAGTTTTATTTATGCTTTGCGTTTGTGCACTTGTTAAATTTTAACGAGTTTAAGCAACTTTTTTCGATTGTCTTTTATGTTTATTTAACTTTCGTTGGATTTTTGTATTATAAATACACATGTATATTATTTTTTAATTTCGATTTTTTTTTACTTATTTTTCACTATTTTAATTTAAGTTGGCTCGTTTTTGCTCATTAACGGACGAGTCCCAAATAATGTGGTTCCTCACTATGGTTTTCCTTTTTTATTAAAACACTTAAGTTATTTCGTTTAACTTTTTATTACTATTTTTATGTTATTTAACAGTTTCTTTGTTTTACAGGAGATTTTATATCTATATTGTTACGAAATTTCCTGTCTCTTAGACAATAATTTCATCCTCTTACACTTTTCTGAGTTCGATCACTAGATTGTGTAGCAATCAAGAAAAACGCAAACTTTATTTCATTATAAAATGGTTTATTTAAATCACAAACGTTAGTTTTTACACGGTACAATTGTTTATTTCCTCTTTACATTCAAACTGTATAGACAACCGTTTCACTTTATTACTGTTCAACATCAACTGAGTGTCGACTGCTCAGATGACTACCTTTTATACTAAAGTCACCATTTTCTCGAACCATCCACCACTATCCATAATGCCATTTCCGGTACCTTCTAGACGGCGGTTATCGACGTTGATAATTTTTCTCTGTTGTCGACTTTGATAACGTCGTACGTACTACACTGATGCTGAAACTTTATCATTTATAGTACAGAAAACACACTAGAAGCCGCTAGATGGTGTTCTACGGTCAGTGATGCTAGCTAGTACAGAAAACACTCTTGAAGCCGCTAGATGGTGTATTTTTCTACGGTCAGTGATGCTAGCTAGTATCTTTTAATTTTTATTTCGAGAACTTTCTGGCTTAAAGCAATTTTCGCTACAATATAATATCAAATACGCGTCTGTCTAGTTTGACTCTCACTCTTCAACTGTCCGTTTTGTCTTAACCCATCTTTGCCCGTACCAAGAAAACGTGAACGGATTTTGATGAAACTTGATACCATAGTTTAAATTGGTCCAATATTTTAAGTTTTATCAAAATGGTATTTCCGGTTTTCGAGTTATGAGATGGTAATTTCACTTACCAGTAGGCTTATACGTATACAAATTTCGACTTGATATTAAATTTTAGACTTAAAGTATTTTTATATAAACAATTGATTTTTATTACGAAATACTTTGCATAATTTATATAAAAACAAAATATATATGGGCGTGGCACCTTTACGTTATTTTGAAAATTTTATAGATTTTATTTCTTTTTTTTACCTATGTTATGGCATTAGATTTAACAATTTTTCTCAATAAGTTTGATCTAGGATGTTGAAGTTTTGGGAGAATTTTCTTTACGTCCAATGCTAAAATATTGGCCAATGGACACTCAAACCAAAAAAGAAAACCAATCGGATGCATCTCGTTCGCATTTTCAGCCACATGAAAAATGTGGGCGTGGTTTGACAACAGGGTGTGGCAAGTCAATACAACTAAAAAACCTGAAGGGCTATATCTTGGCACACTAAGCAAATTTTACTCTATGCGTAAAAAGTTCGTTTATTTGTCAATTCAAGGCATGTTTACAATTCGCATTCTACGAAATGACTTAATGTATCGGCCTACTATTAAGTAAACTTACTACCTGACTTTTCATCCGTATGGATCACGCATGGAGTCACCTGTACTATCACATAGATATATATTTGAAAGCTTGCATCAAGGGCATTCAGAATCCTATAAATAATTATAAAAAAAAATTTTATAAATATTTTTTTTTTTTTTTTTGAAAATTTCACTATTTTTAGACGTTCACATAAACCCACCTGACAGGTAAGTGGGACGAGCTAGAAACATTTTCCTCAAATTGTTTTTTGCAAACAGACCATTAATCAATATTTAATCACAATAAAGAATATATGAATATATGTGAAATAAGTAAGACTGTATGTTTGATTAAAGAAGTGGTAAGCGAAATTACCGGTTGGGCAAAGATGGGTTAAGCGTCTCGTTCAGTTTCTAGTAATTTCTATGTTTTCTTCCAGTCAGTGTTTCCTTTTGATGATGCAAAAGTGTTTCATTTAATATATTCGTCCACTCCTAGTGTTCGTGTCGGTCCGTTCGTTTTGTCCCAATCCCAAATTCATATGTATATTGCAATTATCAATTTATTTATTTAACAATTGCTTAAGATGAGAAAAATATATTTTATGTTTCATCCCTTTGTAGGTTGGAGTTATTCCTCTATATTCCGATTCTTTAGAGTGAAATAAAGATACTTAATTGCTTAACTTCTTCGCTACTTAAGTCTTTTGCGAAATAGCTGCATTTGACGAATTTTATTTTCAAGTTACTACCGAAAAGTTCAATCACCTTAAGTTGTTATTGATTGCAAGATGAATAACACAGGCCGACAAATTTTTAAACCAGAGATCAGACTTATCATACCCAAAAGACTTTGATGCGCTGAATCCGAATCCGAGCTCAGAATTTCTCCTATACGTCAGGTTTTTGAGATATTCTAACCTAAAAGTGCAAAAAACACGGTTTTTGGCTATATTTGAGCTTATTTTACATCGCGAATAAATTTTTTTTTCAAAACTGATTACGGCATCTGAAAGTATTACTCTTACCCTTCAAAATTTTTTTTAGATTATATCGATAACTTTTTTGTCTCCGAAATATCGTAACTTGAAATTTACATAGGCCTACATACAGATCTACATAAATTCTAGTATGGCAGGATGCATAGAAAATTTAAATTTATGATATTTGATTTGATTAAAAGAGATATCGACAAAATTTAAAATGGATTTTGAAGGGTAAGAGTAATACTTTCAGATGCCGTAACCAGTTTTGGAAAAAAAAATTTTATTCGCGATGTAAAATAACCTCAAATATAGCCAAAAACCATGTTTTTGCACTTTTAGGTTAGAATATCTGGAAAACCTGACGCATAGGAGAAATTCTGAGTTCGGATTTGGATTCAGCGCATCAAAGTCCTTTGGATATGATAGGTCTGGTCTCTGGGTTTGGACTTTTTTTATTTTTGTCGGCCTGTGTAATCATCCAATTCCGAGTTAATTGCTTTCTTGCCACTAGAGATATGTCTTAGGACAGGGGTTCTTAAACTTATGAAGTCCGAGGACCCCTTATCGAGCAAAATTTTTTTTGCGGACCCCACCCCAACCCTAGACATTTGACGTCGTTCTTAAGCTTAATTTTGGGCTCAATAATGACAAAGACACTCAGGCTTGCCTACCGTTTGGTTTTCACCCGGACAGTCTGGTTTTTGAGAGCTTGGTCCGGTTGTCAAACTCAACCAAGCATAAAATGTCCGGTTATCTGACGAGGTTAGGGAACAACTTAATTTTTTTTGGCTTTAATTTTTCCGGTTTTTAAAGGTATTTTCAACACTATGTCCGGTTTCCTAAGGTCTTAAAGTTGACAAGCCAACAGAAACTACTTACTCGTTTATAAGGGCAAACCTTTTTTATTAGGACTTTCATGTAATTAAAACACAAAATGAATAAAAATTGTGGAAATGTAAAGGAATTCAAAAAGTTACAAGTCAAAGTATGTATGTAAATTAAACTCAGACAAATATTTCTTGGTCAAAATAAAGCTAAGAAAATAAATTGTTTTTTTTTCAAATTTTTTTAATAAAGAATATAATAATAAAAATTATTTTTTTGGTAACTTTATGTTATTTTATAAGCGAAATTTGTTATATTTTCTTCTGTGGAAGTTTTTACTTAATCAGATGGATGATGTTGTTTTCTTGAAACCAAATCCACAATGTCGGGCTCTATATTCTTAAGTTTTATCCTCAGGTTTGCTTCTACATTAAACTTGTTTCTATACTAAGATTTTATGTACAATAGTACCAAAAAAGCCTTTTCACACAAATACGTTGTACAAAACGGAAACAAGTTTTGGAGGGCCTTATTTGCAACTGCAGGGTAATCGGATTTTAAGAGTAACCAAAAGTTAGTTAGCTCAATTTTATTGAACTTTAGTTTCAAAGACGTATCGCAAGAGATATCCACGCGCATATCTTGCTCTAATGTCGATAATTGCTTAGCATTACTAACATCTGTGTTAAATGGATCCCTGATCCCATCGTTAACAGAAGCAGGACAAGGAAAATACTTTTGGAAGCTGATTTTTAGAGCCATCAAAAAGCATCCGAGTTTCATTATTGAGTACTCTATAAGGACATTCTATAAAATCGCTGAGTGTTGGAAAAGACTCATACACACACTTTTGAATGCGTTTTGACCATAGTTCCATTTTTTTTTGCTGAAGCGACGCTTCACATAAATTTAAAGTTGAAGATAAAAACTTTAAATTAATATGAAGCTGCACCTTGTAGATTCAAACTGAAATTTACAAAAATTGATGATGTTGTAAAAGAGTGGAAAGAGTGGCAAGAGTTAGGTGCTGGGCATTCCGGGTTTGACAAAAGTAAATGCACACTTTGTTTTTTTAAAAATAATATTTAATAAATGAGTTATTTGAATAAAGCGAAAAGTTCGATGATGTAAAATTATTTGATGTCAAAATTGTGTCGCGGACCTCTGGAATGGCTTCGCGGACCCCCAGGGTTTATTTACAAGGAATATTTAATGTTTAAGTCTTTTAGAACTGTTTCAAGTATTGGTATATGGTTTTGCAAATCTTGCTCTCTCTTGCTCTTTGTGATGTTTCTGTACTTTGAAATTGTTAAAAACTCGGTCCGTGATGGAAAAGAACACAAATCGAGAAGAATCGTTGCGAAATTGAATCAAATCGTATGGGAAAAGAGAGTGTAAAATTTGATGCATGCTTTCTATATGTGTTGGCAAAGCATATGCTGGTGGCATCGATACATGCATGCTATAGGCCCTATTATCCTATATCAGAATCGGTAAAATTCTCATTTACTGCAGGGTCAGTGACAAAAGTGGCATTTTAAATTGATTCACATTTCTTACAGAAACACTTTTTAAAAGGTTCTATTGAAATGAAATCGGAGAATGTGACAACTTCACGATTTGAAACGAACAAATTGAAACAGAAGTTGATTCAAACCTTTACAGACAGGGCCGTATCTAGGAGGGGATGGTAGGGGCTAGAATCCCCCCGAAATTTTTTCACGGATACTATATTGAAATAATTTTGCAAAGAATAGACACTACATAAAATTGACTTTGAGAGGAATACACCATATAAAAACGCTTTTCTCAAACAAACATTATGAAATAGTTTTGTGAAAAAAAGTCTGAAAAAAAGGTCATCAGATTTTGAAAATGATTTTTGATCAACTGCAAGAAATACTTATTTGATAATCATCGATCTGTATTAGCTTATCTTTATGTTTCACTGCCGTCAGTATGTGGGATAAGCAGATTTAATTTGAAAAAATAAAATGTTGATTGTTATAAGCAGGGCAACATAAAATATTTACGTAAAACCTACAAAATTAAACATGGACGAAACGAGGGCAAAATATTGAAGATAATATTAACGAAAAAAGCAAAACATAAATATATTTTCTTTAACTTATTTTATTAACGCTCAAGAAAGTCATGGAAACGATTACGATGGATGAGGGTATGTTTTCTCAAATTTTTAATCAAAAATGATCGGCGGTAATCTTCCAAGTCTCTTTTATACGCAGCAAACGTACATTCAAAATCACGCGATGCTAAAGGTACATATTTGAATACTTCAATCTCACATCGGACTCGTTCGATTCACCCGTTTTTGGAATGCGTACAGTTACTTTGAATTTGACAACCCTTGTATTCTGATCGACAACATAATTGAATTTCCTGAGGAATTGTGGTTTTCTCGTAATTCCCTCAAGTCTAGGCCGGATCGATTCAAATGTTTCCAAAACATCAGTGAGAGAGATCTTTTCTTTTTTTTGCTTAATTTTAATTTTTTTTGCTTTGTGATTGTCCGAATTAATTTTTTATATTCGTTAATTGAATTGTCTTTCGGGATTTGTCAACACATTTTGTTTATTTTTCATCGAGAGTACCCAGAAAACATTTATTATTTTTGAAATGACTTTCGAAATAAACAGCTGCATAGATCCAGAAACCTCAGCGAGTTGTAATCGGTTGTGAAAGAAATATTGATTTGAGTTGCTGTCTTCAAAAAGGAGCATGCAATTCGATAAAATTGAATCATGTTTGAGTTACTGATGCAGATACATATATCCGCCGTTTCATGTTTTATTTTGTGTGAAAAAAATCAGAAAGATATCTTATATCCTTATCTTGTGAGAAGAGTTTATGTAAACATACTTTTCAGCATTTTCATATAAAAAGTAACTTATTGAAATTTTTAAATAGTTTTTCCCCCACTTTATGTTTTTTGAGTTATGCCAGTCTTGAAGTAAGTGATATATTCAAATTCAAATTCAAATACAGCATAGTGTTTAAAAAATTTGAAAGTGAGTTTCCTACAAAAAACGTTATCGGTTTGAAAAATTAAAGGGATTGCGAAAATTGATTTTCAAAAATCTCAAATCCAAAAAACCCCCTACTCCCCCCAAAATAAAATCCTACATACAGCCTTGCTTACAGAAACAGTGCAGTGCGAACGTTACGAGTTACAGAAACGAGGTCCTGGAGAGTGAATTTGTTTCAAATACATTGATTTCATATTTTTCAACATTTATTCTGTTCAAAAAGTGCACTATTTTCTTTTATTTTCCCTTAATATACTCTATATTGGCATTATATTCTCCTAATTGAACTAGCCATCTTTGAAGCCTTATTTTTTCCCTACCAGAGTTTTTAACCTGGAGCTACTTAAGTGGTTGATGGCCAGTCGAAGTCTTTTACAAGTATAGTCTGAAGTACTTACAACCATATACAATCACCAATAACTCGTTCTCTTTAGTAGAGTAGTTTTTTTCATGAACATTGAGAGTACGGGAAGCATAGCATATAGGATGTCCATCTTGTGTAAAGACATCACCTAAAGCAATGTTGCTAGTATGCATCTGTAGCTAATATAAAATTTTTTTTAAAATTCGGGAAAATGCCATAATAGGTGATTTTTTATGATTTCTTTTAATTTTTTAAACGAAGGAATGTAATGGCGAAATTTTTATTGATTTTTGACTCCTTTTTCAAATATCTTACCATAAGATATGCCACTTTTTCATAGTTCCTGATAAATTTTCAGTAAAATCCAGTGGCTCCCAGGAAGGACTTAATTTGTTTTTGCGTTTAAGGCAATTTTAAATTTGTTATAGCTTCTATTTTTGAGAAGTTTTGCTTTAAGCCGCTCTGAGTTAGAAAATTGCTAAGAAATTCAGTTTCTTTATTGAAGACGCTGTACTTATCAACTTGAATCTTTAGTCCCGCTCTTTTTGAAATTTCAATAAATTTCTGTAGGTTGTCTACATGCTCTTGTAACGCTGTTCTAAAAATAAGTATAACGCTCAAGTAAGCAAGTTCTATTAATGTGGTCCATGAGTATAGAGTTCATGAGCCTATGGAAAGCTGATGGTGAATTCTTCAGACCAAAAGGCATTCTCACGAATTCAAGATGACCAAACGGAGTTTTTCAAACGCGGTTTTCTTCCTATTTTCAGGATTCACCAGAAATACTGAGCTTTCCTCAATTTGTCAAATACTGTGTCAATATTAGGAATTGTGTACTTATCGCTGAAAGCAGCTTGATTCAGTTTTATATAGACTATAAAAATTCGCCACTTTTTATTACCAGACCTATCAGCCTTTCTTGGAAGTATCCAAAGGTGGCTGTTATAAGGAGAATTGCTGTAAGTAGGATTTTCCATTTCATGAATTTCTCAATTCCCTTTTCATGAATTTTCGGGAACCTATATATTTTTGCATAGATGTTTAAATGTGAGAGAGTCGCCTTCCCGTAATTATTAAAATTATTATCCATTAAATTATTACCTAAGTTGATTTTGGCTCCTAATGATGTCAACAAATTTTGCCCAATAATTTCGTCATGGCTACGATTTTTCAAATCAAGAACATACCACAATATTGTTCCTTCATTTCAAATTCATTAGGTATTGACTTAACTACATCTGATGTTATCACATTAATACCAATTACGGTTGAAAAATATATATTTACGCCTAAATTTTCTGTGGGATAGCTTTTCAATATATTTGGTTTTTTCTAAGCTTGTTGAGTATCGATTAAGCAGTGTAAAAGATAATTTCCTATACTAAGATTTACGATTGGGAGTTGGTGTTCCGGGACTCTTATTGAAAACTTGCGCTAACTCTTTGGATATTACTGATATCTATTGACTCGTGAGCTTCTTCCTGCCTATTTTGTGTTCAACTATTTTAGTAAGAACTATTTTTTGGCTAAACTGGCCAGATGGCCTGGTTTGGTGCCAATTGTTCTACTTGTATCTATTAGAATTGTTTTGCCATTATTGGCTAGAGTAGTTTCGATTATAATTATCTGAATTAGTATCTATTATTATTTATAACGTTATTAGGGTAGCTGTTTTTAGAAAAGTGGTTATTAGTATATCCATTTTGAAAAGAAATTTTTTACTTAATTGGCAACATTGATAATTGATCAGTGTGAACCAAAGTCATTTTAAAAAATATTAGTTAGTATAAAAATACAGTCCATTAAATAAAGGTTTGTCGTAGAAGTCCTCGGTCTTTTATTTCTTTATTCTTAATTTGCCGAACTTCGCGATATTTTTTGGTACTTCGGAGCCGAAATAATTTACAGGCAAATAAAAAATTCAGCTTCGCTGCTCTCGGTTCGTATCGGGCTACATTAGTTTACGTGAAAGTTTTAATTCGTAATTTGTCCTGCTGCAATAAATTAAAACAAAGAAAAATTCTTTCGTGGTTACATTTTTCGGTATAATTTTTTGTAAATTGCCGTGCTGCAAAGAAAAATTATTGGGTACATTTTGATAATTGCCGAGTTGCAAATAGGTGAATAAAAGTGACTTTGAGCCTTTGCTGCATATAAATACGGAAAATTAGTGAAATTTATTGAGACGATTGTGGGGGTATTAAAAATTGGAGTTCTTTCTACCAACTTTTCAAGGTCTTGCTACGGTCGCGTCAGTGCTGCGCTGCTCATTTATAAAAAAAAAGTCATATCGGTACGGTATAGCGGGTTGCATGAGTTGCTGCGCTGTTCTCTTCAAAAAAAATCTTCATCTCATATAGCGGGTTGCAGTTGTTGCTGCACTTTATGTAAAATTGTTCGTTTTGGTACGACATAGCGGATCGCTGTTTTTTATAAAACATTATTTGGTCTTACTGCGGAGTAGCGGGTTGCAGTTGTTGCTGTTTTTTATTCGTCTTGCTACGACTACTTGAAACGGAGTGGAACTGGTGATAACAAGTACAGTTGATCTAATCACTGTATCCAAGGTAATAAATTTTCAATTTTTATTAAGGAGGCATTAAAATTAAAACTTGCCAGAGTCAAGGGCATTATTGACAGACATGAACGGTTTTTGGGAAACGTTAACTCGGAAACCTCAATCTACCAATTAAAAGAAAGGTTAGAAAACGTGGATCTCATGTTCAACGAATTCATCAAAATTGATGATGAGTGGATTCTGTCAGGGGAAGATAAACAGGAAAGAGAAAATGAATTTGCTACCTTTGAAAGTAGATATTTTACATTAAAAAGAGATTATGCTAAAGTTATTGCTGAACGAAGCCAGTCACTCCCAGTTCCCAACAAAAGCTTGCTTAGTTCTACAATGGTGGGCAGCGATGCTCTGCAAAGGATTTTGGAGCAACAAAATAATATTTTAGAGCGTCTCAGCAGTACTAGAGAAAGCACTAATGTTAACGTAGTGCAAAGTCTAGCTGATCAGCTTCGCACGCTAAATACTTCAAATTCTACGCGTTCTACGGGGGTTAACCTTCCATCTCTTACTATAAAGGCTTTTAGTGGAGACTATCATGATTTCCAGTTCTTTTGGGATTCTTTTGCTGCATCGGTTCACAATCGACCAGATTTGACTAAAGCGCAAAAGTTTCAGTATTTAAAGGGATCAGTAAACGGATAATAATTATGATGAAGCGATTACACAATTAAAGGAACGGTATGATAAGCCCTCGCTGGCAATAGATGCACTGCTAAAGAACTTTTTTAATATAAAAAAGGTAGAAGTTTCGAATGCGACACTGCTTCGCATAATAGTCTCAGATTTTGAACTAGTAATACAAGGCCTACGTGATTCTTGGGTTAATGTGCTCATATTGAAAAAGATAGATTATGAGACACATATTGGTTGGGCAGAGCATATAGGTAATAATTCTTATCCAAAAATTGAGGAGCTAGTCAAATTTTTAAATTCTCGTTGTGATGCACTGGAGCGAGGTCCATCAACCAGTGCAAAAACTAAGTCTGTTGCGCCAATTAAATACAATAGAACTTATCTAGCTACTGTAGATAATGTCTGTCCGGAGTGTCTTGAAAATCACCATCTATCTTATTATTCAAGTTTCAAAGCAATGGAGGTTTCACAGCGGCGTGATTTAGTAAATAAAAAGAAACTTTGCTTCAACTGTCTTCTACCAAAGCATATAGCGGATAAATGTCCTTCAAGGAAGTTATGTCAACGGTTTCAGAGGCTACACCACACCTCTCTTCATATAAACTATAATTTAAAATCTAATGATAACCTGAGCTCGAGCTCTCAACCTTTTACCTCAGCTGGGCCACCGAGTGCCGCAAGCGAAACTAACCAAATCCCGCAGTTTTCACGAGCTAAGACACCTACTACTACTAATTCTAACTTGGCAACTCAAGCCAATCATGGTTCACTAATTCTAAACGAAAACTGCAATGCCTTGCTGCCAACTGCTATGGTCTACATAAAAGACAAATGGGGAAAGTTACAACTGTGTAACGTCTTACTTGAGTCAGGCTGTCAAAATACGCTCATACCTGTGTCCTGTGCTCAACGATTAAGTTTAGAACGAAGCTCGGCTAACGTTAAAATTTGCGGTATCTCAGGCAGTATTGTTGGGTTTCAAAGGGTAAAGTACACTTGCGGATATGTTCCACTCAATCTAAGGAACTGTGTCTTGAATTATATGCACTAGTGTTCAATAGATTACTTCGAACCAACCAGCTGTCCCGATAAATGTTTCTACTTGGGAAAAACTTAGCTCTTTAAGCTTAGCAGATCCCAACTTCAGCATGCCAAAAAGAATTGATATTTTGCTTGGAGTTGATTATTTCTTTTCTACACTTCTAGAGGATCAAATTAAGGAGGATAGTAGAGTTATTGCTCAAAATACGTTCTTTGGTTGGGTGATTTGCGGATCTCATATGTCTAACACGCATAGCCCATGTAATTTGTCGACTCAAACTGACGAAGAAGATATAAATGCGATTCTGCAACTTTTTTGGAAAACTGTAAAAATACCTACAAAGTCTGCAGTCCTGACAAATGAAGAACAGGATGCAGAAAATATTTTTAAATCGAGTTATCAAAGAGATAAATTTGGTAAATACTTAGTCAGACTTCCCTTTAAATTAGAAGGGCTCATGGTAGGGAATTCTTTCAAAGCAGCAGAGAGGAGATTACTCGCTATGCCCTATAGGTCAAATAGCACTTTTTGCTGGCAAAAACTAATAACGGCAATATTATCATGGCGATCAACTGGAAATGTATTTTTTATGTTGACTCTAGGCTAAAGGAAGAATTCTTTAAAAAAATCTTAATCCTTGTACTACCGGGTCAAAAATGGCACGCACTACTTTTTTTCAAATCTCATAATTATTAAAACAAGAGAAGAAGTAAACAGGAGGAACTAAACCCTCTATAATATCCTTTGAATGAATGAGAATTTTGCGTCAGGTTTTTAATTTTTTACCAATATTTTGCTACTAAGCCTATTAATATTTTGCTGTTGGAAAACAGGCAACTTCCTGTGGCTTTTTACCCATTTTTCGTATTTTCCGTAAACTCTAATGCAAAAATTATGCATCCTGAGTATTTTGAATAAATAATTTAAAACGGCCTCTTCTTTTTGCAACCAGACTTCGAATAAATCGGAATTACGGGAGAATAAGTTACCTGAGAAAAAAATTCATTAAAAAAAAAAACCGGCGGGTTGCACTCTGGGAGTGCCGACAGAAGTGAAAACTTAAAATAATATAATTGAAATTTGTTTTCATGATGTTTTGTAATGTTTATGGAATAAACATATATGATATATATAGAAAAGAGAGCGAGAGAAAGCGAAGTCGCACATATATGTACTGTATATAGAATATGTATATACATCCGGTGTCGGTGGCCTGTCGCGAGTTTATACATTTTTCCTCAGCCGCAAATCCTCTAAGCGTAATCGATACGATTACGATACGATTACGCATCCGATGTCGGTGGCCTGTCGCGATGTCGGTGGCCTGTTGCGAGTTTATACATTTTTCCTCAGCCGCAAATGCTTTCTTACGGAGGTGCACAACGTGCCTAAAGAAGTTCTCACTTCAAAAAAATGCACAGAAATCGCAACTTGAAATTGACGAATTAAACTCAAAACTCTTCACATAACACATTTCTGATTGTCTAAACACGGCTTGCCGTTGTTTGATCTGATGTTTTGTTTATTAAATAATAATTAATTAATTATAATAATAATTTCTTTTTGCCACAAAAATGAATCAAATTACCTATAGTGCTATGGAGGGAAAATTTTTGAAAAATAAAAATTGAATGCATGGTTATAAGAATTTATGTCTGAGTACCTTACACTTGGTCACATAGAATCGGTTCCAGACGATGAAATAGATAAGTTGAATACCCAGCTGTATTATTTGTGCTAAAAGAGAATAGACTTACAACAAAATTAAGAGTTGTGTTTGACGGGTCCTGTAAATCTGATAATGGAGTGTCGCTAAATGAAAATCTACTTACTGGAGCGGCACTGCAACAGGATTTGTCGTCAATTCTAATACGATTTAGATGTATGAAATATTGTTTTTCATGTGACATTGAAAAGATGCTTAGAATGATTGGAGTTCAGGAAATTGATAGAGATTTTCAACGCATGCTTTGGCGTGATGATGCTAGTCAACAAATCAGGGTGTATAGGCTTACTACGGTCACTTATGGGACTAACCCTGCTGCCTTTTTATCTATGAGAACTCTGCGTCAATTATGTGAGGATGAAGGATTAAATTTTCCCCTAGCTGTTAAAATTCTTCTAGAAAACTTTTTTGTTGATAATGGTATGGCCGGAGCAGATTCACTTGATGAATCAAAAGAACTAGTGTCTCAATTGGTTAGTTTGCTCAGGGCTGGCGGCTTTAAACTAAAACAATGGGCGGCTAACTCTCCAGATATTATTTCAAATATTTCTCCTGAAGATAAGGTTGATTCACTTGTAAAATTACCAAATGACTTGAATATTTATCTACTTGGAATTTGCTGGAATCCAAGGAAAGATTGTTTTTTTTTCAAGTCGCTAATGGAAATGTGGAATTAAATACTAAAGGGAGGCTTCTATCCGAAATTTCAGAGATCTTTGATCTCCTAGGCTGGATCTCACCTTCTATAATTATGGCAAAAATTATTCTGCAAAAACTTTGGCTGCTAAAGGTAGAATGGGACGATTTACTTCCCCCAGAAATTGTGGACGAGGCAATCCAGTTGTATGACCAAATGGATTTACTAAATAATATTAGCGTTCCCAGAATAGTTCGCATCCGAGAAGACAATATTCCTTATCACGGTTTTTGTGATGCATCTTCATCTGCATACTCAGCGGGTATCTACTGCCGCAGAGTTTTACCAGACAGTTTAATTTCTGTTAATATTGCTGTAGCGAAAACAAAGGTAGCACCTTTAAAGGAATTATCGGTTCCCAAGATGGAATTATGCGGAGCTTATTTATTGGCAGAACTTTTCGAATTTCTTAAAACGGCAGTTACTAAAATTGATAAGCCAGTATATTGTTGGACAGACTCAAAAATAGTGTTAGCATGGTTATCATCTTATCCTAAAAAATGGAAACCATTCATAAGTAATAGAACTTCGTTTATTTTGGAAACGCTTCCAATGGCAAAGTGACTTCATGTATCATCAAAGGATAATCCTGCGGACTGCGCTAGTCGTGGCATAACACCAACTCATTTGATTAACCACAATCTTTGGTGGACGGGTCCAACATGGCTTGCACATATGAATGAAGTATGTCTAAATACGAAAGCTGCAATTTACACAACACAAGAAGAAGAAAAATCGACTCAACAAATGTTACTGCAAAGCTCAGTAGCAGAGCCTGAAATTGTTACTAAACTTCTCACATGAAAATCACAATGGAAAAGACTTTTCCAAATTATTGCTTACTGTAAGCGATACATTAAAATCTATCTAAGCAAAACGTTGAACAAATCTCCTCTGCTTGTGTCTGAATTACAAGAGGCCCGGAATGTTCTTTACAAGTTTTCGCAGGAGGAATCATTCTACAGTGACATCAAGAGTTTACGAAAGAGTCAAACTGTTCCAGCTTACAGCAAAATTAAAAGGCTAGCTCCTTACATTGACGAAAATGGAATCCTTAGGCTTGGTGGGCGAGTTGGCGATTCTGGCTTAGCGTTCGAAAAAAAGCATCAAGTCATTTTACACAAAAATCATATTCTAACTAGAAGAATCGTTGAAGATTGTCATGTGCTGAATCACCATGCTGGGGTTACAATGCTTATTGCATTTCTACGTCAAGACTACCGGATTATTGGAATTCGTGATTTGGTGAAATCAGTTGTCTATCTGTGCACCTTTTGCTATCGGCACAGTAAGAGGACTGCTCAACAACTAATGGGAAATATTCCAAACTTTAGACTACAAGGAATTCATCCTTTTTATGAAACAGGATGCAACTATGCAGGTCCAATAACTTTAAAGCAACATTGTCGCAGAAAAGCTCCACTTATTAAGGGTTACATAGCTCTCTTTATGTGTCTTATAACACGAGCGCTGCAGTTAGAACTAGTAAGCGACCTTAGTACAAAGGCCTTCTTGGCTGCACTTCGGCGGTTTATTGCAAGACGGGGGTTATGTGCTCATATTCGTAGCGACAATGGCACTAATTTTGTGGGTGCCGCCCGACAACTTGGCGAACTTCATCGACTTGTTGCCTCTCATAATTCTAATTATGTTATTTCTGATTTTTTATCTTCCAAAGGTATCCAGTGGCACTTCATCCCCCTTGGCGCACCTTACTTTGGAGGCTCATGGGAGTCTGAGGTGAAGAGCGTAAAGTTTCACCTAAAACGAGTGATGAAAACAACTAGCTTAAACTTTGAAGAATTGACTACATTACTTACACAAACCGAAGCCATACTAAACTCCAGACCTCTCTGTGTGCAAGCTGATTCTGATGATACTGGCTATTTGACCCCTGGTCATTTTTTGGTGGGACGACCTCTAATTGCAATTCCCGAACCTGATATTGCGAATGTAAAATTGTCGATCGATCACGTGGTCTTTGTGAAAATGTTAATTTAAAAATATTTTTGTATGAGGACCACCCTAAATATGCACCCCAAATAAAAGTTTTATAGCCTAAGCTATGCCACTTGACATAAAAGCTACGTGGTGTAAATTCGGTGTAAATCGATTACGTGGTCTTTGTGAAAATGCTATTTTATAAACATTTTTGTATAAGGTCCACCCTTTATATGCACCTTAAATAAAATTTTTATAGCCTATGTTATTTTTGGGGCAAAGACAAATCCAACAAACCAAAGATCATTAAAAGCGGTCCAGCGGCTCTTGAGCCATACAGAGTGTAACTAACCCGACATTGCTTAATTTTTATATATATAAATCCTTCAATATCTTAAAAACTAGAGCCAATTCAGTACTTTCATGAATATATTCGTTAACTGGGTACCTGAAACTATAGAAATCCACAGAGACACCCAGGGCAACAAAAAAAAAAGTTAATTTTGTTGAGCTGTGTAATTGATCATTGTGAATAACCACACGAAAGAGGTTTCTTTCGGCTCAACCAAAGTAAAGGTTTGTCGTAGAAGTCCTTGGTCTTTTATTTCTTTATTCTTAATTTGCCGAACTTCGCGACACATTTCTTTTATAGCTGTTTTCTCTGTAGTCCGATACGTGTTTGAGTAATTAATGTTGTTAGAAAAGTTATAAGTATTTTCGTTTGTACTGCTATTATTACTCCAAGGATTAAAGTTGGCTTTTCTATGATTGAAGGCTACAGTTCTTTTGTCCTCTAAAAGTTATAGTCTGGAATATCTACTGGACTATCGTTCTCATCAATATCTGCCTTAGTATTATCTTTTTTTTTTTTTAAAATGAATTTTTTTCAAATCTCTCCCGATACATTCTAGCTGCATCACCACAAATTTTTTCATTTACAAAGATTTTTAACTTCAAAGTTGAATAACTGAATATTGGATCCACAAAGTGAGATACATCGCTCCACTAAATGGCTTTAAGTGTCTAGATTGGTTTATGATGTTTTCAGGACTTAGTGACAGCTGCTGTTGCTGCTATTCTTGTTCTTGTTGAAATCCCTGCTGCTGGGCCCGCTGCAATATTTCTTGCTGCATTTCTTGCTGATGCAATTGTTGTTGCTGCGATTTCTGTTGCTGCAGCTCTTGGTGCTATTGTAGTAATTGGTGCTGATTGTTCAACTTGTGCTCCTGTTCCTCCATTACTCGAAGTAATTGATCGATGCGGCGATTAATTTCATCCATTACTGTTGTTCTATTATTATATAAAGCCTTCGGTCTTTTGTTCATAAATTTAATTTGCTTTGATCAAACATAGTTATTGGCTTCATTATTATTTTGTTAGCTGATTTTTCCATTTGCTTAATAAACTTAAAAATTTTAAATTTATATTTCTTTATTTATATTTACCCCAAGCTTCTTTTTTTTTGGTGATATTCCGGCAGATGTATCGGCCGTTCGGGCCAGATAATGTGCCATCCACGGTCGTCAATCAGACTTAATGCTCAGTTAGTCCGATTGATTGGTGAGCAAGAGAAATTCTTTCAAAAATGTCAAGTTCATCTGAAAATTTTGGCATCTCATCTGGCGAATTTGGAAATAAAAAAATATGCAATAGGTCTCATATTTGGACCAAAAATAGAAGAAGTAAATAAATCGATAGGATTTTTGATGCTAATTGCTCAGCTAAAATTAATAGTTTTATGTAGGCATAGAAAAAGATCTAAAAAAGAAAAAACATACTTTAAAAAAAATTTTTTTATTTTTCATACATATGGCATATGAGCAGTTCCATTACTTTTACATTACCTACCGCAGTGGGTTCTCCGATTTGGTTCAAACTTTCGGATATTGAAGTACATCATATGAAACTACGATCCCCAAATTTTTGGCCCTTCATATACTCCTGGTGCAAAGATATGATGTTTTAAAGTTCCAAAATTGACGTTTTTTGCCCTATATTTGAATATCTGTATCTCGGGAACTTTAGCTCCAAATGCAACTTTATAGGTCTCATTTTTTTGGTATTTATTAAAATTTTTGATAAAAAAAGTCCAGAACACTCCCACTTTTGCCAATTGGCTTGCCATCTTTTTCAGCAACCTAGATACTTAGTTCAAAAATTCGTCAAAAAACCCGAGATACAGCAATTTTAAAATGACCATTTTTTCGAAATTCGCACACCGCACACGGTGTGCGGCACACCGACATACATGCAGACCAGAGAACCACTCATCATTTTGGCATTCATGAATGAAACTTTCAGCTGATTCACACAGATTTACGCTCACACAAAATGGTATGAATGGTATTCAGTCTCATGGCAAAGTCTGTGAATGCATTCTAGTGAATGCCGTTTTATTTCGTTTCCTTTCGTATAAATATATGAGTGTTATATGAGCTACTCATGAAACGCGATTGTATAAAAAAATTTTTGGATTTTTTTTTAAAATATGGGGAACTGTCGAAATGGACTTTGGACATCACTTGGGGTGGCTCCGGACTCTGGAAGGACTCTCCTCGACCCATTTTTGGAAATTTTATTTTTGCTTCAATCGATAGGGAAATGTCAAAAGTTGAAAAATTTTTTTTTGCTCCAATCGAAGGGGAAAGGTCGAAAATGGAATTTGAACATCACTTAGAGTACCTCCGGACCGGATAGGACCGTTTTTAACCCATTTTCGGAAAACTTTTTTTTTGCTCCAATCGATGGGGAAAGGTCGGAAATGGATTTTGAACATCACTTGGAGTACCTCCGGACCCTGGAAAGGAACGTTTTTGACCCATTTATGGAAAAAAAATTTGGTTTTTTCAAACGAAAGATAGCTCCAAAATATTTTAGGACAGCACTAAGGAAAGATCAGGACCCTGAAAAGAACAGTATTTGACCTGAAAGTGGGTCGAAAAGGGGTACCATGGCCCAGGGATACATTTTCGGGTCAAAAACGGTTCTTTCCAGGGTCCCAAGCCTTAGTGGTGTCCAAAAATATTTTTGAGCTATCTTTCGTTTGAAAAAACAATTTTTTTTTCGAAAATGGGTCAAAAACGGTTCTTTCCAGGGTCCCGAGCCTTCCTTAGTGGTGTCCAAAAATATTTTTGAGCTATCTTTCGTTTGAAAAAACAAATTTTTTCTCGAAAATGGGTCAAAAACGGTTCTTTCCAGGGACTCGAGCCTCCCAAAGTGATATCCAAAGGCCATTTTTGAACTTTCCCTATCAATTGGAGCAAAAAAAAATATTTTTCTTGACTCAGTTCAACTTAAGTGGCTCAAGCCATTCACTACTTCATGAATGCTGACTGTATGTGAGTGAGCTTCACAGGCATTCACATTCATGAGACTAGTGCTATTAACCAGCTCACATTCATGAGCTATGAGCTATCTACGCATTCACTATTAGTGAGCGCAACTCAGATTCACACTCATTATTGTATGCAATATGCACACTCACGTCTCATATTTTTGGAAGTGGCTCATAACCAGCGTTGCCGTTTTAGCCTTTTTGAGGCTAGATTTAGCCTTTTTAAATTCCATTTAGCCTCGAAAATTTCATCTAGCCTCTTGCCTTTTTTTCAGCTTTTTCTAAAAATTCATCTAGCCTTTCTTTATTTTTTGGCCTTTTTTTATCAAATGGAGTTCCGAAACCTCGAAGTCTTAGAAATTTACCACTTTTACGCAACTTTCGCGTTCACAAATTATCGAAGACTATTTTTGGCAGTTAGCCATCACTACACGATTATATAGAAAAGAGTTTTTCCTATTACAAAGTGTGTTCTCCTACATTGGTTTCATTGTTGTCAAAATACAATACAAAATGTAAACGAACGAATTTAGTTGAACAATTTTCGTTTCCACAACGGATTACGATAACATTTTCTATAGTAAAATTTTCCGTAAAATCCGAATATCGTAATAGTTTTTTTCGATTGCCCCAATTTTCCAAATAAATGGTAAAATTGATAAAAATGCATTGTTGACAGCACATACATACTTCACATAAATGCTTGTAAAAACTTTACTTGTTAGCCAATCAATTCAGACAAAAATTTTAAGGTATAAAATGTGCCAAAGATATCTGCAATATGTCTGTTGTGACCGAAAATAGCTACAACAAATGCCTTCTTTTTTTTAAGCAAATTTGAGATTTGAAGCCCTATATCTAAAATTAATTATATACACGGTTAGAAATTTTGGATTACATTATACTTTTGGACTTACATATATATGACTACACCAGAATTGTATTAAAATTTAATACTGCCTAAATATTAAAATTCGTTTTTAATACTTTTTTGTATTAAAATTTAATACTCGTTTTTATTAAGATTTAAAAAAAAAAATTTAATTTCGAATGAGATTCGAACCGGGTTCCCTTTTTATACAATGGTGGCATGCACAGCTTTTTTTTCACACAGTAATAATAGAGTTTAGCTACTACTGCTATTAACTTTCTTAGCAATTTAGCTTGAAGCTTTAATACCAAGTAAAAAGCTTATATATTAAGGAAAATGAAAAAATTATACATGCAATTAAATTTGTTATATTTTTATAATTTTTTCTTAGCTTTATCACACTTTATCAACATACCCACCCAGATCATATGTATATAAACATACAATTGCATGAATTTATTAATATGGTCTAAGGCATAAATGTTAGAAAAAATTTACCCATCATGCTGTGGGGCTCGGACAACACAAACATAAGGACCAACAACCATTAAGCTACAAAATTAATTCTAGTTATTTTTCAATCTAAGCTTGAGTTGACCTTTTGACAGACTAATATCATATACATCGCAATTATTAATAAGAGTAGTAATGCGATTAAAAGGAGCAGTAGCCATATAATTAGTTCTACTGAAAGGTTGGTAAAATAATTGATTAGAGTTACGTTTACTCCTGCGATTAGTGTTTAAATGAATATAATTAAGAAGCTCTGGTGCAGCAAGAGACCCAGTTACAAGTTGATGCAGATAAAGTATATCCGCAATATTTCTACGCGTGCTCAAAGATTGCATATGTAGTAACTTCAAACGATCCTCATAAGGAGGAAGGTTTAAAGAGTCAATCCAATTTAAGCCATTGAGAGCAAAACGAATAAAATTTTTTTGAATTCTTTCAATTCTATTAATATGAATATTATAAAATGGTGACCACACTTGGCTGGCGTACTCTAAGTGAGGACGCACTATTGTATTATATAAAGTCACCGTTACTAACGGGCTATTAAATTCTTTTGCCCACCTCTTAATAAAGCCAAGCAGAGATGAGGATTTTTTACAAATTTGATTAATATGCTCATTAAAAGTTAATTTAACATCAAAATGTATACCTAGGTCTTTGACTAAATCGACACGACAAATTTTCTTATCTTTTAATTCATAATCAAATTCCACAATATTTTTCCTCCTGGTGAAAATCATAGTTTGGCATTTATCAGGATTAAGATGTAAGTTATTTTTAGAACACCAAACCTCAAAGGATTTCAAGTCAGACTGAAGTGGAATATTATCACCAACCCCCTTCACGTTCCTGTAAATTTTCATGTCATCTGCATATATTAGCAGATGCGACATGTGTAATGTCATAAATTACTAAAATGAACAGGAGCGGCCCCAGGTGGCTTCCTTGTGGAACACCTGATGCCGCGTTGAATGGGGAGGAAAACACCCTCCAAAATCTTATTTGATATGAGCGATCAGATAAATAAGATTCAATCCAGCTGACAAAACTTAAAGGAAATCCAAGCTTCTTTAACTTAAACAAAATCAAATTATGTGGTAATTTGTCAAATGCTTTACTGAAGTCAGTGTAGATACAGTCAACTTGCCCACCAGAATCAGCTTAATGCAAAGGAAGTAAAATCAAGGAGGTTAGAAACTGTAGATCTGCCATTAACAAAACCATGCTGACGAGTTGTTATGACTTCACCACAGCACACCTTAACCTGATCGTACACAATGCGTTCAAAAATTTTCGGTATCGATGATAACTTCGCCACGGGCCTGTAGTTTGAAACATAATTTGTACACCCTTTCTTGAAAATTGGGCTTATATATGAATTTTTCCAAAATTTAGGAAAATAGCCATCTCTAATCGATTTATTAAATAAGAAACTGAGGGGTTGACTCAGCACAGAGCTACAGTTAACTAGTACTGTCGCAGGAATACCATCAGGTCCGGAGCTGAAGTCATCATCAACAGATGAGATATATTTCTCTATGAGTTCAGGTGAGAAAGATATCCCATTAAACGAAACTAAAGGGTCGTTATGCATATATTCAAAATAGTTGATCTCAGGGCTAAATAATTCCGTAGAAAAAGATTCTTTAAATAAATTAGCAAACAACCCAGCTATAAGTTGTGGGTCGCTAGTGAGCCCGTCAACTGTTTTGAATTCAGATGGAAACCCGTCAGACTTTTTTTTTGTATTAATAAAACCCCAAAAATGCTTGGGGTCATGAAGAATATTCAGCTTTATTTTATTCAAATATTCAGAATAAACTAAAGCCGACTTATCCTTAAATTCATGGAAAAGTCGCTGGTAAGCAACTAAGTCATTTCGGTCCTGGCTACAAACGTATTTGTTCCACGCCCTATTACGGCCATTACGAATTTTTTTTTAAATCCTTTGTGTACCAAGGGTACGAGGAATTATTAACGTACCTTTTTGTACATGGCACCGACAATGCTATGGCCGAAAAAAGTTCACCATAGAAAAATTTAATGCACTCATCAAATGAATTACTCGTTTTATTAAAAAAAAAAAAAAAGTTCGCCTAATTTATTCCTTAAATTCTCATTCAACTTTAAAAAGTCAGCTTTTTTAAAATTGAATTCATAAATATTGATGGAAGAACATGCATTAATTAAATTTTCATTGTCAGATTGGTACACAATACTCAAAGGTGGATGATAGGAATCAACCGTAGACAGAGCATGGACAACATTTCTTACAACAACATTACTACTATTTGCAGCCAAGACTAAGTCAAGTTGTCGTCCATGAGAATATGTTATACAACTTACTTGTTGTATACTTGAAAGTATTTCGTCAACAATAATTTGTTGTTGTCGAGTTTTTGGACACGATGCATAAAAATATGTACCATCATCCGAAGGAGTCCATTTATGGTCAGGCAGATTGAAATCACCTAACAATAAAATGTCGTCATTAGTGTCTAGTTCATTTATTATGTATTCTAAGGACATCGAAAGACATTCGTAGACATCTGCGCTACTATTTGGAGGAACATAAGCGTTAAGAATAAAAATATTGGAGTTACAATATGTAACTTTAACGCATAATAGTTCAATATTAGATGCGCAGGCAATTTCGATTAATGAACTAGTTAAATTATTTTTTATGGCTATTAAGACACCTCCACCAACAGAAGAAATGTCTGCCAAGTGTCTGTCTCTTCTAAAAACATTGAAACTATTGTCAAAAAGTTCCAAATTGAGAAAAGTGTTATTTAACCAAGTTTCGGTAAAAACGATAATATCCTCAGAAAAATTCTGAGTGGCTAAAAAGATGTCATGCGTCTTAGAACGCAAACCCCTTACATTATGATAGTAAAGGGATAGCCGCTTCAGTTTTTTGAATTGGAACGGACAGTCTTATTATTTTTTTTCGACTTAAATTCTGAAATAAAGGAATATTTCGCTTGTATTAAAATCTAATCCAAGATTTCTAACCGTGTAGGTGACAAAAAGTTAGCCTTCCTACCTTATAGAGAATTTCAATACAAAAACTTTAAAATCTATTAAGGAATTCCCAACTTATACTGATTTTTAGAAAAGCTATATCTGCAACTTTCCATGAAACTAGATGCGAGTGATATTTATTTTTGATATATTCTTTTTTAAAATTAAAAACCACAAAAGAAAAAGTGGTTCAAAAAAATGGCGGCTTAGGCCAAACTTCTCATTGAAATAAGGTCAGTATGGGTTATAGATAAAAATTTGAAAAAAATCTCAAAATTTTTTTGTCCCATTTCGAACCAATTGAGGGGGCGTCCCAATTTTTTTTTTAAGAACCACCCTACTGTACATACATATGTATATATGTAATATTCGTAACTTTTACTATCTGAATATGAGTTTACATAAAAATTTCATTCTAGCTTGAAAAATTTAATCTAGCTCTTTTTAGCCTTTTTTTTAAGGGGGTCTAGCTTTTTTTTTCAAAATAATTGTGGCAACACTGCTCATTAACCTCAGTAAGGTACGCAATGCAGTTCTCTGATGCAGATATTCTGAGTTAAATCTACACATATAAATACATACATTCAAGCATACTCGCACAGTCGTGTGCACCATTTGGGCGATTTCTCCTTTTACTAAAAAGTATTTGTTTCATCATCAAAGAATTTACTGTTTTTTATTGGAATAAAAAAAACGCTCGCTCGAGTTTACTGGATTATTTTATGGTGTCCGATTTATCCTTTGTGTTGTTGTTCGACCAAATTAACTGTTTGTCTAATAATGACTTAATTTTTTGCACTCTTAATGTAAATTTGTCTCGTAATGTAAGGTCGACTTTATTTTCGTATTGCGACTTTAAGACAATTAATCTAGCCGAACTTTATAATGACCTTTACTTCTTGGAATGTAGTATGGTTTGGTGAGACAGTTGATGCAAAACTGGAAAGTTTTACGAATATTATCAATCAGAAACAATTGAGAAACATGTTCCAACTCGGACGGTATTAATTAAAAATACGGCTTGTCCATCTATTCTATCTTCACTTCAATCTGGGTTTAGAGCTGGGCACAGCTGCTCTACAGCCACTGTAAAAATACTTCAAGATATTAGATCTTTTTATGATGCTTGACAAAAAACTGTACTTCTATGTAGATAGTCAGGCCTCTTTAAAAGCCCTAAATTCGAATTACATAAAATCAAAAACAGTCCTAGAATGTTTTGATGCATTGTGTACACTAAGAGAGGTGAATTCAGTAGTTCTTCAGTGGGTACCTGGGCATTACGAAATTGCAGGAAATGAAAAGGCAGATTCACTAGCATAGCAAGGCGCCCAGTCAGATTCACAACTCATGAAAGTCTCTGTACCCTTTCAGCACTACTAAAAGACAGAGAACTACTCTTAGAAGCCGAAAAGAGGTGGGCTTGCTCCTCCACTAGGAATAACACCTTTGGCCCCGTTTCCATAAAAGGGACACAAGATATCTTTTATCCTTAACTCGGAGTGAATGCAGGCTTTTTACTAGAGTTATGACCGACCACTGCCTAATTGAGCATTTCGCTTTCAGGTTGGGCATCGTGTCCAATGACTGGTGTAGAAATTGTCATGAACCCGAGGAAGAGGAAACCATGAAAAATCTTTTCTCCCCTTTTAAAAAAATTCTTAAATTTCTCAAGTGGGCCACTAATAAACCCTAAATGTTAATTTTTTAATTAAAATTTGTGGTATGGGCTAGAAATTAAAAAGGGGAATTGCTTTTTTTTTGTTTTTGTTGTGGTTGCTGTTATAAGCAATTGAAATTCGGGGACCAAATTTTTTCAAAAGCTTATAAATTTTGAACGGATACGACGATTTTTATAAAATTAACGATGTTCGATTCGTATTCAAATACAGTATAAGTGAAACTTTTTTCAATTTTAAATAATGTATTTTTCAATGTTTAAGATATGTTTATTTATGTCAACGAAAAGTAAATTTGACCTTTCCATCACCATTTAGCACCCTCTTTTTTTCATTTTTTTTTTCATGAAAATTCAAGTTTCAATCCTTTTCTAGGGGTAGTAAAGGGGCGCTAGGGGTGATGGAAGGGTCGAACTTATTTTTTGTTATCATTTTCGGTTTAAGCATGCGAAGAAACGTAGAAATGCACATCCATTTCAACTTTGTATGTCAATTTGAATTTCGACCCCCAAGGGGGTGGTAGCGGGAAAATTGCCAATTGAAACCATTTTTGAAGGGCATATTCGGATTCAGCGACCTCGAAAATGTAGGTCTAGAGGGGTCCACCCTCTGGGTCACAATATTTTTTTTATGTGCCTGTGTAATTTATCCAAAATGGATACAAATTTTTTTTAAAAGATATGTAAACCAATAAATAGTTATATTAAAAATAATATACAATATAATAATTTAAATATTTAATTTTGAAAATCACTTTTACATAAAAAAAGGGCGGCACATTGGCAAGGGCCAGGGCGGCATCGAACCTAAATCTGCCACTGCAGGCACCTTCATGTTGGACGTGCACCACAATGAAAGGACCAGAATTTACTAATAAGACTTTAGCAGAAAGTTTGTGGTAACACTATGAACCCCTGTGGTCTATATGAGGCTATGGCCGCCACCAAAAGCTCACCTAACGGTCAACCATTTTTTATTCTGCCAGAAATTAAAATATTTCTTTGGTTTCTGTGACAGCGCTGTACTTCTTCTGAAAAGTTATCTTTCGAACAGGCTTCAAAGAGTTAAGGTAGGTAACAATTGTCCTCAGTACAAAGTAATCTTGATGTACCCCAGGGATCAATTCTCGGCCCGTTGCTTTTTACTATTTTCGTAAACGATATTTTTGCAACTTGCGAACATGCATCTATACTTGCCTATGTTGATGATATTCAGTTACATCTTTCTGGCCGAATTGGCCTCTTGGAAGATGTATGCTGCCGATTAAATTAGGATCTTAGCTCGATTAGTGAATGGGCTATGATAAATTGTCTTAAACTCAATGCTACTAAATTTTATGTTCTACCTATCTCGAAGGATAAAATTTATTTAGATGATATAGTACAACGGTATATAACATACCTAAGCATACCAACTTTGAGTTTGAAAAAATAAGTACATTTGCATGAAATCAAAATACAGTACACATATAGTTTTAGGCTCGTTCGGACTATCGAGTTGTCCGGAGTATAGTAGTGAACATTTTTGAAATAATCTAAGTGAATTCAAACATGAATTGACTCTTGTTGCAGATATATTTATTCAAAAAAAAAAATAATATTAAATAGAATCCATATTTTTTATGTATATCGGTCATTCTTTTAATAACTGGTATTTTTTTTACCTTTTTGAGCATTTTTTGAAACAAAATATCTCAAAAACTATAGCAGATAGGATGAAAAATTGTTTAATCATTTTTGTTAAGAAATACTATAACTTAAAAAAAAAATTAAAAAGATTTAAATAAATTTGTTGAAACAAAAAAGTTGTTAAAAAAATTTTGAATATATGTTAACATCTTTTCTTTTTTTTTTATTTTTTATGTGTTATTCGAAATTCCCGCCATAAAGCTAAAAACAGAACTGGGACGTGCGATCTATCTTATATGTCAAATCGCACCAAAAAATAGAATTTGTTCTATTTCTCTGCGATAAATTTTGCTAGTGTCAATTTTGTACTCACTACAAACGTATAGGAAAAATCTGGACGATATTGCAAGTCCCAATTCTGTTTAGCTTATAACTTTGGAAACTACGATTTCTTTACTAATGACAAGCACCATGTTTTTCAAAATTAAATTCAAATAAAATTTTTATTTGTAATGTTATTTTCAATCAATCTTAAGAATTTATCTGCATTCAAATCAAAATCCCCGACATCACTTTGGAAAATTTCTTACAATTAGACCACGCGCCTTTATAAAAAACTCATATTTTTCCTAATATGTAGATTTTCCCTCATCAAGAGTTTGAAAAGTATCAAACTTTTTCTTTAAAGTTAGTGTTTTATATTTGCGCTTATTATTTAAAAATATGGCACTTGGTACGAAATTAGACAAACACGCTTACGAGGGAAAGAACCGAAACTGCAGTAATGATAGTGTGAAATGTGAATCAAAGTGCGTATAACAGAACATGCGAGATACAAACGGTAAAACAACGGTATTTTATTTTTTTTCTTGCATAAAAAACATTTGTCCGGATTGTAGAGGTAAAAATTTTAAATTGTACGTAATGTAAAAGCGTCCGAACTATTGGAGTATCCGGACTGGCGCATGTCCGGACTATCGTAGTTGCACTGTAGTTGAAAATAAGTACAATTAATTATACATATGAGCCGCTGAAAGCAAAAGTGGTATAACTCAAAAATTTCGAAAAATGAGTTATACCCGTTTTCTAACTTGTTACGTCAGTAATTATCATTAGACAAAATTTTAAAAGTTTAGTTGGCGATATGACCGCTAGATAGCATCGTTAAGTTTTGACATTTTGTTGTAGTATTTTTTGGATGAAAATAATTTTTCTTTTTTAACATATTCAAAGGAATTTTTGAACAATTGACTTTCCAAAAGTGTTGAAACTTTGACAAAAACAAATGCACTGATTTTTTGCTGTACCAAAACGCAAACCTCCAATTTTCTCAAAACTACTTAAATGTGACTTATACCACTGTTGCTTTCAGCGGCTCATATGGAGGGTGCAGTAAAGAAAAAGATCAAATGGAACGAAGAAAAAAGGCAATGACTAGCTGTCAACGTAATGTGTTTTAAAATTTTTTGACGTTGCCGATTTATTTGCATTTTGTTATTGTTAAGAGAACGATCCTGTATTGTACCAACCATATAATTAGACCATTATTCCGAGCTATTGTTTTTGCGTCGAAATTTTTTTATTGAATTGTATTTGTCAACAACAAATACAAATGAAATGTCGAAAACATATTCAGAAATGCTATTATTCGCTTTGATGACATGATTCCACCAAACTTCACATGCCGCAAGGGTGGTGTTGGCTGACGAAATAAAAAAGTTCGCGACAATGCGGCTGTTCGATCTGGCAGACAACACTTTATCGTGTTTCGCGGATTCCAAATGCTTATCGATTTCACTCATCCCTTTTTCATGGCGTTGTGGCGATTTTGTGGCCAATTTATGAATAAAAACTACAAGTCTGCGCTATCAAACTCAAATTTAGGGATGCCACATTGCAATTTTTCAAACATTCGTGAGAAGATATTAAATAAGGGAATCTCAGTTACAACTATTTCGCAACCATCGGACCACCGTGGAGTGTGCATATGAAAGCCATTAACCTTCATCAAATTAATTAATCGTTACCACATGACACACGATACCACACAAGTTACTACGTCCACTATGCAGTTCACCGCACGCTTAATTTTATGAATGACCGTACAATGAAACTGAATACGAGACGTAAGCGATGTGTAAATTCAAGTGCATTTAGCGGCATGATTCATGTCAATACAATTTCGTAAAGACCGCTTCGCTTGGGTTTATGCCTTGCACTTAGGTTTGTGACTTATGCCCTAAATATTTTGGCATGTGGTAATTTTAGTTTATTGAGTAAGTTCATATTTTTATAATTCTAATTTTTGTTTGTATTTGTATTTGTAAGTATTTTTATGAGTGAAAATAATATTCGCTTTTCACTCTGAATTTTTGTATAAATATTAAGGCAAAAATAAAACATGATTCAAAGTCATTCGGTATAATTTAAAGAAGCAGTTGTATTTTATTCAGAAAGCCTTGTGGCTGTACATATGCAAAAGAAAGCATTGCGGCTGGCGGGTGCGCCCTAATACACGAACTATAGGCCCTCCCCTTTAAAATATACTTTGATAGGAAAACAAGAATCCTTAATAACCGCAACCGATATTTATATTTACTAGTATCGTATTGTGGTCGAAACTCGACCGTAGCCACCAAGTCTTAACTTTGGAAGAATTTTGAACCATGATCTTATTTAACCCTAGGAGGTTCAACCAGGTCTGTGCAGACCTTTTGCATATAAATGTGTGTATAACTTTTTTTTTTGCGTGTTAGAGACGAATCCGTCCATGACTTCCTAAAAGCGGCTACGGAGAACCCAATGATCACAAAATCGGACTGCTTATCTGTTTGTGTTCGGTTTTATTCGTGTTTACAAACGAAATGGTTCATACGTACCAACCAGGTCTGTGCAGACCTATGTAAATAAATGTGCGTATAACTTTTTTGTTCTGCTTGTTAGAGCAGAATCCGTCCATGACTTCCTAGAAGAGGATACGGAGAACCTAAAGAGCACAAAATCAGACCGCTTATGTGCTTATGTTCGGTTTTATTCGTGTTTACAAACGAAGTGGGTCATGTTTAAAAACGAAATGGTTCATACGTACCAACCAGGTCTGTACAGACCTTAAAATATAAATCTGTGCATAACTTTTTTGTTTTGCGTGTTAGAGACGAATCCGTTCATGACTTCCTATAAGCGGCGACGGAGAACCTATTTTTCTGAGCTTTTAGCACATTTACCCATACTTTCAGTACACCTGCCTATACAAATCCCATATAGGTCTGCACAGACCTAGTTGTACCTGTTAGCGCCAAAAAATCCCTGAACCTCCTAGGGTTAATTTCACTTTTCACCTTACCTCACCTCACCTTGCCACTACCTCATGCTGCCATGAACGCGATCAAAATGCTTTGGATAACTACTAAAACAGTGTACCATAAGTTTCGATGTTCACGTATTAATATATAGATGTATAGATTATTATTTTAAAAAACAGATTTCGGCTTTCGTCCGAAATAAGTACAAATTAAGTACGCTTTGAAAAATAAGTACGGGAAGCTGAAAATAAGTACTAAGTACTTACTAAATAAGTACAGTTGGTATGCTTATACATACCTAAACTACATAAGAATCTTAAATTGATTGAAAATGCAGTTAACCTTGGTTTTCACATAAACTCTTCACTGACGAGCGTTAATCATATTAACAGTGTAGTTAGAAAAATATATTGAACTTTACGTAGTTTACGACTATCAGCTGATTTTACGCCTATTGAGACTAAACGTAAACGCACTTTGCATTGATTTCTTGTGCGTTTGCTGATTTTATTTTAAAAAGCAAATAGAAAGAACAAAGTTCAGTCCAAAAAAAAAAATAATCAAAGCTAGCAAGACAGTGGCTTATGCCGGTGGAGCGCTCTCCGCCTATGCAGCGACGTCACTCTCTTTCCAATGAGTGCGTTTCTACGAGCTCGTGTGCTTTCAACAACAAATCAACAGCAACTAATTATGTTCTTCCAGCGCTATCTACTTCAAGCGCTCATTCAAGTAATGCGCACGCGTTGTTTTCTCAAAACTCTTCTCTGAGTACATGATATAATCCAAAGCCGCTAAATATGAAATCTACAGAACATGTGTTGTCCTCTTCTCTCTCATGGGGAGCTCAATGTTCAACTCCGAACATCTCACCAGCACCTACAAGCGCAACAGTCTCTTTGCCAGCAACAACTCTGGCAACAACTAGTACATGTGTAATTACTACATCATCATCTGTTTTACTTACACCAATAATGTCTGTAGGCACAAATTCACATGTACTCAAAAATAATTCACCTCACTCAGTTACAAGTTTAGTGAGCAACAGCTTACCAACATTACCTCTGCAACATGAATCCAGGGTAGAGCAACAATGTTCGGAATTGCAACAGCATCAACAGCAGAAATCACAACATAAACACCAGTTGCCATTACGACAACAAAAACAACAACTTCTTCAAATGCAACAAACACAACAACAACCAAAGTCAAACACACATAATAAAGGTAAAAATATTTTGTTTCCAAAAAAACCTGAAGTTCAAACTGGGCTAGACCGCTAAATCCAAGTAAAAAGAAAACTAAGACCACAAAAAAAACGGAGGCAATGTACAAGTGGTGAAAGTCATTAAATCCACCTCTACAGGTACAATCAACGCCAATAACAATAGATTTGCTTTATTAGCAAAAAATTATGATGATGAAGCTGGTGGTAGCGGTAGGCAAAGTATTACAGATCATAAGACTCGACCTATTTTCTTGCGTGAGCGTAACTCTAATGCCCTTATAAATTATATTACTAGTCTAATAGGGAAAGACTCATATCGTGTAGTTTCACTTACAAGAGGAAATATACATGAAACAAAAATCCAAATTTACGCGGAATGTAATTACCGTACTTTAGCACTTGACCTAGAAGCCAAAAAAAAGAATTATTACACTTACCAGCTGAAAAGCATTAAAGGTATTTCTGTAGTACTTAAAGGTATTGAATCTGATTTAGACGTGAATGAAATAAAAAATGCTCTCGAAGAAAAAGGTTTCCATGCCAGAGCAGTTATTAACATTGCAAATAAAGATAGGGTTCCGTAAATTATGTTTAAGGTAGACCTACTCCCAGATGCTGACACGCTCAAAAAAAATGAAACGCATCCAATATACAAATTGCAATATTTATTGCACCGAAAAATTTCTGTCGAGGAGCCCCACAAACGTAATGGGTCCAATGCGTAAACTGTCAAGAGTATGGCCATACTAAAACTTATTGTAATCTCCGTACTGTATGTGTCGCATGTGGTAAACTCCACCACAGCTCCTTATGTACCAAAAAAATAATTCAAGCTCCAAAAAATGTAGCAATTGCAATGGAAACCATAGTGCTAACTATAGAGGCTGTCCTATATATCAAAGCCTAAAACAGAGGGTAACTTTACTTAAACAAGCTGCTCGCAATCCGACTAAAAATGTATTTACCTCTGCCGCTTCTGCCCCCCAGCAGTCCTCTGCCAACCCTTATACACCAGCTATTTCTTATGCTAATGTTCAAGCTCTCAAATGCAACACCTAACAACACAGGAACCAAACAATAATCTTAAGCTAATGATTTCTAATTTTACTCAAAGCCTATCACACTTCATGATAGCCATGCAAAAATCTTTAAATCGAATTGTTGAAATGCAAACCCAATTGATGACTGCTCTCCTAGCCAAGTTATAGGTCTTATAAAGATTTGCGCATGGAATGCAAACGGCGTAAGCCAACATAAACTAGAGATTTCAAACTTCTTGTCCCGGGAAGATGTAGATCTAATGCTTCTATCCGAAACCCACTTAACAAATAAATATAACTTCACTATTCCAGGCTATATATTCCATAAAACCAATCACCCAGACGGAAAAGCCCATGGCGGTACTGGTATACTAATTCGAAGAAGGCTTAAACATTCTTGCTTAGGGGCCCAGAACTAGCTACAAGCCACTTCAATTATTTTGCCAAGTAATGCCAAAGACCTTTCTTTATCTGTAGTTTACTGTCCTCCCCGCTTTGCTGTATCAGAGGCGCAGTTTATGAACTATTTTAAGACTTTAGGTGATAAATTTGTAGCAGCCGGTGACTATAACGCAAAACACATTTTCTGGGGCTCCCGCATTAATAATCCCAAAGGTAATCAATTCTATAACGCATATATTTTTATAAACAAAAATAGCAATCTGGATGTTGCTTCTCCGGCAAAACCCACATATTGGGCAGCGGACCGCAACAAAATTCCTGACCTAATCTATTTTGCCGTAGAGATTTAATTTCTGTCAGTACAAGTTTTGAGTTATCATCTGATCATTCCCGTGTTATCATACTGAAGTGCTGGAGGCTTTGTTCCGTTTACTCCTACCTAAGAGACTGGTGAGCCAGCGCTTAAAAACGCTACGGTTCTCTATATCCCGTCAAACTCAATTGTTTGCCAGGGATTTTTCCTTTTGGCAAAATTACTGCCAAAATATTTTTAAGCTATTAGAACACGTCTTTTGAGCTTAGAGTATCTTCATCATACTCTGAATTTTATTTTTAATTCAAAACTATTTATACTAATTTTATTTACTAATACTAACTTAAGATTCTAGGGACTCCAATAATTACAGTAGCACCAAATTGTGCTTGTATTTGTGACCTGTGGGATTACATTGTATCCAACGAAAAATCCAATGGTCTGAGTTCGATTTGCCTAAGAAATTACAATGTAAGCAAATTCTTGTCCGTCCATGGCTTGCATTTGAAGATGCAGTTTCATTTCTTATCCAACGGGAATTTGAGTAAGCGTAAAGCAAAAAGATAAACAACAAATGTCGCGTGCTTGGCTGTCTGGCTGCAGTATATCGGCAGTGACTTTATGTTTGCTAATTGATTATGCTTTAAATTCAGGCGCTGTCTGGATGTGGTTAATTTGCATTTTATAAATGCACAGGGGTGGAATATGCGACGTGCAAGGTTATCGCAAAAGGCAGAATGTGCAATGTACTAAATCATCACAATACAAATTTTTGAAAAACCCAAGCATAGAAAGGTACCACCTACCCTTACAAAATTAAATTCATATAAAAATTTGAATCTCGACGCATCGCTATTGTGTTTAACTCAATGACGACGAGTAATTTTAACATTTTTAATGATACTCGTCTGGCTCTCGTCCCGTCGGCTCGTCATTATTGTAATTGGGGCTTACAAACATCATCGAGTCGAGCTAGTTCGGCTGGGTTAAAGTAGCAGAAAAATGTTGGAAAAGTCGAAAAAAATGGAAATGTTGAACGAGGTTGAAAAATTTTTAAATCAGGTAAAAAAGCTAAACAGTCGAAAAACCTGAAAATCGTTGAAAAAAGTTTAAAATGGTTCTAAAAGGTTCAAACATTCGAAAGAGGTTGAATACTCGAAAAAATTTGAATTGGTTGAAAAAGTCGAAAAAATATGAAATATTGTTAACTGGTTTGATGAGGCTACGTATATATGTATGATTGTATATCTACTATTATTAAACGAGCAATAATTGTATGTATATATATATATATATATATATATATTTTCAGACTTTATTTCCAAAACGGGTGCAGCGATTTTGATGAAACTTGGGGATTAGGTACATATGTTAACAAAATTAGGATTGGGCTGGGTTTTAACTTATCAAAGACTCCTGGAGGGGCGTGGCACAGCCCTAAACTTTTATTTTCATAACATCATATCTCGAAAACTATTCAAGATATTGTGATGAAATTTGGTACACAGATGCAGATCATAAATGTCTTAAATTTTGCCAAAAGTAGGAGGAATCGGAAAAGTGGGCGTGGCACTTTTCAATAATTGAAAATTTTGATTCAATATTACTCAAAAACGGCACTGAGGATTTTCATAAAAATTTTATAGATAATACCACTAAAAGCAGTCATCATAACATGCTATGTCACTATTCTGGCAAAATTCGTTTAAGGGCGTGGCACACCCCACAATATTTATAAACATTATAATAAGAGAATTAACAACACAATCGTTCTGAAATTTCATATGGTGGATATACTTGCTATAAGGTACCTCAAGACGAAAAATGGGTGTAATAGTACAAGTGGGCGTGGCACCTCCTATACAAGCAAAACAGGTTAAATGTTATATTTATTGTACTATGAGAGTAATCTTCTTAAAATTTGGTGAGGAGTTGTCGGTTACTATAAGCTTTGAAATTAAATGCATTTCGACGGGATTGCTTCAGTGGGCGTGGCACCTCCCATACAAACAAAAACCGTTAAATGTTATATTAAGTGCACTATGGGAGTAATCTCAATAAAATTTGGTACAGAGATGTCGGTTACCAAAAATTTTTAAGTTGAATGGATTTCGACGAGATTTCGTTAGTGGGCGTGGCACGTCCCATATATACGAAAATCGTTGAATGTTGTACTTAGTGCACTATGGGAGGTATTTTCTTTAAATTTCGTGTTGAGGTGTCGATTACTATAAGCTTTGAAATTATATGGATTTCAACGGGATTGCGTAAGTGGGCGTGGCACCTCCCATACGTACGAAAAACGTTAAATGTTATTTAGTGTACTATGGGAGTAATTTTTTAAAATTTTTTGTTCCAATCGATAGAGAAAGCACGAAAAATAAAAAAAAATTTATTGTTCCAATAGACTTTTAATAACAGTGGTGTAGTGTTAATATTGTAGTGGTCATTTTTAATATTTGACCACTTAGTGCGTCCTGAGCGATTTGCGGAATTTGTTGCTGTAACGATATTTTCCTTGTCCTTTGGAGTATCCCGGAAGTAGTCACTCCATAAGTGACTACTTATCGAGGCGGTTCACTCCGAGTCACTTTGGGTCACTTGGAGTCACCGAGGTGCGTGGAAATCGCAATTTTGTGGTTTGCGTGCGATTTTTGTAGAATTGGTCTATAACACCTATGGGCCACGTTGGTACAAACTCTTAGCGCATCTAATTATGTTTTGCGGTGCGTGCGATTTTTTGATTTTATTACTGTAAGGATATTTTCCTTGTTCTTTGGATTATCCCGGAGGTAATCACTCCATAAGTGACTACTCATCGAGGTGGTTCACCCCGAGTCACTTTGGGTTACTTGGAGTCACCGAGATGAATGAAAATCGCGATATTGCGGTTTGCGTGCGATTTTTGTAGAATTGCTCTATAACACCTATTGGCCACGTTGGTGTAAAAACTTTGCGCACCTAATAACGTTTTGCGGTGCGTGCGATTTTTTGGATTTTATTGCTGAAGGATATTTTCCTTATTCTTCGGACTATCCCGGAGGTAATTGCTCCATAACTAACTACTCATCGAGGCGGTTCACCCTGAGTCACTTTGGGTGACTTGGAGGCACCGAGGTGAGTGAAAATCGCGATCTGTGGTTTGCGTGCGATTTTTGTAGAATTGCTCTGTAACACCTATAGGCCACGTTGGTGTAAAAACTCTGCGCACCTAATAACGTTTTGCGGTGCATGCGATTTTTTGGATTTTATTGCTGTAAGGATATTTTCCTTGTTCTTCGGATTATCCCTGAGGTAATTATTCCATAACAAACTACTCATCGAGGCGGTCCACCCCGAGTCACTTTGGGTCACTTGGAGTCACCGAGGTGAGTGTTAATCGCGATTTTGTGGTTTGCGTGCGATTTTTGTAGAATTGCACTATAACACCTTTAGGGCACCTTGTTGCAAAAACGTTGCGCACCTTATTACGTTTTGCGGTGGGTGGATTTTTTTTTTTTTTTGGATTTTTACGAATTTCGTGAACCAAAGTGACTTTAAGTGACCCAATGTTACTCGGGGTGAACCGCCTCGATGAGTTGTCACTTATGGAGTGATTACCTCCGGGATAAGCCGAAGAACAAGGAAATATCCTTACAGCAATAAAATTTAAAAAATAGCACCAACCGCAAAACGTAATAAGGTGCGATAAGTTTTTGTACCAAAGTGGCTTATAGATTTTACCCCTCGTACTAACTGTACAATCGGTTGCGTTCTTCTATATAAATGCTGCGATATCTCAGTCGATTTAGCATCCAATTTAAATGAAATCGAGCCATTTTGCATAATCCTTTTCATTTCTATTCACTCTTGGTCCCAATCCACTCTTTTTATAAACACTTTTGCATCAGACAACAATTTGACGAAACTAAAAACGAAGCAAAATTGTTGAAAAAAATGGAACAGAAAAAAGTAAAGAGAAGTTGAAGTGTGAAAGTGAAAAGTCAACTTTTTTCAACAAATTCCATATTTTTTCGATATTTTCAACCTCAAAACGAAAAACCGAACAGTGGTCGGTCTCCAGGTACTGTATATTATGCTGTGTCATTTCAAAATTTTGGAGTTGGATTTTATTTTTTTTTTTTGCCTATATTTTAGCTTGAGGAATAAAAATAGCTGTCGCAATATTTGAGCTTCCTATCACAAACCTGTAAACGGCGCGGACAGAGTTTATGTCCGATTTCGTTGAAATTTGACGAAAAAAGCGACTTGCTAAAACGTAGAAAAAGTCGGCCATAGGTGCGAAGATATAGGGTTTTAGGTATTTTATTTGTATGAGAGATGCCACCCACTGTTGTCGAACTACATCCAAATTTTTCATTTAGCTGAAAATGCGGACAAAATACACCCAAAGGAGAGTTTTTTTTTTTTTTTAAAAAAATTGTGGGCATTTTAGCCTATGTTTTAGCATTAAATCCGAAGGGAACACTCCCAAAATTTCAGCTTTCTAGATCATACCTGTGGCTGGCGCATTCAGTTTGTTTCCAATTTAATTGACGACTTTTTACAAAAACGTAAAAAAAAATTTCCATAGGTGCCAAGATATAGTGTTTTAAGTCTTTTAGTTGTATGGGAGCTGTCACACCCTGATTTCAAAACACGCCCACATTTTTTGAGTGGCTGAAAGTGAGTAATTTACATCTCAATACCAAATTTGAAGCTAATAGCTTCCATAGGTTCCGAGATAGCGTTTAAGCGATTTTGTTATATTTGAGCATTTTAAGTGATTTTGTTATATTAGAGCTACCACGCCCCTTAATTAAGTCCCGCTCACGTTTACAGGGTGTTAAGCGAAGACAGTATAGATATAAGTACCGAATTTCGAAACTGTAGCTGCCATAAGTAAGGGAAGTGCCCCACCCTATTTTCAAACCACGCCCACATTCTTTGAGTGGCTAAGTACAAACTAAATACTTGCATATATTAAATTTTAAGCTTGTAGCTGCCATAGGTACCAAGATATAGCACTTTAAGTGGTTTTGTTGTACAAGAGGTGGCACACCCCGTTTTTGAAACCCGCCCACATTTTACAAAGTGCTTCCTTCAGACAGCATACACTGTCGTTCATCACGAACCAACTGAATTTTATGCAAAAAATCTCCAAAAATTGTGAATGCAGAAACAATAAATACTCCAACTTTTCAGAAATATAAAAGCATTTGTAATGCACTACTTCAAGACTAAAAATCAATTCCCAATGCATTATAACTGTACTTTTCTTTAATTGTTTCTAATCATGTATGAAATTCTTCTCGTCAATTAAATTGGAAACAAACTGAATGCGCCAGCCACAGGTATGATCTAGAAAGCTGAAATTTTGGGAGTGTTCCCTTTGGATTTAATGCTAAAACATAGGCTAAAATGCCCACAAATTTTTTTTAAAAAAAAAAACTCCCCTTTGGGTGTATTTTGTCCGCATTTTCAGCTAGATGAAAAATGTGAATGTAGTTTGACAACAGTGGGTGGCATCTCCCATACAAATAAAATACCTAAAACCCTATATCTTCGCACCTAAGGCCGACTTTTTCTACGTTTTAGCAAGTCGCTTTTTTCGTCAAATTTCAACGAAATCGGACATAAACTCTGTCCGCGCCGTTTACAGGTTTGTGATAGGAAGCTCAAATATTGCGACAACTATTTTTATTCCTCAAGCTAAAATATAGGAAAAAAAAAAATAAAATCAAACTCCAAAACTTTGAAATGACACAGTCTAATTTATATATGTAGTAATAGCCGAAACATATATGAACATATCACCAATTACCAGGTTAAATTGTTGAATTTGTTATCGTTGTGGGTGCTAAGTGGAAAAGGAAAGGAAAAGGAAAAGTCAAATTTACTTTTCGTTATCATTTTCGGTTCCAGCATGCCGAGAAACGTAGGAATGCATATTCATTTCAACTTTGTATGCCAATTTGAATTTCGACCACCAAGAGGGTGATGCGGGAAAACTGACAATTGAAACAATTTTTTATGGTCATATTCGGTTTCAACGAGCTCTAAATGTAGGAACAGTGGGGTTTACCCTCTAGGTCACGAATTTTTTTTTGTGTGCCTGTGTAATCAGTGGACTAAAAACAAATGAAATTTATAATAAATAATAACCTTTCGTTAAAAACAATTTCTTAAAAAGTTCGTGTGTATAAAATGTTATAAAAACACAAGCTATTATATTTCCTTTTAACAAATCTCCAAAGAGAGTTCCCACTAGGCCATTTTCATTTCAAGGTACAATAACTTAATACCGCTTTCAAAGTCAGTTAAGTACTTGATGAGAAGTTGTTATATAAACAATACATAGAAAGCATCTACATTAAAGCAATTAGGTGCAGTAGGAGTCTTTATTTCTAAGTTAAACATGAAAAATAAAATGATGCTACATAAATTGTGTACTAGGCCAATTCTGACTTATGCCTGTTTCGTTTGGAAAAACTGTGCTAATACGCACTTTGGGTTACCAAAAAGGTTTTCAACGTCAGAATTACATACGATAGCACAAGAAAAAATTATTTAAAATGCTATTAACAATATGAGCAGGTTTTCAACTGACGACCTCTTAAGAAGTTTATCATAGGCTTTGTCTTCTTCTCTATTTCTATAGCGGAAAGAAGCTACCCACGAAATTCCTATTCACGTAGACATATTGTGATATTAATATAGGTTTTTTACTATCATTTTCCTATAAAGTATTATTTTATTCTAAGTGATTATCTTTAATGTTAAATTAGAATTTAATTGTTGTAAAATCCATAGGATTAAAACTCAAAATTTGTAAATCTTATATATATGTGTAGTGACTTAATACCAACGCACATAAACAACAACACATAAGAAACACTATAAAAAAAAAGTAAAATCTAAAAATATGTACATAACTGAAAATTTAAGTAAAATAAAAAATAAATAAAATAAATATAATAAATAGACCAAACTCTAGCCTGGCGATCCTGCCTTTTTTACGAACTTTATATATTTCGGACCAAGCCATCTCTGTAAAGATCTTTCCGCGATTACAACAAAATACAACAGAAAAAATAAAGAAAACAATCGCTGCGGCTGCTGCCAATCAATTGAAGTCGCAACACCACGTCCATTTCAACTACAACTAAAACCATCATCATCAACGACACCATTAGTAAGCTGTTTTAGTGCTGATTATACGACAACATCATCACTACAATCGACAAATCCATCGACACCTTGACTACCGCAGGCACAAGTACTACTACAACGTCAAACTTCAGCCATTTCCATACGTTGACACTTTCGTTTTAGAAAATCAATATCACAGATGGACTTTAAACATGCAAGACGCGCTAGTAACATTCATGCAACATCTACTCTACATGGACGTAGTTATGTGCGAGATCATAGATAAGAGAATCTACGAATTTTCTTTTCAGCAAGCAAACCACCATCAATTTCCACCTACACAATCGCAACAACACTTGATAAAGCAACAACATCATAAAACACCACTTTCAATGCACATCATTCGACACCAGTTAGATATTGGAGCAAATGGCCAACAGCTTTTTCAACATGCTAGTGCCACTTCGCAACAGCAACATCAATTGGAGCCAAAATCAACAACACCAGCAAATTCAACAATTTGCTCTTCAACAACAGGAACGTAGTTTTATTCCACAAATAATCAAAAAATTTGATCTTTTCAATCTTAACACACACTTGTATTTCAACCACTTACACCTAACTCCACACCAATCCAATCAACAACAATAACACCAAAATCTTCTCCCACCCACACAACCAAGAAGATCATACATTAATTACTCCATACACATTTTTCTTTTCAACACAATATTTTGATTATTATGTAAAGTACGATAAAACCATGATTTAGGATCTGGTTAACTTTAATATAATAATCAAAATAAAGACTTAACTATGAATAAACTGCAAACATAGCGTGTCATAAAGTCATACACAAACAACACACACAATTTTTTTTTAAAAGGGGGAGTAAAGTAGTGACTTAATATCAACACACATAAACTACAACACATAAGAATAAATAGATAGACCAAACTCTATATAACTCCTGCTCAAAATAATAGGTACATTTCTCAGTTTATAGTTTAAACTCTATTAAAAAAATATTTTGGACAAATCGTAGTGGTAACGTGAATAACACAACGTGGTAGTACGATCTTCAGTAAAACAAATCATGTAATTCCCCTAAGTTTTGAACGTTTCGACTTACTGTGCCTGCTCAAAATAATAGGTACACCTGCAAGTTGGCTCTAATTTTTGTTTGTTAATTTGTATTTTTAAATTTTTTTGAGCTTTCCTTAGAAGAACGGTGTGTTTTCTTTAATTAAATCTTAAAATGCAGTGAATTAACAGCAAAAAATTTTAGTTGAGATGGGTCGTAAGTCAAATTGATCTGCTGAGGAACACAGACAGGCTTTTAACTTGAAAAAAGAAAGAAAATCTCTTTGATGCAGCTTGCAGGTTCTTGAATATATCTCACAATTTTGTGAGTAATGTATTTAAAAATAAACCGCAAAAAGAAACTCGTGGTAGACCATCAAAAACCGTTCCAATAGATGATCTTCATATTGGAAGTATCGAAAAAAAAGGCGTATTTAAATCTTCAAATACAATTTAAGTAGAAATTGGGGACGCGGTTATCGCTCAAGCAATTCGACGACGTTTACTAAAGGTAAACCTACCTGGGCGCATAGCTAAAAAAGTTCCTTTGCTACGGACAAAAAAATTGAGCATGAGGCTAAATTTTGCAAGGGATGATGAAAACTGGTCATGACCAGAACGGCAGAAAAAGTGGCGTAATATCTGAAGAAGAGATGAAACTAAGATTAATTTATTTGGAAATGATTAAGAAAAGAATGTGCGACGGCCTAAAGCAAGGAGTTTCACGGCAGTTTCACAAAAAAAAAACTTACACACGGAGGCGGAAATATTATGGTGTGGTAGTATTTTCCTTAATACGAGATAGGTCCTATACTCCGGATAACGAGTAAAATGACAGTAGCCGAATACAAAAATATACTCGAAAATTCAATGCCGCCCTATTCTGAGGAAAAAATGCCCTTGCTCTGGATCCATCAGCAAGATAACAATCCAAAACACACCTCCTCTGTTTGTGTAAAAATGTTTTGAGGACAATAAAGTCAACGCGTTTAGCTGGCGGAGTCAGTCACAGGATTTAAAGCAGATAGAAAACCTGTGGAGGGCTTTAGAGAAAAAAAAAGCAAAAAAAACTTTCACAAATACGGAGCGATTTTGGGAGTGTGTCCAAGAAATGTGGTATGAGATACCCAAAGAAGCCTGCCAGGCTCTAATCAAAAATATCCCAAGAAGAGTTGCGAAAGTTATCCAAAATAAGGGTGAATACACTAAATAATGAAAGTATAAACAAAAAAGTTCATATCTTTAACATTTTCTTTTGTTTTTCTGTATATCTTTCCGGTGTACCTATTATTTTGAGCAGGCAAATATTGAGCAAATAGTATTCATTGACCTCAACTTTCGTACCTTATAGTATTTCTTAAAGAATTTCTACTTTTTATATATATATAAAGGCTACGAAAATATCTGCATTTTTGTTTTCTTAAAAATTTTGAATAAAAAGTTTTTCCGTTGAGTTGAATTTTGAACTCTACGGTGTACCTATTATTTTGAGTAGGTGTGTATATATGTAAATATTGAATTTATGATAGAATAAACATAAACAACATACATATAAACTTTTTTAATAGAATAAGTTAATTTTTAAGCAAAAGTTATGATGAGTTTTTTTATCCTATTCCTCTCAGTTTTTGAGATATTTCGTTTCAAAAAATGTTCGGAAAGTAAAAAAACAAGCTGTGCAGTTATTAAAATAATAACCAATATACTTAAATGTCTATTTGAACGTTTTCTTCTGATTTCAGCAATTTAAACATGACTTATGAAAATTAAAACGGAATATTTTACACCCACAGCGGCTTATTGAAAAAGACTTTAATGAAACTCGTAAGGATGGGAAACAATACATGCGCTTATGCTGCATTTTGTGCGCTTATGCTGATCGCTAACGGTACGTATTTTTAAATTTATGCTTATTCAAAACATATTACATACGGGTCAGAATTTACCAACTGGTCATTTTTAAAAAAAAAAATTATTTTTTAATGAAATTTTGTTGTTTAAATAGTGGTAAGTGCTAGAAATTAAAATGTTAAATGATTTTTTATTTTTTTTTTTGTTGTTATAGGCAATTGAAATTCGGGGACAAAATTTTTTCAAAAGCTTATAACTTTTGAACGGATGCCACGATTTTTATAAATTAAACGGTGTTCGATTGAAATTATTATCAATTGTTTATTTAAAAATTATAAACAAAGTAAAGTAAATTTATAAAATTTTTTTTATCATGAATAGAAAGTGCAATCAATTGTCAACATGTGTACCAAATTTTATAATTTTATGTTAACAACTTTAAGAGGAATTAAGTTTTCAACTAAACTAGTCGGTGAAGGGGCGAATGGGGTGTTCCCCCCAAATTTTGGGTGTCATTTAGGTCAGTTTGTTTAAAAACGTTCAAACTATAGATTAAAAATGGTTTCAAATGTGTGCCCTCAATTTTAAATTTTCGATATTTGTGATCGCGTAAAACCAGAAAATTTAAAGAACTCCTCATATATGTACATATGTACAGTATCTACTCATTGAATTACGGACGGTGAAAAAATATTAAAAATTCTCAGTGTTTCTCAAATAAAATAAATACCATGAATTTTTTTTTTGTTTATTTAATTTGAATCATGTATTCTGGGTATTTTTGTAGAGTTTTAAAAAAAAAATTTAATATTTAGTGTTTTCACCTCTGGATTTATGTAAGCACTTCATTAATTCTGCTCAGCATACTTGAAATTTAATTAATTACACAGGCACACAAAAGAAATAAAGTCCCGTGACCCAGAGGATAGATCCCTCTAGATCCACATTTTCGAGGGCGCTGATTCGGAATAAGACCTTCAAATGCCAGTTTTTCCGCTACCACCCCCTTACCATCCCCTAGGGAGTCAAAATTCAAATTGGCATACAAAGTTGAAATGGATGTGCATTTCTATGTTTTTGGGGTGCTAAAACTGAAAATGATAACAAAAAATAAGTTCGACCTTTCCAACACCCCCTAGCGCTCTCTTACTAACTCTAGAAAGGGTGTTGACTAGTATTGCTGGTAGAAGTGAGAATCCTACCGGCTGCGCCAATGTTGACTAGTATTGCTGGTAGAAGTGAGAATCCTACCGGCTGCGCCAATTGTTACAAGTAATTTTCCCGTCCTGGGAAAACACTTTGTAATCTCGTTGAAAGTCGTATCTGGAAATATATGAAAGTTTATATTAGAATATTAGGATCTTACCAGTATACCTTATTCCTTTATTTTGGTTGCCAAAAAAAATAAAAACAACTGTGTTTGCTTTATATCACCAGAACTAACTCTGATTTTAATTTTAAATTTCATTTTACTTAACACCTATGATACAGATAATTACAATAACAAATTACATGCTAAAATAATTACAAATAATTACAATAACAAAACTTATTCTACTTAATTCAACTTTGTTGACCAAATTTAGTGGGGCGAAATGTTTTCCGGGTTGCACAAGTTGGCTTTTGCTTTGGGTTTTGTTGTTGCATTTAAGTTCATGGTGTTCTCATTCTTGTTAATTGCTAACAAACAGAGTTTGCCCATGGTAACATAAATGACCAACAAAACGACAACAGCCCGCAAGTATGCTGCACTTTTGTAACAATAATTTACTATTATTGGATAAATTGCATTATTCAATAATGCAGTTTTAATGTTATAGAATGGATTTAATCATCATCCTAAAATTATATATAATATGCTATTTATGTTAATAACATATTATATTGTGCGGTAAGAACCCACAACAAGGGGTTGAAACTTAAATTTTTATGCGAAATTGAGATGAATGTGCATTTCTATGTTTTTTGGGACGCTGGAACCGAAAATGACAACCCATTACCACCTAGTACCCCCTCACTACTCACAGAGGCGTTGAAGCTTAATTTTTTACGCAAAATTGAGATGGATGTGCATTTCTATGTTTTTTGGGACGCTGAAACCGAAAATGGCAACGAAAAAGAAACTTTACTATCCGCTTACCACATAGTACCCCCTCACTTCTGCCAGAGAGGCGTAGAAACTTAAATTTTACGCAAAATTGAGATGGATTTGTATTGCTTTGCTTGTTGGGTCACTCGAAATTCAACAAGATATAGCAATATTATATACGTGGAAATTTTAAAGAAACGTAAACTTAAGCAAACGACAACACTGATTTCGTACAACTCGCCAATTTTACTTCTGTTTAGTATAGCTATACTTCGCGGCATGTAATAAACAAGTATCAAGCAAGACAGAAGTAAAATTGGCGAGTTGTAGGAAATCAGTATTGCCGTTTGCTTAAGTTTACGTTTCTTTAAAATTTGCACGTATGTATATAATATTGCCATATCTTGTTGAATTTCGAGTGACCTAACAAGCAAGGCAATATACATCCATCTCAATTTCGCGTAAAAATTTAAGTTTCTACGCCTCTCTGGGGGTAATGAGAAGGTACTTAGTGGTAATGGGAAGGTTACATTTCTTTTTCGATGTCATAGAAATGCACACCCATCTCAATTTCGCATGAAAATTTAAGTTCGAACCCTTTTCTAGGGTTAGTAAAAGGGCGCTAGGGAGTGCTTGAAGGGTTTAACACATTTTTTGTTATTATTTTCAGTTTTAGCAACCCAAAAAACATAGAAATGCACAACCATTTCAACTTTGTATGCCAATTTGAATTTTGACTCCCAAGGGGGTGGTAAGGAGGTGGTAGCGGGGAAACTGGCAATTGAAACCATTTTTGAAGGTCATATTCGGAATCAGCGCCCTCGAAAATGTGGGTCTAGAAGGGTCTACCCTCTGGGTCACGAGACTTTTTTTTTGTGTGCCTGTATTATCATTTCTTTTAAATATGGGTCATTATTACACACAACACAAATATTTTCTTTTAATTGAGCCATGGTGTTATTTCGTCGCATGTAAACCAGTGATTTTAAATAAGACAAGCAGTTCTCAAATGCATTTGAGTCCGGCGAATTGCCCGACTATGGTGAAACTTCTAAATTTAAAGAGTTCAGGACATTCATACTGGCTCTGGACGTATGGCAAAAAGCTCCATCTTGTATGAATATGTATTTATCCTTGTAATGACCTAATGTCTCGGTGTGGCGCAGCAAAACAATTGTCTAAATGTTAATGTACTGTTCGGAGCTTATTGTTTTATCAAAAAATTATATCGGCCCTGATCCTTCGGAGGTTATGCGGCTCCAAATCATAACAGACGGTGGGTTTTCGTAGTTGGAACTAGACAGCTGGCTGAGTATCTCTCTTGAGGCCTTCTGCCAGCAAATCTGACCCTTTGAGATACTACTTCCGGCAGGCACTCATCACTAAAAATGACCTTTAAAAAAATATTATTATTATTACATTAAGTTAATTATATAATAAATTTTATAACTAACATGACATGAACATTAGTTACTTTGGCTATCAGCTCTATATTATAATTAAATTAATTTATAATAAAGTTTGGTTGTGATAGATTTCTGAATTTAGTTAATATTTTGGAAGTTGGTTACTTAAAGTATCTTAAAAAAAAAAAAATCGGTTATAATAAAATTTGATTGTGTGTGATAAATTTATGAATTTTGTCAATGTTTTCAAAAGTTGGCACCTTAAGGCAGTCAGTTATGCTACTGTTTTCGAAAATTCTGTCCCTACTATTTTTCATGGCTAAGCATTCGGTTAATATATGTTTCATATTAAAATTTTCATTGCATCTAGAACATATAGGAATTGGCTCTTTTCTAAGTAAATGTTGATGGGTGCTTAAGGAATGTCCTAGTCTTAATCTAGAAAAGATAATAATTTTTCTTTTATCTATATTGCATGGATATATGGGTGTGTGTAATAATCTATTAATGGTAGTATAGTGATGGTGTTGGTAACTGTTCCATTTAGTGAGTTTTTTTATTTTAAGTTCAGTTTTTAAATATTTGCGGAGATCAGGTTTCTCAATGCAAGGATCTATATAGATTGGCGCTAAACATGCATATTTTGCCATTGTGTCTGCAAATTCATTTCCTTCGATACCAATGTGACTGGGAACCCAAAGTAAATTTAGTGAAGTTGTTAATTTTATTAATGAATCTCTTATAGTGTTTACTGAATGCCAGTCCCGGCAAGTTGGATTGCATATTGCTTTTATAACTGATAAACTATCAGAGCAGATGACTGTTTTTGTGCTATTTGATTGTGCTATAAGCACAGCCTGGTAAATTGCAGCGGCTTCTGCAGCGAAAACCGAGGCTCCTCCAGTTTTATCATCAAACATTTTTTATTATCATCAACTACTGCATAAGCAGTGTAATGGTTGTCTGATTTTGATCCATCTGTATATAGAAAGTTCCAACCAGCCTTGATTAAGGTATTTTTTTTTTTCATTAAAAAGAGAGTGGAAGACAGCGGTATTAGTGTTAGATTTTTTAAGTTTGGCGAGCTCCGTATCACAGGATTCTATTTTGAGTTTCCAAGGTGGATAAGCAATATTTATGTTGGGAATAGATTGAACGGTGTAATCTTCCCTTAGGTTGAGAGAAATAAGAATTGCAGAAGGTAAACGTGGTTTTCTTTTGTATACCAGAATTTGTTTAATATCAGTGTCAATAACTGAGTTGAGTGAAAAATGCAGTTTAGGAATCAGTAGTGTTTTAATTTCGTAGATTCTTTCATCAATTGAAGGCAGGCCGGACTCGGCTAGTAAGTGTGTTATAGGTGTTGTTCGATAAGCATAAATGCTGGTACGAACAGCTTGGTGATATAGTGATTTAAAAATATTGATGGTGGATTTTGGACAATTTCCGTAAATAAAAAGGCCATAATCAATATTGCTAAGGATTAAAACGCGTGTTAGATAGATCAGAGTGTTAATGTGGACGTAATTCCTTCTAGAGAGATATTTAATTAAATTTACTCGAGTTGATAAAGATTTTTTTAATTCCAAATAGTGATCTTTCCAATTGTATCTACTTGTGAAAAGTAAACCAAGAATTTTTAGTTTCATAATATTTTGTAATTCAAAAGTGTTAATATTAATTTTTAAATCAAAAGAATTCCAATTATGTTTTCTGCACACATGAAATTTTTTACATTTTTCGAGTGATAATTTTGCGCCTGATATTTCTGACCATGAATTAATATCCTCTAGTACTTTTTTCAAAATTTCGTCCGATTCAATTGGGACATTTTTCTTACAAAGTATATACAAATCGTCTGCGTAGATACAATGACTTACAAGTTTGTGTCTAGTGATAATTTTGCTAATTTCATCAAAGGCGATTTGGAAAAGAATCACCGAGAGAGGGGACCCCTGGGGAATTCCATTGTCTTAAGGGTATATTTTAGAAGAGAAATGATTTACTATAAGTCGAAATTTGCGATTGGATAGAAAACATTTGATAAAGTTGAAAATATTTTGACCAACTCCCCAAGATTTGAGGCGATTAAGTATAATGTGAGATCCAACTCTGTCGAAGGCTTTTTCGAAATCTAAAGATAAAAGAGTTACGTGATTTCGTGAAGAGAGGGCTTTAGTTATGTAATGATCTATGTGTAGCAATGCGTCTGCACATCCTCTGGAATGTTTAAAAGCAACTTGATTGACAGAGATTAGTTTCTTATTTTCATGTTAGTCTGCCGGCGATGATTTTTTCAAGTAGTTTTGCTAAACAGGATATGAGGGAAATAGGGCGATATCCTTTCGGAATTGAAATGTAAGTACTTGGTTTTGGGATAGGCACAATCGAAGCTATTTTCCATGAATGTGGGATGACACCTGTCGATAAAATGTTGTTATATAGTAGTAAAAGACGGCGTTTACTTGTTGGTGATAGAAATTTTAACATTGAGTATGACACGCGATCAAAGCCTGGTGTTTTATCTTTTACTTTATTTAGGCTACTATTCAATTCTACTAGTGATATTTGCTCTTCAATAATTTTTGAGTGGAAGCCTAATGAAGAAGGAGCTGTGTAGGGGCCAATATTAGATTTATGTCGATAGAATGAGGAAGAAAAATTAGAATTAGAAGAATATTTTGCTAATTCGTTTGCCATGAAGTTGGCAATTTCTGATTTTTCAGTCAGCATACCAATTGGCGATTTTATTGCAATAATTGGAGTTTTCGAGTTCCTGTTGGCAAGTTTGTTAATTTTTTGCCATATGCAACCTATTGAAGAATTTCTATTTATTTGGCTGCTGAAGTTTTTGAAACTTTCGGATTTTGCAATTTTACCTCTCTTCTAAACATAGCATTAATTTTTTTAAAGTTAATTAAATTTGTGGTGGACGGACTATTCTTAAATCGATGCCAATTTTGCATTTTGGTATTTCTGAGTTCTGCGAGTTTAACATTCCACCAAGGGTTATGATGTTTACTATGCTGTGAAGTTTGGGGAATAAAAAAGTTTGCCGCAATTCTTAGTGATTTAAGGAATAGAGCAGCGTCTTTATTGATATTATTGGAGTGTGGCTTACAGTTTAATTCAAAGTCCACCCAGTTAGAATATTCTAGCCAGTTAGCTTTATTAAGTAGAAAGCGTTTCGGATTTATAAAATGAGTTGAGTTTTGTATCATGTTAAAGGTAGTTAGACTAGGAAAGTGATCACTGTTGTGTAAATCGTCATAAATTTTCCAAGATATAAAGGGAAGTAGGTTTACCGAACAACAACTTACATCTATGTGGGTCAGAGTACCATGTGTGGAAAGATGAGTTGGTTCTCCACTATTTAGGATGCATAAATTTGACTGTATTAAAGATCTCTCAATGGAAAGACCGCGTGAGTTGTTTGTGTCAGAGCCCCAAAGGGTGTTCCAACTATTGAAATCACCTAGTACAATAACAGGAGTATTAATTGATGAAAAAATATTGTTTAGATCAGAGCATGAAAAGTTTTGAGTTGGTGGGATGTAAAGAGAAACCAACGTAAATGTGATTTTCAGATGAACTTCGATAGCAATAATTTGTAGTTGAGTATTGATGTTTAGAACTCTATGTGGAATGTTATTTTTTATTAGCAGTCCTACACCTTGCTTAGCGTATGTAGTATTAGGGGAATTTTCGAAATATCCAATGTAATTATTTGGTGTAACGGGAGTGAAAGTACTGTTGCAATGTGTTTCTTGCAAGCAGAGGAAATTTGGATTATTCTCGTTAATAATAAGCTGTAGATCTGTGAAATTATTACAGTAGCCATTCATATTCCATTGTAAGATTTTGTAGTCCATGTAAAGTCAAAATTTTCCTTATGAAATTAGTGGAAAGTGTGATGAGACGTTTAATGATATATGTAGATGAAAATTAAAAGTTTAATAATGTTAGTATTTATGAATTTTAATTATTTTTGTTTTTTTTTAATAGTTAGTTTGTGTAAATATGTAGTATATAAATTATTATTCCATTGAAAAATCGTAGTCGTCACTGTCATCAAAGGGAGTTTTTATGGATGTGGAAGCAATGATCGGTTTATTTTTTAAGTTGCTTTTAGATTTGAGTTGAGACTTAAGTCGGCTTGAAATATTTTTTGGAAGTATTTTCACTTGGGTATCGGTGATTTTTGGTGATTGTAATTCGATATTCGATTCGTTGTGGATAGTTTCAGCAGTTGCATTATGTGGTATGCTGTGAAAGCCCAAGTGTTGTTGAATGATGAGTTAAGAGTTGATTAATGGTTTGCTGATTTTGTATTGTTGTTCTTGTTGTTATTGGTGTTGATGTTGTTGTTTTTGTAGTTGCAGTTTCTGTTGCTGGTGCTGTTGTTGTTGCTGTAGTTAAAGGTTTGCCGCTTATAATAATAGGAGCGGAGAAGATATCGTTGCCGTAGTTGGTTGTTGATCGGAGAGTGGAAGAATATGATGTATTGCCGTTTTGGTGTCGCTCATTATAGATTTTGAGTGCAGTTTTTGAATCTATTTTTTGTAGAGTTTTAATTGCTTGCAGTTCCTTATGTTTAACAAAGGTACGGCATTTTCTGTCATATGAGTTGTGTTTACTGGCTACAACATTATTCTCTTTGTAATTGACGCATGACTTTTCATTTTCGCATTCTTCATTGAGTTCAATGTTCACATGTTCTGCATTACCACAATTTGAGCACAATTTAACTCTATCACAAAATTTCGTCATATGACCAAGACGGGAGCAATTTTTGCATCTTAAAGGAAGAGGAATGTAGGGGCGGAGGATAACCTTTTGATACCCAACGTTGATTTCGTTTGGAAGATTAGGCAATGAAAAGGTCACGATAATGAATCCAGTTTCTTTAAGTTGATCACCTTCTTTTTTAATAATTTTTTTTTACTTCTGAGACATTTTGTGGTTGAAGTTCGTTTAAAATTTCTTCTTCTAAAATTCCTCTAAGGTCGTTACAATAAATCACACCTTTAGAAAAATTAAGCGCATTGTGCTCGGTTATCTCAACTTTCATCGATTGAGTGATTGCAGTTAGTTTAACTAGTTTAGTAGCTCGAGTTAAATTAGTAGTTTTAATTAAAATGCTGCCATTTCTTAGTTTTTTGCAGGTGTCTACTTCACCACCGCAGACATTATCGATAGATTTTTTAATTAGAAACGGCGAAACATTTGAAAGAGTATCTGTACTATCTTCTCGGGTCATTATAAGATATTTTGGACCGGGAGAACTAATTTTTAAAGTTTTAGAGCTGTCCCTTTCAATTAGGGGTTGTGCAGATGATTTCTGCTTATCGCGATCGGGCGGGAGATTCATAGTAAGGGGTTATAACCAACTGGCACTTGGGAGACTTGTATTCCTTCCTTGTATTATATGTGACCGATTAGTGCACTTAAATAATCACTGGTAGATGTTAAAGTTCAGGAGAAAATAATTATATTATAATTATGTTATAATTGTATAAAGTTAATAGGTTTTTAGAGAAATTTATTTTAATTTTTTTTTTACAAAAATTAAATTTCTTGAAAAACTTCGTAAAAAAAAAAAAAAAAAAAAAATAAAAACATAAGAAATTATTCAAAAGAAAATTTCTGAGAATTTTACATTGACGTCACTGAATTTAATTGAATTAAAGTAAGTCACTATATTCCAGTAGTCGTTGGGAGTGTTACGCGGTATCTGAACCCAATACAGCCTCCGTTTGCACATAGCATTTGTAAGTTTTAGTTTTTTTGCAGGACGTCGGCATATCAAGCCATTTTCTTTGAATCGGAGTCACAATGTATTGAGCGAAATGTCGACTCCAGCTTCGTTCAGGTCGTTCAGTACTGATTTAGTTGATGCACTTCGTTCCATTATGGTTTCTCCACAATTCTTTGGTCATTTTTTGAAGTTTTTTTTTGTTTTCTTGGACAATTTTGACGATTATTTGGGGGAACATTTAAAAAACAGTAGACATATTCACACTTTTAGCGATGTTTATCACATAGGAGTTCGATATTTCAATAATTTTATATATTACGGTGTAGCTTGTCCTTTTTCAACAGCCACCCGTGACCTTTGAGCATCAGAAATATCTTTTATTTTACCCATAGTATCGGTTTTTCAAAAATAACGGTTCTCGCTTATAATCTGGCTGTTTTGGTGGCATAGTGGTGTAATTTTGAAGAATTTATCAAGTGAGTTTTCATCACCTTGTTTTCTGAACATGTTAAGAAACATAACACATACAAAAAACAAAACCCAAAAGAGAAAAGTGCAGAAATGATCAATTATATCAAATTACAAACTCAACATTATTTTGATACATACTACTTTGGCAGCTGCCACATTCACATAGACGTTGTGTAAATACCAAATTTAGGTTTTAGAATAACGGTTAACACCTCCAATACATGTTTCAATAAAAAAATAATTACAAAACTCCGAGGTTTTAATTTTATTCGATACTAAATAGGAAATTTCCAAAAGTTTTCCATCGCACACTGGTCGGAAATGCCAAAATTTTGGCATAAATACAAAAAAAAAAAAAACTATGGATTTAAGAAAATTAGCTTGGTTGCCCTAATAGAATATAAAATTAAGCACCCAAATCCAATGTTCAAAAATTTTATGCTGCAACGCTGTTCTTTTTTGATAGCTTTGAAAGCTAACTATTTTTCAAACGAAAATTTAATTTTTTTTTGTCACACGACATATACTTTTAATTAAGAAAATTGGTAATTCTAATTATTTAGCATAGGGATGGCCAGCTGCGGTTCCCAAAATTCGACAGCGCGCTGACGTTTACAACAAACATTTCGCGCTAGTATGTGTACAAATGTGTGAAGAAATTCCAGCGAAAAAAAAAAATGAAAATAAATGTGTTTTATCTTTTCCACGTATAGAAAAAATGACCCAGTAGAAATTCGTGCATCACAGATGTTAATAAATAAAAATAAATGTTGGCATATAAAATAATTGTATTTTTATTTAACAACAAAATGAAAACAATTCATATATCTTATACATATTACGTATACATATGTATGTTATACAAACATATTAACAGAGTCTACTTAAAATAAGGCTTTCAATATCTGGTTCAATATTTTGTGATGACGCCAGACGCAATGTCGGTAACTATTTTTCCATGAAATTGAATTTTTTTACAACAATTAAATAATATTTCAATAATACATGCTTAAAAAATTGCCTTTCGCATAAATAATGTTTTTGTTTGCATTTGTTTTGTTTTTGCACGCTTGATTCCGACTGGGTTTCTCGCATATTCAATTTGCATGCGAATCAGCGCATAGAAATCAACAACTGCACGGCGGGCCGAATGATGGCCCGAAACGGGCAATGTGACCGCGGGAGGGTAAATGACCAACAAAATGACCATACGCATCCTAACACGAAATTTTAAGACTCTTACTATCAAAGGGTCGAAGATATAGCGTTTATTGTATTACATCAAGATCAATTTGGCCATTTTATGATGCTAAACGAACCTATTGCAATTTCACTAGACAGAACTCATCTGAGAGTCCTGACTGGTGTAATAACTGGACATTATTTTATTAGCAAACACTCCGCCAAGCTCCCACGCCCCGTTACCTAATCTGGTCCATATTTTGCAAGGTGCTTGCCATAGACCATACGCATGCTAACACCAAATTCTAAGGCTCTTGCTATCATAAGAGCCAAGATTTAGCATTTTAAGTGTTTTTGTTGCATAGAAGGTGACACGCTCCCTTATCTAATCCCGTCTATATTTTGCGAAGTGCTTAGCATAGACCATTTGCACCCTATCAAAAAATTTTAAGGCTCTAACTATCATAGGTATGAAGATATAGGGTCTGAAGTATTTTTGTTGCATAGAAGGTGCAACGCCTCTAATTTTTATCAAAATAAAATGTAGCCTACGCTACTCAGGGATAGTGTAGATTTCTATTAGTTAGTAGAAGAATTTTTAGAAGCAGTAGTTCTAGAGATTACGCTTTACATACAAAAAACAAACTTTACCTGTTTATTTAGTATAGTATAGTATAGTATAGTATAGTATAGTATAGTATAGTATAGTATAGTATAGTATAGTATAGTATAGTATAGTATAGTATAGTATAGTATAGTATAGTATAGTATAGTATAGTATAGTATAGTATAGTATAGTATAGTATAGTATAGTATAGTATAGTATAGTATAGTATAGTATAGTATAGTATAGTATAGTATAGTATAGTATAGTATAGTATAGTATAGTATAGTATAGTATAGTATAGTATAGTATAGTATAGTATAGTATAGTATAGTATAGTATAGTATAGTATAGTATAGTATAGTATAGTATAGTATAGTATAGTATAGTATAGTATAGTATAGTATAGTATAGTATAGTATAGTATAGTATAGTATAGTATAGTATAGTATAGTATAGTATAGTATAGTATAGTATAGTATAGTATAGTATAGTATAGTATAGTATAGTATAGTATAGTATAGTATAGTATAGTATAGTATAGTATAGTTTAGTATAGTATAGTATAGTATAGTATAGTATAGTATAGTATAGTATAGTATAGTATTTTCATTTCATTTCATTTATTCATTTATTTCGAAAACCGGCACAACAAAGTTTACAACCTTAATAACAGTACCGGTAGCGTAGAAGTATAAACATCGAATGTATATAGAGCTTAAATACCTTAATATATAATAATTATCAAAGAATACAAAGAAAAGGGATAGCATCAAACATTTATAAGTAAATTTCAACTATTTAACATAATTAACATAATTTTTAAGAATATTTATTTATTTATTATATTCAATTATTACAACTATAACAACTATTACAGCGAAGAAAAGTGTAAAGCTAATTTATATTTGAATTGCACAACGTTATTGCACGATCTTAAACTAATAGGCAGCGCGTTCCAAAGACGTACAGAATGAATGAAAAACGTCAGACGTCAAACAAGTAAAACGCAAACAATTAAGCTTATATGTTCGACTGGATCGAGAAAAGTTTAATCTCGAAATCAAATAACTTGGTGCAACATTATTGATGATCTTATGCAACAATAGAAGCGTTCGATAGCTAAGCAAGTTATCAAAAGTTAAGCCACAGACTCTTTTTGCATATTGGGAAACATGGTCTCTTCTTTTTAATCCAAACACATATCGAACAATATTGTTAAATAGTACGTTCAATTTGGTTTTACTTGAACTATCACAATTAGCATAAATTTCACAGCCGAATAGCATTGTTGGGACAAGATATGTTTTAGCAAGCAGCATACGTATATGAAGAGGAGTAAAGTACTGGGTCGCCCATAGTACACGAAGCATACCATAGACCTTCCCGCCAGTGTTACTAATATGGTTATTCCAAGTCAGCGTTCTATTCGATAATACCACCATTTAATGAAAGGTGAGGGGCAGTGGAAATATCAATAACTTTTTTCGCAATCACAAGACATTTAGATTTTTTAGGATTGAGGCTCAAACCATTTTTGAGTGCCCACTCACCAATGTTTTCAAGAATATTATTTAGATGAAATACACTGTCATAAAGATGCTCTCGTTTACAGTTAACATCAGTGATGGCATTTTCGGTACATTTGTACTTTTTTCGGTACATTTGCGTCCTGAAAAATCGTTGTCAGTACATTCGACAAAATTTCAGTACATTCGGTACATTTGGAGCATTTTCAGTACATTTGCCAAATTTTTAGCACATTTTCAGTACATTTTCGGTACATTTGGACAATTTATAATATTTACCTTTTTTTTGTTTTTTTAGTAAATGAAAATAACCGCAATGAATAGATTTACAGTAATTACCTGTTATATTAATTACGTTTCGCGCAATGTGCAGATTTTGTAATTAATTTAATGTGAAATATATCTAATTTTGCTAGGGTTTTTGAGATGGGAAAAGTGAGTACCTTTTTTTTTTTTTTTTTGTTAGTAAATTTTAAAATAATTTCGAACATTTAAGGAAAATTGGGTGTTTAAGACCAAAAAGTACATTTGGGCTCTAAAAAGTACATTTGAAGTCTCGATTCAGTACATTTTCACAAAACCCAAATGCCATCATTGGTTAACATATACTTGGACATCATCAGCATACATATGAACCTTACAATTTTCTAAAACACTAGGTAGGTCATTTATGTATAAAGAGAAAGAAAGAGGACCTAAAACAGACCCTTGAGGAACACCTCTTTTAATGGGAAGAAATACTGATGAAATATTATTAGCGTAAACGGCTTGTGACCTTTCAGAAAGGTAAGACGCTATCAGATTCACAGCTGATGATGTAAAATTGAACATTTTAAGAAGTTTAGTCACTAAAATATTATGATCGACTGTGTCGAAAGCCTTAGAGTGGTCCAAGAGAACTAAGAATCCAACTTTATTGTCATCTAAGCTAGCACGTAAGTCTTCCGAAACATCAATTAGGGCAGTGATGCAACTGTACTTGGCCCTAAAACCCGATTGCCTATCTGTTATGAAACCATATCTGTGTAGGTGAAAGTTGATTTGTTGACTTATTAACAATGGCAGGATTGCTATTGGGCGGTGCTCATTACAAGACTTCAGAACTGGGATAATTTAAGCTTTCTTCCACTGAATTGGGTAAATTGACTTCATTAGCACAGTGTTAAAAATGTAAGTTAGGTATGGGAGTACCTTTGGAAGCAAAATTTTAAGGAAAATAGGGTTAATTTCATCATACCCAATAGCATTCGACTTGATTGACAAGACACTTTTTAGTACATCAGCCTGACAGACGCACGAGAAACTGAAGCTTGATTCGACATTGAAAGAACTGTTGACATTTTCATAAACATTATGGCTAACCAAAGGCATGGGAATGTCAACAAATTTTTTATTTAAATTTTCAACGTCCACATTATCACTGGATCGGAAAGTTTTTTGACAAAGACCAATATTGCGTATCTCACGCCACTTTTGCTTACTGTTGACCACAGAGTCAAACTTATTACCATAGTAATTGCTTTTTGCCGCTTTCACCTCTTTCACAACCCTCGAACGTAGGATTTTGAACTCCTCGTATAATAGTGGAGTTTTGAAACGTTTCCAGCGATTATATGCCTTATTGCGCAACAATATTAGGTTTTGAATTGTTCTATTGAACCAGGGCCGTTGTTGATGATTAGTTTTTTTATGCTTTAGTGGGACGAACTGATTAAAAAGTTTTTTGAAATTGCCTTGAAAGAATTCAACTTGATCAGAAACTGAGTTCATATGGAAAATTAATTCCCAGTTTATATTTAATGTAGCAGTTTCAAGTCGAGCATAGTCGATGTTTTTGAAGTCACGGTAGCTAAAACAGTTAACAGTCTCAATAACTTGAAAGTCATACGCTAAAAAAATTAGGTCATGCTTTGAAAAATGAGAAACGGATAATTGCTCGTAAAGAAGGATTCTAGTTTTAGTACTTACAAAGAATAAGTCCAGTAAAGTATTTGTAGTTTTTGGTATTCACAGGAACGAGACCTAAACTATTCATTTCCTGCACCAGACTATTTTATACCAGGAGGTTACTATTAAAATCACCAGCTACAATTATTTCAGTGAAAGAGAGTGCAATGTTTTCCAGTGTACTTAAAAGAGGCAAGAAATCAACAGTTCGGTGAGGACGATATACAGACCCAAGAAGCAAATTTTGATCACCATTGGAAACCACTAAAAATACATATTCGATAACACTATCATGTGATGACTTACACAGTATCTTGCACTTAACGTTATCTTTCACATAGATTGCTACTCCGCCTGCATGGCCAACCCGGTCCGCACGAAATACTTTGAAACCATTCAAGCTGAACAAAGTATCAGACATATCATTATTGAACCATGTTTCACTTACACAAATAGCATCCATACCAGAACCTTCAAACACATATCGCAATTCATCCATCTTATTAACCAAGCTCTGTGCATTTATATGGCAAATTTTAAGCCCATAACTTTGTTTTGAGAGTATTCGAATCATGTTGTAACTATTGTATTTGGAACAAAAATTTTCAGAGCCTAGAGAACTTATCATGTTCAAAGTGTAGCAAACAAGGAATCAAATCTAACGTGTGCTTAAAGATAAAACATATTTTCTTCGCTGCTGTAATAGATAAAAATATAAAATTAAATTTAATGAAAATAATAATTAAGATATTAGTTCGTGATGTCACGAAAACAATTAGATGTACCAGGATCGCCAGGATCATGGCCAGTATTGAGTGTTTCAACAATTGCTTCTAGTTTTGCCAATGTTTCAACAGATAAAGCATTATCATTGCCCTGGAGCTTAATGTGTACGATCCCACGACGAGTAAAAGCAGTAGATAGAAGGTGTTGCTTTTTATATCGCAGCGCGTGCTGTAGGATAGCAGAGTTTGCTCTTGTCAAACCTTCATTTATATAAATGGGTTTGGTTGATTGGAAACCTGCATGCTACAGACGTAGTACATCCTTACTTTCTCGCCGGAATCTTGCACAAGAGCTTAAAACGAAATTTCTGTCAAAAGGCGTTTCGAATTTGATAATTATTGTTGAATCTTTATTATTATTATTATAAGACGCTTTTTGATTGAGCCGGAACAAGTTCTTAACACTGGGTGGCCTAATGTTTATTACAGAACAGATTCTATTTAATATTTCTCTTAGGTTTTCGCCTTCAGAAAATGGAATTCCATTCAGACGAAGGTCACAAGCAACAGCTTTAACTCGACTACTTCCATTTTAAGGGTATCATTCTTCACCCATATGTGTAGGTAAAATAACTCCAGCAGCACCTTGTTGTTCAACAAACTGCACCTTTAATGCGTCAATCCTCTTTTAATATGCCTACATCAAGAGCAGTATTTTCTAACTTCGTAACTCTACTAGCCACCGCTTGCAGGCCGCTACGTATTTCAGAGACATTTTGACGTAGCTCAGCTAGAACTCTCTGCTCACTATTTTGTATTGCAGTTGTGAGTATATCTTTAATTTGGGAGGTGATCTGTTCACTATACTTTGAAAGGCGCAATTCAAACCTTTCGCTTTGCTTCTCAAACTTCTGTTCAATAAGAGTGAGCAAAGTCGAAGTCGAATTTTTCTCACTTGCATCTTTAGTGCTAAGACTTACAGGAGGAGTAGAAATATTGCCAGTTAAAGTAGAGCCGGTCACAATAGAGCCTGTGTCTGCCGAGCTCGCATTCTTAATTGGTGGCGAGTGGACGATCGAATCTCGACGAGCGGAGAGACACTTTGCACATTTATATAGCTGTTTGTTTTTTAGCATGTACTCAAACTCAGCTTTTTTTATGTTCACACAGTGACAATGGAAATATTCGTTACAAGTAACACATTTAACTTTCTTATCATCTTGTATCATCTTGTAGATTACGCTCAACCCTTGCTAAGCAAACACACGGCATTTTCAATTCGGCGCTATAAGTCAAAACGTTCGATACCACAATTATAGGCTTATATTAGAAAGGATAGCTATTGTCTTTAAGTGTACATTGTAAAATTTTTAAAATTTTCGTAGCATACTTTTGGGCTTAATTACACCCCACAGCAAGAAACATACAGTAGTTCTTACTTACAGACGGAATCCACACTTTGACAGCTGATTATTGGAGTCTCAACTTTTTTTCTTTCTGCTTCTCGCCAAAAATGCAGCAGCCTTACAGTTAGTTAGTAGAAGAATTTTTAGAAGCAGTAGTTCTAGAGATTACGCTTTACATACAAAAAACAAACTTTACCTGTTTATTTAGTATAGTATAGTATAGTATAGTATAGTATAGTATAGTATAGTATAGTATAGTATAGTATAGTATAGTATAGTATAGTATAGTATAGTATAGTATAGTATAGTATAGTATAGTATAGTATAGTATAGTATAGTATAGTATAGTATAGTATAGTATAGTATAGTATAGTATAGTATAGTATAGTATAGTATAGTATAGTATAGTATAGTATAGTGTAGTATAGTATAGTATAGTATAGTATAGTATAGTATAGTATAGTATAGTATAGTATAGTATAGTATAGTATAGTATAGTATAGTATAGTATAGTATAGTATAGTATAGTATAGTATAGTATAGTATAGTATAGTATAGTATAGTATAGTATAGTATAGTATAGTATAGTATAGTATAGTATAGTATAGTATAGTATAGTATAGTATAGTATAGTATAGTATAGTATAGTATAGTATAGTATAGTATAGTATAGTATAGTATAGTATAGTATAGTATAGTATAGTATAGTATAGTATAGTATAGTATAGTATAGTATAGTATAGTATAGTATAGTATAGTATAGTATAGTATAGTATAGTATAGTATAGTATAGTATAGTATAGTATAGTATAGTATAGTATAGTATAGTATAGTATAGTATAGTATAGTATAGTATAGTATAGTATAGTATAGTATAGTATAGTATAGTATAGTATAGTATAGTATAGTATAGTATAGTATAGTATAGTATAGTATAGTATAGTATAGTATAGTATAGTATAGTATAGTATAGTATAGTATAGTATAGTATAGTATAGTATAGTATAGTATAGTATAGTATAGTATAGTATAGTATAGTATAGTATAGTATAGTATAGTATAGTATAGTATAGTATAGTATAGTATAGTATAGTATAGTATAGTATAGTATAGTATAGTATAGTATAGTATAGTATAGTATAGTATAGTATAGTATAGTATAGTATAGTATAGTATAGTATAGTATAGTATTTTCATTTCATTTCATTTATTCATTTATTTCGAAAACCGGCACAACAAAGTTTACAACCTTAATAACAGTACCGGTAGCGTAGAAATATAAACATCGAATGTATATAGAGCTTAAATACCTTAATATATAATAATTATCAAAGAATACAAAGAAAAGGGATAGCATCAAACATTTATAAGTAAATTTCAACTATTTAACATAATTAACATAATTTTTAAGAATATTTATTTATTTATTATATTCAATTATTACAACTATAACAACTATTACAGCGAAGAAAAGTGTAAAGCTAATTTATATTTGAATTGCACAACGTTATTGCACGATCTTAAACTAATAGGCAGCGCGTTCCAAAGACGTACAGAATGAATGAAAAACGTCAGACGTCAAACAAGTAAAACGCAAACAATTAAGCTTATATGTTCGACTGGATCGAGAAAAGTTTAATCTCGAAATCAAATAACTTGGTGCAACATTATTGATGATCTTATGCAACAATAGAAGCGTTCGATAGCTAAGCAAGTTATCAAAGGTTAAGCCACAGACTCTTTTTGCATATTGGGAAACATGGTCTCTTCTTTTTAATCCAAACACATATCGAACAATATTGTTAAATAGTACGTTCAATTTGGTTTTACTTGAACTATCACAATTAGCATAAATTTCACAGCCGAATAGCATTGTTGGGACAAGATATGTTTTAGCAAGCAGCATACGTATATGAAGAGGAGTAAAGTACTGGGTCGCCCATAGTACACGAAGCATACCATAGACCTTCCCGCCAGTGTTACTAATATGGTTATTCCAAGTCAGCGTTCTATTCGATAATACCACCATTTAATGAAAGGTGAGGGGCAGTGGGAATATCAATAACTTTTTTCGCAATCACAAGACATTTAGATTTTTTAGGATTGAGGCTCAAACCATTTTTGAGTGCCCACTCACCAATGTTTTCAAGAATATTATTTAGATGAAATACACTGTCATAAAGATGCTCTCGTTTACAGTTAACATCAGTGATGGCATTTTCGGTACATTTGTACTTTTTTCGGTACATTTGCGTCCTGAAAAATCGTTGTCAGTACATTCGACAAAATTTCAGTACATTCGGTACATTTGGAGCATTTTCAGTACATTTGCCAAATTTTTAGCACATTTTCAGTACATTTTCGGTACATTTGGACAATTTATAATATTTACCTTTTTTTTGTTTTTTTAGTAAATGAAAATAACCGCAATGAATAGATTTACAGTAATTACCTGTTATATTAATTACGTTTCGCGCAATGTGCAGATTTTGTAATTAATTTAATGTGAAATATATCTAATTTTGCTAGGGTTTTTGAGATGGGAAAAGTGAGTACCTTTTTTTTTTTTTTTTTTGTTAGTAAATTTTAAAATAATTTCGAACATTTAAGGAAAATTGGGTGTTTAAGACCAAAAAGTACATTTGGGCTCTAAAAAGTACATTTGAAGTCTCGATTCAGTACATTTTCACAAAACCCAAATGCCATCATTGGTTAACATATACTTGGACATCATCAGCATACATATGAACCTTACAATTTTCTAAAACACTAGGTAGGTCATTTATGTATAAAGAGAAAGAAAGAGGACCTAAAACAGACCCTTGAGGAACACCTCTTTTAATGGGAAGAAATACTGATGAAATATTATTAGCGTAAACGGCTTGTGACCTTTCAGAAAGGTAAGACGCTATCAGATTCACAGCTGATGATGTAAAATTGAACATTTTAAGAAGTTTAGTCACTAAAATATTATGATCGACTGTGTCGAAAGCCTTAGAGTGGTCCAAGAGAACTAAGAATCCAACTTTATTGTCATCTAAGCTAGCACGTAAGTCTTCCGAAACATCAATTAGGGCAGTGATGCAACTGTACTTGGCCCTAAAACCCGATTGCCTATCTGTTATGAAACCATATCTGTGTAGGTGAAAGTTGATTTGTTGACTTATTAACAATGGCAGGATTGCTATTGGGCGGTGCTCATTACAAGACTTCAGAACTGGGATAATTTAAGCTTTCTTCCACTGAATTGGGTAAATTGACTTCATTAGCACAGTGTTAAAAATGTAAGTTAGGTATGGGAGTACCTTTGGAAGCAAAATTTTAAGGAAAATAGGGTTAATTTCATCATACCCAATAGCATTCGACTTGATTGACAAGACACTTTTTAGTACATCAGCCTGACAGACGCACGAGAAACTGAAGCTTGATTCGACATTGAAAGAACTGTTGACATTTTCATAAACATTATGGCTAACCAAAGGCATGGGAATGTCAACAAATTTTTTATTTAAATTTTCAACGTCCACATTATCACTGGATCGGAAAGTTTTTTGACAAAGACCAATATTGCGTATCTCACGCCACTTTTGCTTACTGTTGACCACAGAGTCAAACTTATTACCATAGTAATTGCTTTTTGCCGCTTTCACCTCTTTCACAACCCTCGAACGTAGGATTTTGAACTCCTCGTATAATAGTGGAGTTTTGAAACGTTTCCAGCGATTATATGCCTTATTGCGCAACAATATTAGGTTTTGAATTGTTCTATTGAACCAGGGCCGTTGTTGATGATTAGTTTTTTTATGCTTTAGTGGGACGAACTGATTAAAAAGTTTTTTGAAATTGCCTTGAAAGAATTCAACTTGATCAGAAACTGAGTTCATATGGAAAATTAATTCCCAGTTTATATTTAATGTAGCAGTTTCAAGTCGAGCATAGTCGATGTTTTTGAAGTCACGGTAGCTAAAACAGTTAACAGTCTCAATAACTTGAAAGTCATACGCTAAAAAAATTAGGTCATGCTTTGAAAAATGAGAAACGGATAATTGCTCGTAAAGAAGGATTCTAGTTTTAGTACTTACAAAGAATAAGTCCAGTAAAGTATTTGTAGTTTTTGTGTAGTGAGTAGGCATAGCAGTATTCACAGGAACGAGACCTAAACTATTCATTTCCTGCACCAGACTATTTTATACCAGGAGGTTACTATTAAAATCACCAGCTACAATTATTTCAGTGAAAGAGAGTGCAATGTTTTCCAGTGCACTTAAAAGAGGCAAGAAATCAACAGTTCGGTGAGGACGATATACAGACCCAAGAAGCAAATTTTGATCACCATTGGAAACCACTAAAAATACATATTCGATAACACTATCATGTGATGACTTACACAGTATCTTGCACTTAACGTTATCTTTCACATAGATTGCTACTCCGCCTGCATGGCCAACCCGGTCCGCACGAAATACTTTGAAACCATTCAAGCTGAACAAAGTATCAGACATATCATTATTGAACCATGTTTCACTTACACAAATAGCATCCATACCAGAACCTTCAAACACATATCGCAATTCATCCATCTTATTAACCAAGCTCTGTGCATTTATATGGCAAATTTTAAGCCCATAACTTTGTTTTGAGAGTATTCGAATCATGTTGTAACTATTGTATTTGGAACAAAAATTTTCAGAGCCTAGAGAACTTATCATGTTCAAAGTGTAGCAAACAAGGAATCAAATCTAACGTGTGCTTAAAGATAAAACATATTTTCTTCGCTGCTGTAATAGATAAAAATATAAAATTAAATTTAATGAAAATAATAATTAAGATATTAGTTCGTGATGTCACGAAAACAATTAGATGTACCAGGATCGCCAGGATCATGGCCAGTATTGAGTGTTTCAACAATTGCTTCTAGTTTTGCCAATGTTTCAACAGATAAAGCATTATCATTGCCCTGGAGCTTAATGTGTACGATCCCACGACGAGTAAAAGCAGTAGATAGAAGGTGTTGCTTTTTATATCGCAGCGCGTGCTGTAGGATAGCAGAGTTTGCTCTTGTCAAACCTTCATTTATATAAATGGGTTTGGTTGATTGGAAACCTGCATGCTACAGACGTAGTACATCCTTACTTTCTCGCCGGAATCTTGCACAAGAGCTTAAAACGAAATTTCTGTCAAAAGGCGTTTCGAATTTGATAATTATTGTTGAATCTTTATTATTATTATTATAAGACGCTTTTTGATTGAGCCGGAACAAGTTCTTAACACTGGGTGGCCTAATGTTTATTACAGAACAGATTCTATTTAATATTTCTCTTAGGTTTTCGCCTTCAGAAAATGGAATTCCATTCAGACGAAGGTCACAAGCAACAGCTTTAACTCGACTACTTCCATTTTAAGGGTATCAACTTCACCCATATGTGTAGGTAAAATAACTCCAGCAGCACCTTGTTGTTCAACAAACTGCACCTTTAATGCGTCAATCCTCTTTTAATATGCCTACATCAAGAGCAGTATTTTCTAACTTCGTAACTCTACTAGCCACCGCTTGCAGGCCGCTACGTATTTCAGAGACATTTTGACGTAGCTCAGCTAGAACTCTCTGCTCACTATTTTGTATTGCAGTTGTGATTATATCTTTAATTTGGGAGGTGATCTGTTCACTATACTTTGAAAGGCGCAATTCAAACCTTTCGCTTTGCTTCTCAAACTTCTGTTCAATAAGAGTGAGCAAAGTCGAAGTCGAATTTTTCTCACTTGCATCTTTAGTGCTAAGACTTACAGGAGGAGTAGAAATATTGCCAGTTAAAGTAGAGCCGGTCACAATAGAGCCTGTGTCTGCCGAGCTCGCATTCTTAATTGGTGGCTAGTGGACGATCGAATCTCGACGAGCGGAGAGACACTTTGCACATTTATATAGCTGTTTGTTTTTTAGCATGTACTCAAACTCAGCTTTTTTTATGTTCACACAGTGACAATGGAAATATTCGTTACAAGTAACACATTTAACTTTCTTATCATCTTGTAGATTACGCTCAACCCTTGCTAAGCAAACACACGGCATTTTCAATTCGGCGCTATAAGTCAAAACGTTCGATACCACAATTATAGGCTTATATTAGAAAGGATAGCTATTGTCTTTAAGTGTACATTGTAAAATTTTTAAAATTTTCGTAGCATACTTTTGGGCTTAATTACACTCCACAGCAAGAAACATACAGTAGTTCTTACTTACAGACGGAATCCACACTTTGACAGCTGGTTATTGGAGTCTCAACTTTTTTTCTTTCTGCTTCTCGCCAAAAATGCAGCAGCCTTACAGTTAGTTAGTAGAAGAATTTTTAGAAGCAGTAGTTCTAGAGATTACGCTTTACATACAAAAAACAAACTTTACCTGTTTATTTAGTATAGTATAGTATAGTATAGTATAGTATAGTATAGTATAGTATAGTATAGTATAGTATAGTATAGTATAGTATAGTATAGTATAGTATAGTATAGTATAGTATAGTATAGTATAGTATAGTATAGTATAGTATAGTATAGTATAGTATAGTATAGTATAGTATAGCATAGTATAGTATAGTATAGTATAGTATAGTATAGTATAGTATAGTATAGTATAGTATAGTATAGTATAGTATAGTATAGTATAGTATAGTATAGTATAGTATAGTATAGTATAGATTATTCTCTTGTTAACGAAAAGTAAATATAAATTTTATGGCATAATTTTTAAAATTTATAGCTTGTAGAGGATAGGTAGTAACATTTTATGTTCAACTAGATGCCTGCCCATGCCAGCCTATATTTTCCACTTTGATTGCAACAGACAAAACAAACTTCATTGAAACAAATTACTTATAGCGTTTTAATTTTAAGTGGTGTTGTCCAATCCCAACATTTTGTAAGGTGCTTCATTTATGTATTAAATACCAAAAGTGGGAAGATATAACGTTTTAAGTGTTTGTGCAGGTGCCTACTCCACCACATTTTCTGAGGTGCTCGGAACCGACAATACTCATCCGGAATTTTACAACTATAGCTGCCAAAAATGACAAGATATAATGTTTGAGTATGATGTAAGATGTAACAACAACAGGTGTCGGAGTTGTATAGCGCGTCACGTCAAAATTATGCCGTCAATATGCCAAGCTATAGCGTCTTAAATCTTTTTGTTGTATGGGATGTGCTACGCAGCGGTGTCCAATACCGCTTGCATTTCGCTAGGTGCTTTTTAAGTTAATATAAGGAATTTACATCCATGATGTATCAGATTTTACAACTGTTAATATACACCGTTTTAAGTATTTTGATTTTTTGTTTTGTTGGAAGATAAACGGAAAACGGCATCATATTTTGACTAATATGTATGTGAGTTTTTGTTTTCTCTCTGTAATTGCTAACTGCGCAATATTTGTTCTTGACCTAAATACTGTAGTAAACTTGAGAGATAAAAATCCATTTTGTGAGTGGCATAAATATTTTGGCATTCCATTATTCAAAGTTTCGGCATAAAATTATTTAGGTGCCCTCTCTTTTTTTATTACACCAATGTTTTCTTACAAGGCTTTTAATACTAATAACGAATATAGAATCAGAAGTTGGGGGACGCATCTAGTTTCGGAGATACAGACATCGAATGCCTCCGATATAGCTTTTAATGAAATCATTGTTATAAGTTGGGAAACTTTGAATCGATTTTCAAAATACGGATGTCATATGAAAGGTAATTCCATAAGCTATAACATAACTTCAAACGTTTGAAATTCGTTTCATAGTTTTTGAGATATGACAATTTTTCTAAGTTTCTGGATCAACCTTTTTTAAAAACTGTTACTTTGTTTTGCAAGAAATATATTATTATAAACATTTTTATAAATACATTAAGAAAGTACTTTTTGAGTCCTTTCAAATGATGTGCTATTCAATGTTGGACCGCATCTTTGAAGAATAACAAATGAGCAAGCTCTAGAAGTTTTCTTGAAATTTTGTATCGCACGATTTTTTAATAAATTTTTTAGTTTTTTGTTTGTGGAAAGTATCATCACAAGCAAATATGTTATTGTTTTTGTTTTTGTAGATGTTGGTGTTGTTGCTTATGTTGTTGTTGTCGATAATTTCTAAAAATTTGAAGATTTCAATTTCTTAAGCTAGCTCATATGTCAAATTGTACGCCAATTCCAAAAATCGTATTTTAAAATTTAATGAAATTTAGTTTCGAGACATTGCCAAATAAAATAATAACTTTAATTTTTTAATTCTTCGACTTCTTTCAAAAAGGTTTCAAGTGCAGTTTGTGGCTACCTGTTCTGTAATCTTCAGGGGCCATTTAAATTGAACTGAAAAAAAAACACGACTACAACATATGAATGAAATAATATTTCATAAATAATCGGAAGGCTTACTGTTTTCAATAAAACAGAAGACATTGAAAATTATTGAGCGTTGTTTATTTCATAGCAATTTAAAAAAAAAACAATAGATAAAAGATCTTATAACAAAAATGTTTAGAACTAAAATAACAGCAATAAAAACTAATATCTATAGCTATAGCGACTGTGTTGTTCCATAACAAAAATAATAAATTCTGTAACAGTGAATTAATTAGAAATAACATATTTAGGGTGCTATGCTCAAATGTTTGGCTCAAGAGGATATGGACATATAGGAATGTCTTCATTGGGATTAATGTCAGACATCAAAGATGCCGAAAGGCAAAGGTAAAAAGTAAACATTAACAAATTTAATCACGCAATCGGCATTGAAAAATGATTTTTCATTGCTTCCTAGTACATATGGGACACTACACGTCAACCAAAACAGAAAAAATTTTGATTTCTAATTTACATACATAAGTAAGTAGATCATGTTGAGGCAATGCGATCCCTAAAATTTTAGAGTTCAAGTCACATTATACTGATGTCATGGAAGGTCGCAAAAACTAAAATTTTCTTTTGATCTCGAACTTAAAAATTTTGTAGTCAAATGATCGGTCATGATAAGAGTTCGGAAAATAGTAAATTTATAGCATTTTTTCCATAGAATACGATACAAATATTTACAAATTTGTAAGGTTATACAACCAGTGGCGGATCTAGAGTTTTTGATTGGGGGGGGGGGGGCACGAGTTTCCAAGTGCTCCCTCTTCCTGTTTTACCATCATTCAAACCTGCACCACATTTGGTTTCACTCGCCATGTAATACAGGCTTTACTAATCGCCTAACGTTCATTAAATCAAAGACTTTACCAGTAGATTTTTTTCACGCTACTTTTTAAACACGTTTTTTTTTAATCAAAAATTTTATTAAAATATTGGTCAAAATGAACATTTAGGCTTCACTTATATTTATTTATAATCAATTGTAATCTAGTACTTTGTCAACACTGTAAAAAAAGCACAGTTACATACATACATCAAGTCTAAAATAATGAATTAGGATGATTTAAGTTTTTTTTCATTTTGTTTTTTTTAAGGTGCTGTTGCCTTATAAGTTAATTTATGGTATGAAGAACAATTTGACGAAAATTCAGCTGTGTAACTCAATTTTATAAGATGGCGCCGATGGGTCAATTCTGATGCCAGATTCGGATTCAGCGCAAAAAACTATTCAGATACCTTTTTAATAAAATAAAGTTTTTCCATACAATTTACATGTAAAACTAACAGGCTTCGGCGCCACCTTATAAAATTGAGTTAGAGGGCTGAATTTTCGTCAAGTACCGTAAACTTACTTTAAAAATAACAGCTCCTTAAAAAAAATAAAAAGAAAAAAATTAATGTACATACACATCATATCTGAAAAAAAAAACTTCAAAAAAAAGGTGATTTTCTATCCTATATGCGTAATAAAATTACATGTGTATCAGTTCATGTGAATCAAGATATTTTTTTAACTCTAACCGTTTTTAAAATTATTTATAATTTCATATTTTTTGGTGTAAAAAGTTCTAAGTAAGTGAACGACAACTATGGCTCTGTATCATTTAATAATTTAAGTACAATTTTTTGCTTAATAAATGACTGGATTCAGTACATTTGAGGTTGTTTTCGTTTCACACGGTTTTTCATGTAAAAGTTTTGTTTTCCATTAACACGTATTTTATGAAGATTCGAGACCATCGAACTTCAAATATTTCTAAGCTTAAATATTTTCAACTTCAAATATTTTCAAACTTCAAATATTTTAATGTCATTCACATTTTTCAAATATTATGTTCAATTCAAGTATTTAAGTATCCGAATCGAGTTTGACGTGTTCAAAAAAAATCTCATGTTCTAGAATTCATCGGAAACACTTGAAATTCGAAAATTTATTAATATTTGAGTATATCCTCAATTAAAACAAAAAAAATTAGAGGGTTGATACCAGAGCTGCAAAATTTGTATTTTTGGGAATTTGAGTAAAAATATGAAAAAATTAGACTCTTTTCTTATATAAAATTTTGAATTTTTATTTTTTTTTTCGATTTTCCATATGCACACATACATAAGAAAGTATCGGAATAAAATTTACCGCTATTTCTTAAGCCTACATATAACGAAAAAATGTATTGTCTCTGCGCTAGTATTGGTATTTCTTGTGTAACACCTCAAATCCTGTTTTTATTACATTCACCTTAATACACTATAATTGGAAATTGTCAATGATACCACATGAACTTCTCTTAAAAAAATTAATGAAAAAATAAATTTAATTTTTTGAGATTGTTTTGACATGTCTAATACACAAACACTTGTAATATTAAAATTTTGGTCGTTTTTCTTTTTGAGATTCAAGCGCGATATATCGATATATGGATCAGTGATGGCATTTTCGGTATATTTGTACTTTTTTCGGTACATTTGCGTCTCAAAAAATCGTCTTCAGTACATTCGACAAGTTTTCAGTACATTTGGTTCATTTTCAGTACATTTTCGGTACATTTGGACAATTTATAAAAATCACTTTTTTTTAGAAAATTTTGGTAAAATAAAATTTGGAAAAACATGTCAAATGTCCTAAATTCTGTTGTTTTCAACTCGTGCTGGTGGTACATAAATGTTCCTAAAAAATTTTCCGACACATCATTTCGATGTATTTTTTCCTCAGCTTTCCAATGGTTTTGTCAGATTTTCCTGGTGAAAAATCACAAAATGTGTTATATCTCGAAAACGGTATTTTTAATATTTTTTTTAATGATTTAATCGAAAGCTGAGTTTTTTTTTACATTAAAAAAGCTATTTTCCAAAGAGTGCTTCAGCAGTTTGCTATGAGAAATACAGCGCGAAAGGGTATTTCGCATGTATTTTGTTCTTGTGAGTTGAGTAACGGCAAGAATTGAACGAGTCGATGCGTTGAAGAAAAAATTACAGGAACAAAATACATTCGAAAATAGTTAGTTTAGTTAAGGAACACCTACCCATATTTTCCATTTTCGAAATTGATGACCTTTTTTTTAGTAAATTGCAGCCAAAATTTAATTTTTTTGGCAAATTGGGTATTTTCACCAAAAAAATGAAAAAGTACATTCGGGCTCTAAAAACTACATTTCAACTATCGATTCAGTGCATTTCCACAAAACCCAAATGTCATCACTGATATAGATACATAGTTGTGTTCTGTAAAAAAATAAATAAAACAATTACTTAGTTAGATTTTTTAAGAGAAGACCTGTCTTTACATCAGCAAATCATTATTTCATTATTTGAGTGATTCATCTTGAGTGCTTGGGGGGGGCACGTGCCCCCATGGCCCCTCCCATGGATCCGCGCCTGGCTGTCCTTAATTACTTCACCTTTGTTATTACACTATGGTCAACATAACATTTTTTGGAAATATTTTGGTTTTACTTTCATGTTACTTTTTTATTTAATTTTCTTACTTTTTATAATTAATACTTTGGATATGTGATTGAATTTAAAAAATAAAAATTAATTCCATAAAATCTAATTATTTTACTTAATTATTATTTTTTATATAATCTCCAATTTTTCATTAGGTAGGTACGTACATATGTACATTATGGGTTCAGTTTACGCGGATTTTTTTTACCAATTAAGCTATTTTATTTGAGTTCTATTGCTCGATTTACGCGATTTTTAAATTCTGAAAACCAATCCACTCAATTTGTATGGACGTCTTGTCTCGATTTACGCGGTTTTGAATTACGCGGTTTTTTCAAAAACCTATCTACCGCGTAAATCGAGGGATGGGTGTACATGTAAAATTTCACGTATTCGACAGAATGAGGACTTGTTCAATATACTTTCAGCATCTTCAGATCGTTTGATTTCATCACTTAGGCACGTTAGGTCACGAAAAGAACTGACTGATAAATTCTGTAGTACTGTTTTAAGTTTCTTAGATATCCAAAATAATGATGATATTTTTATAGAATTGTAGATTGTTGTTGATTTTTTAAAGAAATTACCTAATTTATTACTGTAACCCTTTTTTTAAAACTTATCTAGCCTTTAAGAAAGACTGTTTATAAATTATGTTAAGAGATAAAAAAATAAATGCATATGAATGAATTAGTAAAAATTAAAAAAAATTTTTTTTTAAAAAGTATTTAAAAAATTTTTAAATTATTAAAAGTTCATTAATTGAATAAAGCGCACTAAAAAATTTATAAAAAAAAAAATTTTTTTTTATGAATTCATACCACTAAAAACCAAAAATTTCGAAATTTGGATTTTCACCTCTTTTTAAAAGAATTTACAGCTAAGCCTCAAACCTGAATCTTATATATGTCATAGCTACAGAAATTACCAACCAAAATCAAAAAACTTGACTCAAATATCTTTACCCGTTCAAAAGTTATGATTTTAGCAACGCGAAATCCCAAAAGGCGCCACTGTGCGACGGTTTAACGGCTGGGACAGTGATGGCGAACCTTTTAGAGCTTGCGTGCCATAAATTTTTTTTATATACTATAATAATATGACGCTTGCCGTGAAAATAAAATAATAAAAACAAGGCCTAATAGGCCAGTAGAATTAGTCGTAAAAATGAGAAAAAAAAAATAATTCGTTACAGCACTCTGACAGCGGAATATTGTCGAACATGCTCTTGTAAAAGATTACAAAAAAATCGAACCGACAGCAGCTATCCGGGGTGGAATGGGGTGCATTTTTAGAGGTCGAACGTAGTTTTTGACGATTTCTGGCTAAACTGTGCATCCTATCGAAAAAAGTTTGATGTAAAAGTTGTAGGAAATAAAAAGATCTACATTTTTTGTTTATACCATTTTAGCCTTATCCTCAAACCTTTTCGAATAAATTACGGAAAACCGGTTTTTTCGATTTTTAATTTTTTTCTTTGACAGAAAAGCTCCTATGAAGCTGAAACTTGGACGAAAGATACTTCTTAGTGTTGCAAAAAAGCAGTAATTTTTTTAGACGGAAATATTTAGAAGTTTTTGTTCAATTTAATTTTTTTTCAAAAAAAACCGAAATTTTTAACTGCAATTCCTCTTAAAACTACACCTCCTACGTATTTCTGTTTTGGCTCACTTACTCCTTGTTATGTCTACTTTCGATAAATGGGAAAAATAAAGTATACTGCAACGGAAAAAAGGACCGAAAAATTGAAAAATTTTATTTTAATTTTATTTTTATAAATCAAAGTTGTGTGAAAAATAATGTGTCATAAATAAATTGATAATGGCAGCAAATTAATAGTATGGATTTACAGCAAAAAGCAAGATTTAACTCTGCATGATTTACGATTTGACATTTATAAGACAGCCACGGTTAAATCAAGTTTTAAATTGGAAATATTACCTCCAACAACAGGGGCAGCAAACCAGAATTGTTTTAAAGCATATTATCAGCTTCAAACATGGCTTGGAAACGAAGCAATCGCAACAGATTGGGGTTGGAAATTAACAGCGGAAGGCATCATTAAGCCAAATATCACAGATGATAAATTAATACCCGATAATCTTCTGAAAACTATTTGTTGCAGCTGTGAAAAGGGTTGTTCTTCTGTAAAATGTGGCTGTAGAAAACATGGTCTGAAATGTACCAATTTGTGTAAATTGTTTTCATTTTGAAAATTGCTCAAATGCTGAACTTCCACAAGTTTCTGTAGACGAAAATGACTTGGAAGAAATGGAAAAAAATCAATGTACTATAACTGAAACACTACTTAATGAAAATTTCGAAAACACTGAATAATCGTTCAGTTTGGTTGCATCTGAGGAAGAGAAATTCCAACACTCTGCAAAGAGAGCCAGATTAGACACAAATTTATAGAGGACTTTTTTTCAATTTAGACCGGCAGTGAAATGCTTCAATTTATTCATGACATATTTTTCTTCACACAACTTTGATTTATAAAAATACAATTAATATAAAATTGTTCCTTGCAACATGCAAATACTGATTTTTTATGTTTTCTTTGATAACAACAATCCTATGTACGACGATCGTAGAAGGCATAAAAAACCACACTATACTTTTTTGGAATATAATTATTCATTAATTTGTTTGTTTTATTATTTAATAACAATAACTCAAATTTCGACGAAAAATATGATTTTTTCGAATTTTTCAATTTTTCGGTCCTTTTTTCCATTTATCGAAAGTAGACATAACAAGGAGTAAGTGAGCCAAAACAGAAATACGTAGAAGGTGTAGTTTTAAGAGGAATTGCAGTTAAAAATTTCGCTTTTTTTTGAAAAAAATTAAATTTAACAACAACCTCTAAATATTTCCGAAAAAACCGGTTTTCCGTAATTTATTCAAAAAGGTTTGAGGATACGGCTAAAATGGTATGAACAAAAAATGTAGATCTTTTTATTTCCTACAACTTTCACATTAAACTTTTTTCGATAAGATGCACAGTTTAGCAGAATCGAATAGTTTAGAAATCGTGAAAAACTGTGTTCGACCCCTAAAAATGCACCCCATTCCACCCCGGATAGCTGCTGTCGGTTCGATTTGTTTGTCCTGTTTTACAAGAGCTTTTTCGACAATATTCCACTATCAGATTGCTGTAACGAATTTTTTTGTTGTTCAAAGCCTATTTCTCCTGGACTATAATATGTTTATGTAAATAAATTTAAGAACCATAATAATAAACAAATGTTTTTGTGTGAAATAAAAAATTAATGTTTAAAAACTAATAATCAAATTAATTAATGATCAAAATTTTAATATAATAAAATAAAGAATAAAACTAGTTTACACTCGAAATGTTCCATTGATAAGAAGTTACTTTTCTAATGTATTTTTTCCTGCTGAATTCGGAAATAAAATTAAAAATTTTTTTAATGGTACAGTTTTCGAGATATTGTGGTTTTTTAATTTTTTCGACCTTCTTTCACTTTAAAATTCATATCTTGAGCTAAGAATGTCCAATTTCATTGTGCTTGGCACCAAATTAAAAGTTTCAAAATGATATCGATATTAAAGATATCGATGAAAACAGGCAAGATTTTAAAAAAAATCAAATTTTTCATTTGATTCTTTGGCCACGAAAAAATAAAAATAAAATAAACACAAATAATTTAAATAATTTTACTAAATGTTCGTAAAGCTGATATTTTTATGTAAAAATTAAGATATACCAAAAGAAAATCGATATTATGACAACGTTAGGAATGATTGAAATGCAACATTTTCTGAATATATTAATTTTTTCGACAATTTTTTGAGTCTAATGGTAATAAAAAAAAGTTAGTGTTTTTGTTCCTTTGATGAAAGGAAAATAAAATTTTTTTATAGTACAATTTTTGAGATATTGTAGTTTTCTAATTTTTTCGACCTCTTTTCACTTTAAAATTTATACCTTGAGTTAGAAATGCTCAATTTAATCGTTTTTGATACCAAATTAAAGGTATTAAAACGGCAAAAAAAAATATGAGTGAACTATTTTATAGGATGGGCGATTGAAAATATATTACTGAAAAATTACCAGATTTTTAAAAAAAATCAAGTCTTACAGTTGATTCTGTGGCCACGAAAAAGTAGAAATGTAAGTTTTTCGGCCTAGTTTCTTTGCACAATAACCGGTGCATTCTGAGCAATCAGAAGTTTTAAGCAAATTTATTCTAATAAGACTAAAACAACAAAAAATATAGAGATTAAATTCAACAAATTGTCGAAAAAATTAATTCATTAAGAAAATATGGACTTGGAATTATTCATTCAATCGGTCCCAACTTCGTCATTTTACAATCAATTTTTTTTTTGCTTTACGTAAACGAAATAATATTTGAAGTTTTTCACCGATTTCTATTTTTTCGTGGCCACAAGTACACTGCAAAATTTCATTTTTATAAACATCTAGTTTGTTTGTTCCCCGATATCATCTAAGTCACTTATTTAATTAAAGATCTAAGTATGTATCTGCAAAAAAAACTTAAAATGTCATTATTAATGAGATTTGTGTTGTTGTATGCTAAATTATAAATTTTTCATATTTGGCTCATAACTCGTAGCTTTTAATAAAATACAAGAGGTACTGCTATCCTGATCTAATCAAATTCATTGAAGAAAACAATGAATAAGTCGATGAAAATATTGTTAAAATAGCCATTTCTATTTTTTTAAAGCCATGAAAAATTATCTGGAATAGATTTCCAAGTTGTCATATTCAGCATTACTCTGGACCGCTCCAATTAATCTATCTCTTTCGATTTCTTCCAAAATGATTCTTAAATCTACGAATTTTTGTTTCCATATCGAACTATGTAGATTGAAAATCCATCAATTGCATCTCGAAGTTTTCTAAATTCATGAACTGAAATATTGTTAAATTTAACTGTACGTAAGTATATGTATCTGGACGGAAATGAAAAGAATATTGGATTTACAATTTGTAAAAAATATATTGAAAAAAAAGTAGATTTTTAAAACAAGTATGTATTTAAAATTTTTACTTAAAATCGTAAAAATTTCGGGTGTCATCAAAATTCTCTCGCGTGCCATGAGTGAGTTCCTCAGTTCTCAGTAGCTCAAGTGTTAGAGCAGCCGTCGCAAAAATATGCAATTGCAATGCATGAACGGTCAGGGGTTCGAGTCCATGTACAAAATTAACCAAACTGGTCTGATGAGGCTATTGGTAATAGCCGAAACATGTCACCAATTACCAGGTTAAAAATTTTTCCATTTGTTATCTTTGTCATGTTTGTTGTAAAAATAGCATTGATCAATAAAGTAAAAATTTACAATATTGGTCTTTGCTGAATGACTGTAAGTCCGATTAAACAATGTTTAATTAAATTCAATATTAATAGATGACAAAAATATAGATTTGCACTTTTGCGTTATATGTACGAAATTGAATAATATCCTACACCACTTTTTCGCAGAAAATTGTCTAAAACCGAAATATGCAAATGGACTGAATTATGCGAATGTTTGGTGAGTATTTTCGGATATTTTTTTTCACTGATGCAGGTCATGTTATATATTTTTTAAAAATATGAAAAAAGCTTTTTCCAAATCTGTAAAGTTTGCTTAATTCCGTTCAATAGTTTGAAAGCAGTTGTGCATTTAAAAACATGTTTCGATGTTCTTGATATATAGTAAAGTGAGTAAAACTGGAAATCTTTCCTAACTTTAAGTGTGAATAGCAAAAAATAGTCTTCGATTTTGCTTAAGCTTCCGTATAGTGATTATACGTTCAATACAAATAGGTGACAAAAGAATAGACTTGCACTTTTGCGTTATATGTACAAAATTCAATAATTACTTATAGCACTTTTTTCAAGAAAATTGCCTTAAATGAATACATAAAAACGGTTAAATTGCTTTAAATTCTACAAAAATGAATTGAATGACTTAAAATTTTCTAAATATAATTTGATTTTAGTTGTGCACTCTCACTTTTAATTGTATCAAATTCGAACGAAAACCACGTCTACCGCCCATACAATGTGACCACATAAATATGGTAAATTCTATTTAAAATCCATACAAATTTTATATGTTAAGTTTAAGAACTTCAAATTTTGTACATCAGCCAGGGAAAATTCGAATCGTGATCGAATCGTTTTTTGGCTCAAATTGGTTGACAGAATTCGTCATGGCGGATCCAATATGGCGGTCAAAAATCCAATATGGTGGCCGAATTTTCGAAAGTCAACGGATTTGCACCAAATTCGGTATACAAGGGTCATGGGGGTCACTGATCACGAATCCGAAGTCAGAATTTACAAAATCAAGATGGCGGATTCAAGATGGAGGACGTATTTTTAAAAATCAATCGATTTGTACCAAATTTGTTTTACAGGGGTTTTTAGGATCGCTCATTACGAATCTGAGGCTATATTTTAAAAATTTTCAAATTCAAAATGGTGGATTCAATATGGCGGACGTATTGTTTAAAAATCAACCGATTAGTACAAAATTTGGTATATGGGGGTTTCTAGAGAAGCTGATTACGAATCCAAGGTCAGAAATTTAAATGCGGGGGTTTCTGCGGAAGCTGATTATGAGTCCAAGGTCAGAAATTTAAAATACAAATTCAAGATGGTGGACCCAATATGGTGGATAAGGGTATTGAGTTTCCGCTATATTCGGTCCGTCATCTTGACTTTAATTTCAGCGACCCCAGAAACCCCCGTATATATGTATATTTTTCAAAAAAAAATAACAAAAATACGTGAAAGCTGTTAACTGGTTTTAAATGTTTTTTTATTTCCTTTTAAAGAAGGTAAAAACTTGACCACATTTTTTTCAGCCTTATTTTTAGAAGAAAGAAAATTTTTTTTGTATGGGAGCTATGCTTGATTAAGAACCGATTTTATTCATATTCACAAAACTTCTTAATCTTTACAAAAAAACAGTCCATGACAAATTTCATTACTCTACGACAACTCCTTATAGTTTTGGCCGCAGCTTATATGAAAGTGTTACACTGTGTGTCGTGGTGAAATAAAACTGCAACAACCAATGTCACCACGAGCGAAGTGGAGTTAGGCAAACAACGATTGCCGAAACATATAAGATCGACACTTTGGAAAATATGAGTCAGTCTTGAAGGAACCAGCTAAGGACACAGAGCTCAGAGGAAAGAGACTTCTGAGTATTTGTAGTCATACAAAATAACTTATACTGCTAGTGCTAGTCAAAGCAGTATACGTTGGAGTTTTAGTAGTTGCTTTTATTTTTTTGTTGTTTCTAAGCGGTGGTTGGCTGTGAATAAGTGCTTCGCAAAGTAACGTACGATTACGCTCAGCGCATAAGTGAGTGCAGGTTCTCTTGAAAATGGTGGGTTTTGGCTGTGAGTAATCTCGCGTTACTAGTGCTTCGCAAAGTAACGTACGATTACACTCAGCGCATAAGTGAGTGTAGGTTCTCTTGAAAGCGGTGGGATTTGGCTGTGAGTTATCACGCGTTACTAGTGCTTCACAAAGTAACGTACGATTACGATCAGCGCATAAGTAAGCGCAGGTTCTGTTGAAAACGGTAGGTTTTGGCTGTGAGTAATCACGCGCTCCTAGTGCCTCGCAAAGTAACGTACAATTACGCTCAGCGCATATGTAAGTGCAGGTTCTCTTTTCAAGTGGTGGGCTTCACTGTGAGTAATCACGCGTTACTAGTGCTTCGCAAAGGTCTTCTTGAAAATGGCAGGTTTGCTGTGAGTAATCACGCGTTGTTAGTGCTCTACAAAGTAACGTACGGTTACTCACATTACAAACAGTAAGGAGAAGCCTTTCCTCTGCTAGCGATGAATCGGGAGTAGATGGTTAAGACTAAGCAGAGCAACGTGGGAACTGGTTACACCGACGCTGAGACAGAAACGACACACCGGACGTAGCTGGAGCAGCATTGCTTCGTACTGGCCGACGGGCACTGCTAATTTTAATAAAAAACTCGTGTAATCTATTTATATATATTTAACTTATATCAATAATAAAATTAAGAATCTTATGTGAATTAAAAGCTTGTTACAACTTGAACTCCGCCGTGTTTTGTTTCTTTTAAATGGATTTGGGTAGTAAAATATAGCAGTCCGCAATAATATAAGTTTTTGTAGCCGGACCCTGGACACCGGCGAGATTTGACCCCGGCTTCAAAGGTTCGTTACAAAGTTACGTATCATTTTCTCTCTTAGTTTGTTCTCATTAGCATTACCATATCAATTATTTTCAAAGTTTTGCGAATTTGAAAAATTTTCTTAAAGATTTCCATTTATTTCAACTTGTTTTACGATTATTGGCAGTGCCTTCGAAACAAAGTGTTATTTCAAAAACAGCTGTTTTTTGATAATTTATGACTTGTGATCTGTAAAATTTTTTTTGTGATATTATGAAGAAATCAACGAAAGGTCGATCCGTTCTCAGCGACAAACAGAAAGAAAAATATCCATTTTTGGAAAGCACTAAGGGTAATAGTGATGAGTTTTGTAAAAAGTGCACTGGAAATTTTTCAATAGCATACGGCGGCAACGCTGATATTGGTCGACACTTGAAATCAACAAAACACAACAACGCCTTGTCCGCAGCTTCTTCCAGCTATAAAATTGACGAATTTTTCAGCTCCGATTATGGAATTGAAGGCTTATATGTTGAACGTTGCTGCTTTTCCGTCCCGATTCTCTTCAAAACATTACTCGTGGGTGATGTTACGCAAGGCACCAGTATTGAAAGACGTGGTTATTGTGGTGAAAATGCTACACGACTCAAATCTATATGCAGCTAACGAAAACTTATCAAAAGCACACAAAGAAAATCTAGTGCTGGAAAACGTTTCGATTTCTAAACGATGGGTTGAAATTTGTACTCATTTTTACAATATCTCAGTTGAAAGCAGAAACTTTAAAGGCAATTCTGACCACTAAGATAAATTTAAACATGTCGTGCATTGATTTTTACAATTGGATAAAAAAAACGGACGTGTCTTTCGCTTTGTCTTTCAAAGCGAAAGACAAATATTTTGTTTAAACTGAATGAATCGAAAATGAATTAGACGAGGAATACATGGAGGAAGACTCTGATTAAATTTAAGTACCAAAATATTTATTCATACATAACAATTACTATCTAATCTCCTTCAAAAAAAAAAAAATTATCTTGTAATCAATCCTGTTTTTGAAAAATTAAATCCCGTAAAATTACATTTTTTCTCCAATTTTTCCTGTTATTTCTTGAAAAATTTATGGCATGCTTAGGTATAGTCATTGGTTCACAGAAAAGAAAAGCGGCGTAGTTTCCATCAAAATAATGATCTACAAAAGAATTTTTAATGAAAATTGACTGAGATACTATTGTTTAAAGTTACTTACTTTTGTATGATTTTATCAATTTTTACCTTTTTTTAGTTTTAATTTTTACACACAAAAATTATGTTTGTTCATTATTTTCAGTCTATTAATGATATTTCATCCAATAAACATTATTTTTGTGTGCAAAAGTTAAAACTAACCAAAGGTAAAAACTTTAAATCAAAAATTGGGACTTTTTGTTCTACTGCAACGTCAGTGTTACGTACATATATCGACATGATATTTTGGTGGGAGGTGGAGTATGGTCTCTAGTATATATAGAGATGAATAACGGTTTTAAAATAAAACCGACAATGCAACGTTTAGCGGGTACAACAATGCAGTATCTGGGCAGAGCAACCCTTTTTTATCCCATTTTTAATTCTTAATATTCTGAAAGCTAATAAATCAAACTTCCATATAAGCCTAATTAAAAAAATATTAAAATATGTGTTTTTTCAAAAAATGCAGAAACATTTTTGAATTGCAAAATTTTTCTAAAACCAATTTTTTTTAAGCAACAAAGTATTTTTTTTAAAAAATATCATGAAAAAGTCTCTTAGAATCATTCATTATAATTCATAATTTACAAATAAAATCCAAGTACTGAATTTTCAAAAAAAGACGTCCGCATGAAAAATGACGAAAATTACCAATTTTACACCTCTGTCTTTTGAATACTAATAATGTTGGAGCAAAATCCTACTTAGAATTTAATCGACCGCTACTAGAACTACAAATATCCAAAATTTGAACAAGATCGGAGCACAAATAGTTTTTACCTGGTACACTTGGCAAATTTTATCCCATATGTAAAAGAGGTTTTCCTATTACAGAGTGTGTTCTCTTTCATTGGTTTCATAAATGTCAAAATACAATACAAAATGTAAATAACATGTAAACGAATCAATTTAGTAGAACAATTTTCGTTTGCGTATGCATTTGATTTTGACAACTATGGAGCCATTGTCAAAAACTATACACAACTGCACGGAAAAAACATCAGCTCAAATTTTATTAAAAAATAATAGGAGATTATAAAAATTAAAATCTGAAAACAAATATTACTCTTTTATAGTAATAAATAAAAAAACATTATGAAAAATTCTATTCTAGTTTGTAATTATTTTCATTTTACATTTTTTAATAAGTTCATATTAAAAATTAATTTCTTCATTTTAATTATCACATAAAAGCTTTGAAATTTTACAAAGAATTTATTAAATTTCAATGAGTTGCGGCATTAGAATTTTTACATATTTCATATTGTAATATATGATTCCCGCTTTATAATTTATAAAAAGTAGTTATAGAAAAATTATTTTAAGATTAGTAATTTTTATTATATTGAATTTTATTTCTCTTTTGTATTTAATTTGTACTCTGTTTGAGTTCTTAACATGTTCATGCAAAAAAATAAATATATTAGGCTTGCCAAACTCTTACTAATTGGCTTAGAAGAAATGTGTTGAACAGAATTGGGACGGGGTCGAGAAAGCGGCAACGGAAACTCGCTGGCCGTTCCAATTTTGTTCAACAAACTGATGTACAAAATTTTAAAAATCAATTTCAGTTATTATTATTTCATCATAAAAACTTTATAATGTACTTTTTAAAAAATAGTACAGTTCTTTTAAAATATAAGAAATTATTGCAGAAATTTTAATATTTACTTTGTAAAAATTAGAAACTTGCATTCGAATAATTAATGCCTGCTTAGATGCAATTTTTATATTACGCTTAGTAATTTTTAATAGATACTCGAACCGTTTCTAAATTACTAAATTACCTACTAATTATTCTTAAATTTTCATTAATATTTACAATAATTTCGAGTTTCGTTTTTTCCGTGTGGGACGTGCGATTTTAACCAGATTTTTCCCAGGGATTTTTTTAGTAGGGAGTACAAAAATCGCACGTCCTAGTTGTGTTTTGCTTCTCACTCTCAAATTTTAATTTGGCAACTTAATGTAACCTCTTTTCTTGAACCGAGAATAAAACTAACTGTAGTTTTCAAAACTACTGCATACATACAGTACGTCAAGAATGAGTTTACACATTAAAAAAATTCAATTTTTCAACTTGTTTATTAAAAAATATTACTTTTTATTTTCATAAATAAATTTTTTTTAACAGTTATGGTTCCTTACACTATTTACTAAGAATTCATAAAAAAAGTCTATACACGTAATTGTTTTTTCTGTTTCAAATGCAATTTTGTTTAAGATATCAGAGCATACTTAACATGGTACGCTTCAAGCAAGATCAAAATCGATAAAATTGTCAACCAAATCTGACAATGCACAATTATTATATACCGATACCGATAATTGTAATAAAATCATGAAGCGTACCGTGTAGTTTTTGATGATTTTAAGATCAAGTGATTTAGTTGAAAATTTTTACCAAACTTGATCTTGCTTGAAACGTACCATGTCGGCCAAAGTCCTAACCTTAAAATGACGTGTTTTTAGTGCTCTATTCGGCGTTTTTGTTTGATACGCTTTTAAAAAAAAAAAAAATTAAAATTGAGTGATAAAATGAATGATTCGTGTGGAAAATGCAACAAAACTTTTTCACGCAATGAATCACATATTGTGCCATGCAGGGGTTTCTGTAAGAAACGTTTTCATAGAAGTTGCTGTGTCGGACAGCTTTCAGAATATCTGCTTAAATTGAATCGTCATTTAGGCTATTTTTTCTCCGAGTGTTTTGTTTCTCCAGAGAAAATTGCTAAGTGAAAGGATGCAATTTTGTGTGCCCAGAGGGCTGGTGTTGATAATTTGGTTGACATTATTGAGTCTAAAATGAAATACTTATTTGAGCAGTTTGCTGAACTAAAAAGTGCACTCAATCATGTATTAGTGAACTCGCAAAATACAAACGAAAATTTCAATTTCTCTGCCCTCTGAGTCTGTTTTACCTCCCCCGCATATTACTTTAAATCGGGGGTCGGCAAGGATTTTATTTCAAGAGTGCAACAACAATTACAACAAAAAAACTAACAACAACAACAAATCGTTGGATACGGTGCAATAAAGAATTATTAACATAAAAAAACACATAAAAGCAACTACGTGTATGCCGGTGCCGCACACGGCAGCGCACCAGTTCAACAACAACAAACCAATAAACCAACAACAAACATAACAAAGCAAAAACACGCAAGGGTTGAATTGATTTGGTGCAGTTGCGCCTGTCTACGATTCGGCGAATTACAACAATACGAAGTTGTAAGATTTAAAATGCGTAATCATACATAAAAGTTGTATTAAGGCATCGTTATTTGTGACAGTAATGAAATATATTTGAATTTTCGACATCGATAATAATCGATTTAAGTAATCGACTCTGAACAGGACATCTTCACTCAGAAAAAAAAATTGTAATTGCAACCATTTTATACTTTGGCTCAACAATTTCCGTAGGTTAAAATGAACTCAATAACTTTAATTCTTATCTTAACAATAAAAAATGTTAGCTGTACAGTAAAAATTTTTATTGTTGGCTTAAATATAAAAATTGTCAACACTTCGAAAAAATAAATTGTTGTCTCAAGAACGAGTTGTTGATTTAAAAATTCTTTAAAACTTTCTAAAGATTCTCCACCCACAAAAGTTTTTGGCTGCAACTTTAGCTTTTCAGAGACAGCTTGTATTTTGAGTTTAATTACATCAGAAATGAACGGTTTACATTTTTTGCTTATTCTTGGCGGTAGTATGAGCGTATGTAATAAACTGAAGAAGAAAACGTGTCTTGAATATAAAAAAGAATGTTATCAGTGAGCTTAATATGATATAATAAAAAAGTTATAATTACCGGGACAAATTTCGGGAGACATCATTTTCTTATATATCGCTAAAAACACTTTCTTTTTCCATTGTAGATGGGAAAAAGTGTTTGTTTATTGTTTTTTCGAAGTTATTAAGTATTAAATCATAAATTTTTTCTAAAGTGACAGATTTACTGTCAGTTTTTCACAACTTTAAGAATAAATTGTTGTGTCAAGAATTTTATTTCTTAGTCCGAGAATTAGTTTTTGAAATCAAAAACGTTCACATTTTTCATTTTTATGCCAACTGTTTTTATTCTTGATAATAATTGTAAACTGAAGAACTTATTGTTGAATTAACAATTTAATTTTTAAAATCCAATACGATCATAAAAATACTTAGCACAAAAATTTTGTAATTGGGCCAACAATTTTACGTTTTTAAAAATGTTTACGAAAATTAAAATAGTTTTTAAATTGAGAGTTTGATTCTTAAAAAATCAAAAACGAGTTTTTGCTCGAAGAAATTTTTCTTAAGTCAACAATTTTTAGCTCACAATTTTTCAAGAATACAAAAATTTTTCGGATAACAATGTTTTTTTTCTGAGTGTTCTCTTCTGTTTATGTAACGACATATGTATATGACCGGGCACGTTTCGGCCAGCAGAAATAGTGTCTTTCAAATTAAAAAAATTGTATTCAATAGATCTTAATTTGCCCTTTCGACCTACGTCAATTAATTGATTTCATTTTGTCTATATTTCAAACACCAATAACTCTTTAACCAACGTTTATTTCTTAGTCTAACAAGTGTAGAAAAATTGCCCTTTAGCTTATTTAATTTGCCCTTCTGTCAGTTATTATGAATAAACAATAATTATTATTAAAAAAATTAGAAAACCGTAAATGAGATTACTAAGTATATAATTTGCTCATTGAACATGCGCGGTTGAATTGAGGTAGTACTTACAACAAAAGCGCGCAGTGTGTACGCAGGCCATGTGCTCCAAAAACATAAATTTATTTCCAATTTCAAGGTAAGTAGAGCAAAAATTGTTTTTATTATTATAGATCAGGTATCGGCGCGCTGCTACTCATGAGTAGCAGAGCTAATTTTCTTGTATGCGTATACAACAAGAGAGAAAGAGAAAGTAATATTGCTTTGCCGACCCCTGTTATAGATGCATTACGTTTACAGTGTCAATTTAAATATTAATCGACAATGAAAATTATAACATTTTTTTATGTCAAATTTAACCTCACTTTTATACGCCTCCTCTGTTTTTGATGAAAGAAAATTGCTTATCAAATTAAAAAAATTGCATTCAATAGATCTTAATTTGCCCTTTCGATCTACGTCAATTAATTAATTTGCCCCTTCTTTGTTCTCTATGGAAAAATCGAAATATAATTTTCATATTGTCTATATTTCAAACAACGATATCTCTTTAACCAACGTTTATTTCTTACTCTAACAAGTGTAGAAAAATTGCCCTTTAGCTAATTTAATTTGCCTGTGTTAATTATTATGAATAAACAATTATTATTATTAAAAAAATAGAAAACCGTAAATGAGATTTCTGAGCATATAATTTGCGCATTGCACATACGCGGTCGAATTGAGGTGTACTTACAACAAAACAACAAAAGCGCGCAGTGTGCTAGCAGGACATGTGTTACTGTTTAGGAGGCCTTAGTGAAGAGTGCAAATAACAAAATTCCTTAGAAAATGTGATATCGGCAATAATTTTTGGGGGAAAGTTTTTGACGATTCTCGAAAAAAATTTTTCTCCAACTTTGTGGCAAGGAATTTAAAGAGGAAAAACGCAATGTAAGGATTACTTTTGAATTTAATTTAATAAAAAGATTTTCTTAAGAAATTTATAAGATTTAACAATACAAATAAAAATTAATTATACTAAAAGCAGCACTAATTTATGCATTTTATTGTATTTTAAATTTTGGTTTACAAATTCAGGCCAAATTTGCACTTTACTTTATTCGGAAATAAAACAGGGTTCAGGTTCAAACTTTATTGCCAATTATTATTTCGCAGAATTTTTTTGCCTCAAGCAATATTATTAAATATTTGTTGTTTTTGGGTTTTATTTGCTGTAACCATTTTCATTGTTCGTAGAGTTGTCTAACGCACGAGGCATTAATGATTTGTATATACCTATAGCAAATAGGTTAATACTTTACGTATGATTATAATAAAATGTTTTTAAGAAAAATAAATAAACAGGGACAAATTGTTGTAATTATTAATTACACTCAAAACCTAAACAAGCGTTTATGGTAAATCGAAATTAACTTTTTTTACGTTTGTTTGCATACATCACAGGTCTATATGTACACATTTTTTTCAAAAATAAATAAAATATTCTAAAATAAAAATAAATGTAAATTTAATTTAATTTTTATTTTTTCGGAAAGAAATAGAAACCGAAACAGAACCCAAACCGAACCCGAACACACTAAATTTCAATGTATTGAACCCGAACCCGTACCCGCACCCAAAATTTGCAGGGTTCGAAACCCTGAAATAACATTGCAACTTTTAGGATCAGATTATTTTTGAATTTATTCTTTTACGCGTTACTCTACTGTTATATACATATGTAACGATAGCAACTAAATTTGAGTACCTATGGTAATTGAGCCGATATGGTCACATATTTCGGTCACATTTACTGACATTGTGTCTTAAATATCGTGGTTACGGTCAGGTAACTTTTGAAGAGAGCTGTGTAGTTGTTGTAACTAAAATTTGTTCTAAATTAAACATTGTTTAATCGGACTTACAGTCATTCAGCAAAGACCAATATTGTAAATTTTTACTTTATTGATCAATGCTATTTTTTACAACAAACATGACAAAGATAACAAATGGAAAAATTTTTAACCTGGTAATTGGTGACATGTTTCGGCTATTACCAATAGCCTCATCAGACCAGTTTGGTTAATTCTGTACATGGACTCGAACCCCTGACCGTTCATGCATTGCAATTGCATATTTTTGCGACGGCCGCTCTAACACTTGAGCTACTGAGGAACTGACCTTGAACTGCACAGAGTGCGTATATCACATTTGTTATTATTTCTTTGTCACTTTCTCGCTTGTTGCAATGCATGAACGGTCAGGGGTTCGAGTCCATGTACAGAATTAACCAAACTGGTCTGATGAGGCTATTGTTAATAGCCGAAACATGTCACCAATTACCAGGTTAAAAATTTTTCCATTTGTTATCTTTGTCATGTTTGTTGTAAAAATAGCATTGATCAATAAAGTAAAAATTTACAATATTGGTCTTTGCTGAATGACTGTAAGTCCGATTAAACAATGTTTAATTACAAAATAATCAGTCGCTAAATATCAAAAATTTCTTAATTTATACGGAGGACACGCCAATTTCAGAAACTATGTAGCTGGCAACACTACAAATTTCTAAAAATATATGATAGCCGTGCAAGACAAGATTCGCGCCGGCTGTGACAACAAGCGAGAAAGTGACAAAGAAATAATAACAAATGTGATATACGCACTCTGTGCAGTTCAAGGTCAGTTCCTCAGTAGCTCAAGTGTTAGAGCGGCCGTCGCAAAAATATGCAATTGCAATGCATGAACGGTCAGGGGTTCGAGTCCATGTACAGAATTAACCAAACTGGTCTGATGAGGCTATTGGTAATAGCCGAAACATGTCACCAATTACCAGGTTAAAAATTTTTCCATTTGTTATCTTTGTCATGTTTGTTGTAAAAAATAGCATTGATCAATAAAGTAAAAATTTACAATATTGGTCTTTGCTGAATGACTGTAAGTCCGATTAAACAATATTTAATTACAAAATAATCAGTCGCTAAATATCAAAAATTTCTTAATTTATACGGAGGACACGCCAATTTCAGAAACTATGTAGCTGGCAACACTACAAATTTCTAAAAATAGATCATAGCCGTGCAAGACAAGATTCGCGCCGGCTGTGACAACAAGCGAGAAAGTGACAAAGAAATAATAACAAATGTGATATACGCACTCTGTGCAGTTCAAGGTCAGTTCCTCAGTAGCTCAAGTATTAGAGCGGCCGTCGCAAAAATATGCAATTGCAATGAATGAACGGTCAGGGGTTCCAGTTAATGTACAGAATTAACCAAACTGGTCTGATGAGGCTATTGGTAATAGCCGAAACATGTCACCAATTACCAGGTTAAAAATTTTTCCATTTGTTATCTTTGTCATGTTTGTTGTAAAAAATAGCATTGATCAATAAAGTAAAAATTTACAATATTGGTCTTTGCTGAATGACTGTAAGTCCGATTAAACAATGTTTAATTACAAAATAATCAGTCGCTTAATATCAGAAATTTCTTAAATTGTTCTAAATAGGATCAATTTGGTACACAAAAGTTACTGAAATGTTACCATAAAGTCAAACTGCGCTTTTCAGTATTTTGGCAGTTAATGTTTGGTTAAAGTGTCGCAACACAGGAAAAGTGACTGTATCTTGACAAAATTTAGTCACAATAACCACATTGTGACTCGCACGCAAACTTTGTGACAGTAACAGTCACAAATTTCTACTTGGGTGTGTGATATCGAGAAATATTGCTGTGCAGCGCTCATAAGCCTTTCATATTTCATTTGTGATATTGATTTGTTAAACGTATTTTTCTTATCTAACCGATATGTTGGATGAGTTCAAATGCAGCCTAAGTGCTTATGCTAATATTTTCACTAACACGCCAGCCCTGGCGCACTCGTGTTGTTTGGACAGATCATACAATTCTTATCTGACTAACATCGGTAGCATATACAAAATTTTAATTTTATCCAAAATAAAAAAAGGAAACTTAAACTAAATCAACTAAAATATGAACAAGTAAGTTTATACATACATATGTATGTAGGGGAAGGCGGAACAAAACGGTACAAAGGGTATATTTATCCTTACATTACAACGCCATCTAATGTAATTATAAGGAATTTGTATTTAAGTAGTGCTCTTGTATTTGCCAGGTTATAGCGACATTTCGACCGTCCATTTTCGAGAACCACGAGGTTCATCAAAATGAGTGCAGTCGATGTAAGATTCGAGGTTTGTCGACTTAAGTAAATTCATGTCATATGAATCATTTAAAAAACGTCGTAGTATATGTACATTATATATATATATTATATATATATGTATATTAGTGACATTCATTTTTATTGAGAACGATTTGTTTATGTTGCTACATTTTTGTTTCGCGAGTTTGTATGTTTACATAGGTCATGGCGGCAGAGTGGTATTGCACCACGGGTGGGGTGAAGCGCTATAAACGTACTTTTTTTGCATCGTAATAATAAACATCTTCTGTTGAGAAAATAATGAGCTCATTACTAGGGATGTTACGGATACGGATATTTAAATATTTTAGTATCGGTTTCGGATACGGATAAGGATATAATTTTATTTCGGTTTCGGTTTCGGATACGGTTATTTTGGTGGACTTAAGGGAAGTGGTAGTGGTCCCACTATTGAACTGGTCCTACTACCTTCAAGTGAAAATTTTTTTTCACACTGCTTGCACTTTGCTAAATCACTATAAATTTCAGTGAAATATTTCGAAACCTTATTTTAGGTGTCACACCAATTATATGAAATAATTGGATACGAATAAGGCATCTATCTTAACACTTTTAGATCACTCGAAGGCGTTCGATTCTGTCAATCATGCTATTCCATTTTCTAAGCTTAAAAATCTATTCAATTTTTCAAAAACAGCAATAGATCTTTTAAAATCATATCTTACAGACAGGACGCAAGTAGTAAGTGTAGAATGTTTCATTTCTGATTTCCTGCTAGTGCCTAAAGGCGTTCCTCAAGGGTCTGTGTTAGGGCTTGGTAAAAAATAGCAAATATCGAAAAATATCCGATATTTCTGTTAAATTTTTTTAAAACTATTTTTTTTACTCATTTTTAACAATCAACACACTACCACTATTAATATTTTACCCGTACAACGCAAAATTACGAACTGAATGATTTATTTTTATAGGTCAAACGGTGCAAGCAAACAATAAAATTCAAATAATATCTGTAAAAATATAACGGAGAATGAAAAAAAAACAAAATTCGACAGAATAATGGGGTAATTTTGAACTAGCTACATTTTCAATTTCTTATTTTTAAAAAAAAAAATCATACAACTATCAAAAATCGCTCATCTATTTAATTGATTAAATGAGCATTTACCAAAAAATTTTGTGATTTCAAGCTTTTTGTTATGTTGCTCCTTCTTAACACAACCTTTCAACAAGTAAAAAAAAAAAATGAAGAACTGAAAAATATTTTATAAGGCAAGTATTGGACAGATACAATTGAGACATAAAATTTTCTTTCCCTCGCTTGTCAAAAGATAGTTTCTAGTCTCGTTGCCTACGATTTTGACAGTCTTCAATTTTTAGCCACAAGAAATTTGTCTGGGTGAAAAATTAAACTCTTTCTTGGAGGGGAAGTGATCAGCTGTAGAGAGGGCGGCGTTATGGTATGGGCTGCAGTTCCATACTACGCAACTATTGATCTTATCGTAAAAAGTACGTGAATGACCGGAAGATCATTACAAAAATCTTCTGGAACTAGTTTTCCAAAGAATAATGATATTTTTGGACCACTAGAGTGGATTTATCAACATGATAATGCACCTATACACACGGCACGTGTAGTTAAATCATTGATTTCTAGCCAAAATTTTGAAACCTTAAATTTGCCGCCCTTCTCATCCGATCTTAACATTATTGAAAATGTTTGAGGTTGGCTATCCCGTAAGGTCTACGAAGGAGGAATACGGTACTAAACTAAGAATGAGCTTATTGAAGGAATAAAAGCAGCATTGACCGATTTTTCTGATGATTACTTAAAATCTCTATACGAGTCAATGAAATGCAGAATGTACAAAGTTATTGCGAATAACGGTAAAAGTATACATTTTTAAATAAATATTCAGATAAAACTATTACAATAAAATCAATTTTTTAATACAAACAATTTAGTTTTGTTTCATTTATAGAGCAATTAAAAAGTGGTTCTATCCTGGTGAACCAAGAAAAAAAAAACGAATTTTATACATGTTTATAAGCAATTAAAAAGTGGTTCTATCCTGGTGAACCAAGAAAAAAAAACGAATTTTATACATGTTTATAAGCAATTAAAGGAAAGTACCGTTATAATGCATTGGGAATTGATTTTTAGTCTTTAAGTAGTGCATTATAAGTGCTTTCATATTTCTGAAAAGTTTGAGTATTTATTGTTTTTGCATTCACAATTTATAGAGATTTTTTGAATAAATTCAGTTGGTTCTATCCTGATGAACCGCAGTGTACGTATGTATGAAAATCACAGCTACTACAGTCTTTTATTTAGACCATTAATTTGCTTTTTTAATGTACACAATTAAATATATTAAATTCTATATAAATAAAATCATATTAATGAAAAAAATTCACAACAAATAAAATAATATTTTACAAAGCTTTTAAGGCTCCAAAACCAAAAAATTATTTATACCTAGCCTAATGCCTCATTTAACCGTATGGGGTAGATTATTTCACGTTCAATGCAAGACTAACAAGTGCAGTTAAATATTATGAATTTTTGTTTTGAATTTGAGCTTCACATCTTCTTATACCATGATCGGTTACATATAGCGGAACATTTTATATGAGAAAGATATTTATCAATTCGTATTGTATAAAATTGGTCCTTATTTCATACCACCTAAGACCGTCGTTTTAAGAGTTATAGGTCGATAAATCAAAAAAACCGTTTTCAATTAATTTTCAGAGCTTTCTTTTTGGCACGAAAACTTAATATTCAAAACAAAAAAAATTTTTGCTTAAACTTAGTCTCTATCAAACAGTACAACGAAAACATTTTTACCTTCCTTGGATAAATAATGAGAACCGTTTAAAAAAAAATGTGGAAATATTTCTTAAAATTCTATTTTAACATCATTTAAGATCACGAACGCAAACATATAGATCAAACTAGTATATGAAAGATGTATTAACCATTTAATTTTACATCAAAATGTCCAAGGTCATTAGCACTAAAAATCGTTCATTTCATAATTGTAGATTGATAAATAAAAAAACTCATTTTAAGTGAATTTTTCAGGCTTTGGATCAAATGCGACTGGCCGGTTTCCAATAGAAACACAAAATTTTTTTGCAGATCTTATTTTATACCCTCATTCTATTAGAAAATGCTTGTGGAGCGAAACAAATAACACTTTTGCAAATATGAGTGCTCTAATATACAATGTAGGTATAAGACTGAATACATCAATAATATATAATTTCTGTGACTGAATTAAACTTTATGTACATACATGTACCTATAATCTATGTTCCGTTTTTATATAATATGTTACTTATACATATGTATAAGTATGTACTTATATATACACCTAATTCTGTTTTTACACGGTAATTGGTACCGGGAAAATCCGTGCAAAAAAAAACCGTGTAAAAAAAGACATTGATCGTATGCAAAATAGGGGATTGGTTCCTTATCTCTAAAATCTATTGAAATTAGTGAAAAACAAGTATTTTTTAAGTACTATTCAGGTTTGTTTTATTAAATCACATATATAATGTGTTTTTACACAAGCATAGTTATTAAAGAAAAAAAAGATATGCACTCTAAGCTTAAAAGTAATGTAAAAAAATATGTATGACAAGTTCAGGAACTAAAAACAATTATGTAAAACAGCTATGTTGTTAACAAAAAGAATCTATAGGTTATTCAATTTTTAACGTAAAAAAAATTTAACAAAAAAATTAAAATGATAATCATAAATCCGTTTGTAACGAAATAAAGCACTCTTTTTAGAAACCCAATACGTGCATCAAGCATGCCACCCGTTTTAAAATTGTGATTATTTTTTCCAAAATTTCGTTCATATTCCCTTTTGGTGCTGATTTTTGTACTGAAAGAACATTTTGAAATACATTTTTTCAAGTAAATTTAATTTTTTTTTTTATGTGCACTTTTTCATTTTGGCGATAGCAAAATAGCTGTCTCCAAATTTTGACATTTCTGGATACAACTATAAGAGACTGTCGCCAACCATGTAGAGAAAAAAAGTGTGGAAGACATTGCCGCGGAGATACTTCGCCAATGTCGCCAACCGTGAAGCCAATTTTATCTCGGCGACTAAAAAGGCGAGATTGTAGCCAACCATAAAGAGGCTGTATATTTAACCAAAAAAAATTTAAGCCCAAAAGATTTTGAATCGCGCTAAATGGAATAAAATCGTGTAAAAAAACTTAAAATTTGTTTATTTTCAAACCGTGTTAAATCAAAACCGTGTAAAAAAAGACCGTGTAAAAACAGAATTAGGTGTATATATGTATATGTACGGGTATTTTCATTTTTTAAAAATATTTTTACGTCGACGTCTTAACGACGTCTTATCTAGTCATTGAATGACTTTACAAAATAAGTCGGAGAGCGATTATTCATTTTATCTTGTACGACCAAAAGTGAACTTGAACGACCTACGCGACCGTACTTGTACGCCAGATGACTATTTCTGGACTTATTTATTTTTTTTTTAGGACGCTTACGTACAAAGCCGTAGTATTTTATTATTTTTGATTGATTCGAAGTGGAAAAGATTTTGAAAAATGATAAAAACAAAAAAACATTTAAATACTCTATGCCGTATTATAGAAAAGTTAAAAAATACAAAAAAAGGAATGAAAAATTACTATTTAATGTGCGGAATGATCATGCATACACGAAAAATAAATCAATTGAAAATATTAATTCTTCAACTGAAGCCACTACATCGACGGTTTCTTCATTGCAGAATATTAATCAAGAAAGTTCATCGATAAATCAATTTATTTATTATGCACCTGACTGCGATATCCATTCAAGGCCGAATTAAGGCGAAGGCGAAGCAGGCGACAGCCTGCTCCGTCATCGAACGTAGGGCGCCTTGCAAGCCTCCATTTTAATCTGAAGTGAAGACAGTTCAAATGGTCTTGCGGTTAAGAATAGCGCCTTTAATGGTTACTTTTCTCCATAAGTATCACAAGCTATTGTGTGTACACCTAATTCGGATAGCCTACAAATAAACAAGTCAACCTTGTAAGTAAGCAACTTCAGAAAATAACTATCAGTTTAGAAACAGCAATAAAACCAATAGAGAGGGTGAGATGCTTCCTGAAAAATTTAAGATCAGAATAGGGTTTGAATAGCGTCATCACTTAGGAGACATCCATTAATTACGTGAGCTAAAATAGGGGGGAGGGGGTCCGGCAAAATCTCACCAAATCTAACCAGTGGGAGGAGGGGGTCAAGGAAAACCTCACGTCAACTTTTTAATGCATAGAATTTACATTAAAAATTAATATTTAACCTTTTCTTACTAACTTTTTCATCTCGAGTCAAAAAAATTGTTTCTTGTCTTATTCTCAGAGATTTATGTTTTATTAGCAATAAAACACAAAAAAATAAAGTAAAAAGTTTTTAGGAAAGGCTACAGACCTTTGGGAAATTTGTACAATATATTGACCAAACTGCATCATGGGAGTAAAAATTTAAGAAAATCATTATATATTTAAAATTTTTTTTTATTGAAAAACGCAAACATAGATATTAAAATTCATCAAAGGTACAGCCTAAAATGCATAAAAACTCAAATTTTAGATTCCAGAAAATTTATTGTAGGTTTAAAAGCAAGTTGGAAGAGTTAAAAAAGTTGCCGAAGTACAGATTATGACCGGAATTGGTCAATATTTTACTTAAGTGCAAAACAAGTGCTATTAGAATCCGTACCCTATCCATAAATTTGTTCGTTAGTATTATTACGTTGTAAATCTATAAGAATCTCATCATCGGAATCGATGTCGGCAACTTACACAATTTCACCTCGTTCCCCATTTTAATCTTTTTCTTTCTCAAAATCTGATAAATCTGCTTCAAACATGTTCAAAAATTCCTTAATTTTTTATGCTCATAAGCCTCACTTGCGTAAACGCAGCGTATTTCTGTAAACTTAAAATATTCAAAAACCCATACAAAGCTGAACAATAACAGTTTTTTTCATCGTAGGCCGCGGAAAATATATAAAAAAAAACAACAACCTTTCTTGAATTTTGTACAATATATTGACCAAATTATTTATTTGTACATTAGCATTGGCGGAAGTTGTACAATAAATTGTACACTTTTTTTAACCTATTAAAATATTGATTTCCTACTAAGAATTGGTTCTTTAACTTTAATTTAAACTTATGTTATTTAAAAAAAAAAGTTCATTACCTTCTCAAAAATCTAAAGTTTGTGTGCGCATTTCTTTAAAATACACGGACGCACTGCAGACTGTTTTTCAAGGTCAAATAAAATACTAACCATACTACCTTCGTTTTTCAAATTTCAATGTTAAAAAGATAAAGCATGCTTGATTTAAAATTAAGTTTTGTTTTTTCACAATCTGCGCAATTTTTAAAAGGAGAAGTAGAGAAATGCGATAATTTTTTTTGTACAATATATTGTACAAAAACAACGAAAGGGTTAAATCTCACCAAGGGGAGGGGGGGGGGGTCAGAATTTCCAAAAAAACACCTCACGTAACTAATGGTCGTCCCCTTATGCCAAGGCACTTGCTGAACAGATTGTGAGAATTCTGGTTTTGAGAAAGAGACGAATGTGCGCCCAAGGAGAATCAAATTCTTCAGGTAAGAAATCTTTTGAATTTCTTCTATTTAGTCTTTGATGTAGCTTTCGTATCACTTGATGACAGATTTCAGCAAATGAAAAGTCATAGTGATAATTTTATATTTTTATATGATATCCAAGTATTATCACTCTGTGGTCAAGAACAACTTTAAAAAAACTGCCGAAATGTACAGAAGTTTCTCCTACTTGGAGAAGAATGTGATATCAATGGACAAGAAATGCAATAAGAACTAATTATCCTATCGCCGATACTGCCGTCTGGAACTACTACAATAAATCCTCTAAGCTAGTGTTGGCCATTTACCCTCCCGCGGTCATATTCAATGAAACGGGCCATCATTCGTCCCGCCGCACAGTGGAGTATTTTATAGCAAAACGTGATATCAATTCAGCCAGAGCATTAATTAATGTAAAAACTTTTTTTTATTTATTTATTTATAAAAAATGAGGAAACTAATGTAATTGAATATTCCTTAGTGTAATTTTTTTTTAAATATCCATAAAAGGCAGAAATTAAGGTGCCAATCAAATTCTCCAAACTGTCAAAAAAGCTATTTTTCAGAATTTATTATCTCACCTCCAGTAATGGATATGATTCTAATTCTTTTCAGGATCAATAAATACACTCTTGAAGTACACGAAAAAAATTTTTAATTAATTTTTGATAATATATATATACAAAATAGCGCCATCTGCTCAGCCATACACAAAAGAATTGGTGTCAACGGTACCGGTGATTTTGCAGCAAGGAATCATCTGAAAAACAAAAACCAAAAAAAATTAGTGACAGTGGCTATCGTCTGAACTAGGATCATTAAATTTTATCCAAAAATGCCAAAATGGCGGCTGTTTAAACAAAAGTGTTCGAAATATAACGATTTTTTAGGTGATTTGTTGGCTTAAGAAAATAGAAAAGCTCAACATTTTTTTTCTAGATTTTGATTTATGCGACTGCCATACATATGAAAAATATATGGTTAAAATTTCATAAGGATCAGCTGAGTAGTTTCGGAGAAAAGACTGCCATCGTATGATAAAAGTGATTTCGAGAGAAACGCGTTAAATGTTTTTATATTGAGACGAAGAGCGCGCTCAAATAAAGTTGTAAAAATATACTTAGTGAGCTCGAATCTTTATGAAATTTCAAGACAATGTTTTTGAAATAGTCTTCATTCGCAATCTGTAAAAAAAATTGAAACATCAGATAAGGTTGGCCCCTTAAAATTTAAATTTAAAAGTTCTTCATGTACTTTTCTTCACTTTCATACATATTTGACATGTCAGATCGCCATAAAAAAATGCAACTATCTCAAAAGGGCGCAGTTTAGCCACAACTTTTTTTTTTATAGAGTGTTACTTATATGTCCAGGCTTTATGAAAATTGAAACATTTCCTACCTCACCTACCTCACAACTTTAAGCCTATGTAAAGGGTGTTTTTTTTAGAGGTTTGTTTTTCGAATAGAGATAAAACTGGGATTTTGTGGTCAAATCTGGCAACTCTAATGTCATTTATATTCAGTTTGGTTTGCCATTTCATCATGAACAGGTTGACGCATGAACAACGCGTCCAAATTGTGCAAATTTATTATAGTCACTAAAATTTCAACTTTATTTTCACTCAAAATTCACATGATTTTTGCAATTATGAAGTCAAGAAGGCCGCCTAGATCTTGTGATATCACACCTTAATTTTTTTTTTTGGGGTTATGTGAAGCCAAAAGTATGCGTCGATAAGCCAGCTACGATTCAATACTTCGAAGCCAACATTACTCGCGTAATTCGCGATATACCTTGAAAATTGGACCTCCATTTTAGACTACGTCCGAGCTAGCCGTGGCGTTCATATGCCAGAAGTCATATTTAAATTATAATGCCAGAAGATTATCTTTCGAATAAAGTAATTTTCATGTCTATTTAAAAAATTCATCTTTGTTTTATTCCATTTTAAAGTTCTATACCTCTAAAAAAAACACCCTATATATAGTCAAAATTCACTTATTTTTTGTCTTATGAACAAAAAACGAATTAAAATATTTCTAGACACTTTTTCACAAAAAAAAATCAATTTATATTACTTAAATACCTGAAGAAGAAGGCTTTATCAAAATTGTATTCTAGTTTTAATTGTTAAATAAAAAAAAACAGCTTCAAATTGTTAAAAAAATACGTTTAACACAGTCCGCAGTCAAAGGGCAAAAAAATGACAAATTTCAGAGTGCATTGCGGAATAACGGTAAATTTTTTTTAAATAATTTTTTGAGTTAGTGTTGCAAAATTTTATCCAGATACCAAAAACTCATATGTATTTTAATTTTTACATTATGAATTAATCGCAGATTTTCATACCCAATACCCCACTTTGCGCCGCGCAGTTGCTGATTTCTATGCGCTGCACAGTGTTGCGTCTAGTGTATGCTAGCTGGACAAAAGTGAATCTCCCGTTTAAAGAAAATAGCGGTATAGTTTTACAACAAATACTCTCAAAACTAGGAAACCAACAAATATTTTTGTTTTCTGTAAGTAAATTTACAGTTTCAGACGGTTAAAGTGGGAGAAGTTGTTTTCTTCAACTTTTAATTTCTGAAAAATTGTGATTGAGTAGTCGTGGAAAAGTAATAATTTTTGCTATTTATCAATAAGAGAAGTTTTTTTTAATGGATTTCAAAGTTGAAGGTAAGCACTAATGAAATTAATATAAAAAGAGAAAAATAATTTCATAGTTTTTTATTAAAAACAACAACAAAAAGATGTCTTAATAAAGTTAAATAATAAATTTAGTTTCCTAACTTTGGGAGAGTAGAAAGTATTTGTATTCACGTGTATTCAACCATTTTATTTTTTTTAATGAAATTTATTCTTTTATTGCTTCTTCTGAAAACAATATCTCTTTGCACACTTTTGCACATATATATTTTTTTTGTTTGTTTTAGAGACATAGCCTAAGCTCTGTCTTCTAATATAAAAGACACTTGGTGTAAATTCCATGTGAATCGATTAAGTGGTCTTTGTGAAAATTATATTTTTGTATGTGGGCCAACTATGCACCCTAAAAAAAAGTTTGATAACCTATGGCACCCGCTTGACCAAAAATTTCATCAAAATTGACCGGATAGTTTTCGCGTCCATAAATTGACCCGTACCGGCCCAGGGGTCGTTTGCGACCAGGCCTCCCATACAATTTTTTTTTTGCTTCGATCCAACAAATACAAAAACGTAAAAAAATAATTTTGTCCAGCTAGCTTGTTCTAGTCGCAACACTGTGCGCTGATTCACTTCAAAATTGAATATACGAGAAACCCAGTTGGAATGAAACGTGCATAAACAAAACAAATGCAAACAAAAACATTATTTAAGCGAAAGGCAATTTTTTAAGCATGTATTATTTAATTGTTGTAAAAAATTAATTTTCATGGAAAAAAGGTTTAGTTTTGTAAACTCTGTTAATATGTTTGTATAACGTACATAGGTATACATAATGCTGACAACTCTGGACCGGCAAAAAGCAGTACATTTCAGTAAAATAACAAAAAAAAGGTCACGAATGGAATAAAAACGACTTTTGCACGGCAAAAGCAGTACATTTATGTATCTGTGAAATATCTAAAAAAAAATGTTCTCAATTTGAAGCATGTTCGAAATATATTTGATACACATTTGCTGGAATTAAAACTGTAATTTTGCTTTAATCACGTAATAGGTCCAAATGACTTCATATTGTGGCATTGTAAGATCAAGTGAAGATAATAAATAAATATCCGGTCACTGGACGACTAATTGAAGAACTTGCAATGTTAAATTCGGAATAACACGTATTACACATAAAAACATTAGTACGCCGCGCTATTATTTTCTTAATTTTTAATAAAATATCAACCAATACCGAACCCAAAAATTACATTGAGTGGCAAAAAGAGCGTCACTAAACGACTGACAGAATAATGATATTGGTAGCATTTAGAAAATGCTGCATCAAGGCTTCTAACATTTCATCTGAAAATTGTTTTTCTGAATGCGGTTTGAATTTGGTCCGCTTACATCTAGGTTCTTTCCGCATTGTTTGAACGCAAACGGGAGTACAAAACGGAAGTACAATATCTCTAGAAGTACAGATAGCTGCAAAGGAGTATTGTACTCCTAAAATAAGTACAGTTGGCAGCATTAGGTATACATAATATGTATAATATTTATAAGATTTATGAAATGTTTTCTTTTTGTTGTTAAATAAAAATACAATTATTTTATATGCCAACATTTATCTTTATTTATTGACATCAGTGATGCACGAATTTCTACTGGGTAATTTTTTCATTACGTGGAAAAGACAAAACACATTTATTTTCATTTTTTTTTTTCGTTGGAATTCCTTCACACAGTTGTATACATACTAGCGTGAAATGTTTGTTGTAAACGTCAGCGCGCTTTTGGGCACCGCAGCTGGCCATCCCTACTCTAAGCTACAAGAACGATGAACAGACCCAGATTTAGAAATTGGCCGCCCGTAGGCAGTTGCAAAATTCGCCGCTCCCACTCAAAACTTCTTCAATGGTGAAATAATTTTGTACGAAAAGTTTTTTAATCAATAAAATACACCTTTTATTGATTTCCAACTAAGTACATGACTTTAAATTTGCAGTAATGATTTCAGAATATTGTAAAAAATCGTAGTAATGATTTTCAGCCAAATTCATGATACTTTGTTGTGAGTTAATCTTTGAAACGAAATACTTATTTTATTTCGCATATAGCTGTTGTTTTAGTTGTAAGTTGTAAATGGAAGAAAAATGAAAAATAGTGAATTTGAAGAAAATGTCATTATTAATTTTTAATTTTGATTTAAACTTGGTGTTTGCCATAATAATGTCTGTTAATTAATACTATGAATCGCTTAAATTAGATCTTCTAAATTGAATGGTTTTTGCCGTGATATCTGTTATTTAATATTAATATTTAATGTTGAATAAGCTCTTAAAAAAATTTGGTTAAAAAATTGCCAATAAAAACTTTTCTGAAGTAATGATTTTATCTTATTTCAACCCCTGGTACATAGGTTTCTAGAGCACAATACAATATTTTTAGTATTTTTGAGATTTTTTTAATGATTTCTACATAAGAGCTGGATTTTTGATAAGACGCCAATCTTTAAGTCAGCTGGAGAATAAACCAAATAAATAAATGACAACAATACTGACAAAATGTTAATAATAAACTGTTTACAATAAATTAACAATGACGTTAATAACACTGGTCAACAGTGGTTTTGTTGCCCTGGATGTCTCTGCCGATTTCTATAGTTTCAGGTACCCAGTTTACGAATATATTCATGAAAGTACTGAATTGGCTGTAGTTTTTAAGATATTGATGGATTTATCTATGTATATTTAAATGAAGCAAAGTTGGGTTAGTTACACTCTGTATAACTCAAGAACCGCGGGATCGATTTTAATGATCTCTACTTTTTGGATTTGTCTCTGCCCAGAGAATGACATAGGTTATAAAGATTTTATCTTAAGTGAATATTTAGAGTGGCCCTTATACAAAAATATTTTTAAAATAGCACTTTCACAAAGACGATGTAATCGATTCACACCGAATTTACACCACGTAGCTTTTATGTCAAGTGGTATAGCTTAGGCTATAAAACTTTTATTTGGGGTGCATATTTAGGGTGGTTCTCATACAAAAATATTATTAAAATAATATTTTCACAAATACCACGCAATCGATTCACATTAAATTTACACTCCGTGCCTTTTATATCAAGAAGCATAGCTTAAGCTATAAAATTTTTATATAGAATGTTTAAAAAAATAAAGATCATGTTGCCATCTCTATCCCTTCCTTAGGGTTCAATCTATCGTCAAACCGAAAATATTTTTGTATGAGGACCGCCCTAAATATGCACCCTAAATAAAAATTGTATAGCCTAAGGTATGTTTCTTCATATAAAAGACACGTGCTGTCAATTTCATGTGAATCGATCACGTGGTCTTTTTGAATATGTTATTATAAAAATACTTTTGTATGAGAACGACCTTAAATATGTACCCCAAATAAAAGTTTTGTAGCCTAAGCTATGCCACTTGACATAAGAGCTACGTGGTGTAAATTCGGTGTGAATCGATTACGTGGTATTTGTGAAAATGCTATTTTAAAAATATTTTTGTATAAGGGCCACTCTAAATATTCACTTAAGATAAAATTTTTACAACCTATGTCATTCTCTGGGCAGAGACAAATCCAAAAAAGTAGAGATCATTAAAATCGATCCCGCGGTTCTTGAGTTATACAGAGTGTAACTAACCCAACTTTGCTTCATTTAAATATACATAGATAAATCCATCAATATCTTAAAAACTAGAGCCATGAATATATTCGTAAACTGGGTTCCTGAAACTATATAAATCCGCAGAGACATCCAGGGCAACAAAAAAAAAGTTAATTGTTGAGCTGTGTAATCGATAACCAATGTTCAGTTAAAATGACATTTTTCACCTATAATGTTGGTACGCATGCCAACGAAATGGGCGGGAAATTCAATTCCCACGAATAAAATAAAAATAAAAATTTTTTCAAAGTTTCCCTGTAAGGTAAATCCAGGCCTGACGATGAAATTAGACATTTCTAACTTAAGATATGAGTTTTAAAGTGAAAGGAGGTCAAAAAAATTAAAAGACCACAATATCCCGAAAACTATACCATTCAAATTTTATTTTCATTTTCGAACTCAGCAGAAAAAAGTACCTAAGAAAAGTAGCCTTTCATCAAAGAACATAAAAAAATCATTTTGTAAACTAGTGTTATTAAAGTAAAATTTTTCTAAATTGTTTAAAATAATTTGTTTTTAAATCTATCAACACGGGTACTCATTTTCTAGATACTTGTCAATTTCTTTAATAAACTAAAGGTGGGGCCGCTAAATTAGCTTTTGCCTGCAGCTTAAATTGACCTTCGTCCGCCTCTGTATCCATTGTGATGACGAAATTCCCACAAAAGAATCAAATAATGCAGTACAAGATGAGTATTCATCAAATGACGAAAAATATTCTGATGGAAATGAATTGCCATTTATAGAAGAATTGAGAAATTGGGCGCTTAGAAATAAAACAATTCTTTGCATCTATTTAATCTAGGTAATCCATTATTTATATCATATTTCAATATTTAGCAACAAGAAATGAAACAACTAAAATTGTGCAATATCATGAATTTTCATGAATGAATGCATGCAAACAGTTGTAGCATCTTAAATAAAAATACAGTACCAGGAGACCAACCATTGTTCGGGTTTTCGGCCCCCAATCGGTTCAAAACATGATAAGAACATTTAAGGAATTTATTTAAAATTTTTATCATTAACCCTTACTCGGCCTATTTCAAAATGAAATTTGACTTAAGTGAAAATCAAATACGAGCCCCTCCAATCGCTTCGAAACTAGATAAAAAAATTTATTTAAAATATTTATCTTTAACCCTTACTGACCCTATTTCAATGAGAAATTTGATTTAAACAAAAATCAAATGCGACGCCCTCCCAATCGGTTCGAAACAGGATAAACATATTTAAAAAATTTATTTATAACTTTTATCTTTAACCCTTAGCCTATTTCAATGGGAAATTTGACTTAAGCAGCCATTTTTTTAAACCAACTTTTCTCAAGTGACTTTAAATTTTAAGAAAGAACTCTAAAATAGATCTTATATATGGGACAGTCTTTTACAAACCGAACGAATTTTGACAAAAATTGACCGACACATTTTTGATTTGGCTGAAAATTTTTTTATGGGTTCTGTATCGAAAAAGAAGAGATACATATTCGAGGATTTTGAAAAAAAAAATTTTTTTCAAAACAGAGCGAATTCAAATTTAGAGAATTTCGTGATTTTTGGCTTGGAAGCTCACTTTCAAAAATTCACAAAATTCTGTTAAAGCTAGAAAATTGATTTTAATGTCATTTTAAAGCTGAGAAAATTATCTTTAATAAAAAAATATTTTTTTAAAAAAATTTTAACAAATTAATATTGTTATAAACACTTAAAGGATTTAAATTGATTTTTAAGAATTTCCCTCTCCCTGTATCAAATTTTTTATGTAACCATCGTATTCTACGTCAAATTTCCTATAGAAAGCGTATTTTTTTTTAATGCGCAAACTATTATTTCTCTTAAATTTTGAGAATTTCGCAATTTTTGGCTTGGAGACTCTCTTTCAAAAATTCATAACTCTGGTTATGTTAAAGCTATAAAATTTAAGTTAATTTCATTATAAAGGTAAAAATATGAACTTAAATAAAAAAATATTTTTTTAAAAAATTATTAACAAATTAATATTATTATAAACAATTTAAATTTTTAAATCAATTTTAAATTATTGCTCCCACCCTGTATCAAATTTTTAATGTCAGAATCGTGTTTAACGTCAAATTTACTATCGAAATCGGTTTTTTTATGGGGAAACTTTAATTGTTTATAACAATAATAATTTGTTAATAATTTAAAAAAAAAAATATTTTTTTATTAACGATAATTCTCTTAGCTTTAAAATGACATTAAAATTAATTTTCTAAAACAGGAGTTATGAATTTTTGAAAGTGAGCTTCCAAGCCAAAATTCACGAAATTCGCAAAATTTGAGTTCGCTCTATTTTGAAAAAAAAAATTTTTTTGCAAAATCCTCGAGTACGTATCTCTTCTTTTTCGATACAGAACCCATAAAAAAAATTTCAGCCAAATCAAAAATGCGTCGTCCGAAAAGTGTTCGGTTTGTAAAAGACCGTCCCATATATTAATGTCATATGAAAGATAATTTTACAGTCTATAAGATTGGTAAATTAAAAATTGAAGTCAGTTCCATATGTTTTGAGATATGGAGGTTTTTCAAAAATTTTTACGTTTTTTATTAAACTATAATGCAATGAGACGAAAATGTTTTATTAAAATGATAAAAGTTGACGGAAGCGTTAGATTGAGTTGGCCATGCCAATATTCAGAACACCTGCATAAAATTAAAATTCAAAGCTCTAGCACGATTTCCGATCGGTATTCGGTAATACGAACTGAGCTGCCGCATAAACGTAGTAATAGAAAGCAAGCAAAGTAATTCTCTTCGCTATGGCAAGACTTTGGTAGTTGATCGTTGAGTGATCGCACCTGATAATTTCAGTACCCTGTGCTCGATGACTACTTTAATTTGATATATAATTTATTGCTGTAGCTATTTTAGGGTTCGTATTTGATTTTTACTTCAACCAAATTTCATTTTGAAATAGGCCAAGAAGGGTTAGAGATAAAAATTTTAAATAAATTTTTAAAATATTTTTATACTGTTTCGAACTGATTCGGAGGGCGTCGCATTTGATTTTTTTTTAAATAAAATTTCACATTGAAATAGGCGAACTAAGGGTTAAAGATAAAAATTTTAAATAAATTTTTTAAATGGTTTTATTCTGTTTCAAACCGATTTGGGAGGCGTCGCATTTGATTTTCGCTTGAGTCAAATTTCACATTGAAATAGGGTCAGTAAGGGTTAAAGATAAAATTTTAAATTAACCTTTTAAATTTTTTTATCTTGTTTCGAAGAGACTGGGAGGGCTCGTATTTGATTTTCACTTAAGTCAAATTTAATTTTGAAATAGGCCGAGTAAGGGTTAAAGATAAAAATTTTAAATAAATTTTTTAAATTTGTTTATCCTGTTTCGAACCGATTGGGAGGGCGTCGCATTTGGTTTTTTTAAAAAAAAAAATTTCACATTGAAATAGGCCGAGTAAGGGTTAAAGACAAAAGTTTTAAATAAATTTTTTAAATGTTTTTATCTTGTTCCGAATCGATTTGGGGGGCGTCGCATTTGATTTTCGCTTGAGTCAAATTTCACATTAAAATAGGGTCAGTAAGGGTTTAAGATAAAAATTTTAAATTAACTTTTTAAATTTTTTTATCTTGTTTCGAAGAGATTGGGAGAGATCGTATTTGATTTTCACTTAAGTCAAATTTCATTTTGAAATAGGCCGAGTAAGGGTTGAAGATACAAATTTTAAATAAATTTTTTAAATGTTTTTATCCTGTTTCGAAACGATTTGGGGGGCGTCGTTTTTGATTTTCGCAAAAAAAAACAAATAAGAACCACTCTAATGTACATACGTACAATGTAATGAATTCGCAACCTCAACATGATCTTCGAAAGGAAGTGGCAGTAAAATACTGTTATAATAAAAAATATATATACATATACGTAGGTATCAAAGCATTGCGTTCTTTTTTTTATAAATTTCGCTACGAAGAAGTATGTTCAGCTCTACTGTAAGAGTAAAAAGTTGCAAGTGATTATGTAATTATAAATTTAAGTTTTTTTGATAAAATAGTTTAAAATTTTAATATAAAAACATTAAATATACATGGAATAAAGTTTTTGTGAAGTGTAAACTTTCGAGATAGCACAATAATCTACGATTTGCAGAAACATAAAAGAGGAAGCAGAAACTGCTCCTCTTTATTTTTATTGGAAAATAATTTAACCACGCTTAGGATAAAGAAAACGAATTTTCATCTTTAAGATCACGTTCCTGATTGCTGCTTCAGAATTTGCACAAATTGGCATGTGCATTTAGTCAAGCATAATTTTATTTGCATAAGCTTGAAAAGTTATATTTCATGCAAAATGATTCAATTGCTAAAAGCAATTTCCTGCTAATTTGATTTTCTAAAATAATGGAATCAAGTTTGAAGAAGATTTAATTTAAGAAAACATCTTTTAATAATGATATTTATATAGTGTTAAATGGAATATCAACAACTTATTTAGCACAAACTAAATCCAGCATATGCATCCTGACATGTCACGATCATCGAGGAATCATGTAACTTAATACTCAAGATCTTGAAACTTAATACTCTGATCCACCATATTGGGTCCGCCAGAAACCGCCGTGTATCGAATTTGGTGCTAATCGGTTGATTTTCAAACAATACGTCCGCCATATTGAGTCCGCCTTTTTGAATTTAAAAATTTTTAAAATATAGCCTCAGATTCGTAATCGGCGACCCTAAAAGCTCCTGTATAACAAATTTGGTACAAATTGGGTTTATTTTTTAAAAAAAACGTCCACCATCTTGAATCCGCCATCTTGATTTTGTAAAATCTGACTTCGGATTCGTAATCAGTGCCCCCCAAGACTCTCGAATATCAAATTTGGTGCAAATCGGTTGACTTTCTAAAATTTTTCCACCATATTGGATCCGTCATCTTGGATTCTGTCAACCCACCACGAAAGCTTTTTAGGAGCTACAAATTGAGCCAAAAAACGATCCGATCGGTTGGGAATTTTTATTTTTACTAGCTTTTATTGCTGGATACACGATTTTTCACCGGCTTCCGGCCGCCATATTGGCTCCACCATTTTGAATTTTGCAAAGGCGCGCACGAAATCTGAAAGTAGATATCCTAAGCTTCAAATTGAGCCCTCGGGCGATTTTTTTGGTCACTCCAAATTTTTGACACAGCACTAATCCGGTTGGCATGGATCGTCCCATATATATATATATTAGAGCGGATCAAAAAAAAAATTTTTAATTTTTTCACGACGTGTCAGTTGATTAATATAGCTGATATTATATTAATTAATTAATAATTAATTAATTAATTAATATATAGATTAATATAGATTAATATATGATATATATGTCTAGGCAAAACAACCCATAAGGACTTTAATTAATTTTGAAAACTGGATTTCCGCCGCCTGTTTTAAGTTACCTACCCATTTTCGAAAATATTGATTTAAAAAATGGTGCAACTTAAAGAGGTTACCAAATTTTGCAACAAAGTGGGTATGCTTTTCGATCGAGGAATTCGAATCCGTGATCAGTTTTTCTTCTTCTTCTTTTTTTCTAACAAAAAAATTGAAAATTGCCCGGACAAAAATTAAAAAATGCCGATTTTCTACTTTCAAGTTGCAAAATCTTGATATAATATTATACCGCCGATCTAGTGGTACATTATTTTTAATGAACCTTTATTTGCTTAACCCATATCGTACCGTTGATGCGTTAACGAATCACGAAAATGCCTAATGTTTGCAAAGTTTTTTCATCGTGATATACCTGTATAATAAAAAGTTTATCCATCTTATATTATAGTTTGATCTATTCGCTTTTCGCAAAAATTTTTTTTTTGGTCATGCCACACCCTTTTTTAAAGCTAAAAGGGGAGTGCAAAGAAACCATAAAATTGGAGCTTTTTTAAAAAATTAGCTAAAAATATTAAAAATTATCAAATATCCAATAAACCTATATAGAATAACTTGAAGTTGGCTGAACTTATATTAAACAATAATAATATAGTTGTCGGATTGATAAGATGAGCAGAAGATAACACGCAAGTATGGTGATGCGTAAACGAATCAATGGCCACTTCCCTAGGTAGAGATTTTTGTCAATTCTAAAAAAAATTTTTTGTTGGAAAAGTATGAATTTTTGTTATTTTTGCAGGTAATTTACATTTTAATTGTTGGCAATCATTATTTCTTAGTTCAGTTTATAAAAAATGTTGTTTGTGAAGGTTGATTGTAACGAAACGTATGCATTTTGTAAAATATAATAACACATATTGACAAAATGCTCATTTTATGGAAAAAGTTTTGACGCAAAATGAGTTGTATGCCAGCTCAGCCAATGAAGGCAAAGATATCGCCATCATAGCTGTGATTTTTTTGACACCAGATAACGTTAACCAATAAAAATTCATTTGGAAGGAGCTGATGACCATAAAGAAGTCTGAGGCTGACCATAAAGTATGAGAACAAAAGAACGAACCAAACTTTAAATTGGATCGATGATCTTTGAAGCGCTTTTGGGGTATCAGGCTCAAACTTTAAATTGGATCGATGATCTTTGAAGCGCTTTTGGGGTATCAGGCTTCATACAGCGCCAGAAATTACAGACTTCGGGTGAAAAAATCCTTTATTGAGTGTAAAGACTGTTCAGAATGTTACGTATCGTAATAGGTTTCGCGGAATCCAACTATCTGAATCGTTGGCAAGACAATAAAGAAGCTAATATTGTCGCCAGCTATGACAAATTTTACCACATATAACCTGCCTCACATTAGCAGCGGAAAAAATGCTGATAACACCGTCTCTAACATAGGAATGAACGGGGTCATCCTACATGACAATGGAGTACAAGACTGTAAGAAAAAAATCCATTTAAGGAAATGGTCCTTGACATTTTTTACTTCTGCGGTATATTTGACCGTAGTCAACGCTTGGAAGCTGCAATGCTTAGATTCATTTTAGAAATCTTTTTTCTTTCACACAGCGATCGGTAATTTGAACTCATTTCATCCGTAAAATATACAACTAAAATGAATTTATTAATATAGACGACACGTGGGGTAAATTTCATGTGAATCGATTAAGTAGTTTTTGTGAAAATGCTATTTAAAAATAATTTGTTTGTGTGGGACCACCCTAAATATGCACCCTAAGTAAAATTTTTAAGCCTCTTAATATAAGAGACACGTGCTGTAAGTTCTATGTGAATCGATTCCATGAATATTTTGGTACGATATGGGTTAAGAGAATACCATAAACCGTATATGAATATCTTATTTCAAAACCAAGATATCTGCATTTTTCTAAATTAATAGACCTGAAATTCTTCGATTCGGCGTTGACATATATGTATACATATCAAGCTGATTCAAAATTTTTTTTGTTCTAAACTGATATTATCGATCGAGGAACTTGATTCCGTGATTAGTTTTTCTTCTTCTTCTTTTTTTCTTATAAAAAAATTTAAAATTGACCGAAAAAATAAAAAAAATACCGATTTTCTGCTTTCAAGTTGCAAAATTGGCCAATATATTTTATCCCGTTGTACAATATTTTTAATGTATTTTTATTTGCTTAAGAGAATGCCGGTAACTAAATATTAGGGATGTTATGGATATGAAGTTTCGGATTCGGTTACGGATACGGATATTTAAATATTTTTGTATCGGTTTCGGATACGGATAAGGATATAATTTTATTTCGTTTTCGGTTTCGGATACGGATATTTTGGTGGACTTAAGGGAAGTGGTAGTGGTCCTACTATTGAACTGGTCCTACTACCTTCAAGTGAAAATTTTTTTTCACACTGCTTGCACTTTGCTAAATCACTATAAATTTCAGTGAAATATTTCCAAACCTTTCTCGTTTTAGGTTTCACACCAATTATATGAAATAATTGGATACGAATAAGGCATCTATCTTAACACTTTTAGATCAGTCGAAGGCGATCGATTCTGTCAATCCTGCTATTCTATTTTCTAAGCTTAAAAATCAATTCAATTTTTCAAAAACAGCAGCAAGCAGTAAGTGTAGAAGGTTTCATTTCTGATTTCCTGCCAGTGCCTTAAGGCGTTCCTCAAGGGTCTGTGTTAGGGCCTTTGATTTTTGTAATGTATGTCAATGACCTACGAAATGTCTTAAAAAGTTGTGAAATCCACTTATATGCGGATGACGTTCAGCTCTACTTAGGTAGTGAACTCAAATGCTTTAATACCTGCGTTGCTGAGCTCAACGAGGACTTAAGTCGCATTCAGATTTGGGCAGAAACAAATGACCTCACCCTAAATCCTAGCAAATCAAAAAGTTTACTGATTTGCAAAAGACCTCATGACCATGATATTTTGCCTAAAATATTGCTTAACGGTTCTGAACTTCAGCTCGTACGTAACGCAAATAATCTTGGTATAGTTTTCAATAAAACGCTAACTTGGAACGATCATATACTCAAAACTATCGGTAAGGTATATAGCATACTACGGGTTTTATGGGCTACGCAGTATTACACGCCATTTAAAATACGTCTATTGTTTGCGAAAAGTTACCTCATTCCAACATTGCTTTATGGCTGTGAATTGTTCGCCAACTGTGACAGTCATTGCAGACAAAAAGCAAGGTGTATTTATGGCTTAAAGCATTCAGATCGAATATCTGCCTATTCCAAAAAAATCTTCGGTGTCTCTTTTGATGATTTATTGAATATTCGAACTGCTGCAGTTGCATAAAATTATTTTTATTTATACTAAAGAGCCGGAATATCTTCATTCGCGTCTCAAGTTGGCTTGTTCTGCTCGATCGAGACAAATTGTTCAGTTTGAACATAGGTTTTTAATATCGGATCGACAATTTTATGTTCATGCAATTCATCTTTGGAATGCTTTACCAACACGATTACTTAATTTAAGTAACGCAAAACAGTTCAAGTTTTATATTTTCAAACATTTTTGCGAAGGAACTCACTAAAATATTTTATTGTTTTTTTTTTTGATTCTCTGTCGTGAATTCAAGTTGTGCGGTTGTGTCTTTTGCCTAGTCTAATATTCTTTCTTATAAACTTTGAATTCGTTTTAATTAAAAATGCCTTGCCGCTGTGGCCAGAAGGTTGAGCGTGGTCAGCCATCAACTCAGTGTGGCAAGTGCAATGAACTGTTACACTTAAATTGTGTAGATATTTTGCCAGCGGATTTGGAGTACTTGCAAAAATCAAACAATTATTTTCTCTGTAAAAAGTGCGCGGCAGTGCGCCGAAATTCTATACGTTCGCCCCCGCCATTCGCAACTCAACCAATTCTGGATAACTCGGTTTCTCTTTTGTCGTTAACTAATGCCGAACCTGTACAACAACATAATAATTGCGTTTTATCACAACAACAAAATGCCAATAACCGAGAAATTAATCTCCAAATTCTGTTTAACGAAATCTCTACTCTTAAAACTGATAATGCACGCGCGCTCACTATGATAAACTCTTTGGTAGACGATAAAAAATTACTTGTGAAAAAAATTGGTGACTTACAAACTGAATTGCATTTTTTGCAGTCTAAATTATGCTTAAATGACCTAACCTCGTCAATCTCTCTTCTTATTGAAGATGTAAGACTCTTACGAAATACTTTCGTCAGTGAAGTGAATGATCTAAAATTAGCAATTGGTCAATCGTCTCTCCTAGCTAAAAATTTAAATATAAATAAGAGTTACTTAGCTTCGCATGAAAAGCCGAATGCTTCTGTGGCGAATTTGTACTCGACATCTACGAGTTCATCGACCTCTGTCCTAATGTCTGCCACCGAGGTCAATTCTTCTAATGCACTTGGTGATATGCCGAATTTCGATTCATTTGGCGATGCTGCTGATGTTGTTGCTGCTGCTGCTATTGATGTCTCTGCTGATTTACACTCTCTTTCTAAATCTAATTCTTCCAACGGTTTGTCTTATGCTGGTGTTGCTGCTGGTGCTGCTATTGTTGATGTCTCTGCTGATCTACACTCTCTTTCTAATTCTAATTCTTCAAATGGTTTGTCTTATGCTGGTGCTGCTGCGATTGCTATTTCTGCTGCTAATGCTAATGTTGCCTGTCAGTCTCCTTGCACTTCAAATAGCATGAATGTTGCCTCGGCTGCAACTGAGAATGCGAAATTTCCGTGGATGGAAGTTAGAAACAAAACAAAAAACAAAAACCCAAAAAAACGTGCAATTGTTGTTGGCATGAATTCTAATGTAGAGCTTGCTGTTATTGACCGAAAGAGATGGGTGCATCTATCTTCTTTTGAGCCCTCAGTTACTGAGTCTAATATTGTTGACTACGTACTTAAATATACTAGTATAACTAGACAAAATCTCTCTTGTTATAAACTTATTAAAAAAGATGTTCAGCAGGAAACATTAAAAAGAGTGAACTTTAAGCTGGGAGTTTCGTCATCGCTATATAAATTTATTGTTGATCCAGCCCTTTGGCCTGTAGATGTACGGGTAAAAGACTTTAAGTTTTTTCAAAAAGTGGAAAAACCTATAACTCACTTGTAACAAGCAGTAATGATTTCAATATAGAAGCTAATTTTTCTAATATTAATTCAATAAAAATCTATTATCAGAATATTTCCGGTATCCGAACTAAGTCTACGAGTATTTTAACTAAAAGTTCGCTGCTTGATTTTGATGTTATAGTGCTTACGGAAACTTGGCTTAGTTCGAATTTTTTTGATGAAGAATTTTTTGATACTAATTTGTATGCAATATTCCGTAAAGATCGTGATGTTATAAAAACTGGTTGCACTAGAGGAGGTGGTATTATAATAGCCGCGCAACATAAGCTTCATCCAATTTTTTTTGCTTTAAATAATACTGACTCTGCCTTAGATCAGTTGTGCGTTGTTTTGCACGGTAATGGCAATTTACTTTTCTTATGCGTGTCCTACATTCCACCAAATAGCTCTGAAACCGTTTATAAAGCTCATGCTGATAATATTAATCATTTGGTCGTAAATAGTATACCGGAAAGCCACCATTGCATTTTAGGTGACTTTAATTTACCAAAAGTTACTTGGAAGTATTCTGATAGTAATGTTCTTTTTCCTTTGAATGTAAATTCTATCTCAGAAATTTATTTTATTGATAGTTTATTAAGTGTTGGACTTGGTCAAATCAATAGTCTTACTAATAAATTAAATAGAATTCTTGATTTGGTTTTTATTAGTAACAATGTTAATTTTCAAATCTCTGAATATGCGTTTCCTTTTTCTGTGCCAGATATGCACCATGTTCCATTATATATTGAATTTGAATTCTATCATTTTAGAAGATTGATTCCTGAGTTCGTTCGTTATAACTTTAATTTTAGTTTATGTGATTTCACTCTTTTAAACAAATTAATTTTTGATGTTGATTGGGATTCTCTTTTGGAGAATATGGAGACTGTTAATTGTTTTAAAAATTTTTTAAATAAGATTAATAATATTTGCCTGAATAGTATTCCTCAATTTCAATGTAAGAATTACAAAGTTTCTTGGCATACCAGTGGTCTAAAAAAACGAAAAAACTTAAGAAATAAATTTCATAGGAAATTCAAAGCAACAAAGAACTTTGACTTCAAAAGTAAATATTTACTCTATTCAAGAGAATACAGTTTTCTTGAAAATTATTTGTATAAAAACCACATACGTCACTATGAGAATAATATTAAATTAAATCCTAAAGCTTTCTGGCGTTTTATTAAGTCCAAAAAATCATCCGGAAGCATTCCAACAGCTTTATATTTTAATAATAAGGTGGCTAATTCTGCTGATGATACTGCTAATTTATTTGCTGAATTTTTTAAAAGTAGCATGGTCACTAATACGGATAGTAACTATGATCCTATTTTTAACATTAATTCCTCTATTGATTTTGGATCCCTTCAACTAAATAATAATGATATTATTAATGGTATCTTAAATTTAAAGTCTTCTACTCAGACCGATAATGATGGTATTTCGGCTCTTTTTCTTAAAGAATGTTTATCCTCGTTAGTGTATCCTCTTAAGATAATTTTTAACAAATCACTAGCTGAAGGACACTTTATTAATGACTGGAAAATAGCCTTTATTACACCAGTTCATAAAAAAGGTAGTAAAAGTGATGTGTCTAATTATAGGCCTATTTCCAAACTTTCCAACATTTCTAAGCTTTTTGAAAGTATTGTTAAAACAAAAATTTGCTTTGTTGTTAAAAGTATTTTGTGCTTAAATCAACATGGTTTTATCCCAGGCCGTTCAACTGTTTCTAATCTGGATATCTTTACTGAAGACTGTATTTCTGCTCTGCGTGATGGTTTTCAAGTGGATGCTATTTATACTGACTTTTCTAAAGCCTTCGACAAAGTATCTCATAAAATTTTATTAAGTAAACTTTATCGAATTGGCTTTCACTCAGCTTTTCTTAGATGGATTGAATCTTACTTAGTCAATAGAGTGTGTTACGTGGTAGTTGATAACCATAAATCTGAACCTTATTTTGTAACATCTGGTGTACCACAAGGAAGTATATTGGGACCATTATTGTTCATACTTTTTATTAATGACATCAGTAATTGCTTTAGTTTTTCGAAATATCTTTTGTATACTGATGATTTAAAAATTTACTCAGCTATAAAAAACTATATTGACTTTGAAAACTTACAATCCGATTTAAATAATTTGTATTTTTGGTGTCAAAACAATAAATTATATTTCAACATTGAAAAATGTTTCCAAATAACATTTTATAAAACAAATTCAGTAATTGACTATCAGTATCACATTGATAGTTCACTTTTAAAAAAAGTGAGTGAAATTACTGATTTAGGTGTCATTTTTGATGAAAAGTTCACGTTTGTTAGCCATTACAATTTTATTATTTCTAAATCGTATGCCATTTTAGCCTTTGTTAGAAGAAATAGTTCAGAATTTTCTGATCCTTACACTTTAAAACTTCTTTATACATCATTAGTTCGATCTAAATTAGAATATGCTGCCGTCATTTGGAGACCGTATTATGCCAACCATATTAATCGACTAGAACGTATTCAAAAAGTTTTTGTCCGGTTTGCTTTGCGTTCTTTAAATTTTTCAGAACCAGTTCCACCTTACAAGTCTAGATGTTTGCTCTTAAATCTAAAGACTCTTGAATTAAGGAGAAAGATTTTATCTTTACTATTTATATATGATATCATAAATGGTTTTATTGATCCAATTGGTCCAATCCTGTTAGCATCCATTCCTTTCAACATACCTGTTAGGAATTTACGTTATAACGAACTTTTTCATGTTGGTTTGTCCAGAACAAATTATGCTACAAATGCTCCTATTACAAGAGCACTTACTGAACTTAATTTAATATATAATGTCCATGGTTTAGACTTTAATTATTCTAAAAATATATTCAAGTCCATACTAAATACTGTATATACTTAATTATATTAATTATAAATTAATTTAAATAAATTGTTAATCTAGTCTGTAAGGATTCTGTTCTATTAGACTGAAATAAATAAATAAAATAAAATAAATAAAATAAAGTATTAGCTTGCCCAAAACCTTTTATTTTATTATGTTTTGTAAAATTTTCATTGTATCATCTGTATTAGTTTAATAATTATTTATCAAATTTACTTTATTAAATATTACGTAGCTGTGACTTAAGCTTGTCAAATTCAGGACAGCTATATTATCTTGTAGCCTAAGGATATTCAAAAAATCAATAAATAAATAAATAAATAAAATAAAATTAAATATTAATCCGTAGTAAAGTAAACGCAGGCTTTACTTTTAATTTTGAAAGGAATACAAAAGACAACGTGAATTTTGATTTTGATTTTACAAAATATGACATTTAATTGATTTACAAAATCGATTATTGAGTAAACTCAGAAATTTAGACATGAAAATCCAATGTGCCAGCCTGTTTGTTGACATCACCAAAGCATTCGATATGGTCGACCACTCAATACTCTTCGACAAGCTTGAACGAATTGGTTTTAGGGGACAGCTTCACGACTGGTTTGCTTCTTATCTTGCTAATCGAACGCAAGTCGTTAAAATTGAAAATACTCTCAGTAACCCTACTGTACTTAAACTTGGAGTTCCCCAGGGATCTGTCCTCAGGCCGATTCTGTTCCTCATTTACATCAGCTCGGTTTTTGCGCAAAAAATTAAGGGAGGATAACAGCATTTGCTGACGACCTTGGTATCACCTATGGAACTAACACCTCTTTGAATTTAGTCTCTGACATACATAAATCATGATTTGGAGAAATTAAGAATGTGGCTTGCGCATCATAAGCTAATAATTAGCAATAAAACACGACTAATGCATATTAATTTAACATCTCAAGATTCCCCGGATTTTGATATTAAGTATCATGATTACAATTGTAAAAAATTTAAACTTTGTAACTGTCTCGCTACGACTTTTGATTCAAATGAGTCATGCAATAACCGGTGCTTTAAAATTGAAGCTGTTAGTCATCATATCTGGGTATCACAATTGATAACAAGTTAAGTTGGCGTGAGCACATAGATTCGCTCAAAGTATATTGTCGATCTGTAATTCGGAATTTTTATAAACTTCAAAATTTATGCTCAAAAAGCATGTTAAAAATGATTTATTTTGATATCTTTCACTCAAGGTTAATCTATGGCATTTCTTGCTGGGGTGGCGCTTATGCCAATAAAATTAAACCTTTACTTGTCTTACAAAAATGTGTTATAAGGAAAATATGCGGCAAAAGTCGAACAACTCCATCATTTCACTTATTTAAAACTTTAAACATATTGCCTTTACGTCATTTATTTTATTTTCAAGTTTTAAAAAAGTTTCGTAATAAAGGTCTGAGTATGAACTGCACTGCTACTTCTCAATATCAATTAAGAAACACTCGTGACGTAATTTTCCCTCTGTTTCGCACAACTAAATTTCGAAATTCTTTTTCTATATTATCTTATAGATTATTTAATAAACTCCCCTGTCAAATAAAATTGAATAGAGTCCGCACGAAAATTTCTGAAATATTAAAAAATTTGGCTATTTTCTTTTAACCATGAAGAAATTGAAACTTTGTTACAAGCTTCATGATTTAAATTTGTATGGTATATTAATAATTTTTATTTGTTGTACTTAAAATTGTTTGTACCCATTTAAAATTTAATCACCCTTATCATCGTAGTCGTATTCGGCAGAGAAAAAACGATACGACTCAATTGGTATCATCGTAGTCGTTTTATAAAAGCGACTGTCGTCAAAACGACAATCTATTACGAATTTCTAATCATCGTAAAAAAATGTGACATCTCAAAACGACATTTTTTGTCGTTATGAAATTTGTAGACGACGAAAATATTTTGAATAATTTTAAATTTTACTGAGTGTTTCTTTTTTTAAATTTGTGAACGAAAACAACTTTTTGTATGTTCCCTGATTCTATATTTTAGTTTCTGGCTCAGAAAACTTCGCACAAGGCAATTTTCAAAATATTGGAGGGTTTATTTCGAATTTAAGTAAAAAAATTAAAAAAAAGGACATCAGTTAATTGTAGTTAAGACTTTTGAGCAAATGTTTTATTTGTGAATTAACTTTACATACAATTTGTCTTACAAAATTTAATAAACTAGTTTAATTTACTAGGAATTTTGTTATAAGCGCACATTACATCCAACGGCTGTGGACAAAAAGTATACACGAAGAGAAGTACTCGCTCTCATGCCATACGAAAAGCTAACTCGTCTGGAGTTTAGGCAATCTCTATTTTCCAAACAAAATATCTTTCAATTCCATTTGAATTGCGCTAAAATCTGTTTAACTCAGCTTCGTACGTTAATTTTAATTATTTTTACTATAAAAATCAGGATTAAAATAACGATTTCTGTTTGCGAAATTGAGATTGCCTTAACTCCAGACGAGTTTGCTAGCAACATTGAGAACGAATACATCTCTTCGTCTATATAAACATTTTTCTGTGGAATGCTGCCATTCACAAATTTTGAGTGATGTTAACAATGCATCTTCATTGCTATGACTGCTGTAGCTGCTATTAAAACTGCGGTTGGAGTTGATAATGGAATGAAATTGGTAACTCCAGAAGCAGTGCCAGTACTTGGCTCAACACTTTTGGAAAATGTCGCACAATTTGTTGAGCCAAGTACATACTGGCACAGCTTCTGGAGTTTGCTATTTCCTGGTGTAAGCGCTGGAGATGGTGTATCTTCTCCATAAAATACATGTTCCAACGATGGGGTTGACACTGGAGGTAAAAATCACAATTTTGTTATAATGAGGAAAATTAATGCCTACAAGAACCTACCAGAGATCCGTAACGATTCAAAAAGTGTTGTTGACTACCGCTGGCACATTCAGGATCCGATGTCTCATTATTCGACATATATTTTGAATATTTAAGTATTTATTATAGCTCAATATATATACTTTTCCAAAAACACATCAAATACAAACAAATTTTGTGAAGTTTTCAAATAGGGGGAGAAATACGTCAAATGCCTTAGCGCTGCGCGCGAGCGCTAAATTCTGTTGTTTTCAACTCGTGCTGGTGGTACATAAATGTACCTAAAAAAACTTTTCGACACATCATTTCGATGTATTTTTTCCTCAGCTTTCCAATGGTTTTGTCAGATTTCCCGAAATTTTCCATTTTCCTGGTGAAAAATCACAAAACGTTTTATATCTCAAAAACGGTATTTTTAATATTTTTTTTAATGCTTTTAATCGAAAGCTGAGGTTTTTTTACATTAAAAAAGTTATTTTCCAAAAAGTGCTTTTGCAGTTTGCTATGAGAAATACAGCGCGAAAGAGTATTTGCGCATGTATTTTGTTCTAGTGACTTGAGTAACGGCAAGAGTTAAACGAGTCGATGCGTTGAAGAAAAAATTACAGGAACAAAATACATGCGCAAATACTCTTTCGCGCTGTATTTCTCATAGCAAACTGCAAAAGCACTTTTTGGAAAATAACTTTTTTAATGTAAAAAAAACTCAGCTTTCGATTAAAAGCATTAAAAAAAATATTAAAAATTAGAAAGCTGAGGAAAAAATACATCGAATTGATGTGTCGAAAAGTTTTTTTAGGTACATTTATGTACCACCAGCACGAGTTGAAAAGAACAGTATTTAGCGCTCGCTCACCGCGCTAGGACATTTGACGTATTTCTCCCCATAGTCAAATATATGTCAACATCAAATTGTAAAAGCTTTCATTGAAATTGTAATAGTCACCAGTCGTACAAATTTTGTCGTGTCGAAAAGTTACGATAATACCAATAAAAAAACGAGACGACGTATATATCGACAGTCGTCGAAATGAAGAACGACTACGATGATAGGGGTGAATATAAATTTAATATTTGTTATTTTTAATTTAATTTTTGTTATTTTTATTTTTATATGTATGTAAGCATTTTTAGAATATTTTTGTATTCGCCTTACTTAAGCTCTCCTCCTCTCCCTCTCCCTTTTCTTTTTTCTTCCTTTTAAGGTCTAGTCCGAGCTTTTATCTACTAATTTAAATTTATTAAATAATTTTTGAGTAAGGCAAATTAAACAGTACCTTGGTACTAAATTTACTGCTACCTTTTCTCCCTTCCATCCAATTATTTGTAAGATATATTTAGATAGCAACTGTATACATACATATATATGGAGAAATGAGAATGAATAAAAAAAAAAAAAAAGTGGTGCTGTAGCGAAATTGTTACAAATATGATTGCACAACTGTTTATTAATTTTGAAAGGAATACAAAAGAAAACGCAAATTTTGATTTTGATTTTACAAAATATTACATTTTATTGATTTACAAAATCGGGTAAAATTGGGTAAACTCAGAAGAGTTGTGGTGCAGCGAAATTGTTACAAATATGATCGCACAACTGTTTATATCTGGATATGATATTTCGGTATCGGTATCGGTTACGGATACGGATATTATAAAATCTTTATTTCGGTTTCGGTTACGGATAGTGTTTTTTTGGATATCCGGTGGTTTCGTTTACGGATACGGATATCCATAACATCCCTACTGAATATCATTATCTTATTTCAAAAGCAAGATATCTACATTTTTCTAAATTAACAGACCTGGCATAATTCAACTATTCTATAGATTTTTCTAGGATTTTCAAAAATTTCAAATTTCAACGCCGAATCAAAGAATTTCAGGTCTATTAATTTAGAAAAGTGCAGATATCTTGGTTTTGAAATAAGATATTGATATAAGGTTTACGGTATTCTCTTAAGCAAATAAAGGTACATTAAAAATAATGTACCACTAGATCGCCGGTAAAATATTATATCAAGATTTTGCAACTTGAATGTAGAAAATCGGCGTTTTTTAGTTTTTGTCCGGACAATTTTCAATTTTTTTGTAAAAAAAAAAAGAAGAAGAAAAACTGATCACCATACTTGATATTTTTCTCAAACTTAAAACTGCTGTAAATTTGTTACGAAATGGCCTAATAGGTTCTACAAAATCTTAAATTGTAGATTTTAATGGCAGCTATAAGGCAAGTATTCATTAAAAGATGAATATGAAACACAACACACATCAGGGGTCGATTAAATCTATAACCGACCCGCTCGTTTTGAAGAAAAAGCTACATCACTATGTTTCAAACGTTATATCATCGAGCCTGCTGGGAACTCTTTCAAATGAGGTCTTGTATATTAAAAAATATTTATTTTATTTAAAGCACGATGACTTTTTTCTTTAAAAAACCGTTAAATTTCGCCTTCTTAAAGCAGTTTTTCGTTATATAATAGGAAAGATTAAAAGTACATTTCTTTCAAAAATAAAAAAAGAAGTTGTTTCTTTGATTTTTCACAGTTTTAGATTGAATTTTTAAAACAAATTGTTATATCACATTCCTTCCCTGTGGTGTGGAGAGTATCCTTGAGTTTTGGCGAACATGAAAAAAAAATGTTTAAGGGTACATATTAGTACTTATGTATATGACATGGTTCCTATGTATTTGCTATGTTTAATACCTGTGCAGTCGCCATTTTGTTTTTTTTTACATCTAAAAGAATTTGAAATTGCGTGTTTAACATTGGATAACATTTTCAGCAAATAAAAGCTTTTATAAAATAACAGCTAGTATTTTTTAAAAATTAAAATGTTATGAGACCTTCATTTTTGATACAAAAACGAGTAGCGCGACCTCTAAAAATTTTTTTTTTCGTCAGAAAAAAATAGGATCCTCATTTCAAATCATGAGGAACCTACGGTTACAAGAAGGCGGCTGAAAACTAAAAAAAGGGATTTTCTGGACCACCCTCATGTATATTTGATAGAAACATTAAAATAAACAGTCACAACAATATATTTATAATAATTAAAATACAGTCTTAACGCTTACAAACATTATGAAGAATTTTTTCCAACACATTACTATGAAATATAACATATGTATGTACATGTATCACACTAAAAAACTATTGCAGACAAAAAAAGAAATTGGCACAACAAAAAGAGAAACTTAAATTTTTACTAACATGCAGAGATTACGGATTAATACCACAAAATTTCACAAACAGTACCAAACAACTAAAAGAGTTTTTTACAGCGAATACAGTGGTGGACAAATTAAGAAAAACAGAATACAATTTTCATTTAAAGATCTTGAACTTAGAAATCAACCAAACCAACTACAACATCAAAGCAAGGGAAACTAACATATATCACGCGGAAATAAATATGAAGGGAATGTTAAGTAATGGTGAATATGAAACATTTACTAAAAACCAAACACATAAATACTACACAACAATGACCAAAACACAAATCACAATCGCATCCAAAATTGGAAAACTAAAACAAGCACAACAACAAAAAATGGGGATTACATACAATGACAGCTGGTTTATTAATAACACCAACATTGAGTTTCCGGAAGAGAGCAAATGGATATCATCCCTAGGACCCAAGTTTGCAATACCAGTTAATAAAAAGAACTTTTCTCCGATACAAATTATAGCAGACATTGAACAAGGCATATAAAGAATAGAAGACGATAAAGAAAAGGAAAACATCAGAACCAAAGTTGCGGACAGAATCTCCAGGCACAAAAGAAAAATTAAAAATACACGAGAGGAAAAATTCATATTAAAAGCGTACAACACGACACAAAAATTGATAAAGAAGCATCAGAAAGAAATTATCATAACAAATGCGGACAAGGGGAATAAGACGGTCATATTGTACAAGAACGAATATATAGAAAAAATGAATAAATTATTAGAAGACAAAACTACATATAGAACTATCAGACTGGATCCAACAACAAAATTACAAAAAACAAACAACAACATCGTAAACGAATTATACAAAAATAAAATAATTGAATACAAAGAAAAACTACAACTATATTGCTCAGCTCCACAAACGTCAAGGTTGTATGGTTTACCCAAAATACACAAGCCAAATACACCATTACGCCATATTTCATCGTCCATAAATGTTCCTTGTTACGGTCTCTCTAAGTTTACAGGTAAAATACTAAAAAACATCATATCAGACAAATACAACATCAAAAATACATACGAACTGAAGGAAACTATTAGCAATATTAAAATAGAAGAAGTCGATTTGCTGATCTCATTTGATGTAAAATCACTCTTTACAAATATCCCAACGTACTTAGCTACTAAAACAATTATGAAAAAATGGAACACAATACAACAAAATACAAAACTAACTAAAGTACAATTCATAAAAATATTAGATTTTTGCTTAAAAGACAACAACTATTTTAAGTTTAATGAAAAATTGTACCACCAAATATATGGCAAGCCCATGGGCAACCCATTGTCACCTATAATAGCCGACATATTATTGGACAACTTACTTGACGATTCAATAGAAAAACTTAAAGAAAAGGGAATAAAAATCAAATTTATAAAAAAATATGTTGACGACTTTTTAGCAATAATAAAACATAAAGACAAAGAGACAATATTAACAACATTTAAGAAATATCACACAAAAATACAATTCACAACAGAAGAGGAAAACAATAACATAATACCCTATTGGGATGTAGAATTAAAAAAACAAAATGACCACTTAATTCTTAATTGGTACTCTAAACCAATATAATCAGGACGATTGATGAATTTCCATTCAACACAACCAATGAGACACAAAATAAACACAGCACAAAATTTTATCAACAAAATAATAGACCTCAGTGACACAATTCCACAACCAAAATCAACAAAAAATAAAATATATACTAAAATTGAACGATTATCCAAACACTCTTATACTACACTAATAAATAATAAAATAAAAAATGTGACAACAAAAAGAAATAGGAACACCCTACCAATACAAAACGACACAGAAACTAACAAAAAACAATTTCACAGTGTTACATACATACCAGGATTAACAGAGAGCAAAAATCTGCACACAATCTTACAAACACAAGAAAACACAACCCAATGTGCACAAAAACGGATGCGGGTCCGTTGCGGACCCGGAACGGACTTGATAAATGGATCCGTTACGGACTCGTTTTTTTAAACTAAAACGGATCCGTTACGGACTCGTTTTTTTAAATAAAACGGATCCGTTACAGATCCGGAATTGACTTCATAAATGGATCCGTTACGGAATCGTTTTTTTTAGCTATAACGGACTCGTTTTTTTAAATAAAACGTATGCGAGCCGGACTCGTTTTTCTTAACTAAAACGGATCCGTTATGGATCCGGAACGGACTTCATAAACAGACCCGTTACGGAATCGTTTTTTAACTAAAACGGATCCGTTACGGGCTCGTATTTTAAAATAAAACGGATGCAAACCAGACTCATTTTTTTTTTAACTAAATCGGATCCGTTACGGACTCGGAACAGAGTTCTTATACGGATCGGTTCCGGACTCCTTTTTGGTGAATAAAATGAATCCGTTCCGAAGTCGGTTTTTGTAAATAAAACGGATCCGTTCCAGATTCCGATTCTGATACGATTCGGATGCGAAATCGTGGGTGATTCGCCTCCAAACGGTGGGTGGGATCGTCCTCGTTGGCGGATCCGTTTCGAACTCGGAACGGACTTCATATTCGGATTGGCTTTCTTGTTAATAAAACGGATCCGTTCGGATCCTTTTCGAATTCGTTTTCGTATGAAATAACTCTCGAAAAATTGGAATCCGTTTTGTTGGATCCGTTCCGAAGTCGTTTTTTGTAAATAAAACGGATCCGTTACGGACTCATTTTAATACATACTAAAATGATGTCGTTAAACTGCGCATGCAACAACCATTGTCTAATCAGGGAAGCTTCGGTTCAAATCCCGGCGACGACATAATTTCTTTTTATTTTTTAATTTAATTTTTTTATTTTTTAATTTAATTTTAGTAGAGAACTATATATATATTGAAAATGTCTTGAAAACTGCCTTTTATGTTAATAATAAATAACGAGTCCGTTATGGATCCGTTTTTTTTAATAAAACGGATTCGATCCGGTCTCGTTTTTAATTATTAATATAAAAGCCAGTTTTCAAGATATTTTCAATATGTATATAGTTCTTTTTTTTGTTTTTTAAATACTTTCAACTTAAAAAATAAAAAATTGAAAAAAATTTAAAAAAAAAATTATGTCGTCGCCGGGATTTGAACCGAAGCTTCCCTGATTAGACAATGGTTGTTGCATGCGCAGTTTAACGACATCATTTTAGTAGATCTTAAAAATGCTGTCGGTAGCTGAGTTGGGTAAGATGAGCATCTTTGAACAGTGGCATGACGCAGGTTCAATTCTGTGATGGGGTGACAGGTAAAAAAAATTGAATTTCTCCTTTGAAGTTTAAAAAACTTATTAATGAATTACATTAATAAACAATAAGTAACAACAACAGCATTAGAAAAATAGATGGAAAGTAAATACCAAAAAAGAAAAATGTTTTTTTAATTGCGTTCATTTGATACAGTAAAATCCGTTTTATTTAGAAAAACGAGTCCGAAACGGATCCGTTTTATTGTCAATTTCTGAAACGGATCCTTATATGAGTCCGTTCCGAGTTCGAAACGGATCCGACAACGCGGACGATCCTTCCCGCTGTTTGGAGGCGAATCACCCACGATTTCGCATCCAAATCGTATCAGAATCGGAATCCGTTTCATATAAATAATACGAAGAAGCGGTTCCTAAACGAATCCGAAACGGATCCATGTGGCACACTGGGAAGTTACGCTCATAAACCTAATACTACATTAAAGACAATATTCACGAATACAAAAGACAAAATAAAAGACGAGCTACAGAGCAACGTTGTGTAGGTTACGGAAGTGAATGCCAATACAATTAATGCACTTTGCATTGATTTCTTGTGCGTTTGCTGATTTTATTTTAAAAAGTAAATAGAAAGAACAAAGTTCAGCATAAAAAAAATAAACTAAGCTAGCAAGACGCCTATGCAGCGACGTCACTCTCTTTCCTATGTGTGCGTTTCTACGAGCTCGAGTGGTTCCAACAACAATTCAACAGCAACTAACAATATTCTTCCCGCGCATTCTACTTCAAGCGCTCATTCGGGTAATGCGCATGCGTTGTTTGCTCAAAACTCTTCTCTGAGTACATGTGATAATCCAAAGCCGCTAATATGAAATATGCAGAAAATGTGTTGTCCTCTTCTCTCTCATGGGGAGCTCAATGTTCAACTGCGAACATCTCACCAGCACCTACAAGAGCAGCAGTCTCTTTGCCAGCAACAACTCTGGCAATAATAATAATAGAGTTTAGCTACTACAGCTATTAGCCTTCTTAGCAATTTAGCTTGAAGCTTTAAACCAAGTAAAAAGCTTATTAAAAAATTATGAAAATGAAAAAATTATACATGCAAATTAATTTGTTATAATTTTTTCTTAGCTTTGTCGCACTTTCTCAACATACCCACTCAGATCATAAATATATAAGCTTAAAATTGCATGAATGCAATTGTATGGATTTATTTAAATGACCTAAGGCATAAATGTTAGAAAAAATTTACCCATCATGCGGTGGGGCTCGGACAACACAAACATAAAGACCAACAACCATTAAGCTACAAAATTAACTATAGTTATTTTTCAATCTAAGCTTGAGTTGACCTTTTGACAAGCTAATATCATATACATCGCAATTGTTAATTAGAGTAGTCATGCGATTAAAAGGAGCTGTAGCCATATAATTAGTTCTACTGACTGGTTGGTAAAATATCTGATATGAGTTACGATTACTCCTACGATTAGTGTTAAAATGAATATAATTCAGAAGCTCTGGCGCAGCAAGCGACCCTAATACAAGCTGATGTAAGTAAATTATACCCGCAATATTTCTACGAGAGCTCAAAGACTGCATACGTAATAACTTTAAACGATCCTCATAAGGAGGAAGGTTTAAGAGGTCATTCCAATTTAAGCCCTTGAGAGCAAACCGAACAAAATTTTTTTGGATTCGTTCTACTCTATCTATATGTATATTGTAATATGGAGACCATACTTGGCTAGCATACTCTAAGTGAGGACGCACAATAGTATTGTATAAAGTTACTGTTACTAACGGGCTATTAAATTCTTTTGCCCACCGCTTTATAAATCCAAGTAATGACGAAGCCTTCTTACAGATTATATTAATGTGTTCATTAAACGTCAATTTAGCATCAACATGTATACCAAGGTCTTTGACTATATCGACACGACAGATTTTCATATCATTAATTGTATAATCAAATTCCACATTAATTTTCTTTCTAGAGAAGATCATAGTTTGGCATTTATCAGGATTTAAATGTAAGCTATTTTTAGAACATCAAACTTCAAATGATTTCAGGTCAGACTGAAGGGCAAAGTTGTCATTATCCACCTTCACAGTCCTGTAAATTTTCATATCATCAGCATATATAGGTATAAGCAGATGAGAGTTTTTGATTATATGAGTAACATCATTGATAGCCAAAATAAACAGGAGCGGCCCCAGGTGACTTCCTTGCGGAACACCTGAAAACGCTGTAAAAGGAGAGGACAACACCACTCGAAATCTTATTCGATAAGAACGATCAAATAAATAAGATTCAATCCATCTGACAAAATTTATAGGAAATCCTAGTTTATTTAATTTAAACAAAATCAAACTATGTGGTAATTTGTCAAATGCTTTACTAAAGTCTGTGTAGATACAGTCTACTTGCGACCCAGAAGCAATTGAATTTAAAGCAAAAGACGTAAAATCAAGAAGGTTAGAAACGGTAGATCTGCCATTAACAAAACCATGCTGACGAGTTGATATGACTTCACTACAGCACACCTTAACTTGATCATAAATAGTTCGCTCAAAAAGCTTTGGTATTGATGATAACTTGGCTATAGGCCTGTAATTAGAAATATCATTTTTTAATCCTTTTTTAAAAATAGGACTTATAAAAGATTCCTTCCAAAATTTAGGAAAATATCCATCATTAATAGATTTATTAAAAAGAAAGTTGAGTGGTTTACTCAGGATAAGACTACAATTAATTAAAACTGTGGCTGGAATGCCGTCAGGCCCAGAACCAATGTCATCATCAAGGGATGCAATATATTTTACTATAAGTTCAGGGGTAAAAGATATTGCAACAAATGGAACCTGAGGATCAGTATTCATATATTCAAAGTAGTTGACATCAGGGCTAAACACTTCAGTTGAAAAAGATTTTTTGAACAAATAACCCAGCTATAATTTGGGGATCGCTGGTGAGCCCGTCGACAGTTTTGAATTCTGATGGAAAACCATCCGACTTTTTTTTAGAGTTTATGAATCCCAAAAAATTTTTGGGGTCATGAAGAATATTGAGCTTCATTTTATTCAGATAGCCAGAATAAGCTGAAGCTGATTCAAGCCTAAATTCTTGGAAAAGCTGCAGATAAGCTTCCAGGTCAATGCGGTCCTGACTACAAACGTATTTATTCCATGCCCTATTGCGGCCGTTACGTATTTTCTTCAAATCCTTAGTGTACCAGGGGTACGAGGAATCATTAACATACCTCAGAGTATATGGCACAGATAAAGATATTGCCGAAAAAAGTTCTTTATAAAAATAATTTACGCATTCATCTAAGATGTTATTATTAAAAAATTCTAGCCAAATATTAAATTTATCATTTAGGATATTATTCAATTAAATTCAAAGAATCTGCTAGAAGAATTGGCAGTCACTATGTTATCTCTATCCGATTGGTACAACACACTCAGAGGTGGATAGTACGCATCAACCGCAGATAAAGCATGAGGAGCATTTTGCACAACAACATTGCTACTGTCTGTAGTCAAGACTAAGTCCAGTTGTCGATTGTGGGAGTTTTTAATACAACTAACTTGTTGTAAATTAGACAGGATTTCGTCAACAAAAATTTGTTCTTGTCGAGTTATTGGACTAGATACAAAATAATATGTACCGTTGTCCGAAATATTCCATTTTAAGTCAGGCAAATTAAAGTCACCTAACAATAAAATATCGTCATTGGTATAAAGTTTATCTATAACAAATTCTACGGCCCTCGAAAGGTGCTCGTAGACTTCTGTGCTACCATTGGGAGGAATGTAGGCGTTAAGGATGTACAAATTGGACTTAGAAAAAATTACCTTAACACATAAAAGTTCAATACTAGCAGCACAGGGAATATCAATTAAAGAACTAGTATGACTATTTTTTATAGCAATTAATATACCCCCTCCAACAGGAGACGAGTCGTCCATATATCTGTCTCTTCTAAAAACATTAAAGCTATTATCAGTTCCTGATTAAGAAAAGAGCTGTTAAGCCAAGTCTCGGTTAAAATTATAATATCTTCAGAAAAGTTCTGAGTAGATAAAAAAATGTCATGCGCTTTTGAACGCATACCCCTTACATTTTGGTAGTAAAGGGATAAACGATTTAGTTTTTTGGTCCAGAACGGACGTTTTGGACAGCCTTGTTTTTTTTAGATTGAAACTCAGACTTAAGGATATTATTAACCCACATCTTCGAATTATAAACAGCAGCAAAATGACAGGAAGCCACTGTAATTTTAAAAGATGAATATGTAGGTTTGTTACCGATTTTCCTACAGGAAATAAAATCGTCAGCAGGAATGACATTTTGTTGCCTTATGAAATCCCTAACAGTATCAGCTATTGTGTCAGGGTGTAAACGGGAGATAAAAATGGATCTAGGTTTAGGCATAGCTTTCAAAAAAATAGGAACAGTAGATCTTATAGCAAGGGGACTATTATCTACTGGACTAAGATTAGTGGCGTTAAATGCTTCAGGTAAAGTTTCTAGGGGAGGATTTGGCGAAACTCTTTCAGGGATGTTGGCTTCGCAGTTCCGTTTTTTAGTTGGCTTGGTCTTCTTGAGACACAAAATAAACACAGCACAAAATTTTATCAACAAAATAATAGACCTCAGTGACACAATTCCACAACCAAAATCAACAAAAAATAAAATATATACTAAAATTGAACGATTATTCAAACACTCTTATACTACACTAATAAATAATAAAATAAAAAATGTGACAACAAAAAGAAATAGGAACACCCTACCAATACAAAACGACACAGAAACTAACAAAAAACAATTCCACAGTGTTACATACATACCAGGATTAACAGAGAGCAAAAATCTGCACACAATCTTACAAACACAAGAAAACACAACCCAATGTGCACAAAAACGGATGCGGGTCCGTTGCGGACCCGGAACGGACTTGATAAATGGATCCGTTACGGACTCGTTTTTTTAAATGAAACGGATCCGTTACAGATCCGGAATTGACTTCATAAATGGATCCGTTACGGAATCGTTTTTTTTAGCTATAACGGACTCGTTTTTTTAAATAAAACGTATGCGAGCCGGACTCGTTTTTCTTAACTTAAACGGATCCGTTATGGATCCGGAACGGACTTCATAAACAGACCCGTTACGGAATCGTTTTTTAACTAAAACGGATCCGTTACGGGCTCGTTTTTTAAAATAAAACGGATGCAAACCAGACTCATTTTTTTTTTAACTAAATCGGATCCGTTACGGACTCGGAACAGAGTTCTTATACGGATCGGTTCCGGACTCCTTTTTGGTGAATAAAATGAATCCGTTCCGAAGTCGGTTTTTGTAAATAAAACGGATCCGTTCCAGATTCCGATTCTGATACGATTCGGATGCGAAATCGTGGGTGATTCGCCTCCAAACGGTGGGTGGGATCGTCCGCGTTGGCGGATCCGTTTCGAACTCGGAACGGACTTCATATTCGGATTGGCTTTCTTGTTAATAAAACGGATCCGTTCGGATCCTTTTCGAATTCGTTTTCGTATGAAATAACTCTCGAAAAATTGGAATCCGTTTTGTTGGATCCGTTCCGAAGTCGTTTTTTGTAAATAAAACGGATCCGTTACGGACTCATTTTAATACATACTAAAATGATGTCGTTAAACTGCGCATGCAACAACCATTGTCTAATCAGGGAAGCTTCGGTTCAAATCCCGGCGACGACATAATTTCTTTTTATTTTTTAATTTAATTTTTTTATTTTTTAATTTAATTTTAGTAGAGAACTATATATATATTGAAAATGTCTTGAAAACTGCCTTTTATGTTAATAATAAATAACGAGTCCGTTATGGATCCGTTTTTTTTAATAAAACGGATTCGATCCGGTTTCGTTTTTAATTATTAATATAAAAGCCAGTTTTCAAGATATTTTCAATATGTATATAGTTCTTTTTTTTGTTTTTTAAATACTTTCAACTTAAAAAATAAAAAATTGAAAAAAATTTAAAAAAAAAATTATGTCGTCGCCGGGATTTGAACCGAAGCTTCCCTGATTAGACAATGGTTGTTGCATGCGCAGTTTAACGACATCATTTTAGTAGATCTTAAAAATGCTGTCGGTAGCTGAGTTGGGTAAGATGAGCATCTTTGAACAGTGGCATGACGCAGGTTCAATTCTGTGATGGGGTGACAGGTAAAAAAAATTGAATTTCTCCTTTGAAGTTTAAAAAACTTATTAATGAATTACATTAATAAACAATAAGTAACAACAACAAACAGCATTAGAAAAATAGATGGAAAGTAAATATCAAAAAAGAAAAATGTTTTTTTAATTGCGTTCATTTGATACAGTAAAATCCGTTTTATTTAGAAAAACGAGTCCGAAACGGATCCGTTTTATTGTCAATTTCTGAAACGGATCCTTATATGAGTCCGTTCCGAGTTCGAAACGGATCCGACAACGCGGACGATCCTTCCCGCTGTTTGGAGGCGAATCACCCACGATTTCGCATCCAAATCGTATCAGAATCGGAATCCGTTTCATATAAATAATACGAAGAAGCGGTTCCTAAACGAATCCGAAACGGATCCATGTGGCACACTGGGAAGTTACGCTCATAAACCTAATACTACATTAAAGACAATATTCACGAATACAAAAGACAAAATAAAAGACGAGCTACAGAGCAACGTTGTGTAGGTTACGGAAGTGAATGCCAATACAATTAATGCACTTTGCATTGATTTCTTGTGCGTTTGCTGATTTTATTTTAAAAAGTAAATAGAAAGAACAAAGTTCAGCATAAAAAAAATAAACTAAGCTAGCAAGACGCCTATGCAGCGACGTCACTCTCTTTCCTATGTGTGCGTTTCTACGAGCTCGAGTGGTTCCAACAACAATTCAACAGCAACTAACAATATTCTTCCCGCGCATTCTACTTCAAGCGCTCATTCGGGTAATGCGCATGCGTTGTTTGCTCAAAACTCTTCTCTGAGTACATGTGATAATCCAAAGCCGCTAATATGAAATATGCAGAAAATGTGTTGTCCTCTTCTCTCTCATGGGGAGCTCAATGTTCAACTGCGAACATCTCACCAGCACCTACAAGAGCAGCAGTCTCTTTGCCAGCAACAACTCTGGCAATAATAATAATAGAGTTTAGCTACTACAGCTATTAGCCTTCTTAGCAATTTAGCTTGAAGCTTTAAACCAAGTAAAAAGCTTATTAAAAAATTATGAAAATGAAAAAATTATACATGCAAATTAATTTGTTATAATTTTTTCTTAGCTTTGTCGCACTTTCTCAACATACCCACTCAGATCATAAATATATAAGCTTAAAATTGCATGAATGCAATTGTATGGATTTATTTAAATGACCTAAGGCATAAATGTTAGAAAAAATTTACCCATCATGCGGTGGGGCTCGGACAACACAAACATAAAGACCAACAACCATTAAGCTACAAAATTAACTATAGTTATTTTTCAATCTAAGCTTGAGTTGACCTTTTGACAAGCTAATATCATATACATCGCAATTGTTAATTAGAGTAGTCATGCGATTAAAAGGAGCTGTAGCCATATAATTAGTTCTACTGACTGGTTGGTAAAATATCTGATATGAGTTACGATTACTCCTACGATTAGTGTTAAAATGAATATAATTCAGAAGCTCTGGCGCAGCAAGCGACCCTAATACAAGCTGATGCAAGTAAATTATACCCGCAATATTTCTACGAGAGCTCAAAGACTGCATACGTAATAACTTTAAACGATCCTCATAAGGAGGAAGGTTTAAGAGGTCATTCCAATTTAAGCCCTTGAGAGCAAACCGAACAAAATTTTTTTGGATTCGTTCTACTCTATCTATATGTATATTGTAATATGGAGACCATACTTGGCTAGCATACTCTAAGTGAGGACGCACAATAGTATTGTATAAAGTTACTGTTACTAACGGGCTATTAAATTCTTTTGCCCACCGCTTTATAAATCCAAGTAATGACGAAGCCTTCTTACAGATTATATTAATGTGTTCATTAAACGTCAATTTAGCATCAACATGTATACCAAGGTCTTTGACTATATCGACACGACAGATTTTCATATCATTAATTGTATAATCAAATTCCACATTAATTTTCTTTCTAGAGAAGATCATAGTTTGGCATTTATCAGGATTTAAATGTAAGCTATTTTTAGAACACCAAACTTCAAATGATTTCAGGTCAGACTGAAGGGCAAAGTTGTCATTATCCACCTTCACAGTCCTGTAAATTTTCATATCATCAGCATATATAAGCAGATGAGAGTTTTTGATTATATGAGTAACATCATTGATAGCCAAAATAAACAGGAGCGGCCCCAGGTGACTTCCTTGCGGAACACCTGAAAACGCTGTAAAAGGAGAGGACAACACCACTCGAAATCTTATTCGATAAGAACGATCAAATAAATAAGATTCAATCCATCTGACAAAATTTATAGGAAATCCTAGTTTATTTAATTTAAACAAAATCAAACTATGTGGTAATTTGTCAAATGCTTTACTAAAGTCTGTGTAGATACAGTCTACTTGCGACCCAGAAGCAATTGAATTTAAAGCAAAAGACGTAAAATCAAGAAGGTTAGAAACGGTAGATCTGCCATTAACAAAACCATGCTGACGAGTTGATATGACTTCACTACAGCACACCTTAACTTGATCATAAATAGTTCGCTCAAAAAGCTTTGGTATTGATGATAACTTGGCTATAGGCCTGTAATTAGAAATATCATTTTTTAATCCTTTTTTAAAAATAGGACTTATAAAAGATTCCTTCCAAAATTTAGGAAAATATCCATCATTAATAGATTTATTAAAAAGAAACCTGAGTGGTTTACTCAGGATAAGACTACAATTAATTAAAACTGTGGCTGGAATGCCGTCAGGCCCAGAACCAATGTCATCATCAAGGGATGCAATATATTTTACAATAAGTTCAGGGGTAAAAGATATTGCAACAAATGGAACCTGAGGATCAGTATTCATATATTCAAAGTAGTTGACATCAGGGCTAAACACTTCAGTTGAAAAAGATTTTTTGAACAAATTAGCGAATAACCCAGCTATAATTTGGGGATCGCTGGTGAGCCCGTCGACAGTTTTGAATTCTGATGGAAAACCATCCGACTTTTTTTTAGAGTTTATGAATCCCAAAAAATTTTTGGGGTCATGAAGAATATTGAGCTTCATTTTATTCAGATAGCCAGAATAAGCTGAAGCTGATTCAAGCCTAAATTCTTGGAAAAGCTGCAGATAAGCTTCCAGGTCAATGCGGTCCTGACTACAAACGTATTTATTCCATGCCCTATTGCGGCCGTTACGTATTTTCTTCAAATCCTTAGTGTACCAGGGGTACGAGGAATCATTAACATACCTCAGAGTATATGGCACAGATAAAGATATTGCCGAAAAAAGTTCTTTATAAAAATAATTTACGCATTCATCTAAGATGTTATTATTAAAAAATTCTAGCCAAATATTAAATTTATCATTTAGGATATTATTCAATTTCAAGAAGTCAGCTTTCTTGAAATTAAATTCAAAGAATCTGCTAGAAGAATTGGCAGTCACTATGTTATCTCTATCCGATTGGTACAACACACTCAGAGGTGGATGGTACGCATCAACCGCAGATAAAGCATGAGGAGCATTTTGCACAACAACATTGCTACTGTCTGTAGTCAAGACTAAGTCCAGTTGTCGATTGTGGGAGTTTTTAATACAACTAACTTGTTGTAAATTAGACAGGATTTCGTCAACAAAAATTTGTTCTTGTCGAGTTATTGGACTAGATACAAAATAATATGTACCGTTGTCCGAAATATTCCATTTTAAGTCAGGCAAATTAAAGTCACCTAACAATAAAATATCGTCATTGGTATAAATTTATCTATAACAAATTCTACGGCCCTCGAAAGGTGCTCGTAGACTTCTGTGCTACTATTGGGAGGAATGTAGGCGTTAAGGATGTACAAATTGGACTTAGAAAAAATTACCTTAACACATAAAAGTTCAATACTAGCAGCACAGGGAATATCAATTAAAGAACTAGTATGACTATTTTTTATAGCAATTAATATACCCCCTCCAACAGGAGACGAGTCGTCCATATATCTGTCTCTTCTAAAAACATTAAAGCTATTATCAAACAGTTCCTGATTAAGAAAAGAGCTGTTAAGCCAAGTCTCGGTTAAAATTATAATATCTTCAGAAAAGTTCTGAGTAGATAAAAAAATGTCATGCGCTTTTGAACGCATACCCCTTACATTTTGGTAGTAAAGGGATAAACGATTTAGTTTTTTGGTCCAGAACGGACGTTTTGGACAGCCTTGTTTTTTTTAGATTGAAACTCAGACTTAAGGATATTATTAACCCACATCTTCGAATTATAAACAGCAGCAAAATGACAGGAAGCCACTGTAATTTTAAAAGATGAATATGTAGGTTTGTTACCGATTTTCCTACAGGAAATAAAATCGTCAGCAGGAATGACATTTTGTTGCCTTATGAAATCCCTAACAGTATCAGCTATTGTGTCAGGGTGTAAACGGGAGATAAAAATGGATCTAGGTTTAGGCATAGCTTTCAAAAAAATAGGAACAGTAGATCTTATAGCAAGGGGACTATTATCTACTGGACTAAGATTAGTGGCGTTAAATGCTTCAGGTAAAGTTTCTAGGGGAGGATTTGGCGAAACTCTTTCAGGGATGTTGGCTTCGCAGTTCCGTTTTTTAGTTGGCTTGGTCTTCTTGAGACACAAAATAAACACAGCACAAAATTTTATCAACAAAATAATAGACCTCAGTGACACAATTCCACAACCAAAATCAACAAAAAATAAAATATATACTAAAATTGAACGATTATCCAAACACTCTTATACTACACTAATAAATAATAAAATAAAAAATGTGACAACAAAAAGAAATAGGAACACCCTACCAATACAAAACGACACAGAAACTAACAAAAAACAATTCCACAGTGTTACATACATACCAGGATTAACAGAGAGCAAAAATCTGCACACAATCTTACAAACACAAGAAAACACAACCCAATGTGCACAAAAACGGATGCGGGTCCGTTGCGGACCCGGAACGGACTTGATAAATGGATCCGTTACGGACTCGTTTTTTTAAACTAAAACGGATCCGTTACGGACTCGTTTTTTTAAATAAAACGGATCCGTTACAGATCCGGAATTGACTTCATAAATGGATCCGTTACGGAATCGTTTTTTTTAGCTATAACGGACTCGTTTTTTTAAATAAAACGTATGCGAGCCGGACTCGTTTTTCTTAACTAAAACGGATCCGTTATGGATCCGGAACGGACTTCATAAACAGACCCGTTACGGAATCGTTTTTTAACTAAAACGGATCCGTTACGGGCTCGTTTTTTAAAATAAAACGGATGCAAACCAGACTCATTTTTTTTTTAACTAAATCGGATCCGTTACGGACTCGGAACAGAGTTCTTATACGGATCGGTTCCGGACTCCTTTTTGGTGAATAAAATGAATCCGTTCCGAAGTCGGTTTTTGTAAATAAAACGGATCCGTTCCAGATTCCGATTCTGATACGATTCGGATGCGAAATCGTGGGTGATTCGCCTCCAAACGGTGGGTGGGATCGTCCGCGTTGGCGGATCCGTTTCGAACTCGGAACGGACTTCATATTCGGATTGGCTTTCTTGTTAATAAAACGGATCCGTTCGGATCCTTTTCGAATTTGTTTTCGTATGAAATAACTCTCGAAAAATTGGAATCCGTTTTGTTGGATCCGTTCCGAAGTCGTTTTTTGTAAATAAAACGGATCCGTTACGGACTCATTTTAATACATACTAAAATGATGTCGTTAAACTGCGCATGCAACAACCATTGTCTAATCAGGGAAGCTTCGGTTCAAATCCCGGCGACGACATAATTTCTTTTTATTTTTTAATTTAATTTTTTTATTTTTTAATTTAATTTTAGTAGAGAACTATATATATATTGAAAATGTCTTGAAAACTGCCTTTTATGTTAATAATAAATAACGAGTCCGTTATGGATCCGTTTTTTTTAATAAAACGGATTCGATCCGGTCTCGTTTTTAATTATTAATATAAAAGCCAGTTTTCAAGATATTTTCAATATGTATATAGTTCTTTTTTTGTTTTTTAAATACTTTCAACTTAAAAAATAAAAAATTGAAAAAAATTTAAAAAAAAAATTATGTCGTCGCCGGGATTTGAACCGAAGCTTCCCTGATTAGACAATGGTTGTTGCATGCGCAGTTTAACGACATCATTTTAGTAGATCTTAAAAATGCTGTCGGTAGCTGAGTTGGGTAAGATGAGCATCTTTGAACAGTGGCATGACGCAGGTTCAATTCTGTGATGGGGTGACAGGTAAAAAAAATTGAATTTCTCCTTTGAAGTTTAAAAAACTTATTAATGAATTACATTAATAAACAATAAGTAACAACAACAAACAGCATTAGAAAAATAGATGGAAAGTAAATATCAAAAAAGAAAAATGTTTTTTTAATTGCGTTCATTTGATACAGTAAAATCCGTTTTATTTAGAAAAACGAGTCCGAAACGGATCCGTTTTATTGTCAATTTCTGAAACGGATCCTTATATGAGTCCGTTCCGAGTTCGAAACGGATCCGACAACGCGGACGATCCTTCCCGCTGTTTGGAGGCGAATCACCCACGATTTCGCATCCAAATCGTATCAGAATCGGAATCCGTTTCATATAAATAATACGAAGAAGCGGTTCCTAAACGAATCCGAAACGGATCCATGTGGCACACTGGGAAGTTACGCTCATAAACCTAATACTACATTAAAGACAATATTCACGAATACAAAAGACAAAATAAAAGACGAGCTACAGAGCAACGTTGTGTAGGTTACGGAAGTGAATGCCAATACAATTAATGCACTTTGCATTGATTTCTTGTGCGTTTGCTGATTTTATTTTAAAAAGTAAATAGAAAGAACAAAGTTCAGCATAAAAAAAATAAACTAAGCTAGCAAGACGCCTATGCAGCGACATCACTCTCTTTCCTATGTGTGCGTTTCTACGAGCTCGAGTGGTTCCAACAACAATTCAACAGCAACTAACAATATTCTTCCCGCGCATTCTACTTCAAGCGCTCATTCGGGTAATGCGCATGCGTTGTTTGCTCAAAACTCTTCTCTGAGTACATGTGATAATCCAAAGCCGCTAATATGAAATATGCAGAAAATGTGTTGTCCTCTTCTCTCTCATGGGGAGCTCAATGTTCAACTGCGAACATCTCACCAGCACCTACAAGAGCAGCAGTCTCTTTTCCAGCAACAACTCTGGCAATAATAATAATAGAGTTTAGCTACTACAGCTATTAGCCTTCTTAGCAATTTAGCTTGAAGCTTTAAACCAAGTAAAAAGCTTATTAAAAAATTATGAAAATGAAAAAATTATACATGCAAATTAATTTGTTATAATTTTTTCTTAGCTTTGTCGCACTTTCTCAACATACCCACTCAGATCATAAATATATAAGCTTAAAATTGCATGAATGCAATTGTATGGATTTATTTAAATGACCTAAGGCATAAATGTTAGAAAAAATTTACCCATCATGCGGTGGGGCTCGGACAACACAAACATAAAGACCAACAACCATTAAGCTACAAAATTAACTATAGTTATTTTTCAATCTAAGCTTGAGTTGACCTTTTGACAAGCTAATATCATATACATCGCAATTGTTAATTAGAGTAGTCATGCGATTAAAAGGAGCTGTAGCCATATAATTAGTTCTACTGACTGGTTGGTAAAATATCTGATATGAGTTACGATTACTCCTACGATTAGTGTTAAAATGAATATAATTCAGAAGCTCTGGCGCAGCAAGCGACCCTAATACAAGCTGATGCAAGTAAATTATACCCGCAATATTTCTACGAGAGCTCAAAGACTGCATACGTAATAACTTTAAACGATCCTCATAAGGAGGAAGGTTTAAGAGGTCATTCCAATTTAAGCCCTTGAGAGCAAACCGAACAAAATTTTTTTGGATTCGTTCTACTCTATCTATATGTATATTGTAATATGGAGACCATACTTGGCTAGCATACTCTAAGTGAGGACGCACAATAGTATTGTATAAAGTTACTGTTACTAACGGGCTATTAAATTCTTTTGCCCACCGCTTTATAAATCCAAGTAATGACGAAGCCTTCTTACAGATTATATTAATGTGTTCATTAAACGTCAATTTAGCATCAACATGTATACCAAGGTCTTTGACTATATCGACACGACAGATTTTCATATCATTAATTGTATAATCAAATTCCACATTAATTTTCTTTCTAGAGAAGATCATAGTTTGGCATTTATCAGGATTTAAATGTAAGCTATTTTTAGAACACCAAACTTCAAATGATTTCAGGTCAGACTGAAGGGCAAAGTTGTCATTATCCACCTTCACAGTCCTGTAAATTTTCATATCATCAGCATATATAAGCAGATGAGAGTTTTTGATTATATGAGTAACATCATTGATAGCCAAAATAAACAGGAGCGGCCCCAGGTGACTTCCTTGCGGAACACCTGAAAACGCTGTAAAAGGAGAGGACAACACCACTCGAAATCTTATTCGATAAGAACGATCAAATAAATAAGATTCAATCCATCTGACAAAATTTATAGGAAATCCTAGTTTATTTAATTTAAACAAAATCAAACTATGTGGTAATTTGTCAAATGCTTTACTAAAGTCTGTGTAGATACAGTCTACTTGCGACCCAGAAGCAATTGAATTTAAAGCAAAAGACGTAAAATCAAGAAGGTTAGAAACGGTAGATCTGCCATTAACAAAACCATGCTGACGAGTTGTTATGACTTCACTACAGCACACCTTAACTTGATCATAAATAATTCGCTCAAAAAGCTTTGGTATTGATGATAACTTGGCTATAGGCCTGTAATTAGAAATATCATTTTTTAATCCTTTTTTAAAAATAGGACTTATAAAAGATTCCTTCCAAAATTTAGGAAAATATCCATCATTAATAGATTTATTAAAAAGAAAACTGAGTGGTTTACTCAGGATAAGACTACAATTAATTAAAACTGTGGCTGGAATGCCGTCAGGCCCAGAACCAAAGTCATCATCAAGGGATGCAATATATTTTACTATAAGTTCAGGGGTAAAAGATATTGCAACAAATGGAACCTGAGGATCAGTATTCATATATTCAAAGTAGTTGACATCAGGGCTAAACACTTCAGTTGAAAAAGATTTTTTGAACAAATTAGCGAATAACCCAGCTATAATTTGGGGATCGCTGGTGAGCCCGTCGACAGTTTTGAATTCTGATGGAAAACCATCCGACTTTTTTTTAGAGTTTATGAATCCCAAAAAATTTTTGGGGTCATGAAGAATATTGAGCTTCATTTTATTCAGATAGCCAGAATAAGCTGAAGCTGATTCAAGCCTAAATTCTTGGAAAAGCTGCAGATAAGCTTCCAGGTCAATGCGGTCCTGACTACAAACGTATTTATTCCATGCCCTATTGCGGCCGTTACGTATTTTCTTCAAATCCTTAGTGTACCAGGGGTACGAGGAATCATTAACATACCTCAGAGTATATGGCACAGATAAAGATATTGCCGAAAAAAGTTCTTTATAAAAATAATTTACGCATTCATCTAAGATGTTATTATTAAAAAATTCTAGCCAAATATTAAATTTATCATTTAGGATATTATTCAATTAAATTCAAAGAATCTGCTAGAAGAATTGGCAGTCACTATGTTATCTCTATCCGATTGGTACAACACACTCAGAGGTGGATGGTACGCATCAACCGCAGATAAAGCATGAGGAGCATTTTGCACAACAACATTGCTACTGTCTGTAGTCAAGACTAAGTCCAGTTGTCGATTGTGGGAGTTTTTAATACAACTAACTTGTTGTAAATTAGACAGGATTTCGTCAACAAAAATTTGTTCTTGTCGAGTTATTGGACTAGATACAAAATAATATGTACCGTTGTCCGAAATATTCCATTTTAAGTCAGGCAAATTAAAGTCACCTAACAATAAAATATCGTCATTGGTATAAAGTTTATCTACGACAAATTCTACGGCCCTCGAAAGGTGCTCGTAGACTTCTGTGCTACTATTGGGAGGAATGTAGGCGTTAAGGATGTACAAATTGGACTTAGAAAAAATTACCTTAACACATAAAAGTTCAATACTAGCAGCACAGGGAATATCAATTAAAGAACTAGTATGACTATTTTTTATAGCAATTAATATACCCCCTCCAACAGAAGACGAGTCGTCCATATATCTGTCTCTTCTAAAAACATTAAAGCTATTATCAAACAGTTCCTGATTAAGAAAAGAGCTGTTAAGCTAAGTCTCGGTTAAAATTATAATATCTTCAGAAAAGTTCTGAGTAGATAAAAAAATGTCATGCGCTTTTGAACGCATACCCCTTACATTTTGGAAGTAAAGGGATAAACGATTTAGTTTTCTGGTCCAGAACGGACGTTTTGGACAGCCTTGTTTTTTTTAGATTGAAACTCAGACTTAAGGATATTATTAACCCACATCTTCGAATTATAAACAGCAGCAAAATGACAGGAAGCCACTGTAACCGATTTTCCTACAGGAAATAAAAGCGTCAGCAGGAATGACATTTTGTTGCCTTATGAAATCCCTAACAGTATCAGCTATTGTGTCAGGGTGTAAACGGGAGATAAAAATGGATCTAGGTTTAGGCATAGCTTTCAAAAAAATAGGAACAGTAGATCTTATAGCAAGGGGACTATTATCTACTGGACTAAGATTAGTAACGTTAAATGCTTCAGGTAAAGTTTCTAGGGGAGGATTTGGCGAAACTCTTTCAGGGATATTGGCTTTGCAGTTCGGTTTTTTAGTTGGCTTGGTCTTCTTCTTTGGATTTTTTTTTCTTCCTAAGTGAATTAGCTTGTTTGGTGCCATTTGAAGCCGAGGGAGTGGATGTAGAAGCGGTAGGGACATCAATTATAGTTTTATTGGATAGCAAACTATCGTTAGGTGAAATGGTTTCATTAAAATTGTTTTCAATTTGGAGACTTAAGACAAGATAATTGCTTAAAATATCTCTAAAATTAGTATTTAGATTGTTTAAATTATCCCCAAATTGTTTTATTTTGTCGAAGAAAATCGACGGGGAAAGGGCTCTGCAGAATGGACAGTACCATTGCAGACCCGAACGGTCAGAACATAATAATTCTGTTACTGTGGTGGTCAAGTTCGCACAAGACGCGTGAAACATCTGCTCACACGGCCCTGAACAAGGAAACATGGAATTCAAGATATTCTGACTTTTGCATAGATCTCCTAAGGAACAAGCTAGCAAGTTATCAGAAGAAAAATAGTTCATATTTAATAAAAAAAATGTAAAAAAAGCAAAAGAAAATATTAAAAAAAATAAATAATTAAGAAATCTAAAAATTATTTTTTTTTTTTTTTTTTGGTTACAAAAGTTGAAATATTTTAGCAAACAGATGAAACAATGTGTTAATGTTTACAAAATATAGACACTATTACAAAGCAACAACAAAAAAGCAACGTAAGTTTAATAGATTATTGTAAACAAACAAAGCACAAAGAGGAACAGAAAAATTAATGCGCGCTTAAGCTGCAGCAATGCAAGCAACTATTGCTTTGCTTTAAAATAATAGAAAATTTTAATTAATTATCACAATTTTTTAAGCAAAAAAACAAATTTATAAATTACAATTATAACACAGGCTCTAAATGAACATTAGTAGACAACATAAATTAAAAAATTTTACCAAAAATGCACTAAAATATTACAAAAAAAGTCACAACAATAAAACACACTACCGTCACCGACAAATAGACAAAGTCAACAACTAGTACATGTGTAATTACTACATCATCATCTGCTTTACTTACTCCAATAATGTTTGTAGGCACAAATTCGCATGTAGTGAGCAACAGCTTAGCAACATTACCTGTGCAACATGAATCTCCACCTATTTTCTTGCGTGAGCGTAACTCTAATGCCCTTATAAATTATATTACTAGTCTAATAGGGAAAGACTCATATCGTGTAGTTTCACTTACAAGAGGAAATATACATGAAACAAAAATCCAAATTTACGCGGAATGTAATTACCGTACTCTAGCACGTGACCTAGAAGCCAAAAAAAAATAATTATTATACTTACCAGCTGAAAAGCAGTAAAGGTACACATTTCTGTAGTACTTAAAGGTATTGAATATGATTTAGACGTGAATGAAATAAAAAATGCTCTCGAAGAAAAAGGTTTCCATGCCAGAGCAGTTATTAACATTGTAAATAAAGATAGGGTTCCGCAACCTATGTTTAAGGTAGACCTACTCCCAGATGCTGACAAGCTCAAAAAAAATTAAACGCATCCAATATACAAATTGCAATATTTATTGCACCGAAAAATTTCTGTCGAGGAGCCCCACAAACGTAATGGGTCCAATGCGTAAGCTGCCAAGAGTATGGCCATACTAAAACTTATTGTAATCTCCGTACTGTATGTGTGGCATGTGGTGAACTCCACCACAGCTCCTTATGTACCAAAAATTCGGAAAATAATTCAAGCTCCAAAAAATGTAGCAATTGCAATGGAAACCATAGTGCTAACTATAGAGGCTGTCCTATATATCAAAGCCTAAAACAGAGGGTAACTTTACTTAAACAAGCTGCTCGGACTAAAAATGTATTTACCTCTGCCGCTTCTGCCCCCCAGCAGTCCTCTGCTAACCCTTACACACCAGCTATTTCTTATGCTAATGTTGTAAAATCAGGCTCTCAAATGCAACACCTAACACCACAGGAACCAAACAATAACCTTAAGCTAATGATTTCTAATTTTACTCAAAGCCTATCACACTTCATGATAGCCATGCAAAAATCTTTAGATCGTATCGTTGAAATGCAAACCCAATTAACGACTGCTCTCCTAGCCAAGTTATAGGTCTTATAAAGATGTGCGCATGGAATGCAAACGGGGCACAGTGGATTGCTTTTCAAAAAAGCGTTGCAAAAATCAATTTTAGTGTGGGTCTGTTTGACAAATTTGATACTCGCATCGAATAAAAAAATGTATAGAGCTGATAAATTTAAAATTTCAGCCCACTCGGATGAGTAGTTTAGTTTTTACAGTTAGTTAAAGTGGAGACATTTTTGAAGTTTGCAAAAAATTAATGTTTCTGGATAAAAATTTCATGTTTGAGCTGAAAAATTCAACAAATGCTGAGAGAAAAATATATTTTTTTTTTTTGCAGAAGCATTATTGGTTTTAACTAAACAAAAAAAAATTAGTCCACCAACTTTTTTTTTTGAAACACTGTTTTTAACGATGTTTTTGAGCTTTCATTTGAGTTTAAAAATAAACTTCACAAAACTTCAAGCTGAGCTTCCACACAAATCATCACTAACTCTTCGTTAACATATCCTCAGAACAAACTAGTCACCGGTGTTTGCCCGTTCGGGTGCTAGAGTGATTTTCATCGACAAACCTGTGGATATAGCACCCTAAGTCCATACGCTATTAGAAATATTAATTCTTAAACCTTTAACTAGAAAACATTTAATTAGGTGTGCAATGCCTATTTCATTGCTCATAGTTCATAATTGAAACCGTTTAAATAAAACTACAGCCACGCCCACTTTTTTTAATAGTGGGCGAACCATTGTGTTTTGGTCAAAAACTACCTCTTATAGTTTTTGAATTTATTATATACAATAAGACCTGTAACGAACCTTTCAGCCAGGGCCTCGGCTCGTTGGCGTCCAGGGTTCGTATACAAAAATTTATATTTGCAGGTGGCTAACACAGGTTTGATTCCGGGAATTTAATAAAAGAAAACTTTCCATGTGTATTACTTCGACAATCCACTTTATTTTGCTGCTGTTGTCCGGAACTGGTGAACTGCTGGCTGCTGTGGTCCTCAGAAGAATGACCGATCAAAACCCAAAACCTTTGCCAAGTCACTTCTGCTACCTCTGTAGCTTTTCCACAATAAAGCTTTAACAGCTGTTTAGTGTGGATCGTGGTGACAGCTGTTGAGCAGGGCTACCGCATGGCAACTCTGTTACTTTGTGTTTAACTTATGTCTACTTATTCTACTAAAGGGTGTTTTTTTTAGAGGTTTGTTTTTCGAATAGAGATAAAACTGGGATTTTGTGGTCAAATCTGGCAACTCTAATGTCATTTATATTCAGTTTGGTTTGCCATTTCATCATGAACAGGTTGACGCATGAACAACGCGTCCAAATTGTGCAAATTTATTATAGTCACTAAAATTTCAACTTTATTTTCACTCAAAATTCACATGATTTTTGCAATTATGAAGTCAAGAAGGCCGCCTAGATCTTGTGATATCACACCTTAATTTTTTTTTTTGGGGTTATGTGAAGCCAAAAGTATGCGTCGATAAGCCAGCTACGATTCAATACTTCGAAGCCAACATTACTCGCGTAATTCGCGATATACCTTGAAAATTGGACCTCCATTTTAGACTACGTCCGAGCTAGCCGTGGCGTTCATATGCCAGAAGTCATATTTAAATTATAATGCCAGAAGATTATCTTTCGAATAAAGTAATTTTCATGTCTATTTAAAAAATTCATCTAAAAAAAACACCCTATACTACTGCGTTTTTTACGTGTCGCCCCGCGTTGCATTGTATTAACTTAACTAAATATTTTAACTTATTTTATATTATTTATGATTAATAATTCATAAAAATGGATTTAGATTAATAAACGAAATGATATTAAGAAATAAATACATAATTCGTGAAGTTAAATAAAACCAATAAATACGTTTGTTTATGTTTTCGGGCGTTTCGACGCGCTGCTATGAAAATTGTGGGTGGAAACTGATTGCACTAATCTGTTGTAGGTAAAATTCCTGAAATCTTAAAATTTACGTAAGGATTACGAAAAAAAAAAAATATCTCATCAAATTTAAAAATCCGCTTTGAATTTTTTTACAATTTTAACTTTATATAAATTAAACAATTAGTTTGTTTTTTTTTATGTTAACATTTTATTTAGAGCGCTGTAGCGCTTTATGAAATGAGTTGTTATAAACTATTCTTCTATTCTAACGGAAACCTCGCCTACGTGACAAATTGTAAGTATGAGGATTGAAGAGGATCGGATTACGCGCTTGCATTCTTGTTGCGCGTGAATTTTATTTAAACGGACGGACTGCAGACTGAGTGTCAGCATAAAATATCAAATAATTGCAATGAAATGAGTTTTATTATTAACTCCTCCCTCCTTAATTCCAAGCGTCCCGATTGGACTCAGAATAGAGGCATATTATTGATACTACGTGGTCTTCTAACTGGAATTTTTGGATTTGCAGACACAGGATTTGTCTGTATCTGAATGGTTGAATTTTTCACTCCTTTTTTAAAACAATTCTTAACTACGGTAAGTACGATGACTATCGCGATGATAGTTAAAAACCCGAAATTTGTAAATAAGCTGCCCGTGAAATATTTGTTTAAAACTTGAATTTTTTCGGTATTTTTTATATTTAATTCCTTTATTAATTCAAGGGATAGCATTTACTTGAATGGACCCTCTGATGCTTTTTGGTGAACCAAGGCAGGTAGTGGTTTTGCGAACACTATTTCATAATTTGAGTAGTTCTGATTATTTATTGAAATTGTGGAGTTCTGAAAAATTAATAGAAATGATCCGTTTAGTGATCGAACCTGAGAATCTGTTGTGACGTTACCGTCAAATTGGTTTAAAAAAATAGTACCTGGTAGAATTTCTTCAATCATAGGTTTATGATTACTATTAGTAGGATGACATGTAAAAGGTATTCCTAACAAGAGGTTTCCTAGACAATGGTTATCAGTTATGTTACTTAAATCTGTTCTAAGGCATGTTGTTGTATTATGAAAAATATTACATTTTTGTTTTACATTAAAAATTTCTTTGTTACACATTATAATTGATTCATTTTCTAAATTTATCATTTGATTATTTTTCTTTACTGGCTTAACAGTTAATCTTTTACAAATTTCTTTAGTAGTTTTTGGTAAAGTAATAATATAAATGAGTTTTTCTTTGTTAACTCCAATTGTTATTTTTGAATAATCTAAACTTTCTTCAATGTTAGCAAAAGTTACATTATCTTCTTTAAATTGATTATTAATTAAATCGATTTCTTTTTCACTTAATATTATTGGGTTTACAATGTTGACCTTAGCTAAATGAATGGCCATTTTTAAGCCTTCTATTTCTTCTTTAATTACTTCAATTTTAAATTTTAAAAACAATAATAAGGTATTTTGTCTACCCTCTTCATTTCTTAGGGTTTTTACAATTTCGTTGCTTACTATTTGCTTATTATTTTTTAATTTCGAATGTGACTTTTGTGGACAACTTTTCCTGATTCTGTAACGACCGTTGCGTGATAATTTTCTTTGACTATTTCTTCTTTGAACCTTTTGGATAATTTTGTACCCAATCTTTTATTTTGTCTGACGTAAATTTTTTCTCCTGGTGAATGATTTTTGGCTTCTTGCCTATTTTGGTTATGATATGTTAAATCTTTTTGTTGTATTTGTAAGAGTCGTTGGAGATTATTTTGTCGAGTTTTTTCGTAATCATTCGAACCAAAAGTCATAGGTCTACCGAAAAATAAATCTACTGGTCTTTTTCCTGTTGTTGAATGGATTGCATGGTTGTATTCATTTACAGAAGTTTCTATAAGCTCTTTAAAATCTCTATTGGGGAATTCCTGTTTTAATCATCTCATTAACTCAGAAAGGGTTGAGTGGAATCGTTCCACTTGTCCGTTAACTTGGCTTTTATAAGGGGGTGCTGTAAAAATTTTAATTTGTAAATCGTTTTCCATCATAAATCGAATAGTGTGGGAATTAAAAGATTTTTCATTGTCGAATACTACTGATTTCGGTACTCCGAAGTAAAAAAGGATTTCTCTCAAAGGTTCTCTAATATTTTCGATACTTTTGCCTTCAAGCATTCTAATTACTGCAAACTTTGTAAATTTATCTACTGCAGTTAAGACTTTACATTTGTCGGTGGAGAAAATGTCCATATGAATTGTATGACCTGGATATTCTGCTATTGGGGTTGCACCTAAAGTTGGGATGTTAGGATGCCTTTCATATTTGTTCTCCTTGCATATCTTGCATTGTTTTACAATTTCTTTAATACTTTTCGCCATTGATGGAAAGTAACAAATTTCCAAGATTTGTTGCTTATTTTCTTTTTCATTTCTATGTGCTTTATTATGAGTCTCAATTATTATTTTTCTTTGTTCTTCTTTATCTGTGATATCTGACACTAGAATTTGTGAAAAACGGATTTTATAGTTCGAGAAATGAGATCGATAGAATGATTGTAATTGAAGCATAATGGGTTCTGGTGTTTTAATACAGTTAATGACCAAAGGATTAAGATAGCTTTTCAACGTGTTTATAAGTTTGTTGGTTGAGAATTCTGGTTCTAGTATTATATGTCTGTTGTAACCGGGAAATATCTTTTTGAACTGATAAGAAGCAGTTCCTATTTCAATTAATAATTGATTTCTGTAGGCATTGATTGGTGTTTCTACTGAAGGTATAAGATTTTCTGAAGAACTGTCACTGCTATGAATAGTGGGTGTTAGCGAATTTATATTTGAAATGGGTGTACGAGATAAAAAGTCGGCCACTACATTTGTGGGACCGGGTTTGTAAATAAGTTCATGATTGTACTCTTCTAGCTGTGCCTTCCACCTTTTCATTTTTGCATTTGTGTTTTTATTACTGAGTGCGAAAGTAAGAGGCTGGTGGTCAGTATAGATCTTTACTTTTCTTGATCCGTATAGGAAACATCTGAGAGAACGTAAAGCCCAAATAATTGCAAGCATTTCTTTCTCATTGGCTGCAAAGTTTTCTTCTGATCTACTTAGCGTTCTTGAAATGAAAGATATTGGTCTGCCTTCTTGAGAAAGGAGTGCATAGTTAGAAGCATCTGTGGTAAGCTCAAATGCTTTTTCAAAGTCAGGATAATGAAGAATAACATCATCTGATACTAAACAGTTTTTTAATTGTTTAAATGATTCTATTTGTTCTGATGTTAAATTTAAATGTGTTTTTTTAGATGAGTTCTTCCGAACTCGACCCAGTTCGCCTCTTAGTATCAAGGTAAGAGGTTTTGAGACTTGCGCATATTCCTTAATAAACCTTCGATAATGTCCAGTCATTCCCAAGAAAGACCGTAAATCGTGAACTGTTCTGGGACATGGGAAATTTAATATTGCGTCCACCTTCTTAGGGGTAGTACGAATGCCATTCTGTCCGACAATAATACCAAGAAATTCAATTTCTTCCTTGATAAACTCGCATTTATCGAGCTGTACTTTCAAGTTTGCTTTTTCAAGGGTGTCGAAAATAATTTTTAGGTTATCAAGATGCTCTTTTTTAGACTTAGCGAAAATAATGATGTCGTCAATGTAGACGTAACATCGAACACCAATGTGTTCTCTTAACACATCATCTAATGTGCGCTGAAAAATTGAAGGGGCATTCCTTAAGCCAAATGGGAGTCGTGTAAACTCGTACTTTCCGCAATTAACGGAAAAAGCAGTTTTTTCAATATCTGCTTCAGTGAGAGCTATTTGATGGAAGCCGCTTTTGAGATCGATAGTGGAAAAATATTTGTTCGATCCTAAATTGGATAGAATTGTGACAATATCCGGGATTGGATATTTATCTGGTAAGGTATCTTCATTGAGTTTGCGATAGTCAATGACCATACGATATTTTTTCTGTCCAGAAGCATCTTGCTTCTTAGGCACTATCCAAACTGGGGAGTTAAAAGGGGATTTCGATGGGCGAATAATGCCATCTCTTAATAATTCTTCTATTTGAGAGTCTATTTCGGATTTTAAAGCCATTGGATAAGGGTATGACTTTGAAGAAATAGCTCTTTCGCTTTTTGTTCGAATTTCTGCTTTGATATTGGTTATAAATGTAAGTTTTTTATTTGGTTCGGAAAACAAAGTTGGACAGGATAAAACAATTTGTTTTAAATTTAAACTGTCTTCAGGGCTAAGGTGACCTAGTCTTAATTCAACGTGCATAATTGAGTTGATATGCAACTGTTGTATGGGGTATTTAAATTTATTGAGTAGTGTAAAGTAGTTTTCTTTTGTAAAGATTATTGCGTTCAGTTTTTTCATAGTATCATTTCCTATAATTCCGTCGAATGTTACTAGTCGAGGTAAAATATGGAACTTCAACTTTCCTATTTCACTGTTAAAAATTTCTATATTTGTATGGTGGGTGATTTGTAGTGTTGGATAAATATTTTTTTGAAAGTTAAATTTTCCAGGAATACTTGCTAATTCGGGATAAAAGGGAATATTGTTGCGTGGTGGCCTTGGAGGAGGGGCTCGGTTGGCACTGTGAGCGTAATTAACACGAAAGTTCAAGTTATTTAATTTTAAACACATATGGAGTGCTTGGGGTAGGCTTGACGGTTCTTTTACGCTTAACAAACTTGGTAGTTCACCATTTAGACCACGAATGAACGTATCAAGTGCTTTGTCTCTGTAAGCATTCGTCATGGCTTTAAGAGATTCCTCTCCTAGTTCAAGACAGTCAATTTTGTCCAATATTAGAGACAAATGGTGATAGACTTTTTGATAAAATTCGGCTATAGAAAGGTTGCGTTGAGCAAGAGTAGTCATCTGGTATTCGAGAGTTCCTATGTTTCTCTTATCACCATAATGAAGCGTAAGGCATTTTTTAATTTGTGCCCAGTCTAATGGAGTTCGATAAGAGTCTAGGGCGGTGTCGGCTTCTCCGACAATTTTGTGCCTTATTGAATGTAAAATTGCGTAAAATTTCGCAGTGCCTTTATAGGCCTCATAAAGAGTTAGTATCCTATCTACTGATTTTTTCCATGAGTTGAATTCACCAGGCTTTCCTGAGAATTCTCTAAGTGTCTTTACTAAGTCGGGTATCCTTTCTGTTTCTGAAATATTTCTACTAAAATCTATTTGTTGTTCACTCTCATCAGGAATTAATACACTCGTAATCGTTTGAGTTATCAACTGTTGTATTTCATTTATTTGGGATTCGGTTAATGAGGATGGGGAAGAATTGGTTGTAGAATTGGTGGGACTCATTGTTGGAGGAGTTTCTCTTGATTTTAGTATAAGATTGTCTAAATGTGTTATAAGATCGTCTACACTCATTTAATAATATCCAATAATTTGACAAAATAAATAACTTTGAATTGTTAAATAAAATCTGATTTACTTATTAATAATTTAATTACAAAAATATGTCCAAATTTTGAGCTTACGATATTATTAATATGCGAATCATGTTGATATTCTGTAATCTCTGTTGTGTTCTAAGGTTGTTGCAGTGGTGATATTTGGTCCACTTGTTGCAGCTCTGGTTTTCCTTCTTTTATTGTAGTGTAGATTTCTGCGTTGTTTATAAAATTCTGCTGGAACAATATGTTGATTTATTTTTTTTTTTCACTGATAGTCTATTTTTTCTGTTTTATGTTGATTTTCTTTTTGCACTGTTATTTGAAATAAATTCTTCGGTTCACTTTAAGTCAGTTATTAATTTCTTATTATAATTTTGCAAGAGCGGAAAAAATATTGTTTACCAATGTGTTTGGTAAATTTTCACTTTTTTAATTCGATTGATTTATTTCACTTAAGTTTCTAATATTTGTGTAATGGCTGAAACGTTACGTTTCCCCTTTTTGTATTATTTTATTATTAAAAAATAGTACTACTACGGAGCCACTTTACACAAAACACAAGCCTCGACAATTATAAGTTTACTTTACTTTTTTATTAATCGCGGTCCCTGCTCGGGCGCCAATTAAACAATTAGTTTGTTTTTTTTTATGTTAAAGTTTTATTTAGAGCGCTGTAGCGCTTTATGAAATGAGTTGTTATAAACTGAGACTTAAAATAAATTCTATTCTAACGGAAACCTCGCCTACGTGACAAATTGTAAGTATGAGGATTGAAGAGGATCGGATTACGCGCTTGCATTCTTGTTGCGCGTGAATTTTATTTAAACGGACGGACTGCAGACTTAGTGTCAGCATAAAATATGAAATAATTGCAATGAAATGAGTTTTATTATTAACTTATACTAAGCCCAAGCACATGTCAATCACACTTTTCAGTAGTTTTCAATGTCTACTTGTGACAAAAAAAAACAAAATTAAAAAAACCTCATTTTCAACAATCAATTGCGTCGGATTCTGCAAACCTATTTCAGCAAAATTTACCACTGTATTAGCAATAAGAATTCCCTATCATATAAAAAAAAGATCAAAACTCTTTATTCGTTAAGAAGTTATGATTTTTGCAATCAAAAAAGTCAAATCTTGCCACTGTGCGGCGTAAGCCAACATAAACTAGAGATTTCAAACTTCTTGTCCCGGGAAGATGTAGATTTAATGCTTCGATCCGAAACCCAAATAAATATAACTTCACTATTCCAGGCTATATATTCCATAAAACCAATTACCCAGACGGCAAAGCCCATGGCGGTACTGGTATACTAATTCGAAGAAGGCTTAAACATTCTTGCTTAGGGGCTTATGCCCAGAACTATCTACAAGCCACTTCAATTATTTTGCCAAATAATGCCAAAGAAATTTCTTTATCTGCAGTTTACTGTCCTCCCCGCTTTGCTGTATCAGAGGCGCAGTTTATGGACTATTTTAAGACTTTAGGTGATAAATTTGTAGCAGGCGGTGACTATAACGCAAAACACATTTTCTGGGGAAAACCCTCATATTGGCCAGCGGACCGCAACAAAATTCCTGACCTAATCGATTTTGCCGTCACCAAGAGTATTCGCAGAGATTTAATTTCTGTCAGTACAAGTTTTGAGTTATCATCAGATCATTCCCCTGTTATACAAATTTTTCAAAAACCCAAGCATAGAGAGGTACCACCTACCCTTACAACTCTTTATACAATTTGGATTAATTACAAAAAATACATAAGCACACATATCCATACAAATTTTACAATAGGATGTAAGGAGCAGGTTGATGATGCTGTTGAGGTTATAAATTCCATTTTAACTACAGCAGCAAAAAACTCTACGCCTAAAAATTCAATTAGTAGAAGAAAAGATAGATTTTTAACAAATGGTGAAATAGAAAAATTAGTTTCGGATAAGAGATGGCTTAAACGGGAATGGCAGAAATATAGGTCCCCAGCATCAAAAAAAAAAACTTAGGGAAGCCGAAAAGAAGATAAGAGCTGCTCTTTCTATAGAACAAAATAATCACCGTTATAGTTTTATTCAAAACCTTTCTCCAAACAAAACTAATAAATTGTCCCTTTGGAAGTCTAGCCGCGTATTTAGAAATCCAATTGAGACCGAGCCTTCTATAAGGGATAGTAATGGCGATTGGGCACGAAGTGATGAGGAAAAGGCATATGTTTTTGCACAACGTCAAAGCCTAGTGTTTCAACCCAATTGTGTCTCATACAATACTGATCTACCTCCGCAAATAAGTAATACTCAAAATATAAACATGCATATTACCCCAACTGAAGTCGCTAACGTCATAAAAAATATACTTATTTGTAGAAAAGCACCTGGTCATGACTCCATTACTCCCATAATGTTCAAAAAATTACCCCAAACAGCTGTAGTTTTCATCACCAGGCTCTTCAATGCCATAATCTATTTTGGCCACTATCCTGGTGAGTGGAAAAAATCAATAATTAATATGAGTTCGAAACCCGGCAAAGATTCCACCTTACCATCTTCGTACAGACCTATTGGCTTGCTTCCCTGCTTCTCAAAACTGTTTGAAAAAGTGTTCTTAGAAAAGGTTATGCCTTATCTTCAAGATCATCATCTATCTCACTCCTTCACACCAGCAAGTGAATAGAATAACAAACGAAATAAGAAATGCTTTTGAACACAGTGAATACTGTTCCGCCATATTTCTTGACGTTAAGCAAGCTTTTGATAAAGTATGGCATGAGGGCCTAATTTACAAAATCCGACAACTCCTACCACAAAATATCCACGCAGTCCTAGTGTCATATTTGGCAAACAGGTGCTATAGTGTTAAATATCAAAGTTTTGATACAACTGAGTTCTCGATTGGCGCTGGAGTTCCCCAGGGTAGTGTTCTTGGCCCGTTTTTCTATATCTTATTCACTTCTGATATTCCGACAAATGACCAGCTAGTTACCTCCATTTTTGTGGATGATACGGCTATTTTAAGTCGTCACAAAAATGCTGTTGTTGCCACCAACCAGCTTCAAAATCATCTAGTTCTTATTGAAAATTGGTTATCAAAATGGCGTATCAATGTGAACGAGCAAAAATGCCGAAAGGTCGCATTTACATTAAATAGACCTAACTCCAACCATAAAATTAAATAGCGTTCGAGTTCCAGAAGCAAATGATGTAACTTATCTTGGCATCTTGCACTGGTTAATAAACAGTCACTCTCCTCTAAAATTGGAATATAAAGTTCTCCTATATAATAGTGTTATTAAGCCTATCTGGACCTATGGGATACAGCTATATGGATTCTCTAGTTCATCGAATATTGAAATTCTACAAAGGGCTCAAGCAAAGATACTAAGGACAATAACAGGAGCACCGTGGCTCATTAGAAATGAGCGTATCCATAGCGATCTCCATATACCCATGGTAAACGCAGAATTTGAAAGACTGAAAGGAAAATACCTCCTAAAACTGCAAAATCATATCAATTCATTAGCTACTTCACTTGCTAACACTTCAACACATTCGCGTTTAAAAAGGGCTGACCGCCCAGCTACTACAAATGGTTCTGCATAATGAACTCCGAAATAAATATCCATATCCATATATATTAGGGTGTTTCATTTTTTTTAAAGGTTCATCAAATTCAAACCTTAAATCGAAATTCGATTTACTATAAAAAAAAAGAAATTCATGAATTTTTTCAGATTTTTTTGAGGTCACTTACCACTCGCCAATCGCCATTTTAATAAAAATAACTCGCACAATACATTTTTTCCTTTATAATTTTTTTCATGACTTCTAAACTAAATTATTTCTTGTCTAAATATTAAAGAATAATAATATCTTTGGGTTAGGTATCGAAAAAAAGGTTTTTACCTATCTTCTAAGTGTGAAAATTGGAAGAAATGGACAAAAAATTTCCTAATATTTTTAAGTAAAAAAGCGAAAAAAGCAAAAATAAGGCAAGTTTTTGTCCATTTCTTCCAATATTCACAAAAGCTATTGATGAAAATAGGCCAGATTTTAAAAAAAATCAAATTTTACATTTGATTCTGTGGCCACGGCAAAATAGAAATAAAATAAACAAAAATAATTTTACTTAATTCTCGTAGAGCAGATACTCTTACGCAAAATTGAAGATCCATTAGAAGAAAATCGACCATAAAATGATGACGTCAGAAGCGATTGAATGAGTGAATCCAGTGCCACATTTTCTGAATATATTAATTTTTTCGACAATTTTTTGAGTCTAATAGTTACAAAATAAAATTTCTAATTTGTTCGATCTCTCATCAAAGGAACAAAAACAAAAACTTTTTTTGTATCGATTAGACTCAACAAATTGTCGAAAAAATTAATATATTCAGAAAATGTGGCATTTGATTCACTCATTCAATCCTTCACAATTTGCGTATGATTGTTTATTTCGCAAATCGATACTTTTTTTGGCGAATAAAGCACACCGTTTTCTTCCCATCGATATGGAATCGGTTCAATCTCGTTTGATTCTTTAATGTTAACTACTTTAAAAAAATTCATAGTTTGAGAAAAAAATTAAACGACGCGATGCAAGTTTTACACGACTAAAATGCTTAACTACTTTCAGAGAACAACAGGTCGGCAAGTCGGATTTTGCGTTTCTCAACCATGTTTGGTCGTCAAAAATTTCACCAGTCGCATTTTTGCGACAACTGGTCGCCAAAGTGTCGTTAGTCGTTTTATGTATCGGAAATATACCGACCATTATGGTCGGTATATTTCCAAAAATGGTCAGTTTGTTTCCAAATACGCGACTATTTGTCGATTTTAGTTCAAAATTAGTTGTATGGATGCATGTATGGAAAAATGCAATTTTTTGAAAAAAAATATTTTTTATGTAATTTTAAGAGAAGAACATTGTAATTTTTCGAGGTAACGTATATAAATTTATTAATAAAATTTTCAGCGTTTTCATTTTATTGTTTGAAATTTTTCATACTCTGTGAATAATTTTCATAAAAAATATTAAGTTTAGCATAATAAAATACATTATTTATTTATAAAAATATTATCAGACTAATTTTATAATCAATTAAATCTTGAAAATGGAAAAGAATTGTAATAATTCCAAAAATCCAACCGGTTATAGAATAAAATGAGTCGCGAAGTTTGAAAATTTTTCTACAGTCGTATTGAGTCGGGTCATATTAAGTTCATTTTTGGTCAGAAAAGTGGAAGTCGGCAAAGTACACACTTGCAATTAAACTTTTTTTCCCAAATTTTTTCTGCTAATGACTGTAATTTAAGACGAGCCTTAGCCATTTTTCTGTTTATTTACACATATCTTTTTAAGTGTAATTTGTTTTGGGGTTATACACGTAAAAGTTATTGAAGAGTTAAATTTTATTTAAATTTTTATACAACTAAAGCTTTTCTAAACAAAAAAGATTAAATGATTTTTATCCTGTCCCCTATGGTTTTTGAGATATTTCATGGCAAAAAATTTCAAATATTTAAAAAGAAAACCAAGTTCTAAATATAGGTATGTCGCTAGCAGCCGTGAATAGGTAGGTAAGTTGAAATTTTAATATTTCAGGAGGACAGTTTTTAAGTCGTCATAAACTGCTTTTACCATTTATTTTCCGAAAACCATTTTCACCATATATTTTCGAATTAATTCAAATAGAATAGCACATGATTAACAAAAGCAAGTATTTAAACTGCAATATCGCAGTCTATAGGAACTTAACTTACATTTTAAATTATTTTTATTTTACATAAATTCTTTAACTATAACTATCTTTTTACAATTACAGTTTCCGCAGAAACATCGGCAATACCTGTAAAATTAGTAACACAAACCGTTTACGGATTCCTAGATTTCATAACAACCATTGGAGACACTGTAATGATATTTTCTCCTGAAACAGCTCCAGTTCTAGGTAAGTTTGTACAAAAAAATCAGTCATTGGCAGTCAAGAAAAGACTAACGTGTGTCTTAATCAAAGACACATTCCTTTTTTCAACAGTGGATAAAATAGGTCGTACTCTTTGTAGAACAGAAGGGATAATAAGCTTCTACTAATAATAATTTTTGTTTTGATTTTTTACTGGCGGGTATGAGAGAAAATGTATACTGTAGTAAATTATGTTAACTAAATTTGTCACGGTAACTCTGACGCATCCCGCTATCACTTGTACGAAGCAACGGCAGCATTTGACAGTTAATCAAAGTAGAATTCATAAGGTTTTCACGTGGAAAACTATTAAATTTAAATGCAGGCCTAATTAATTCTAAAATGATGAGCGATCCTATTATGTAAGGGCTGAAGAAAGTAGAGCTTCTAAAGGACTTTTCTACTCACAGAAGTACTTGGAAAAAACTTGTAGTGTCATTGGACTCAACATGTTTTTGGCCCTCTCGGGTTAGTTAGGAAGAGGATTTTCTCGCCTTTTCTATCTGTAGCCGGAAACCACTGGAAGTCTTTACAAACCTGTAAAACAGCCAGATCAATCTGGCCCGCTTACAATAAACTGAGAACCACCTACTTACCATCTAGGACCCAGTCTGACATCGCAAGAATCACCGCGACCTGTACTGGGCACTGGGCATTCGGCAAGCACGCTCGTCGCAGCTGCTTGAACGCAAGCGAGATTGAATCACTTGAGCACTTTCTTTGCAGCTGTCCAGCTTTAGCAAGAAACAGGCTAAGATGTCTTGGAAAAGCTTTCTTTAAGGACTTCAGCGAATTTGCTGAAATTGAAATCGGATCTCTGCTCTACTACCTTAATAAAGCTAACTAGATTTAGCAATTTTTACATCCATCAATTCGCCGAGTCACGTAATGTGGTATTAAAACGGCACAATCAGTGCTATTTAAGGCTTCAGCTTGTTTGCTAAGCCACCACTCTAACCTAACCTAACCTAACCATTGGACTCTGTTTTTTTGACGTTTCTGAATTTTTAATTGACAATGACTACATGACAAAATTTTCTTTTATTTGAGTAAAGAATTGAAGAAAATTGCATTTTTTTGTTACATAAAATAATATTTTTTTTTCTGTTGTACATATAATGACGTTTCGAAAAAAAAATTTAATTTTTAATTTTTACTGCTTTGGTAGCAACCCTAAAGTTTTTTTTTTATTGAGAATATACTCGCGAATGAGTAAATCAGTATATTTTAAGCGTTCCCTAAGAATTCTAGAACTCGAGGTTATTTTGAACATATCAAACGCACACCGTAATTCTAACCATTTACGCATGTATATTTGATGTCGTATATGTACAATGCTTACAACAAAAAAGTAATATCGAATCATAAAACATTGCAGTATGAGAAGTTTTAAAAATACCTAAAAAGCTTTAATATCCTTCTTCCTTGCCTCTTTATATCAGGCACGTCTGCTCTGGGAAGGAATAATAGCACACCTTATGTTGGAAGGCATAATAGTACGTCTGCTGTTGTAAAGGCAAAAATAAGGCCTTGTTCTGAGCAGGTATTGGGTATTCTCCAACTGGGTCATAGTCAAAAATTAATCTTTCATAGCTTAGTTTTTTTTCATTTTTAGGGTACAATCGAACATATGAGACAATGAAATACCTTCAATGAATTAGTTCCTTATTCAATTATATAGTCAATAGACTTTATACAGAAATGCAAGAAAATATGGAAACTAAATTTTTTCATTGATTTTTGAATAACATTTAAACTCTTCGTCCGATTTGAGTAGATATATACTTACTTAAATTTTTTTTAAAAGAATACATTTTCATCCTCAATCTTAATCTTATCTTTACTTCTTAAAAGCCTAATTTTTTAGGTACCGTACATATAAAATAGGAAAAAAATAAATGGTCTAAAATAGATGCATGTCTAGTAAGGCTTATATTTTAAGTTTATTTAACATAATTACACGTACATATAAACATACAATTTTTATTACACACTTCTGAATTTACAATTCGTTTCAGGTTTGAAAGATAAAGGTTTGGAGATCGTGAAAGTAATTGAAACAAAACCAATAAATAGTCTACCTAAGGAATCAAACACTGATATAAGTCCCACAAAACTTTTCGTTTCGGGTCTCGCAAGTAGTAAAGATACAAAGTTGACCTCGATAAAAAAAAATATTAATAAAACAACCAATGAAACTGCTATATCTGAACCGTATAATATTGACAAAGATCAAGAAGTTGAAAACATAGAGGCACACATTGAGAGTTATTTAAATCAACCAGAATATGATATGCTATCTCGGCAACCAACTGAATATATTGAGGAATCATATCGAATTATGAATTTGGATACAAGTTCAAGAAATTATGTTATAAAACACAAGACAACCACTTCAGACAAAGGATACATAAATTTTTCTTTGGATACGCAAACCATTAGTCCTGTAATGAAAATAAATAGAAATGCTCCTAAAAATAATGTAACAAACATCCGCGAAACAAGTTTTAAGACTACAGGAAGGCGTGCCTCAGCAAAAAAAGGTGGTCAAAACACTTTGCAGATCTATAAAAATAGGAACTCCAAAGTTAGTTCATCAACAACACCACGCATTTTAAAAACTCTTTCACCATTATCATCGCAAGAGACGAAAGGACCCTCAGAAACAAGTAACCACGTAACTTCAAAAGGATTACGTCCTCAGTTAGGCATGGCGAAAAAAAATCGCGATAAAAGCTCCAATCCAGTTCGTGAAACGTTTAGTGTGATTCAAAAATCAACAGAACGTCCAATCGACGACGAAATTCATAAAAAATCATTTAGACGTAGTAAAACTAAAAGGTAAGTTCAGATATATTTTGAATTTATAACTTTTTTGTTATTTGCTCGAATGCAAATAACAAAAAAAAACACTATTTTCTTTCCCAAAACTTGCTACAACTGGTAACTGTAACTTCCGACCAGATTCGAAAGTCAGCCTCTCTGAAAAACAAATATAATTTTTTTGGTAGCATTAAGTTGTACATGATTTAGTGAGCTTGGTACCAGTTCTTAAAAAAAAACATCTTACAGTGAACTGATGTTTTGTCAAATCAAAAATGAGCCTGCAGGATTTTGGTACGGACCGGAGTTGGCTAGCCTCAGAAATCCCTTCTATGGAAAGCTCTGTAAAAACATATACAACCCAGTTTATACGCTATTTACACACACCGAATTTGAGCTTCGACCTATGACTTCGGAATAGTTTTTGTTGTGTCAATGAGAGATACGTCGGAGTGGTAGTTCGGTTCGGTGAGTCGATGCACAAGTTCGCTGCTGTGTAAATAGGGTCGACGTTCAACTGTCAAAAATGCTCAAGTCGATAATTAAGTAAAACAAATGTTGAAAATAGCATTTAGCTAAAATTAATTTAAAAATTTAATATAAATACACTTTAAAATAAAAATATATAAGAAAAATAAGAGAAAGCATCTATTATTATTAATTTTTCTTCCTTAGCTTAGACTACGTCGTAGCAAACTACAATATTTTTTTTGTTTTGCTGTTTTGACAACAACAACACAGGGTTCCCAAATAAAACCATTGAAAATTCCCCAACAAAAATTTGTTTTCCCCAAAGTAGACCTATTTTAAAAAATTTTTCTCAAAATATTTTCAATATAACACCTTTTGTTTTTTTTATTTATTTATTTGATATTCCCCAATTAATCCTAAGAATGAATGTGCTTTCATATCGAAATCACAGCCATAACTTTTTATTTAAAGGCACATGATTTCTTAGAAAAACTTTTTTAATTAAAAAATTATTGTTTTAACAAATTTATATAAATCTTTTTTTTTTTTTTATAAAGTTAGAGTATTTTTTAACAAAAATGATTATATGATTTTTTTATCTTATCTCTAATAGTTTTTGAGATATTTTGTTTCAAAAAATGCTCAAAAACGTCAATAACGACAAAGTGTGCGTTTATTAAAAGAATGACCGATATTCATAATGTAACCAAATTTCTTTTCCTCTAAAATGAACTAATTTTTAACCCTTTTCCCTACAACAAAAAAAAAAGTTTTTGGTATCGTTCATTACATAAATAACTGCACACATTGGGGTGGGTCTAGTTGTTCGGCGACCAAGCGTCTAGCGGAAACGTACACTCTTAAAAATGAAAAATGCGATGTGTAAGTTTACTATATTAATTATAGTGAATTTACTAATATTATTGTTGTAAAAAATACAAAAAATGTGTAAAAATTTACAAGGGATGTGTCTTTTTTAAAATTCTAGGATACACACGTTCAATATGTAAAATTGTAGTAAAAAATATGTATTAAGCCACCTTCTACTAATAAAAATATGTATTCCACTGTCTATTACGAAAAAAATATTGTATTCTGCTTTTAAAAATTAATTCTCATATTGTAGATAAAATGTGTAACAGCTGTCATGCAGTATTTGAATATTGATTGAAGTTTTCGGTTATTAATCAATTTTATTCCGATTTTCTATTTTATATTTCTACATCAATTTTCTTTCAGACACTTCTTTAGATGTTTTCCAACGACAATAAGAATCCAAGAATTTGACTATACTGTTTCAAAAGTAAATCGTGTTGACTGACCAGAGTCCACAATTTTTCTGTAATATTTATTTTCTAAAAAAAATGGCTGAAAGATATAAATTTGGTGGATCACTAGCGTCCATAACGTGCCACGCTTGGAATAGGGATAAGTCACAAATAGCTCTGTCTCCAAATGACAATGAGATCCATATACACAAGCGGGACAGTAATGACTAGAAATTAGTTTATATCCTAAGTCAGGATGATCTGCGGGTTATGGGCATTGTCTGACGCAAACTGAAGATAAAAAATGGAAACCGATTTTAGTATTACTTCGCATAAATCGTGCAGCAACCTGCGTCAAATGGTCTCCAGCTGAGAATAAATTTGCTGTTGGTTCCAGAGCCTGTTTGATATCGGTATGCTATTTTGAGTCTGAAACCGATTGGCGGGTATCGAAGCATATTAAAAAACCAATTCGATCTCATTGGATTGGCTTCCGAACAATGTTCTTATTGTAGCTGAATCAACTGAATATAAGGTTAGAGTTTTTTCTGCTTATATCAAAGGCAACGAGGACCAACCCTCACCTACCGTTTAGGGAAGCCGATTGCCACTAGGTTATTTAATGACAGAATTTAAAAACTCTGCATTCTCTGGGGGAGGCAGAATAAATAATGTCAGTTTTTCAAGTGATGGAAATAAAGTTTGCTGGGTCGGTCACGACAGTTGTATAAATTTAGCAGATGATGTGAATAATGGTGTGGTTCAGTGATGGCATTTTCGGTACATTTGTACTTTTTTCGGTACATTACCGTCCTGAAAAGTCGTCGTCAGTACATTCGACAAGTTTTCAGTACATTCGGTACATTTGCCCCATTTTAAGTACAATTGGCGAATTTGCAGCACATTTTCAGTACATTTTCGGTACATTTGGACAATTCATAATAATAACCTTTAATTTTTCTTTAGTAAATGGAAAAAATTAAAATAATCGCAATGCTTAGTCTTATAATAATTATCTTTTATAATAATTATCATTGTTTTTTATTTAGTAAATGATAAAATGAAAACAAACAAAATAATCGCAATTTTGCTAGGATTTTTGAGATGGTAAAAGTGAGGACTTTTTTTTTTTGAGTAATTTTTTTTAGTCAAAGTGGGTGTTGAAGACAAAAAAGTACATTCGGCCTCTAAAAAGTACATTTGAAGTTTCGATTCAGTACATTTTCACAAAACCCAAACGCCATCACTGGTGTGGTTAGATGCAAAACTGAATATTTGCCATTTTTATCTTGTCAGTGGATATCTCCACTTTCAGTTGTTGTAGTTGGACGTAGCTGTATTTCTTTGGTGTATATACTTAAAGATAATGAATTAGTATTTTCGTATAAATTGGACAAATCGCTAAAGAAAGAATCGAGTGGCATATCTGCATTGCGAATTTTTCAATCTTTAGATCGAAACTTGCGGACAGATACTTCAGATACTTTTGTTGAGTCAATTCACCAAAATGCTATTAATTGCATTCGCCTATATGATGGTGACAAATCTGACGCCGAAAAAAATAAGCACATCTGGAGCAGATGGAATATTGGAATTTGGAATATTGATTCGGAACTGAGCAACGTTTTAAACAGTCTTAAGGTTTAGAATTATTAAAATATGCATTTGTCAAAAAAAAAGTAAAGTTGTACACGTATGTAAGTATTTTATATTAAAAAATATAATATAAAAATATAAAATATAAAAAATATTTTATATAAAAAGACCTTCGTGTGTAACATGATATGAAATACATAGTACCGTTTAAAAATAAAAATATAATATACTAGCAAGTAAAACTATAAATAAGCTGCTATAATCGTACAATATTGTAAAGTAAACTGTTATTTATATTAATATTACAGCAAAATAAATTTCTATTTTTTATTTATTGTTATGTCATAATAAGAAATTTTGAATTTTTGCGACTGATTATTATAATTAAACATTATTAATCGAACAGTCATTCAGCAAAGATAAATATTGTAAATTTTTACTAATTGATCAATGCTATTTTTTATACAACAAACATGACAAACATAACAAATGGAACAATTTAACCTGGTAATTGGTGAGATGTTTCGGCTATTACCAATACTGCCGTCAGAAGCGAATAAGGCGTATCTCACAAAAACTAGTTTCGAGATAATTGATGTTTTGTAAATGCCGTTTTCTTCTTACTTTCTCTACGGATTTTTTAATTTATTTTTGGCAATTTAAATATCATTTTAATGTTATTTATTTATGATTAAGGGAAAATACCAAAATTCCATATGCTTATACGTTTTTTATGAGATACGTCCATTTCGCTTGGTATTTATAGCTTTAAAAATGTAGATACGCCATTTTACTTAAGACTTCTCATACAAACTTTCATACAAAAAATATAATATTTGCTATTGCATAAAATACATATTAATTGAAATAAAAACTAGTAAAGGTGTTATCTTCGGCCAGGCCGAAACTCACATACCCTACACTGCACTGAAAGTACTTTCCAAATAAATGTTAAAAAGACGTTGAAAAGGTTGAAGAAGTCGAAAATAATGTAATAAGATTCAAAGAGGTTGAAAAGTGTTAAAACAGTTGAAAAATATTCAAAAAGTCTAAAATATATGGAAACCATTGCATACGGTGAAAAGAAATTGAAAATGTCGAAAAAATGTGCAAAAATTGTTGAAAGTTGTTAAAAAACTCAAAAATAATTGCAAGAAGTTGAAAAATGTTGAAACAACTCAAAATTCATGTAAAAATTAAGAAAATGTCGAATCAAGTTGAAAAAGTGGAAAATATACACACGGAATATATTGGGAAAAGTTAAAAGCTGGAAAAGTGAAAAGAATGTGGAAAATGTCGAAAAAAAATAGAATAGAAATGCAGAAAACCAAATATGCCACGCCCATTTCTTCAATTCCGCCTATTTTCGGTTCAATAAATTATATTCGTCATTAACATCCACATACTAAACTTTAGTAAAATAGCTTGCATAGTTTCCGATATATGCCTTAATTAACTTTAAAATTTAGGGCGGTGACACACCCACTGATACAATCGAGACTGATTTTGATCCAGAAATAGTTTATCATACACAAATTTTACCAAATTTCAGTATGATTGCTAATATATTTCGATAGATATGCGACTTATGGTATTTTACTTATATGGGAGGTGCCACGCCCAGTGGTGCTATTTCGCCCGCTTCAGATGCTGACATACCTTACAGCAAGTAAACCACTTACATCGAATTTCATGCCAATTGCTGCAATAGTTCTCTTAAAATATCACTTCCAACTTTATGTTAATATGGGAGGTGCCACGCCCACTGATGAAATCCCGTCGAAATTTATTTAATTTTATAGCTTATAATAATTGACATCTATGCACCAAATTTTATGAAGATTACTCTCATTGCACACTATCTATAGCATTAAACGTGTTTTGCTTATATGGAAGGTGCCACGCCCACCGGTTCTATTGTGCCAAATTTTAGTGAGAAGATACCTTTTAGCAAGTATATCTGCGATACCAAATTTCATTATGATTACGTTGTTAGTTGTCTAATTATAACGTTTATAAATATTTTGGGCTGTGCCACGCCCTTCAACAAGTTTTTCCAGTATACTAATGAAGCTTGTATTGATGACTGCTCTCAGTAGTAGTATCATCCCTAAAATTTTTATGAAAATCGAATGTGCCAATTTTGAATTAAACGAAATCAAAATTTTTAATTGTTAAAAAGTGCCACGCCCACTTTTTCAATTCCTCCCATTTTAAACACATTTCAAGATATATATGATCTGTATCCGTGTACCAAATTTCATCACAATATCTTGAACGGTTTACGAGTTATGGCGTTATAAATGTTAAAATTTAGGGCTGTGCTACGCCCCTTTAAAATCAAAATCGCAGCAACTTTTTTCAAAATGGGCTGAGGTATGTTTACATAGAGTATGGGCGGTAGGCGTGGTCGTGACCCGATTTCGCCCATTTTTATATGCTAGCGGAATAACAAAGTGAATATACCTTCTGTGTAGGGTATAACTAGAATCTAATTATATTTTAAGAAATTATAGTATATTTACTGAAAGAAACATATGTATAAAAAATTAAGCATACATTATTGTTACTTAAGAAATCTCATGCCTTAAAAGTAGAGAGTTTTCTCCAAAATGACATCATATTTCCTGGTATTAGATGGTAAAGTGAACAAACAAGAAATGACAAGAACTTACAACGACAATGGCAACATGATCCAATCAACGAAGATTTGCGTTTAATGTCCATTATTTATAAAATTATTAGTCGTATTCAAATATACGACCATTTACCTTCGTATTCTTGACATACGTCTAAATCGCTTAGTAATTTGGGGTAAAATTGAGATAGAGAAAATATTCTTAAGGGATTTTTTATATGTTTGAATAAAAAATATCGTTATTTGGATTAGTTCATTAGACGGGTACTTTCTTAAGCTGTCCAATGCCTTAAGAATCTAGAATATCAATTTTTTTGAGATACGCCTTATTCGCTTCTGATGTCAGAATAGCATCATCAGACCAGTTTGGTTAATGCCACAAAAAACTTCTTAAAATAGATCAGAGCATGTTTTCAAGCCAATGACTTGACGGCTATGACAACAAGCGAGAAAGTGACAAAAGATAACAAATGGGTATTTCTGCAGCTACGGACGTGACATTCGTACGGATGATTTAATGAAAAAACAAAGTCCAATGGAAAGTTGTGCTCTAGACTTAGCTTATCGTGTAGTACTAAGTAGGGTTGTCATACGTACTGATTTTATCAGTACATGTACTGATTTTTACTAATTTTCTTTAAAAATACTGATTTTTCGAGATTTTGAAATCAGTACGCAAATCTACTGATTTTTTACCAATTTGTACTGATTAGTACTAATTTGTAGTGATTTTTAGATTATATTTGAATCACTAAATAATTTTTACATTTCATACTTAATTATTACCAGTAGCCTACCTAAGAGGCTATAAAATGATCCTTGTTTTGTAGCAGGTATGTTGCGAATATTCGCATCCGCAATTGTGGAGCTTCCGCACAGATCGCGATAGGAAATTGCCGGCGCCGCAATGCATATCGACTAATAGTACCGATGAGTCGGTGACAGGATTCAGCACGTTTGTTCTTCGTAACTTTGTTCAATTTTTGAGTGTATTGTGAATCTGAATATTCAGTCGGACAAGGAACATCTGGTATAGTCAAAAAACCATGCTTAAAAAGCGAGCTGGCTATGATGTTAGATTCATCAGGCCAATTTAGATGAAAATCCTCTTAAATGGTGGAGCGTTCATCGAAAAGAGTTAAAACTGCTAACGCTAATAGCACGCAGACTTTTATCGACACCACCAGGCAGTGTTCCTAGCGAACACTAGCGCGGGTCTAATGTTCGAGTCTCTCGTAATAAGGTCGACCCCGAAAAAGCGCAATTTCACTATTTATATAATGCTCCAATTTTTAACTTTTCGTACTAAGTAATAAATATTTAGTAAAATAATTAAAATTTACTTTTCTTATTTAATTTCTGCACCCATATAATATAGTCCTTATATAAAAATTTCTTATAAAATTATGAAAAATCTTAAGATCCGCATCCGCATTCGCATCCGCGGATGTGAGCTTCAAAAATCCGCATCCGCATCTGCGGATTTGTAAAAATCGGCATCCGCAACTTCCGTGTTTTGTAGAATATACTTGAATATACTGATTTTGTGTTTTAAAAATCTGACAACCCTAGTACTAAGGGAGGTCAATATTTAGGAAAAATAATAGGCTCGATCGAGCATGCAGTTCGAAGATATTAGCCAATATAAAGCGATACGGACGTGACACAAAATGGAAGTGCTTTTGAGGCGCATACACAAATATGCGAATTTCAGCGAAATATGATAGACAAATTTTTTTTTCTAAAAATGGTAAAATAAAGCTGAACTATTCTTTTATATAATGCACTTATTTTTCAAAGAATATCTGTTTTAGTTTTTCTTATGCAAGCGAAAATGTGATAGCGGACGTGACATTACGGACGTGGCAAATTTTTCCCTCACATAATTTTTGTGCTTTTAAGAAATTTAAATAGTTTTTATTCATTCGGAATATGCTACGTCACTCTTGACCTTGAAATATGTTATTTTTAGGGTTATTTGAGCAAGTGTATATATATATAGGTCGTGTTCGGCCCATATCCAGTTCGCTAGCCACAGAAGTTCTTACATAAAAGTTAGGGTAAGAGAACGGCATGCGGTCGGTTCGGGCTTACGTTCTACAAAACATCCCACACTGGCTTCGCTAGATACAGTAGTTGAACATAAAAAATAGTGAAGAATGCGGTTTTCAATCTAAAAAAAAAATTTCAGGAAGGTCCGAGCGAGCCCTACATTTATACATACAGAATAACCTCAGTAATAACATCATAGTCAAGGCGACGTGTAACATTTTCCGAATATATCAAACTGAGAGCGACATTTAAGCCAAAAAAAAATATGAAGGAGGACCAAGCGGTTCCTATTTTGAAATATATACTTGCTCAGAATAACCTCAAAAATAACATACTTCCACGACAAGGTCATAGGTGACGTATTGCATTTTCCGAAAATTTAAGTAGAAAAAATATTTTGTAACACATTTATTACTTACGATAGCGGACGTGATAAATTTCAGACGCTTATAACTTTTTCGATATGTTTTATTGACAGTTAATAAATAGGTATTTTTTTAGTGCACTATGACCTTATTTAAGGTATAGAGTTTCAATCATTAATGACCGCTAACATTCTAATGGGAATAACAAATGATGTTTTGGGGATACGGACGTGACATCAAACTTGACTTAAAACAAATTGAAAAATAACCGTTATCCGAACTTAATTCGCTCTTGTAGCATTCTATTTATTTCGTTGTGGTTGCAAGACACAATTTTAAACACAATTGCAATAAAAAAAACTCTCTTAATTTATCTTATTGCTTAAAGAAAAAAGACTACTAAATTTGTAAAAAACTGAGTTAATCTTTGAGACCATTTTTTTATGGGTCAACACTGATATAACTTATACATTAGCTATGGAATAGTGACATATGGAGATTGTTAATATTTGTATTTCGATACGCTGGGACCTTTCATTTTGTGAGGTTTGATAAAAAAATGCGTGAGCGTTTCATCAAGGTCAAAGTTTAAAACTTTTTAGATTTTCTTACAAATTAGCACACAGCTGCCCATGAGTAGCCCATAGAGCGATAGATTGTATGACCGACCCCCAATAATAATGCATGCTCAACATTTTTTTCAAACACACTTACTTATGGAGGGTTTCCATATAAAAGTTATGTTTTCATGAAATGTACTCCCAACGTTCCCAATGCAAGCAGGGTGGCCCTAGAAGGTTCGAGTCTATGCCCAACCACCCCTTAACTTATTCTTCCCAACATTTCTTCCGAATGTACTAACCCCCTATCTCAACCCCTTAAGAGGTTCCCCATACAAAATTCAATTTCTTACGGAATTTGGCTCATTCCAACGCTACTAAATGGTTGAATGTTATTATCGATCCTCATTAATTTTACACACCTATAATTTTTTTATCAATTAACCCCTTTCTGCTCCCCCTTACACAGAAAAAAAAGATTCGCTCAACTCAAACAATTCCGGGTCCGATTTCAACAAATGTGGGTATGATTTTCAGTCAGCGAAACAGTTTCGCTGATATAAGACAAAAGATTTGTTGAAACTTAAAATAAATTAGTTGATTTCAAAAAACATTTGTTGATTTTCCTGAAGTTTTTGTTGAAACTTAAAATAAATTGGTTGACTGGATTTGTTTTTTCTGTGTGTATAGGGTTGAGATAGGGGGTTAATATATTCTGAAGAAATGTTGGGAAGAATAAATTAAGGGGGGTTGGGCATAGACTTAAACCTTCTGGGGCCACCATGGTAGCATTGGGAACATTGGGAGTACATTTCATGAAAACATCACTTTTGTATGGAAACCCCGTGACTAGTCACGAATATGAATTTATTAGACGAACGGCTTTTGCGCTTTTGAAAACAGCATAGTTATGCCGCTACAGCGTCAATATCTACTTAGAAATTATTTATGTTCCTGTAAAATAACTGGTCATCATAAGTCTACTTAATAGTAGATAAACTTTCATTACAAAAGTTGCTAACATTGTCAAATTTGGGGTGACATGTTTGGGCAATTACCAATAGCCTCATCAGACCAGTTTGGTTAATGCTGTACATGGACTCGAACCCCTGACAGCTATGCATTGCAATTGCATGTTTTGAGACGGCCGCTCTAACACTTGAGCTACTGAGGAACTGCCGTTGAGATGTACAAAGTGCGTGCATACATATATCACATTTGGGTGTTTCTGCAGAAACCTCAATCGTTAGTGAAAAATCAAAAATGTTTGAAACTTTGATTTAAACACCAGGAGTGAAGTAAAAATACTTCAATTAAAAAGGAGTCCGGAACCGATCCGCATAAGTAGTCTGTTCCGAGTCCGTAACGGATCCGAATTAGTTAAAAAACGATTCCGTAACGGGTCTGTTTATGAAGTCCATTCCGGATCTGTAACGGATCCGTTTTAGTTAAAAAAAATGAGTCCGGCTCTCATCCGTTTTATTTAAAAAAAGAGTCCGTAACGGATCCGTTTTAGAACGGACGCGCATCCGTTTTTGTGCATATTGGGTAGAGACACTTTTTTGGTCACTTTTGTATATCGTTACCTTAATAGAGAAAGGCCCTATCTACCATTTTAGTAACTTTACAGGAGAACGAAAAAACGTAATAAAAACTAAAGTTTTGTAGTTACGAATTTTATTTAAATGCAGTTTCTTATTGCAAATACTAAGTAGTTTAATGCTACAAAAAAATTTTATAATTTTATATATTTCATGAAATTATATTAGATAGGGCTTTTTGTGAATGACTTTTTTGAAAATAATTGTAAGATAGGGCTTTTTGTTAGAAATGTAAAACAAACATTTTGATTAAGCAATACATTCTGAACATTTTTTAAAACCAAAAAAAAATTAAAATAAAATAGATATCAGATGATGTAAGTTAAATTATCATAAAAATTATGGCAATCAGATTGAAGAAACTTTTTGAGATCTTGCAAGTGGTCCCACTTCTTTTTGGTGATTGAAATTTTTTCTTTATGAAGGCATATGGGTGCGATGGCTTTAAAAACTGGTTTGGATCTCTGTGGAAGAAGCTCATATTCTTCAGTTATATCTGTTTTGCAATACAATAACCCAGAAGAGTCGTATGCTAAAGCGCGCAACATATTTACAGTAGGATCGCCACAGCTTCTGCCTGAATTTAAAAATAACGTTTTATATTTACTTATATACATATCGTAACAAATTTCTTACCAGGTCGAATCGACGAGTAACGCTTTGGAATATTATCGTAATTCAAAAAATAGTCGTAATTTAATTGGTAAGCTTGTAAAGGAGATGGGTCTTTCCGTGCTTCTTTGATAAGCTGTACAAATTGGGAGGGTAAATTTATTTGCTTTTTACCCATTTTTCGTTCTATAAGAGAGTGAGTTGCATCACATTCCATTTGCGTATGGCCACTTATTAAATATTTTTGTTCAATTGATATTTTAGTTTTTTCGCAGAGGGCAAGTAATGCATTGGACAATGTAACGTTTCTGTTTTGATAAAAACAACCATCTGAGTATAAAATTATGTGATGAACTTCTGGCGAACGAGCAAGAAAATCTTCAAACTGCTTAATGATGCATGTTGCAAAGACCCAAGCAACGAGATTTCCATCGGTTTCATCCCATACATAATTGTGCGATTCGTGTGTGACAGCATTGTAAATTGTAAAGTTATGTACCTGCGATTTCATTTTATAATAAGAGGCACTCGCGTTTAGTTGAGGCACTAATTTAACGGCTTGCATATCCATGCAAAGCACTGCACATAGTCCAGACTCGGCATTTTTTATATCGTTGCGCTTTTCTTCTCTCATTTTTTCAATCTGCTCTCTGTGTATTTCATAGTCTTTCTGAGACAGATTATTGGCTTTATATGAAACACAAACATCGCACTCATCTTTTTTTGGCTTGAAGATAGATATATTTAGATCTTTTAATACCTCTGCTAAAATTGGATATGATAATTTCATATCTGCGTTTTCTTTATTAAAATTACATTCTTCTGAATAAAGCCTGTAAGTCTCCTGATATGAGGAAAAGCTTGCTTCCAGGTACAACTTTTTGGTTTTCTTTCTACAATAGTGTGACTCCATTTTTGGAAGATCATCTAACCATTTTTGTAGAAAGACTCTTTTTTGATCGTTGCGCTGACCAGTTACTGAGCTTCGTTTAGATCGGATGCGCAAATTTGAGGACTTTTCGGGACTGAGTTGCATACCATGACTTACGTCATTATTAATCCATTTACGAACCATCTTTTCGTTCAATCCTAATGTAGAAAGAAACATCTGACGGCATACTTGTAAGCGGCTTGCATTATGTCTCAAAAAATATAATACAGTCTTAGAACGTATAGAATTTTCCGAGGAAAGTCTCTTTTTCTCTATAAAGCTTACAAGGTTTGTTACATATAAACATTTTTGTTCCCAAGACATCTCCCAAAACAACTTGAAAATATCCTTTCGCATTGGTTCTGTAAAAGCTGAACAATGCCTTAAGGCGCTTTTTTCACAGAAGAATGACGAGCAACGTTCCATCAGTTTCCTTGAAGGCTTCTGGCAAAATTCTTTTTTCGATGTACTCGAATATTGTTCACCTTTCATACGATGCAATTTATTTATATTTTGCTGCCACTCATGTTTTTTAGCCTTATTCCTTCTATTGCGGGTGGAATCATCAGTGTCAGGGATATCGTCCATATTATTGATATCAATGGAATCTTTCACTAATTAACTTGCACACTTTAATTATAATTAATCTTATATTTATCTTACAAACTGAGCTACCCAATGTGAAAAGAGTTTTTTTTTCTTTACAAACACTAAATGCAATGCCTACTATGTAGCAATCACAAACTGAGCTGCGCAATGTGAAAATTTAAAAATTTGACTAAATGCAATGCCTACTGTGTGGGTTAGGGCTTTTTTTAAAAAAAAAATAATAAAGTGAGTTGGGGCTTTTTTTTATTTGCTTGTAATTCCTTTATTTTCAATATTAGAACAAAAATTTTTTTATGAACGGTGTATTAGTTGGTGACCTACCGAAATCTATAATAAAATCGATTTTGAAAAAAATGTTAGTTAGGGCCTTTCTATATTAAGGTAACGATATGTATTGCAACATATACAGTAGAGCGGTTCAAAAAAAAATTTGTTTTTCTACAATATGTCAGCTGATATTAATACTATATACATGTCTTGACAAAGCTCCTCAAAGGATTTTCATCAATATTGAATACTGGATTAGCGCCGCCTATTTGAAGTTATCAACTTTTGAAGATACTAAATACTTATTTTAAAAACTGCGCAAATTATAGGAATTATCGAATTTTCGAAGGGATTTCATTTAAGCGGACAAAAATACATGAAAGCTGATATTACACGGGAGCCTGAAAAAAATGAAATAACTTTCGGAATTTTTATATGCGCTATATCCGCTTAAACATCGTAAAAAACCACAAATTTTTTTTTTAACCACTCTAATAGAATTGGAATTATTTAGATTAAACAGCTTCACCCTTAAAGTTACACATAAACTACTTTGTGTAGTTATTGACACATATTTGAACACAATTGTGTAGTTTAAGTCATGCAGACCACACTGTGTACGTACGAACACAAGTCTTATTCCGAATGGTTACAGTGTAGACACAATCTGTCTCAACGTATGATAAGGTCACAAATGTGCCTGACGCCATTTTTTATATGAAAATTATAGCATCCATTTTGATTTATAATTGTAAATGATATTTAAAGAAATTATTACATAAATTTATGGCTCAAATTACTTCAATAAGGTTGTAATCATACATATAAAACACCTAGTAAACGTTATAAGATCATTCCAGCATTTTGTAAAGCATTTGATTGCTAAAAAGTTTTTAAATTTTTTTTAATTTATTATTAAATATTGGATATTTTTTAAGCGCACAAGTTTTTTGTTCAACAGAATATTAATATTTACAGTAAAAATGAGCTTCGTTTTAATTTCTACGCATAATATGCGGAATTAAATTCATATACAAAGTTGGGGAATAAAATTTATAAGAAGTAAAATAGTATAAGTAATAATATTACACATACATATTAATGCTTCTTACCATTGTATTCATTTATATTTAGAATACTAATACAATGATAAAAGTAACTTAAAAGTAACATATTTCCCACACATCTCAGTTTTTATAACCCACGCAATGAATACTAAGTGTGGTTACAAAGCAGTAGCATATTCAGTCACATAAACTAAACATATCCCGAATGTCTCCATATCCCCACTCGGTCCGGATACGTAATAGTTACGTAACATATCGCACTCGGTGTAGTTATCTACACAAATACTCAACCGTAACAAACCGAATGTGTGGTAACAATAACGTAACGCCAAAACAAAAAAGTTTCTGGGCGCAGCCATATTAACAGCTCTAGTGATGAAAATATTTCAATGGCAGTAGATATTACTATAATGGAATATATTCGATGATGCTGCGTCTATGGGTTTTGATACGACTCTCAGTAATACAGGCGAAAGATCTGGAGCATGTATTGTATTTCCAGAAACTTTTTTGTTTTCTTTGGATTGAATACATAATTTCTAAATAATCATCCATCCACATGGGAATCAGATGATGATTTCAAAGATGTTCTCTCTTTTTGCAAAGGCCTAGATGTTGTAAATAACACCGCTGAAAGAGGTGTTGCGTTTATGAAAGACTACAACCAAATTTTGTCAAATGATGGAGATGGAGCTAATGCTACAAATCGTAGAAGCATATCGTAAAAGGTATCCTTTTTGTGAAAAGAACAAGTTAATATAAACAATGAACACAATAAAAATGAATTTAATACATCCTAGTAGTGATATTAATTAATTTTCGAAAATATCTTAATTTTTTCAAAGGGGTTGAGATAGGGGGTAAGTATGTTCGGAAAAAATGTAGAGAGGATCTGGTAATACATTTGACCCCTATATGGGTCACTCCGGGAAAGCTATGAATTGTTTTTCGAAATTTTCCTAGTTTTTTGGTGTTTTTTGTAGGGGGACCCCAAAAACGGTGGCAGATAGAGGGTGGGTATCTTCGGGAAAACTATTAGAAAAGAAAATATAATAGGACCTGGTGATACATATAAACTCTCTACGGGTCACTCCGGGGGAGCTATGAACTATTTTTTGAAATTTTTTGTGTTTTTGTAGAGGGACCCCCAAAAGGGTGGCAGATAGGGGGTAGAAGTGTAGAGAGAAAAGTTTGGGAGAGTAAAAATAATCGAAAATGGTGGGGAGTCAATTTCATACTTTCACAAGAATGTCATTTTTGCAGGGAAGCCCCCCTAAGGGGTGGTTATAGGGGGTAAGTATGTTCTGAAAAAATCTTTATGAAGAAAAAATAATGGGACCTTGTCATACATTTGACGCCTCCAAGAGGTAGCTTCGGGGAGATATTAATGATTTTTGATAATTTAAGGACCATTTTCCAGTTTTAAAACGGTCGCGCACCCATCAAATGTTTTCTGAAATGGACCAAATTTACATTGCTCTTATTGGCACCAATACGAAACTTTTGGTGCCCGGGGATCGGATCGGATCGGAGCAACTTTAATTTTTCCCATACATGTCTGAACCACCCTAGTGGACATACATAAGTCAGATTTTTTTGCATTTTTCACAATCGTTTCAATGAATCAATACTGAAATTTGCGACGATTTTCTGATTTATAATTTTCAGCCATATTTCACATCATACTGAGTCCGTAAAAAATTATAACCACGAATATACCTCGAAGTTGATATTTTTTATAAGTAAAAGAAATAATCATACAAATCGGCCCATTCGAGTGAAATTTTGGCACAAGGGCTTCATAGGCTCAAGGTATATTTTCAGGCCTGAGCACCAGAATTTTGCCTGCATTTAATTTTTCCATACGATTTTAATTTTTCCATCGCATAAAACATAACAATGTATTTTCAGATCAATGATTATTTTTCACATAAATAGCATTTTTCAATGTTAAAAAAATCTATTTCTTTATATAATGGATTTTTTAATTTTTCCTGTTATCGCTCAAGAAGTGAATTTACATAATGCTTCATATTATGTCCAAAGTCATTTCCAACAATAAATAAAATTCTTCAACACTGAACTCGTCCGTAAGTTAAAAAAAAAATAAATAAAATTTGCATCTCATAATGTTATGAAATTTCAGATCAATTACTAACTTTTTGATCGCTTTTTAAAGACTGCTTTTTTGGGAAATAAATGATCAGTAATTGACTAAAGCTTTATTTAAACACCTGTCATTGTTCGTAATTCGCAGTACAAATTTACTTTTTTCATTACTTAATTTATATATTTACAGCTCAATCAATGATCAATAAACATGTATGTACCTATGTACAATGTATATTGAACATATGTATGTATATTAAGGCGCAGAAATTGTCCTTACTCAACTCAAGGAAAACACAATTTCTTAAACATCATAATTCAACCAAATTGGTTTTGAATTTTTGGATTTTTTAATAATTTTAATAGTTCCATGAAAAATTTAAACCAATAACTAGTTACTAAAATACTATCATTTAGTAAAATTTGTTTTGATCAATGAAATTAGTTTTTAACCTTTTAAAAGGTAAATTATATTTTACAAAAAGTAATTTTGGTGCTTCGTTTCCAATGAGCCGAATTCCAAGTGGATTATATATTAATCCTGCGGTACTGAATAATTGTGGAGATATTGCTACATATGTAGATGATTACACAACTGTTTATATCTGGATATGAAATTTCGGTTTCGGTTACAGATACGGATAATAAAAAATCTTTATTTCGGTTACGGATAACTTTTTTTCAGATATCCGGTGATTTCAGTTACGGATACGAATATCCATAACATCCCCAATTGATAATATTTTGGGTTATACAGCATTTATAGCAAGCAGCAAATGGTTGGCACGCGTCCGAAAATAATCATACGTAAAACTTTAAACTCATTTATCTCGAAACTACTTTTTTCTGTTCGGCGGATAATAAAACTTTGTAGGTATGTATATTATATCACTCAAGGAGCATTCAACAACATTTTTATAATAATCGAAAAACAATATTACATAATTATATAAAAATTGGCGCTGAAGAAGACCCCTTCAAAAAAAGTACCTGTGCGGCGGGTAAAATATTAGATCTGTCAGTTATCTGAAAAATAAATAGTAAGGAAATTATTAATCTATATGAGTGTGGCTATGGCCCCAGCCTCAAGAACTGAAAAAGAAAAGTTTTTGACAAAATAGCGCGTTCTTGAAATTTAAATATCGAAAACAGAGCATTTTTCAGTAGTTTTTTTACTTAAAAAATAAGAAGTTATTAATTTAAAAAATTTTTGGAGGCACCGGCCATAGCTATTTAAGTTCTGAATAACATATTCAAATTTGAGATGAATCGGATGAATAGTTTTTTATTTTTATTCCGCCAAGCAGAAAAAAGTAGTTTCGCTACCTGCTGTATAACCTAAAATACTATCAATATCATTAAAAAAAATTTAACAGTATATTCTCAAAAGATTGTACTTTCGAAATATTAAAAAAAAATCGATTTGTCTAAAATTCTAGACCACCGGGTGGCCTTAAGTGCTAAATAAGCTGAACTATGTGATTAATCGTATCGAAATTTAATGCTATTGGTTACTTACATAGGAATAAAACTGGGCAAGCAAATTTTTTCAAGTCATAATAGCAAAATGAGCTAAGAAATTGTAATTTTATCGTAATGACTAAAGTTTTAAAAAAAGTTCATTGACAAGAAGTTAGTGGGATTGCATAAGTAGGTGCAACGCAATAAGAAATGATCCTAACGAAAAGATTAACTTTGGCCCGTCTTCTTTTACTATCTATTAATTTGTAATTCTCTTTACGTAATGCTATTACAGATAATCAAACGATTTTATTTATTTTCAGGAGAAATAAACTTTCCAGAAATCATTCTTTCATCAATTCGCCTCATCAGACTACTTCTACCAATACTTTAAGACCAAAATCACACGAATTATCTCCAGAAAGTGAAAGCGTTTATATGTTCAAATTAAATAGAGCACCAGGAAGATGGCAATACAAGACATCTGCAAAACCAAAGGTTAATATACGCAAACCAGTTGGCGACAACAGCATTTCTTATTCTTACGCTAATGAAACAATATCAACCGCCGATCAAGTCAAAAACATTACTCCGAAACAAGACGCAATTTCAGACCATATCGACTTAGAATCATCAGGATCACAAAATGGAGCTGTTGTCAATAATGCAAACATAGATAGCAATAAATATGCTGTGGAAACAATTAATATTGAAATATCAACACCAGCTGACTTTCAGGATAAATATTACGAAATTGCAACAATTAAAACGCCATACACGTTTCAGGTAAAAATAATCTCATATGCATATCTTGACGTAATTCTTTTAAATATGAATACAAAAATATAGTGTTTGTTAGTGGCAAGGCCGTATCTAGGATTTTATTTTGAGGGGGGGGGGGGGGATGGTTTTTGCTTTGAGATTTCTGAATAGCCATTTTTGCAATCTCTTTAATTTTTGAAATTTTTTTTAGGTAACTCACTTTTAAATTTTTAAAAAAATATAATAATATATATATATTTATATATATACACCGGAAAAGATAGTACTGAGCTTCTAAATCAAACTAATTTTTAATAACAGGGCTATTCTGGCAACTATCATAGAACTCACCAGAGTCTTTAGTAAGACAAAAGTCTTACTTAACCCATATCGTACCGTTGATGCGTTAACGAATCACGAAAATGCCTAATGTTTGCAAAATTTTTTCACCATGATATACTTATATAATAAAAAGTTTAAGTGTCTGATATTATAGTTTGATTTATTCGCTTTTCATAAAAAAATTTTTTTGGTCATGCCACGCCTTTTTTTAAAGCTAAAAGGGTAGTGCAAAAAAACCTTAAGTTTGGAGCTTTTTCAAAAAATTAGGTAAAAATATTAAAAATTATCCATTATCAACTAAACCCATATAGAATAACTTGAAATAGGCTAAACTTATATCAAACAAGAATAATATAGTTGACGGATTGATAAGATGAGCAGAAGATAACACACAAGTATGGTGATGCGTAAACGAATCAATGGCCACTTCCCTAGGTATATTTTTTTATCACTTCTAAAAAATTTTTTGTTGGAAAAAATTTTGAATATTTGTATTTTTGCAGGTAATTTACATTTTAATTGTTGGCAATCATTATTTCTTAGTTCAGTTTATAAAAATGTTGTTTGTGAAAGTTGATTGTAACAAAACGTGTGCATTTTGAGTTTAATGCCAGCTCAGCCAATGAAGCAAAGATATCGCCATCATAGGCGTGATTATTCTGACACTAGAAAACGTTAACCAATAATAATTCATGAGGAAGGATCTGATGACCATAAAGAAGTCTGAGGCACTTTTGAGTTGAAACAAAAGCTGACGTTCCGTATATGAACGAACGAACGAAACTTTGAATTGGACCGATGGGCTTTGAAGGGCTTTTGGGGCATGGGTATAGTATTACTCTCAAGGCTCTCATACAGTGCCAAAAATTACAGACTACTGGTGAAAAGATCCTTTATTGAGTATCGTACCGGGTTTCGCGGAATCCAACTTATATGAATTGTTGGCAAGACCACATAATAACTTGCCCAACGTTAGCAATGAAAAAAATTTAATGCTGACAACACCGTTGTGGAAAAAACAAGTCGCAACTATGAATTCATTTTAGCATTCTCAGTGTAGATTAAAATTTTATATATGTTTGCCCTCTTGAATGCATTTTTTAAAACTGTTTTTATTTTTTGTTTACATACCTTTATTTATAATGCAATATAGAACTAAAATAATTTTATTTCGTAAAATCATTTTAAATTGATTTTTATTCAGTTTTGCATAGGTATACAAATGTATTTCAAATATTTCAGAATTCTGACATGATGGGTCGATTCTGAAACCCGATTTAGATTCAGCGCAAAAATTAATCTTTGAAAAACGACCCTGTTCAGCCCAACAACATTAATAACCTATTCATTCAGATACCTTTTTAATACAAAATCATTTTTCCATACAATTTACATGTAAAACTAACAGGCTTCAGCCCCACCTTATAAAATTGAGGTATAGAGCTGAATTTTCGTGAGCTTTTACTTCACATCATAAACTTACTTTTTAAGCAACAGCACCCTAGAAATAACAAACAGTAAAAAATTTGAATCACCCTAATGTACATATACTTTCATACATATATAAACGACACGTGGTGCAAATTTTATGTGAATCGATGAAGTAGTTTTTGTAAAAATGCTATTTTAAACATAATTTTTTTTATGAGGACCACCCTAAATATACACCTTAAGTAAAATTTTTAAGCCTCTTAATATAAAAGACTCGTGCTGTAAATTCCATGTGAATCGATTAAGTGGTCTTTGTGAAAATGCTATTTTAAAAAAAATTTTGTATGAGGGCCACCCTAATTATGCACCCTATATAAATTTTTTGCAGCCTATGTTCTATTTGAGGCGGAGAGGAATCCAACAAATCAGAGATCATTAAAATCGGTCCAGCCGTTCTTGAGTTATATATGGTGTAACTAACCCGACTTTGTATTTTATATATAGATTTAAGAGTATGGGAAGTGGCCATTGATGCGTTAACGAATCAATTTTTAATCTGCAATTCTAGGAAAATTCACTCACCGATTTTTTTCAAATTCACCACGGTCAGGTTTTTTCATCCACTGCACCCACCCATCACAATGATTTTCAAAAAAAATCTCCCTGAATATTTTGGTACGATATGGGTTAAGATGTTTTGGTATTCTGGCATCTATTTTGAAAGCTCTTTTCTGTCTTTCGTAAGACAATTTTAAAGACCTGCTACGAGCAGGTCTTTAATCTATTAGTTGTATTGCTAACATTATTAACGTGAAAAAAACTGAACAAAACTAAGTTTTTTGAGTGGTTTTTATTTGAAGTGGTAAAAACAATATAAAAATCAGAAAAACGCATTTTTACACGCAATCATAATGCGCCGCAATGGAAAAGAAGCCATATTTAAGATGAATGTCGTGAGTAAAAAAGACCACGGATGGAAATCGATCTATTTAATGTCATGGAGGAGTCCTTCAGGAAGGATTATAGGCTGCCAAAAAACCTTTAAGCTGACGTCATTACCGAGATGCAACCACACGACATGCAGCAATCCGAAATTCCATTTTGAACGCTATTTTTGGCCATGGATCGTACCACAATATGTTGATAACACCTTTGCAACATCGCTTATATAGTCCTCTATTTCGCAAAGTATCATGGTATCAGCATAATCAACACGGCTGGGTTAAGATAACCGTAACAAATTCACACGATTGGCCCAGATCGTACTGGATACATCTTGAAGATGGAACGGTATACAAAAGGAACTCAAAATGGTTGCGAACAGAAGGTGGTGTTGTATTAAGAAGCTGGGAAATCTATTCTAGCATTGCAACATACTCTCATTTTTATAAATTGAATAAAGAGTAGTCGTAGTCGAATATTTGATAGAATACTACAATAACTTGAATAAAAAAATTAAAATAAAAAAATAAGTCTGAAGCATCATGAAATTTTTTAAAATATATTTTTGATATTTTATTAATTGAAATTTGAAACATCAAAATTTGACAAGTTTACCACGAAAGCTTTTGTGTGCGGAATTCAAAAGCTTTATCTGAGAGACTTTTGCTCTAGAATACCTAAAGTCTTAGAAAATGTCTTACAAAATATTTTCGTAAGACTTTTAGCTGTCTTTGCCAGAATAGCCCTGTAAATCTCAAATATTTATGCTTTAAAAATTTATTTTTATTGTGTAATAAACATTTTTAGTGAGTTTGAAATAAATTAGAAATTTTCATTTTACTTTTTGTATGCAACATCTTTCAGACTAACAAGTTTTAAAATGTCCCGGCGGCAAAAACATGCTCTTCTGAATATTTAATACATGTATTAAACGCGGATATGTAGCTTGCGAGTGTGAAATTAGTGGATCTTGATTTTCATTTTTATCGCGATCGCGATCGTGTTCTCGATATCGTCTTCTTCAATCGCATCGTTAATAATTTATGTTTCCTCATTCAACCACTCATCAATTTCCTTATCATTATTTATGTCACTGGCCAAACTAGTTTTTAGGATAAACTAGTTTTTCCTAGGCCAAACTAGTTAATTTAAAGGCCTGAAAGTATGCAATTTAATTTAATGTAAAATCACTCTGAATAGCAAAACTAGTGTTGCACATATTTAGAATGAACCGCAGCCGTAGGCCGCCGCGAAGCCGCTGTTGGACATATTAGAGGATGTAAGTCTTGAAACAATTTCCCTTACTTACCAAGTATACAATGACATTGACAAATTTTGTTGTCTGACTTTGCTGTTGTCGTAGACTTCACTAACCACAGTGCTTTTGCAATAAAATTTCATTGCACATCTTAGGTGATCAAATTATTAGAGCCAATACGTAAAAAACACATTTTTTCAACTTATACTATGATAAATGTATGAAACTAAAAAAATTTCCAAATATCTTTATTTACTTATTTCTAAGGGGCCTAGTTGATAAAATAAAAATACAAGTCATATGTTCCGTTTAGTATTTATGGAAATAAAAATAATTGTAGAGAAATATGTCAAAAACCTTGTTGAACCGCCTTTTGCAGCATTCATCTCTTTAGCTCTTCTAGGCATACTTTTTAGGCATTCCAACCAATTTTTATTTTATTTTATTACTTCTGTGCCACAGGTCTATTAAAACTTCATGAATTGCTGCATTTTAGTCATGAGATTCCCAAAAATTTCTCTCGTTAGCCGCTCCCAAAGGTTTACTATAAGATTCAGGTCTGAATTGTTTCCTTACCTTAATTTGTTTATATTTCATGTATTTCGTGATTTTTTTTTAGCTTTGTGGCAAGGATAGATTCTTCCATAAACAAAAAGTCACCATTCCTCAACTTGGGGAAACCTATTTGTGTCTAAGAACTTGATAAATTGGTCTTGTCTCGTTTTGCCCTCTACAATTTACGAACGGTCAATACCTTGCCTGCTGATAACAGACCACTCAATAAAGCTAAAAGAGTGTTGCACTCATAAACTATACAGTAGGGTTGTTCACATAAAAATTTTTTTTCGAATTTCTTGATGATACTTTGGAATCACGTTCTACATCATGGAAGGACATCACATGAATTTTTTCAGATTTTTAAATGCATTTTTTAAGTTGTCTCAAAGCAAAAATATATTTTTATTATTATTATTATTAGCATTAATTATAAAATATTGTCAAACCATTTGAAAAAGTTGTTCTAGAGTTACTTAAAAACATTCATTTTGTTTGTTTTTTAATGAAATTTAAAACCTACGTTCTAATATTGACAAAAAAAAATGTTAACCCTCTTAAATAACGAAAAACTGCTTTAAAAAGGCGAAAGGCGTGCTTTAAATAAAATTAACTTTTTTTAATATACAAGATTTCATTCGAAAGAGCTCTCAAAAACCTATAAAACAAGACATGGTAAGAATTCTTTGGTCTAACAGGCTCGATGATATAAAGTTTGAAACATTGTGATGTAGTTTTTTTTTTTTCAAAACGAGCTGGTCGGTTATAGATTTAATCGACCCCTGATGTGTGTTGTGTTTCATATTCATCTCTTTTTTTGAATAACCTCAAACCTCTCAAACTTAAAACTACTGCAAATTTGTTGCGAAATGGCCTAAAAGGTTCTACAAAATCTTAAATTGTAGATTTTAATATCAGCTATAAGGTAAGTATTCAATAAAAGATGAATATGAAACACAACACACATAAGGGGTCGATTAAATCTATAACCAACCCACTCGTTTTGAAAAAAAAGCTTCATCACTATGTTTCAAACGTTATATCATCGAGCCTGTTGGACCAAAAAAGTCTTACCGTGTCTTGTTTTAAAGGTTTTTGAGAGCTCTTTGGAATGAGATGTTGTATATTAAAAAAAATTATTTTGTTTAAAGCACGATGACTTTTTTCTTTAAAAAACCGTTGAATTTCGTCTTTTTAAAACAGTTTTTCGTTATTTAAGAGGGTTAAAATTTTTTTTTTGTCAATCTTTTTGTCAAATCTATAAAAGGTAGATCTATGGTTTTGTACAGGAGCGTCACTTCACCAAAACCTTGGGGGGCCAAGACTCATAATTCCACCACTATTAGATGGTTTTATTGAATTATTGTATTAAATAATACCTAGTATCAGATCCTTGGGGGGGCCAATGCCCTCCCCAGCCCTACCGAGTTGACGCCACTGGTTTTGTACCAAATTATATATTGAATGCCTTTTTTAACATATTTTTAAGATTTCAACGACTCTGTTGAATTTTTCAGATGTGTGATGGTAAAAATCAAGACCATGCAATTAAAACTGGTATGCGCGATACTTCTGACAATTTCTAAGCCCGCCTACCAGATATTTTTGAATTTGACATTAAAACACGTAAATTAAAAAAAAGGTTTCCGTGATGACGGTGAAATTATTCCCCCTGTCACACCCTTCAAATAGGTATGCCGGACCTTTCCACCTAAAAAAAATTGGTCGGACGGATTTTTTCTTAATGTTAATGAAATTTAGCATCAAGTATCATATGATTGATCAAAATCCGCGATGACGGTAAAACATTATGGCCATTTAATAATACATAATTTATTTAAACAAATTTTCAACCAATTAAATCTACTCCGACCAAGCTTATCTTATTCGTCTAAGTGTAAACTATTATTTTTCATTAAAAATTTTCAAATCCGCGATCACGGGGCTTTCAGGATTGCCGGCTCCCGGACTATAGGTAGTTATTTTTAAACTTATTTTATGGCTAACACTTTTGTGACTTAAACTATCAAAAATCTTTTAAATAATTTTATAATATTTTATGTGGCCGCTTTTGACTGTAATGATGAGTTGTATTCTTTTAGGCACACTCGTTATCAATTTATTTAGTATTTGAGCACTTATCTCGGACCACTGTTCATTGGCGACCTTCCATAATTCGTCCAGATTTTATGGGGTTGGTTATCTCATAACTATTTTTTTATATATTCCGAAAATTTTCAATGTGATTTATATGTAGGGACTGTGTTGGTTAATCGAAGTGTGTAATATTTTGATTTCGGAGCCATTTCGTTGGTATTTTAACATTATACTTCTGGTGATTACCCTGCAAAAAGATTGAATCGCCTGATTCGGAACCGAATTTTTCCAGACTGGGCAGGTATGAGCCCTATAGAATATTAATATAATCTAATGCTTCCATTATTCCATTGATTTTATCATGAAAGAGCCTCCGCCAAACTTTAAGGTCTCGTGTTTATTGAGTGCAGTAATACTGATTCAATTCTTTTTCTCCAGCGACCCAATAGTGATTCAAATACCCTCTTTTGCAGATTTTGTGGTGTCGTATTCTTTCAAATTTAATTTTATTTTTTGAATAGTGCGAAATCACATGGTGTTAAATATATTTATAAATACGATGAATAATCCAATACACAGACTTGATTTCGTTCCAAAAAAGGATATTGATCGCGCTATTCTGGTCGAATTCGAGAAATTCGGCCCTCAAACGGTGTAATACTTCGAAATAAAATGCACTAGTAATCGTTTGACCAGTTGGGATGAATTTGCGGAGAAAACAATGAACATTGTCTTGATTTTTAATGGAACTTACCAGATTTTTTGGCTTCGTCCTTTAGCGATCGTCTGCATTCTAAAAATTGTTTATGACACTCGAAAGTCTTTAACCGTGATAGGCAATCACCCCCATAACTTGTTTGCATAATTTTTAATGTTTCTGTGGCTTTTGTTTCAAGTTTTTCATATAAACAAGGTGTCCCAAGTTTAATAAAAGTGGCACCATTTTCGAAAAAACCTGCCTTTTGCATATTTTTGAAAAAATACGACATTTGGTCCATCGCTTTGGTACCACAGCCACAAATAAAGGTATTTTTTAACGATTTTTTGCATAATATTCTTAAATAATTAAGCTATCAGATGTGATCTCAAATTAAATCGTATATTAAATACTATATGTATACTATAATAGTAGACTTAAAATGGCGAATAATTTGAATTGATGTCGCTTCTATTCGCTGAGATAAATCTGGAGTACCGGAATATAATTGGCGAATTGTGTATTTTGACACACAAGAATATATTATGATATTATTTCACGATAGTGAATGGGACGTGTGAGCTTGGTGATCACCATGTATTTTTCCAAGGCGCCTAACCAGGCGCAATACTGTCACTCTCACTTCTTGATCCACTCCCACGGTTAGATTAATTTCAGTTTGACAAAATAAATTTACCATTATAATTGTATCAGGGCTACTCCTACTTGACCAGCAGCCCGAGCGCTCAGCGCATTACACATTGTAAGTCACCTGGTCAGAGATCACAGTATTTATAGCACATTTTAGGTGCTCCAAGCCATGTACCCAAATCAGCTGATTTACAATGTTTACGTCTGCTGAACACACGGGATGTTCGTTAAGCCGGGCCGCTAACCTATAAGCAGACGGAATTCTCATTTCCGAAAACAGCCTGAGCGTGAGTACCCGTATGCGAACATAAGAAAGTTTAGTTTCTAGAGAATGGAAAATAAGAAGGCCTCCTTTGCCCCTGGCACTACACTGCACGTACGCTTTGGGAACCCTTGAATTACGATATTAAAAATAACTTAAGAAATAAAAAAGGACTGAAATGAGTTCTGTTATTTTAGCTAAAATAAATATGAAGAAACAAACAAATATAATAGATATTAGAAAATATTATAATAGCGATTTTACAAAATAAATTTTAGTCTTCGAGCCCTCTTCGCTCTATGACTTTATTTGTGTTAGTCTCGATTCTTTGATGTGCTGACTTAGTGTCAGCCCAGTTAATCTGTCCTGACTCATTGAGTTACGCAAATATGTTTTCACACGTTTTAATCTTGATAATGTCCTTTGAGGAGTGCACGTTGTAACGTGCCAAATTTTGATAAGCTTATGAGTATTTAATTACAGTTTTCTAGGGCTTCAATTGCACAAGCTGAAAGATCTATTTTGTTGCCATAACTGTGGGATTTCACTTTTCCACAATCCCACATAACTAAAGGTTTTTAATAAGTTTTCGGGAGTCCTCTCCAAAAACTTCTTCTAACAATGAAAATTTAATTTTTTTCAAGTTAAATCTGCTTATCTCACATACTGAAGTCACTAAAATATGAATGTTAGATAATATAGCTCCAATGATTATCAAATATTGTTTACAGCTGATAAAAAATCATTTTCAAAATCTCATGACTTATTTCACAAAATCATTTTCATAATATATTATAGTACATATATGTTCTTTTCACAAAATCATTTTTGTATGGTGTACTTCTCACGAAATCAATTTCATGTAGTGTCTATTCTTTTTAAAACCGTTTCTATATAGTATCCGTCAAAACATTTCGGGAAGGGGCTGTGTCCCCTACCATCTTCCCTGGATACGGCCCTGGTTAGTAGTATCTGGCACGTTTATACATCCTTTTTGAAAATCTTATTTTGTTTCTAGATTAAATCATTTTGTAATCTTTGCTCTTTAATATTTCGCTGGTACTCCTGCGTTAAAAATTCTACTCCATGGTTAGGTTACGTTTGAGTTTAGTTTGTTTAGTTATATTTCTTAGACGCTTGGTCTCAATCTGCAATCAAAATAATTACGATTTTCCTACTAAATAACGCTATATTAAAATTAAAATTTTAAAATTTCTCAAAGTTAACATTACACACAAAGAAACAAGGATGCATGCATAACAACCCCGTAGGCAATGGCAGTAGCTAGCAGTGCTTCTAGCAGGCCTTCCTTGGTAAGTATAAGGCCTCCTCCTTTCAAACGCACTTTCTTTTTTACATGAAATGTCCCGATAAAACAGGCCTTCCTAAGCAAACCTTCTAAAACTGCTTACCGTAGTAGGGGTCACAGAAGTACTTGGGAAAAATCAAATTTTAATACGTCGCACGTTGGGAAAAATATAGACAAAACGCGCGCATTGGCTGTTTTATGCGATAACTTCTATACTGTTAGTGCTAGATACTTGTACTTTGGGCATTATCTTTAAAAATCTTCAAAAAATTATTTAATAGAATTTTATTTTAATTTCCTACGCCAGGAACTGATACCCTACAGCTGGAAGTTAAGACTTTTGAAGAATAACGCTGCGTTAAACTGAACTAAAATATCAAAGTTCTGTCAACGGATTCTCGAACTAATCAAAAATAAGTAAACACGTGTGTCAGCATTTTGAAAATTGACGCCTAACAACTTTTAAAAAGGAGTATGTATATTTTAGCGAAATCTATACAAATAAATGATAGCGTGATGCAGTACGCTAAAACTACTGCATGGATTTTGATAAAAAATTTATTTTTTTGACGATTGCTAACTTTTTCAATAAAAATATATGCATAAAAATGAATGTATGTTTGTTATGTATAGACCTGGAAGCTACTGAGCCGACCGAAGTCAAATTAAGAGTCTATAGTTACTTTGATATCAAAAAGGCTTAGAGCAAAGTTTTAAATTTTTTGGAGAATGGAGGGTGGCGCTTTCTACACAACAAAAACACTTTAGCGCTATGCCTTGGCACCTATGGTAGTCCAGCAAGTACTAACTGAAATCCTAAGAAAAAACTAGAGTAATTTAATATTCAAACCAAAATGTCAACTTTCTTGAGGTACATACTATAAGCGGGTTAGGCACTTAAACCGGTCTCGCTTAAGTGCCTCGAGGCAATTCAAAATTGTCGCTTCAGTATATAAAACTTTTGGTATGTAGAAAAGAGGAGTGTATATGATTACAGGATAAGATATACTGGAAAGATAGTAATGCATTTGGAGGCATTAGAGTGTAGCCTTGCCAAAGCCCGTCTCGATGCCCGAAAATGACCGGATTTTGCCCAATTTTGTTGTTTTATGCCAAATGATCGAACTTGAAATGGTCTAAATATAATACCTAGGGTTGCCTTGTCGAATCTTGTCTTAAACATGGGCTGCAACCAATTTTTAGATCCAATTTTCCTTAAATGAGTGGCAACCCATGTTTGGGACAGGATTCGACAAAGCAACCCAATATATTCCATTTAGGCTCTTCGATCTCTATCATTTGGCACACATTTCAAGCTATTATCTGCATTAACGAAAATTGACCTAAAAATCCGGTGGAAACCCGGTTTACAATTTGAGGTGTAATATTGTATAGTTTTAGTTAAAACAACAATATTGGCTAAAATTCGGGCATCGGGACGGGCTTTGGTAAAGCAACCCTAGTTCGTTAATTTTACCAAAATGCAATTCTATCTTTCCCGTATATCTTATTCTGTAATCTTATACACACGACTTTTCTACAGCGAGCGTGCAAATAATCCTTTACGGTGCATTGCCATGTTTTGACATATTTTTTTTCCTTTTTAATAAAACGCACTTATAAGGGGAAAAACTTGGGTAAAATCATAATTGAGACAAAACAAGTTGGGGTACTTAAGCCAGTGAGGTACTTAAAAGGAGAAATTTGTATGAGATTTGGTGTGAAAACATTGAGTCCCATTAAGCGGGGAGGCACTTAAGCGGGATCCACTGCATTCATAATTGTATTGATCGAATGCTTAGATGTGATCATAGCAGCAAATAACCAAAAAGGTTAATTTTAACCGATAGTTTAGTTAAAAAGTGTTAATGAGTTGTTCGCATAATCATTAAAAAAGCTAGATAAACTTTGAACGGATTGAAAAGAAAAATATTTACTCTACAAAAAAAATTTTTTCATAAATATACTTACTTAAGTCGACATCTTAAAATTTATAAATCTGAAGTTACTGCAAACGACTGCAGCTGACTTTGGTACCATCCTTTAGGTAATTGATTCTACTATTCAGTACCGAGGAAATTTAGTGGATCCATGTGGAACCTCAAAAGTTCTAGTCCATAAAAAATTTTTTTATTTAAAAATTTCTCAAAAAATTATACCTAACTTTACTTACCCATATCTGTGTAAATAAGTACAACTGAAATAAAATTTTATAAACAAATCAACTATGGGAATATTTTCATTCTACCCAAAAAAAAAATTGTAAAATTCTATGTTTAAATGTCAATTCTACTGACATCTACACAAAACATTGATAATGATACTTTTTTCTAAGAAAAAGATCATTAGAAGCTCAACTTCAGATGGCTGTTCTGCAAAGACTCTTCGGTCAAATGAGTTGCAAAATTGTTTTTTGACATAGTGGATGTGTCTAAATTACAAAAATAGGAAAAACAAATTTATCACTGCAACTTTTGAAATACCTCCAACGCGCGTGTTTTGCCTATGTTTTTCCAAACGTGCGTCGCCGCACAGTGGCGCCTTTTGCGATTTCGCGTTGCTAAAATCATAACTTTTGAACGGGTAAAGATATTTGAGTAAAGTTGTTTGATATTGGTAGGTTATTTCTGTAGCTATGACATATATAATTCAGGTTTGAGGCTTAGCTATAAATACTTTTAAAAAGAGGTGAAAGTCCAAATTTCGAAATTTTTGGTTTTTAGTGGTATGAATTCATAAAAAAAAATTTCTTTTATAAATTTTTGGCGCTTTATTCAATTAATGAACTTTTAATAATTTAAAAATTTTTTAAATACTTTTTTAAAAAAAAAATTTTTTAATTTTTACTAATTCATTCATAGGCATTTATTTTTTATCTCTTAACATAATTTATAAACAGTCTTTCTCAAAGGCTAGAAAAGTTTCAAAAAAAAAGGTTACAGTAATAAATTAGGTAATTTCTTTAAAAAATCAACAACAATCTACAATTCTATAAAAATATCATCATTATTTTGGATATCTAAGAAACTTAAAACAGTACTACAGAATTTATCAGTCAGTTCTTTTTGTGACCTAACGTGCCTAAGTGATGAAATCAAAGGATCTGAAGATGCTGAAAGTATATTGAACAAGCCCTCATTCTGTCGAATACATGAAATTTTACATGTATTGCTATATCTGTACTTCTTATAATCTTTGTTTTTAGACTCTTGGGCTTCTTCTGATAATTCTCCTTTTGGTTAGGCTTGATAATTGATAATTTGTCCACTATGAGCTTAGATTTTATGGACAGAGGGTGTCAGTAATTTTTGGCTGTATTTGTGTTCTAATATGTCTGCAGTTTCCTTGGTATACTTTTGAAATTTTTCTATTTTAACGGGTTCTCTACAGGATATTATGTTTAAAATAACTTGTAATCTTTTTATCACGTCCTCATCGACTCCCGTTATTTCTGTTTCTGGTTTCTCAAAAAATTGCCTTGCTGTGTTTCCGTCATTTGTGTAACCAAATCCTTGCTTAGGAGTATCTGCTATAATACCCAGTTTTTCTCGAAATTGATCTTGTATTATTTTTTTGAAATGTTTCCAGTGGCGACTGCTATTTTTCTCTTTTTCGTAAATTCCCCACAGTTTTCAATTTGTCTTGCTGGTCTTCCTCTGGAGGCCTGTGATGTGCTAGAAATATCATCAAGTGATAGCTCAAAGTCCTTTTTAAGAAAGTCTGCATACTTTATATAAAAATTCGCTTTGGTTCTATTACATGACACCCAATATCTCTTTGTATTGCAGTAAAAGTTTTTTAACTTTTGTGTATGCTCTTCCTTAATATGTTTCGGGTATTTGTTTTTTACCGCAACCACAAATGAATCTCCATTTTCACTGTTTGTAAATATTTCAAACAAATTTTCATAAGATATACTCATTTTCCTTGGAAACTTGCGTAGCTCACACTTTAAATAGTCAGAAAAGACTGAGTTATTGAGGCTTAAAATTTGACTTTTATACAAATACAGATACAAAATATTGTGTTACAAACCTCAAACATAATACTTGTTCAGCGAAAAAATTGAACTACCTAATAAACTAAATTCCTTGTATGATATCTACCGTAATAAAACAGGTGTCTATAAAGTTTGCCTGCACTAGAGTTCACTGTTATCAGAAGTGCATCTACCTGTATTCTATACAAAAAATACAGCCTTATTCTATTTGACATTACTAGATATTTTTAAATTGCATTAAAAACTTAGATATAAATATCTGAGGCAAGTATTACTATTTCGCTATACAAAAGCGAATTTTCTTAAAAAGAGTGAAATGATTTGGTAAAAGTGACAAATCAAGCGTTTTGGAGGTGGGGCAAAGCCCATATTATATGGACAGAAGTTTTCTAGGTACTCTTTACATATGCATCTATTTGCGTCAAATAGTTTTGGAAATAGGAAGAATAAATTAAGAAAGGGGCGTGGTAACGTCCATATTTACAATTTTCAATTTATTTTGAGTGATGTCTATATTCGCTGCAAACATTCTGTTAAATTCAGATTAACAATTTCCAAGTCAAAATATCACAGACTGAAAATCGTCATCACACAACAAATTCAGTTTTATGCATATCATGTCACATAAGTAGCTAGTACCTGGAGACCGACCACTGTTCGGTTTTTCGTTTTGAGGTTGAAAAAATCGAAAAAATATGGAATTTGTTAAAAAAAGTTGACTTTTCACTTTCACGCTTCTTTACTTTTTTCTGTTCCATTTTTTTCAACAATTTTGCTTCGTTTTTAGTTTCGCCAAATTGTTGTTGTTGTTGTTGAGTGGATTGGGACCAAGAGTGAATAGAAATGAAAAGGATAATGCAAAATGGCTCGATTTCATTTAAATTGGACACTAAATCGACTGAGATATCGCAGCATTTATATAAAAGAGCGCAACCGATTGTACAGTTAGTACGAGGGGTAAAACCTATAACCCACTTTGGTACAAAAACTTATCGCACCTTATTACGTTTTGCGGTTGGTGTTATTTTTTAAATTTTATTGCTGTAAGGATATTTTCCTTGTTCTTCGGCTTATCCCGGAGGTAATCACTCCATAAGTGACAACTCATCGAGGCGGTTCACCCCGAGTAACGTTGGGTCACTTAAAGTCGCTTTGGTTCACGAAATTCGTAAAAATCAAAAAAAAAAAATTCCATGCACCGCAAAACGTAATAAGGTGCGCAACGTTTTTGCAACAAGGTGGCCTAAAGGTGTTATAGTGCAATTCTACAAAAATCGCACGCAAACCACAAAATCGCGATTAACGCTCACCTCGGTGATTCCAAGTGACCCAAAGTGATTCGGGGTGAACCGCCTCGATGAGTAGTTAGTTATGGAGTAATTACTTCCGGGATAGTCCGAAGAACAAGGAAAATATCCTTCAGCAATAAAATCCAAAAAATCGCACGCTCCGCAAAACGTTATTAGGTGCGCAAAGTTTTTACACCAACGTGGCCCATAGGTTTTATAGACCAATTCTACAAAAATCGCACGCAAACCGCAATATCGCGATTTTCACTCATCTTGGTGACTCCAAGTGACCCAAAGTGACTCGGGCTGAACCACCTCGATGAGTAGTCACTTATGGAGTGATTACCTCCGAGATAATCCGAAGAACAAGGAAAATATCCTTACAGTAATAAAATCAAAAAATCGCACGCACCGCAAAACATAATTAGATGCGCTAAGAGTTTGTACCAACGTGGCCCATAGGTGTTATAGACCAATTAAACAAACATCGCACGCAAACCACAAAATCGCGACTTTCACTCACCTCTGTGACTCCAAGTGACCCAAAGTGACTCGGAGTGAACCGCCTCGATAAGTAGTCACTTATGGAGTGACTATCTCCGGGATACTCCAAAGAACAAGGAAAATATACTTGCAGCAATAATTATCAAAAAATCGCACGCATCGCAAAACATAATTAGGTGCGATAAGAGTTTGCACCAACGTGGCCTATAGGTGTTATAGACCAATTCTACAAAAATTGCACGCAAACCACAAAATTGCGATTTTCTCTCATCTCGGTGACTCCAAGTGACCCAAAGTGACCCAAAGTGACTCGGAGTGAACCGCCTCGATAAGTAGTCACTTATGGAGTGACTACTTCCGGGATACTCCAAAGAACAAGGAAAATATCCTTACAGCAATAATATCCAAAAAATCGCACGCATTGCAAAACATAATTAGGTTCGATAAGAGTTTGCACCAACGTGGCCTATAGGTGTTATAGACCAATTCTACCAAAATCGCACGCAAACCACAAAATTGCGATTTCCACGCACTTCGGTGACTCCAAGTGACCCAAAGTGACTCGGAGTGTACCGCCTCGATAAGTAGTCACTTATGGAGTGACTACTTCCGGGATACTCCAAAGGACAAGGAAAATTTCCTTACAGCAACAAATTCCGCAAATCGCTCAGGACTCACTAAGTGGTCAAATATTAAAAATGACCACTACAATATTAACACTACACCACTGTAATTAAAAGTCTATTGGAACAAAACATTTTTTTTTATTTTTCGTGCTTTCTCTGTCGATTGGAACAAAAAATTTAAAAATATTACTCCCATAGTACACAAAATAACATTTAACGTTTTTCGTACATATGGGAGGTGCCACGCCCACTTACGCAATCCCGTTGAAATCCATATAATTTCAAAGCTTATAGTAATCGAGACCTCTACACCAAATTTAAAGAAAATACCTCCCATAGTGCACTAAATACAACATTCAACGATTTTCGTATATATGGGACGTGCCACGCCCACTAACGAAATCTCGTCGAAATCCATTTAACTTAAAAATTTTTGGTAACCGACATCTCTTTACCAAATTTTAATGAGATTACTCCCATAGTGCCGATGCAGCCACACTTGGGGTGTTTGAGAGAAAAATTCTTCGCAAAATCTTCGGTCCTGTTCGCGTCGGCGACGACTACCGTATTCGAATGAACCATGAACTGTACGAGCTCTACAATGACATCGACATAGTCAAGCGCATCACTATCCTACGTCTGCGCTGGCTGGGACATGTTGTGCGTATGGACGAAGAAGCTCCGGCGAAAAAGGTGTTTGATGCGGAAGCCGCTGGGCGACGACGGAGAGGAAGACCATGCCTCCGATGGAAAGACCAAGCCGAAGAAACCCTATCCACGCTTGGTGTGCCTGATTGGAGAAGGCGCGCGCGAAGCAGAGGCGCCTGGAGAGAGCTTTTGAGGTCGGCCGTAACCCGGTAACGGGTTGTTATGGCCACCCAAGTAAGTAAGTAAGTACTCCCATAGTGCACTTAATATAACATTTAGCGGTTTTTGTTTGTATGGGAGGTGCCACGCCCACTGCAGCAATCCCGTCGAAATGCCTTTAATTTCAAAGCTTATAGTAACCGACAACTCCTCACCAAATTTTAAGAAGATTACTCTCATAGTACAATAAATATAACATTTAACCTGTTTTGCTTGTATGGGAGGTGCCACGCCCACTGGTACTGTTATACCCATTTTTCGTCTTGAGGTACCTTATAGCAAGTTTATCTACCATATAAAATTTCAGAACGATTGTGTTGTTAATTCTCTTATTATAATGTTTATAAATATTGTGGGCTGTGCCACGCCCTTAAACGAATTTTGCCAGTATAGTGACATAGCATGTTATGATGACTGCTTTTAGTGGTATTATCTTTAAAATTTTTATGAAAATCCTCAGTGCCGTTTTTGAGTAAAATTGAATCAAAATTTTCAATTATTGAAAAGTGCCACGCCCACTTTTCCGATTCCGCCCACTTTTGGCAAAATTTAAGACATTTATGATCTGCATCTGTGTACTAAATTTCATCACAATATCTTGAATAGTTTTCGAGATATGACGTTATGAAAATAAAAGTTTAGGGCTGTGCCACACCCCTCCAGGAGCCTTTGATAAGTTAAAACCCAGCCCAATCCTAATTTTGTTCACATATGTACCTAACCCTCAAGTTTCATCAAAATCTCTGCACCCGTTTTGGAAATAAAATCTGAAAATATATATATATATATAAATACATACAATTATTGCTCGTTTAATAATAGTAGATAACTTCTAAATGGTCAAATTCATGCAGGTAAGATTTTAACGATTTTTGTTGTTTGTTGTCATATGTCAACTATAATCTCCCATTCGCCAATCCTTGATTGACATTGATTTGTGGATTATAGGCCAAGGTAAATTTGGAAAACTATGCTAAAAACGACCTTTTTTAAAAAATTCATGAAAATTACAAACTAAAATTTTTTTTCTATATCTTGTGGAAATTATTTATTCTAAAATACCATAAATTTAGAGAGCATACTTCAAATTCCCATGTTTTTTCAAACTTTTGAAATTTTCCATTTTTAATATTGCGAAAAATGTAAAAAAAATGCTATTTTAATGAACGATAAAAAGTTATCCAACTTTGAGCACCCATAAAAACCAAAATACTTGTCATAAATTAAAAAAGTTTTCGGTTTTAGAACCTTTGGTCAATTATCTGCCAAATAAAAAAAAAATTTCGAAAATCAGAAATCGAAAATTTGATTTTAGCAATCACTTTTTGAAAAAGGAGCCACTGTGCGCCGGGAGACAAAAGCCTAGACCAAAATAGAAGTGACAAGACGAAACATTTTGACGTGACCCCATTTTGATAGAAAATCTGATTCTCTACAAAAAGTTATGTAATGTGTTGATTTTATAATTATATGCAGTGCTTGTAAATCAAAAGATTGAATGAGATTTATTTGTGTAGTTCAGTTTTACAAAACTTAGTTTGAATTGAAAAATATTTAAGACAACTGTGAAAGTATCTATTGTTAAAAATAGAATTTTACAAAGTGAAATAAACAAGTCAAATAAGTAAACAGTATGAAGAATACTATTTCATCACCTCCTCTCAATTAGATAATTTTAATGAATTTCTAATTGCTGTAAAAAAGAAAAATTTCAAAACATTCTATTGCAAATCAAACACTCACTTCACTCCATTCACTGCTTGCAAAGCATCTGTATTTGTTCAGAAATCATCCCTTGTTAGTACGAAAACAAACAAAAGAGAGAACAAAAATATTCAATCATTTTACTCATTAGAATAATTTTCACTACAAACAAATTGTTTGAATATATTGTTCAATGAAGGTGTACAGCAAATGTTGTGGTGTACAGCAAATATACTAGTATACAATGAGCATAGTCAAACAAAATTATGGCTGCTTATCCTGAATTTTTTTTACTATTACTTTGATACTTATATAACATTTTTATGCGCGAAATCACACAGAGTTTTTGAATTTATTAGTTTCTGAATTTGACCTGGATTTGAGTAATTTTTACTGTTATTCGAAAATGCCCTCTTCTAGGTGCACTTGAATTTTTTTACCTAGCGAAGCCTTATGACTTAGTAACTAACAGGAAAAGGTAAGCCCCTATTGATGTGGAATACCTGTAAATATGCTTCAACAATGTCGAACCCTCCGTAAGGCGTTGACCTGTTTGAGGTTAATTTTATTACAACACAACAATAGTCATCAACGGGTTGTGTTTTTATTACACGAACCTTTATATAAAAATTTCCCAATTTTTTAAAATGTGTGTGTCACAAATAAGAAATATGATTTCATTACGTTCTATGATTTGAGTTAGCTAATAACAGGTAGTTTTATGTTTACCTATCATTCAATATTTATTAAGACTTTTACCTGTAAATAAGTTCATGAATTAACTCTGAATAAAGTACACTTTTTTTGTATTTTTCTGTGTAACGTTATAGTAAATGTGAAAACTAAATTTGTACGTAAATGTTGGACTACCTGCAAAAAAATCTAAAATTCATCTCGAAATCATATTCATACACAAATTTTTAAGTGTAATTTTTCAGTTCAGCAGCCCATTTGCGTAACAAAAAAATATTAACAACTGCAAACATTTTTTTTTTCTTTCATTTTGTAAACTAGCGTTTCTACAGTCTGAAATGCTTAGTAACATATCAAACCATTCAAAGCATTCCTTTTATTTACTGTATTCGGTAGGTTTTTTGACATTCATATTTTGTTTTTGTTTGCTGAAACTGGCATTGTAGTCGAAGAAGAGAATAGAATGTAACGCGCGAATTTACTTCAATGCAACTAGAACTGTAAAGGTTTTGTTCTCTATTATGTTCTCATTTTACTTCATTCTCTATTGCTTGCTTTTTTCAGTAATGCAGTGTTTAATGAAATAGTGTGCCCTACTGTAGACGAAGAAGGGAATGCGTTCCTGCTGACCTTTAGTATATACTCCACTTTCACATTTCCTTTCATAACATAATCTCTAATAAAGTGGTGTTTTATGTCATTATGCTTTGAACGTTTTCACTCCACATTCTTTGACATTGCAATGCAACCAACGTAATCTTCATGTATTACAATTGGCTCACTATGCAATAAAACTTGTAAGTCTTGTAGAATACCTCGAATCCATAATCCTTCAGAAGTTGCTTGGCTTAGCGCAACATACTTAGCCTCACTAGATGAAGTAGCTACTGTAGTCTGTTTTTTACTTGACCACGATATTGGACATCCGAACACAAAAAACACGTATCCACTAGTAGACTTCCGGTCTAGCAGACTAGATGTCCAATCCGCATGAGCAAATCCAGTTAATTTCTTATCTTCAGGTTTTGTACTGAAGATCAATTTTAGACTTTTCGTTCCTTTTATGTATCTTAAGATTCTTCAAAGTATTGTCCAATGTATATCACCGGGGTTTTGCTGAAATCTACCCATGTACCCCACGGCGTAGCAGATGTCAGGACGCACACAAAGCATAAGGTACATTAAGCTCCCCAATAGCTCACGATATGGGTTCTTGGTTTCTTCGTCTTCATTGCATTTCAGTTGCAATCCTTTCTCCATAGGGGTTCGAATATCGTTGCCGTCGCTCATTCCAAACTTTTGTAAAATATTATTAATACTTGATTCTTGAGATAATTTCATGGCACCTTTCTCACAGTCGTATTCGATTTTAATACCTAAGTAGTGTTTTAACTTTCCGCAATCAGACATTTCGTACATAAGTGCCAACTGCTTCTTTAAGTCTTCAATTTCGCATTCCTTGTCTCCAGCTTTTAATAAATCATCTACGTATAATATCAATATCATTTTGCTATCTTGAGAGAATTTTGTGTATAAACAATAATCATGCTGCGATCGTCTATACCCAAGCTTTATCAAGTAAAAATTAAATTTTTCATTCCAACAACGTGGACTTTGTTTTAACCCGTAGAGGGATTTATACAACTTAAGTACTTTATCTTGAGCACTTTCATACCACTTGGGATCTCCATGTAGATATCTTCCTTTAAATCTCCATGGAGGAATGCTGTCTTAACATCAAGTTGATGAAAGAAAAACTGAAATTGATTTTATTAATTTTGCCATATCCGGTTTCTTAACCAATTTCCAAACTTTATTTCTCTCCATAGAATCTAGTTCAACTTCAACCGCTTTTATCCAATCGGTTTTATCTGGACAATCTTCGATATCCGTAAAATTACTCGGAATACTCGGTGTTTCAGGCTTAGTGACTGCCTCAAATAAAGATAAATAATAGTCGGATAACCTACTTGTCTGTTTGCGCTCTCGAGTACTTCGTCTTGGCTCGGCAATTTGTGACGGCTGTGTCGAATTTTCACATACCTCAGATTGGCTAACATTAATCACTTTGATTTGGTGCTCTGTTGACTGCTCTCTGTTGACGGCTTCATTCTCGTGACTTTCATTCGAAACGACATGGTTTTCTTCTTCCCCCTCTTGCTCGTTTCGGTTCACCACTAAGATGGAGGATACTTTCTGCACTTCTTTGTAAGGATAATTGTTCTCGTTAAATTTAACGTCACGTGCCAATATGTTCCTCTTTGCTCCATAATCGGTAGCCATTAGGACAGTAACCGATCATCACATATGGCTTACTTTTTGCGTGAAGTTTCTTCTGCTTCTGATCCGGCACCCAGGCGTATGCTTGACATCCGAACTCACGAAGTTTTCCAATGTCAGGTTTCTGGTTAAACCACATCTCAGCAGGAGTTTTGTGAGTCTGCAGGACATTTGTTGGACTTCTATTGATTATGTATAGGCTTGTGTATACTGCTTCACCCCATAAAAACTTCGGAATCTCAGCCTCCAGTAAGAGGGCTCGAACTTTTTCGACTAAAGTTCGATTGAATCTTTCGGCGACGCCATTTTATTGAGGTATGTACGCCATTGTTTCAAGGATTTGAATCCCTTTCTGCTTGCAAAACAGCATCATCTCGTTAAACTTATATTCGCGTCCTTGGTCCACAGTTAGCTTCGATATTCTGGTTTCAAATTGAGCTTCTGCAACTGCTTCAAATTCTTTAAATTTATCGAAAACTTCTGATATCTTTTTTATTAGATATACTGCAAAGTGAGTATAATCATCGATGAATGAAACAAAGAATCTTGATCCATGCCAGGCAACTTGACTTATGGGTCCGCAAACATATGAATGTATATGCTCATGAGGCCTTGTTGCTCGCATTCTTGTCCCAACAAACGAATTACGACATTGTTTACTTTGAACACAAATTTCACAAAATTGCTTATGATTTACCTTCGATAATCCAGTTACCATGTTGCCGCGAACTAGTTCGCTGTATCCTTGATTGCTTATGTGCCCCGTTCTCTTGTGCCACAGCATGCTTTCCTCTAATGTACTCAAGCTTGCTGTTGAGTTCTTGATTTCATTTTGATCTCGAATAGGTTTCCGCATCGACTTGCTGTTGCGATAGTTTGTCCATCTTTTTCCAGTGTTGCAGAGTGTTTCTTGAAGTTCACGCTAATGCCAGCCTCCACCATTTTGCTAACTGAAAAAAGATTCTCACGGAATAGTGGACTGTAAAGCCACCTTTGGTTTCTGCTGATTATTTTGCATCTTTCGAACGACAATCTTTCTTCATGTGGCCAAATTTTCCACATTTATGGCATTTACCATTAAATCTGTTGTTCATGTTGAACCGGTTTCCTGCGTTGAATCGATTTATATTCTTCTTGGTCGAAAAGGCGGTAGTGTTTTGCACTGCTTCTTCTCCAAAACGATTTTTCTTCTTAGAATCCTCAGATAGTAGACGCGGCTTAACATTTGTCAATGTAAAATTTTTTTCCTTTAAGTTCTCCATTGCTGGCACGACTGCATCGTATGACTCTGGGAGCGTTAGAAATAGCTGAGAAACTAAATCGGCTTCTTCTGGTTTCGCACCAGCAGCTTTCAGCTGCTTCACCAATCAGTCGAATTTTAGGAGATGTACAGTCAAGTCCTCGCATTCTCTTAGCCTGAGATTTGCCAATTCTTTGCGCACAAGCGTCTGATTTTGTGGCGATTTTCGAGCAAATGTTGAAACTAACGTATCCCACATTTCTTTTGCTATGCACTTATCTCTTATATACTCGAGATAGTGATCGTGGACTAGGCTCGTGATGATATCCTGAGCCTTTGCATCCTTCTTAGCGAATTCATTTGCACTAATTATTGTTGTTGTCGCTGCTACACTGCTTCCTGATGTTGCACTACTTGTTGTTGTTGTTGTTGCTACAGTGCTAATTGATTTTGCACTGCTTGTTGTTGTAATTGGAGCTGACCCTAGAACAGCTTCCAGACAACCCGCCGAAGCCAGATGCTTTTCCACGCGAAATTTTCAATTTTCGAAGTTTGCACCAGCAAACTGCGCAATGCCTGTGGATTTCTCAATGGTGCCCATAACCTTTTATAATTATATGCAGTGCTTGTAAATCAAAAGATTGAATAAGATTTATTTGTGTAGTTCAGTTTTACAAAATTTAGTTTGAATTGAAAAATATTTGAGACAACAGCAAAAGTATCTATTATTAAAAATAGAATTTTACAAAGTGAAATAAACAAGTTAAATAAGTAAACAGTATGAATAATAGTATTTCAACAGTTGACATTAAAAATGTATAGTTTTTGAGTTATAGTTAAATAAATAAAAAATAGACAAATTTGCACCGTTCTAAAAAGTCCAAGCCTAAATTTAATCGCATTTTTGTTTTAATCATTTTTAAGGTACAATTGAATTAATTGTTTAAAGAATTAGTTCCTTATTCACATACATCATACTCAATAGGGGAGCGTTCAAGTATTACGTAACGCAATTTTTGAAGAATGTAATGTTTTTCTATACCGACTCCAAGCCCCCCGCCCCCCATTTTTTCTCGGAAACATTTAAAGTTAAAGTTGGAATTTCAGAAAAAATCTGAAATTGCATGTTTCAAGTGTTGTAAAAAGAACAGAAACAATTTTATAATTTTCTGACTTTAAGAAATGCTTAATTAAACTAACTTTAAGAAAACTGCATTAATACTATTTTGCAATATTTTCTACAATAAAAGTTATTTATGTGTTTCTAAGAGAACTCTTTAAACTTCAGACTATCACTCGAATTCGACCTTGCGGCGAGTAGCGCAATATCTAAGAAAAATATTTTTCAACTTTTTTTTTTGCAAATCTTATTTAAATGCATAGAGCTTACAGATAAGTTTTCAGCGCATTAAAAAATTCATATTCCAAAAATTTCTTTTCAGGTGTACGTACATTAGACCGTACCACCTTACAGGCAAAAAAAAAAGTTTACTGTACACCAGCAAATCCGAAGCATTTTGCAAGGCAATTTCGAAAATTTTTTTTTTTTAAAAATAGAGGTCGCGCATTTGTATTTTTTATCATATCTTCGGCTTTTACAGTCCGATCTTAAAGTATGATATATCAATGTTTTTGTCTTGAGTGGACCAAACTTTTGATCTTATGATCATTGACACCAAGTACCCCGTTCTTGAACTTACCCACCAGATCTCAGTTCCTAATGTACCACCCTAATGTCAGAAAAATAAAGCTTGCAAAAAATCATTAAATTTTTCCAATTAAAGTATTTCGATTATTCCATTAGAACTATTTTAAAAAATGTTTTTAAAGTTTTTTAACAAACGTAGGGGTCGCCTTATTAAATTGCTTGTCATATCTTCAGTATTTAGAGTCGGATCTTAAAACATGATATTTTTGTCTCGAGGAGACCAAAGGTCATTGACTTTAAGGACCTACCAGATCTACAACATGAATGATAAAGTTTAAAGTAAAATCAAAAAAAGTGTATATGGAGCATTTATAGTGGGAAAGCTTACGTATGCATGTTAAAACATTAATTTATTTATTAAGCTACTTTTCATATACACATTTCTCTAAGCTCTACTGTTGTCTTTTTATGCCTTACAGGCAAAAAAAAAAAGAGTCCACTATCTAATCCGAAGCATTTTTGGAAGGCAATTTCGAAAAAAAATTTTTTTTTTGGTCGAAAATAGAGGTCGGGCATTTAAGTTTATCGTCATATCTTCGGCTTTTACAGTCCGATCTTAAAGTATGATATATCAATGTTTTTATCTTGAGTAGACCAATTTTTTGCTTGAAAGGTTATTGTCATCAAGTACCCCGTTCTTGGACTTACCCACCAGATCTCAGTTCCTACCATCCTAATGTGCCACCCTAATGTCAGAAAATTAAAGCTTGCAAAAAATCATGAAATTTTTCCAATAAAAGTATTTCGATTATTCCATTAGAACTAATTTAAAAAATATTTTTCAAGTTTTTTACCGAACGTAGGGGTCGCCTTGTTAAATTTTTTCTCATAGGGTTGCCAACCCTATTATATAATATAATAGCCTACTATTTTATGGGTTATTACAAAAAAAAAATTATAGTAGGCGAAACTACTAAATTTTACTACTGTACTGTTCTGTACTGTACTACTACTGTAGGCACGTGCCTAGGGCGGTAATAATTAAAGGGCTGCAAAGATTGGCGAAAAATTTGAAAAATTGTTTTATTCGTGGGATTGAATTTCCCGTCTATTTCGTTGGCACACGTACAAACATTATAAGTAAAAAAAGCCATTATAACTGAACATTGGTGATCGATTGCACTGGCCGACAAAAATAAAAAAAGGTCCAAAACCAGAGACCAGACCTACCATATCCGAAGGACCAGATTCCGTTTCTGATACGATTTGAATCCGAAATCGTGGGCGCTTCGCCTCCAAACAGCGGGAAGGGTAGTCCTCTTTGTCGGATCCGTTTCGAACTCGGAACGAACTTCATATTCGGATCCGTTTCCGTTTCGATCCGAAGTCGTTTTTTTGTAAATAAAACGGATCCGTTACGGACTCGTTTTAAGACATACTAAAATGATGTCGCTAAACTGCGCATGCAACAACCATTGCCTAATCAGAGAAGCTCCTGATTCAAACCCCGGCGACGACATATTTTTTTTTTATTTTTTTTAATTTTTTTATTTTTTAATTTAAAAGTATTTAAAAAACAAAAAGAAGTAGTAGTAGAAGAAGTACTTCTTTTTTAACGACATCATTTTAGTATGTCTTAAAAATGATGTCGGTAACTGAGTTGGGTAAGATGAGCATCTTTGAACGGTGGCATGGCGCAGAACACAGGTTCAATTCTGTGATCGGGTGACAGGTAATAAGCTGAGAATAAGTACCAACAACAGCATTAAACAAATTTTTTAATTGCGTTTATTTAATACAGTAAAATCCGTTTTATTTAGAAAAACCGAGTCCGAAAAGGAATTCGAAACGGATCCGTTTTATTAACAAAAAACGAATCCGAAACGGATCCTTATATGAAGTCTGTTGCGAGTTCGAAACGAATCCGGCAACGCGGACGATCCTTCCCGCTGTTTGGGGGCGAATCACCCACGATTTCGCATACGAATCGTATCAGAAACGGAATCCGTTTCGGATAAATAATACGAAGAAGCGGATCCTAAACGAATCCGAAACGGATCCGTGTGGCACACGGATCGATATAATCTAAAAAAAGTTTTGAAAGGTAAGTGTAATACTTTCAGATGCCGTAACCAGTTTTGGAAAGAAAAATTTATTCGCGCTGTTAAATAGGCTCAAATATAGCCAAAAATCGTGATTTTTTGCACTTTTAGGTTAGAATATCTCGAAAACCTGACGTAAAGGAGAAATTCAAAGGCCTTTGGGTATGATAGGTCTGGTCTCGGGCTTAAAAATTTGTCGGCCTGCGTTATTAACGTCAATGTTAATTTATTGTTAACATTCAACACTGCGTTTTGTCATGAGTGACAATCGTAAAAGATTCAGCGGGGCTGAGTACCGACGGGCGGCAGAAAAATCGAAGAAAAATGAAAACTACAAAAACTACACTCTTCAAAAAACAAATTCTGAATCAGTTGAAGAAGAAACTTCGAGAGCTCATAATGATCTAGATTGTATTGGTGTCATTTATTTATTCTGTTCATTTACCAGCTGATTCATATTGATTGATTGATCATTCATATGATCAAAATGATTATATAATTATAATAAAAAATAAATAGTGATTTGAATTATGTATAAATCTAGTTTTTACGCAGAAATCATTAAAAAGTTTCAAAAATACTAAAAAAAATTGTATTGTGCTCTAAAAACCTACACTCTAAGAAATAGAAACAGCGATGTGTGGAATCGCTATACTAATTATAGTAAAATTACATATTTTAATTTGTATTAATACTACCACATGAGTTTAAATACACAACTCATGTGTTTCCATAAAAACTCAAAGTATTTTACACAAAATGAGTATATTTAAACATACTGTGTAATTTACAACGATATAGAAAAATTTACAAACTTTTGAGTGTAAATTCACTCACTTAATCTGTATTTTTTTTTTTAATTTCTCATCCATCGGTGCTCATACACGACATCGTAACATAGACAAATAACGGTGCCAATGTTCTCTGTTAAGTTTAACAGAAGAATTTGTGTGATCATTTTCAATTAGATTAAATTGTTTAAAAAATATCACAAAAATAAACAACAACTTTTAAAGTGAATCAATAATTCCAAGTTCTAAAGTCTGTTTAAAGTCATTGCAATGAACTGGTAGTGCGTATTTGCTGCTCCGCAATAAAATTAGTGTTTTACTAGTAAAGTGATGGTTTTTAATTAATTGATTGTGACGTTATTCTCCACGGAATTCCCTTAAAAGATGGTGAAAATTTAGATGGCATCTTTAGTAAATTTTGTGCTACTATAAACTTCAACCCAACTTTATTTCATATTTTTCGTGCGAAACCTAAAAATAAAAATGTTAACAGTGTAGTCATCGTGAAGTTCCTACACTCGTTAGGCAAAATTGATTTGCTCAAAGCAGTTGCAGCTTACTATAAAACCAAGAAGAAAAATGTTATGCTGTGTGACCTTGGTTTTGAGAGTATCAGTTTTGCCAGAGCATATAAAAGTCTGACCAAGCATGATCATGCAGTTTTCAAACGCGCCAACTTGTTGCACCGAGGGAATCGCTTGCAGTCTGTGTTCACGAGAAATGGAAGAGATTTTATCAAGTTATCGGCTGCATCGAAGCCTATTGTTGTGGATTGTCTGGCCTCTCTTGAAGGTGCATGCTCTACTTCGGATGTTACCAAACTTGTATGAAGCTGATGAGTAATTTTCTGCATTCGTATTTTTATATTATGTGTTTCGTATAAAACTTTGCTTTTTTCTTTCTCCTTTGCGCTGCACTTTCATTTAAATAGTTAACTTTAAATATTACTATGTTTATTTTGCTTCTTCTTTTGGTTTCTTTTTTTTTTATTTTTATTTGGTTTGAAAACGCTAAGGAGAAAGATTTGTTTTTTGTTTTTATGTATCTATTAGTATGTATATTAGGGCGGAGCAGAAAAACACTTTTGGAGCCGATCGCCTTGTAATAGCAATAGAACGTTAGTATTACATAAAAAAAGAGAGAAGCCGCGAGGTAGGCGCGTACAAATGATATCTTCAGTTACCGCATGAAGCTCAAAGTTTGAATTTCGCGTAAACAATATAGTTATGCGTCAGAATAAAATCGTTTTAAAATTTCTCGGCGCATGAGTTACCGATTTGACTGAAATTTTTAGGGCGTATTCTACATAATAACAGAAGGTTTTGCAAAAAATGGGAGTAGGAGACGTCATACCACGCCCATGATATCATATTCATATCTCCTGAAACTCATGACCTAAGTTTCAAACCGATATTTATTGTAGAACACTTTCTACAATATAACTACACTGTACTACTGTCGACCTTTAAGGTGTCTGGCAGGCTAAAATAACCATCGGAAGGGTCTGCCAACTGGAAAAAACATCTTTTGATAGCTCCTCAAGCAACACATATAAAATTCAGCTTTTATAAAATGACGAAAGTTAGATGCAATTTTTTACACCTTTGCTACCTGATATCTTTCAAAGTAACCGTTATTCAAACTTCACAGTCGGGGATCGCTGTTACCTCTATTAGTGACATACACTGAGAAACTTTCAGCTTTTATAAAATGATGAAGTTATGTTCGTCGCTGGCTCTTGGTCTATAAGAACGCAATTTTTTCGAAAATCATCAAAAAGAAATATTTTGGAGCGTAAAAAGGAAGTTGCACGTTTTATATTGTAGTTTTAGTTACGATTTAGAAAACCCCATACTAAGTTATATCGTTGAAAAGGTCTTTGAAAGACGAAGAATTCTGTGTCTCATTCGTCTTAATAGCTGCAAAATTACGCAGCGTACAGACATACAAATAGGCGAAAAAACAAAAATCGCCTAAAATTACTACGTTTTTCGATCTTCCTATGAGTATATCTTTGCTTCTGAGGCACCTAGAAAACTGAAATTTTTTAGAAAACCTTCAGTTATTATGTAGAACACGCCCTAAAAATTTCAGTCAAATCGGTAACTCCTGCGCCGGAAAATTTTAAAACGATTTTATTCTGACGCATAACTACATATATTGTTTACGCGAAATTCAAACTTTGAGCTTCATGCGGTAACTGAAGATATCATTTGTACGCGCCTACCTCGCGGCTTGTCTCTTTTTTTATGTAATACTAACGTTCTATTGCTATTACAAGGCGATCGGCTCCAAAAGTGTTTTTTTGCTCCGCCCTAATGTATATTCTCCTGATTTGTTTTTCTTTTTATTGCGTGGCACTTTAAACATTCAAACAATGAATTTAAATTTAGTGATGAGAATTATTGCGAATAATTGTTTCATTTACTTTCTTAGGTTTAATTCTGTATATTTATATTTTTTTCCATTAGGGGGGTTATTTTTTGCTGAATTAGTGTCGGTACCAACATTGTCCTGACAGAGTAAGATGCGTTCTGAACATTCTGTGTCGTATGTTTGGTGGCTTCAAAGTTTGTCATTTGAACGCTTGTAGTGTGAAAGCTAAATATACGCTATTATATCAAATGTTTAGTACATCAGAAGTTGATGCAATTATGGTTTCTGAATCGTGGTTGATTGACAAAATCTTGTCTCAATTGGTGAATATTCCAGGTTATAAATTATTTAGAAATGATCGCCAGGTTAGAGTCGGTGGTGGCGTATGTCTTTTTTTGAATCAATTTTTGAAATCTAGAGTAATTTGTGCTTCTAGAAATCCTGGTCTTGAATTTTTAGGTGTGGAAGTTTGTTTTAATGATTCCAAGTGTCTGTTGATAACTGTTTACTGTCCTCCTAATAAATTTAGAGATGAAAAGATTACTGAGTTTGAGGATACTTTATTAAGGTTGAATAAAAAATATGAAACAATTCTTATTGGTGGAGATTTCAATGTAAATCTCCTTAATAACACTACTTCCTCGAGTTTATTTAAGTATCTATGCAATAAGACTTGTCTCTCTATTGTAAATAATGATATGCCGACTTGCTTTCAGTCGACTAGTAACCCTTCCTTGATAGATGTTTTTCTCATTAGTTCCAGTACGCAGGTGATGGGCTTCGACCAAGTTACTCCTACTTCGGAGTTTACTCATGTTTTGCTCTATCCCAAAAGCTTTTAATATCAATAAAAATATAACCTATAGATCATTTCATAATATATGTTATCCAAGCTTACACGATAGCTGTGCAAACTTAGACTGGAATTTAATTTACTCTCTTAATGATGTTAATGATAAAGTGAGTTTATTCAATAATTTTGTTCATCAACTGTACGATATGTATGTTCCAATTGTAACGAGGCAATTTAAGGCAAAACATTGTCCTTGGTTTACCAATTCCTTAAAAGTTTAAATAAATGAGAGGGAACGTTTTTTTAAAAAATTCAAAAGAAATTCTTCTGATTATAACAGAAATCAGTATATTAGATCGCGAAATAGAGTCAATACACTAATTCGGGCGGCAAAAAGAAATTACCTGTGCTTCAAAGTGAATCCAAGTCTTGACTCCAAGAAATTATGGAGGAATATAAAGTAATTGGGGATTGTAAAAAACAAATCTTGCATGGGATGTCCTTTTACTTCTGAAGAAATGTGCACAAGCATCGGCCCTCCACTTGTACAAAATAATTTTTCTATTCCACTTTCTGCAGAACCAGATATTGAAGAATGTTTTTCTTTAATATGTGTTAGCTCTACAGAGGTTCTTGAGGCTCTTAAATCTGTTAAATCGGATGCAAAAGGAATGGACGAAATATGTCCTAAGTTTCTACAGCTGATACTTCCACTTATTTTTCCTTATCTGGGTCATATATTTAATGTTTGCATATTCAGCAGTCAATTCCCCGATATTTGGAAATCTGCAAAGGTATTACCAATTCCTAAAAAAAGTAATCCTACTAGCCCATCAGATTATAGACCTATCAGTATACTTTCTTTTTTATCTAAGGTCCTCGAAAAACTTCCAGGCATGCAAATTCAAACATTTATTGAAAGTAATAATATGCTTTGTAAATGGCAATCAGGTTTCCGTAATAAGCATAGTCGTGAGTCTGCTGTCATAAAAGTAACTATTGATGCACGATTTGCTTTAGATTGTGAAAAAGTTTTTGTATTGGTCATGCTAGATTTCTCAAAAGCTTTTGATTCTGTAGATCACTTTCCACTTTTGTCGAAACTTAAACATAAGTTTAATTTTTCTAATGTGTCATTGCAATTTATAAGTAGCTATTTAAAGGATAGAATGCTTACTTTTACCACAGATCAAGGTTCATCTAGTCCATTTTTAGCCAGTTGTGGTGTTCTTCAAGGTTCGGTGCTAGATCCCCTTCTGTTCTCACTTTTTATAAATGACTTGCCTGAAGTTATCATCAATTGTAACATTCATCTTTATGCTGATGATGTATTGGTATATTTTTCAAGGCAATTAGGTCTGTCTGAAGATTGTGTATTCAGGGTGAATGAAGACCTGCATAACATTCAGAGATGGGCTGATAGAAATAAAATAAAGCTAAATCCTGCGAAATGTGCAGGAATGGTATGTTCGAAAATTGCTATTGGTGTAGAGGATTTTCCTCCACTTGCCCTCAATGGTGTTACTATACCGTACATAACTAATATTAGGTATCTTGGACATGAAATAAATTCAGAGTTAAGCTGTTGTGATGCTACAACTGCAACTATTAAGCGTATCTATGCAGGGCTTAGGTTAGGTTTGGTTAAAAGGGTTGCTTGCAAAGCAAGATTCACTCGGAGGCAGTTTGCCCATTGTGACACCCTACATATAAATAAAAAATGTTCCCCTCCTTCTCCTTTAAAAAGTCCTACCGAATGACCAACAAAGAATGCAGGGCTTAGGAGTCTCAGAATTTCATCATTTTCATTATCGTGTAATATGAAATTGCGATTGGTAAAAACCTTTCTAATGCCTTTTTTCACTTTTAACTGCTCAGTTTACCCAAGTCTTGATTTTGCTTGTAGGAGAAAATTAAATGTGGCCTTTAATGACTGCATTAGATTCGTTTTTAACATGCCAAGATACAATAGTGTTTCCCATTTAAAAAAAAACTATGTTCGGTATGGATCTGGATCAGTACTACTATCTTCGGAATATAATAAAATTGCATAGTATTATTCATATTAATTGTCCAGGTTACCTTTATGATTTGTTACAATTTATGCAATCACGTGAAGGATTAAAATTTATATTACCCAGATACAGAAGTATGGTTCTGGAGCGCTCTTTTACTGTGACTGCAATTCGTTTGTGGAATAACCTTCCTCACGAATTGCAATCAATTAGGTCACCGGCACAATTTAGGCAAAAAATCTCTTCCTATATTATTACTTAAATTTTATAAATAATCTTAGTAATTAGTTATTAAGCTATAACATCAAACTTATTCGTTTTATATTCGTTACTACATATTTTGTTGAACTTTGTACGCTTACTTATAAGATCTTAATCTTGTAGCGTTTTAGTATTATTATTTTTTTTTAAATAAATGAAATGAAATAAATGGCTCTTGAAAATTTTTCTTGTACATATATGTTATTACCTGTTTTTATATGTAAATTCACGCTAAAAATGTGTAATTGATTTACACAATTTTTATAGTGAAAATAACTTTTACACATCGCATGGAAATTACTATATTAACAGAAACAGATTTCCTATATTTAATATAATATTTTTTTCTGTGAGTGTATGTACTAAGTTCAAAATCAATAAAATGTTTTATGAACTAACAGAGAAAAAATATTTGGAAAATTTCGTGGGAGTTCGGAGACAAAAGTTTACAGAGTTGACCAATAAGCAATAATTTTTCCACAAAAACCAATCACATACGGCACATTATTTTTCAAATCGAACATCGTTTTGCTTGAAATTTACAAATATTATTTTATGTTCAATTCTAGGGGACCCATATTATTTTATTTCGCTGAAGGAACCCAATTTTCAAAGTTAAGGACATTTGAACTTTGTTCTTTAAAATTATACAATAAAAAAAAATTTCTGTAAGGACTTTTTTTTCAAATTATCGATATGTCCTTAATAGTTAACGGAATTTCAGAAGTTTTGAGGGACCGTAAATTTTTGCAACTAGGGGCGGAAAATTTCGAAATACATAAAGTCAATTTAAAACAGCAGAACGGTGTAGTAAGTCATTGAATGTTTTAGCTCAAACTTTTTTTGAAACTTTTTATAATTTCTTATTTATTGGTGTTAACAGTTTTAAGTAAATGAATGAATTATAATTTAAATAAAATTTTATGATCAATTAATGACTCAATTAGAACATTAGAGGTTGTTTTCGTTTTACACGGTTTTCATATAAAAATTTTCGATTTCGATTTACACTGTTTTTTGAAGAACCTATCATCCGTGTAAATCTAGGATTAAGTGTATTTGTTTTAAATATGTATATGTATGTAATTTCTCCATTTTCTAAACATTTTATCGATCAACTTATTTTATTTTTCAGGTTGGAGTTCTAAAAAAAACAAGATTTATAACAGTAACGTCTACAGTTGAAAAGATTTTAGAGCCTTTGTCGACTCCTGCTGAAAGTTTTGATGGTCCACTTACGGAGAACATTCTTCAAGCAACGAAATTAAATACTGAACTATTAGATGGAAGCATCACCACTCTCTCACCAATATTTTTAACAGACACCGAAGAAACACCTAGTTTGGAAATCTTAACTGAAACATATACTTTTACACAACACAAACTAGGAACGGAAGTAGTGCCGATTGTTAATGCGGGTAAAAACTACACATCATTCATAACTGCGATTCAGACCTTCGCCATTAAAAATCTTATAACAGTAACTAAAACTGTACTTCACGGATTAGATGATCAGTTTGTGTCCTTAAATAATTTAAAAGATTTTAACTTCAATTTGGATGAAGCTGGTTCAGAAATTAATTTGGAACTAGATTTTGGAGATCAAGATAATTCGGATTCTGAAACTGGCTATAAGTTAACAAATCAGAAAGACATCTTTAATATTTCCTCAGGCAACTTGTCTCAACTTTCAGCAGGCGCTGAGCAAAATCAGTTAAAGCATTCGCCAGTTTCTAATTTATACAATCTAGAGTCACAAATTCAACCAATGCTTACAAATACTCGTGCTCAAATTAAACCACAATCACTATGGGAATCGTATGTAGTTCAAATCAAAAATGGTCCACTCACAAGTCTTCGTACACTTTCGAAATTAATTGGTGTTGTAGATAAAACGGATTTTAATATTGAGACAATAACACCACCCGCTGTCGATCCTCAAATGACTGTTAATCCATTTTTACTGCAACCACATTTCCAAACAATAACTACACAATTGGTGCAGCAGGAAATAGTAACCGAAACAAAAAGTAAAATTCTTAAGCTAACATTTGGAGCAAAAACCGCATTCACAACACTTTTTTCAACAAATATCTTGCCAAAATTGGTAACAAGCTATGTAACAACACTAGTACCAGTGCAACATACTCCTACATTTCCAGGATACTATCCTCCACCTTATCACCCATTTCAGTACGTTGGATAATAATTAAATACGTACTATTTAATACCATTGACACATGCTTAATAATAAGTTATTTTTATGTTAATAAATAAATTTCAAAATACTTCAGTTTTTTTTGCTCGCTATGTCAACAAATTTTGCACAAAAATTAATTTGAGTAGAACTTTTAATAAGAGTTATTGTTGCCAAAGAAAATGTGATTAAAATTTATCCAGGAATAAACCAGCTAGCTCCTCACGATATTTCAACGCATAAGCAGGGCCGGCGAAGCAGGCGCCGAGAGCGCCGAACGAGGAATCCAAACGGCAGACACGCAAGCATTTACTTGCATCTGAATTGAAGACAGTTCAAACGTTCTCGCTGTTAAGAATGGCGCCTCTAATGGTTACTTCTCTTCATGAGTTTTAGAAGCTATGGTCTGTATTGTAACATTTGATAACATTGATACTATAGATTGGCATTTACTTTTTTCTGGCCTTGACGTTTCGGAATGTTTTGATGTTTTTCTCGAAAATCTTTTAAATATTTTTTCAATTAACATTAATTAACATTAAACATCAAACATTCCGAAACGTCAAGGCCAGAAAAAAGTAAATGCCAATCTATAGTATCAATGAGTCGATTAATAATTTCAAAATTACAATTTTTAAAATAATATAGTTTCTGCTCGTAATTACGTGAGTTCAGGAAATCATAAAATTCAATATTAAAAACTAACGCGGAATGATGGGTATTCGTGTTTGAAAAAGGAAATGGACAATCTTGTAATTCAAAGTTGAGAGACTTAGTGACAAAGATTAAATCTAAGATTTTAGAAAGTTTATTGAATACTGTGTTGATCTGAACTAAGTAAATACTGAAAAAACTATCCACTAGGTGTATTTCATGCGCCTGGTTAACATTCGTTGGAACTAAAACTTTTACGTCAGCTGTAGATGACCAGATTAACTTGCTCAAATTGAAGTCGCCAACCACGCAAAAATTTTCCCGATTTGTATTATTTGTGGATAAAGCTATAATATTATCAACATGTGCGTTATAGATATCCGACGAACTACTCGGCGGGATATATGAAGCACAAACTGTTAAATTACCATTGGGAAAGTGAATACTAACGCATATTTGGTCCAAAAGACCATCCAAGTCGTTTATGCTAAGAAGTGAAAAATGGAGATTTCTTCTTATAACAATAATTACTCCACCTCCTCTTGAGCAGCTAGTACGTAACGCATTTCGATCCTTCCGATAAACTTGGAAGATGTTGGGATCAGCAACTTCCTCATCAAAGAAGTTTTCGGTGAGCCACGTTTCGACAAAGATTAATACATAATAATCACTCTCAGAACAGAAAGAGCGGATGGCATTTAATTTGGTACGCATACCAGATAAATTTTAAAAATAGAAACTAATTTTTTTAAATTTTGAAGCATGTGAGTTGATAGATGTTATTGCTTTAGCTTACCAATAGAATGAGGTAAACAGTTTTTGGTTTCACAAAAATAAAAATCTAAAATTTTTTATAGTGAAAATTTCTTTTATTGAATTCTAAAATCGAACTGACTTACTCTAAAAATTACAGAGTTTATATATCTTAAAAATTGTTTTTAACCTACCACAATCAATACAACGTGAGTGTTTTCGTATTTTGTTTTGCTCTACACAAGTTGGTATATTTCTGCTGACATAGGAATAAACCAATTTGTGTAGTTAAGTGGCAAGGCGCCGTAAAAATTATTTGGAAGTTGTTTTGTTTACAGTTCATGCGACCAGTGCATTGTTCTAGTTTTACGTTTCGCATATGTAGGCGGTAAAAGTTACTTCACAATTTTCAAATTTTAATAGAAAGGTTCCCTTTAGTTTTACCTCTAAGTTACTACAATTATGTGATAATGGCAAAGAATAAAAATTTTTAAAGATTAATATGCCTAGGAAGATTTCAGTTATGTTTTCTCCTTTTAATGTTTGCATTTCGCATTGTGCTTCTTTATATTTGAAAATATTATTTAGACATTTATCGTTAATACGAATTAAGGGGTCTTTAGAGTAGTTGGGGATACGCAAGATTATAACAATTGTATCCTCTTCAAGTGCTATGGATTCTTTAATATTAGTATAACTGTTGAAGTCTGAAATGAGGTCTAATTCAGTTTTAGTAAGTATGTCTGTCGGGATTATTCCAAGTTTGCTGGAGAAGATTATTTGTCCGACGTCATTTATGTGATCTTATAAAAGTGAAATATCATTGTTCAACTGATATACTTGCCCCATAAAGGTAATTTCGTCTTCTAAGCTTGCAATTTTGTTTTGTAAAATGTCTTTAAAACTGTTTAGGTAAAGTCCGATGCGAGTTTGTTGGAAATTAATGTGTTGGGTGATATTTTGGATTTGGTCAGATAAAAAGTTATTGACATACATATGTCAGTTTGTTAATTTTTCCTTCAATATTTTGTTCATTATCTTGTAAGGTTTTTAGTGATTTAGTTATTTGTACCTCATCATCGTTGTCCATTGTCCCTGCTATAAATTTTAAACCTTTTCCTACGACGTTTACTAATCCTTTAGCTTTCCTTTCTTGTTTTACATGTGTCTTGTAATACTTGTGTTTAGTTTGTGCATTTTCCAAATGTTCGTCATCCACTATTGTGGCAATTATTTTCCTATATCTCCTATGATTCTTTCCACCTCTAATTTCTTTTATAAAATTAACTCCTTCTACTAACTGTACATCTGTTCTACCCTTATTTAATTTGTTTATGTATTCATTCTTTTTTTCTAAGATTAAATCGTGTATTTTGGGATATTTATCTTCATGGATTTTTCCGTTTAAGAAATCAATTGGCCTAACTCCCGTAGTACTGTGTATTGTGTTGTTGTAGAAGCTAATAATTCGTAGTATCTTTTCTTCAATGGTCTCGTCTTTATTTCTCTCATCGTGTCTCAACAATCTTATGTGTTCGTTAATAGTATTGTGTAGCCGTTCAATATCTGCATTTGAAGTGTGATTGCTGTTGGAAGTGTAGTGTATTGAGATATTTTCGTCACTCAGGAATTGTTGTATGGGGATGGCTTTAAAACCTAACTCATTATCTACTATTATTTTTTCCATTTTGCCATATGTACTTATGTATTGCAATAGTTTGAGTTTAAATTCCGTCCAGGTTCTTCCATTGATTTTGTAAATTTATCTATTGTTGTCATAAAAAGTTGTTTATTTAGGGTGTAGAAAATGTCTATGTGTACAATTTCTCTTGGTTTGGATGGTGTTTCAGTTATTTTATAGGGGATTTTCGCTGGGTTTATTTCATATATCTCGATGGCACAAAATTCGCAGTTATTTATAAACTGGGTATTCTTAACTTCAATTTGGGGTTATAAATTTGGATTTTCAATTCTTCGAAGACTGCTTGTATGCCTCTATGATTTTTGGATAAATGTTCCCTTTCAATAATTTCGGTAAGTTTAGTTTCATCTTCTATGTCTTCTATTTTTTGAAAGCATCTTATTACTTTAAGATTTGCAAAGAGTTCTTCATAGACAGTTTTAAACGTTGAAAAGAATTCATTGTCTATTAGAAATTCGTTTAGGTGTTTAGGTTTAAAGTGATTCTTAAAAATGATGATTGTCGACTCTCGGTCTAAGGTTTTGATTTCGATAGTTTTTCTCATATTTTTGAATATTTCCTTGTTTCTTGTTTTTGCTGAGCCGGATGTAATTTTCTTGATAATTATTTGGTTTTTGAACATGTTAATGGGTGACGTGCATTTTTTTATTGTTGGGGAATTTAGCTCGAGTGCGTTTATGTTTACAGCCTCGATTCTGGATAAAGCGTCTGTATTGCTATTCTTTGTTCCTTTTTTATACTTGATTTCATAGTCGTATTCTGATAGTTTTGGTCTCCATCTGACCAATTTAAAATTCGGTTCTTTAATTTAGAAAAGCCATGTTAATGGTTTGCGATCTGTTTCAATTAAGAATTTTCGTCCAAAGATATAAGGTCTAAAGTACTTAGTTGCCCAGACTACTGCAAGTAGTTCTTTCTCAATTGTACTGTAGTTGATTTCGTGAGTGTTAAGCGTACGACTGGCATAGCATAATGGATGGTTGTCCTGTGAGAGCACTGCTCCTAGAGCGTAGTTGCTAGCGTCTTTAGTAACCGTAAATTTTTTATTGAAGTCAGGATACTGTAGTATTGGGTCATTGGTTCGTAATCGCTTTAACGTTTCGAAACTTTGGATGTACTCAGAGTTTTTTACGTTAATTTTTCAATTCTTTTTTAGGAATTGAGTCATTGGCTTTGTTATCTTCGAGTAATCTTTGATGAATTTGCGGTAATACCCCGTTAAGCCTAGAAATGACTTGATTTCTTTTGGAGTTCTCGGAATTGGAAACTTCACAACGAATTCTATTTTCTTTGGGTTTGGCTTTATACCGTTCGGCGTTATTATGTGGCCAAGAAGTTCTGTTTCCTTTCTTAGAAATTCGCACTTATCTAGGTGGACTTTCAAATTGGCTTATTTTAACTGTTCGAATACCAAATTAAGTGAGTTCATATGTTCCTGTAATGATGTTGAAAAAATAATAATGTCGTCCAAATAGACGAGGCAAATTTTGTTGATCAGATTGCCTAAAATATTATTCATGAGGCGTTGAAACGTTGCTGGGGCCGTTTTTAAACCCAAAGGCATTCTAAGAAATTCATAATGCCCTCCTTCTACTATGAATGCGGTTTTATGTGTGTCCTCCTCTGCAATTTCGATTTGATGAATTCCCTTCGCTAAATCAAAGGTAGTAAAATATTGGCATCTTCCAATTTGTCTAATATTTCATCGATATTGGTGATTGGATATATGTCATCAATCGTTACTTTATTGAGTTTTCGATAGTCGATAACCAATCTCCATTTATCCCTTCCACTTGAATCCGATTTCTTTGGCACAATCCATATAGGTGCATTAAATGGTGAATTGCTTGACCGAATTATTTGGCTATCAAGCATTTCTTTTATCTGAAAATCGACTTCATCCTTATGGATGTAAGGATACCTATAGGATTTGGTGTGAATTGGAACATCGTTGGTGGTCCGAATTTTATGTTTTATTGCATTGGTAAAGGATAAATTTGTTCCTTCTTGAAAAAATATATCTTTATATTTTTTCAGGCATTTAAGTAGCTTTTGGTTTTCCTCTGAGTTTAAATGTTGTAGCCTGATTTTTCCAATTATCGGATCGAACCATGGCATTTCATTGTAGATACAAAAATTTTCTGTAGTCACCTTTGTTACTTCGGTATCATTTATTTGGATGTCATCTTTGCACGATGCGTTAGTTTTTATTTCTGTTTTAAAAATTTCTATTTTATAGATTCCTTCGTTAACAATTGTCTCCCCGTTTGTAGATTTCTTTTCGTTTAACAAAACTAAACCGTTTTCTAAGTTAAAAATTAATTTTACTTTATTCTCACAGTCTTCGTGAAAATTAATAGGTAAAGACTTATTATTAATAAATATTTCCGGAATTTCGTAATCAATTTTTGCTTTTAAATGCCTTAAAATATCATTTCCTATTAGGCCATCGATGCATCGTACTGGTCGTGAAATTTGTAAACAAAAAATTCAAATGCTTCATCTGAATCCCCAAATTCTTTAAAAATTGGTATTTTCACTTTTTGAGGGTTTTAATGGATATGTTTTCTGATGGGACACTCCATTTTGGGTCACAGATATTTGGATTTAAAATTGTGTTAGTGGCACCAGTGTCAATTATAAGATTCAAATATCCTAATTTGGTTTTTATCTATATAAATGGTAATTTTCCTCCGAGGCGCGTGAAGGAAAATTTAGGGTTTCTGCATTATTAATATCCATAGGTTCTGGAATTGGTTGCCTATGACCGTTTCCTTCAGGGTAAAGGCCTTGTTGCTTGTTTTGTCGGTTGTTCCCGGTATTGTAGTTTCTGTTGTTGTAATCATTGTTTTGTCGATTGTTTGCATTATTGTAGTTTCTGCTATTGTAGTCGTTCCTCCTATAACCATACGTGTCGTTAAATCTATCGTTCCTACGATTGTTATTGTTGGGTCTATTACTTTGTTCGTTACGTCGATTATAAGTATTATATTGATTTGTTTCATTCCCATTTTTTGTTTAAAAATACCTAATAGCAAGTATACCGACCATGCTAAATTTCACATCGACTGCATTGTTAGTTCTTCTATTATAACGTTTATAAATATTGTGGGCTGTGCCATGCATTTCAACGAGTTTTGCCAGTATAGTGACATAGCATGTTATGATGACTGCTTTTAGTGGTATTATCTATAAAATTTTTATGAAAATCGTCAGTGCCGTTTTTGAGTAATATTGAATCAAAATTTTCATTTATTGAAAGTGCCACGCCCACTTTTCCGATTCCGCTCACTTTTGGCAAAATTTAAGACATTTATGATCTGCATCTGTGTACCAAATTTTATTACAATATCTTGAATGGTTTTCAAAACTAAAGTTTAGGGCTGTGCCACGCCCCTGCAAGAGTCTTTGAAAACTTAAAACCAAGCCCAATCCTAATTTTGTTCACATATGTACCTAACCCACAAGTTTCATCAAAATCGTTGCACCCGTTTTCGAAATAAAGTCTGAATATATATATACAGATATATATGTATATATATATATAAAGGGTGTTTTTTTTAGAGGTTTGTTTTTCGAATAGAGATAAAACTGGGATTTTGTGGTCAAATCTGGCAACTCTAATGTCATTTATATTCAGTTTGGTTTGCCATTTCATCATGAACAGGTTGACGCATGAACACCGCGTCCAAATTGTGCAAATTTATTATAGTCACTAAAATTTCAATTTTATTTTCACTCAAAATTCACATGATTTTTGCAATTATGAAGTCAAGAAGGCCGCCTAGATCTTGTGATATCACACCTTAATTTTTTTTTTTGGGGTTATGTGAAGCCAAAAGTATGCGTCGATAAGCCAGCTACGATTCAATACTTCGAAGCCAACATTACTCGCGTAATTCGCGATATACCTTGAAAATTGGACCTCCATTTTAGACTACGTCCGAGCTAGCCGTGGCGTTCATATGCCAGAAGTCATATTTAAATTATAATGCCAGAAGATTATCTTTCGAATAAAGTAATTTTCATGTCTATTTAAAAAATTCATCTTTGTTTTATTCCATTTTAAAGTTCTATACCTCTAAAAAAAACACCCTATACATACAATTATTGCTCGTTTAATATAATAGGAGATATGGAAAAACGAAAATGCAGAAAAACCAAAGACAGTTTTGGTTTGCGTTTTTGTAAAAAAGTCGTTGCTTCCATATCATCGGAAGCTCAAATATCGGGACAACTATTTTTATTCCTCAAGCTAAAATATAGGTAAAAAAAAAATAAAATCCATCTCCAAAACTTTGAAAATAAACACTCTAGTGGAGCTATTGCATTTTTCAACACAACTGTTAACTTTGTTTGATTAAGTGACATATCTTGCACGGATGGGATTGAGCAGCACATTTTTTGGACTATCATCAAATGACCAACAAAATTTATTGATGTGAAAAATAGTGCAGTTCTGATTTCGCAAATTTTTGTTTCTCTGGATATGCTTATTTTATTGACTGCTAAGAGCAACACAAATTTTAAGCTTCTTGTTAACACTTTATGCTTTTGGCTGTTCATATGCATTTCGATAGCTGATAATTGAGGTGATAAGGAACCTTTTTTGCATATCATTTTCGAAAGATATGCTCTTTCTGCTACGAGCCAGTCTTTAAAATCTTAATTTTCCAACCAACGCTTTGCTGCCGTTGCTCCTTTTTTTAAACTACATATCGTCGCTCACTTGTACAACGACCCTAATTGACATTTTTTCCGAAATCCAGTTTATTACATATTCCTGAAGACCAACCTTAAATACACCTTCACTCAAAAAATTGGAACGGTAACACAAAAAATACCAACTTTATTAGATGATATTAAAAAGCCCTAAATGCATTCAAAATTTTTTTGTATGTTAAAAGGCCCTACCCAAGAAGAAATTTCGGTTTGTTTCGGTTGAGTATTTGTGTAGATAACTACACCGAGTGCGATATGTTACGTAACTGTTACGTATCCGGAACGAGTGGGGATATGGAGACATTCGGGATATGTGTAGTTTATGTGACTGAATATGTTACTGCTTGGTAACCACACTTAGTAGTTATTGCGTGGGTTATAAAAACTGAAATGTGTGGGAAATATGTTACTTTTAAGTTACTTTTATCATTGTATTAGTATTCTAAATATAAATGAATACAATGGTAAGAAGCATTAATAATGTGTAATATTATTACTTATACTATTTTACTTCTTATAAATTTTATTCCCCAACTTTGTATATGAATTTAATTCCGCATATTATGCGTAGAAATTAAAACGAAGCTCATTTTTACTGTAAATATTAATATTCTGTTGAACAAAAAACTTGTGCGCTTAAAAAATATCCAATATTTAATAATAAATTAAAAAAAATTTAAGAACTTTTTAGGAATCAAATGCTTTTTAAAATGCTGGAATGATCTTATAACGTTTACTACACGGAAAAAACGAAAATCGAAATTATTGTAAATATTAATCTGACCTGACCGATCATGCATTGCAATTGCATATTTTGCGACGGCCGCTCTAACACTTGAGCTACTGAGGGACTTGTCATGAGGTGTACAGAGTGCGCATATTCCACTTGTCATATTTTGTCACTTTCTCGCTTGCTGCCATAGCCGTTAGACCGTCGGCCTAAAGTCATGCTATGATTTATTTTTCGAAATTGTGGTGTTGCCAGCCACATATTTTTGAAATTCGGCGTGCTCTCCATATGGTTTAAGAAAGTTGATTTTAGCGACTGATTATTTTTATAATTAAACATAATTTAATCGAACTTACAGTCATTAAGCAAAGACCAATATTGTAAATTTTTACTTATTGATCAATGCTATTTTTCAGCAAACATGACAAAGATAACAAATGGAACAATTTTAACCTGGTAATTGGTGACATGTTTCGGCTATTACCAATAGCCTCATCAGACCAGTTTGGTTAATTCTGTACATGGACTCGAACCCCTGACCGATCATGCATTGCAATTGCATATTTTGCGACGGCCGCTCTAACACTTGAGCTACTGAGGGACTTGTCATGAGGTGTACAGAGTGCGCATATTCCACTTGTCATCTTTTGTCACTTTCTCGCTTGCTGCCATAGCCGTTAGACCGTCGGCCTAAAGTCATGCTATGATTTATTTTTCGAAATTGTGGTGTTGCCAGCCACATATTTTTGAAATTCGGCGTGCTGTTTAATCTAAATAATTCCAATTTTATTAGAGTGGTTCAAAAAAAATTGTGATTTTTTACGATGTTTAAGCGATATAGCGCATATAAAAACTGCGCAAGTTATTTCATTTTTTTCAGGCTCCCGTGTAATATCAGTTTTCATGTATTTTGTCCGCTTAAATGAAAGCCCTTCAAAAATTCGATAACGCCTATAATTTGCGCAGTTTTTAAAATAAGTATTTAGTATCTTCAAAGTTGATAACTTCAAATAGGCGGCGCTAATCCAGTATTCAATATTGATGAAATCCTTTGAGGAGCTTTGTCAAGACGTGTAACGCTATAGATATCAGCTGACATATCGTAAAATAACAAAATTTTTTTTTGAACCGCTCTGCTGTATATGTTACGATACATACGCAAATGTGACCGAAATGTGTCTCAAACTACACAAAGTACGTAGTGTGACTCTACGGTTACATATGTAACGATAGCAACTAAATTTGAGTACTTATGGTAATTGAGCCGATATGGTCACATTTTTCGGTCCCTTTTACTGACACTGTGTCTTAAATATCGTGGGTACGGTCAGGTAACTTTTGAAGAGAACTGTGTAGTTATTCTAACTAAAATTTGTCCTAAATAGGATTAATTTGGTACACAAAAAATACTGAAATGTTACCATAAAGTGAAACTGCGCTTTTAAGTATTTTGACAGTTAATGTTCGGTTAAAGTGTCGCAACACAGGAGAAGTGACTTTATCTACACAAAATTTAGTCACAATAACCACATTGTGACTCGCACGCAAACTTTGTGACCGTAACAGTCACAAATTTCAACTTGGGTAAATGCTTTTTCTTGCAAACTAGCTTTCAATTTGAAAAAATTTAAATTGCAATAGATAGCGTAGTACTTACTTACTTACTTGGGTGGCCATAACAACCCGTTACCGGGTTACGGCCGACCTCAAAAGCTCTCTACAGGCGCCTCTGCTTCGCGCGCGCCTTCTCCAATCAGTCACACCAAGCGTCGATAGGGTTTCTTCGGCCTGGTCTTTCCATCGGAGGCATGGTCTTCCTCTCCGTCGTCGCCCAGCGGCTTCCGCATCAAACACCTTTTTCGCCGGAGCTTCTTCGTCCATACGCACAACATGTCCCAGCCAGCGCAGACGTTGGAAAGTGATGCGCTTGACTATGTCGATGTCATCGTAGAGCTCGTACAGTTCATGGTTCATTCGAATACGGTAGTCGTCGCCGACGCGAACAGGACCGAAGATTTTGCGAAGAATTTTTCTCTCAAACACCCCAAGTGTGGCTGCATCGGTCTGCAACACAACCCATGCTTCTGCACCGTAGAGTAGCACGGGTAAGATGAGCGTCTTGTAGAGTGTCAGTTTTGTCGGGCGAGAGAGGTCTCTACTGCTCAATTGCTTACTGAGACCGTAGTAACACCTATTAGCAAGAGTGAGTCTTCGCTTTATCTCCAAGCTGATATCGTTTTGAGTGTTCACGGCGGTGCCAAGATAGGTGAATTCCTTGACAGCTGCGAAAGTATAGCTGTTTGCCGCAATGTTGGATCCAATGCGCCGCGTCTCCCTGCTTGTGGACAGCATAAACTTTGTTTTGCCCTCGTTCACCGTCAAACCCACCTTCGCTGATTCTTTTTCGATAGCAGAAAACGCAGCAGTATCATCTCGCTTACAACGTCCAATGATATCAATATCATCGGCATATGCAAGGAGCTGGACACTTTTGTAGAAAATAGTGCCATTACGATGTACACTGGCTTTTCGCAACACCGCTTCTATCAAAAAGTTGAAGAGGTTGCAGGATAGTGGATCGCCTTGTCTGAAACCTCGTTCGGTATCAAATGGTTCGGAGAAGTCCGTTCCTACCCTGACGGAGCTGGATGTGTTGCTCAACGTCATTCTGCAAAGCCGCACTAGCTTCGCAGGTATACCGAACTCAGACATGGTGGCATACAGGCAATCCCGTATCGGGCTATCGAAAGCAGCCTTAAAATCGATAAAAAGATCTGGTCTATGGTGGACTTACCAAGTCTAAAGCCGCACTGATAAGGCCCAATCAGTGTGTTGGCGAACGGTTTAAGTCTTTCACACAGTACGGTCGACAGGACCTTGTATGAGATGGCAAGAAGACTGATTCCCCGGTAGTTTGCGCAAATTGTAGGGTCACCTTTCTTCAGTATAGGACAAAGGACACTGAGATTCCAATCGTCGGGAATGCTTTCTGCTAGCCATATTTTGCAGATGAGTTGATGCATACACCCTATCAGCTCATCGCCACCGGTCTTGAACAATTCAGCAGGCAGGCCGTCAGCACCGGCCGCTTTGTTGTTCTTAAGTCGCTGTATCACAACTCGTACCGCGTCATGGCTAGGTGGTGGTACGTCCACACCATCGTCGTTGATTGGTGGCATTGGGTTAATTTCTCCAAAGGCGGGATTGGTGGAGTCATCGCCAGCAAGCAGCTTGAAAAAGTGTTTTCTCCATAATCTCAGTGTACCTTGCGTATCCGTAACCAGATTTCCGTGTTCATCTTTACAGGTAGATGCTCCGGGCTTGAAACCTTGGGTCAGACGCTTGACTTGTTGGTAATATTTTCGAGCATCATTCCTGCCTCGTAACACTTCGAGTTTCTCTCGCTCACGCCTTTCCTGCTCTCGTTTCTTGCGTCTGAAAAGGCGCCTCTCTTCCTTTCTCTTTTCCCGGTAGTTTTCGCGTACGGCTCGCGTTGCGGCTGACTGCAGTGTTCTTTTGTATGCGGCGTTTTTCACTGCAGTAGCTTCGCGACACTCCTGGTCATACCATTGATTTCGCGGAGGTGGGCGTCGGAAACCAATTACTTTCTCAGCGGCAGAGCGCATGAAGCGGGAAATATGCGCCCAAAGTCCACCGGCATCATCGGGTAGAGAGTCAGGTTGAAGGAGCAGTTCTGAGAGGTGAGCGGAATAGGCTTCGGCCGTCCGATGTGATTGCAGTTTAGCGACGTCCAGCTTTCGTTGCATACTAGAGCGTACATCCTTTGCATTGCACAGCCGCATGCGTATCTTGGCTGCAACAAGATAGTGATCGGAGTCAATATTGACTCCATGGAACGTACGAACGTCTAGCACGCTGGAAGCATGCCTTCCGTCGATCACAACATGATCGATTTGGTTTTGTGTTTTCTGATCAGGGGACAGCCAAGTGGCCTTGTGAATGTCGAGGTGTTGAAATCTGGTGCTACTTACTACCATGTTTCGCGCCGCGGCGAAGTCAATCAGTCATAGACCGTTGTTTGAGGTGGTCTCTTGGAGGCTGAACTGACCGACAGTGGGGCCAAATATACCTTCTCTTCCGACCTTTCCGTTGAAGTCCCCGAGTACAATCTTAACATCGTGGGCCGGGCAGCGGTCATAAACTTCCTCGAGTCTCGCGTAGAAGGCATCTTTGACAACATCGTCCTTTTCCTCCGTCGGGGCGTGCGCGCAAATCAAGCTGATGTTAAAGAATCGAGCTTTGACGCGGATCGTAGCCAACCTTTCGTTCACAGGTGTAAACCTGGAGATATGGTGGCGAAGTCTCTTGCTTACAACGAATCCGCATCCCAATTCGCGCCTCTCCGCATGGCAGCTGTAGTAGATATCGCAACTTGTTTGGTGAGAGCAACCTTGTCCTATCCATCTTATTTCCTAGATAGCGTAGTAGCTTTTGAATTTCCAAAGGATTTTGAATTCAAAATTCCGTGTAAATACCAATTTAAAAAAGTAACAATTACTATGGAGCATATCTTGTGTCGGAACGCGTATGTGGTCTTCGTTTTAATTTTTCGTAATGAGTGTTACGGAAAATATTTTGTATGAGATCAATGCCTCTGATTCAATTCCGGAACAATTTAAACGTGATCGGATTTCAAATATGAAAACAGATTGCGAGGAGTTCAATATATAGGCGTTTCGATTGAAAACGGTTTGTGTCAAAGGGCCGAAAGACAGCTGGGACCACCTTGTACGTAAAGACGTAACCGGCACTGTTCGCTTTTTAGTGCAAACCCAATGTGCACAAAAACGGATGCGGGTCTGTTGTTGACCCGGAACGGACTTCATAAATTGATCCGTTACGAACTCGTTTTTTTAAAACTAAAACGGATCCGTTACGGACTCGTTTTTAGTAAATAAAACGGATGAGAGCTGGACTCGTTTTTTTTACCCAAAGCGGTTCCGTAATAGATCCGGAACAGACTTCATAAACAGACCCGTTACGGAATCGTTTTTTTAGATAAAACGGATCCGTTACGGACTCGTTTTTTTAAATAAAACGGATGCGAGCCGGACTCGTTTTTCTTAACTAAAGCGGATCCGTTATGGATCCGGAACGGACTTCATAAACAGACCCGTTACGGAATCGTTTTTTTTAAACTAAAACGGATCCGTTACGGACTCGTTTTTTTAAATAAAACGGATGCGAGCCAGACTCATTTTTTTTAACTAAACCGGATCCGTTACGGTCTCGGAACAGACTTCTTATACGGATCGGTTCCGGACTCCTTTTAGTGAACAAAATGGATCCGTTCCAAAGTCGGTTTTTGTAAAAAAACGGATCTGTTCCAGATTCCGATTCTGATACGATTCGGATGCGAAATCGTGGATGATTCGCCTTCAAACAGCGGGAAGGATCGTCTGCGTTGCCGGATCCGTTTCGAACTCGGAACGGACTTCATATTAGGATCCAATTTGGATTGGTTTTTTTTTGTTAATAAAACGGATCCGTTCGAATACGTTTTAGTATGAAATTCCTCTCGAAAAATTGGAATCCGTTTTGTCGGATCCGTTCCGAAGTCGTTTTTTGGAGTATCCCGGAGGTAGGCACTCCATAAGTGACTACTCATCGAGGCGGTTCACTCCGAGTTACTTTGGGTCCCTTGGAGTCACCGAAGTGAGTGAAAATCGCGATTTTGTAGTTTGCGTGCGATTTTTGTAGAATTGGTCTATCACACCTATAGGCCACGTTGGAACAAGAGCTTATCGCACATAACTACGTTTTGCGGTGCGTGCGATTCTATTTTTATTTTTGCTGATTTCGTTACATTGCTTCCTGTCTTCAGAGGACGACGATATACTTAATTTTAAATAAATCCATTAAAATTCAAAAATCGCACGCACCGCAAAAACGTAACTTATTTGCGATAATTTTTGACGACGTGTTATAATGGAATTCTTTAAAAATCGCACGCAAACCACAAAATTACAATTTTCACTCACCTTGGTGACTCCAAGTGACCCAAAGTGACTCGGGGTGAACCGCCTCGATGAGTTGTCACTTATGGAGTGAATACCTCCGGGATACATCAAAGAACAAGGAAAGTATCCTTACAGCAACAAATTCCGCAAATCATTCTGTGGAAATACCCATATATAGGTTCACAACTTAATTTCGAAAGAATTCCAATTTTGACAAAATTTCAGCTAAATTGAACAAAAAAAGTTTTATCATGTACTTGGCCGGTTTTGAAACCAAGTTCATGTACTTGGCCGGTTTTGAAACCAAGTTCATGCACTTGGCCGGTTTTGAAACCAAATCATCAAAATAAATTTAAAATATTTTATATATCTGTCAAAAAATTTTTTTTAATCTAAAAACATAGTAGAACGATAAAGCATGATCCAGATTTTGATATATGAGAATATCTCAAAATTTTATTTTTTTGCACTTGGCCGGTTTTGCAACTGGACGCCTCACTTGTCCATAAAATATTCAGAAAATTGGTGGTTCTTTCTTTTCATTTTTATTTTTCGAAATTTAATTACATCGAAAAATAACGGAACCGCATTGTTTTTGTTATTTTGATTTTGACATTTCATACGAAAAAAAAAACATCAAATTAAAAAAGCATGCTATTGACGTTGCGATTTATTGTACAATTTGCCCTGATTGTATAACTTTGCGATTTGTTGCACAATTTATCCTAGTTGTACCACAAATTGGAACTATACCAAACATTTTTCTTAGCATACTTAGACAATAGCTCTCTTATGAAACATACAAACTTCAACAAAACTAATGTCACATGTTTCGTTGGCCATGTTAAATTATCTCACTTTTTATGACAGCATAATTCTACTTTCAACTATGTCCCACCAAAAGATTTATATCACAAGTGATATCAATTATGTCACGGTGGCAAGACTGGTGGTCGTGTTAGACTATTACGCATACTTGGATGAAAAGGGCGATCAATTTTGTTGCTATTTAACGAAATGGAATAGAATTGGGACGTACGACTGGTAGCCGTACGACGATCTGTGTTGATTTCGAATGAGCTTGTGTCAATTTTTATACCCTACACAGAGGGTATATTCACTTTGTCATTCCGTCTGTCTGTCTGTTAAGCAGCTAATTCAATGAAATTTGGCACACAGATCACACCTTCTTGCAAGCCGTTAGCATTTAAAAATGGACGAAATATAAAACTTAAAAGTATGTTGAAAATGACTGTCAGTAAGTCAACCTAAGCTGAGGCTTAAACAAAATTAATCAAAAAAAACTACTGAGTAGAAAAATAATTCAGGCGTTGAGACTTAAATTGTTGTGCATTACGTAAATTATGAAAACGTGTTGGTAAATCATTCCAAAGGCGAATTGAATAGATATAGAACTGGCGGTCTGACGTTAAGATTCTATGTTTAAATTATGCGATTTGTTTCGCTCGAGCACAGCGGAGAAATTTGAGCTGTGAATAAAGATATTATGGTTCTTTGGTGTAGACAATTTTGTGTAGTTGCAGCAGTGTACGGATTTTCAAGATGTTTGTAAACGAGACACCAACAATTTTTTTCGAGCAGGCAGAGATAAGATCGGAGCGTCTTTTTCCATAGATGTTTCTGGCTATGTTGTTGAAAAGAACATTTAGTTTTTGTGCACAAATGCTATCACAGTTGGCAAACAGCTCACATCCATAAAGCAACTTCGGAATAAGATAACTTTTGGCTAACAATAAACGAATCTTTTGTGGAGTATAATACTGCATGACTCACAGAGTTCGCAACATCCCATAAACCTAACCGATAGTTTTATAAATGTGGTCATTCCAAGTTAAGGTGCTACTGAAGGTCTCACCAAGATTTTTAACTGTTCTAACCACTTCGAGTTCAGAGCCATTAAGGATTACTTATTTTGGGTAAAATTTCGTGCTCTAGAGATTTTTTATAGATTAACAAACATTTTGATTTTGAAGGGTTCAAGCAAAGATCATTAGTTTCAGCCCAGTTCCAAATTCGATCCAAGTCTCCATTAAGATTTGCAACACAAGAATCGATGCAACGGTCACTATCTGCATAGAGTTGAACATCGGCCGCATATATGTGAACTTTACAGTGCTTAAGAACTTGTGGTAGGTCATTAACGTACATGATGAAAATTAATGGGCCTAGCGCCGACCCTTGAGGAACTGCCTTGCCTGGAATCTGTTTGAAAGTCATGATTTCAGCAAGGCAATAGCACCCTTAGAGAACTCAAAGTTGTTTTCAAACTTAGAAAAAAGAATGGTTTGAAAGTTGGTCTAAAAGTGTTAAAATACATGCACGATTTGAATCCAATGCTGATCTTATGTCTTCCGAGACATCAATAAGAGCTGTCATGCAACTACGTTTCTGTCTGAAACCGGATTGCCTTTCAGTAATGAGATTATTTTGCGTGAGAAAGCTGCTAATCTGCTTGTGTACAATGTTTTCTAGAGCTTTTGATAAGTATGGTAAAATCGCAATTGGCCTGAGATCGCCATTGGCTTTTGGTATCGGAATGATTTTTGCTACTTTCCAGGTTTGAGGAAAAACTGAAATTGTGATAATTGAATTAAAAATATAAGTGAAAAAAGGCAACAATAGTGATACCAAGGATATTATGAAAACGGGGTGAATTTCGTCAAAACCCACAGAGTTTGATTTCACCGCAAGCAAAACTAAATAAGCTGTTAACGTTTCTATTGCGGATAGTGATACAGTTACTCTTATTTTCAGTGATATTGGCTGAGGATATGGGTATATTTGCAAGTCAAGTCAAGCTTTCGTACGGTGCGGACGTGTTTTTAGTTATCTCCGTGTATTTTTTCTAGTAGACTTATACTTTCGCCTAGTTTTTCTTTTGCTATGCCATGTGTATGTGGTCTAAAGGTTGATCGGGGTCAACCATCGACGCAGTGTATCAAGTGCAATAATCTTTTTCACCTGGTTTGCGTAAATATCTTGCCAGCAGATCTCGAATATCTTCAAAAAACCAACAATGGTTATCATTGCAAAAATTGCTCGGCCGCGCGCCGAAATTCAATTCGTTCGCCTATAACATTCGGAACTCCAAAAAATCGTGAGAGCTCGGATTCTATGATGTCGTCAACTAATGTTCAACAAGTACAAAAAGAACTACACTCAACACCTGTTTTACAACAGTATAGCTCTAATGAGAAAGAAATGACCTTACAATTAGTGTTTGATGAAATAGTTGCTCTTAGAGCTGAAAATTCGCGCGCTTTGTCTATGATTTCCTCTCTACAAGAAAATAAAGAAGTGCTTGTGCAAAAAATAAATGACATGCAAACAGAGTTGCATTCGTTAAAAGCTCAACTATGCAAAAATGATCGTACTTCTGTATTGTCTCTTCCATCACAAGATGTTACTCTCTTAAAAAACAATTCTGGTGTTGCCTTTTTTAGTTGATCTTCGTTCAGATGATACTGTTGTTGGTACATATGTTTCAACTACTACCACATCATATGCGGCTACTGCTGCTGCGGTCGCTGCTGTAATTACGCAAGCTCCTGCTGTTTCTACTCATTCGCATGCGTCTAGTTCAACGCAACCACCCATTTCATATGCTGCTGCTGTCGCTGCTAATTCTTCATTGTATGGTGCTTCTAATGTTGCTGTCTCTCCATCTCTACCTAATGTGCACTTTAATAGTTTGCAAAAAAAACCATAAAAAAAATCAAATAGTAGTTGTTGGTACTAATGCTACTCGTAATTCGGAACTTGTTGTTGCAGATAAGAAGAAATGGTTACACTTGTCATCTTTTGCGCCGTCTGTTACGGCTGATAATATTATAGATTATGTATCAAATCATGCTGGTATTGATAAAAATCTTCTCTCGTGCTACAATTTGGTTAAGAAGGATGTCTCTTTAGACTCTTTAAAAAGAGTTAATTTCAAATTGGGTGTATCTGACAAATTTTACAATAAGGTGTTAATTCCAGATCTGTGGCCTGCCAATGTAAATGTGCGTCCTTTTCAGTTTTTTCAATAACAAGGAAACCAACAGCCGATCCCCTAAATAACTTAAATTACTCAATTAAATTACTCAACATCTTCTTCTCATGCTGGTCCGCCCCCGTCGCCGTCTTTGCCACTGGGTAATAATGATCTGAAGATTTACTATCAAAATGTATCTGAAATAAGGACAAAATCGAATTCTATTTATGTTGCAACTGCACAGTGTGATTATGATGTGTTTATTTTCACTGAGACATGGCTGAATAGCAAATTTTATAATGAGGAATTTTTCGATCCTAATGTTTATAATATTTTTCGAAAGGATAGAGACGCTGTTGCAACTGGATGCTGTCGTGGTGGAGGCGTATTAATTGCAGTTAACCGTTCCCTATTTTCTTCGAGTGTTTTGATGAAATCTACTGATGCTGTCATTGATCAGCTTTGCGTGGTTATTAAAGGCTTATCTGCATCATTGTACATCGCTGTTTCTTATGTGCCACCTAATAGCTCACTAAGTTTATATAAAATGCACGTGAATAATATATCGTCATTAGCTGCTGAAGTTATTACAGAAACTAATCAACTGTTGCTTTTTGGTGATTTTAACCTCTCTGCAGTTTCTTGGACTCAGCGAAATGGCGCTGATCACTGTCTTTCTCCATCAAATGTTAATAATAATATTGAAATGTATGTTGTTGATAATTTTCTGGATATTGGGCTTGGTCAAATTAATAATTGTTTTAATTCTCTAAATATATTATTGGATTTAGTTTTTATTACTAATAACATTAACTATAAAATTCATGAATCTCTTTTTCCTTTATCTGCGATTAGTGTGCATCACGTTCCTATTGAAATTGAAATGTCTTTTTATAAATATTTTTCAATTCCTATTGACTCTAAAAAATTTCATTTTAATTTCAAGCTTTGTAATTTTCATACTGTGAACAATGCAATTAGTAATATTGATTGGAACATTGAATTTGGTCGATTAGACACTGCGGGTTGTTTTGAAGCTTTTTTAAACGTAATTTCCAGAATTTCTAATGATTTCATTCTCAAGGTTAGGGGAACTATTTATAAATTTCCATGGTACACTAGAGGGTTAAAGAAATTAAAAAACCTTCGCTCAAAGTTTTATAAAAAGTATCTGATTACCAGTCAAAATTTTTATTTATTGAAATATGGGCATTATATGAGGGAATTTAATTTCCTTGATAAATATCTTTATAAGCAATATATTCATAAGTTTGAAATTAACATTAAATCAAATCCCAAGTCTTTTTGGCGATTTGTTAATTCTAAAAAAGGTTGCTCAACTATACCTTCCTCGATGTTTTTGGGTGAAGTAACTTCTAATGACGCTACAGGAATTGCTAATTTTTTGCTGAGTTTTTCCGGTCAAATTTTGAACCACAAAGTGATAGTTGTTCTGAAGTTTTTGATACTTTGACTCCATCATTAGATTTTGAATCTCTTTCTTTGAGTCTGAATGATATTTTAGCAGGCATTAATGGTCTTAAAACTTCGATTAGTATCGATGCTCGTGGCCTATGCTAATTTTTTTGAAAAATTGTGCGATTAATTTATCGTACCCTTTGATGGTTATTTTCAATAAGTCTTTGTCATCGGGTATTTTTCTCGATAGTTGGAAAGTTGCTCATATTACACCCATATATAAGTCTGGTTGCAAGAATAGCATTGCTAATTATAGGCCTATATCCAAACTCTCTGTTATTTCAAAACTTTTTGAGGCCATTGTTAAAGATAAACTTTTCTTTTCAGTCAAAAACATAATTTCTCCTTGCCAGCATGGTTTTGTGTCAGGACGCTCAACTGTTACCAATTTAATGTTATTTAGTGAATATTCTGTATCAGGGTTTGTGCAAGGGTGTCAGGTTGATGTCATCTATACAGACTTTTCAAAAGCGTTCGATAAATTATCTCACACCCTATTATTAAAAAAATGTGAAGTTTTGGGTTTTCACTCAAGCTTTTTAAAATGGTTAAAATCATACTTATATAACCGTCATTGTGTTGTATCCTACGACGGTGTTAAATCTTTCATTTTTTGTGCAACTTCTGGGGTCCCTCAAGGGAGCATTCTGGGTCCATTACTGTTTGTTATTTTTATTAATGATCTTCCGTCTTTGTTTGTTCATTGTAAATGTTTGCTTTACGCTGATGACCTTAAGTTATTCATGAAAATTAGAAATGAGGCCGATACAATTCTGCTACAGAGTGAAATAAATAAACTTGCTTGCTTTACGCTGATGACCTTAAGTTATTCATGAAAATTAGAAATGAGGCCGATACAATTCTGCTACAGAGTGAAATAAATAAACTTTTTGCATGGTGCAGCACAAATCTTCTTTTTTTAAATCTTCAAAAATGTGTTTTTACCTCTATTTCTAAATCGTATAATATTCATATTTCCTCTTATTTTATTTCTAGCACTCCACTTCTATCTGTCTCTGAATTTAAAGACCTAGGTGTTGTGTTTGACTCTAATTTTTCCTTTCGTGCCCATCTGGATTTTATTACTCCAAAAGCTTATTCTATGTTGGCTTTCATTAGGCGTAATAGTTCTTCACTTCGTGATCCTTATACGCTTAAAATTTAGTTCACTAGCCTTGTTAGGTCGAGATTAGAATATGCAGCAATTATATGGAATCCTTTTTATGAATTACATAAGTTGAGGCTTGAAAGAGTACAGAAATCATTTAGTAGGTTTGCTCTGCGCGCTATAATTTTTATGGTCAACTTCCAGCATATAATGCCCGTTGTCTTCTATTGGGCTTAAAATCTTTAGAAAGTAGAAGAGATATTTCGTTTCGGGCGAAGTTGACTGCCCAATGTTACGGGGCTTGTTACAATTCAATGTTCCATTAAGAGCTCTTTGAAATCATACTACTTTTCACTTGGATACTGTGCGCACTAACTACGCAGCAAATGCTCCCATTTTTAGAGCTCTAAAATTGTATAACGATATTAATATAAGAGTTTCATTAGATTTTTCCGTTTCAAAAAATTCTTTGAAATCCATTTTAAATAGTATTTGTATATAATTAATTATTCTAGTTTGTAAGAAGTCTGTAAGAAATTTTTGTTCATAGACTAAAGTTGAAATAAATAAATAAATAAATAAAAATAATTTTAATTTATTTCGTTGATTTTAATTTCAGAATAGTCAACTGAAGAGGTGTTATTATTGCTGTTAAAGAATAAGCTTTAAGATTTGTCATTTATTACTTTAGTTTTACATTACAATATTTTCCAAACAAAACTATGTTAATCGATAGATATTGTTGACAGTTGTTGTCCATCTTTACATTGAATATTAAAAAAAAAAAAGGCACAAATCAAAAGGCACGCGTTTTTATTTACTCAAAAACATCGGCAATTGCCAACATTCATCTTGGGGTATAAAAAGGCTTATACCCTTCTAAACAATTGGAGGCCCCGACGAGATACTTTATTTCGGATAGATAAGCGTTTTTTTTGCCTTTTGATATCTAGCCGTGCTATTGTGCTTACATTATTAATAGAAAATGTCGGACAGCGAGCAAGATAATGCTCCAGACAAAAAGAAGAACGTTTCTTCAAAATTAAAAGGCACTTTAGCTGCTTTAAACACACGTCGCTCCGTGTGCGAACAACAAATTGAGCGAACCATGGAGTTCGAGCTCGAACGGTAGCGCTAAAAGGGATCATAAGAACACACATTCAAAGATTTTCACAAATATTGAAACTACTTGCCAATTTTGCCATAAACGTGTCCAATTTATTTATCGTTGCATAGAATTTTTAAATCTGCCCATCCGTGATCGGCTTCGAAAAATTAATGACATGAAACTATGCGAAAATTGCTTAAAAACAAATAATCACAAAGCTTATAACTGCACATCAAATTTCAAATGCCACACTTGTGGAAAGAAACATCATTCATTGCTTCATCAAAGCACCAATAATAGTCCAGCTTCTTTTGGTAACTTGTCTCCACCGTCTGGAAATACACATACTGGTCAATCCTCGTCCATCCAACCGAACATCTCTCTTAACAACTCATCAGTTGCGCTGCATAACAAATCTAGCGAAAGTAATATTTTAGGAACCGTTATAGTAAATTTAATTAATAAATATAATCAAAACATGCCATGCCGTGCATTGCTGGATTCTGGTTCCCAGCTGAATATCATTTCGGAACGATTCATTAAAATTTCCGGAATAAAGCAGCAGTCCTTTTTAACTCAATTCAATTGCGTAAATAATACAAGCGTTTCGTCAAACTATAGATCCACATTCACGATAAGGTCTCGATTTAATAATTTTTCCATTACATTGGAGGCATTAGTTATGAAGAAAATTACGGGACTTCTCCCAGATAGCAAATTTGAAATTGGAGAATGGAATATTTCAAAAAATATCAACTTATCCGATCCTCTCTTCAACATACCACAAAAAATTGACATGCTTATTGGTGTCGATGCTTTTTATGAGATTTTATCAATCGGGCAAATTAAACTTGGAAGTAATTTTCCGACATTACAAAATACTCTTTTTGGGTGGGTAGTAGCTGGAAAGTTACCCACAAATTGTAACACAAGCTCTTCGTTTTGTAATTTAATGCCGTGCATGAATTCTGAAGAAAGAGAGGACACTTCTTTAAATGAGAGCATAAAGGCTTTTTGGAATATTGAGAATTTTAATTCATTGCAATCAAATTTTACTAAAATAGAAAGAGAGTGTGAAACACACTTCACAAACAACACTACTCGTTTACAATGCGGTCGCTATCAAGTAAGACTGCCTTTTAAAGCGTCAGATTTGCCAAGTGCTCTTGGCAATTCATATGACATAGCGTTGAAAAGATTTTATTCACTTGAACGAAAATTTCATAAAAACAAAGATCTTCGGTTGCATTACGAATAATTCATGAATGAGTTTTTAAAATTATATCATATGGAGCACGTGGCTCACGCTGATTTTGAGAAATCCCATTATGTCATACCCCATCATTGCGTTTTTAAGCCGTCAAGTTCGTCTACTAAACTCCGTGTAGTATTTGATGCTTCATCAAAAAGCAGCTCAGGAGTATCACTTAATGATTTATTAATGGTTGGCCCAGCAATACAACCAGATTTATTCTCAATTGCACTGCGATTCCGATTTCATACCTATGTTTTCACGTCGGATATTAGTAAAATGTATCGTCAGGTATCGTTACATCCTGATGATAGGCGATATCATTATATTTTATGGCGCTCTAACGAAAATGAGCCCATTCAAATTTATCAGCTGTGCACGGTAACATAGGGCACAGCCTCTGCATCCTTCTTAGCCACTCGCGCGTTACAACAACTTTCCATTGATGAAGGACACAACTTTCCACTCGCCGCTGCTGCCGCAAGAAATGATTTTTACGTGGACGATATTTTATCTGGTGCCAACACTATCGAAGAAGCCATTGCTTTGCAAAATCAACTTAAGTTAATGCTTCTCAAGGGAGGCTTTGAATTGAAAAAATGGTGCGCGAATCATGAAAACTTAATCCGATGCATTTGTGAAGAGGATCGGGAAAAATTCTTTGAAATTAAAGGCGAAAATGTTATTAAAACGCTGGGAATGGTGTGGAATCCATCTATTGTTAAATTTCTTTACAATAAGAACTTACCTCCGGTACTGGGGACGGTTAAAAAGCGCACTGTGCTTGCGGAGATTGCACAATTTTTTGACCCGCTGGGTCTTATAAATCCTGTAATTGTTTTGGCAAAAATATTCATGCAGCAACTGTGGCGCTTGGATTTAAGTTGGGACGCATCATTGCCACAAGAATATAACAGCCGTTGGATCAATTTTAGAGATCAGTTACATTACCTAAACGAATTTGAAATTGATCGACAAGCCTTTGTACCGGCTGCAGTTTATGAAATGCATGCATTTTCTGATAGTTCCGAAAACGCTTATGGTGCGTGTATATATTTCGCTACAGGGTGACGTTCTCGGTGTGAAACTTTTATGCGCAAAATCACGAGTAGCACCAATAAAAAAATGCTGTTTGCCTAGGTTAGAGCTATGCGCTGCTGTCATTATGTCGCAATTAGTACAACGCACTACTGCTATATTTGATTTCGTCCAATTTCAAAATATTATATATTGGACTGATTCAACGATTGTTTTAAATTGGTTGCGTGAAGAAGCTTGCTGCTGGCAAACATTTATTGCAAATCGCGTTGTGATCATACAAAAAACAAGTAAATTCTCACAATGGAGGCACGTGCCAACTGGTTTGAACCCTGCTGACATCTTATCACGTGGTGCTCTTCCATTGGCCTTGATGAATTCCAATATGTGGTATAGTGGTCCAGGGTTTTTGATGGAAACGGAATCAAATTGGCCACCCACTTTAAACAACGTTCTACACGATGACAGCATTTTACAAAAAAAGAAAACTTAAATTATCCTCATGAATCGGTATGACAAAAACTTTATTGAAAATATAAAATATTACAATAATTACAAAAAGCTTATCAACGTTATTGCATACATACTACGTTTCAAAAATAATTGCTCACAGAAAAATAAAGTGAATCGTTCACATGGCACATTTACAACTGATGAATTACACCATGCATTAATTGCAATTATTATTTCTATTCAGCAGAGTGAATTCGGCTCAGAAATAAAAGCAATGAAAAATGGATCAATACTTCCAAAAAAATCACATGTTTTTACTCGCACTCTTCTAATTCATCATCACATAGTCAATCATCACGTTGGACCCCAATCTTTGCTAAGCATCGTACGACAATCATTTTGGCCGATACATGGAAAAGTGATTGCACGCTCTGTTGTCCACAATTGCATTCGATGCTCGAGAGCAATGCCGATAAAACGCCACCAATTAATGGGAAATTTACCCGAGCTTCGCGTTCAACAAACAAGGCCGCTCAATGTTGCGGGAGTGGATTTTTGCGGTCCCTTTCACACTCACTTTCGTCTTCGTGGCACCTCACCTGCGAAATCATATGTTTCAGTTTTTATATGCTTCGTCACCAAGGCAATCCATCTTGAGTTGGTGGAAGACTTAACCACAAGGGGTTTTTTGGATGCGCTGAAACGTTTCACTGGGCGTCGCGGTCGTTGCGCAGTCATATACAGTGACAACGCGACCAATTTTGTCGGCGCTCGTAACGAACTATACAATCTGTTTGAAATGTTTCGTAAACAACAAACACAAGACGAAATAGGAAAGGCCTCCGCTGAAGACGGCATCGTATGGAAGCATATTCCTCCGCAGTCACCACACTTTGGGGAACTCTGGGAGGCTGCAGTGAAATCATTTAAATTTCATCTTAAAAGAACTTTGAATAATGCTTCGCTGACCTTTTCTGAATTTAATACACTAATCATACAAATAGAGTCTGTTCTTAATTCTAGACCAATCACGCCTATCCCAGAGAGTCCCAGTGATTTTCCTGCACTCACACCGGGTCACTTCATTATTGGAACGGCCCTCAATGCAATGCCTGCGCCAGATTTCAAGGATGTTGAAAACGTCAACCGTTTGCAGCGTTATCAGCAGCTACAATGGTACTTGCAGAAATTTTGGGAGCGATGGTACAGGGACTATTTACAAAGTTTGCAAATTCGTTCTAAATGGTCAACCCCTGGTACACCGATCGGCATTGGTGACATTGTCATTATACAGGAAGAAAATATACCGCCACTCCAATGGAGGCTTGGCCGTGTCACTCAATTACATCCTGGAAAAGACGGTGTTACAAGAGCTGTCACCGTGAAGACGGCATGCGGCGAAGTTCAGCGAGCTACAGCTAAAATTAGGCGTCTACCTGTTGAGAAGTCTACGTCCTCTCAAGGAGGGGTGTATGTTAAAGAATAAGCTTTAAGATTTTTCATTTATTACTTTAGTTTTACATTACAATATTTTCCAAACAAAACTATGTTAATCGATAGATATTGTTGACAGTTGCTGTCCATCTTTACATTAAATATTAAAAAGAAAAGGCACAAATCAAAAGGCACGCGTTTTTATTTACTCGAAAACATCGGCAATTGCCAACATTCATCTTGGGGTCTAAAAAGGCTTATACGCTTCTAAACAATTGCCAATCCTAATTTTTCGGATTTGTTGCCACTTTTGCTTAGAATTAATGAAAGAGTTAAACTTGTTTTCATAAAATTTTGAATTAGCAATTTTTAATTTTTTTTTTACAATGACAACCCTTAGCTGTTTGAATTTATCATGCAGTTGAGGAGTTTTATATCTTTTCCATTTGTTAAATGCATAATTTCGATCACAAATAAGTTTTTTATTTCCATACTAAACCAAGATTTTTCGTCACCTCGAACCCTTTTAGTTTTCATAGGTACGAAATTATTGAAAATATTAGAAATATTGCTTTGCAGAAAAGCAACTTGGTTATCAACATTTACCATTTGAAATATCTGCGTCCAATGAACCCTTTTTATTGCATCAATCAGTAACTGGTAATATATATTTTTAAAGTCATGATAGCTAAATGTTTCTTCGGATGCCTCGAGTTTAAAGTTATATTATAGAAATGTATATTGATCGTGTTTTGAGAATACTGGTGCTGATAATTGTTCGTATAAAAGTAAGTGTTCAATGCTGTTAACGAAAAACATATCTAAGAGTGTGGAACAAGTATTAGTGAAATGAGTAGGATTCTTGGAATTGGCAGGATAGAGGCCAATGGAAAACCTTTTGTTTAACAAACTATTATCAGCAATAATATTGCTGATGAAACCTCCTGTTACAATAAGGTTTGTGTACAATAACAGTAAGCCGTCCAAAATTATCATAAGTGGCTCCAAGTCAACGCACAGTGGCTTGCTTTTCAAAAACGCGTTGCAAAAATCAATTTTAGTATGGGTCTGTTTGACAAATTTGATACTTGCATCGAATAGTGAAATGTCTAGAAGTGAAAAATTTAAAATTTCAACCCACTTGGATAAGTAGTTTAGTTTTTACAGTTAGTCAAAGTAGAAACATTTTTGAAGCTTGCAAAAAATTAATTTTTTTGGATAAAAATTACATGTTTGAGCTGAAAAATTCAACAAATGCTGAGGGTAAAATATATTCTTTTTTTTGTAAAAGCATTATTAGTTTTAATTAAACAAAAAAAAATTAGTCCACCAAATTTTTTTTTTTGTTTTTGTTTTTTTTTTGTTGAAACACTGTTTTTAGCGATGTTTTTGAACTTTAATATGAGTTTAAAAATAAACTTCACAAAACTTCAAGCTAAGCTTCCACACAAATCATCACTAATTCTTTCTTAACATATCCTCAGAACAAACTAGGCACCGGTGTTTGCCCGTTTGGGTGCTAGAGCGATTTTTATCGACAAACCTGTGGATATAGCACCCTAAGTCCATACGCATCTTAGAAATATTAATTCTTAAACCTTTAACTAGAAAACATTTAACTAGGTGTGCAATGCCTGTTTCATTGGTCATAGTTCATAACTAAAACCGTTTAAATAAAACTACAGCCACGCCCACTTTTTTTAATAGTGGGCGAACCATTGTGTTTTGGTCAAAAACTACCTATTATAGTTTTTGAATTTATTATACACAATAAGACCCCAACTAAAAACTTTTCTGATTGCACTTATTCTGTTAAAGGTAAAATTTCTGAAATCTTAAAATTTACGTGAGGATTACAGGAACAGGTAAAAAGATGTCAAACGATTTGTGTAGAGAAAAACCAAACGAAAATTTTAGAATATGTTAAACGGCAGTTATACAATTTATTTAATTTTTTGCTAAGAAGAACATAATTATGAGTATGGAATTTCACCACTGCATGAAACTGGCGTATACAATTCCAGAAGATAGTAGTGATTTAAAGAAGTTTCTTGTAATCAAAGAGGAAATAGCTGATAGGAAGAAAAAAATTCAAGCTGCGTTTTATGCAGAAATTGGTTTGAAAGTTGATCAACCAAAACAAGGGTTTGGTAATACCAATGATGGAAACACTTCCAGAACATTTTTTGAAAACTATGAAGTCACAGCGCGAATTACTGGAGTTGATAAAGAGATAATTAAAAGGCTACAAGTCATATTAAATGTTTTATGCTGCAAGGAAAAAGTTCACTCAAAAAAATAAGGAGAGTTTACAACAAGAACTGCTGCTTAAAAAATATCCGCATAAAAAACTTACACCTACGGTTCACAAAATTCTGGCCCATGGTGAAAATATAATAGAGTTTCAGTCTTTACCAATTGGTGAACTATCAGAAGAAGCACAGGAATCCAAAAACAAAGATTACAAAAATACAGATATCTCAACACGTGCAAGATATCAAGAAAGCGACAAAACCAGGACCTTTTCAACATGCTGGCCGCCTCGTCTGACCCAATTATTATATCTCTAAGGCACACTCAATCATCAAAAGAGCTGAAAGAATGTTACTCTCAAGAAATGCTAAGTCTATTATATAGCCATTCAGATACTGTTGATTATTTTGAAAGAAATTAAATTGTTAATTTAAGTAATAAAAAAATATTTAGTTTATAAATAAAAAAAAAATAAATATCTCACCAAAATTTAAATTTATTAAATTTTTTTCCTCCACATTACAATATGTAAGAGGGCTTTGGGCCTGTTTATTATATATATAAGCATAACCATCAATAAAGAAAAAAAAAAATAAAAATAAAAATCCGCTTTGAATTTTTTTACAATTTTAGTTTTATATACCAAGCCCAAGCACATTTCTATCACACTTTCCAGCAGTTTTCAATGTCTACTTGCGACAAAAAAAGCATAAATTAAATTTTTACATGCATAAGATATGTAATTTTTCCTCCCTACAAAAAACTCAACTTCAACAATCAATTGCGTCGGATTCTGCAAACCTTTTTCAGCAAAATTTACCACTGTATTAGCTATAAGAATTCCCTATCATATAAAAAATTGTTTTCAATCAATTTATCATCACTTATTTGAATCTACCATATTTACCGTTACACAAGTTGTTCCGTTAATGATAAGCAATCGACTCGTAGTGCAATTTCTAATTTAACGTTTTGCTAATAAGAAATATTTGACAAAGTGACAAATCCCGCTTGGACAATAAAATAGGTACACTTTGAGTTAATAATATTTTTAGTGTGTATAAAAGCAATTATTTTTGTGAGCCATAAACTCAAAGTGTAGTTTTGAAATTTTTCTGTAAAGGTTTATAAAATAAGTTTAATTTTGAGACCGTTATTGAAGGCTTTAGCATTTAAGATGGGTCGCGGCGTACTTTGCACTTTAGAACAAAAGCGTCATGCTCTTAAGTTTCGTGGGGAAAAAAATGGGTATGGCGGTGTAGCCAAAATTCTTGGACGCTCTTGAAACTTTGTGGTAAAAAGGAAAAAAAAATTAAAAAAAAAAGAGTAAAAACAAAAAAAAACACGCCAAGTTATGATCACCACATAAAGATAATGCCCAAAAAGGACCCATTTAAATCTTCGAAGACAATAGCTGCCGAAATGGGCAACATACCAGGTGTACACTAAGTAATGTCGGTTCGAAAATTTAGATGTCGCCCAAGCCTGAATATTTATCGAATGGCATGAAACTTTGACAGTGTCAAGCGTCAACCTTAACTATCATACCACCAAAGTTTCGCGCCAATCGAGCGTCATTATTGTGTTATGTCAGCGCAGTCAACATGTCGAGTTTCGTGCCGAATAAAGAGCAATCGCGGACAATGTTAATTCTGTGTTTTCATTTGAAGAAAACAGCCGCGGAATCGCACCGAATGCTTGTTGAAACCTTCGGTGAACAAGTGGCAGCTGTTAAAACGTGTGAAAAACGGTTTCAAAGATTCAAAAGTGGTGATTTCGATATCAAGAGCAAAGAACGCTCTGGAGCTCCGGTACGAAGACGCCGAAATGTAAGCGCAATTGGACGAAGACGATTCCCAAACGCAAAAAGAACTCTCAGAGCAGTTGAATGTGAGCCAGTCTGCCGTTTCCAAACATTTGCAAGACATGGGAAAGATTCAAAAGGTCGGTAGATGGGTGCCACATGACTTGAGCAAGAGGCAGATGGAAAGGCGCAAAACACATGTGAAATTTTGCTCGCACGATTCAAAAGAAAGTCGTTTTTGTATTGAATTATCACTGGCGATGAAAAATGGATATTTTTCGAGAATCCCAAGCGTAAGAGATCCTAGGTAAACCCTGGACAACCGTCAACATCGACTGCTTGGCCGAATCGCTTCGGCAGGAAGACGATGCTCTGTGTTTGGTGGGACCAAGAGGGCGTTGTGTATTTTGAGCTTTTAAAACCCGGAGAAACGGTTAGTTCGGCACGCTACCAACAACAATTGACTGATTTGAACTGCAGAGAGAACGGCCGCAATATCAAAAAAGGCAACATAAAGTCATTTTCCTCCATGACAACGCTCCATCACATACGGCAAGACCGGTTCGCGATACGTTGGAAGCACTCAATTCGGAAGTGCTCGTGCATGCATTACCACCTGTTTGCATCGAAGGGACACGCAATCGCTGAATAGCACTTGGATTCCTACGAAAATGTGAAAATTTGGCATGATAATTGGTTTTCCGAAAAACTCAAGGAATTCTATTGGCGTGAAATTCACAAATTGCCTGAAAGATGGGAAACATATGTTAAAAGCGAGGGAGCATACTTTGAATAAACGATTCTTCCTTTAACTCTTGAAATAAACGTGTTTTTTTAAGAAAAAAACGACATTACTTAGTTATACATCTGGTATATCTTCCCGAAATGTTTGATGAAAGTTTATTTGATAGTAGGGTTCCACTTCTTCGCCTGAAAAACTAACAAATGAGGAAAGCATTTGCCAAAAATCATGCTTCATGGCTTGGAGAAGAAGGATCCAAAAAGTGAAGATATATACTATGGAGTGATGAAACTAAAATTAATTTGTTTCCCAGTGATGCTGCAAGGAATGTTCATCACCCTAAAAGGAAGGATTTCGACCCGCGCTACACAAAAAAAAACCGTAAATAATGTTAGTGTAAACTTAATGGTTTGGAGATGCTTTTCCCACTACAGGGTATATCCCATTTTCCGTATTCAGGATATTATGACCCAGTTTGAATACGTTGATATTTTGCCAACTATTATGCTATCTTACGCAAGTGATAAAATGCCCTTTATTTTGCAGTTCCAGCAGGATAATGACCCCAAATACTCTTCGAAGTTGGTCATAACTTGGTTTAGGGGCCACAATATTGGATGCTTGTCATGACCTTGTCAATTTTCTGATCTAAACCCGATTGAGAATCTTTGGTCTGAGTTGAAGAAAAGAATTTTAAACCAAATATTCAAAAATAAGACGATTGGGCAAAAAGTGCAACAATCATGGTACGATATCCATTTGGAGGCATGCCAAAACTTGGTGGCGTGTATGCCTAGGAAAACACAGGCCGTTTTGAACTATAATGGCGGATATACAGGGTACTGCTTTGTAACAAACTGAGACATTCTCAAAACTATTAATATGTTGCAATTATTTATTTTTTTTTAGAATCATATAAAGTGTACCTATTTTTATGACCAGATGAAATGCAACGACGGATCCAATTATTTTATATAAGATCTTATCTTTGTTTTTTTAATAAAAATTGTTCCTTTTTTTCAAAAACACTTTAATCTTCATAATCATTACCAATTTTTTTGAAAATAAAATGTAAATAATAAGATATTTCTAAAAAATTCACTGAAACTCTGGTGTGCCTATTTTATTGTCCAGCTGTGTATATTCCATCAAACTACCAAATGCAGATCTACCACATATCCTGCGGCTCCACCCCGCTGTCACCCCATCTGGCGAATTTTGATAAAAAAACATCATCTAATAGGTTACTAATTGGCCCTAGTTGGCCAGTTAGTCCGAAAAATTGGTCAGCAAGAGTACATTTTTTAAAGCAGTTTGAAAAATTTCACGGTCATCTGCATATTTTGGCACCCCATCTAGCGAATTTCGAAATAAAAACAATTGTCTTTAATAGGTCACAAATTGATCATAATTGGTCAGTTAGTCCGAATAATTGGTCAGCAAGAGTACATTTTTTAAAGCGTTTTGAAAAATTTAAAGGTCATCTGCATATTTTGGCATGGTGACAGGTAATAAGGTCAGTGGTAATAACTACAATTGACCTCATTTCGCTTTTGAAAGCGAAATAAGGTCAATTGACGTTATTGCGCTTTCTCAGAGCGAAATAGTGTCAACCAAAAAAGCGAAATAATGTCAAATTACTCTTATGTAAAATTGCTGTGGTTAGTAAACTAGGTGTTGGATGTATTATAGACTGATCCGCGGGTAAATGGGCGGCCTGCGGCCGCAGCTCAGAATTTAAAACTCCGAAAAATCTAACCCCAGCTTCACGGCGGCTTCGCCGCGGATCAGTCTATAATACATCCAACACATAGTTTACTAACCACAGCAATTTTACATAAGAGTAATTTGTCATTATTTCCCTTTTTTGGTTGACACTATTTTGCTCTGAGAAAGCGTAATAACGTCAATTGACCTTATTTCGTTGACGTTATTACCACTGACCTTATTACCTGTCACCGTGCCAAAATATGCAGATGACCTTGAATTTTTCAAAACGCTTTAAAAAATGTTATCTTGCTGATCAATTATTTGGACTAACTAACCAATTATGACCTATCAAAGGCAATGGTTGACCTTGAAACTTATAAAAATATTTGTAAAAAATTTACTCTTGCTGACCAATTAATCGGACTAACTGACCAATTATAACCAATTAGTGACCTATTAGATGCACATTTTTTTATCAAAATTCGCCAGATGGGGTGCCACCTAATATTGCTTTTAACATAAATGCAAGGTCCGCCAGCATGGTTCTATTTGAAGCTTCGAATAAGTGACGAAACTCGTCGACTTTCTTGGCTAAGCTTTGCGCATTAATATGGCAAACACTAAGCCCCTTGTACCTTTGATTTATAATGCGAATCAGTTCACAACAATTGCCATTGGAAGGATATTGCTGATTTTTAGTTTTTAAAAATATTATTTCGTTTATATGTATGTATATGAAAACATTTTTACTGACTTTGTTGTAAATGTTGAAAAAAATTTTTAATTTGGCAATTATCTAGTTAACTTAAATATTTCCTTCGTTTAAGTTTACCCTAACATAAACGTTATCGTTTTAGTTCCGGTTAAAACTTAACCCTTAGTGTTCTTAAACTCTCTCTATTTTTAAAACTTAATAGTGAAAAAACTGTTTTGATTTTGTTTTTCGAAATCTGCATATTCTTTTTTCTTCGATTTTAAACTGGCAAGTTATTTTATTGTTCCCTGAATTATAAACTCAAAATTTAAATTTTATACATAAATATTGAAAAAAGCTCTTAAAACTAAACAATTTATATAAGGTGGTTTAAAATATTGAAGCTGGATGATGTTTTATCAATTTCATCAAACCTTTTTTTTAATTTTTTATCAACACCAACGGCTTTTGTGCTTACATATTTTTTTCCCTCAATAAAATTGTTTCCAAACTTTTTGATGCGGAGCGTGAAATTTCCTGAAGTGCAAAACTTGTGACATATAGCATCAATAAGTTGATAGTTTTCATTCCTAAACACAAAGCATGCAGAATTTCCAAGTATCCTGTTTTCTCCGCTTGAACCTTTATCCATAAAAAACCTGAAAAAAAAATTTAAGATTTGTTATCAAAATGTTTGCCTGTAAATGCATAATAGGCCAAGTTCGTGAAGTTAAGACAATTTGCGTAAAGCAATTTCCGATGGCAGGGTTAGTATTTAAAGTATCTAAAAGCTAACTTTGAGTGTGAGTTGCTATCGGTATTTTTTGGCTCAATTTTTTTTTAATAAAAAATACAGCTCGAAATGCGTGCCAAATGATAGAGCTCGAAACGCATAAATAGAAAATGGTATCTCTTATCTCCTATATTAAACGAGCAATAATTGTATGTATATTAGAGCGGTTCAGAAAAAAAGTTTTTTATTTTTTCACGATGTGTCAGTGGCTTGACCAGAGGCGGAGACTACTAAAAAATATTGGGAGGTCACAACTTTCAAAATTTTTTTAATTGGCTAGGGGGGAGGGGGGCTGTGTAGAGTCATAGTCATCAAAAAGTATGAATATGTAAAAGTATATGAAAACATATGATCAGTTTGTATACATTTCCCAATTGTAATCATAATTTATTGTTCAAAAACATTACAAAATTCTGGTTATGGCAATGTAAATTTTTACGTCTAATTTCACATCGTTCTATGAATCATTCGTGATCTCGTTTAAATCTACAATAAATGCATCTTCGGAGTGTACATACAAAATGCTTAAAGAGTTCTGGAGAGTTTGGCCCATAGTACTCCTTACATAAGTTAAAAATCTTCTTCAATCACATGCAATGTTACCATCAATTTTAAAATTTCAATAATTCTAGTATTAATTCTAGTTACAAATCTAAAACGTATTTATCACTTTTCAAAAAACATACATAGTCAGTGAAATTTTTTATCAAAGATTTGCTATAAGAGCTCGTTTGTTGCAGAAAATTTTATCCACGCAAAGTGTCGAAGAGCAGAGTTGTTGTTGCAGAGTGTCGAAAATCTTGCCATGCAGACAAATTTATGGTTTTACCCAGATAAAAACCCGAAATACAAATCGGACTTAACTCAATTCGGGTTAATATACAAGTGCCCTTATTTGATGGCAACGCCAGCATAGTCACCTGACCTAAGGGTGCTTGTAAATTTATGGACGATTTTGGAAAAAAATATCCGAATACACTACATTTCAAGCAAAAACGACCTAAAAAAGGCACTTAAAATTGAGTGGTGCTATAACTCGCCAGATACCAATAAAAAATTTGCAGCTTCGATGCCAAACCATCTTTAAGCTGTAGTTGACCAAAGAGGCTACCACACTACATACTTAAAATTATGAAATCATTATTTTAAACAATGGTTTTTCAATTTATACATGTCTGCATGAAATAAACTGTGACATGAAATTCAGTAGTATTCTTCGATTCCTTATTATAAAAATTGCAGTTAATATTTTTTTACATTGAATAAAACTAAAATTTTTGTTCTTTCAAATGGTATCAAAACTTTTTTCATATTCCTATTCGTTTGAAAGTTACAGAGAATTGAAATTAAAAGTATGCACTGCATGAAATAAGCTGTGAGCCACTGTACAAGAAATTTTTGTTAATAAATTAAACTAGATATACACAGCTACAATTACTTAGTTTGATTTAAAAAAAAAACTCATTTGCTATAAAAAAATTTTAAGATTATTTCAAAAAATTTCAAATTCCGAATACTTATGTGAGGCACTGTATATACATACATATCAAGCTGATTCAAATTTTTTTTTTGTTCTAAACTGATTTTATCGGTCGAGGAACCTGAATCCGTGATTAGTTTTTCTTCTTCTTCTTTTTTTCTTATAAAAAAATTTAAAATTAACCGGAAAAAACATAAAATACCGATTTTCTGCTTTCAAGTTGCAAAATCTGCCCATATTATTTTACCACCGATCCCGTTCTATAATATTCTTAATGTAATTTTTATTTACTTAAAAGAATGGCGTGAACCGAATATCATTATCTTATTTCAAAACCAAGATATCTACATTTTTCTAAATTAACATATCTGGCATAATTTGAAATTTTTTAAAATTCTAGAAAAATCTATAGAATTGTTGAATTGTGCCAGTACGCAATAGTACATATGGGCGTGGCACCTCCCATACAAGCAAAAAACGTTAAATGTTATATTTAGTGTGCTATGAGAATAATTTTCTTAAAATTTGGTGAAGAGGTGCCAGTTACTATAAGCTTTGAAATTATATGGATTTCAACGGGATTGCGTAAGTGGGCGTGGCACCTCCCATACGTACGAAAAACTTTAAATGTTATTTAGTGTACTATGGGAGTAATTTTTTTAAATTTTTTGTTCCAATCGCTAGAGAAAGCCCGAAAAGAAAAATTTTTTGTTCCAATAGACTTTTAATTACAGTGGTGTAGTGTTAATATTGTAGTGGTCATTTTTAATATTTGACCACTTAGTGCGTCCTGAGCAGTGCACGAAAATAAACAGTACAATTCGTTTTGTACCGAGCCGAAGCGCAAAATCTTATTTATTTTCTTTATAGACCAAGAGCCAGCGACGAACAGACCTTCGTCATTTTATAAAAGCTGAAAGTTTCTCAGTGTATGTCACTAATAGAGGTAACAACGAGCCCCGGCTATGAAGTTTGAATAACAGTTACTTTGGAAGATATCAGGTAGCAAAGGTGTAAAAAATTGCATCTAACTTTCGTCATTTTATAAAAGCTGAATTTTATATATGTTGCAGGGTCCGACCGAAGGCTTCGGCCACCTTCGGCCTAATAATAGCGCATTCGGCCTGCCTTCGGCTTCGGCCTTAAAATGGCCGAAGGTTGGCCGAAGCCGAAGGTTTGGAAATGAATGCAATTTCGAAGCTAAATTCGCCAATTTGAAACACACGAAATATGCAAAAGTGAAATAGTTTGGAATAGAAAGTTTTTTAAACAAATATAAATACATAGCTCAGAATGTGATATTGTAAAGTTAATGTAAACGACATTAGTTGTGAAGTTAAAGCAATAAGCTTTACAAATATTGAAAATATTTTTTGGGAATCTCATGACACAACGGCCATGCAGCCATATAACTCATGCTGAGTTTCAAGTTTTAAGATAGAGTTTGAGATGCACATTAAAGAATCTATTATTATGAGGAATGGATGTATTTTTGGCATTTAAGTTCATTTTTGAAACTGAAAAAAAGCTCAAAAAATTTCTATCTGTCCCTCCAACTAGCGCTTCAGGTCAGCTTTATACCGACTCAGGTTCAAATTTGTGTGGCGAAAACGTTGATAAGCTTTTATTTTTAGCTTACAATAAAAACTTATTTGACTTTGAATATTAAAGTACCTTCAACTTTTATTATCATTATAAACTAATATTGTTTATGTTTGCTAATAGATTATAACCATATAATTTATTTTTTGTTACTTATACATTGAATTTTTGTTTATGTAAGTTTTTATTTATAAAATGCTAAACCTTTGGCTTCGGCCGAAGTTTTCGAAAATGGCCACAGTTCGGCTTCGGCCAAAAAAGTCACCTTCGGTCGGACCCTAATATGTTGCTTGAGGAGCTATCAAAACATGTTTTTTCCAGTTCCAATAAATATCGATTTGAAACTTAGGTCATGAGTTCCAAGAGATATGAATATGATATCATGTCTCCTACGCCCACCTCCCATATAAAAAATTATAAAAAAATGGTATAAGGCTGTTTTAAAAATGAAAAATAAATCAACATCACTAACCAACCAGGGTTATCTTGCCAAAGCCTGTCCCGATGCCCGAAAATGCCCGAATTTTAGCCAATTTTGTAGTTTTAATTAAAACTGTAGTATACTTATTACAGCTCGAAATGTATGCCAAATGATAGAGCTCGAAGAGCCTAAGCAGAATTAATAAGATTGCCTTGTCAAATAATGTCCGAAACATGGGTTGTGCCCGTTTTTAGGGTAAATTTTTTTTAAATGAGTGGCAGCCCATGTTTAGGACAGGATTCTACAATGCAACATCAAATATTATATTTAGGCCTCTTCGAGCTCTATCATTTGGAATATATTTCGAGCTGTAATATACTACAATTTTAATTAAAACAACAAAATTGGATAAAACTCGGTCATTTTCGGGAATCGGGACAGGCTTTGCAAGGTCCAAAGGCAAAGAACAAACGCTTCATCACGTGCTCTTTTTTAACAGGAGCGATTTTTTTCTAGCAATACGCACATACAGATTTTCTGCATTGAGCCGTCTTGCTATTAAGTTCTGTGACACGCTAAGCCCATATTCTGCATTCTATGCCAACTTCATGCATGATAATGATCCGAAACATATGGCAAATATTATGAAACCCTGGCTTCAACGAGAGAAAATAAGTGTTTTGGACTGGCCACACGGAAAAAACGAAACACGAAATTATTGTAAATATTAATCAAAATTTAAGAAAAATTAGTAGGTAATTTAGTAATTTAGAAACGGTTCGAGTGTCTATTAAAAATTACTAAGCGTAATATAAAAATTGCATCAAGCGGGCATTAATTTTTCGAATGCAAGTTTTTAATTTTTACAAAGTAGATTTTAAAATTTCTGCAATAATTTATTATATTTTAAAAGGACTGTACTATTTTTTAAAAAGTACATTATAAAGTTTTTATGATGAAATAATAATAACTGAAATTTATTTTTAAAATTTTTTGTGTGTTGAACAAAATTGGGACGGCCAGCGAGTTGCCGCTTTCCCGACCCCGTCCCAATTCTGTTCAACACATTACTTCTAAGCCAATAAGTAAAAGTTTGGCAAGCCTTATATATTTATTTTTTTGCATGAACATGTTGAGAACTCAAACAGAGTACAAATTAAACACAAAAGAGAAATAAAATTCAATATAATAAAAATTGATAATCTTGAAATAATTTTTCTATAACTACTTTTTAAAAATTATAAAGCGGGAATCATATATTACAATATGAAATATATAAAAATTCTAATGTGGCAATTTATTAAAATTTAATAAATTCTTTGTAAAATTTCAAAGTTTTTAGGTGATAATTAAAATGAAGAAATTAATTTTTAATATGCACTTATTAAAAAATGTAAAATGAAAATATTTACAAACTAGAATAGAATTTTTAATAAGGATTTTCTATTTATTACTATAAAAAAGTAATATTTGTTTTCAGAATTTAATTTTTATAATCTCATATTAATTTTTAATAAAATTTGAGTAGGTGTTTTTTCCGTGCAGTTCAAAGTCCCGACCATAATTCCAAAGAACATTTATGGGGTGATGTAGAGGCAAAACTACACGGTTAGAAATTTTGGGACCCTATAAAGAAACGGTTTTTTCCCGAAAATGGGTCGAAAACGGGTACCATTGTTCGGGGATTGGTCGAAAATGGTCCTAACCATACTTAGGGGATACTCCTGATCAGAGAACTGCAGCAGTCCACCGCGACAATAAGTACACCGCATTAATGTTGCTTATTTTTCATACCCGAGTATGCAAAACACCACCCCAAAAACTCTGCGGTGTTATTTTTACTTATAGTTCTGTTATACTTACACAATGCGATCGCAAAAATACTTATCACTTTACTCTTTACGCATTTTTGTACTCATGTGAAGAGCGACCGCAAAAAGTTTGTGCCTGTTGCAATACGTTAAGTAAAGGGCGCTTTCGCATTCGGGTAATTTTTTTGCTTATGCTTTGTGCACTGCTTTTCGAAAAATTGTTTCGTGTGTGCTCGGGTGTGCAAACGAAAACGATGATCAGTGTTGCTACTGCCAACAACAAAAAAAACGCCCCAAAAATTTGTTCGAAAATTACCACTATTGATACAATTGTATCATTTCGGCAACACTGAAGAGGATCGGCGGCTGAGTAAATGCGTACATAAGTAAATACACAATTACTCTAAATGTGTGTTTTATTAGCACCGTATATTTTTTTTACTCGTACGATTTTTGAGAAATACGACTGCCACACGACAACGATGTGCGAAAAAGCAATTCAAGTGCACCAGCTACACAGCAGTTTTTATACTTATATTGCTATGAGTATATATTTGCATAAACTGCATGTCTTGCGGTGTGTATGGCAGGGATGATATTTGGGGGCTTTTAGGGCTTTTTTGAGCCCTTTTAATTTTCAAAAGCGCCGTGGCCATTTTTATTCATTTTTGGCCCTTTTGCAAAATTCTACCGAAAAATAATCACAATTTTTTATTTTTCAAAGGAAAGCTTACTGAGATAAGTGGTTGTCGACTGGGATATATTTTTTTCATTTGACGTTTTAATTTCAAGGCACCTTGCGCAATCAGTGCTACCACAAATAAGACATGAAATCACAGTATTGTATTATGTAACCTTTTTATAGTAAATTTTTGTTACATCTTACGAAGTTGGGCCATTTTTCTTATATTTTTTTGTGCCATTTTTCCTATTTTGGTGTGGGGCTGCTGATTATTTATATTGAATATATGGAAAAAGTTTTTTTTAATATGCATATGTATGTGACCATTTGTCTCGGTTTTTTATGATAAAATGGTTTGGCCTTGTACTGAATGTTAAAAACAATATTTCGTACAAGGGCAAATCATTTTATCATAAAAAGAGCTAGTTTTTAAAAATATGTTTTCCCTGTGGGCCTTTTATCTCCTTTCAAATAACGTAAATCTTCTCAAAATATAGCCACAAGGAAATGTATGAAAAAATCATAATTTTCAAATCAAAAAATTTTGGGCTTTTTCTTTGGGCCAAATATCATTTTAGGTGGTGGAGCAGTATTTCATAATCATTTCCTTTTTTATCGACAATTTTGCGCAGATCCCAAATTTGTTTGTACATTATAATTAGATCAGAGCCTGAAAACAATTCTTTCAATAAATAATTTTTTTAGTTTTATTTTAAGAATATTTTTTAATATCTTTAAAGACTTATTTGAAAATTTAGTTTTAAGGGTCTTTCGAGACTTTTATTTTATAATGTGTCTTAATGCGCAACAAATAAATATCAAGGAAAGATGAAAGCAGCAGTATCAAAAGACTAAAAAAAAGTTTTTACTTTTTGGAATAAAATTATTTTCAGACTTTTAAAAAACATCTTCAAAAATAAAACTTTTAAAAGACTCTTATGTTCGATTTAATTTATAAAAGTTAAAGTATATGAACAACTCTTTTTTAAAAAATTTTTACTTTTGATCATCAACTCTTGGAGAACATTTTTGTAGAAATTTGGATTAAAAATAATAATGAATATTGCAGCAATCAGTCATTTCATGAAACACCTACATAAGATATGCGCTGATATTCGGATTTAGTGTATTTTCAAAAAAAAACAAAAATTATTTAAGATTCTTAGTAAAATGGTTAGTGTTTTAAACTGAAGTTCTGATATTGAACTAAAAAATTGAGTCGTAGCGATCCTAGGCTAAGTTTTCGAGTAATATTGCTCACCGGTTTAAAAAATAGATACTTTTCATGAAATGACTGATTGCGGTTTTATTCATGAATGTTTTGTATCCACAATTTTACAAAATGTTCTTCAAGAGTTCTATAATTATAATGTTTAAAAAAATATCCCTTAAATGAACACAAGAAAAATTTAAGTGTTTTATTTTCTCCTAAAAAATTTAAGTGGAACGTTAAGTAATACGATGGCTTTCGACTTTTTAAACTTAAAATTATTTCAAATCAAAAACAAGAGATTTTCATATATGAAAAAAGTTGTATTTGATTTATAATAGGTTAAATTTGATGTGCTAAGTCTGCAAATATATCATTTATTTCTGCATTTCCTTTTAAAAAAAGTTTCTAAAAAAGATCTTAGCATAGTTAGTTCTTTAATATCAGATATTTCAGGGTAAACATTTTAACTGAATTTTTACGTTTTTTGGGTTATAACGTTATTGAAGAAAATGGGCGATATATACAAAAAAATCTTAAACGCTTATATGTATGTTCATATCAAAATTATAAGTGATATATGTAATTAAAATACTTAACATTGTCACAACAAGATATGGCAAAATTAAAAATAGAATTGTGCAAAAAATTTTAGAACTGGATTCGAATTATTTTGAGAATTATCTTTTCAGCGAGTGTTACTTTTACATAAAGTAATAACTATCATAAAAAATCGATATTTTAAATAATATATCGTTAATGCAAAATATTGCCATCAGTGAATTGACATTTAAAATAATATTATTTTCTCACTTATATAATTATTTAATTTTCTTTTTTAGTGTATGTTAGCATTATTTGTGTGCTGATCATTTATATAAAAATTTTAAATTTTTATAAAGTGATTTGACTTCGGTCTCAGTAAAATAAGTTCTGTTCTGTATATAAAAATTGAAAATCTTCAATATTGAATTACTAATCACACGGTTATTTACTTTTGTTTATAATAATAAGCATTTATGTGATAAACTTGTTATTTAGTTCTTAAAATTATTTTTGTATTGGTTTTCTTTTTTACTAGGTTTGTAAAATTTATGTTTACAATTAAATATAAACAACAAAATAAATTTTATAAAAGGAAAAAATTTGGTTATAATATAAATGGTTACATATATACGATTTGATTTACAGAAGCCCTATTTATGTCAAAAAGCCCTATTTTAGTTCAAATTTTGGCCCTTTTACAAATATGCCAATATCATCCCTGGTGTGTGGCACCACAACCCATTTTTGAGCGAGTATACTTAGGGTTGTGAAATTAGCCACTCTTGCAGTTCTCTGCTCCTGATGTTCAAAAGCCATTTTGGTCCTTTCTCTATTGTTTCAAGGAAAAATTTGTTTTATTTGTTTTTTTTTTAATTTCAATATTTTGAAATGTACTTGTTTCTAATTAAGCTGCGTTTTATGTTTATTTTTTTGTCGCATAAGTCAAAAAATTCGATTAGTATTGAATCGGGTGGCAACTCATGTTTGGCATGCCTTAAGCTTCTCAGAACTCAAAAATGCTCGCTTCAAATATTAACGAACTGATTTTGTTTCGTTCCCTTTCACAGGGATGACTACTCATCGAGGTGGTTCACTTCAAGTCACTTTGGGTCACTTGGAGTCACCGTGGTGCACGGTTCGTTTTAAATATTTTAAATGAAAATAATTTGTCACCGAAAATTTCTTTTTGGCTATTGTTTGTAATTCCAAAAGAAACATTTTCGCGTGAAAATGAAAATAATTTAATGTAGAGATTTTTTTTTGTCTCAATTTTAAAAAAAAATAACTTTTTTTACGTTTTTAGGTACTTTTTTGATAAAAAAGGTAGGTAAATAATCATATATATATATATAAGAAAATTAAAATATAATAATGAGTAGGAGAACCTTTTTGTTCATAAATCATGAGAATCGGTTTGGCATGCTGCCTACCAGGCGTGCACATTGGTCTGGAGTAATTTTATCCCAATTCTCTTGATTAACTTGCCACAAGCTTCTTTTCTCGCGGGTTTTCGTGTTGCTGTGACCCATTTGATTATGCCTCATAAGTTCTCTATAGAATTTAAGTCGGAACTTTGAGGTGGCCAGAATCTTGTTGGATTATGTGTCGAGCCTAGATTTGACACCATTATCAAGCTGGAAAATCCATCTAAGCGGAAAATTTTTGGTGTAATCGGTGGCCAAATGTTCCCTTAGTATATTCCTATATAAAAAATTTGAATGTATGCATTGCCAGGGCAACAAACAAACAAAAAAACAAAAAAAAAACATCAAAAAAGTCTTCGGTTCGCAAACGGAACACTTTTTCAAAGGCCAGAATTTTTGGAGTATGATTATTTAAAGCGATGAATCCAAGTTCTCCCTACTTGGGAGCGATGTTAGTATCTATGTGCAATATACTTCACTCAAAGAATAAATCATATTCTAAAAGTCAGTCCTCCATAAGTGACTACTCATCGAGGCGGTTCACTCCGAGTCACTTTGGGTCACTTGGAGTCACCGAGGTGAGAGAAAATCGTGATTTTGTGGTTTGCGTGCGATTTTTGCAGAATTGTACTATAACACCTGTAGGCCAAGTAATCCAAAGAACCAGGAAAATATCTATACAGCAACAAACTCCGCAAATCCCTCAGAACACAAGAAGTGGTTAAATATTAAAAATGACCACTACAATAGTAGCAGTACACCACTGTAGTTAAAAGTCTATTAGGACAAAAAAAATTGTCGCGAAAATAGGACTACAAAAGTACTTTTCATTCGAACATTTGGCAAAATTTAATTAGTAGGAGTGGTTCTTCGCATTGTAGCAAACAATTTATATATGTAGGTACATACTACCATACATAGAGTGTTTCCCAGCGAAATGTAATGAACAAGTACCTATAGAATAGCTTAAATATTGTTAAAATAAGAAAAAGATGGGTTGAGTTTGCAAAGGTTTACCTTGGGTTTACCTATCAAACTCAATCCATCTTTTTTTCCTTTTTTGTTTTCATGCGTGAAACTCTTCCATGTAGCCCAGATTCAACCAAACGTCTCTTTACTGTAAGAGTGGATATCATAGTATCAGTCTGATCCAAAATTTGGGGTTCAATCCCCCTAGGGGCTATTTTGGGGTCTAATATAGCCATTCAAGAAATTTTTGCATCCGTTCTTTCCGTTGTTTTACAAGGTCGTTTTTTTTGTTGGCACGTTTTTTGTCGATTTAAAAGTGTTGAAGTGTTTAATAACACCATAAACTTTCTTAACTGAGCAACCAAAGTGGGTGGCAATAGATCGGTATGACATTTAGAGGTTAAAAATTTCGACAATCGCTCTTCGGGTTGCTGGGTCACAAATTCGTGGTTTTCTCACTTCAAGAGTATCTGAAACCCAGTAAATTAACTTATCCACAACTGAGGTGTTTGTCTGATTTATAACTTACCAGTAAAATTAATTCAGGGTCCAGAAATTTGCTACTGACTTGAACACAACTTATTGTTTCTAATTAGTTGACCTGCCAAATTATGCACTTCTCTTGATTTTTACTTCAGCCGAAGGTTACTTCTTCAATAAAACCAACAACAAATACATAAACCGCAAGAGGACGCTTGTATTATAGCAACAACAACAACAAAAACAACTGGTCCCTGAAAATTTTTTTTTTTAAATGTAGTAAAAGCTAACAGGACTAACTGTTTGTAATTAGTTGGCCACGGCTGTATATATATAAATATTTATATATATATGTACAGTTTGTCCAGTAATTGTTGGCAAAATAAATTATGCAATACCATTTTCACTTTGATATTGAATTAAAATATGAAATATATAATTTTTGAAAAAATTTTTTTTTATTCAAATCTCTTACTCATTCTTCATTAGAAAACAACAAAATAATTATTTGCGAAAAACAAAAACAAAAGTTTATGGAACATAAATGAAAACAATATAAATTTCTTATTGTCAAATAATTGTTGGCAAAAGAAGAAAAAGTTCAATAATTGCTATTTTCACCACGAATACCAATCACGGATTGTAGCTTTCTTGGAATAGGCGCAATAATTTTTGTAAATCATGTCCTTCCGGTATCTTTTCGTCCACTCCTCCTTAATAACTCTTATTTGAGCGTTTTTATTTGTTGGAGCCGGTCTTGGGACTTTTTTTTTAAGTGGGTCCATTAAAATTCATTTGGGTTCATCATATTGGGGCCTTAGGCTGGCCCTGGCTGGCTTAGGATGGCGTTGGTAAATTGAGAGTTTTTATCGATATTATGACGAAAAAGTAATACTTTAGCACTCTTTAAAATGAATTGAAAAAAAAGGCTCAGAATTTCGGCTTCACTGACACTCAAAAGGCCGAAAATTTATGATAAAAATAGTATCAGGATATTGATCCTAAGCCGAAATCACTCTTGTGTAGGTCCTGGGTGCTGTATAATTGCAGTAAAGTGATGAGCATATCAGCCTAAGGCCACAATATGAGGAACCCAATTGAAATTTAATGAACCCACTTAAAAAAAAAGTCCCAAAACCGGCTCCAACAAATAAAAACGCTCAAATAAGAGTTATTAAGGAGGAGTGGACGAAAAGATACCGAAAGGACATGATTTACAAAAACTTATTGCGCTTATTCCAAGAAAGCTACAAGCCGTTATTGGTATTCGTGGTGCAAATAGCAATTATTGAACTTTTTCGTATTAGTTTTTTAGTTTATTCATATGTTCCTTGCATTTTGCCAACAATTATTTGACACTAAGAAATTTATATTGTTTTCATTTATGTTCCATAAACTTTTGTTTTTGTTTTTAGCAAATAATTATTTTGTTGTTTTCTAATGAGGAATGAGTAAGAGATTTGAATAAAAAAAAATTTTCAAAAATTATATGTATTTCTTATTTTAATTCAATATCAAAGTGAAAATGGTATTGCATAATTTATTTTGCCAACAATTACTTGGCAAACTGTATATATATATATAAATATTTATATATATATTTATATACAGTAGTTAACGGATATAAGCACAATTCATATAAGAAAGGAACGCTTATAAAAAACATTTTCGAAAGCACCGCGTTTTTTCCCAATGTTTTGAGGTAAAAAACAATCTATATAAGAAACTTCTTATAAGAAAAAAACGCATAAAAGAAAGCTTTTTCCAAGCACCAATATGAAAAATCTTAAGGAAAAAATAACGCTTATAAGAGATTTTTTCAAATCCTAATTTTCGTTCTTTGGTCAAAATTGAAAATACGCGCCTTCTTTATGTCATCATTATTCGATCAAAATTGAACGAATAAGTGTAACGATTGCAGTTGCTGAACGCACTTATTACTCACTGCAGAGGTTTGTGCGACTCGGATATAAGAAATAAAGTTTCTTATATCAGTAGTACGTATATAGGAAATTTTTTTCTTATATACGTGGTACTTCCATAAGAAAAAACTGATATAAGAATTAAATTTCCAGAGTTTTTTGACTTTCTTATATCCGTTACCTACTGTATATATGTGTGTGTGTGTGTGTATGTGTGTGAGTGTGTGTGGGTGTGTGCGTACACATATTTGTGTGTATATGTATATATATATAAAGCGAAAGAATATGAAAATCTCGGAATTTCGTTAAAAAATCGTAAAAATGGCCGTATGAAAAAAAGTATCGTGTTACGATATCCAATAAAAAACTCCGTCGTCCTCGAACCTTTCATTAAATTTTTTTCAAGCGGGCCGTGCATTCTTTTGCAGTTTTACTTCTACCGCGTGTGAACTGTACACGTTTTTTTTTTTTTGGTAAAGTAAATATAATTTTTGCATGTCAAAATTTTTTTTGGTGGGAGGCGGCAAATAACTTCTTTGCCCCGAGCGCCCGATATGCATAGGCGGTGACTATGGGAAACAAGGCACTTCCTCCCCAAAAAATATTTTGGGTGGCCTCACGCTCATTATTTTAGAGAGCAATATGTTTTCTTACGTAGATGCTACCAACACTGCCATTCAAAAGAAACAATTTCATTTTGGTAATATTAAGATACTGATCGAAACTATTGCAAGCTTGAGAGATGAATTCGCAGTGATTTTTAATGAAATTGATAAAGAAAGAGTTTTCGTAGGCATTGCACTACCACAAGAAAAACGCAACAGAAAAGTTCCGAAAAAGTTAGATGATAAGAATAATAATGCTAAAGATTGTTTCCAAAACCACGAAGAAAAATTCAGAAGTCAATACTATGAAATTATTGACAATATTGTGAATTGTTTGAAAGCAAGGTTTGACACGAAAGTTTTCACTATTCTTAGACATGCGGAAAGTTTCCGTTGTGTAAATGACAAATTTCAAAAAGAAGTTATCAAGTTTTTTGAACCAGCTATTGACAAGGATCGACTAACTTTACATAGAAACATGCTCTTACATTTTGCGAGCTAAAAATTTAGTGCACCAAACGAACTAAAATAGCAAATCTTCGATAAAAAATTTCGGTAACTATGTACGTTATTTGAAAAGTGATAAACACGTTTTAGATTTGTTACCAGAATTAATGAAATTTGTTAAATTGATGCTTATGTTGCCTGTGACGAAATGCACAGCCGTAAGATCGTTTTCGACCTTAAGAAGATTGTTAACTTATATAAGGAGTACTATAACCCAAACTCTGCTAGCTCTTTAAGCATTTTGCATGTACATACATTCCGAAGATGCAGTGAATGTGGATTTAAAGGAGATTGCGAATGACTGAATGAAGTAAACAGAATAACGAAAACAGAACCTGTATTTTATAACGAATTGAATTCAACTGGCATAAAGTTTAAAAATTTGAATTGCATTTATTGAAACTTACATTAACGGAATGTATCAAATATGATAGAATGGGCAGTTAAGGGTTAAGAAAGTTTAAAGACGCCCACAGATTAAATGATTGCAGGTCCTCATTTAGCCTACAAACCAGATCTTCCGACATTCCAATTGTTCGAAAAAGATATATTTGTGGACCATCAGCGTACAAATGAATATATGTAACTATGCTGGAAACAATACACGTAATCATTTATATTTATACTGAATAGTATTGGGCCTAGAATGGACCTCTGCGCATCGCCTGAGTATGGTTTTCCGTATCAAAAGCTTTTGAAAAATCAATAAGAGTTAGAACAATCAACTCATTATTAATGGTATTCATCTAAACGCACAGGTTTGCACAGTTGTGCAAATAGGCAACTTAGCGCAATGTGTTTCATGAATGCTCCTTCGAATATTTTGTGCAATTTGTAGCAGTCATTGAGCATGTCATTTTTTGTGAGAGAATCGTATGGGGAAAGAGAGTGACAAATACAAAATTTGTAAACAATACATTTTTGCTGAGAGAATCGTATGGGAAAAGAAAGTGACAATTGTACAATTAGCAGCGCAAGTTTGCGCTGTTTGTTCAAAAAACTTTCTATACGATTTTTAAAAGTTCGTTTGCACAGGGTTCAAAAGTGCACAGCTTGCAAGAGTTTGCGAGGGTTTTGCGCGTTTAGATGAATACCTTTATAATCAAATGCAGGTCGAATGTCTTCCATAACTTTAAGTATAGCCGCTGTACAACTATGCCCAGCTTTGTGGCAAAACTGATTTTTGTTAAGAAATTTGTTAACTTTTAAATAACCGATAATTTAAATTGAAGGGATTTTCTCAAAAGCCTTGGATAAAACAGGTAGTATGTACTTGATATTATTTTGGACAATTTATTAGACGAAACAATAGAAGAATGAAATACATATAAAATACACATTAAATTTGTCGTTAAATATGTCGACCACATTTAAGCCATCATCAAACCACAGGATAAAGGAGCAATATTATCCACACTGAATAAATACTACAACAAAATATAATTTACCGCTGAAGACGAAAGCAAAAAAGCATAGCCTACTTGGACGCAAAACGTTATAGAATCAACAACAAAATAATTTTCAACTGGTATAAAAAACAAAATGCATCAGGTACGATTATAAACTTTAAATCTAAGCAAACCAATGCAACAAAAACTAAATCCAGTAAGCAATTTCATTTAAAAAGTATTAACAATAAGTGAGATCAGATTTAAAGAAAATAATTTAATGATAATAACACATAATACGACATCTAATTACAAAATACGAAAAACCACACAACAGAAAATCAAATTAACCCAACAAATGTTTTGGAGTTGTTTTCATTCCAAGGCTGACAAACAACAAACAACTTAAAAAAATAAACCTTTTTTTCACACACAAATAGAACAGTACACTACAAACGATTTTTACTAAAGACAGATCAGAGAAAGAACAAGAAAGTGATGTCGTGTATGAAATTAAGTGTAACGGAAACAATAATCAGTACTGCAGGCTGAAATAGTATATTGGAACGACAAAGAGAGCGCTGGAAACACGAATTGTGGAGCACAAAACAGACATGACAAAGAAGAGAACAAGAACAATATTAGCACAACACGTGCTAGAATACCAGCATTCAGCGGACCAACTAAAAAAAAACTGAACTACGAAGAAGACAAAGACAAAATCAATAACGTCTACTCAGTAGCAATAGTGAAGTGGCAATAGATTTTATGTTTAATTTAATCTAAAAAAACTTTTTTGTGTTATATTTGTTCAATGTTTCCAAAATTGTGTTGTAAATTATTATCTGTAAGTTATTTTAATGGTACAATGCTATTTTCTTTAAAAAAACAGCCAATAGTTTTACATAATTTTAAATGTGTTTTTTAAAATAAAATAGTCCAGAAGAAATGGGAAACAACTATTGGTCAAGAAATCGGATTCTAAGTAGGTTGGAAAAAGGTAAAGATAGCTGTTCAAAATGTGTAACTGTAGAATTTTCAGACACGCAAAATAAATTTTTCTGTGTTTAGAGTTTGGAGCGAAACGTGTTGGTCAGCTGCTTATTACGCTTAACCCATAAGAGCTAATGGAGTTCAAAGGAATATTCGAGCTCTCATCATCCAAAATGAGATAACAATCTCCACACAACAAAATATGCCCATATAAACTATATTCAGACATTTTTACAAACGGACTGTCTAAAGCCGTATGTTCTGTGAGTATTGCAAATGCAAAAAACCAAGGATTTGTGCTTACTGTCACCAAATTTGACACCCACAAGATCTACCTGATCCACATTACATGACTTAGTTTGGTATGTAAGTAGTTTTTGAAATAAATCCAAATCCCTCCACCATGTGAACCAGTATCTCTATCATTTCGAAGATAGTAAAACTCTCAAGTACATAGATAAAATTTTCTAGATCTTTCTTAAACCAAGACTCAGTTACACAAACTATGACAATACAGCTTCCAGAAAGAATGTAATTAATAAAATCAATTTTAGACGAGTTGAAGCTAAGTTTATTTAAGTGACACAGTTGAAGTCCGCGATGATTGGTGACGATAATCTTCAAAACTGTATTAAGATTAGAACTGCGAAATGATTGCAGATCAGTCGTTGATGAAAAATCAGATTGTCATTTTACAACACAGAAATGCAAGAATAGAATTTTCGAAATACCTCTCAATGTAGGATACGAAGTAATATAATACAGTTGTACCCGCTTCATTGTGCCCCGCTTTATTCATTTGCCCGCATAATTGAGCAAAAAATATTGCAATGAAAAAGTTACATATGAAATATACAATAATTTCCTAATTGAGTTCCGCATAGTTGCATTACCCTTTTAATTTATTCCTACTTACCTTGTAATTCACAAGCTAAAAATATCGGTTAATTGACTCATTTAAAAAAATTACCAAAGCATTACTTTTAATGAATATCTGTGTCAATATTTTTTCCAATCATATGTTTTATGTAGCGGGAATTTTGATGATACCTATACAAATTTTCGGTTTATGGAAGTTAAATTTTGCTAAAAGAAAATAATTGAATACTTACACACAACTCACGTTTAACATTTTTCCTAAGGTCCAGAAGGTTTTTAGGAGCTCCGAGCTTCACTGCCCCATCATGACGCGCATATTGTCCGGGGTTGTCCCATGTTACTTCTAAATTTAATTTTGGCTTACATAGAAAAAATACCTTTCGTTAGGGTTCTAGCTATCTCCTTACCAAATTGCATAAACATCGGTCCATTACTATAGCATTCAAAACATATTTTCTCATTAAAGGCGTTGCACCACTCATTAAAAAACAAATATATTTCCTTAGGACTTAATCTATCTCTACATAAAGAGACTATGCTTAACAAAAATCACACTTGTTTAATTTTTTCGAAAACCTGCATAGTCCATTTTTAAAAAATGTTCTTTACATTTTAAAACGTAAGGACTATCTCAGAAAAAACTTGCGTTTTTATTATACTTTGCCTAATAATCTTATAGGTCTAAAAAGACACAATATTCGTTCTATATAAAGTGACGCATGATGTACTATATCACTTGAAGATAGCACTTCTAACGATAAATATGTCTAGCAAGCAACAAAAAGTCCGCGAACTGATTTTGTCCACATACCTGCAAAATCCAAAATTAAAATATTTAACTATAGCAAAAATAGTTGATGCATCAGAAAGAACTGTCTTTATTTCTAATTATAAGGAGGGTTCACGAAAAAAGGCTTCAGGCAGAAAAACAGAATTTTCTAACCCAAAGCTAGCGGCAAAGGTAAAGCGCTTTCTTAAGCAGAATCCCAACACCTCACTGCGAGATATAGCGGCTAGAGCAGGTACATCAAAATCTACTGAACAAAGGATAAAGGAGAAAAGAAAGTTAAAGACATAATATGTCTATAATAATATACTCCATATTATGGAGTTCAAAAAGTATCAGACCGTTCTAATGATAAGCAGTTGATGACTGAGATGCAAGCGCGAAAATTGTATGAAAGGTACCTGCCCAAATTTTATTGCTGTGTTATGGACAACGAAACTTACGTTAAATCAGATTTTAAGTAGCTACCTGTGCACGAATATTATACATAACCGAAGAAGGGGCATGTGCCTAGTAAACTGTAATTTTCTATTTTTCAAAATATAAAGCAATAACAATAATACAGAAAAATACAAACTACAGCTGTGGCTCGACGCTCGCATCGAAAAATGTCTCAACACAATTGACTTCAGGCTTGTGCATCGAAAGGAAATTTACGCAATTGTTGTTGCGATCGCTCCCATCGCATTTCGTTTTTTTGACTTTTTTCAATTCTTGGAATTAGATTTTGCAAATTTACGCATTTGCTCGCTTAATCAGGTGATTAGCGATTTGCTGCTCCCAAACTCAGCTCTTCTGGCCATTCCTGCTCTAAAGCTACGATGGAATGGTATGCAATAGGGATGTTATGGATATGAAGTTTCGGATTCGGTTACGGATACGGATATTTAAATATTTTTGTATCGGTTTCGGATACGGATAAGGATATAATTTTATTTCGGTTTCGGTTTCGGATACGGATATTTTGGTGGACTTAAGGGAAGTGGTAGTGGTCCCACTATTGAACTGGTCCCGCCACCTTTACGTGAACATTTTTTTTTCACACTGCTTGCACTTTGCTAAATCGCTATAAGTTTCAGTGAAATATTTCCAAACATTCCTCGTTTTAGGTTTCACATCAATTATATGAAACAACTAAATATTAAACCGTAGTAAAATAAACGCAGGCTTTATTTTTAATTTTGAAAGGAATACAAGAGAAAATGCGAATTTTGATTTTGATTTTACAAAATATAACATTTTATTGATTTACAAAATCGATTATTGGGTAAACTCAGAAGAGTTGTGCTGTAGCGAAATTGTTACAAATATGATTGCACAACTGTTTATATCTGGATATAATATTTGGGTTACGGTTACGGATACGGATATTAAAAAATCTTAATTTCGGTTTCGGTTACGGATAGTGTTTTTTTTCGGATAGCCGGTGGGTTCGGTTACGGATACGGATATCCATAACATCCCTAGTATGCAAGTAAAAAGATCAATTTTGTATCAAAAATAACAAATCCACCCAACTGCCCAGAGCTTCGCCCAATTGACAGATATAGGGCTCTTATGAAAAGAGATCTTCGAAAGAGTGGTAAGACTGTAAAAAATTTACAAGACACTAGACTTAAGTGGAAAAGATCGTACCGTACTGTCGATGAAACAACTGTGCAAAATTTAATGAAGGGCCTTAAGAAAAAAGTAAGAAGTTTTTATAGAAAAAAAAAGATTTTAATTAGTTTATAGTTATTTATATTCTGCCATTACATATTAATAAAAAAGGAATAAAGACCAAAAAAGATTACTGGGTATTTTTATATAACTAAAAAACAAAACGCAAGTTTTTTCTGGGACAGTCCTTAATTAAATAAAAAAATACTCAATGATAATTATCATTTAATATAATTATTATTGAAACTGCCACAGCAGCAAACAACTTGTTATTTTGGACATCTATTTAGGGGTTCCCAACTTATAATGATTTTATCAAACGCTATATCTCCAAATTCCGACGGCTATAAATCAGTAAACCTCTATTCTCTCTTTGATGTCGTGGCTGTGATTCAAAATGTTTCTTACGCAAGTCGCTTGCTTAAGTTTTCACTTTATTTCAACAAATATTATGTATAGTGCAATTTACATTTAAAAGCCATTACATATATCTCTTAATCAGATGGCCTCCTCCGATACTGTCTAAGCCCCTTTTGAAATACTGTCTCATTGCCTTTTGAAAAATCAAATCCGCATCGAAACGTTTAATTTGTTTCGTGCTTTGGGTTGAGATATCAAAGAGGTATAAGTTTGTTTTGTTAACATAAGCTATGAAGCATGGAGGAGTGAAACAATACAGTTGAAAGCTACCATGAACTCCAATTTGGCCAATTTGCTTTAATAAATCGTCGGCTGTTAAAAGAAAAAAAACAGTTATTGTTATATTATTAATAAAATATCTTTACTTAATGGCACACACTTTTAATGAAAACATATATATTTATGTATCATAATCGGACCTATCCACCCACACCAAAGTTTTTTTCATAGCGTACGATGGTGTATTTATTTTGCTATACCGTTGGAAAATCATAGACGGCTTGAGTTGGATTACATTCATTTCTATTTGGTATCCAGCTTGTTTTGTGATGTTTCGTATAGATATATGTTTGTGTGTTGACTTAAAACCACCATATATAAACAATAGCACACAAGAAACGCTATACACAAAAAAACTTATGTAAAATATATTAGCGGTATTCACGATCTGTAGTATTTGGTCTTGTATTGTGTATTTTTGATAAATTTGATATTTGTAGTAAATTTGATATCGTAAAAAAACAAAACACTTGCTTTTTTCAAATACTCTAAATATCAAAAATACAATGACAAAACTCTATTGTAACTTTTGTTTAGTATTTGTGCATTTGTCAATCGAAGTTACCATAGTAAAATAAAAAAAACATGTCAATCGAAGTTACCATATCATTATTTCTCAAATACTTTTCAAATTATTCAGTAAAATAAAGAAAAATATTTTAGGACGCTCACAATCTGTAGTAAAAATTGTAAATATTTACAAAAAATACTAAAAGTACTACAGATCGTGAATATCGCTATTATGTTTAAGTTTTTGTTGTAAATTTTAAAAAACAAAAATTTATTTCATATAAAAAAATGTATTTCAATTAAAAAAAAATTATTCAAAAAATGTAGACTAAGAAAATAAAATAGTATATCTAAAATAAAATTTATAAAAATTAAAAAAAGACAAAATAATAACAACTTTATATGTATTTCGAAATATTGATTGTCGAATTATTCACTTACATATTCAATTTTTAGATGACGCGACGATCTCACCGCTGACCTGTGAAGCAACTCACTTTCTTTTTTTTTTTGAATTTTATAATTTTTCTAGTTTTACAATTTTGTCAAATTGAGACTAATCTCCTTTTACATTTTCTTAACAAGTAGGGGAGAGGGGGGCTAGTGTGGACAAATTTTACATAATTGTAAAATTGCATATGTAGATATTTATTTTTTGCAGTAAAGTAATTTTTAGTGACTACTTATACCTCTTACCTTCATAATTACACCAACAGTTACAATTTTTTTTTTTTCATAAACGCATTTTTAAATTATTTTAAAAAGAGCTTACATTTGTCCACACTAGCCCCGTGTGATTTTACTAGGGGCTAATGTGGACACCAATAGAAACTTCATAATTGAAACAGAAACTTAAAAAAAGAGTTCAAATATTTATTTTTTTTTTTTTGAAGACAATAATAATACAGTTCAATAAAAATTAAAAATTCACTTCTATCCCATGTTAATCTTGGAGAAAGCGAATGTTTCTTGGAGCTGCATTTATTTTTTTAGAGGTTCTTCGTTTGTCTTTTCTGTTATTTCGATAAGAATTGAGGACCAGCTTTTAGAAAAGGTCTGACGATTTCTGGACCCATTTTCGGAAATTTATTTTGCTCCAATCGATGGGGAAAGGTCAAAAATGTATTTTAAACATCACTGGAGTACCTCCGGACCCTGGAAAGGACCGTTTTTGACCCATTTTCGGAAATTTTTTTTGTCTCAATGGATTGGGTAAGCGCGAAAAATAATTTTGGACACCACTTAGGGTTGCTACGGACCTTTGAAAGAACGGTTTTCGACCGTTTTAGTGCTTTCCAAGGTCCGTAGCCGCCCGAAGGTATGTCCTAAAGCCATTGTCGACCATTCTTTATCGATTGAAGCATGAACAATTTTTTAGGGTGGTTTAAAATAAATTTTTTTTTTGCACCAATCGTTAGGGAAAGGTCGAAAATAGCTATTTCCGAGCTTAATCTATCAACTCATGAAAAAAAAAATTTATTTTGAATCACCCTTATGCCTTAATGCCACCAAACTCTCCGATATACATATCAGCACGATCCGTTTTCCGTTTGTATGTACGCAGCATCTGTAAATAAATTGAATTTCGATTGACATTACCTACCTTCTCATCAAAGTAAATGCAATTCAACTGTCCACACTAGCCCCTTTGTGTTTTTTTATACAAAAATATTTTTTTTTAAACTTACGGTAAACTTTGTTAAAAATAATTTCAATTATTTGAATAAACACTTGCTTAACTTTTATTATATATTTACACTTAAGCAAAAGAATGATTAATTTCTGAGTATCACTGAAATTGAGAAAAAACAAAAAATTTACTTTCACGTCTGGTCTCGTTACCATGAAACTGTGAACTGTATACAAACGAATTTTTTTTGGTGATGGGGAGTGCAAAGGCCTACTTAAAAAAAATTTAACGGAAAACATCGACTCAAAACGGCGCGAGTATTTGAATCTGTCCACACTAGCCCCCTGTCCACACTAGCCCTCCTCTCCCCTACTTTAAGAGCACAGTAGTAAAATAATCAATCAAACTTATCTACGACACGGCCATTCTGTTATGTCACACGCCCTCATTTGATCTATTTTTTTGAAGTGAAACTTCTTTAGTGGGGCTCATTTGAAAAATTTGTAACGCAACGCAAAATTTGTAACGAAACGCTAAATTTGAAACGCAAAACATGAAATCATAAAACGCTTTTTTTAAGTATGATCTAGAATATCTACAGCAATAAATTATATATCAAATTAAAGTACTCATCAAGCAGAGTGTGCTGAAACTACGTGGACGTAAATGCAATGAAAAAACAAATATTATTGTTATTATTATCTACACGGTTAGAAATCTTGGATTACATTTTAATACAAGCGAAATATTACAAGGATTTTTAATACAATTTTGATTAAATTTAATACTTTTCAATAGATTACAAAATTTTGTAATAAATTTTGTATTAAATTTTAATGTATAAGTATTATATTCGAATTTTAAACCATGCTGTATTATATTTTAATACTTCAATATTGAACTTTTATTTTATGTTGTTGTCAATATAAATAAACTTTTAGCCAACTAATAAATAACACTACGGTGGCTGATGTCGTTAAGCTGCGCGTGCATCAATTGAATTCACAAGGAACCCGGTTCGAATCCCATTCGAAATGAAATTTTTTTTTTTTTTTGAATCTTAATAAAAACGAGTATTAAATTTTAATACAAAAAAGTATTAAAAATGAATTTTAATATTTAGGCAGTATTAAATTTTAATACAATTCTGGTGTAGTCATATATGTTAGCCCAAAAGTATTAAAATTTAATCCAAAATTTCTAACCGTGTATCTACTATTATTAAACGAGCAATAATTGTATGTATTTATATATACATATATACAGTCCGCGACAAAACGATAGCACAACTAGTTTTTCGGTGTTTTAAAGGATTTAGAACAATTATTAAAAATTTATTTTCATGGTATATGTTCTTAAAGCTAAGGAAATAAATAACTTGCAAAGAATTTGTTAAAAAAATTAATGCATTTTAGAATTAAACCAAAAACCTTAATTTTAAGATGCGACAAAACGATAGCACAAACTGTTTGTAACTTAAATTCGTTTTAACTGTTTTAAAATAATAAAAGTAAAACATTTTTTTAATAATGGGTGGATCCTCCTTTATTCTATACCACTTCAGTCTTTCGCTTTTGTAAGGATTTAAATAGCTTTTTAACGTATTTTCGAAGAAGATGGACTCATACTGCCGGTTTTCTGCATACACCTGTCGAGCCAAACAACCTCAGCAGTTTTCAATAATATTTAGGTCAGGAAAACGCGCTGGCCATCCTAGAAGATTCAAGTTCTTGTCCCGAAAAAACTTTTTTTCTATTTTTGCTGAATGAATCCTGCATTATCCTGCTAAAATATCATGGTATCACTGGTTTATTGCTGCCTACGTAGAACTACTTCACTTCCGATTAAGTTTAAGTAGTCCACGGTTTTCATTTCTGGGGCACAAACTTTATTTCTGATTTTCCTTGGAATCCGATAGCAGCCCATATCATAATGGGGTCAATAGGTCTTTACCACATCACATGATAATTTTTACCATATCTGATAACACTACATATGCGCAATGCACCCCTTTTCTGTCAGCGGTGATTTCATCCAAGTAACAATTCTACTTGACGTCAACTTTAGAATACAATTTTAACACTTTAATACGACACGACCATTCTGACATTACACACGTCCTCGTGTGTCAATGGTTTTATGTAACTCATGTGACAATTACAGGACTACTGTAATAAAATAAAAACAAAAAATACTCTCCACCACCTAACGTGGTAATAAACTCATAGCACTTCATCATGCTCTTCAGCACATACCGTATTAATGAACTTTCTGCACCTAATCATGCTCTTCACCACCTATCGTGGTATTAAACTTTCAGCACTTCATCATCACCTACCGAGGCCATAAACATTTAGCACTTCTTCATGCTCTTCAGATGAAGCGAAAAACCCTAATCTGTTAGAATTTTTCAAAGCCTTGTAAAATCTGTTTAAAGATTCAGCAGCATCTGAAGTTCTCATAACCAGTATGTCGTCCATAAAGACTACTACATAGGTTCTGGTTAATTCTCCTACCGTGTGCGATGGTGCATGGTGCAACCCAAATGGCATTGTTAGATATTCATAATGGCCATCAGGTGTCACGAGCGCAGTATTTTGAACTGAATCAGAGTGGACTGACATTTGATGGTATCCAGTGACCATATCCAAAGTGGTGAAATAGTAGCAGCCATTTAGTCTGTCAATCTGGTCGTTTATTAATGGTTGAAGCAGTGTCTCCAACTGAAAATTTTAGATTACCGTGTTGCTAAGGTTGAAATACCATGCTTTGAAGTAAAATACGGTGCATCAGTTTAAAAATTACGGTGTAAATTACCGTGTTATTATACACTGGTGAGAATATTTGTACAGGATAAAAAAAGAATATTATACGTAATTAACGTAAAACCTTTTTATTAATTTTCATAAAAATCACTATCACAAAACAATATGGTGGTCAGAATCAGCAAAACTAGTTTTTGCGACTAGTTGCCAACATAAAAAAAAGTATAGTGCCGTACTTCAATGTATGTATTTTCGTTGTGTTTTTATGTAATTTATTGTAATTATATCTTATGGTCTTAGCAATTATTTAAATGTAAACCTAAAGTTATTTTTTTTTTCAAAAAAGTTACCCCTGAAGAAGCCTAAAACCAATTGGCGAAACGTGGGGAAAAAATGAAATATATTTGTTTTATTTACATTTGAAAATTATTGACCAAAAAGTCCGAAGTCCCAAATCGAGTTTTAAGGTTCAAAATTAGCTAGAGACTAACTAAAATGTCAATAAATCGTCGGAGCCCAAATTTTGAAAATATTTTGTATCCCTCAAATAAATATTTTATTATATTCAACTTTTCGAAAATTAAAAAACGAAACAATGAGACCAATTAAAAGTCAGTGCGTCAAATATGACCCTATTCTTATTCTAATGAAAAATTTTATTTATTCCCGTAAAATTTGATTTTGTAAACAAAACTGTATTCACTATTGCTTTTAAGCAATGATTATAAATCAATTAATTGGGCAATCTGAATTACCAAATTATTATAATAACGAGAAAAAACACATTTGAAAAGTGTGTTAAAAATTTAAAACTACAGTCGTATCTGGTTATAGGGAACTAATTTTTGCAAGACCTGTTCACAGTATCCAGGTTTTTCACTATATCAAGGTTGACATTTTTGTTCAAAACCTCATTTTATTTGCTCAAAATACCCATTTGTATATGTAAATGAGTTAATTAGGATAAATTTGTAGGAAAATAGAAATGTACATATGTTTATTGAAAGAATTCGCGAGTAGATGTTTGCTTCTTGCGTTCAGAAATTGAGTTTTGGACCGCTTTCCCGCGCATGCTTCTCAATGCTACTATGTCAGAATAATCTGTAGTGTTGGCCTCAGCTTTTTTGTGTTTCTTATTGCTTTCTGCTTGAAGTGGCTTTCAAAATTTTGTTCACTATTATTCTATATAGTGAACAAAACTCAATGCTAACATTTTGGTGCTATGTTAACATTGAGTTTTGTTCACTATTTAGAGTACTCAATATAAAAATGTTGGTGTTCACTATATCAAGGTGTTCACTATATCAAATAAAATTCCTTTTTAGCACTTAGTTTTAAGCTGCAATACAGCGATTCGGTAAACGAAATAAAACTAAAAAAGGCGCTTGGTGATTCGTAAACGAAATTACGTTGGATGTTTACGGTAGATTGGGCTAGATTACTGTGGATCTACCATAATTACCGTGTCATTGGAGGCACTGGGTTGAAAATACCTTTCATTCAACTCCCTATAATCCATACACATCCTGTTCGTTCCATCTTTCTTTTTAACTAATAATATGGGACTAGCAAATGGAGAAAAACTTGGTTGTATCACATCTCCTTCAAGTAACTCATCAATCTTGCCACGTACTTGTAACGGCAGAGTGTAATCTGATGTACACTGGCATTGGAATTTCGAGAATCATACCAGAAATGTCAGAATGTCGGAATGACATTTCTGGTCTGTCATGCGAAATTTGCGTACGTGCGTTCGATTCAATGAAAAATGGCTGAACACCGCGTCATTTCGCAATTTCGGTAGCCATTTTTCGATGATTCGAGAGAACGCGTGAGTTTGGTTTTAGCAGTCGAACGTTGCGGTCGTGGATTTTCTTTTTACATAAGTCGCGTTTTTTTTCAACAACTTCGTCATTAAAAATTCGTGCAATTTAAATTAAATAAATTACAAATAGCAAACAGCAAAAGCGACTAAACGTGTAAAAATTTAAAAAGAAAAAAAACGCAGCGTCCGTATTTTTGTTACGTATTGCAAATTATTTTCAAAGATTTGTTAGCAGAAAAAAACTAAACAAGCGTTTATCCGCGGAAACGGTGGTGGTGGAGCGTTGGCGCTTCACACGGCAACGTAAAAGAAGTTGCATTTCAATGGAGGGAAAAATTGTATACTTTAAAGATTAAAATTAAATAAAACCTTAGTCATCGACGGCAGCTCGCGAAAAGTTGGGTGATGAAGCGCTAGCGCTCCACCACAAACCACATAGAAAAAAAAAACCAGATACAGAAAGGTTATAAAGAAAAACTGAATAGACAGTGAAAAACAAAAATAGAAAGATTAATGAGTGACCGAAAGAGAGAATTTTGAAAAAAAAAAAAAGAAAGAGTGAAATATATAGAAAATGGAAATACTGCATAGGACAGTGAGAAAAGAATAGATACAGGAAATTTCAAAGAAACAAGAAAATTGTAAAACTGCACAGTGTCAGTGAAAAAAAATTGAAAAGAAAAATTAAAATTGCAATTAACGTTAAAATAATGCTTTAAATACAAAAACAATATTTGAGTTCTCACGAATCATAAACGATCGATCGATGTTTTATTAAAATTATAAACTACATTTAAAAGAAAAATATTGAATAAAATATAAGAATGCGATATGCTGATGAAATCGTAAATGTAATCGCAATTGCATAAAAACAATAACAACACAAACAACAGCTACAACATAAATTACAAAACCAGCTAAGACGACAACATTTCCCTGATCAAGACACATCACACGCGTGAGCTAACAAGATTTCATTGTCATATGTTTATTTTTCTTTTTTTCTGATTATTATTATTATTAAAAAATTAACTATGGTTATTTAAAAATAAAAAACTTAAAAATGTTTAAAACTTATAAAGGTTTTGCACTTTGGCAAAACAAAACCCAAATAAATATGTAAAGAAAAATATAAAAAAAAGTAGAGTTGCGGAAAACATATAATTTATTTTTTTGGCCTGAATAAATTTTGTATTTTTTTCCAAATTTAATAGTCCATGAAAAAAAATAGATTTAAGAAAAATGATAACATGAGAGAAATTTGAAACGATAAACTTAAGATTTATGTAATAAATTTTTTTTGTATAAACGAAAAATGTACAAAAAGAACTAAGGACAAATATTCGTTTTTTGTTAATAAAAAAAAAAAATGCAAAAATAAAAGCATAAAAGAAATGATCTAAAATTTGAAAAGAAAAAAAAAATATAAATTTCTTTTTATTTAAAAGAAGTTGTATAGGATAATGGCAGTGTAAAAAGGAGCACCAGGTCCCTATGTAGAACCAAAAAAAACAGTGTAGGGTGGACCGAAAAATTTCCCCATAGGTCCACAAGGTAGGGTGGGTGATAGACGGGGCCGAGCATAACACCAAGCTCGAGGGTTCAGCCCGAGGAGAAATTATTAGGGAGGGACATTTTTTTTTTGATGACTTTTTTTTGTTTGTAGTAATTTTAGAAAAATTTTTGAAGTTTCAGAGCCCAGCAACTTAAGCACGAGAAAATTATATTTGCTGCACACCATGGGCAGCAGCTACCCACCCCAACATCCCGAACTGCTGGCATCGGCAAACTAGCTCGTGCTGCCGCTGGTCATGTTGTCCGCGTTCCAAGCACCAATCGCTTGCGCGATTACATACTATATTGCGTTCATTTCACTTATTCGGAATGGATGCCTATAAACTCGTACTCTATCCAAAATTTTAGGAGTTCCCTGAACGAAGTAGTCATTGAATTTAGTCGAAATTTAAATCATCCACTTTATTTTCTTAAGTTTCAGCCTCACACACATTCACATAACTGAACCTATCAAATTTTACACTGTCAGTAGTGACTCAAAAATCGCGACCAAATATTTTGTTGTAACACAAGCTTGAATCTTGTAATACATTAAAAATAATCTCCAAATCAATATTCTTAATTTTAATGATTGACAAAATATACCCACAATTCTTACATTACTATAGAATCCCTTCCTTTAATTTTACCGAATATGGATTCTGAATCTAAATAAAATTGAATTTTCTCACTCATGTGCTACATAAAACCCGTCGAACTATAATGACTGTGCACAAGTACACACGCTTCTCAAGAGTTTCATCAGATTCATTGAAAACATCTTTAATTGGACAAATTCGTTTATTTTCTTTTGGCGCATTCATTGCCTGCAACAGGACAAAAAATGATAAAAAACAATATTACGCATTCCGAGCTTTCAAATGAAAATCTTCTGTGCATATCGTCATCTGGAGGACAATCACTGTTGCAGTTTTCTATTATTGTAACAAATATATAAGGGTTGCCGAGTATTTTTTCATCAACTACATTTTAGCATGTATGAAAATATATTTAGGCGCAGAGTTGTATTACCTTATTTAATTTTTATATGAAAAACCACAACAAAATATTTAAGGCAGTCATAATATTTTAAGATATTATGATATTAGGAGACCTTAGCACACTGTGAATTGCCTAATTATTTATTTTGAGTTAAACTTCGATATTTAGTTACATTATTATTTTTATCATATTTAACTATTTCACTATTATTTTTTCACAAAAGTTGTAAAAATATGTAGCTCTTGTTGTAAGCAATGAAAAACAAATTTTAATTCAGGTAATTGTTTTATTAAGTTTTCGTTTTCTTTTATAAATATTTTAATCTAAGTCCTTATTGGGAAGTCTTATTCAAAAATACATCCTTGATCTGAAAAACAATTTTTTTACTTTTGTGTTGCAGTTTACATAATTTGCCCATTCTAAGAGTTTTTTCTAAATATTTTTTGGTTATTTCTATTCGGTCGTCATTAAAGTCTAATAACATTTTGTCGAGTTGTCTCATGAGTTATTAGCTCATTAGTTGGCTTTGATAGGCTGTTTAAGCGTTGTGAAGGTCATCGCAGTTTATTGTTGTTCTGATATATTGGGAACCTCTTCGTGCAGTTTATGGCATATATATAACAGTAGCGTCAATTCGGTAGGGCTGGGGAGGGTATTGGCCTCCCACCCAAGGATCTGATACTAGCTATTATTCAATACATCGATTCAATAAAACCATATAATAGTGATGGAATTGTAATTCTTGCCTCCCCCCAAGGTTTTGGTGAAGTGACGCTACTGATATATAACCAGCAAGATTTTCTAGGCCATCAACGTTGAACATCCCTACCTAAGTCCATCGAAGTTTTATTTAAGACACTTCCCGATATATTTGTTTTCACACCTACTTCTTGAACTCATAGTTTGAGCTAATTTTCCAATAATAAAATATAAAAGTATCAAAAGAGTAGTTCCAATATCGGAAAACCTGATTTTGTTTACTAATATATTATATGATCATATAATAGAAATTAGTATATTTTTTGGGAACATTAGTAGTAAAAAAGTAACTTGATTATGTATTTCTTATTGCACGGCAACTCTAACCGTCATACATATGAAGCTCTAAAATGACAGCGCAATATGGCGGAGATGTGCAATACGTAATCTTCTTTTCTATCAATCTTGCAACATCCGCCAACTTGCCTCAACGCCATTATCGCAGTCATCAGCAATTTTCGCTAGCAACAACTGCACCATTGTCACCTTCTTTATGAAAGGCTGAGGAAGGTGATACCACTTCTTATGTCAAAATATTGATTGTCGAATTATTCACTTATTTAGAGTCAAAATTTCTTAAACGAGCCACTAAAAACCGACTACAGTAATCCCCGCTTATAAGCATTTCTGAAAATGATTGATTTTGGTGCATACAAGCGTGAAATGCATTTAGAAAAACTCGTTTATATGCATGAAAAGTGCATATATAAAAATTCAGCTATATCTACCAAATATGGTTATATAGAATCGTAGTTTCATTTATTCTGTTACTTAACGCCAACTAACTAGAACCCTACAAAAATATCTTTGAAGGCAAAAAGCTGTGAAAATAAACATTTGATATTTTATGAATATGTATTCCAGTAAAAAAATAAAAAGCAAATCGAAAAAATATATATAGTACATATGTGTATACGGAGTTCATGTGATCATGTAGAATCTACATATCGGTCATTCATTTACAAACCGCACAGCATTTTGGACTTGGTATTTTAGAATCATCCGAATTTTTATATACATAAAATTACTTGACCCATTTTTTTTATTTAGCTGAAAAATTTTTTTTTTTCGAAAATATCCACATATGAATTTTTGATGATTGGCTGGATTTTGTCAAATCTACTCATACTTGAAGTCTATTATCTTCAGTTCTACTGATCCGATCAATGTCGGATTTTTTTTATTTAGTAGTCCATAACGTTAGCTTTTGCAGTAAATTAAAAAAAAAATTATATTGTCAACAAATAAAAAATAATAACAATTTAATTGTTTGAATAGTTTTAACATGATGTCCCCCCAACTAGAATACATTTAAAAAATAACATTTTGTTCCTTATTCCTTTATCTACAAAACCCATTTTACAAAAAAAGAGGAGTATCTGTTAGATCGGAAGTTACTAAATATTTTCGACTGCAGGTCATGATTTCCTGAAGGAATCCAAGAGTGCAGCATGCGACGAGTCGCAACAAAGGAACGAGTATCTGACACTCGTTATAAAATTTTGATTCGTCGCACGCTGTGCACTTGATTTCCTTCAGGAATTCATGACTTTCGATCGAAAATACTTAATAACTTCCGATCTAACAGAGACTCCACTTTTTTGTAAATTGGGTTTTGTCAAGGTAGTGCAAATTAATTTGCATCGCTGTAGAGCAGTGATGGACGATTTGCTGCTGTTTATGGAAGAGGGTGACTTCGACGTGGCCCTGGTTCAGGAGCCCTGGCTCTTAGGAGGTAGGGTTTAGGGATTGGGTTCGAGTCGGTATAAACTCATCTCCTCCAAAAAGGAAGGTAGGATTAGATCCTGTATTTTGGCTAAGCGTAACATTAATGTTTTTCTTCTACCAAATTACAGTAACGAGGACCTGACCGTGGCAATGTGCGAGCAGAGGGGACCAAATCCGATCCTCTCATCAGCATACTTGCCCTACGAGGAGCGAGACCCTCCCAGCGAAGCCTTCAAAAGTTTGGTCCAATTGGCCAAAAACTAGGGGCTAAGCATGGTCATCGGCTGTGATGCGAACGCTCATCACAGCATCTGGGGCAGTTCAGATACGAACAGCAGAGGTGAGTCTCTTTTTAAATATTTACTGTCCACTAATCTTGTTGTACGCAATAGGGGTAATCATCCTACATTTTATAATAGGATTAGGGAACAGGTAATTGATATTACTTTAGCGACAAATTCAGACACTCTTAGGGTTGAGGACTGGATGGTATCTACAGAATGCTCTCTCTCAGATCATTACAGGATTCTTTTCAGTATTTATTTTAAAAGTGGGGTACATTCGCCTATAGGAACCCGGCAAGAGCTAACTGGCAAAAAAACTTATGAGTGAGTTTTCTGCTCCAAATCTGGAGCGTAAAGTTGACTCAATGTATCTAGAGCGAGCGGTCAATAAACTCACCGGCAAGCTGAATGAAGCTTTTCGGAAGTCATGTCCCTTAAGCCGCTCCAAGAAACGAAAACACACCATGGTGGACTTCAAATCTTGGGAGGTTGAGGACTGAAACTAGAAGGCTTTTTAATAGAGCGAAAGTGACTAGGGAAAGTACGGATTGGGATATATATCGTCAAAGTTTCAACGGTTTCAAAAGTGAAATTAGGAAGGCAAAAAGGGCCTCATGGGCTGAGTTCTGTGAGGGCATGGAGGAAACGAGTGGAGCCGCAAGGCTCTGTAAAATTCTGTCCAAGCACTCCCGGTCTTCTGGTAAAACCGGATGGTGTATTCATGGAAAGCAGCAGTGAATCTCTTGAGCTCCACATGAAGACCCACTTTCTTGAATGTGTGGACGCGGCTTCGAGTGGTTAAGAAACCATCCCAAACTCGAGCATGACCAACAATCTCATAACTGGGTTTATCAAAGAATTAACAAACGAATCAAAAATTGTCTGGGCAGTACAATCATTCAAACCGTTCAAATCCGCGGGACCAGATGAAATTCTACCAGCAATGCTGCAAAAATCCTTGCCCACCATGATTCCTTGGTTGACTAGGATCTTCAGAGGGTGCATAGCCTTAGGGTATATTCCTAGGGAAAGGAGAGAGGTTAGCGTCGTCTTTATCCCGAAGGCGGGAAAGGCGAATCCTAATTCTGACAAGGACTACAGGCCAATTAGTCTATCATCGTTTTTATTAAAAACATTAGAGAGACTGGTAGGTCGGCACGTGGAAAGCATTCTAAATTAGCACAACTTCAGTAAGGCGCAACACGCATACCTGAAAGGTAGCTCAGTGGACTCTGCTTTGCATGAGGTCGTCAGCTTCGTTGAAACTGGTTTACATGTAAAAGAATATGTTTTAGGTGCCTTTTTGAATATAGAGGTTTCTTTTAACAACGAGGAATTAAGGTCAATTAGTATCGCATTGGAACGCATAGGGGTAAATAGCAAAATAACTCTGTAGATCAACAGCATGCTGAGTCACAGGGTCATCAGCTCCACCCTGGGGACATCAAAGAGCAGAAAAGCAGTTAGGAGAGGTACTCCATAGGGCGGTGCTATATCACCACTCCTGTGGAATCTTGTCATTAATGAAATTTTATTATCGCTGAAAAGATCGATGATTAAGGTGGTTGCCTACGCAGATGATGTCGTCATACTGATAAAAGGAAAGTTTATTTCTATGGTCAGTGAACTGATGGAGTCAGCTTTAAGGAAACTGCTAGTTTGGGCAAATAGGAACGGACTTGGTATCAATCCAAGCAAGACCGAACTTGTTTTGTTCACAAGATAATATAAAATACCAGTGTTTAAACTGCCAACGTTAAATGGTACCACACTGGCTCTCATCAAAGAAACAAAATATCTCGGAGTCATTCTGGATTCCAAGCTATCATGGAAGAGGAACGTGGATGACAGGGCTAGAAAGGCATTGAGCGCTTTCTACACGTGTAACAGAACATTTGGGAAAAAATGGGGTGCAAAACCGTACATAGTATACTGGACGTCCACGGCGGTCATCAGACCTATTTTAACTCACAGAGCGCTGATGTGGTGGAAGGCTACCAACACCAAGCCACTACTTGACAAGCTTCGTAAGGTACAGAGACTGGCCTGACTTGGTATAACAGGAGCAGTGAGATCGACAACACAGGCGGGCCTGGAGATTATAATGCACCTTCTGCCTATTGACCAATACATCAGGAACATAGCGGCAAAAGGGATTCTTAGGTTAAAAGAATGCAACAAGCTTCAAAACTCTGATGGTCACGGGTCTATTTTGCAAGATATGCAGCGGGAACTCTGCCTCACGGGAAGCGACTACCGAGTATCAGTACTTGACTTTGACTCTGCCTACAACATCAATTTTCCAACAAGAGAAGATTGGAACTCAGGCAAGGCTCTGGAAGGAAAGGGGCTAACCATCTTCACAGATGGATCCAAGATGTAGCTCGGCGCAGGAGCGGGTGTGTACTCGGATAATATGAGTATGGATATGTCTTTTAGACTACCCAACTATTGCAGCGTTTTTCAAACTGAAATCTATGCCATAGACCAAGCCGCACAGGTGATACGTAACAGGGAGCTTACTCCTTCCATCATTACCATATGTGTGGACAGTCAGGCAGCGATCAAAGAACTGAATGCCAAAATAATAAAGTCTAGGTGTGAAGAACACTGCAGGTAATCACTACGTTCCATCCGACAGCATGCTATAGATCTCTGCTGGGTGCCCGGTCATACGGGTATTTCCGGAAATGAGAAAGCTGACGAATGTGCCAGAATAAGATCAGAACAACCAGAGAATCAACAAGTGGTAGACCTTAAGATACCATTGGCGGAATTACACTATCAAATAGAGGACATAATCAAGAAACAAACGAACAGAAGGTTGTAGGAGTACTGACGGGGCACTGTGTCATTGGTCCTATGGGCGCCAGATATGGTGCTCCTTTCAGAGATTTCTGCAAGAGCTGCGGAGATGAAAAAGAGGATGAGACGGTTAAATACCTGCTTTGCGAATGCCGCGGGCTAATGAGGAGACGAATCAAATATTTTGGTTCTGCGCTCTTTGTTGGTCTTGAGGAACTACTCGAGCTGGAACTCACCAGTATCCTCAACTTCACCAAGGCTTCTGGGTGGTTCACCCCCATTAAGTAGAACTTTTTGAAGGAGAAGGAGGGGAACATTTTTATATATTTGTAGGGTATCACAATAGACAAACTGCCTCCGAGTGAATCTTGCTTTGCAAGCAACCCTTTTAACCTAACCTAACCATCGCCAATGCAACAACAAACTAAAGCTGATTAAAAAATCAACGGTAACGATTAGAATTTGAAATTTGTAGCAAAAAATGGGGCTACTTGGTTTTTTTTGAACTGTTTTGTAAGTCACTGCATTTGTTTTTTCGCTCGCAGTTGTTATTTTGCTCGCATTAATTGCTTTATTCTTATCATGGTACCACCACATATGTAAGTGTTGTAATCCTTTCCAAAATAAAAACCATAATTGTGTAAGAAACAGATTACATTTTTTGTCTGAAAAATGTGAAAAATGGTAAAAGACTACTGTATAAAATGAAAGATTCGAATTAATTTCAAGATGCAAATACACAAGGGCAAGATATAGAAAATTTTAATTTGCAGAGCGATGAAGATGAACAAGAATTAGAATTATCAAATGTTTCGAAGGAAGATAAAAACTATGAGTGTAAATATTAAAGGGCTGCAAATGACATCTTGAAGCGCAAACATTGTTATGACTCTAATTCAATTGACTGATTGAGTGTTGCCATTGCTTTTGCTGCATTAAACAAATAAAGTCTTGATACTCTCGCATACCCGACAAAAAACGAACAACAACACTTTATGTCAATGAAACGAAGAACAACACAATAGTAAACAGTATTGTCAATATTGTGATTCTTAAATTGTGGCAATATTGAGCAACAAGAAAGTACATATAAAGAAGAGTAATAATACATTTATATATGAAAGTCTATGCTTTTTTATGAACAGTGCACAGTTAAAAAACGATTAGGGCTACAGGGGACTTCTTTTGAAATAATTCTATGTGGGTGTTGTGCGGAATAGATATTTAAAATTATCTTAAAACTAACATTTTGCTATAAAAAGTTGGATCCCTGGTTTCATAATTCAACATACAGTATGACACGCAGTTATGACGTTGCCCATGTCTGACTATTGTTTTTACAAGCCTTTTATCGTATATACATATGTACATATTTCAGATGCATTCTCTGTCTAATGCATTATGCTTATACAACTGGCGTGGTTGTGCTTCTGTGCCCTACACTTGTCCCTAGACGCGTTAATTTTGGTTTATTAATGATATCAATATAAGTATTTATTTGTTACAAATTTGCTCGATTGATGTTTTACAGAAAGCTTGTTAGATATTAATCACGTCCATATATCGTTGAAATATGCGAATACCTAAAATAAATTCTAAATCAACTGTCGTCACAGTTTTTTTACACAGAACTATTCCTAGAAAAAGAAATTAAATTCCAAAATATTTGAAAAAAACTAGATACGTGGTTTAAACCTATATTTAAACCTAGTATTCTCCAAAAGCAGGTAAAAATAAACATTGCGTAAGTGGTCATATGAGTCAGCATTGCCACCCAAACGCTTGTTGCCTAATATCCAGCAAGTATACCGTTTGGTCAGTTTATGATCGAATACATATTTTTGCATACCATGCTGAAGACGATCGAATGAGTGAAAGTTTTAAAATTTGTTCAAAGGAAATATGCCTAAAATTCAATTTACTAGTTACCTAAAATTTACAATGAAATAACTTCAATTTGGATAATCTAAAATTAGTTTTGAATAATAAATTAGGGTTCTCATTAAACTTCTTATTTAACTATCGAATTCAATTTAAAAAATAGCTAATATTTATACATATGAATAATTTTCAAAATATTAACTTAATAGATAATTCAATGAACAAGGAATATGAATCTTAAGTTTTGTATTTTTTAAAATGGAATACATTGAAGAAATTAATCTATAAAATATATATTTTATTACCATGAGGCAATAAGGAAATTTAAAGGTAGGCTATAAGGTTTCTCGTGGGTTATCATAACAATAATTTTTAGTTTGATAACAGGATGAGTGGGTAGAGACGAGGAGAACGTCAACATCTTTGTTCTTCCTCTAACTTGTTATACTACGGAATCAGAACGTTTATCTTTGTGTAAGAGTTGGGCTGTGCTGATGTTAATTGATTATCAGTTTCTGTTTCTCCATAGGTACAATATCTTTAAAATATTTTTTCTTTTTGGATTTTTCCCTATCTGCACCTATTTTTGGTTATGTAGCACCACTTCATGGCTATGAGCAAACCCCACTCCCATTTTCCCTGAGCTAAGACCGAAAAATAGCTAGGCGTGCAGAGTCCGCTCTAAGGTCATGAGGTCCTAGCCCATTTACATCTCGGCAAAGGAACCACAAATGCTAATATAAACCGTTACATAATTAATGGCGCAAAACGTGGGGCTCAAAAGATCGTTAGTTTCCAATAACACCAGGAAACTGTTTATATGATTACTTTTTTTTTGGCCCTTCTTCTGCTTCAAGTTCCTTTCATTATCCTTCTCCCTTATCGAAATCCATACTTCTAAAATTAAATCCGTTTATTTAAAAATAAAAAAAAATTTGTTTATTTTATTACACTAGTTTACACAAAAAAAGATCTGGCTTCTCATAAAACTTTTACGATGTATTTTGAAGCGTAGATTCCAAAAATGCTAACCAATTTTTTTTTTCTTAAGAACCGTTTTCGAGATATCCCCAAAAAACCCGTTTTTTCGCACTTTTTTCATTTATTTGCCCATATCTCCATCCAATTTTTTTCGACTCAAATGCAATGTACATTATTCTGAAGAAATTTTTCTCTTTTTTCTAATGATATGCTGTTTGAGTTAATCGAATAAGATTTTCCGGAGTTACAAGCGATCAAAGTTAAAAAAAGTAACTTTTTTAGTCATTTTTAAAAGTCACAAAATTTTAATTGCTTCGTTTGAATACAAAAAAAATAACTTTACTTTTTTTTAAGGTTTAAAATGAAAGATTATTCTTTTATAAATATTTTAAGTGTAATTTGGTTCAAGTCGTCCAAAAACTGTGAGTGCTATTTCAAAATCAATGAAAATAGGTAATTTCCATATTTTCATGCATTCCCGTATATAGCCCATTGACTATGAAATTAAATAACGAACTGATTCGTTAAAGATATTGTATTATCATATATGTTCAATTGTACCCTATAAAAGATAAATCCAAAAGTACAAATACAAATTTAAGCTTGGACTTTTGAGGACGGTGCATATTTGTCCCATCTTTATTTTTTAATTATAACTCAGAAACTATACATTTTGAATAGATACTGATTACCTGATTTTTTGTAGAGAATAAAATTTCCTATCGAAATGACACTTTATAAAGTCAAAACATTTATTTTTTCACCAAAATAACTTTAAAAAACTATTTTAAAAAAACCGAAAATATTTAGTTTTTTTTAATTTTTGGAAATAATTTTTTTTTCTGAATAGAACTTGGGGTCTTTTTAGCACAAAAAAAAAGCTGACGTTATTTTCGTTAAAATGGTATCTAATAAAAGTAGTTTCTGATGAAAATTGGCTAAGGTATAGACGTTCAAAGCTGCCTACTTTTGTATAATTTTACAAATTTTTACCTTTACACCATGCTAGTTTCAGTTTTTACACACAAAAATATTTTTTATTCAATAAAAAAGTTATTTTCAACTTATCAATGATAATTATGAAGGTATTTATTCAAAATTTCGATATAAAATATATGATCTTAGATATGAAAAAAGCTTCAAAAAATTTATATTTTTCGGATTTTTTAGATCAGTTTTTTAAGGTTTTTTGACTTTATAAAGTGTCATTTCGATAGGAAATTTTATTCCCTAGATAAAATATGGTGATCAGTATCCACCCAAAATGTATAGTTTTTGAGTTATAATTAAAAAAATAAAAAGGGGAAAAATATGCACCGGTCTCAAAAGTCCAATCCTAAATTTAAAAGAACTTTTGGATTTATCTTTTTTAGGGTACAATTGAACATATAAGACAATAAAAACCCATTATCGAAGTAGTTCCTTATTCTATTACAAAGTCAAAGGCCTATATACGGGATTGCATGAAAATATGGAAACTACCATTTTCCATTGATTTTTGAATAACTTTTACATTTTTTGTCCGAATTGAACCAAATTTCACTTAAAATATTTGTAAGAGAATAGTTTTTCATTTTAAACCTTAAAAAAATTAAAGCTAATTTTGTTGTGTTCAAACGGAGCAATTGAAATTATGTGACTTTTAAAAAAGAACAAAAAAATTACTTTTTTTTAACTTTGATCACTTGTAACTCCGGAAAATCTTATTCGATTTACCCAAGCTGCATATCATTAGAAAGAAGACAAAAATGTCTTTGCAATGATATACATTAGATCTGAGTAGAAAATAATTTGATGGAGACATGGGCAAATAAATAAAAAAGTGCCAAAAAACAGGTTTTTTGGGGATATCTCGAAAACGATTCTTAAGAAAAAAAATGACTGGCGTTTTTGGAATATACGCCCCAAAATACATCGTAAAAGTTTTATGAGAAATCTGATCTCGAGATGAAGCCCAAATTTGTAAACTAGTGTTATTAGCTTTTCTTTCTGGAATTGCAGATTTCTGACTTGATTGGATTCTGACCGAATTCTGCTTGATGTTTTTGGATTTGCATGGTTAGACTATTACTGATCATGTACCTAATATAATAAAATGTAAATCTTTTCAAATTTTTTTTTGAATTCGTTCATAGGTTATTCTATTTTGAGACTTGCAAATCTGGTGTTGCATGGATTTGTACTCGTAGAGAACTGTGTACGAATCTCGCGATTTAAAGCAAAATTATCCATTTAAAATTAGTTTGTGCCCAACTTATACCAAAGACTACTTCAAATGATTTTAGGTATATAGGTTAAATTTTTTTTTGTCTCTTTAAATTTCCTTTTGTAAGTCCTAAATGGTAATAAAATTATTTTTCTTGCTGAACATACTTACGCATATTTACTTATACATATATATTTTTTATCTCTAATATCGATTGGGATTCGATTATTGTTGATCATATCAGATAAATATTAAAATACTTCTTAATCAGTCTGTAGTTGTGGATTTGATTTCACAAAAATTAAACATTTTTTTGTTCAATTTTACGCGACTTCTAAATTTTTATTTTGGCCCTCTATATTACAATGCCTGTAACTCATAGCTCTGAAGATATTCCTAGTCAGATAGCTAGAGCATCTGCCAATGACACTCTTTGTGCCATTTGTAGTGAAGTTCTCCAAGGTGACGGTAATAGGGTTGAAACTTCCTGTAAGCATGAGTTCCACAGTATCTGCATTCGTACCTGGCTTGATAGTAATTCCACTTGTCCAGTATGCAGACAAACTTTTAGTGCTGCAGAGCTGATAGTTACCCATCATACAAATGCAAATCAAAATGTCTCAATTCCGCAAAGTAGCGTTAACAGAGGAAGAGGTAGCGCTATTCAACGAGACCGACCACGAACCAGACTGTTCGCTCGAACTCATGGCTCTGATGGTACTTTTCACTCCCCACAAGCATTTCACCACCAAAGCCCGCGCAATAGGCATTACGCAACGCCTCGAAACGTTGTTCAGAGCAATTCTGAACAATTAAGTGAACAAAGAGTTCACGAAATTATTTCTAGCTCGCTACAAAATTTTCGAAACGAAGTTTCATCCACTATTTCAAATGAGTTGCAGAACCTATTTAGAAATATAAACTTGAATTCAGTTACTCGACCAGCACCCACAAACTCTCTTCAAGGAGAAAATTTTCCTTTTCCTCAGGACATGCCACAAGAATTAGGTCATCCAAGCACACATCAGCGACCCAGCCATCCTAATCAAGTTTCTGATACAATTTCTTTTTCAAATGAACGCGTTTCCAAAATGATCCATAATTGGCATATCAAATTTAATGGATCGTCAGATGATGTTAGCGTTGACGAATTTATCTATAGGATAAATATGTTAACTGCAGATCATCTGAATGGTAATTTCAATGTTCTATGCCAGCACGTGCATTACCTTTTTGATGGCAAAGCAAAACAGTGGTTTTGGCGTTATCGACGCCAAGAAGATCATTTAGATTGGTTTAAACTGTTTTTCGCACTTCGCAGGCAGTTTAAGGACTATACCACTGATTTTGACATTAAAGATGATATAAGAAAACGAAAACAGAAATTTTCAGAAACATTTGATGATTTTTTGGATGCACTGATGGGTATGTGTGATCGTTTACGTTCCCCTATGAGTGACACGGAAATGGTCGAAACTGTTGTTCGTAACCTTAGGCCGGATTTACGCCATGAGTTGTTGCATTTTAACTTTCGCAACATATCGGATTTGAGGCGGAAGTTCGCAAGCATGAAAAATTCTTTAAAGATATCCAGTCCACCTCATTTTCGCGACCAGTAAATTCTCGGAGGCAGATCTCAGAAATTTTTCATCAGCCTCAGATTTTAGAATGTTGGAACTGCGATGAGGAAGGACATGGGTATCAAGACTGTCTGAAACCGCGACGCATTATGGATGTGGGGCTGCAGATACCTACAAGCCAAGCTGATCCAAATGTTCCATTAAATCGGAAAACTCCATAACGGAAGTTCGTCAGCGGGTCAGCGGACGTCCGCTAGTACGACCTCGACTGTAACACTCGTGCTGGCGTGCAGAGTCCGCTCTAAGGTCATGAGGTCCTAGCTCATTTACATCTCGGCAAAGGAACCACAAATGCTAATACAAACCGTTACAGTGTTATTAGAAACATGAGGAGATGATCAATTGGGTGTAGAGCCACAATGGAAAAACTTTGATAACATATCATATAACATATGCAAAGTTTAATTCTAGGAAAATTACACTAAAAATAAATTGGAAATAATTATGAAAAATGGTGGTTTAAAAAAATACGGACCCATTTGACAAGGTATTTTGAATTTATTCAATTACTCAAATTAATATACAAATTAAAGAATACAAAAAAAAAATATTCTTATCAAAATAACAACACATGTTCATGGAGATAGTGCAACTTATGTATGTAGATATGAGTACTAACATAAGTGCTTTTTTCGTATTCTAATTTTGAAAATTTTGTACCTAAAATTCATACAAAGTAACAAAAATTTCTAGAAAGGTTTTAATCCCAAAGGCACCTGATGGTAACACTGTACCGTTTTATATCACACTTTCTTCTTAAATTGTCCTGCATACTTAAACTTATGATGAGAACAATAGGTCTATACGAGCCGGAAAAAATAGGTAAATATTTATAAAGTTTTACCACAAAAAGTGTACCATCCGGAAAAAAAGTGGTGGTTGAGAGAGAAAAAATGAGAGTAAGGAAACAGCTGATCACTTCCCCTCCAAGAAAGAGTTTAATTTTTCACCCAGACAAATTTCTTGTGGCTAAAAATTGAAGACTGTCAAAATCGTAGGCAACGAGACTAGAAACTCACTTTTGACAAGCGAGGGAAAGGAAATTTAATGTTTCAATTGTATCTGTCCAATACTTGCCTTATAAAATATTTTTCAGTACTTCATTTTTTTTCACTTGTTGAAAAGGTGTGCTGAGAAGGAGCAACATAACAAAAAGCTTGAAATCACAATATTTTTTGGTAAATGCTCATTTATTCAATTAAATAGATGAGCGAATATTTATGAAAAGGAATCGTAAAGTTGAATGATTGTATGATAGTCAATCAGATAATTATTTCTAAAATATTGTTTTTCGATGCGCACAGTTTTAAAATAAGAAATTGAAAATGTAGCTAGATCAAAATTACCCCATTTTTCATTATTTTGTACAATTCCATCGAAAATAAATTTTTGTTTTAACAAAAAAATTTTTCTTCACTAACTGTTAAATTTAATGCAAATTCCTTAAAAAACCCATGCGAAATGAAAAATTTTTGCTGTTCACAAGATTTTAACACTTTTTAAAGCAGCGGGAATATTAATTTATACTAAGTAATGGTTTTAAAATGCACTTTATATACTTTAAAAAAATTTTCAAGCAAAAAATTGTGGCTTTAATCTACTTTCGAATATATGGGCTATTATTACGACTTGGGTGTAATGGATGTCTGTGCATAGTTTGGCCAGATGCAAAGGTTCAACAATTTTTTTTTCTTCGCAAATTATTCTCAAGATGAGGTAATTTATATTCCATCATACGCATCGATATTAAATGGCTCTAATAAAAAGTTATAGGGCGAGAATCTACAGATATGTCGCCTCCGTTACCTGTCCATTTCCCATTTCGAAATTTCGCGCGCGGAATTTCTAAAATAGTAGTAGTATGTTCGCGTACCTAATTGCCGCAGAGTATATGTTTACAAAAACTCTCCCACTCCTGCGCAACAAGTTTGAAACTTGTCCATCGAATTTCCTATATATACATGTGTATGTGATATATCCTGAATAAACGAGACTATAAACGATTTTTATGGGCTAATAATTGTAAGGAGCAAATATCAGAACATAATACTACAAAATCGGGTGAGCATCACAGATATTAAAACAGTCAAATCTCATTACCATAAGACAAGAATTCGTAAAAACGATAAGAAAAAAAAGAGATCCAAGACGCATATTTCAGTGAAAAGTCGCCTCCGTAATCAATAAAATGTTTGTCGCCTCCGAAGCTCTGAGTTAGTGAATTTTGCAGCAAACTATCTTCTGAGTACTCTTACTGTAGATCCAGTGATAAATATGTTAAAATAACTTGAAAACGAAATAAATAAAAAAATCTAAAAGTTGCTACGATGACTTTTTTTTTGTTCTCTATGAGTTCTAAAAATCACCCATTTCGTGATAATAGCCCATATAGTCATCGTCATATTTATTATTAATATTCTCAAAAAGATTTCACTTGGCTTGCATTCAGAAAGTATTAACCAAACGGTTATGCAACTATGACGCAAGTTTTGCTTCCTGAACCCTGCCATTGTTTGTTTACAAAAATATGCACAAATTTTTGACAGTCTTCTACCAATTTTTCCGTTTGAGCCGAAAATTGTGGTGGTGACACTAGTCAGAGAAATTTCAGCTTTTACTCTCTCGAAATCGCAATTTGACACTTTTCATTTTTTACCAGAAAATCCGGCTCGTACAGATCTAATGTGTGCATATTTCGCTGTTCAGCTAGAAGCCAATAACAACGAATTCACTAGTGTATTTGTTGCTCTTGCTTTTGCAATGTCTGCTTTTATATTGCTGTTTATTGTCATATGCTGTGGTTGCCTATGTCGTTAGCGATCAAGAGAAGATTGTGTCGTGTCGAAAAAGCAGTCGGGTTTTCTGCACGACCCGACTCATTCACTGCCATCTTTGTTCTGACAATACTCAATACAGAAAAAGTAAGTACTGAAAGGCGATAAGCAATACTGTGAAATATTGTTCAGCATAGAATAGAATGTCTTCTGCAGCGCTTTACATAGTGAATATGTTGATGATATGAATAAAAGATTAAAACTAGCAGTTGTGATTCACGAAGCTATCATAGTGAATCCTGCAAAAAAGTTTAAACTAAATTCATATATCCGATGCAGACAGTGAATTTCCAAAAAAAACATCTTTAAATAGTAACAATCATAGACTAATATAGATCGGAAGGTATTTTCAAGCGGACAAAATTTTTTTGATAGTGTTAGTGAAAATTAATTTCACCCTTGTGCGGTGAGTTCGCTCATATGAGTGTGCCACTTTGTATATATTCTAACTCAATTTGAGGAGTTTTAATATTACTGCTAAACAAAAGCATAAGAAATTGTTTTTTATTATATTAAATTTTTAGATAAATATATAAAAAAGTGTTTGAACTTACAGTTTGTGTTAAATTTATTGTAAATAAAAGAAAAATAAAAGAATATATTTCATATCTGAAAAAATGGAAATATGGCATTTATCAGCTGTCAAATGTTTGTTTACAATTTTACCGCTTAAAAAGATTTTGGATATTTGGATGTTATAGGATTTGTATCATAATATTAATTGAATTATAATAAATTTAACTCTCTTTTTCAGCATTTTAATAGTTTTTTTTAAAACTTTTAACTAATAACTTTGTTTTTTCACAGATTTCTGGCTTAGAGGTACCACCATAAGGCAGCAGCTCAAAGAAACAATACGGAACAAATTCCGGTAAAAATGTGAGTTATATTTTTGCAATATACCTATTACATAGCAATATTTCTAAATATATCTTGCTTTCCATAGATTCAATATTCAAGATGCCGCAGATTCCAACGTGTGTTTTGGGTTGCAGAGGAGCTACCAAACACCACAGGTTTCCAAACCAGGGACATACATAACTATTATAAGTTTTTTGTCCAAAAAATTGATTTTTAATTATTATTAATAAGAGATATTATATTAATTGTCGATAATTATTATTTTTTAATAAATATTTTTTACGTTGAGTCATAACTGTTATGCATAAGAAATTGTTTTTCCATTGTCCATAACTATTATTTCTCAATGGATTCTTTTTTACGTTGATTCATAACTGTTATGCATAAGGAATTGTTTTTCCATTGTCCATAACTATTATTTCTCAATGGATTTTTTTTTACGTTGAGTCATAACTGTTATGCATAAGAAATTGATTTTCCATTGTCTATAACCATTATGTCTCAATGGATTCTTTTTTCAATTATTATTCAATGGTGGTCCCGAGTCCCAAAATTGCTCGATTTTGGTCAAATTTTGGAAATTTCTTTATACACTAATCGAAGGAAAGAGGTCGAAAATAGATTTTGACCATCTTAGAGGTGGTTCCGAGTTCCAAAAATGCCCGATTTTGGTCCATTTTCGAAAAAAAAAGTTATGCACCAATCGATGGACAGAGGTCGAAAATGGATTTTGAACGTCATTTGGAGTATCTCCGGACCCTAGAAAGGACCGTTTTTGACCAATTTTCGGACAATTTTTTTTTTGCTCCAATCGATTGGGTAAGTTCGAAAATTAATTTCGGATATCGCATTGGTTGGTTCCGGACCTTGGAAAGTACCTTTTTCGACCCTTTTGGTGCTTTCAAAGGTCCGGAGCCACCCTAAAGTATGTCTAAAAGCCATTGCCGACCATTTCTTATCGTTTGGAGCAAAAAAAAATTTTATGGGGGTTCAAAAATAAATTTTTTTTTGCACCAATCGATGGGGAAAGGTCGAAAATAGCCATTTCCGAGCTCAATCTATCAACTGGTGCAAAAAAAGTTTTTTTTGAACCACCCTAAAATTTTTTTTTTGCTCTAAACGATAAGAAATGGTTGGCAATGGCTTTTAGACATACCTTAGGGTGCCTCCGGACCTTGGAAAGCACCAAAAGAGTCGAAAACGGTATTTTCCAAGGTCCGGAGCCAACCAATGTGATATCCGAAATTAATTTTCGGACTTACCCAATCGATTGGAGCAAAAACAAAATTTTCCGAAAATTGGTCAAATATGGTCCTTTCTTGGGTCCGGAGATACTCCAAATGATATTCAAAATCCATTTTCGACCTCTGTCCATCGATTGGTGCATAAAAATTTTTTTTCGAAAATGGACCAAAATCGGTCATTTTTGGGACTCGGAACCACCTCTGATGATGGTCAAAATCCATTTTCGACCTCTTTCCATCAATTGGAGCATAACATTTTTTTTTCAAAAATGGACCGAAATCGGGCATTTTTGGGACTCGGAACCACCTCTGATGATGGTCAAAGCCCATTTTCGACCTCTTTCCATTGATTGGTGCATAAAATTTTTTTTTCGAAAATGGACCGAAATTGGTCTTTTTTGTGACTCGGAACCCCCTCTGATGATGGTTAAAATCCATTTTCAACCTCTTTCCATCGATTGGTGCTTAACTTTTTTTTTCGAAAATGTACCGAAATCGGTAATTTTTGGGACTCGGAACCACCTCTAATGATGGTCAAAATCCATTTTCGACCTCTTTGCAATGATTGGTGCATAAAAAAATTTCCAAAATTCGACCAAAATCGGGAATTTTTGGGACTCAGAACCACCATTGACTCAACATAAAAAAGAATCCATTGAGAAATAATAGTTATGGACAATGGAAAAACAATTCCTTATGCATAACAGTTATGACTCAACGTAAAAAAGAATCCATTGAAAAATAATAATTATGGACAATTAATATAATATCTCTTATTAATAATAATTAAAAAGCAATTTTTTGAAATATTCCTTAAAATTGGACAATTTTTTCAATCACAAAAAACAAAATAATAGTTATTTTTGGTCCCTGTTCCAAACAGCTCTACGCAAAATGAAAGGTTAGTGAATACACCAATACACCAATGCCAAATATGGCATTGTTACGATTTCAATGGCATCGCAATCGGAGTATGGTTTCCAATAGATCACGTCAAAATAATTCGAAAATATTAAAAGTTTTCAATGTTTCCCTTAGATATCAGTGCTTTCATTCTACAGTATATCCAACACCAGTTCTGCTAGCCACAGTTATTTTGCATGCAAGACATAAGAAGTGAGCGGTCTTCGGCCACGGCTCATTGATTACATCCTATAGTACTTAATTGTCACTCTGTAATAATTGGTGTGGGTAGAAATTTGATTTTGATTTAATTTTGTATTTGCTTACTTTGATTTACTCTTTAATGTAAACATATATATGTACATACATATCGCTCATTTACTTCATGACTGGCATAACTCAAAAAACACAAAGTGGGAGAAAAACGCATTTAAAGTTTTCAATGAGTTACTTTTTATTTGAGAATTCAAAAAAGTATTTTTACATAAATTCTTCTCACAAGGCGAGTTTATAAGATATCTTTCTGAGTTTTTGCCACGAAATTGACCATGAAATGGCGAATATTTCTGCATCATTAACTCAAAAACCACGTTTTTCGAGTTATGCCACTCTTGAAGTAAATGAGCGATATGTGAGTACATTTCTTTCTACAAGCAGTGTTAGGCAGTGATCAGTTTTGTTTTTTCATTCCCTTTTTTGCTTTGTCCGCATTAATTTAATCTCATTAGGTTGTTGTTGTTGCTGTTCAACTGGTATATTTTTCACAATATTAACCCGTTGTAAGCGCTTTTAAAAATATTTTGAGTCAATATAAAAATAACATTTTTTCATTATAACTTTTTCTTTTCTTTTTTTTCATGATGGATTATTTTTCGTCTGAAAACTTATTAGCTTGCTTTTTAAGAGATCAATGTAAAAGTCAAAATATATTGAATGCCATGTTTTCCTGTTCAGGTCCCTGTGAATAGGTGTTTCATCCCTCATGTGCAAACCTAACTAACACCGCTACTGATTTACTATCTTCAAAACGTTCGGGCCTGCATTGGTACTGTACATCTTGCATCTTGGGCCCTGTCCTCGTCGGTATTTTTCGACAAAATTAAGCAATTTGGGGAAAATCTCAACATTCTGAATATTAATTTCAGAGATATTCTAAATAATTATTTAGACATAACTCCCCATATTGAAAAAAGCCTTAATGAGGCTGTCTCACTCGATGTTAGTGTGGTGGAAAATAAAACTATTACTGAGGCTGCTATGGTTTTTTCTTCTACACCTTCGATCTCTACTTTACCCAAGCATGCTATTTCCCTCAAAAAGAAAAGAAAACCTAAACGAAAAATGCAAAAAAAAATCGAAAGTCGAATGAGAATCTGGGTAGTGTGGAGGGGGCAAATGACACGGCTATTAGTTGTAAAATAACTCCTTTAGATCCCACTCTAAATATCTCTCCATCTACTTCCAATTTTCCCGCTCCTACTGCTGTTTACAACCCTCCATCCCTTTCGTTCACTTTACATACTCCTGCTTCCATTTCTGTCATTCCTAATCCGCAAGGTGTTGTTACGATTGGTGGTTCTGTGGCGCCTGTCTCCTTGCAAGCATTGCCAAGGTTGAAATCGATTTTCATTTCACGACTTAATGCTAACACTACCACTGACAATGTTATAAACTATATCAGACAAAACCAAATTATTCCTGCCGACGCCATCGTTTCTTGTAGGAAAATCGGTAATAAACCAACCCACGCGTCTTTTAAAATATATTTTAATACAAGCGAAATATTCCTTTATTTCAGAATTTAAGTCGAAAAAAAAATAATAAGACTGTCCGTTCCAATTCAAAAAACTGAAGCGGCTATCCCTTTACTATCAAAATGTAAGGGGTTTGCGTTCTAAGACGCATGACATCTTTTAAGCCACTCAGAATTTTTCTGAGGATATTATCGTTTTTACCGAAACTTGGTTAAATAACACTTTTCTCCATTTGGAACTTTTTGACAATAGTTTCAATGTTTTTAGAAGAGACAGACACTTGGGAGATATTTCTTCTGCTGGTGGAGGCGTCTTAATAGCCATAAAAAATCATTTAACTAGTTCATTAATCGAAATTGCCTGCGCATCTAATATTGAACTATTATGCGTTAAAGTTACACATTGTAACTCCAATATTTTTGTTCTTAACGCTTATGTTCCTCCAAATAGTAGCGCAGATGTCTTTCGAATGTCTTTCGATGTCCGTAGAATACATAATAAATGAACTAGACACTAATGACGACATTTTATTGTTAGGTGATTTCAATCTGCCTGATCTTAAATGGACTCCTTCGGATGATGGTACATATTTTTATGCATCGTGTCCAAAAACTCGACAACAACAAATTTTTGTTGACGAATTACTTTCTAATTTACAACAAGTAAGTTGTATAACTAATTCTCATGGACGACAACTTGACTTAGTCTTGGCTGCAAATAGTAGTAATGTTGTTGTAAGAAATGCTGTCCATGCTCTGTCTACGGTTATTCCTATCATCCACCTTTGAGTATTGTGTACCAATCTGACAATGAAAATTTAATTAATGCATGTTCTTCCATCAATGTTTAAGAATTCAATTTTAAAAAAGCTGACTTTTTAAAGTTGAATGAGAATTTAAGGAACAAATTAGACGACCTAATTATTTTTTTTAATAATACGAGTAATTCATTTGATGAGTGCATTAAATTTTTCTATGGTGAACTTTTTTCGGCGATAGCATTGTCGGTGCCTTATGCAAAGAGGTATGTTAATAATTCTTCATACCCTTGGTATACAAAGGATTTAAAAAAAATTCGCAATGGCCGTAATAGGGCATGGAACAAATACGTTACGTTATCAGCGACTTTTCCATGAATTTGAGGATATGTCGGCTTTAGTTTATTCTGAATATTTGAATAAAATTAAGCTGAATATTCTTCATGACCCCAAGCATTTTTGGGGATTTATTAATACAAAAGAAAAGTCTGACGGGTTTCCTTCTGAATTCAGAACAGTTGATGGGCTCACTAGCGACCCACAAATTATAGCTGGGCTGTTTGCTAATTTGTTTAAAGAATCCTTTTCTACGGAATTTTTTAGCCCTGAGGTCAACTATTTTGAATATATGGATAACGACCCCTTAGTTTCGATTAATGAGATATCTTTCTCACCTGACCTAATAGAGAAATATATCTCATCTCTTGATGATGACTTCAGCTCCGGACCTGATGGTATTCCTGAGACAGTACTAGTTAACTGTAGCTCTGTGCCGAGTCAGCCCCTCAGTTTTTTATTTAATAAATCAAATAGAGATAGCTATTTTCCTAAATTTTGGAAAAATGCATACATAAGCCCCATTTTCAAGAAAGGGTGTAAAAATTATGTTTCAAATTACAGGCCCGTCACGAAGTTATCATCGATACCGAAAATTTTTGAACGCATTGTCTACGATCAAGTTAAGGTGTGCTGTAGTGAAGTCATAACAACTCGTCAGCATGGTTTTGTTAATGGCAGATCTACAGTTTCTAACGTCCTTGATTTTACTTCCTTTGCATTAAGCTCTTTTGACTCTCGTGGGCAAGTTGACTGCATCTACACTGACTTCAGTAAAGCATTTGACAAATTACCACATAATTTGATTTTATTTAAGTTAAAAAAGCTTGGATTTCCTTTAAGTTTTGTCAGCTGGATTGTATCATATTTATCTGATCGCTCATATCAGATAAGATTTCGGAGGGTGTTTTCCTCCCCATTCAGCGCAGCATCAGGTGTTCCACAAGGAAGCCACCTGGGGCCGCTCCTGTTCATTTTAGCAATTAATGACGTTACACATGTCATTAAAAACTCGCATCTGCTAATATATGCAGATGACATGAAAATTTACAGGAACGTGAAGGGGATTGGGGATACTATTCCACTTCAGTCTGACTTGAAATCCTTTGAGGGTTGGTGTTCAAAAAATAACTTACATCTTAATCCTGATAAATGCCAAACTATGATTTTCACCAGGAGAAAAATATTTTGGAGTTTGATTACGAATTAAAGATAAGAAAATTGGTCATGTCGATTTAGTCAAAGACCTAGGTATACATTTTGATGTTAAATTAACTTTTCATGAGCATATTAATCAAATTTGTAAAAAATCCTCATCTCTGCTTGGCTTCATTAAGAGGTGGGCAAAAGAATTTAATTACGGTGACTTTATATAATACAATAGTGCGTCCTCACTTAGAGTACGCCAGCCAAGTGTCGTCACCATTTTATAATATTCATATTATTAGAATTGAGAGAATTCAAAAAAATTTTATTTGTTTTGCCCTCAATGGCCTAAAATTGGATTGACTCTTTAAATCTTCCTTCTTATGAGGATCGTTTGAAGTTACTACATATGCAATCTTTGAGCACGCGTAGAAATATTGCGGATATACTTTATCTGCATCAACTTGTAACTGGGTTTCTAGCTGCACCAGAGCTTCTTAATTATATTCATTTAAACACTAATCGCAGGAGTAATCGAAACTCTTATCAATTATTTTACCAACCTTTCAGTAGAACTAATTATATGGCTACAGCTCCTTTTAATCGCATGACTACTCTTATTAATAATTGCGATGTATATGATATTAGCTTGTCAAAAGGTCAACTCAAGCTTAGATTGAAAAATAACTATAGTTAATTTTGTAGCTTAATGGTTGTTGGTCTTTATGTTTGTGTTGTCCGAGCCCCACAGCATAATGGGTAGATTTTTTCTAACATTTATTCCTTGGACCATATTAATAAATTATATACATATGATCTGGGTGGGTATGTTGAGGAAGTGCGATAAAGCTAAGAAAAAATTATAAAAATATAACAAATTAATTAATTGCATGCATAATTTTTTCATTTCCATTAATATATAAGCTTTTTACTTGGTTTTAAAGCTTCAAGCTAAATTGCTAAGAAAGCTAATAGCTGTAGTAGCTAAACTCTATTATTATTATTATTAACACCGTATTCGCTAGCCACAGTAAACCAGGTGTTACGGATGGCCTTTTTCAAGACGTAGGAAGTACGTTAAGGTGTTGTCAACGCGATTGCAATTCGTTAAACGATACGGCAACATACCTCAATTGAAGTGCAAATGTCAAATTTTGATTTCAGCCACCTGCCGGCTACATTAGAACCTTCAATTGAGATATGAAATTGTTTAAAATCAGCCGATAAAATCGCCCAATTGCCATTTGACACCTCTTTTGACTTTTGCCTAATAGAAACGCACATTGCGGCGTCTCTATTAACACCTTGATCTCCTGTTGAAGGAAAAAAGTTTCAAAGGAGTTTTGACTTTAATTTTCTTACATTAGTAGTATTATTTCCACTAAAATTGACGTTAAGATGAACATATGTTACCACCCTGTATCCATAAGTATATTTTAAAGAAAAAAACTATATGTACCACGCCTGTCAAATAAAAGAAATGTCAGACAGGTCAAAAAGGCTAATGTTGGCACTAATGGGCCAAGGCTGCCGTTCATTTTATTTTACGTATGTATAGGTGTGTATGTAGGATGGTAACAGACGGACGTTTACCAAGCGACATCACGCGATGTGAAGAAAAAGCGAGTTGCTGTGTGGTTTGGCGTACAGGCGTCAGTTGGCAAAAATTGGATACGGTCGCAAGTGAGGGAATAATTTTGAACGCGGGCAGTCGTCGCAATGATAGTACGTCATGGTGCGCAATCTACAACCGGCGTGATTTAATACGTGTTAATAATGTAAAATCAAATAAATAGTGAAAAACTTTAAGACTTTATTGTACTAATTCTAAAACATTAAATGTGCGACGCGGCTCAAATGTCGGATTTAAAGTAAGAAAATAAATCGGTCAAGAGAAAAAACGCATGGTGTCGATTAACAAAAAAAAGAAGCAAATTGAGTTTTAATGTGACTTCTAAATTTTCAAATGGTAAAATGTACCTAAATTAGTGTTTTGCATACGTAAGTGCGAAAATGCCTCATACAAGTGCGGTGAAATAAAAGTAAAAATATATTTCAAAGTACCATACATTGGTAATAATGTATAAATACGTTTTTTTTGAATCATTAAATTGCTCCGTGCAAGATCTTAAAATAATTTTTCAATTACAACCAGCTAAAGAACACGCGTTTCGAGTTTTCGCTGGTGGGTCACTCGTAAATAATTGACTCGCAATATCTTTAAATCAAAAAAAAAAAAAAAAATTGAAAATTAAAACAATTGTTAACAATAATGCTAATTGCGTCGCAGCGCTATGAAGCAGCGGCTGCCAAGTGCTTGCCTGACGTCGACGTCAGCGCATCTGTGAACAGTGGAAAAAAGTAAAAAAATTTCCCCCAGAAATTAGAAAACAATAAAAACAAAGACCTAAACTAATTTACTCTTGCAAAAGAGATCTTAAAAATTGAACAAATAATATTGCTAATAGTGCTTTAAAAGATTTGCAAACAATAAAAAAAAGGAAAAACAACCCTAAACTTTTTAGACGTACAAACTAAGAAGTAAACCGAGCAAATTTCTAATTTAAGTGGAATAGTGTCTAAAAAAAAAATTAGTACGTATAATTTTTAAGTAACCAATAAAACAAAACCTGCATAGAGTGCAAAAACATGAAATCACAAAAATTCAACAAAAAGACTTCGAATTAAACACATATACTAAATATGAACAGCAACTAACATCAACTGCAACTAGCAACAACAACAAAGACCACAACAAAACAACCCCAACTGCGGCAATGACGCACTACCAACGAAGACAGCAACTCACACCAGATAAGATCCATTTTTTTTTTTAAATACAAATTATAAAGTATATTATTATTATTATTAAGTTTGTTTTCCTTTTAAGTTAAGAAAAAAAAAGTCTAATTTATAGACAGCCATGTAACAAAATTTTCATAAATATTCGTTTAGCATTGATCAATGGTTACATTTAAGCATATGGTTAAGAAAAAAAAATAACTTAATCTATATTTCCTTTTTTTTGACAGTAGGGTTATAACACTTGTTTGTTTAACGTTAATGTATGTATGTTATTGAATTGAAATTAAAAAGATTTGCAAATGTCAATAATGAAAATTTAAAATTTTCTTTTATCTTAAATAATGGAAATGTGCTAGGCGATAAATTTAGGGGAGATGTCGGGGTACGTGGATTCGTGATGCCATCGAGGTAGATTAAGGGAAGGGACCTGGGGTTTTTCTGCTCCCCGTTAGATAAAGTTTTTTTTTATTTTTATCAAATTTTGAATTTGAAATTTGATTGTTTTTTTTTTCTATGCATACGCACACAAGCGGCTTAGGGAAACCGCGCCCTAGCCGGGACTAACTTCGGTGTTCAATACCGAAAGTTTTATTTTGCGAGTGTTCTCTTTTCTTTTGTCCACTTCATGTGCCGCGCGTAACACAGGGCCTGATTTAGACCTCTGACCGCCCTAGGCTAACTATGAATATGCGCCCACCTAAGTAAGAAAATAAATATGTTGAGGGGGAAAAAAAAAAAGTTTCTAACTTTCAAAAAAATTCTTTCAAAATAGATCTTCGAAAACTTCCATCTATTTTGTAGCTTCGATTTTAAACGAATAAAAGTTGTAACTTTCCGGTCTCTAATGTGTCAGTTAATAACATCTGAATAATCTAAAATAAAAATTACAGTGTGAGGTTGTAATTCCTGAATTACAATTTAAAATTTAATAAGTAAAATACTTGCGACAATTGCTCTATTATTTATAGAGAATGTTACAGTCATGTTCGAAATAATAAGAACAACTTAGATGAAAATCGAATTCATCGTACAAAATTTTTATAAAATCGATTTTGATTGTAATAACTAAACACATATTAAGGTTTTAAAAAATTGAAAAAGTGATGACCAAATGCATCTACATTTGTTCTTGCAAAATTGTTGCATTAGGTCTAAAATAAGCTGTTCGAAAAAATAAGAACATAATCATGTTGGCAGCACGTTTACTTGGCACAGAGGAGGGATTCCCAAATTTTAAATGCAAGCGTATCATGTGTATTTGTGTGGTTAATTTTGACTGCAATTTAAAATATTTAGTGTGCAAAAATTTGAAAAAAATGGAAATGGGATGGAGACAACATTGTTCTTCTAAATAAAGAAAATTAATAAAAAATTGCTCAGCGATGGCAAAACCTTTGCATTCATAAGGGAACTTCTTGGTATTTCAAACAGCATGATAACTAATGCTACAAATTGGTCACCATACGCCGAAAGTAGAGTTAGACGTAAAAATCCAGCGTGAGACAGTATAAATTGATCGCAAAGATTGTTAAACAGCATCCATTTATAACCTCTACGCATTTCAGAAATGAGATGAATCTTCCAATATCACTTCTAACATAAGAAAAGGATTCATCGGCTTTAATCTGAATCCACGAAGCCCTAGGAAAGTACCGTTGTTGAAAGGTGTTCATTTGTAACGGAGACTTCAGTTTGCCAGATTATTTTTGAAGGAAGCTCAGACCGTTTGGCGCAAAATATTATGAACGGATGCGACAAAAGTTGTACAGTTCGACCACACCAGAGAAAAACAATACGTAAAATGCCCTCCTAAGCAAGAATTCAATGTAAAGTTCCCCACTAAGGCTATTAAGCAAAGCGGCTTCAAACTGATGCTGTGGGGATGTTTTTCGTGGAATGGTATCGGACCTCTAACTAGGATAGTTGGCACTATGGATGCTTGTTACTATGTTGAAAATATACTAGAAGCCGAAATGTTGTCAAACGCCGAGGAGGAAATGCCGAATGGGGGTTGTTTCTGACGACCCGAAGCATACCTCAGAGAAAGCAAAGGAGTGGTTTCAGACCCATAATATCAATGTTATGAAGTGGCCTGCACAATTTCCGGACCTTAATTCAATAAAGCATGTTTGGATGGATGTTAAGAAAAGAATAAAAGACGCTAGACTCAAAAATTCTGAAGAGTTACGGCAAGCAGCAAAAAATACTTGGGATAATATATTACTCTCCAGATGGCAAGACCTGATATTTTCAATGAAGTCCAGGTATGCCAAAGTAGTCAAAAATTATGGTCGAGCCACTTCATATTGAATGTAATGTCATGAGATCGTATTTGATGAACATAAAAATTGAGTATTGTATATTTCTTATCCTTGTTCTTACTTTTTCGAACAGCTAATTTTGGACTTAGGGGACGTCCATTAATTATGTGAGGTGATTTTCGAAAACTCGGACCCTCCCCCTCCTCTTGGGGAGATTTCGTGAGATATGGTGGGACCCCTCCCCCCCTCCCGATAAATTTAAATTATAATTTTGCATTAAGAAGTTGACGTGAGGTTTTCCTTGACCCCCTCCCCCCCTTGGTGAGATTTGGTGTGATTTTTCCTGACCCCCTCCTCCTCTATTTAGCTCACATAATTAACGGACGTCCCGTTAATGCGACAATATTGTCATAAAAAAAATGGGGATAGATTTGGTCATCACTTTTTCCATTTTTTAAAACCTTAATATGTGTTGAGGTGTTATAATAGAAATCGATATTATAAAATATTGTTATTAAAATTTTGTACGACGATTTCAATTTTTGTTTATTTATTTTTTTTTATTTTATTTTATTTATTGTTATTTCAATCATTTTATTCCTACATACAAATTCATTTCAGTTAATATTAAAAATATAAAAAGATTTAAATAACTCTCTACAACCTGTAGCTCTAAAGAACTAGTGGCGGATGCAGATATAACATTAATTAAATACTTAGTAAAGTTATGGGGTCTAAAAATTTTATTAATTTTAACTTAATTTTTTATTTAAGCAAAACAATTTATGGATAAATATATGAATTGAACAAAATTTAGAATTGAGCAACATAAAAAGGAAAAAAAAAGAAAAAATTCAAACATACGAAAATTTAACCAGAATATTACATAAGAACGTGAGAAGCTAAACCTGAATGCAAAGAAGGTGATCAATTTCTTGGTATTCTAAATCAAAAAGCCAAGATTTAACCAAATTAAGAAATAATCGAGGATTGCGTATACCCCGGATAAAGGCTGGAAGACGATTATAGAGTCTGGGTGCGACAGATAAAAAATATCTACAAAAATGCTGAAAATTGTGGCTCGGAATTGATACAAGATTCAGACTATTAGCTCTTAATCCATAGGCAGAATAAGATCTATTGACTAAATATACGGATTTTATAAAAAACCATTTCAGGACTTTGAAAAAATATAAATACTTTAAAGGAAGTATTTTTAGATGACGAAAAAGAGGCAAACTACTTGCTAGACGGTTTTCTTTGCAGATGGTTCGAATTGCATATTTTTGAACAGTTACCAGAGGATGTAATTTATTACAACTTAAGCCACCCCAGCAAACTAAGCCATATTGAAGCTTAGAGTGGAAAAGACCATAGTAAATTTGTGTTAGTAACTTTTTACTACAAAGCTTTTGTAAATGATACAGCTGACGGGTAGCTGCCAGCAAGTATCTCTTTAAATTATTTGTATGGTCACTCCAGCACAATTTTCAATCAAGAGCTAGACCAAGATACTTAAATGACTGAACCCATTCAATCGAAAAACATTTATCTGCACAGAGCCGTTGAGCGTAGTATGTTTGTGCATTATTGGAAGACTTGCAGATAGTCTTGTCAGTGAGAAATTTCCTACAATCAGAGCAATGAAATACAAAATTTTCAAATTTACGTTCAATACCTGATGTATTAAAATACATTAGCTTTGTTTTTTCACTGAGGACGAGATTATGAATTGAAAACCAATATTTTAATAAGCTTAAATCGTAATTTATGTCCGCAGTAAGACTATGTAAAGAAACACTTGAGTTTCAGTTGTTCTTATTATTTTGAACACGACTGTATATTCTTTGGGGTTAATTTTTGTAGATCAACAAATTCTTCATCTATAAAAAACGATTCCAAATGGTAACACTCGTCAGCAAACGTATCTTCTATATCCATGTCATATAGTTGTTGCAACTCTTTAGCCTTGGTTTTTATAATACTATCGTCATTTATTTCAGATAATTTCCATAAGAAACCAAGTTTTGTATTCACTTTGGTATAAATTATTTGTCGGCTTTGCAACTGAACTTTAAGGCAGCGTAATATTTTTCTACAATGAAAAATCGTCTTCCTTCAAATTCTGTATGTCCCGCTTTTACTTCATCAAAATGAAATTTTGGTTTCGTTTTTCTTCTTAAATCTTTTATTCGCCTTAAAAGTTAAGATGAGTGGGCGGTTTTCACAGTGGCTCATATAAAACTGATATTTTCAAGTATGTATTAATATCTCAAAACCCAAACAAGATACCGACTTTTTTATAACATTTTCGATTTATTTTGATGTCTTTTATCGAAAACCATCATCAGATTGCGGTGACACGGAAATTTTAATCTCCCCGTGTATTTTCTAATTTACAAAATAGTTTCCTAATGTAAGATATATGAGGTGCTATTCGCAGTCAATATTAAAAAAAAATTATTCAATATGACCCACACAAATCATTTGAATAATCAATTTCATTATTAGTTGTTAATGTGCATACAAATACTATTGAAAAGCATACAAAGACTTATAACTTGAAAACATGAAATTGTAGATAATAAATTTTTGTTGTATGTACATATGTACACTTGTACTCAAGCAATTAAGTCATTCGTATGCTATATATATATAACATTTGTGTTAAAATTTATTTATTAATTTTTTTCTGTTTCTTTTATTATTAGTTTTTATAAACCTGCTATGTAAGCATCAATTTACAGAAATTAAATCAAAATAAATGTCTTGGTTTTATCCCGAAAAATGCAAAAACGTCAATAAAGGTCATATATGATGTGCTCATATAATTGAGTCATCTGAAAGAAAGTAATTGAAATTGTTAAATTTTTTGGTGTAAGTCCTATTTTTTTTTTATTAGTTTAGCTTAATAATCAGTAGGAGAACCTTTTTGTTTCATAAATGTTGAGAATCGGTATGGCATGCTGCCTGCCAGGCGTACAATTTGGTCTGGAGTAATTTTATGCCACTTCCTTGGTAGATTGTATGCCCAGCCAAGACTTGACAAGTGGAGATCAATGTTTTGGCCCATTATCAGGCTGGAAAATCCATCTCAGCGGAAAATTTTTGGTGTAATCGGTGGCCAAATGTTCCCTTAGTATATTCCTATATAAAAAATTTTAATGTATGGGTTGCCAGGGCAACCGTTGATCTCGTTGCAAAAATATCAAAAAAAGTCGTCGGTTCGCTACTTTCGCATCTAATTTGCCTCGAAAGTTTTCGAGAGTTGCGTAAACTTTTTTTCATACAAATTATTTTCGAGGCTCGAAAATGTTTTCAGCTTTCGAGGCTTTTCGAGTTTTCGGGGCTTTCCGAGTTTTCAGGAATACCCTTAATGTTTAATTATAATGAAAGAAAATTTAAATTTCTTTTCAACTTTGATAGCGAATAGCACTACAGTAAGAAGAGATATTACTACTCATTTTTGATATTTAAGTTATAGTTATACCTAAATTATTTATTAAGCTTAAAATTAAGCCATGTCTGTCTGTCACGATTACGGAATTACAGTAAATCTAAGTAAGCTAATTGAACGAAATTTGGCACACAGGTCATATTTTCAAACAAACTTCTGGGATTAAAAATGGGCGAAATAGATTCACGTACACGCCTACTGCCCATACAAGTAAAACATTTAAAACGGTGTATTAGGAGAGTGGTTGTAGTGTAAGCGAATTGCTCAAAAATACTATGAAAAACTTAGACATGCTCTGGTAAGAAAGTTTGAGAATTTTGACGAGAGCGTGTAGCACTTCTCTTGCAAGCGAAAACTTTAAAATTCTATGCTGAGAGAAGTATTTAAAAAATGGGGATTGTGTAAAATAAGATAAGGTAGGATTACATACAAAGGCTTAGAAAATAAATACACACTAGTCCTTACGCAAACTTTTTAATTTTATTTTTTGATTATGCAGAAAAAAGTGGACTTGACTGGAGATCGTACTATTGTTTGACTTTCAGTTTTTGACAGTATTCAGGTAATCCCTTAATTGTTTTTTATATCAATTTGCTTCATTTCTGACTTATGTTCTATTTTCTTTAAACTTTATGCTTCATTCATTTGGTTTTTGGGTTTATTTCACGTTCATTTTAGTTTTTTGTTAGTTTTCTTCAATTCCACAGTGTTACATACATACCAGGATTAACAGAGAGCAAAAATCTGCACACAATCTTACAATCACAAGAAAACACAAGTTACGCTCATAAACCTAACACTACATTAAAGACAATATTCACGAATACAAAAGACAAAATAAAAGACGAGCTACAGAACAACGTTGTGTATCAAATACCCTGTGCAGTTTGTCCATTAGTTTACATTGGCACAACAAAAAGAACTTTAGCGACACGTTTAACAGAACACAAAGCAGACATAAAAAAACAAAAAACCAATGCAGCACTCTCACAACATATAAAAGAGACTGGACACACAGCTGATTTTACAAAAACTAAAATTTTGGACAAAGAGAAAAAAGAATTATGACGATACACTTTAGAAAGCCTACGCATACAGGAAAAAATTAAGAGTACAATGAATAATAAAGAAGACAAAGACAAAATCAGCTGTACTTACAACATAATATTACATTCAGGCACACATGAAAATAAAATCAAATTTGTACTGTTTTAGTCGGCAATTAGTTAAGTTGCTTTTTCTGTGATTTTTAATTTTTCAATTTTTAATATATGTACATTAATCTTGTGTTAAACTAAAATATGTTAATGTGATATTAAATTTTTATTCAGTAAGTTTGTGCAATAAGATTTTGTCTTATAATAGAAATAATAAAATATTATGTTTTTAGATTTTAATTAATAAATACCCTGATGAAGGTGGAAACGCCCCACCGAAACGTCGCAAAACAATGAAATAAAAATTTAATTGTTTTATTTGGATTAAGGAAGTTATGGACCATTAAGCTCGAAGAAAAACATTAAATAAGATTAAAATAATTGGTCGAAGAAAATATTACATAAAAGCAGTTATTAGGCTATTGACTATGTATTTGAATAAGGAACTAATTCGTTAAAGGTATTTTATTGTCTTATTTGTTCAATTCTATCCTAAAATTGATAAATATAAAAGTGCGATCAAATTTTTGAGAACGGTGCAAATTTGCTATAAATTTAAAGAATTTTCACTAGGGTGGGTCAAATTTTTTGGCGACTAAGCCTCTAGCAGAAACGTAATCTACGATAAATTTGAAGAAAATTTGACCATGAAACCATGGGTCTAATATCAATATCGAATCCCCGATTTTGAACGAGACAATTTTTCATATTTATAAAAAATAAAATCACTAAGAAAATACTGTTGTATCATATAAAGAAAAAAACAACATATGACACGTTCATAGCAAAAACCAAAAAGATATTTTGTGCGACCAAAAACCAAAAGAAAAAGTGTCACCGCAGAAACCTCTCATACTGTTTGTTGCGGCGCGTTGAACAGAGTTGCAAGCGAACAATGGTTGCAAGCGAACGTTAAAAGAGTAGATGAAGTCATTGAAAGGGGTTGCAAGTACAGCATGAATTCTTGTAAGTTGTTTGATCGTGATGATGCTTTGTCATGATCGAATTATGAGCAATGATGGTGAGTTATTAATTACCAGCAAACAATACGAATGTTTTCATTACTTTTATAAATGAGTTTTAATTATATATTTATTTATAAAAACAATACCAACCAAAAATATTTTATGGCGTTAATTAGAATTCATTGCATTAAAAACTAAATAAAAAATTTTTACTGAAAGAAAAAAACAACATATTGCAATAGCAGAGCATATTCAGAAAGCTGACAAAATATCTAATGTTATGTGTTGTTTTTTTTTAAATGATACAACATTGTTTCGCACTGTTTTAATTTTTTATAAAAATTAAAAATCTTCTCGTTAAAATTCGGGGCTCGATATTGATTTTAGACCCATGGTTTCCTGGTCAAATTTTCTTAGAATTTACCGTAGTTTACATTTCCGCTAGACGCTTGGTCATATTTTTTTCCACCCGAACAATTTGACCCAGCCTAATGTTCAAATTATCAGACTTATTGTAGAGAATAAAATTTCCTATCGAAATGGATTTTTAAAAGTCAAAAAATTTATACTTCCAACAAAATAAGTTAAGAAACTATTTAAAAAAACCGAAAAATTAAATTTTTTGAATTTTTGAATTTAACTTTTTCTGAGTGGATTTAGAGGTTTTTTTGGCTCTCAAAATAGAAAGGTGACATAGTCTCCGTCAAATGGTGATGGTAAAAGTATTTTTGGTGAAAATTAGCTATGATACAGTCGTTCAAAGTTGCCTACCATGATTTTGCCTACTTTTACCTTTATACCATGCCAGTTTTATTCAATAAAAAACTTTTTTCAGTTTATCAATGATATATTGTTAGTATTTCTTTTTTAAATTTTGGTATAGTATAGCAGCGACAGCAGCAGCAGTATTGTTTTCGGCAACTGCCCAGCAAGCAATTGAGCAAGGCCTGCTAGCTCTACTGCAATTGTAAGATGCCTTGTAAAAACAAAATTTTCATGCAAATCAAAATATGTAAGTTAGCACATCCGGCTTAGCGTCAAGTCGCATTACTCATACTTGGCATAAGTCAGATACCGTCCTTCCCACATGTTGATCAGACGCTGAATAAGCAAATTCATAATTTCATTCTTAAGGTTCTGATTACATCCGCCGTACTGTTTATGTTGAATTTTCAAATGTTAAGCTAAGTAACAAAATGTTAGTGTTAAGCATTTTTTTGTAGCGAAACCGTAATTTTATTCTTAAGGTTCCGATTACATCCGCCGTAGTGGGGTTATCTCCATTGAACTACTAGCCAGCGAACGTAAAATGGTCTGAGAGGCAAAAAAGGAGGGAAACCTGACCATAAGTTCTGCAGACGCTAGGTAGCAAACCCTCTCTAAGTGGCAGGACAGATATCGCTTGGAAGTCAGCGGCAGGTGGACAAAAAGATTAATCCCTTGCATAAGAAGATGGTTAGAAAGAGACTTTGGAGAGGTCAATTATTACCTCACTCAGTTTTTATCGGGCCATGGATACTTCCAGAAGTATCTACACCGTATGGGCAAAACAGAGCACCCTTTCTGTATATATGGAGACGCTGATGAAGATGACGCAGAGCACACCATCTTCAACTGCAATCGATGGGACAACGAACGCGCATCCTTACAGGAATCAGTCGGCCAGTGCTCCGCTGACAACGTGGTCGAAAGGATGCTGCTGATTTGAGGACAAATCAAGGGACCAACCCCGAAGCAATGCTAACGCAGTCCCAGGGTAGGAGGCCTGGAGGTCTGAAAAGAGGTTGCGAATTTTAGTGAAGTGACACACTCTGAAGCTATGACGGTAGCTTTAGGTTAGTGAATTTCATGGACATTGCAGTGCATTTACCACAACCTCCCCCACGAAAAAAAAAAAAAAAATTACATCCGCCGTACTGTTTAAGTTGAATTTTCAATTGTTAAGCTAAGTAACAAAATGTTAGTGTTAAGCATTTTTTTGAATTAACAAGCCTTTGAGTTGCACAATAAATTTTAATAAGTAGTTCTGATTTAAAACTCAAACGTGTGTGTTTAACTTGCGCCCAACGTGAAAAAAAATCGTTGTAAAAGATTTTAAAAATCCTTATAAAGGATAGTGACAGTTCATCTGTGTTTCTCATAGAGAATATTTCAAAATCATAGAGAATATTTTAACATCCTTTTAAAGGATAGTGACTGTTCACTTGTATTTCTCATAGAGAATATTTTAAAATCCTATAAACGAAAGTGACTGTTCACCAGTGTTTCTCATAGAGAATATTTAAAAATCCTATAAGGTAGGATTGGGCATTTACCCTCCCGCGGTCACAATCTATGAAATGTGCCATCATTCGTCCCGCCGTGATTTCTATGCGCTGATTTATTTGAAAATTGAATATGCAAGAAACCCAGTTGGAATCAAACGTGCCAAAACAAAACAAATGCAAACAAAAACATTATTTATGCGAATTTCTTAAGCATGTATTATTGACTTGTATTATTTAATTATTGTAAAAAAATTAATTTTCATGGAAAAATAGTTTTAGTTCATGGAGAAATAGTTAAGTTTTAAGTAAACTCTGTTAATATGTTTGTATAACGTACATATGTATACATAATATGTATAAGATTTATGAAATGTTCTATTTCTTGCTAAATAAAAATACAATTATTTTATATGCCAGCATTTATCTTTATTTATTATCATCAGTGATGCACGAATTTCTACTGGGTAATGTTTTCTTTACCTGAAAAAGACAAAACACATTTATACTCATGTTTTTTTTTCGTTGGAATTCCTTCACACATTTGTACACATCCTAGCGCGAAATATTTGTTGAAAAAGTCAGCGCGCTGTCGACTTTTGGGCACCGCAGTTGGCCATCCCTACTATAAGGGATAATGACTTTACATCAAGTAGTGACTCGAAATCCGTACAAAGATAGTCATTTTAAAATAGATCAAAGCAGCAACTGAAAGCTTTGTGAAATAAAAACTAATCATCAGAACGCAAAGAAAAAAGAAAAAGATAAAAACAACAGCAACAACCACAACCAAAGCAGCAACTAAAAGCTTTGTGAAATAAAATTAATCATCAGAACGCAAATAAGTAAGGAAAAAAGAAGAAAACAATAGAAACAAACATTAGAACATAGCCAAGAGAAGAAATCAGCCTATGAAACCGCTGAGAAGAGCAACATGTTCAACAATAAAGGCCTGCATCAGTATAATCATTAACCTACGAAACTGCTACCGAAGGCAATTTTTATTGATTTGAATATGTATACATATCGTTTGTTCGTGTTACTGTTACCATCATTATAATATTCTCTTCTTACTTGTAACAATTTGTATGTACATAAATGTATCATGTTATAACACGTACGCGTAAACTGATGCTTCTGCTACTGCGCATTTGATGTTTTTTACTATGCAATAATGCATAATAATGATAAATAATGATCATTGATTGCCATTATTTTGTTTGCGTAGGCGAGTGATGTGCATGTTTTTATCATTAGATTTAAATAACAAAAATAGAGTTTTTGAAATCAAATATGAGTGAAATATTATAGTGAACATGTTTTATTTGCTTGTCCTTTTTTATAACTTTTCTCTCTCTCACACTTTTATCCAATACATCAAACAGTTCCTTCAGTTGGATTATGCTACCTTCAATTTTGTTATGCATATATGATGTTTATTTGTCTTTTTCTTACTTTACGATACTCGTAAGAAATGTATACGTGTAATGATGGTAACAGAAAACTGAATGCTAATTGAAACCAGTAAATTTTTGGTAACAGTGCAGACCTCTATTCAACTATAACGAGAAACCAACACCTACGGAATACAGCAACAACGAGAAATCACCACCAGAAGTCGCACCAAGTAAACATGAAGATAGTCTTACTGTAAGTTAACAAATTGTTTTATCGAAATTTTAAGGGAAAGTTTATTAGTGTATGGCGTGGAAGTCTCGCTAATAATTTAAAACTTAATCATTCTGATAATAGGTAATTCTATTTCTTTGCAAACGCAAAACCTTTGGGGAAATCTATGTCTAGTGGTAAAGACGAGCTTTCGCCTGACGTAGACGATTAAATAAGGAAATTGGAAATTTTTAATTTAAAAGAACGTAACGAAACTGAAGAAATGAATGCTGAAACGATTCAAGCATTGCCACAAACGGCAGTTAGCCAAGCAATAGTCGACGGACTTACAGGAAGGTTGGCAGCACTTGAAACCCCTGCCCAAGTTGAGGAATATAAACCTATAGTGGTAAGGGATGGAATAGAATGTACTGAATCACTCGATATTGTGAAGTCAGTTCCCGAGTTCAATGGGGAGTCCCATTGGGGACCCAAAAAAGTACGTCTCATGGCGACAGTCTGCATTGACTGCGTATCACCTGTTCAAAAAATTCGAGGGAAGTACCCGCTATTATCAGACCGTAGCAATATTGCGAAATAAGATCGTTGGTTCCGCGGACACCGGTTTGAGCGTGTATAACATCGTACTTAATTTTCAAGCCATAATAGTCCGGCTGGATTTCGCATACGCGGACAAAAGGTCTATTTACACTTTAGAACAGGAATTATCCACCCTAAGATATGGTCCAAAACCATTAATCGTATTCTGCGACTTGGTTGAACAAAAGTTGACACTGATCATCAATAAGGTATTAATGACCAATGAAGGCAATAGGCCCCTCATAGATTCATTGAACGACAAGTAGCGTAAAGATGCTTTAAGAGTGTTCATTTCGGGTTTAAGAAGACCATTGTGTGACACCTTGTTTTCTTGCAAATCTGCAGATATGCCTTCGGCTCTCGCTTGCTCAGGAGCTTGAGACTAGGTTAGGTAAGGTTAGAGTGGTGGCTTAGCAAACATGCTGAAGCCTTAAGTAGCACTGATTGTGCCGTTTTAATATCACATTACGTGACCCGGCGAAATAATTGATGTAAAAATAGCTATATCCAGTTAGCTTTATTAAGGTAGTTGAGCAGAGATCCGTTTCAATTTCAGCAAATTCGCTGAGGTCATGAAGAAAGGTTTACCAGGGCATCTTATCCTGATTCTTGCTAAAGCTGAACAGCTGCAAAGAAAGTGCTCAAGTGATTCAATCTCGCTTGCGTTCAAGTAGCTGCGGCAGGAAGAATTGAAAGGTATACCTAACCTTTCAGCGTACTTGCCGACTGCCCAGTGCCCAGTGCAGGTCGCGGTGATTCTTGCGATGTCTGACCGGGTCCTAGATAGTAAGTAGGTGGTTCTCAGTTTATTGTAAGCGGGCCAGATTGATCTGGCTGCTTTATAGGTGTGTAAAGACTTCCAGTGGTTTCCGGCTACAGATAGAAAATGTGAGAAAATCCTCTTCTTAACTAACCCGAGCGGAGCGAAAACATGTTCCGATGCAGTTTCATTATGAGAGGAACCACGCCTTGCTAGTTCATCGGCCCTTTCATTTCCCTCAATGTTCCTGCGACCTGGAACCCATATGAGAGTAATGTCAAATCGATGTCCTAGCCTGACAAGTTCATTTTTGCATTTTTCTACTAGCTTCGATTTTATATGTGCCGAGCTCAAAGCTTTGATTGCGGCTTGGTTATCGGAGGGAATTGCTATCTTCTTTTCTGAACTAATACAGCCTACTAGTCTGCAGGCTACAAAAATGGCAAAAACTTCAGCCTGGAAAACGCTAGCTGAATCAGGTAAATGGAAATATTGAGATTTCTGGGTCTTAGCAAGAGAAAGAGTCTGCCCTTTAAGTCGGGGGAGATTAAAATTGGGTATTATGGTTTTTGTGGTGAAAAGCATCAGATCCGTTTTAGCTAAGTTAATTCCTAGGCCACACCCAGTGGCCCAAGAGCATAACTTAGCCAGAGCTCCTTCCATGATGTTGCAAATCACGTCAGGAAACAGACCTGATGCAAGTAAAACCACATCATCCGCATACGCAACGACCTTTACCCCGTTTATATTGAGCTGAGTAAGGATTGTATTTATAACAGCTAGCCACAGCAGAGGCGATAGTACACCACCCTGAGGTGTACCCCTGCTAACAGATTGTAGCACCTCATTGCCACCCATACTAGCTTGAATGATTCTACACTCAAGCATGGATACTATCCAGGATATAAGAAATTCATCTACCCCGAGGCCAACAAGTGCTTCCTGAATGGCTTCGGTACCAACGTTGTTAAAAGCACCTTCAAAATCAAGAAAGGCAGCTTGAGACTAGTCAGAACAGTTGCCACTTTGCAAGCGTTTACACCGAAGGCTTGCAAAGCTGAAAATATGTCAACCAACCAGGCACACTAGCTATGGAATAGTGCAGGATTTTTCGATTTCGATACGCTGGGAACTTTTTTTTTGTGAGGTTTAATAAAAAAAATGCGTGAGCCAAAAAATTAAGTGGATTGGAAAGATTTTCAGACAAATCAGCCCATAGCTACTAAGGAGTAGCCGATAGAGCAGTAGGTCGTATGACCGACCCTCAATTATTTTTTATGGCCAACATTTTTTTCAAACATACTTATCTCCTCTCTCCACCCCTTTGGGAGGTTTCCATACAAAAGGGATGTTTTTATGAAATTTAATCTCAACGTTCCCAATGCTACCATGGTGCCCCTAGAAGATTCAAGTATATGCCCAACCCCCCCTAATTTATTCTTCCCAACACTTCTTCAGAACATACTAACCCCCTATCTCAACTCCTTAAGGGGTTCCCCATAAAAAATTGAACTTCATACGGAATTTGGCTGACTACTCTTACCTTTCCACCGCTTCCAGCGTGTCCTAAGCGGATTCCTTTGTATCACTGACCCACATAAATTTTTCATCCACAACATTTTTTCCACATACATATGTAGTTACCCCTGTCAGCATGCAAAAATTACATTCTAACATAAGTGTAACATAGGGTTGTCATACGTACTGATTCTATCGGTACATGTACTGATTTTTACTAATTTTCTTTAAAAATACTGATTTTTCAAGATTCTGAAATCAGTACGCAAATGTACTGATTTTTAGCAATTTTTACTGATTTTAAGATTTTATTTGAATTACTAAATAATTTTTACCTAGGAGCCAGTAATTAATTTAATTTTGTTATTTTGCTAGGAAATTGTGCATTCCGAAAAGTTTTGATTTTTTTTTCTAGTAAATAAAACAATTAATGAGGTAAAAAATTTTGTACTGATTTTTTGCGTTGAATATACTTGAATGTACTGATTTTGCGTTTCAAAAATCTGACAACCCTAGTGTAACACTAGTTACAATCAAAATGTTCCATTGATAAGAAGTTACTTCTCTTATGTAGTTTTTCCTGCTGAGTTCGGAAATGAAAATAAAAATTTTGTGAATGGCACAGTTTTCAAGATATTGTGGTTTTTTCATTTTTTCGACCTTCTTCCACTTTAAAATGCATATCTTGAGCTATAAATGTCCAATTTCATCGTGCTAAGCACCAAATTAAAGGTATTAAAATGACAAATAAACGTGTATAATTACATATTCTATTGAGTAAGCAGTGCACAAGATATCGATGAAAACAGGCCAGATTTAAAAAAAATCAAATTTTACATTTGATTCTATGGCTACGGAAAAATAGACATAAAATAAACAAAAATAATTATGTGTGATCTTATGGGTCAGTTTAGGTGATTAATTGTTGTTGACACTGAGGTTTTCTGACCAGAACTTTTAAATTGCAAAATTAATTGAAACATTAAAATTTTCAATTTTTCACCGACGTTTCGTCACTTTTTTGGTGACATCTTCAGGGTATAAAAATGTTTTTTTATTTTAATCTAAAAAATTTTTAATATTAGAAAAAACAAATCAATGAAAAATTACAAATAACACCATTTTCTTATATATAAGTTACACTCACATATTAATTTTGTAAAAACTACACTTAGTTGTTTTAAAAAAAATTTGTTTAAGTATAAATTTTAAATTTTGAACAAAATGAAAAAAATTTACTTATGGAAAAAACTGTCTTTATCGTAGGACTACTGTATAATTATTGTTAATGTGGTCTGTGTCTTCTTTGTAATTTATTGCCTCGTTCCCTTTTTGCTGTATTCTAAGGCATTCCAGTGTTAGTCTTCTATTTGCCTTGGTTTCAATATCCAAAATGTTTACAGCATCGAAATCAGCTATGTGGTTCGTTTCTAACATATGTTGTGTTAGCGCTGTTGTTCTTTTTTTGTTTTTTATGTCATTCCTATGCTCCGTCATTCTTGTTTTTAACGATCGTTTCGTTGTTCCTATGTATACTTTGTTACATACATCATTTAGCGCGCCTTTACATTTCACCTCATATACGACTTTGCTTTTTTCGTCGTCGCTTAGTTTGGACTTTGTTCTGGTGAATATGCTGTTAAGTGTCATGTTCGTTTTATATGCAAACGATGCATTCTCCTCAACTCTCATCATAGTCCTTATATGTGTGTTATTTGTTAAGTTCGGAATATATGTGATGCTGTAAAATTTTCTCTTTTCAGTGTTGCCAGTTTGTTTCATTATGTTTAATGATTGGACGTTCTTATAATTTTTAGAAATTTTGTCAACAAGTGAGTTTATAAGTTTGTTAGGGTAATCATTGTTTTTAAATATTGTTTTTATCTTTAAAACATCAACATAAAAACTTTGTTAATGATGTTATTTGCAGTGTTTATCTTATGTTGCAAAGGTTGTGTGGAATGGAAATTCATTAGTCTTTAGTGTCGGTGAAAAATTGAAAATTTTAATGTTTTAATTAATTTTGCAATTTAAAAGAACTGGTCAGAAAACCTCAGTGTCAACAACAATTAAAAATAATTATGCTTCATGCTCATGCTAGAGCTGATACATTTACGCAAAAACTAAAATATACCAAAAGAAAATCGACCATAAAATGACAACGATGAAATTGGACATTTATAGCTCAAGATATGAATTTTAAAGTGAAAGAAAGTCGAAAAAATGAAAAAAACACAATATCTCGAAAACTGTGCCATTCAAAAAATTTGTATTTTCATTTCCGAACTCAGCAGGAAAAACTACATAAGAAAAGTAACTTCTTATCAATGGAACATTTTGAGTGTAACTAGTGTTACACTTATGTTAGAATGTAGTTTTTGCATGTTGACAGGGGTAACTACATATGTACATATGTGGAAAAAATGTTGGTGATGAAAAATTTATGTGGGTCGGAAGCGGTGGAAAGGTAAGAGTAGTCAGCCAAATTCCGTATGAAGTTCAAATTTGTATGGGGAACCCCTTAATGGGTTGAGATAGGAGGTTAGTATATTCTGAAGAAATGTTGGAAAGAATAAATTAGGGGGGTTGGGCATATACTTGAATCTTCTAGGGACACCCTGGTAGCATTGGGAACGGTGGGAGTAAATTTTATAAAAACATCCCTTTTGTATGGAAACCTCCCAAAGGGGTGGAGAGAGGGGAAAAGTATGTTTGAAAAAAATGTTGGCCATAAAAAATAATTGAGGGTCGGTTATACGACCTACTGCTCTATGGGCTACTCCTTAGCAGCTATAAGCTGATTTGTCTGAAAATCTCCTAAATTTTGTAACTTTGACCTTGATGAGACGCCATTTAGCCCTTTCCAATCCACTTAATTTTTTGGCTCACGCATTTTTTTATCAAACCTCACAAAATAATTGGTTCCAGCGTTTTGAAATACAAATATTGATAATCTCCATATGTCACTATTCCATAGCCAAGGCACATCTAATTCTCCCCACTACCGAGTTCGCTCGCTAGTAAATCAGACACAACGTTAAGCTTCCCTGCCTTATATGTTCCCTAACAGCAACAAGTTCGCACACCTAGCAATCAATTCCAACAAACAACCCCAAATCCCCCCGAGCCAATGGATGTCGACAGAAGCTTAAGAAGTATGCAAAGGAGCAATCAAAATCGGGCTGCGCAAAAGCCTCAAGTCGGAAAACGCCCTTCTCGTCAATCCTTTGTGGTAAATCCAAAGAAATTTCAGAGAATAGACCATTTGGGTATAGCTGAATATTTTGGCTCGGAGAATGAAAACTTTGGCGAGGCTTACGCTTTTGAGCCATCCGCTCGATGACCTCGAGATAGATCCGGCGTATTTGCAGGAGGACCAAAGTAATATTCAACAGACTGACGAAATAAATTTTTTAGAGGAGACTCCCTCCTCTCATAAGTAAAAAAAACTCTTGATGGAGGGATAATTAAATCGATACGGGAGCCTCTAAGAATTACGCTAAAAACCTAACTGCACTTAAAGGTGTTAAAGTCGTAAATGAGACGTTCAATGTCAAGTTTCTTAACGGAAACTCCAAAGTCTCGCACAAACGCCTCATTAACATATTTAATAAGACCGGTTGTTTTTTTATACTTCCATGTTGAATACGTTTGACGGAATAATTGGACTTGATTTCTTGAATGAAATCAACGCTCAAATTGACCTTCAGAAAGGAATTTTGCGGTTTGACGGCGGCGAAGAAAAATTAAAATACTTACCCTGTAAGCAGATCAATAGTATAACATCGAACAAAGACATAACGTTTGAAAATAACTTGCTAGCAATTCTTGAACAAAATAAAAAATTCTTTGCTGATCCGAATGAAGCCCTGCCCTACAATATCAATGTTATTGCGAGAATCAGAACAACGAATGAGGAGCCGGTGTATTCTAGATCCTACCCATACCCCCAAGCTTTAACTAACTTTGTGCAAAGAGAACTGGAGGATCTCTTAAGAAATAATATCATTAGGCCATCGAAGTCTCCATATAATAATCCAATATGGATTTTCAATAAAAAGGCTTTGATGAAGAGGCGGCTAGTGATTGATTTTCGAAAATTAAACTCTAAGATAGTTAGCGACAGATACCCAATACCAAATATTTCCACAATACTGTCAAACCTTGGAAAGGCAAAAACTTTCTCAACAATAAATTTAAAGTCCGGGTTCCACCAGGCCCAGTTATCGGAAAAAGACAGGGAAGAAACTGCCTTTAGCATGAATAACTGTAAGTTTGAATTCTGCCGGCTCCCCTTTAGGTTAAAAAATGCCCCTAGCGTGTTCCAGCGCGCAATAGATGACGTATTAAGGGACGAAATCGAGAAGACATGTTATATCTACATCGACGACTTTATTATTTTTTCTCCGACAGTAGAACAACACCTTGCAGACATCGACAGAATTCTAAACAAATTGTATGCCACGAACGTGCAAGTCGCAAGAGAAAAATCAGAGTTTTTGAAAAATTCAGTCGAATTCCTGGGATTTGTGGTTTCGGAAAACGGGATCAAAGCTTGTCCCGACAAAATCCGTGACATAATTGATTATAAAATGCCAACAACACTTAAAGGGTTAAGATCGTTTCTTGGACTGGCAGGTTATTACCGTCGATTCATCAAGGACTATGCAAGTATTACTAAACCACTTTCGAGGTACTTTCGTGGGGAAAACAGTCATATGAATGCGAAAAGCTCACAAAACACTTCCTTGGAGCTAGACGAAAACACTGTTAGGGCGTTAACAGAGTTAAACAAATTCTGGCATCAGAAGACCCTTTGAGCTCACTACCGACGCGTCTTCTACGGTAATAGGAACCGTCGGAAAACGGAAGGCCCATAACCATGGTTTCATAGACCCTTTCGAGAGCGGAAGAAAATTACGCTACTAATAAGCGTAAACTTCTCGCTATAGCTTGGTCACTCCAAAAACTTCGCAGCTATCTCTATGGGGCCAAAAATATTAAAATTTATACAGACCACCAACCCATTTCCTTTTCCCTTTCGGAACGCAACCCAAACACCAAAATCCGCCGTTGGAGAGCCTTCATTTAGGAGTTCTCGTCTAACTTTTTTTATAAGCCAGGGAAGGAAAACACTGTGGCAGATGCGCTTTCTAGGCAGTACGCGAATCTTCTGAGTGGCGAGAATCTAAATTGTATTGTAAATACAGATAGGGCCGAGAACGGATCCGTAACTGACACAGCCTCAGAGGGCAAGATACTATAACGGCTTCGGAGGGCACTATTCACAGTGAACAATCGCTAACTAACGCTATACGATCAGTATGCAAACCCGTTAACTGCTTCAAAAGTCAAATAATCCTTAACAAAGCCCCTACCGCTGAAATTTCGACCCAAAAGTTATTTGGCAACCACACCCGAAGCTTAATTAATTTCTCAAACACTGACCAAATTTACGCAATGCCGAATAAATGCGTCAATCCCAGCGTCGTAAATTGTTTCCATGGTAACCAACACACTATCGGCTAAATTCAAAACCGAATTATCGGTCAATTCCCCTCGGTTAAATTCGTCTATTCATCGAAAATTATAATAGACGTAACTAACACGGATGATCAATTAGAAATTCTTCAAACCGAACACAATCGAGCACACCGGAGCGCGCAAGAGAATACAATCCAAATATTGCAGAATATGCCAAGAATCAGAATACAATCGGCGGCCGATAAAGGAAAATATTGGTTAAACCCCAATCCCTTCGTACTTCGTATTTAAAACCGATAATCAACATTTTCTGTCCTGCACCGATAAGCTTACAAAATTTGTAACAATGTTTCCGATAGCCTCACGCCCAATTAAAGACATAAAGGCGCCGCTTCTCACCATCACTAATCTTTTTCCCCAACGTAAAAACTATCATTTGTGACAATGAGAAATCATTCAGCTCGCAGACTATCAAAACCCTCACGGCAAACAACTTCAGAATTAAAATATTCACCGTACCCCTTGCACACAGAACGAGCAATGGGCAAATAGAGAGATTGCATAGCACTATTGGCGAAATCTTCAGGTGTTTAAAAAATCAAAACGTCTGTAACGATACTATCGATCTTGTTTTGCTAGCGGTATCCAAATATAATGACACCGTACATTCAACCACGGGGCTTAAGCCAGCTGAAATAATACATTGTCTGTCCGACGTTAATAGAATCGCGATCAAGACAAAACTTTTGCAAATGCAAGAAAAGTACCTCACATTTCACAATAAAAAAAAGGGCGGCCAAATCCTTCAATCCTGGTGATGAGGTGTACGTTAAAGTCAATAAAAGACTGGGGAATAAATTTAGCAAGCTGTACGTTAAGAAAAACGGTTCAAAAGGACTTGAGGACATCGTTTCAAGTAGATAATAGAATCGTGCATAAAGATTGTTGGATTTTATATTAGTTTATTTAAAGAACTTGCAGAGGAAATTTTATAAGCGTCTTAACAGTTTGACGGTTACTTCAAAAAGCAATAAAATAATGGATAATAGAACAAAAGAGAATTCACAGTAAAAGCAAAAAAGAGAGTGTTGTAAACATGTGTGTTGCAGGGATGCCTTAGTACTTCAATTTTCAACACTCCTCCTCAACTCATGCGCTTACATTACATTGCAAAAAATAAAAAATTACATTTATAGAGTTAAACTTAACGTTTTCATTAATTTTAAATGAACTGTCTTTGAAAGATTTTTTGTACAAACATCGGCGATCATGTCGCTGGTATTACGATATTCTAATTGAATTACACCATTTTTGTAGGCATCTCTAACATGATGATAACGTATATCAATGTGTTTGCTTCTGCTATGATATACCGGATTTTTAACCAGATGCACTGCGCTTAGATTATCGCAATGTATAGTAATCGGCTTGTCAATGCGTAGATGAATTTCATTAAGTATTTTTCTTATATATATGGCCTCCTTTCGCAGCTGATGATAAGGCCATATATTCAGCCTCTGTGCTGCTCAGTGCAACTGTAGACTGTTTCTTGCACTCCCAGGAAACGACATCTCCAGCGAATATAAATGCATATCCCGTATATGATTTGCGATCGGTTGTATCACCTCCCCAGTCAGTATCCACGTAACATTCCAAGGGCTAATCAGTTTTGTTGTACTTTAACTGCATATTTATTTGTACTGCTCAAATACTTAAGTATGCGTTTTGCTGCATCCATATGTTCACTGTGTGGACCAGTGTTTATTTGCGACATTTTGCATACGGAATGCAATATGTCAGGGCGTGTCAAGAGAGCGATATACATTAATGATCTAATAAGCGATTATAATGAACAGCATCTATTCGCTTGCAATTAATTTCACGACGACAGTTTTCCATTCTGTTCTGTTGTAAAAGTTGTCTGATTTGTGCACGCTGGCTGATTTTTATTGCACCGTTGGTCCGTCTCTTTCAACTTGCATACTAAGAAAATAATTAACTTTACCTTTATCAACAACGTTTACTTCTCTTGATATTTTGCTTTTAATCAGCTCAAGCTCACCTACATTGGAACTGGCTATTAGTAGGTCATCCACATAAATAGCTAAAAGACTAATTTTGCCGTTTATTCGCATTACATACAAACATGGTTCGCTTTCACATTGGTCAAAACCAATGCCTTTTATAATGGTATCTATTTTCATATTCCATTGTCTTCCTGATTGTTTAAGGCCATAAAGCGCTCTTTTAAGTTTCAAAACCCGATTTGGAAAATTTTCATCAACAAATTTCTCTGGGTGAGCCATGTAAATATCATCGCTAATCTTGCTATTTAAATAAGCGGTCGATACATCCATTTGATGTAAATGAAGCAGCAAGAGCAAAAACCATTCCAGTATGAAACCAATTGTTTCATACTGCATTACTGGCGAAAAGGTCTGTGTAATATACGCCATACTTTTGCGCACAACCCTTTGCCACCAGTCTAGCTTTGAATCTATCGACACCACCGCTTTTATTTGTCTTTAGCGTGAATACCCACTTTGAACCTATAGCCTTTTGACCCTGTGGCAACTCGGTCAAATCCCAAGTATCATTTGATAAAAGTGCTTCATACTCACTTTGCATTGCAGCCCTCCACTGATCTTCGTATTTGCAACTCAAAGCCTCAGCAACTGTTTCAGAAACTGTGACGTCTTCTGAGCGCATGAAGTTGATAACGTTGTACTGCTTGCGTAGTCTACCTAAAGCGCCGGTTCGTAGTAGCTTTGGGCGTCCAGGCCCATATTTCAGCTTTTCCGTTTCTTCCACTTTTTCCTGTTGCACACAATCGTCTACTTTTTCTTCTTCTATTGGTGGCTCAGAATTTTTCATTTCCTTTTTCAGCCCTAAGTTACTTGCACTTTCCTCTTCAATTATGACGTCGATACAATCATTCGGAACGGGAGGCTCAAGTAAACGATAAGCCTTTGCTTCATTGAAATAGCCCACCATTAAATATTCTTTACCTTTCGGTCGAAATTTACTGTGGCGCTTTTTGTCTAGTGCGATAGCAAGAGCACCAAACGTTCTTAAATGAGATACAATCGGATTACGGTTGAACCATACTTCATATGGCGTCTTACCACACAATGCTTTAGTAGGTGCTGTGTTCCTTAAATACGCTGCCGTATTTACAGCCTCTGCCCACAAACTTTCATTTACGCTAGCAGCTATTATCATTCTTCTAGCCATTTATTATTATTATTATTCTTTATTAAGTCTATGAATATAAATTCTTACAGACGAGAAATTAGATACAATTAAAATTAAAATATACTATTAAGTAAAACTCTCATATTATTTTTGGATAATAAAAAATCTAAATTACAAATACAACTAATATCATTAAATGTCTTTAGTGATCTAAAAATTGGCATTAGCAGCATAGTTAGTCCGAACCATGTTCAAATAAAATGGCTCAGTATTCCTAAGCATTCTTTGGGGAACATTAAAATGTATCAAATTGAGTAATTCGGGACAGTCAATATCTCCAGACACAATGTCAAATAAAATTAGCAACGACAGAAATTTCTTCTACTCTGCAAAGTTTTCAAGCCAATCAAGAGGCAACGAGCATTATATGACGGAACATCGAGTGAGTAAAATGAGCGTAACGCAAATCTTGTAAATGATTTCTGCACCCTTTCAAGACGAGTATTATGACATTCATAATACGGATTCCATATTATCGATGCATATTCCAACCTCGAACGAACGAGGCTAGTGAACATGGTTGCCACTTGACTTTTTTTTTTTGTACCAAATTTGGTAAGAAAATGTATCAAATAGGAAAAAATGTACCAAAATTTTTTTAATTATTACTTTTATTAACACAGTTCACAGGTACAAACTTAAAGACAAATTTATACATAAACTTTTGTATATTATATGTATGTGTACATTTTTTAAATTTACAACTACATACATATGTATATATGAGATCCAAAGCGTTCGACGCTTAATTTGAAAAACAATTGTAGATTTCAATATAAAAAAAAGATGACTTCATCACATATTTCCATCGAATGATTCTGAACTGCACCTATTTGAAATTTTGAGAACAAATTTTGTAAATGTTTAATTACATTTAATTTGATATTGGTGAGACTCCGTAAAAATCGACAAAAAATAAAAATTCAAATCTTGAAAATCAATCAATAAAAAATTTTTAAATATGATTTTCGAGTCAGCCGACCCATTTTTCATAAGAACAAAAAAAGTGGCACCTACTTTTCAGTGAGAAATTTCATTTGGCTTCCATATTTTCGTAATCGGAAAATTATACTTTAACACCTCTCTAATTTTTTTGAAATTTCAGTGTGGGATAGAGTTCAGCAACTACTAAGTATACTAAAATGAAGAATGCGATCTTCAAGCTAAAAAAAAAATATGAAGGAGACATTTCTATCCAACATATGCATATATTCCTGGTCAGCTTACTGAGCTCTGCCGCATACTAAACTTTCAAGGAAATTGGAAAAGTGTCACTTAAAGAAAACTATTTACTACCGAAAAAAATATTAATCATTGAAAAAACGTACGTATCTTTTGCTCTGTTCTGCTTCGCTGTCCGAGGTGGAGGCTTCAATTTGCTGGTTGGGAGATTTTTCCTTCCGTGTAATAAACCTGAACATAAAATATTACAAAATGACAAAATATAATTTTCAATAACTTACCTGTCCATAACTGATTTTTTCAATTAAATGAAAAAAAGGGTTAACCGCAGCTCGTAGGTACAAATTTTTGACAACTATTTTTAGTTATATTTAGGTTATTCTGTCTTTTTTCTCACTGTTTTATCTTTTATTCTTTTTATTAACCCTCCGTTGGAGTATTAGTCACCTGGGTGACTTTTGCAGATTTTTTTCTATATTTATCCATGTTAAAATTTAACTAGGATGGAAAGCGTTACTGACTTTACTACGATTTTAGTTAGGACCATTTTAAGACATATTTCAAATTTTTAGCTCATACCTATTGGCGTATGCATTTTAAAATTCAAGTCTGATCTCTTGTTGTTGTATTAGTCACCCCGGTGACTACGTACAGAATGCTTGCAACACATATTGCAAAAACCGAAATATGAAAGAAAGATGTTAATTTTTTTGACAAATTTTATTGAAGGATATTTCCTTTTTGGTGTATTGATCGCATACAGACTCAAATTGTGTTTTCAGAGGCAATTCATAACCAAGCATGTCGCATATTTCGGACCTAAGATACGGCTTCCCTATAACATCTCAATAACAATTGTATGAGGAATTGACGGCGCGTCAAATTGGCTGGCATTGTTTTAGCTGATTGTCCTCAGTGTGTACGATGTATGCGGCAATGGCAGCGATTTCGTATTATCCTAGATAATTATCGGTTTGCGAGCTTCGCAGCTTATGTCCACAGCATCGCTGCTGTGGATGGTTGAAAGCAAGACCACCGATACGTTTTTCTTGATCACATATGATTCCAACGTCGTGTCCTTCTGCTAGCACCAATGTGTTAAAATAATTATCCATTGTGATGTTTCACCCGGACATTCCCAATTTTTTACCAATCGCAGAACAACTTCTCACCATATTTGGTTGACTTACGTGGAATGTACTTTACTGACGAAAAGGACAGCACCCTTGAAATCCAAAAAGTTGTTAATCGATTGTTATGGACTCATAAGGCCGATAATTATTTCGAATAGATTTCAAAAATTGGCGCTGCCTTATCGGTTAGTCTTCTCGTTTCACGAGTCCTGGAATTGTTAAAACTAATAGTCTTCAAGATGGCAAAAAACCAAGCATTGGCTTTGACCCTCGGTAAAGATGATCCTTTTTTTAGTTTGTGTTCTTAAAATGAACCAAAAAGCTGCTGTCGCTGCGGAGAATACATACAAAAAGTAAAAATTGACGAAATTGCCAAAGTCACGTAGTATTACTTATATGTATGCATAATACCTACTTCACAGTTGTCAGCTGTGAAAATGGGTAGCACTGCACTTAGGGGTCATGCACACGTGCGATGTTACATGTGAGTTTGCGACGCGAACGATGTTTTCAAACTTAATAGAAATGATTTGTAATTTTACTATGAAGTTGTAGGAAATTTTTGTTTCATACCTTTCATTGATAAAATGTACCAAATCAGAAAACAATGTACCAGTGTACCAAATGAAAATAAATGTACCAGTTTGGTACAAATGTAGCAACTGTGGCAACCGTGCTAGTGAATAAAACTTTAAGAGTGTATGGATCTCTAAAAGATGTCCCATTACGTCTAATAAAACTAGTGCTTCACCGAGGCTGCGAGGCAACCTCGTTCTACGAGGCGAGAGCGAGGCGAGAACGAGGCGAGGTGGAAAAATAAATTTGCCTCGCTCGACCGAGGCGAGGCGAGACACACCGGCACCTCGCCTCGTCGAAACCTCGCCTCGCCTCGGTAAAAAGCGAGGTTTTTATGAAAATGAAAAAAATTATACATGTATCAGGCCTGCATATGTACATTTAACTAGCAAAACTCGACACGCGTTGCTACTAGTGGTGGCAAACTATCGATAGCACTATCGATAGTCTTAAATTTGTTGGCACTATCGATGGTTTTCTAAGGCTATCGAATATTTTCACTATCGGACATTTGCCAATATTGCAATTGCAATTGGGTTTTCTACATTTCAGCTACATTCAAAGCAACAAAATTTGAATGGTTTTATTATTTAATAACAATAATTGAACGATAAATTTGAAAATTTCGACGAAAAATAGATTTTTTCGGTTTTTTAAATTTTTCGGTCATTTTTCCGTAGGAGGTGTAGTTTTAAGAGGAATCGCAGTTAAAAATTACGGTTTTTTTTTTTAAATTAAATTTAACAACAACCTCTAAATATTTCCGTCTAAGAAAATTACTGCTTTTGTCCAACACAAGGAAGTATATTTTCCCCAAGTTTCAGCTTCATAGATTCTTTTTTGTCAAAGAAAAAAGTTAAAAATCAAATAAACCGGTTTTCCATAATTTTTTCGAAAAGCTTTAAGATTACATACGTTGAAAATGGTAAAACAAAAAATGTAGATCTTTTTAATTCCTACAACTTTTATATCAAACTTTTTTCATAAGGATGCTTGTTCGACAATATTCCGCTGTCATAGTGCTGTAACTATAATTATTGTTTTTCTCATTTTTACGACTAATTCTACTGGACTAAAAATGTCGATGCTATATGTTTTTTAAATAAAAATAATTGGTAGTAGTTGAAAAAAAATCTAGACTCTTTCTAACGTCACTATTGCAGTGACAATATTAAATTTTTATTGTTTTTTAAAGTAATCTAACTATCGATAGTCTATCGATAGTTTCAAGAAACTATCGTCCACTATCGATGGTCAGGACTATCGATAGTTTGCCACCACTAGTTGCTACACCTCAAGAAATGAAATATGTGTTTTTATTTTGGGTGGATGAATAATATATGATGATTGGTGAGATACGATTAATTTAATTCTTTTCTTATATCAGACGTCGTGGCATTGCCCATTTTTTCCAAATCAAACTAAACTACGAATCTTTTACAAACTATAATAATTATATGTACCAAATCTTATCCATCTACGTCATATAGTTACTGAGATATAAAACAAGTTTTATTCACCTGTGTCAAGTAGTTGATAATACTGCTCAACAGTGGTTTTGTTGGCCTGGATGTCTCTGCGGATTTCTATAATTTCAGGTACTCAGATTACGAATATATTCATGAAAGTACTGAATTGGCTCTAGTTTTTAAGATATTGATGTATTTATCTATAAATATATGAAACAAAGTCGGGTTAGTTACACTCTGTATAACTCAAGAACGGCTGGACCGATTTTATGGTCTCAAATTTTTTGGATTTGTCTCCGCCCCGAAAATGACATTGGTTGCAAAAATTTTATTTAGGATAAACTTTTTTAAAATAAAGATCTTTGATTTGTTGGATTTGTCTTCGCCCCAAAAACAATAAAGGCTATAAAAATTTTATTAATGGTGCATATTTAGGGTGGCCTTAAACAAAACTTTTTTAAAATTAATGATCTTTGATTTGCTGGATTCGCCTTCGCCCCAAAAATAACAAAGGCTTTAAAAATTTAATTCAGGGTGCATATTTAGGGTATAATTTTAAAATAGCATTTTCGCAAAGACCACGTGATCGATTCAAACCGAATTTACACCATGTAGCTCTTATATTAAGTGGCATAGCTTACGCTATAAGACTTTTAATTGGGGAGCATATTTAGGGTGGTTCTCATACAAAAATGTTTTTAAAATAACATTTTCACAAGGACCACGTAATCGATTCACATGAAATTTACACCGCGTGTCTTTTATATCAAGAAGCATAGCCTAAGCTATAAATTTTTTTCTTTAAGTACATATTTAGGGTGGTCCTCATACAAAAATATTTTTAAAATAACACTTTCACAAGGACCACGTAATCGAATAACATGAAATTTACACCACGCGTCTTTTAAATCAAGAAGCATAGGTTGGTCATTTACCCTCCCGCGGCCACGAGCTATGAACCGTGCCATCATTTGTCCCACCGTGCGTCTGAAAAATGAATATGCAAGAGACACAGCCGGAATTAAACGTGCAAAAACAAAACAAATGTACGCAAATGAGTTGCGCTATGCCAGTTGTGAAAATTTCAGGTCAAAGATATTATTTCTGCGAAAGGCAAATTTTTACACATGTATTTTTGGGTGCCATGTCATAACGCCAATGGTCATAATCCCCAAAAAGTTTTGGGCGTTATGTCCTCCTAAAAAACGGTCGTAGTCCCTAAAAAAATTTTGGGGATTATGACCACTCATAACAATGGACATAACACCCATGGGTGTTATGACCACTTTCGTTTTGCCTGAAAATACAAGAGGAATTTTATATTTGTATTCGAGGATTACCAATCTATAATATATCCAACACCTGGTTTGCTAGCCACAGTAATTTTACATAAAAGTTAGGGAAAGTGGGCGGCCTACGGCCGCAACTCAGGATTTAAAACTCCCAAAAATCCGACACCGGCTTTGCGTCGGTCTTCGGCCGCGGATCAGTCTATAATATATCCAACACCTAGTTTTCTAGCCACAGTAATTTTAAATAAAAGTTAGGGAAAGTGGGCGGCCTACGGCCGCAACTCAGGATTTAAAACTCCCGAATGTCCAACACCGGCTTCGTGGCGGCCTTCGGCCGCGGATCAATCTATAATATATCCAACACCTGGTGCGATACCCATAGTAATTCTAAATAGAAGTTAGTATATTATGCGAAATTTTTTTTGGTCTTAGAACAGAATATTTCCCAATAGTTAATTTTGGGCATTATGTCCGCTTTTAATGTGGACATAACGCCCAAAATTATTTGGCATTATGTCCTCAAGTTTTTGGGGATTATGTCCGTTCTTACAAGTGGTCACAGCCCCCCCAAAAAAAATGGGGATTATGACCGGAAAAAAAACGGACATAATGCCCAAAATCATTTTTGGGATTATGACCATTGGGGTTATGACCGGGTACCGTATTTTTGACTTGCAAAAAAAATGAGAGACTAAAAATACTGCTTTTTTGTGCATCATTGTTGTAAAAAAAACTCATATTCACGGGAAAAAAGTTTGAATTCTCGGAAAAGTACCTTTTGTTTTTATTGATGAATTTTGAGTTTAATATTTTTTTGTGTAGCCACGCAATGCGCTCGCAGTTTATTTATTTATTTACATCAGTGATGCACAAATTTCTACTTGGTAATGTTTTCTTTACGTGGAAAAGACAAAACACATTTATACTCATGGGGCGAAGGCAAATCCAACAAATCAAAGATCATTAATTTTAAAAAAGTTTTGTATAAGGGCCACCCTAAATATTAACCTTAAATAAAATTTTTGTAGCCAATGTCATTCTCGGGGTGGAGACAAATCCAAAAAAATTTGAGACCATTCAAATTGGTCCAGCCGTTCTTGAGTTATACAGAGTGTAACAAACCCGACTTTGTTTCATATATTTATAGATAAATACATCAATATCTTAAAAACTAGAGCCAATTCAGTACTTTCATGAATATATTCGTAATCTGAGTACCTGAAATTATAGAAATCCGCAGAGACATCCATCCATATTTCATTTTCATAAAAACCTCGCTTTTTACCGAGGCGAGGCGAGGTTTTGACGAGGCGAGGCGAGATGTGTGATGGCAAGTTCTCGGCCGAGAACGAGGCGAGGTGAGACTCAAATTTATAAAACGAGGCGAGAGCGAGAACAACTCGAATCCCGCCACGCCTCGTTCTCGGTGAAGCACTAATTAAAACCCAACATTGAGTAAGCCTTTGGAGTTATGAAGTCCAAATGCGCATGGAAAGTAAAATTAACATCAAACACAACACCCAAATCTTTAGACTTTGAAACAGACAACAAAGAAATGTTCGAAATAGAGTAATTAGAAGAAAAGGGAGAGATTGAGCGAGAAAAAGACATGAAAACACATTTATTAAGATTTAAAAAGAGGCAATTTCTTGAACACCAATCATAAAGTTTATTAACTTCATTCTGAAGAAGATCTATATCAAATTTATTTCTTATTTTGAGGAAAATTTTAAGGTCATCAGCGTACAAGAGACACTTACAATGAACAAAAAGGGATGTGATATCATTTATAAAAATAATAAACAACAAAGGGCCCAAAATACTTCCTTGTGGGACACTAGAAGTTTCGTAAAAATGAACAGATTTGACATGATCAAAAACAACAAAACATTTACGATTTGCCAAATATGACTCAATCCATTTTAAAAAATTTGAATGAATACCTAAAGCTTGACATTTTCTCAACAACAAAGAATAGGATATTTTATCGAAAGCTTTAGAAAAATCCGTATAAATTACATCTACTTGATAACCTTCTTGGAAAGCGGATAAACAATACTCCGAAAAAGATAACAAATTCGATACAGTTGAGCGACCCGAAATAAAACCATGCTGATATGGAGAAATGATGTTTTTAACTGCAAAGAAAAATTTCTCTTTAACAATGCACTCAAAAAGTTTAGGGACAAAGTTTGTTTTCGAAATAGCTCTGTAATTAGCAACATTATTTTTGCAGCCAGATTTATGGATCGGAGTTACAAGTGTTACTTTCCAACTATCAAGAAAAATTCCGGATCTCAGTGATCTATTGAAAATTTCTTTTAGCGGAAATAGCAAATTATCCGCACAGTTTTTAATAAAAAAAGAACTTATACCATCTGAGTCAATTTTACTAGAAGCTTTAAGAGGTTGAATACCCTTAAATATATCTCTTTCACTAAAAAAGAGGGAACCAAAATCAATCGATGACTCCACATTACCAGAAAAATCAATGTTGCAATTATTAGGCAAATCAAAATTCGACATGAAATATTCAGCAAAAAGGTTAGCCGTAGATAATGCATCATTTGCAACTTTATCACCCAAGCTCCAAAAAAACTTAGAATTTTTCTTAATATTTGATTCAAACTTGTTTAAATATTTTCTATAAAGGTATTTCTCCAAAAAGTCAAATTCACGCATATAATGCTGATATTTAAGAAAATAACAGTCTTGACTGGTACTCAAAAACTTTTTATAAAATTTAGTACGTTAATTTTTTAATTTTTTTAGCCCTTTATTATACCAAGGCAACTTGTAAGCACATTCCTTAACCTTGGGGACGTATTGGCAACAAATATTAGAAATTAAGAATTTAAACACATTAAAACAAGACTGCGTGTCTAGGTTTCGAAATTCACTGTCCCAGTCAATGCGACTAATGGCATTGTTTACTAAATTAAAATCACAGCAATGAAAATTAAAATGATAAATTTTAGGAATAGAAAGGAAATTATAAAATGAAAATTCAAACTCCAAAGGTATATGATGTACACTAATTGGGGAAAAAGTAAAAGCAGATTCATTAATACTATAATTAATATTATTAGAAATAAAAACTAAGTCTAATAACCTATTAATACTATTGAAACAATTATTAACTTGAATAAGGCCAAGCGCCAAAAAATTATCTATAACATACAATTCAGATGCACTTGTTACATTTGATGGAGAAAGAAAATTAGCATTATGCATCTGAGACCACAAAACTCCAGGCAGGTTAAAATCACCAAAAATAATCAATTGACTGCTACCAAAAGAGTCAAATAAAGAGCATATATTATCAACATGTGATTTATATAAATCCAAATTACTATTTGGCGGAATGTACGAAACAGTAATGAATAGAGATTCCGATAAACCCTTAATGTTGACACATAACTGATCAATAACCACATCAGAAATTTTTAGAGTAATAGATGATGATATTAATCTCCTACTAACTGCTACCAGAACTCCACCACCGCGATGACACCGAGTAGCACCACGATCACGATCTTTACGAAAAACAATATATTATAAAAGTTTTCGTTAAGTCAAGTTTCGGTGAGAACAATAACATCATAGTCACAACGAGAAGAAGCTGCAAAAATAGAATTAGACTTAGTCCTCAGTCCAGATGCATTTTGATAATACACTTTTAATGCATTAGTCGCATGAACAGTTGTTGGCTTTGTTACTGCTTTTGTTTCAGAGTTCCCAGTTTCTGAAAAAACTGAAAGTCTTTGACTCTGACGTCAACAGGCCATAGATTAGGATTTATGATTTTATCATACAACGACGAGGCTTCACCAAGTTTGAAATTCACACTCTTAAGAGTGTCACAATCTACATCTTTTTTTATTAATTTATAACAAGAGATGTGATTCTTAGTTATGTTTGGGTGTTTCACTACATAATCAATTATTTGAGCTTCAGAAACCGAAGGTTTAAACGAAGAAACATGAACCCATCTCTTGCGATCAACAACAGCAAGATCAGCATTAAGACTTTTTCCAACAACAACTGCTCGTTTCTTCCGTTTTCTATTTGTAACATCAGTCCACTGAGCATTCGCAACAGAATCAGAAACAGCATTCAAATTATTTGGCGTAAGAGAAATCAGTGCATTATTATTCTCATTAGAAATCATCGAAAATGCAGAGTTTAAACAATCGTCAACAGCAGCAACAGTTATATGAGCAGCGTCATTAACAGTAGAAACAGAATTCAAAGAGAACTTAGAAATAGTAGCAGCATCAACAGCAGTAGCGTCAACAGTAACAGCTTCAGTAGCAGCAGCAACAATTTGAGAACATAAATATCAAATGCACGAACAATAGTAGGAGTTTGCAAAGCAATAGATGAGGCAGCAGCATTCAAGGGCGAGTTCATTGAACCTTGCAACGGCAATTTCACACTCTCAGCAACAACTTTTTGTTTGTTTAAAACCATTGCGTTATTATTATTTTTTGAATTATGAGTTTTAGGAAGAAGAGCGGATTGAGTAATTAATGTCTAAAGCTCAAGCATCTCGACAACCAACTGCAACACGGTTGCGTTCAAATCAATTGAACTATTAATGCAATCATTGCAATTATAAACAAAATTTTTATTATTATTGAGAAAGGTAAAAAAACCATCATCAATTTTAAGGCACGATTTATGAGCACGACCACTACAACTGTTGCACGTTAGAGAAAATTCATTTGCAGTAGATCTACTGCAAATTAAACATCTAGATCGCAGCGACAAATTACGTGACCGACACTAAAGAAAGTCAAAATTAGAAGTCAACTAACGTTCTATTGAAACGCTCGGCCACACTGATTTGCTGGGGCGTATGGGGAATGGTTAGCTGTCTCTTAATGCCAGCTTTCTTTAAATAATCATCGAAAACGCGATTGAATAATTCAATGCCATTATCACTGCGTATAATTTTTATTTTCTTCTCGAGTTGCCGCTCTACCATAGTATTGAATTCACGAAACTTCTCAAAAACTTCATCTTTTGACTTTACAAAATACACAAATACGTATCGTGGCTTGTTATCAATGAAAGTCAAAAAATATCGGCAGCCGCCAGTTGATGTTCTATCTATCGGCCCTCACAAATCCGTATGAATGATTCCCAAAACATCTTTGGCTCGGTTCTCGGAATTCGAAAATGGTTTTACAGTGCATTTGCTTTTCATGCACACTTGGCAATTGATGCTATCTGGAAACTTGACATTCAGTCCCTGCACCATATTTTTGTTGGCCAGCTCGTTCAGACTTGCACAATTCATATGACCGAAACGATTATGCCATTTGACGTCAAGTTCATTACACGTAAAAAATAATTTGTTATGAATTGAATTAAAAAGGTCTCCGACCTTATTGACTTTAAAAACAATCTCACCACTATTGTTGACAATTTTCGCTGCTTTAGAGGAAAATTCTACGGTGTAATCAGATGGTTAACGAGTAGACGTAAAAATTGTATTGTCGATTAAAACACCTTTTTTGCATAGTATTTCGTCACAAATAATCTTGAGGTCGTTGAATAATCGTGAAGTGATTTCTTTTATTACCGCGCAGTTCAGAATTTGCTGAAAATAAATTAATTAGAATATTTGCATTTAGCAAAATAAAAGAAATTTTAGTTTACCCAACTTCTTCGATAACACAACAAAAAAACACGACAAGAAAAAAATTCAGCGTTACTCGTCATATCTGGCAGCAAAAAAATGGCAACAAGGAACAACAACACAACTTCGCCGCCTAAAATTCGTACTCCAACTCTAACTCAAACTATGAACGACCGTAGTGAAAGCCCGTCGATGTAGAACTGAAAATGGAACAACAGAATGAGAACTTGATCCAACAGCTGACTGAAGGAATAAAATGCTCTGAAGAAAGGGTAATGAAGAAATTTGATTACATATCGGAAGAGCTTTTGAGTATTAAGCGGACTCTCAAACTCTATAATGTTCGGCTCACTGCTGTAGAGGCGACATGCGATGAAATCGCATCATTAAAAAACGAAGTTCTCGCAATCAAACGGGTTGCAGAGAGACAGGAAAATGAAGCTGTTTCAACTGATTTAATAATTAATGGCATACCGAACTCTGTTGGTGAGAACTGTGTTGAAATTCTCACCAAAGTATGCAGTGCTATGCGACATGAAATGCCTTCAGTACAAGAAGCTTTCCGTCTGCCTGTGAAGAAAAACAAATCCCCTTCCTCTAGTCCTATAATTTTTAAATTGAACTCTGCTCACGCACGTACTCAGCTGTTTAAAGCTGTGGCAGGCTTCTGTAAATCTAATAGAAGATCACTTGCTCTGAAAGATATTGATGTAGACGGCGACGTTAACATTTATATACACGAAAGCTTGACTAAGTCAAATAGAAAGCTTCTGTATTATGCAGCTTGTTTCTCAATCCGAGGACAGATTCTTGTGATAAAGAGAAATGGAGAAGAAGCCAAACATGTTTTCGACAAAAAAGGCGTAGATGAAATCGTCAGTACTGCAACATAATAAATCCAGTAATGCAACTCAGAAATAAGTATTTTTTTACCATTTATATTTTATTAGCATATTTTTGTAATCAGGATTTATATACTTTTCAATTTACTTTTCAATTTTTAATTTATATTTTAATTTAAAATTTAAGTTTCTTTCAATATTTAAATATTTTATTTGTCACACTTTAATCTGCCAATCAGATAGTGCACTAAAAGAAATTTTAATCTATTAATACTTATGCGAGCTAACAATGACAATTTAAAGACAATTTTACGCTTGGTGAGTAAAAATCATTGCGGTTTTCAATTAGCTTACTTCAATGCTCGTAGCTTAAACGCATCAAAAATTGACTACATAATTTTCGTTCTCAATAAACTGAAAATTGACATCACTTGTGTGGTAGGAACATGGCTAAAAATAGACGTTGGGGATAATAATTATGCCCTTAATGAATATAAACTAATAAGAAATGATAGGCGAACGAGAGCAAGAGACGGAGGGATAGCGATTTATGTACGAAATCAGCTGTTTTCAAAACTAATTTTTAAATCGGACACAGGTGAACCTGTTGCATTTTGTTTTGTTGAAGTAGGTGATTCTCATCTTAAATGCCTTGTTGCATGAGCATATAACCCGTCTAAGCCTTCTAACTTGGAAAGTTTTTTTGGTAAATTGCAAGAGTTATGCCCGCTTTATGAGCATATAATTTTGTGTGGAGATCTGAACATTGATTTACTAGAAAATGATGTTCGCTCTGAGGATTTGAAAAATAAAGTTTTCGGGGTTGGGATGGAAATAATAAATAAATTTGCAACAAGATATAGCTCTTCTGGCAAACCTAGCCTCCTAGATATTTTAGGCGTTGTTGATACAGATAATATTATTCACTATGAACAGCTGTCGTTGCCAGGTATTTCTGACCACGATATGTTGTTCATTGCTTACAATATTGATTTTAGAAAAACGGAAGTTGAGTCAATTTTTTCTTTTAGAGATTTCAAAAGAATTGATAATGCGGCCTTGATCAATGATACAATTCTAGTCCCATGGAATGACTGTTGGATGAGTTCCAGTGTGGACAAGAAAGTTGACAGCTTATCTGCATACCTAACTTATCTCTTTGACAGGCATGTGCCAGTAAGGACCATCAAAGTTAAAAAGATAAGTAAGCCTTGGTTTAATTGTGAGGTTCTAGAATCAATTAAAAATCGTAGCAAAACTTATAGTCGCTGGAGACGTAATTGTTCTAGCATAAACTGGGAAAGATATTGTGAAGCAAGAAACTATGCAACTCTCGTTACTAAAAATGCGAAAAAAAGATATTATAGGGGTAAATTAAATTAAAATATGCAGCAAAAGCAATTGTGGAGCAATCTCCATTTATTAGGAGTAACAAACAAGAGTCAATCGGAATGTGATATCGAGCCCGATCTAATGAATGGTTACTTTCTGCAATCAAACTCTGGAGTTGATAGCTCACTGTTTAGAATAAATTGACTCAAGTGTGCCAACTCCAAAAAAGATTTGAATTTGAAATGGCGAGCGAGGCAGATATATTGAAATGTGTGTTTGCGATAAAATCAAACGCAATAGGAGATGACGGCTTAAGTCTTAAATTTATAAAACTTCTTCTTCCTTTCATCATAGCTCCATTAACTCACATCATAAATTTTTCTTTGACCACTAGAACTTTCCCTCAGAAATGGAAGGTTGTAAATGTAATTCCAATAGCTAAGAAACACAAGGCTACTACTCCATCGGATTTTCGACCGATAAGCATTTTACCAGCATTATCTAAAATTTTTGAAAACTTTCTATCGACTCATAGTATGAGAGCTGGCAGCCACTTTGAACAACCTACTAGATACAAAGCTAAAATTTTGTCTGTGCTTGATTTAATACTAGTAAAATAAGAAAATCAAAATCTGGCAGCCTTGGCGCGGTCGCAAAGGTACACCCTAAAATTTTCAAAATGCAAGCTATTCATAAAAAAACATACACTCACAAATAAAATCTTGTGTATATGTAATTTAGTACTAGTAAGATAAGAAAATCAATATCTGGCAGAATTGGCGTGATCGCGAAGGTACACCCTAAACGTTTCAAAATGCAAAATATTTTTGAAAAAATTATAACTGGAGAACGGCTGAGGTGATTTCCAAAATATAGATGTCATATAAAAGATAACTTAATAAGCTATAATATTTGTTTGCAAAGTTTTGAAAATTTTAGGGTGTACCTTCAAAAATTTTAGGGTGTACCTTAGTGACCCCGCCAAGGCTGCCAGATTTTGATTTTCTTATTTTACTAGTACTAAATCAAGCACAGACAAAATTTTAGCTTTGTATCTAGTAGGTTGCTCAAAGTGGCTGCCAGCTCTTAGATTATCAAGCTGTTGAATATCTTAAACATAATAAGTTACTTAACGAAAATCAGTCCGGCTACAGAACTGATCATAGCTGTGCCACGACCATGTTAAAAATCATGGAAGAAATTCGTCCCTGCTTTGATCGAGGGGATTTGACAATTATGGTCCTTCTGGATTTCTCAAAAGCATTTGACACGCTCAATCATGATGTCCTTCTGACGAAATTAGAAAATTATTTTGGCTTTGGAATGCATGCATTACAGTTACTTAAAAGTTATTTGACTTATAGATTTCAGCGTGTTCGCTCAAAAAACAATTCTTCAACCTTGAAACAAATTTTGTCTGGGTTCCGCAAGGTTCCATCCTTAGTCCTTATTTATTTAGCATTTTTATAAATGATAGTGCGTGGTGTTGTGAAAATGTATCAATATATCTTTATGCAGATGATTCACAGATATATCTTTCAAGACCTATTGGTCTTTGTGAAGATCTAATTTTCCGAATAAATGAGGATCTTAGTCGAATTAGCAACTGGGCAAAAGAAAATAATTTGAACTTAAATGTTAGTTAAGCGCAAGCTATAGCCATATCTAAGCATGCCATAAATTTTTCAAGAAAAAACAGGAAAAATTGGATAAAAAATGTCATTTTACAGGATTTAATTTTTCAAAAACAGGATTGATTACAGAATAAAATTGTTTCTTCTTTTTGAAGTTAGTTATTGTTGTCTGTGAATAAATATTTTGGTACTTAAATTTAATCAGAGACTTCGTCCTCGTCTGATTTTCGATTTGTTCAGTTTCAACAAAATACTTGTCTTTTGCTTTGATTTTTCGCAGCATGTCCAGTATTTTTTTAATCCAATTGTAAAAATCAATGCACGACATGTTTAAATTGATCTTAGTGGTCAGAATGGCTTTTAAAGTCATGGTTGGAAGCATCAGTATGAATTGACACATAACGTCGATGCGAAAACTCTTCCTTGATTATCCTGTTTGCCTCCGGTCCGAAAATGTTTACGACGATAGCTTGACATTTCGTTATCGACAGCTTAAATCTTGTAGTCCAAAACATGTACGAAAAATCTTCGTAGTACAATCTGCCGATGCGAAACTGTGATTTCCATTAATAATGTGAAATGTATATTGTATCTCAGAACTCTTAAGATCTTGATGAATATAACAAACTTTCTCAAGACTTTAGTGTACTTTGCTCCGTTCTGTATTACGACTTTTTAGAATGCATGAATTATAAAATCTTATCTGACTCGAAAAAGTTTTGGAGTTTTATAAATCTTAAAAAAAAGAGTGATGGGTACCCCTCGTCTTTCAAGCATAACAATGGTATTTCTAATGATCCATATGTAATCTGTGGCCTCTTTGCCGATATTTTCCGACAGTCTTTTAGCTCTAATCCTTTTAGCCCGGACTTGAACTATTTTGGCTATTCTGATCTATTGAATCAGATTTCTTTTGAATCAGTTAATTTTACACCTGAACTTGTTTTTACTGAAATAAACAAGTTAGAGAATGACTCTAATGCGGGACCAGATGGAATTCCAGCATCACTTTTAAAGAATTGTAGTTCTCCGTTGTGTAGACCTCTTTCCATATTATTTAATAGATCGTTGGCAGAAAGTGTTTTTCCTAATATCTGGAAAACTTCATTATATCTCCAATTTTAAAAAAGGTTGCAAAGCTGATGTTAATAATTATCGCCCTATAGCCAAAATGTTGTGCATACCTAAACTTTTCGAGCATATAGTTTACAATTTTTTAAAAAACCATTGTCGTTCGATCGTCAGCACTCGTCAACATGGCTTTGTCAGTGGTAGGTCTACGATAACAAATTTATTAGAGTTTTCTAGTTTCTGTTTGAATTCTGTTGAATCGAGAAGACAAATTGATTGTATTTATACTGACTTCAGCAAAGCTTTTGATAAGCTTTCTCACAACTTAATTGTGCTAAAGCTTGAGCTTTTTGGATTTTGGATTTGGATTTCCTAACTATTTTATCACCTGGATCAAGTATTATCTGCGTAATCGGTCACATCAGGTACGATTTCGACGTTGTCTTTCTTCTCCATTTATAGCTACTTCAGGTGTTCCGAAAGGAAGTCATCTGGGGCCCCTTTTGTTTATCATAGCTATTAATGATATAACATATACAATCAAATATTCATGTTTGCTAATCTATGCTGATGATACGAAAATTTACAGGGAGATTAATGAGGAAAACGACTGCCTCTTGCTCCAGGAAGATTTGAAATCCTTTGAAGTTTGGTGCAATAATAATAGTCTTGTACTTAATATTGATAAATGCCAAGCTATATCTTTCACGCAGAAATTTTCTACAATTAACTAAAACTATAAAATAAGCAATCATGTATTGCTCCGTGTTGATACATTCAAAGACCTTGGTGTAATTTTTGATACCAAATTAACATTTAATAAACATATTGAAACCATTTGTACTAAAGCATCTGGTCTGCTTGGTTTTATAAAAAGATGGGCTAAAGAATTTAACAATACATTGGTAACTTTAACTTTATATAAAACGCTAGTTCGTCCTCATTTAGAGTACACTTCTCAAGTATGGTCTCCATATTACAATAATCATATTGAGAGAATCGAACGAATCCAAAACAGATTCCATCTATTTGCACTTTGTCATCTCCATTGGAATGACAAATTTATTCTGCCTCCATACACAGCCCGCCTTAAACTACTAAACTACTAAATTTACAATCGCTCGTAGAACGTAGAAAAATAGCTGATATAGTTTTGTTGCACCAATTATTTACGGATGATCTTGATTCACCAGAATTATTAAACTATATGCATATTAATGACAATTGTAGAACAAGTCGAACAAATAATAATACTTTTTACACTCCCTTTAACAGAATTAACTATTGTGTAAGTGCTCCTTTTAATCGGATGAGTTGCTAAGCAAATAACTGTACTGTTTTTGATTTTAATATATCTAAATGCATGCTTAAAAGTAAATTGCGATCTATTAGTAATAGCTAAAATTTATCTGTAATTCAATGCTTAATGGTTGTAGGTATTTTTTGTTTGTGTTGTCCGAGCCCCACCGCATGCTGGGTAAACTTTTTCTAACATTTATTCCTTGGATCGTGTGAATTTATACATGTAAATATTTATATATCTACATGTCTAATTATCACGTGATCTAAGTGGGTATGTTGAGAAAGTGCAAAAAAGCTAAGAAAAAATTATAAAATAATAACTAACTAATTGCATGTATAATTTTTATCATTTCCATTTTTATTGAATAAGCTTTTTACTTTGTTAAAGCTTCAAGCTTAAAATAGCTAAGAAGGCTATAATAGCTGTAGTAGCTAAACTCTATTATTATTATCATGTGCCTTCAATTGCAGCTGTGGCGCTATCAAACATTGAATTGAAAAGTTCGTCAACTTTTTGGCTGGAAGAAGCTGCGGACAAGGCGTTGTTGTGTTTTGTTGATTTCAAGTGTCGACCAATATCAGAGTTGCCGCCGGATTTTTACAAAATACATCACTATTAGTGCTTTCCAAAAATGGATATTTTTCTTTCAGTTTGTCGCTGAGAACGGAACGGCCTTTCGTCGATTTCTTCATAATATCACAAAAAAAAATTTACAAATACAAGTCACAAATTATCAAAATAAAAACAGCTGTTTTTGAAATAACACTTTGTTAAAATAAATGGAAACTTTTAAGAAAATTTTTAAAATTCTCAAAACTTGGAAAATAATTTATATGGTAATGCTTTATTTGACAACTTTTTTTGTGAAACAATTGTGATCAACGTAAGGGTTGCCGAACACAAACTAACGAGAACAAACTGAGCGAGAAAATGAGACGTAATTTCAATAGAAATGTAAAGCTTAAAATAAATACAGGATAGTTACAGGATAATTACAAGATTTTTCACAAAAATACAGGAGTAATTTTTTACAGGATATTCGCTGAAAATACAGGAGTATCCAGTAAAATACAGGATAAATGGCATGGTTAGCCATATCCCATAGCAAATTTGATAAAGTTTCAATACCTGCCTTGGTATTGGATGATTTAAAGATAAATTTTGAGCAAAGCGTGACCTGTTTGGGGTTTAATTAAACTCAAGTTTACGCTGCGTGGACCATATAAATTATATGGTCTCCAAAATATACTTGATAGTAAGAAAGTTGTGATCCACATCAGATTTTATTCCACAAGAAGTAAAACTAAGGCTTATCAAAAGTTTTATTATACCAATTCTTAGTTACAATGAGCTGTAGCATCTAAGCAGAAGTTGCAATTAGCTTTAAACACTGCTGCTAGATACGTATATTCTAAGAAAAAATTCGAGCATATTTCTCATTACTCAATAACAATTTTAAATTGTGATATTACTACCTACTATAAAATAAGAAACCTCATTTTTCTACACAAACTGATTTCGTCTCGTTCACCTTATTATTTATTTTCTAAACTAAGTTTTCTTCAATCCACCCGAGTGCAATCTACGATCTACAATCTACCTCGCGTCTTCTAGATTGTTTTTTGTTAGTGTGGTCAAGTTGTGGAATGTGTTACCTAATCAAATCAAATTTATGCGATGTCCAAAGCACTTTAAATTGGCAGTTACAAGTTTTATAATTGTTAAAATTTTTTTTTTTTAATTTTAATTTAGTTTTAATTTCTTTTCAAATATAATTGTTTAATATCTATTTTTCCTTCCTTATGTATACATATATATAAATAATTAATCACTTAATACTTGAATTCAATTTAATTGATGTACTCTATAAGACCTCAGGTCTCAATGTACTACCACTATTATCATATAAATAAATAAATAATTAATTATTTGCCACGGCTTTACCAACGGAGATAAAATTACACTGCAATCAAAGTACAAATAAAACGTCATTCAGTATGATGTCGAACGCTGTGTTTTTTATCTGAACTTTTCCTATTCCTTCTACTTTTACTTTCTTGTTGTTTGCCATGCAAATATTATCGTCGCATGCTTTGAACGATTCAAACATATCGCGCTTGCTACATAGATGTGAAGAGGCGCCGCTGTCAACGCACCAAATATTTTCTGCAAATGCGTTGGAGTTGGGAGTTGTAAACACAGAAAATGAAGTTTAAGCTTTATCTCTTTTCTTCTCTTTCTCCTTGCACTGTGCTGCGTAATGCCTTTTGCGACCACAGTTATAGCACTTGAAGTTTGTTGTTTTTCGTGTTGCTTTCCTATTTTTGCTTTCGTTGTTTTCCCTTTTGAAAAAACTTTGATGTTTTCCGTTATTCGTGCGTACCATGAATGCTTCTGCGCTGCAGTCAGCACTAACGACATCGTTGCTGTTTGCCTTACGCCGCTGACCCTCTTCTGTCAACTTTATCTTCAGTGCACTTAGCTTAGGAAAATCATCGCGTGTTTCTAACGCCACCACAAAGTTTGCATAAGACTTTGGCAGACTAACCAAAAGCATTATTACGAATGACTCCTCCTGAAGACTTACTCCAATTTCTGCCAATTTCTCAACTGTTGACGCAAAATTGCGAAGATACTGCTGCACACATTCGTTCTCACTCATACGCATAGAAAGAAGCTGTTTGAATAACGTAACTTTGCGCACAGGTCTTCCTGGCCTATGAATTTTCTTCAAGGTGCTCCACACGTCTTTAGATGTCGCACAGTTCTTTACATGTGCTATTTGCAATGGCATTGCGCTCAATATGATTATTGCTTTAGCCTTTTCATCTTTCTTGGTCCAAGAGATTGCTGCTGTTCGGCCAGCATCATCATTTGACTCAGGTCTTACATCACCTCCAGATACTACACTCCACAAATCTTGAGGCACTAAGATACCCTTCATCTGCAAGCTCCACGAATCGTAATTGATTTCGTTCAATTTTTCTGATGTTGTACAAAGAAGAACTCATCTTCGCTTTTTCTTTTGAGAAAAATTTTTCAGTAAATAATTTTTTTATTTTTTTTATTGCTACATAAGCTCAAGAAACTTATTCGCACTTTTGGGTAAGCACTTGGGTACCTGGGCCTATAACCTGTTGGATTTTTGTTAGTTTATTTAAAGAACTTACAGAGGAAATTTTATAAGCGTCTTAACAGTTTGACGGTTAATTCAAAAAGCAATAAAATAAAGGATAATAGAACAAAAGAGAGTTCACAGTAAAAGCAAAAAAGACAGTGTTGTAAACATGTGTGTTGCAGGGATGCCTTAGTACTTCAATTTTCAACAATGATGATGTAAGGTAATTTTTTATTTTAGGATGACGGTGCTGACATCCACCAACACAAAACTGCTTGACTACACAATTTCTGCCTACATACCAACCGAAAATGGTACCGTACGAATATTTGACCGCTTTGACTATCTGGTACACAGCACAAACCTAACGCAATACGAAGAAATGGAACTGGAATCTTTAGGAATATCAAAACTACTCCTAAACTCCGCTTCTAAGCGTGAATTACAAATAGATGTTCAAAATATTTTACGTTTGGTTTCGATGCTCCGCACGCACCACAGACAAACCCGTTCCATCAATATTTTGGGAACAGCCCTAAAGTTTATTGCAGGAATACCTGTAGTGAACCTACCTAATCACCATGACCACCACTAACACCTTCTTTAAACTCAGACAGTAAGGGAACCAAACTAATTAAAGGTTCCCACCGATTTCCATTTAATTTCCAATTTAACTTAACCCACATTCTTCACACCAAAATAAATCCACTCAAATTTAAATTCTTATTTTTGATTTACGAAAATCAATAATAAACAAATTCATATGACACTTTTCGGTCAAGCAATTAAACGTTAAATTTACGACTTACATCACAATCAAAATCTCATAAAAGTTTTCGAAAGACTTTCAAAATATAACTTAAAGCTAAACGCTAGTAAATGTAAATTTTTGAGACCGGAAGTAGTTTACCTAGGACACCTAATAACACAGGAAGGAATCAAGACAGACCCTTCAAAATATGACACAGTAACAAATTACCCAGTACCAAAAAACGCAGACGATGTAAGGCGATTTGTAGCCTTTTGCAACTACTACAGACGTTACATAAAAGACTTCGCGACAATTGCACAATGCCTAAATACCCTACTCAAAAAGAATCAACCATTTATATGGTCAGATAAATGCCAATCAGCCTTTGAAACACTAAAACAAAAATTGATAGAACCTCCAGTCTTACAATATCCAGATTTTACGAAACCTTTTATTGTAACGACTGACGCTTCAAATTTTGCATTAGGAGCTATTCTATCACAAGGTGAAATTGGACAAGACTTGCCAATATCCTACGCAAGCAAAACCCTTCAAAAGCATGATATAAACAAACCAGTAATTGAAAAAGAATTACTTGCAATACATTGGGGAATAAATTTTTTTAAACCCTACATGTATGGACAAAATTTATCGTTGTGACTGATCATAGACCTTTAGTCTCGTTATTCAGCCACAAAAATCCCTCATCCAAAATGACAAGATCTTTCAGACTACGATTTTGAAATCAAATTCAAACAAGGAAAGAACAACACCAACGCCGACGCGCTATCACGAATTCAAATAAATTCGGAAATATTGGTAAATATGATACCAACCGAAGAAGATAAAAAAATTAATTAAGCATTGGTTATAACAAGGGGAATGAATAAGAAGCTAGCAAAAGATAATGAACAAGAGAAATGCAAATCTCAGAACGAGTCTGATCAACTTTTCACATGGGATTGCACATCTATAACTGACGTCAGAAACATAAAGAAATTAGAGTTCATTATAAACAACTTAAACAATACACGTGTTGAAATTACTGATGATATCGTACAAGTACGATGTGGCGACAATCCAACGAATCTAGATTCGACATTGGAGAAGCTACTATCATTTTTTATGTATAAAAAGAATATTAAGGACCTAGGCCTAAAAGCAAATGATGTTATATTTGAAATTCTTAATAAAAATGAATTCAAGAAAATATTTAATAAGCTGCAGCAGAAGAAGAAAATGAAGAGTAATAAATCTCTGAATATATTGATATATGAACCCCCGAAGAAAATACCAAATAAAACCATGCAACAAAAATTAATAAAAGAATTCCATGATTCACCCCAGGGAGGACACTAAGGAATCAGAAAAACAATACTCAAATTAAAACAGCGCTACATATGGAAAAACATGCGGCAAATGGTAAAAAACTATGTCAACAAATGTGATAAATATGCTCGCAATAAAAAGACGAGACACACAAAAGAAAATATGAACGTAACGGACACACCAAGTACAAGTTTCCAAACAATATCCATTGACACAGTAGGTCCACTTAAAATTTCAAACGGATACCGCTACATACTTACTATGCAGTGCGAACTCACAAAGTACGTTATTGCACACCCTATTGAAACCAAAGATGCAAAGTCAATTGCACAAACACTAGTAGAACAATTGATTCTAAAATATGGTTATTTTAAAACATTAAAATCAGATCGCGGGACAGAATTTGTAAATGAATTGATGAACAACATATGTAAACTATTAAAAATCGAGCAACAATTTTCAACGCCCTACCACCACGAAACACTAGGTTCCATTGAAAAAAACCATAGAACATTGAACGAATATCTTTTGTCCTTTGCCGACGACTTTGAATGGGACAAATGGATACCATACTACACTTTCGCGTACAATTCTACCCCACACGTAGACAATAACTACTCACCTTTTGAACTTATTTTTGGTAAATTGCCATCACTTCCGACTGATTTAATAAATGAGGAAACAAGACACTATAATTTAGAAAACTATTCCAATGAACTAAAGATAAGGTTAAAGACTTCACTAGAAATCTCATAGAAATAGTAAAAAACAGAAGAAAAACCACATATGATTTGAATGTGAATCCTTCAAATTTTAAAATAGGAGACTTGGTATTTTAAAATTAGAAAACAGGAAAAAACCACAAAGTCCATACAAAGGTCCATACGAAATAAAAGAAAGGATCGGAGTTAATTCCGTAACAGAAATAAATAATAATTTAAAATCCTTTCACAATAACATGTTAAAAAAATACACACCATAAAAAAAATAAATTTTCAAAAAGAAAATTATAAACAATCATGTAAAATTTCAAATAAATAATTATATTTACCTACCATATATACGAACATATACAATAATTTTTAGAGAAATACACTTAATCAATCTTATAATAAAATTTATATTGTAACTTCTAAACTTTAATTACTTTTAATACTTAAATTTCTACAAAATTAAACTATTTCATGAAAAAAAAAAATCATACATTAAAATATAATTTTAATACATAATTAATTAAATCCTGTTCTATTAATATTATAAGAATGTTAATCATTAATTAAATATTATATATATGTTTAGGAATTAATCTCTTATATTATAACAAAAACTTATCAATTTTAATACAAGTTATATTATTTTGCCAATACTCCACCACCTTAAAAAATTATCTCCAGATATAATTTTTCGTTTAAGGGTTAGGGTGTAGTGAACCTACCTAATCACCATGACCACCACTAACACCTTCTTTAAACTCAGACAGTAAGGGAACCAAACTTATTAAAGGTTCCCACCTTTAACTTTACCCACATTCTTCACACCAAAATAAATCCACTCAAATTTAAATTCTTATTTTTGATTTACGGAAATCAATAATAAACAAATTCATATGACACTTTTCGGTCAAGCAATTAAACGTAAAATTTACGACTTACATCTGCAAGTCATTCTCATTTTTCCTTTTGCTTTTGTTTGTGCGAGTGGCGTTAGCGGCAAGCATTGTCATTGACTTAGTGCATTCAAGGCAACGTCTTGCCTACCTCAACTGACCAACAACAACAACAATAGCAAACCCAAATGCACTTTGTAAGAAAACACCCTTATGCCGTATTTTCAAGGCTGGGAACAAGTGACTGAAGTCAATTAGATTTGTGACTCTTTCACTCTTACCAAATTTGCATATTGGTGATCGAAAATGCTGACGCAACTAAAATTGTGCGATCTGCGTGGAAATTGAATAGAAGAGGAGTCATGGTAAAATAACGGGAAAAATAGCGTCAAGAAATACTAGTTTTAATCGTATAAATAGCTTAGAATTTGATAATAACAATCAGATTTAATTTTGGAGTTAAGAAAGCACAAGTTGTTTCCATTTTTATTTTGAAAGATAGCACAGATCGATACCCATCATCTCTTTATCGATTTTAAGGCTGCTTTCGATTGCCCGATAAGGGATTGCCTGTATGCCACCATGTCTGAGTTCGGTATACCTGCGAAGCTAGTGCGGCTTTGCAGAATGATGTTGAGCAACACATCCAGCTCCGTCAGGGTAGGAAAGGACCTCTCCGAACCATTTGCTACCGAACGAGGTTTCAGACAAGGCGATCCACTATCCTGCAACCTCTTCAACTTTTTGATAGAAGGGGTGTTGCGAAAAGCCAGTGTACATCGTAATGGCACTATTTTCTACAAAAGTGTCCAGCTCCTTGCATATGCCGATGATATTGATATCATTGGACGTTGTAAGCGAGATGTTACTGCTGCGTTTTCTGCTATCGAAAAAGAATCAGCGCAGGTGGATTTAACGGTGAACGAGGGCAAAACAAAGTATATGCTGTCCATAAGCAGGGAGACGCGGCGCATTGGATCCAACATTGCTGCGAACAGCTATACTTTCGAAGTTGTCAAGGAATTCACCTATCTTAGCACCGCCGTGAACACCCAAAACGATATCAGCTTGGAGATAAAGCGAAGACTCACTCTTGCTAATAGGTGTTACTACGGTCTCAGAAAGCAATTGAGTAGTAGAGACCTCTCTCGCCCGACAAAACTGACACTCTACAAGACGCTCATCTTACCCGTGCTACTCTACGGTGCAGAAGCATGGGTTGTGTCGCAGACCGATGCAGCAACACTTGGGGTGTTTGAGAGAAAAATTCTTCGCAAAATCTTCGGTCCTGTTCGCGTCGGCGACGACTACCGTATTCGAATGAGCCATGAACTGTACGAGCTCTACGATGACATCGACATAGCCAAGCGCATCACTATCCAACGTCTGCGCTGGCTGGGACATGTTGTGCGTATGGACGAAGAAGCTCCGGCGAAAAAGGTATTTGATGCGGAAGCCGCTGGGCGACGATGGAGAGGAAGACCATGCCTCCGATGGAAAGACCTAGCCGAAGAAACTCTATCCACGCTTGGTATGACGGATTGGAGAAGGCACGCGCGAAGCAGAGGCGCCTGGAGAGAGCTTTTGAGGTCGGCCGTAACCCGGTAACGGATTGTTATGGCCACCCAAGCAAGTACGTATGCAATGAAATAGAATGGTTTCCATTGAATTAAATAACGCAATTTACTCAGTCATGCTCGCAAAGTTAAATGTCATTAATTCTGTACTTTTGGACAACTCTGAAATAAAAAAAATCAAAAGCAACGAACAAGATAACACAACTAAGGACTGTCCCAGAAAAAACTTACGTTTTGTTTTTCAGTTATAAAAAATACCCAATAAATTTTTTAATCTTTTTTTATTAATAATGACTAGTGTTTAGAATATAAATAACTAAAAAGTAATTAACATTTTTTTCGTTTCTATAAAAAAATTTTAAATTTTTCTTAAGGCCCTTCATTAAATTTTGCACAGTTGTTTCATCGATAGTACGGTACGATCTTTTCCACTTAAATCTGAAGTCTTGTAATACAGTCTTACCACTCTTTCGAAGACCTCTTAGAGTAATGAGGGGTTGCTAAATCAGGCCAGAGCATCACTGTACGTACCCTCATCTGTACGAATAAGTGGTGAAACACGTTTTTCGAGGCACTCGGCTATATAAACTTTGGAATTGATTGTGTCTTGCGTAACAAAGAAGCTGCTTCTGAGGCCACAGGTGCATATGGCCTGCCAAACCATATATTGCATCGGAAATTTGGAATTTTTTTTTTCTTTGAATTTACTAGGCACATGCCCCTTCTTCGGTGACTTATAATATTCGTGCCCAAGTAGCTGCTTAAAATCTGCTTTAACGTAAGTTTCGTCGACCATAACGCAGCAATCAAATTTAGTCAGGTACCTTTGATACAATTTTCGGGCTCGTATCTAATCCATCAACTGCTTTTCATCAGAAAGGTCTGGTACTTTTTGAACTCTATATGTCTTCTGCTTACTTTTCTCCGTTATTCTTTGTACAGTAGATTTTGATGTACCTGGTCTAACCGCCATATCTCGCACTGAGGTATTGGAATTCTGCCTAAAAAGACGATTCACCTTCGCCGCTACCTTTGGGATATAAAATTCTGGTTTTTTGCCTTAACCTTTTTTTCGGGAACAGGTAGACCCTTCTTTTATTTAAAAATAACCGTAAAGAGAGTTTGATCTGATGCACCAACTATTTTTGCCATAGCTGAATATTTGAATCCTGGATTTTGCCGGTTTGTAGACAAAATCAATTCGCGGACTTTTTCTTGCTTGCTAGATATCTTTGTCGTTAGAAGTGCTATATTCAAGTGTTATACATCATATCAAACGTCTCTTTATGTCGAACAAATATTGTTTCTTTTAAGACGTATAAGAATATCAAGTAGAGTACACTCTTAAAAAACAAAAACGTAAGTTTTTTTCTGGGACAGTCCTTATAAGCGAAGTAATCAGCGTATCGTTTTTATTATACGTTACCCGGTCATTGAAAAAACTTGTAGCTTAATTACACTTTTTTCAGTGGTACACGACGATGCTATACCAGTTTTCGAGACAAACTTAGTAGGTAAATGCAGAAATTCATTTGTCCCATTGCTTAATTGTAAGAAAAGTCCATTTTCTATTTTCTGCAAACCTTCTTCTAATGCAAGTTACCTAAACGCGCTTTTTAGTAATGGAAACGCTCTACATATGTGCAAAAACTGGTGCATTCCATTTAGATCCAATTCAGGTGATTGATGATGGTGCAATCATCATAAGCAACCGTCCAGCAATGTTAATTGACAGAAGCGGCCCCCCCCCCCCCCTTAAGCATTGATGGCACGTTTTTAGTACTTTTTGAAGATAAAATCTTCATTAATGAAACGCTTTTTGTCAATCATAAGAGAAATATTAAAATTAATCCCCAAACATCTAATTCTCACAAAATAAAATTTACGGATCATACTATTTCATTGACCTTACCATACTTGAAAGACGTTAGTGATCGTAATTAGGATCACATCCAGACCGTTAAGGGTCAGATCTATTCTGACCTCAGAGCAAGTACCCTTTCTTTGGGGTCAATGCTGCTTATAATACTTCTAGCGGTAATATCCAATATGGTTTACAAGAAAAGACAGGAGAAGCTTCAAATAAAAGAACTTGTCGTGAATCTACAAACAGGCAGGGACGGCTGTTTCTCGAGAGTGGGGATAGTTAGCACATCCGGTGCAGACTCGTCGGCTAAGCATCAAGTCGCATTCCTCATACTTGGCATAAGTCTTACCGTGTTTCCCACATGCTGTTCATAATTTTATTCTTAAGGTTCCGATTACATCCGCCGTACTGTTTAAGCTGAATTTTCAATTGTTAAGTTAAGTAACAAAATGTTAGTGTTAAGCATTTTTTTGAATTAATAAGCCTTTGAGTTGCACAATAAATTTTAATAAAGTAGTTCTGATTTAAAACTCAAATGAGTGTGTTTAACTTGTTTACTCATTTTTTTATTATATTCTCAAGTAGACCGCGAGAGCGTTCAGACGTGTCATTGTGTTTACAAAAATTGAATAAAGAAAACAAACTACCATAATTAGCATAACAAATAATAAAACAAAACATAAGTGCATCATTCTTCTGTGCAAAAGAAAAAAAAAACAATTAGAAATGACTAGCGATGACGAAAGCGATGCCGATGCCGATGATGTTTGGCAAATCGCAAAAGCAAAAAACAGACGTCAATGCCAAGATTCTCCTAAAATGCAGATTACACTAAATCGAAATAGTCTAAGAACTGGCTACATAAAACTGTATTGATCGACTATAGTCGTGATTTTTGTTTTATAAGTTCCCAATGACATTGTCAAAACAAGCGTCCATTTTGCAGAAGTCTCATTGGAGGCGGAGAGCGTAGGTGGACGGTCAAACGTGTCAAATTTTCTTAAAAAAAAAATGATAAGACATAGTTCTGAAAATTGGTATAGTATTAGCCTTTGAGTATACAAATGACAAAACAATATTCCCAGAAGTGTAAGTGGGGGCCTAACCGCTTCCAGAAGCGATAAAGTGGTAAGGTATAAGTTGAAAATGTACTCATAAGATATAGTTCTGCAAATGTGTTTTTCTGTAAGCTTACAATACAATTAGACAAATTACAACATTTGCAGAAGTTATAAGTGAGGCTAATTGGCAAAAAAACGTATTTTTCACCGGGCGCAGCGGGTGGTTCAAAATATTAAAGTTTCTCCGATCTTCGCTCCCCGGGCACCAAAAGTTTCGTATTGATGCCAATAAGAACCACGTAAAATTTGGTCCATTTCAGAAAATATTTGATGGACCCGCTACCGTTTTGAAAACTGGAAAATGGTCCTTAATCTATCGAAAATCATTAATATCTCCCCAAAGCTACCTCGTAGAGGGATCAAATGTATGACAAGGTCCTATTAATTTTTCTCGTCGAACATTTTTCCCGAACATACTTACCCCTATCACCACCCCTTAGGGAGTCTCCCCTGCAAAAATTACATTCTTGTGAAATTATGAAATTGACTCCCCCTCTTCTCAGACGCCTCTGGAGGGTAAAATGTTAAACCAACTTCTATTATTTTTACTCTCCCAAACTTTTCTCTCGACACACCAACCCCCTATCTGCCACCCTTTTGGGGGCCCCCCTACAAAAACACAAAAAATTTCGAAAGCTCCCCCGGAATGACCCGTACAGGGTTCATATGTATCACCAGGTCCTATTATATTTTCTGTTCGAAGCAGCAATAAAATTTTGTAGTTTTTAATCAAATTTAATTTATTTAATATGAAATCATGGCAACTCTAAAATCTATGAACATTTTATAACAGCACTTAAAGCTTTCTCATCAGCCTATTTTTCTAACATGTAATTTGAAGTTAGTCAGTCTTTAATTTTGAATCTAACGAGACACATTGTCTACTATTAAAATAAGTTGTTAAAGAAAAAACCATACGCGTTTTTATTTTGAAAAATTAGAAAATTACTGGTAGCAAAAAAGCTTGCTATCGACAAATCCATTTTCCCGAAGATACCTACCCTCTATCTGTCACCCTTTTGGGGATCCCTCTACAAAAATACAAAAAAATTTCGAAAAATAGTTCATAGCTCCCCCGGAGTGACCCGTACAGGGTTCATATGTATTACTGGGTCCTATTTTAATTTCTTTTCCAATATTTTTCTCTAAGATACCTACCCCCTATCTGCCACCCTTTTGGGGGTCCCCCTACAAAAATACAAAAAATTTCGAAAAACAAATCATAGCTTTCCCGGAGTGACCCGTAGAGTCGTTATTTATTATTTGTTCAAAAATATTCATTGAAAAAAATATTCAGAAAAAATGATTCAAATGAAATAAAAATGTTTTCAATTCAATCATCAGACAGCAAGTCTGGTTCGATTAGGTCATCGATTTCTTCTACAGCTTGCATTTTATACCAAAAATCGGTTATTGATAAATTTCGGACATTATCTTATTTTATAGTGACAAGATAAATTTCGAAATTGGTAATAAGTACATATTGAATTTCCTCTTATATTCCACATAGATTTTGAAGCAAACAAAAATAGTACCAAAAAAGATGGGTTTCCGGAAAACCGTACTATGGTATTTTAGCTATGAAATATCAATTTTGGTACTAAAGTACCGTATGTGCCAACACTGGTGGGGACGGTGCGTGAGTGTGATGAGAGAGATAGGCACGGAGTGAGGAATACATAAGGTGACCATCCGTTCCGTATTTCCCGGCACAGTGTTGTATTTCAGTGTGACATTTCCGAATTTTTTTTTTTAGAAATACGGGACGTAAAAAAAAGAAGAATAATGAACAGCTAAAAAGAATAAGGAACAACTAAATTATTTGTATATGAAGTTCCTAAAAACCAAAAAATTTAGCTACACGCGCTAAACTTTAATGACGATTTTTGTTACTTCGGCTTGTGGAAATCGGAAGATTATATATTTACCGTTATCCTTGAATTATTTCCTTAAATCCAGGTGAAGTTTTTTTTTTGCAAGTTTGTGACCCTGCCACTCCCTTGGGTCACGGTCAAATCGTCAGATTAGTGAAATGTAGAATTTTTTGCAAGTAATTAACGCACCGTGCCTTAATCTAACGCGCTCGAGTAAATCCAGCTATCGATTTTTTTTAATATTCTGACAGGCTCCCCTACACTCGCTGCACTACATAGAGGGCTAAGATTTGGTAGAAGCACTCAACAAGATGCAAGGCATCCCCCATATCTTAATCTGACGCGATCGAGAAAATCCCGAAATCGCCGCTTGGGCTCCCCTACTATTAAGCAAGAAAAAGCTTATATAGTGGTTATAAAAAACATACATTACTCAACTCCAAGAGTGAAATTGAAGCTTTAGGTCATAAAGTTAGATCTGTAAGTAATGTACGCAGTCGAATCACAAGAAAGCCGCATTCAATGTTCTTCGTTGACATTGAACCAGTGAACAACAACAAAGAACTGTACGATTTGAGATATTTAGGAAATGCAGTTATAAAAGTAGAGCCACCACAAAAACTGAATGACATTGTTCAATGTCACAGATGCCAACAATTTGGGCATACGAAATCGTATTGTTCCAAACCGTACAGATTAGGGCTGCGACATCGAACGGCAAACATCGATTTTCCTAACATCGATGATTTTTTTGACCGATGTTCGATGTCGATGAAACATCGGACAGAAACATCGATGTTTTAAAACATCGATTATTTTCTTTTTGAAAGTTTTTTAATTTTTTACATCTTTAACCCAATTATACACCGATAAATGGCAAATACGAAATCTTGAGCGTGTTGCCAAAACTAGCCGCTTCCCTTTTATCCACATTTTAAAACCGAAATGCGGCATTTATGTATATGCGAAAACTATTTTGACCAAACAAGTTTCAAGCGAATTCGTAATTGGTAGTGATTGATAAGGACCGCAAAATCTATCTTTAAAAATTAAACAGTAATTTTAGAATCGAATATCAGAGACCAGCAGCAGCTCAGAGGGCCCTTTTCCAGAAAGGGTTTTGATTATTTAACAGCCTTACAAATGATATTAAAAATGAATCAAATTTAAGAATTTTGAAATTTGACCTATAATTTTGGAGATATTACGATTTTTCTGAAGTTTTGACCAATTTTTTTGTCGTCAAGAGTAACTGATGCAATTCGAAATTTCTGTTCCGCCATGAGAAACCATAAGTCAGGGTTCTGAGTCCAAAAATGAGGAAGATTGATTGATGCTTTTCTGGATTCATCGGTAATATGTTGCTGTTCATTGGATATTTCATTATTTCTTGTGCAGCTAATTTGAGAAATTGAATTAGTAAATTGCACGAAACGGTCATCCAAGAACTGCATAGTAGTTTGCATTTGATTGATTGCAGCTGAAAGATCCATTTCCTGTGAAGTATTTGATTCCATATCCAACAGTAATTCAGAAGCATCGTATGTGTTTAAATCTTGAATATGTTGATTTTCTTTGATATGTTCCTCAATTCTAATGATTTTGTCAGCCTTGCGTCCACTCAGAGGAAGATTCCATTTTCTGAGTAAAAAGGACAGTTCTTCAGTGGATAGTTGCGCAACTGTTTTCATTTTTAAAACGGGGTCACCACTTTTGGATATGTATTTTAAATCCAAATTAAGTATTTATATTTTATTAAATTTTTTAACGAAGAATCAATCTTTTTTTTATTACGAAAATTTTTTTTTTGACAATTAAAAAATTAAGTAATAGAATTTTAACAAGTAGACAAGTATAAATTTAACAAGTGGAGAAATCAGTAGCAAGTATCTCCACAAATATAAAACTTTTATTAAGGGTGCACATTTAGGGTGGTCCTAAAACAAAAATATATTTAAAATATAATTTTAACTAAGACCGATAAATCGACTTACACCGAATTTATACCACGTGTCTTTTATATAAGTGGTATAGGTAAGGCTATAAAACTTTTATTTAGGGTGCATTTTTAGGGTGACCCTCATACAAACATATTTTTAAAACGGCGTTTTCACAAAGACAAAGGTATTTACACTACGTGGCTTCTATATTAAGAGGAATAGCTTAAGCTACAAAACTTTTGCTTAAAGTGTATATTTAGAGTGGTCCTCATGAAAACATACTTTTGAAAAAACATTTTCACAAAGACCGGTCAATCGATTTACATGGAATTTACACCTCGTGGCTTTTATATGTTGGGAACTAGCTAAAAATTTAAAACTTTCATTTAGGGTGGCCCTCACATGAGTATATTTTTAAATATGTAGGATTTTCACAAAGACCACATGGATTCACATGGAATTTGCACCAAGTTTCTATTATATTTATTTAAGGTGTCCCTTATACAAACATGTTTTTAAAATATCATTTTCACGAAGACCGGTCAATTGATTCACATGAAATTTACAACACGTAGATTTTATATTAAAAGGCATAGCTTAGATTACAAAACTTTTATTTGGGGTGTATATTTAAGGTGGCACTCATACAAAATTTATTATTTATTTACTCGAAGACGATTACAATTCTATGTAGGTTTCTGCTCAATATTGACTCTCCGAAATTCTTTACCAATCACTTTTAAATTCTCATTCCCGTAAGTTTACAGATCGGCTAATATTTCTTTAACCATTATATTTTAGTTAATTTTAACTTGATTGTATTAAAAATTTAAAGTTAACAGTTTTAACTGTTATTAAATGTTATGGCTTTTTTTAAGCAACGCGAGGCCGGGACAGCTAGTAACCTGTAATTTTTTTAGCATTTTAAGAAAGCTTAATTTATTCCATTTAAAGTGATACACATACAGTTTTCTGTAAATTTTTTTATATTTACACCTCTTTTAAGGAAAAATAAAAAATTTATTCAATGAATTTTTATGAAAACTATGTATTTATGAGCATTTTGTTTTTTTTTTTTTAAACAACAATAGATAAATATAAAAAAGTGTAAATATAAAAAAATGTACTAAAAACTGTATACCATTTTAAAAGAAATAAATTAAGCTTTTTTTAAATGCTAAAAAAATTATAGGTCATTAACACATTTTTTCAAAAAAATCACGGTTTTTTAAAAACAAATTGGTCAAAATTTCAGAAAATCGTATTATGTATCTCCAAAATTATAGGTCAAATTTCAAAACCTTTCTTACCTTACCTTTCTTACTTATTGTAGGCCATTAAATTATCTTTCTAGGACACCCATGTTCTCCATTTTCCATTCAGCGATTTTCAACTTATAATCATTTTCATAAAAGCTATGTCCGCAACTTCCGATCTCTATATTTCCGAAACTAGACCCGAACGAGCTAAAAAAATTATAGTATATTCGCACATTTTTTGGAAAAAAATACCGTTTGTTTTAAAAAAATTTGGCCAAAATTTCTAAGTGGGAGCTTAAGCAAACTTAAGCCAACTACTATGTATATTTATTTCGAACGTTGCAAAAAAACAAATAAAAATTAACCCTTCGGCGTGGCACTGGACTTGATGTTTCTGGAATGATGAAAAGCAGTAATTTCAGATTTACAACTTTGCGATTTCATCACATCTGCACCAGGGCATTACAGACAACAATTTATTTTTGGTTTACTTGCTTGCGTAGTTTTCATCACACTTACTTTTTGTTTATATCTTTATTCAACTGTGAACTCTTTTCCCTTATTGGATTTTGTGTGGTTTCCTTTTTATTTTCTGACGAACACTTCTCTGATACCAGTTAATCGAACAAACTCAATTGCATTCTAAAAAACAGCGCAACACACCATCAAACGGTAAGGTACTTTTGAAAATATACGAGTTTTCGGATCATTGAGCTTTTAAGTATATTAGTTTGATAACGTTCACAAGGTGCCGTGATAGAAATCATTTAAGATGTTATTAATGCTGGAGCTGTTTAGACTTATAGATTTTTTTGACTTTTGAAGCGAACATCGATGTCAACATCGGGTCATTTACATCGATTGTGTAAAAACATCGGATACTGAACATTGATGCTAAAATCACTCGATGTTTTGGTGAAACATCGATGTTTCAAAAACATCGACGTCGATGTCGCAGCCCTAGTACAGAGGGGTGAAATGTGGCTTAGATGACCCCACAGCAGAATGTCAGAAAAATGAAAGTTCGCCAGCGCGCTGGGTAAACTGTTTGCAAAACCATGCAGCAAGTCATAAGGGATGTCGAATTTACCAAGAGCTTGCGTCCCATAGAGGTTCTAATAATAATCCAGTCCGAAGTAAAACTACGCCAGTAAATAGCACACAAAATTTTCCTGAACTGTCTCCTTCAAATGCTTTTGTACATAATTTCAGCAACAACAAAAATTCGTATTCAGAAATATTGAAACAAAACTTAGAATCAAATAGTGTAGACAACAATTTTCAAAGGCTGGAAGCTTTATTAAATAAACAAATAAAGTTAACTAGTAACTTGCTATCCATGATGACACTTTTGATCAGTAAATTATGCAAATAGATCTGCGATTAGCAATCTGGAATGCCAATGGCTTAAGCAATCGTACTGAAGAAGTAGAACTTTTTCTTAAATAAAACCATCTACATATACTTCTTCTGTCGGAAACGCACTTCACAAGTAGAACTTTTTTCAAAATTAAAGGTTTCAATTTAATATCCGCAAATCATCCAAACAATAGAGCTCATGGCGGCGCAGCTATTCTGATCAAATTTTCCATTAAGTACGAAGTTTTTGAAGAATTAAAAACAAACGAAATTCAAGCAGCTATCATAAAAGTAATATGCAACAACAACAATCACATTTGTGTGTCTGCAATTTACTTTCCGCCACGACATACTGTAAATTCCCAAGACTACGTGACATTTTTCAACCGATTTGGCCAAAAATTTATAGCTGGAGGTGAATTCAATACAGAAGATCCTTGGTGGGGATCCCGATTTGTAAATCCTAAAGGAAGGGAACTTAACAAATGCATTAGGCAACAAAAATATTCATGTTTATCAGCTGGAAGATCAACATATTGGCCAACTGATCCGAATAAAATACCAGATTTGATGGATTTTGTTGTATATGCCGGTATTCCAAGGCACCACTTGGACATTATTGATAGCTTCGATCGTAGCACATAACATAACATTCCTCAAATACTTAAATGTTTCTAACAAAGATGAGTACAACCTTTGGAGAGCAACAAATTATTTAAAGTGTCCAGCCAAAAGAAATGTTCCCGTCAAAAACAGTAATGGAGTTTGGTGTAGAAATGATCATCAGAAGGCGGAAGCATTCGCGCAGCATTTGCACCAAACATTTCAGTCTTTTTCTATAAATAGTAGTTATGAAACTGAAGAAGTCTTGAATTTCCTCGATGTACCGTGCCAAATGGACTGGCCAATTCAGCATATCACTCCTTCAGAAATACAAGCTGAAATAAACGAAATGAACGCTAAAAAGTCTCCAAGGTATGATTTAATTGACGGCCAAGCTATGAAAGCCTTAACTAGGAAAGGTGTCATATTCTTGACAACTCTCTACAACTCAATTCTGCGAATACACCATTTTCCTTCTCAGTGGAAATGTGCACAAATAATTCTGGTGCCAAAACCGAATAAGCCCGAAAATGATCTCGCATCATACCGCCCGATAAGTTTGCTGTCGACTCTCTCGAAATATTCGAAAGAATATTTCTTCGAAGAGTGTTGCCAGTTTTGAGGGAAAAAAATATCATTCCAGACCATCAATTTGGCTTTAGACCAAAACACGGTACTCTCGAGCAACGCCACCGTGTAGTGAGTGTCATTTCAGACACTTTAGAAAATAAAAGATACGCTTCTGGTGTGTTTTTAGATATTCAACAGGTATTTGATCGAGTTTGGTCACCTGGATTGCTATATAAAGTTAAAAAACTCTTACCAGCACATTATTTGCTAATAAATCTTATTTTCATGATCCCACTTACTTCGTTCAAATTCAACAAGAATCCTCAAAGATCTTTAAAATTGGTGCTGGCATCCCACAGGGAAGTGTTTTGGGTCCAGTGCTCTATACAATATTTACCTCCGATATGCCTACTTCAGAAAATGTAACTGTTGCAACATTTGCAGATGACACTGCGATTATTGCATCCAATGAGTCTGTGGTAGAAGCGTCCCAATTGGTACAAATCCAATTAGATAAAATAGAAAAATGGCTGAAGAAATGGAACATCAAAGTTTATACAACAAAATCTGTACATGTTACATTTTCTAAGAGAAGAGGCGACTGTCCAAATGTATATATCGATGGTTCAATAATACCACACAGTAACGTCGTAAAATATCTTGGCGTACATATAGATAGAAGGCTAACTTGGAAGCAGCATATCAAGCAAAACGAGTGCATCTTAATCTGAAGAATAGAAGAATGTACTGGCTGATAGGCCCAAAATCTGAATTAAGTTTAGAAAGCAAGCTGCTCTTTCACAAAGCCATTTTGAAGCCGGTTTGGACTTACGCCATTCAACTTTGGGGTACTGCAAGTGACTCAGCGTTATCAATCGAAAACTTTGCGGCTGATCAACAAAGCACCGTGGTTTATATCAAATGCAGATATAAAGACCTTCGTATTCCAACCATTAAGGAAGAAATTAAAACCTACAGCGAGAGATACTATCTCTCTATTGGACGATATTTATGAAATTATATTTTAGATTTCCATTTAGATCTTGATAAAACAAGGATAAATTATAATAATTTTAAGTTTATTTTAGTATGTACTATGAAAAACTAGAAAACATTTTTATATGAATATTTTGAAATGTATATATTTTGTTTTGTAATTTAAGAACTCGTTTATATTGTTGTACCCACTGGGGTTCAGCAATTTCTGTTATAAATTTATTTTGTTAAATATTATTTAATCGAACTTACAGTCATTAAGCAAAGACCAATATTGTAAATTTTTACTTATTGATCAATGCCATTTTTCAACAAACATGACAAAGATAACAAATGGAACAATTTTTAACCTGGTAATTGGTGACATGTTTCGGCTATTACCAATAGCCTCATCAGACCAGTTTGGTTAATTCTGTACTTGGATTCGAACCTCTGACCGTTCATGCATTGCAATTGCATATTTTGCGACGGCCGCTCTAACACTTGAGCCACTGAGGTACTTGTCATGAGGTGTACAGAATGCACATATTCCATTTGTCATCTTTTGCCACTTTCTCGCTTGCTGCCATAGCCGTTAGACCGTCGGTCTAAAGTCATGCTATGATTTATTTTTCGAAATTGTGGTGTTGCCAGCCACATATTTTTTGAAAATTCGGCGTGCTCTCCATATGGTTTAAGAAAGTTGATTTTAGCGACTGATTATTTTATAATTAAATATTATTTAATCGAACTTACAGTCATTAAGCAAAGACCAATATTGTAAATTTTTACTCATTGATCAATGCCATTTTTCAACAAACATGACAAAGATAACAAATGGAACAATTTTTGACCTGGTAATTGGTGACATGTTTCGGCTATTACCAATAGCCTCATCAGACCAGTTTGGTTAATTCTGTACATGGATTCGAACCTCTGACCGTTCATGCATTGCAATTGCATATTTTGCGACGGCCGCTCTAACACTTGAGCCACTGAGGTACTTGTCATGAGGTGTACAGAATGCACATATTCCATTTGTCATCTTTTGTCACGTTAGACCGTCGGTCTAAAGTCATGCTATGATAAGCGAGAAAGTGACAAAAGATGACAAATGGAATATGTGCATTCTGTACACCTCATGACAAGTACCTCAGTGGCTCAAGTGTTAGAGCGGCCGTCGCAAAATATGCAATTGCAATGCATGAACGGTCAGAGGTTCGAATCCATGTACAGAATTAACCAAACTGGTCTGATGAGGCTATTGGTAATAGCCGAAACATGCCACCAATTACCAGGTTAAAAATTGTTCCATTTGTTATCTTTGTCATGTTTGTTGAAAAATGGCATTGATCAATAAGTAAAAATTTACAATATTGGTCTTTGCTTAATGACTGTAAGTTCGATTAAATAATATTTAATTATAAAATAATCAGTCGCTAAAATCAACTTTCTTAATTTATTTTGTTAATATATTTGCTTATTGTCGCAAGACAGATTGCAAATAAAGACTTAACAAAAAAAAAAAAAAATTTTATTACGATGTTTGTTTTTGTTTAGTAGTGAAATTTTAATTAGCAGAATAGTTACACTCCATTGAGTGTCTGTTTCATGTTATGGCAGATTATAAAGCAAGAAAACGTCACAACAAATAAACATTAAAAATATCAACGCAAGTGCAAGTGAGGTGACGCGGATAAAAAAAAATTAACTCAGAGTCTCGCGGCGTATTAAAATTTAATTTTTTCCAAGTACTTCTATCACCCCTGCTACGGAAAGCGCTCTTAGAAGGCCTGCTTAAGAAGGTCTGTCTTTTCGGGACTCTTCATATAAAAAAGAAAGTAAGTTTGAAAGGAGGTGGCAAGGCCTTAATCTTACCAAGGAAGGCCTGCTAGAAGCACTGCTAGCTCCTGCCCTTGCCTACTGGGTAGATACGAGTAAAAATGGAAATTATAACACTATGTCAGTTTAGTGTTGAATAAAAGTTAGGGGTTCTTAAATAAACAAAAGTAAAGTAAAGTTTACAATATAAGCGGACGCGATAGCGATTTTCCTTTAATAACAGTTAGGCAAAAAAAAGAAAGGAAAATAAAATTAGAGAAGAGTTTAGAGACATAACCTATTCATTTTAGGTGCAGAGAATTTAGAAAAATCAAAGCAAAATAGCAAGACAAAATTATACAGCTCCGTGCAACTAATTAGGGACAGTAGTTTTTGATTTATATAAAGACATATGCAATTTCGAATACGCAACAAAATCCGTAGTATCAAAATTTTTTTAAAAGTGCATCTCTGGTACTTTAAAAATATATCATTGCCACTAATTTTTTTACCGTTATTCTTATGAAGTAAAGACATTCGTTGTTTCGTTAAGGAGTAGATCGTGCTACTAATTAGGGACAGTGACAAAATTTAAGTTTTGTTAATCCAATAAATTGAAAATAGGTTTGTTATATATTGTTTATGGTTACTTGTGATTATAGAAGTTGTTTTTGGTAGTTTAAAATGAGTAGAAAAAACCTTGTGACGTCAGCACACGAAAAATCATAACACAGATGCATCAAGACGAAAGCGCGTTTTGACAAATCGCAGCTACCTTAAAAGTTTCCAAAACCATTGTAGGCAATGCGCTACAATATTTAAATGCTAGAATAAGGACAAATAAATTTCAAATTAGGTCGGCTTTTAAGTGGAGGCGTAGCAGCTTTAGTAAGTAACGATATAAATTGTGATTTTGATTCTTTTCATTTATGTTGCGCTGATGTGATGAAACTTAAGTGTAAGATTAACACTAGAATCTATATTTTTTACTGTATACACAGATTTCATAGTTCTTCTAATATAATTTTTTTAATGAACTTAATACTTTATTGTTGAACGAAAAATCCAATAATGTAGTATTGCCAGTAGAACCATTTTTGTCTGAAAGTTTTTTTTGAGCCTTCATCGTCGTTAGGGTTGTATAGAATAATTAAAAGTTTAAAAAATTCTAACTCGTGCACTGAAAAATGCTTCTCCAGGCACTTGTTTGTAACAACAGAATGTAGTAATTTCATCATTATGTATAACTATTATATTATATATTTTGTAATATTTTTATGCCTTAAATAATGTTATAAAATGTTAATTGATGAATAAAAATAAATAAATAAAAAAGAGTTCGAAAAAATTGAATCATTACAATGTCTCGTTTCGTCGTCGTCGAAATATTTGTCCGAGAATTGAAACTAGAAAATATTGATTTTCGAAAAAAATTGTGAAAATATTTAAATAAATATTTTTTGTTGCTTGATAATGATAATGCGTAATGTTTGGTATTTTAATTATAGGTATAAGTGTACGTTTTGCCGTACCAACTTACAGGCAAAAAAAAAGTCCACCGTATCCCAGCAAATCCGAAGCATTTTTGCAAGGTAATTTCGAAAAAAATTTTTTTATTTTGTTTTGGCCGAAAATAGAGGTCGCGCATTTCAGTTTTTCATCATATCTTCGGCATTTACAGTCCGATCTTAAAGTATGATATATCAGTGTTTTTGTGTTGAATAGACCAACTTTTTGATCCTTGACATCAAGTACCCCATTCTTGAACTTACCCAGCAGATCTCAGTTCCTACCATCCTAAAGTACCACTGTAATGTCAGAAAATTAAAGCTTGCAAATATCAGTAAATTTTTCCAACTGAAGTATTTCGATTATACCATGAGAACTATTTTTAAAAATGTTTTTAAAGATTTTTATCGAACGTAAGGATCGCCTTATTAAATTTTTCGTCATTTCTTCGGTATTTAGAGGCAGTAGTATTAAAATTATCTCTAATCGAATGATAGTTGGAATAATACCGTTACTACTCTCTTACTTCATTTTATTATTGCTATTCATTTTACCTGTGAGATACATATTAGTTGTATATGCCTCTATATTTTATTTCGCTAAAGTTATAAAATTTAATTGAGTGTTATGTTATCAATGATAACAGACCCAAATCTAGACCCAAATTTAGAAATTTGCTTCCCCTGGGCAGTTGCTAAAACTACCGCCTCCTCCCCCCTCAAAACTTCTTCAATGGTGGAATAAGTTTGGTACGAAAAGTGTTTCAGTCAATAAAATGCACCTTTCAGAGAGCAAATTTATTTTATTACAGTCAGTAGTCTTATAATCATGAAGTATGGTAAGTATATATGTAAGTGTATATGTAAGTATAACCTATGTTATTCAACAATTACCATTATGTATGCGATTGGTTTTTGTGGAAAAATTATTGCCTATTGGTTTAAATTTTTACGTTTTGATTTTCGGATGGCAGAGTCATTCATAATGTCATCCAATCTAAAGACATGAGCAAATCTGTCTCTATTGTCAACAAAGCAAGTGCGCTCAATCGTTCTGCAACCAGTTTTGAGCTTAAGTAGTTTTTCACTAGCCGATCAATCACCAATATTCAGTTATAATGGCATTTTTCACTCATAATGTTGGTACGCGTGCCAACGAAATAGGCGGGAAATTCAATTCCCACAAATAAAAAATTTTATCAAAGTTTCCGCCAATATTTGCCGCTCTTTAATTCTTGCCGCTCTAGGCACGTGCCTACTCTGTCTGTATGGTAAATCTGGGCATGCCCAAATCCGCAAGTACGTTCAGATGGCTATGAGAAGAAGCAACAGAATTCGTTCGTCAAATGTTTGGTCCACAAATAGCTCATTTTATAAATTTTGAGAGCGACTTACATTTCAATATGATCAATTGACTCAAATTCGAAGTGACTGAGCCGCCATGCTTGCAGTTGTTCACGCAAGACCAGCTGGAAGTATTACAATATTCAAAAGAAATAATCAAATTAGGGGCTGTTCAAGTATTACGTAATGCACTTAAGGGGAGGGGGGTTCGAACAACGCGTTACGCTGCGAATGAAAAATTTCTTGTTTTATTTATAAACGCGGCTAAAACATAACAGAAGTCGCTAAAATGACTTTCCGGTACATTGAGCAACATAACTTTTAGGTAAACAGTACCTGGAGACCGACCTCTGTTCGGTTTTTCGTTTTGTGGTTGAAAAAATCGAAAAAATATGGAATTTGTTGAAAAAAGTTGACTTACATAATATGCAATATGTATTATATTGAATAAGTTGAAATATTTAAAAAAATTTGAAAAGAGTTGAAAAGCCAAAAATAAAAATAAGGAAAGTTGTAAGAGGTTGAAAAACGTCAATAAAGATTAAAAAAATAGTATGGGCAATTTTGAAATGGGTTGAAAAGGCGAAAAATGCTGGAAAGTTCGGAAAAAAATGGAACAGAAAAAAGTTGAGAGAAGTTGAAGCGTGAAAGTGAAAAGTGTTGAAAGAGGTTGAAAATCTCCAAAAAGTTGAAAATCTTGAAAAAAGTTGAGCGATGTTGAAAAAGTCAAGAAAAGTTAAATGAAGTTGACAAAGTCGGAAAAATATAGAAAATGTTGACAAAAATTAAAAGATGTTGTAAATGTTGAAACAGTTGAAAGAAGTTGAATAATTCGAAAAAAGTTGAATGAGGTTAAAAAAGTCGAAAAAAGGTGAATAAGGTTGACAAAGGCGGAAAATGTTGAAAAAAGTTGAAAGAGGTTAAAAAATGTTGAAAAAGTTGAAAGAGGTTGAAAAATTTTGAAACAAATGAAGAAGCTGAATAACTCAAAAAAAGTTGAAAGAGGTTGAAAAATGTTGAAACAGTTAAAAGAAGTTGAATAATTCGAAAAAAGTTGAATGAGGTTAAAAAACTTTTTTCGACTTTTTTAACCTCATTCAACTTTTTTCGAATTATTCAACTTCTTTTAACTGTTTCAACATTTTTCAACCTCTTTCAACTTTTTTTGAGTTATTCAGCTTCTTCGAAAAAAGTTGAATGAGGTTAAAAAACTTTTTTCGACTTTTTTAACCTCATTCAACTTTTTTCGAATTATTCAACTTCTGAATAAGGTTGACAAAGGCGGAAAATGTTGAAAAAAGTTGATAGATGTTAAAAAATGTTGAAACGGTTGAAAAAAGTTGAATAACTCTAAAAAAGTTGAATGAGGTTCAAAAAGTCAAAACAGGTTGACAAAATCGGAAAATGTTGAAGAAGTTGAAAGAGGTTGAAAAATGTTCAAAAAGTTCAGAAAGTCGAAGAAAGTTGAATAAGGTGAAAAAATGTTGAAACAGTTGAAAAAATTAAATGAGATTGAAAAAAATTGAAAGAGTTTAAAAAAGTTGAAATATCTCAAAAAAAATTTGATGAGGTTGAAAAAGTTGAATAAGGTTGAAAAAGTCGAAAAAATTGAATGAGGTTGAATAAAGTTGAAAGTGGTTGAAAAACTCGAAAAAATTTGAATATCTCTAAAAAAATTTAATGAAGTCGACAAAAGTTGAATGAGTCGGAAAAAAATAGAAAATGGTGAAAACAGTTGAAAGAGGTTGAAAAATGTTGAAACGGTTGAAAAAAGTTGAATATCTCTAAAAAAGTTGAATGAGTTTCAATAAGTCAAAAAAGTTGAATAAGGTTGACAAAGTCGGAAAATATTGAAAAAAGTTGAAAGAGGTTAAAAAATGTTGAAACAAATGAAAGAAGTTGAATAGCACTAAAAAAGTTGAATGACGTTCAAAAAGTCGGAAAAATATGGAAAATGTTGAAAAAAGTTGAAAGAGGTTGAAAAATGTTGAAAAAGTTGAATAATTCGAAAAAAAATGATTGAGGTTAAAAAAGTCGAAAATAGGTGAATAAGGTTAACAAAGGTGGAAAATGTTGAAAAAAGTTGAAAGAGGTGGAAAAATGTTGAAACGGTTGAAAAAAGTTGAATAACTCTAAAAAAGTTGAATGAGGTTCAATAAGTCAAAAAAGTTGAATAAGGTTGACAAAGTCGGAAAATGTTGAAAAAAGTTGAAACAAATGAAAGAAGTTGAATCATTCTAAAAAAGTTTAATGACGTTCAAAAAGTCGAAGAAAGTTGAATATGGTTGAAAAAGTCGAAAAAATTGAATGAGGTTGAATAAAGTTGAAAGAGATTGAAAACCTCGAAAAAAAATTTAATATCTCTAAAAAAATTGAATGAGGTCGAAAAATGTTGAATGAGTTTGACAAAGTCGGAAAAATATGGAAAATGTTGAAAGGGGTTAAAAAAAGTTGAAGCAGTCGAAAAATATTTAAATATATCACAAAATGATCCACTTGCAACATTTTGTTATAGTAGGAAGTACCACGCCCACTGATGCAATCCCGTCGAAGTCCATTTAATTTCAGAGTTTTTACTAACCGACATCTCTTTACCAAAACTTGCCCTAAACTTTTATTTTCATAACGTCATATCTCGAAATCCATTCAAGATATTGTAGCAAAATTTGGTACACAGATGCAGATCACAAATGTCTTAAATTTTAATAAAAGTGGGCGGAATCGGAAAAGTGGGCGTGTCACTTTTCAATAATTGAAAATTTTGATTCAATATTACTCAAAAACGGCACTGACTATTTTCATAAAAATTTTATAGATAATACCACTAAAAGCAGTCATCATAACATGCTATGTCACTATACTGGCAAAACTCTTTGAACTAACAATGCAGTCGATATGAAATTTAGCATGGTAGGTATACTTGCTATAAGGTATTTTTTAACCAAAAATGGGTGCAATAGTACCAGTGGGCGTGGCACCTCCCATACAAGCAAAAAACGTTAAATGTTATATATAGTGTGCTATTAATGTAATCTTTCTAAAATTTGGTGCTAAGATGTCGGTTACCATAAGCTTTAAAATTAATTGGATTTCGACGGGGCGTGGGGGGAGTGGGCGTGGCACCTCCGATGCGAGCAAAACACGTTTTGTGTTATATTCAGTGTGCTATGAGAGTTATCTTTTTAAAATTTGGTATAGAGATGTCGGTTAGTAAAACTCTGAAATTAAATGGACTTCGACGGGATTACATCAGTGGGCGTGGTACTTCCTACAATAACAAAATGTTGCAAGTGGATCATTTTGTGATTTATTTAAATATTTTTCGACTATCTCAACTTTTTTTAACTTCTTTCAACATTTTCGATATTTTTCCGACTTTGTCAAACTCATTAAACTTTTTTCGACCCCATTAAATTTTTTTAGAGATATTCAACTTTTTTCGAGATTTTCAACCTTTTTCAACTTTATTCAACCTCATCCACGTGCCTGAACCTTGCTGCGGTGTTGGGGCTTGCGTACACCTGTGATAGGCTGGGCTGTGCTAACGAGGTACTTAGGTACCCCAGCAGGGACTCCCATGTAAGATTGACCAGCCTTGAGGTGTCAGACTAAGTCGGGTACAGGTCTGCACAATTTTTCAAAATCCAGAAGAAGCGTCTGCATTACAGTGATCGGCTCCTGGTCTGCGGCTGAATTCAGTTGCAGTTTTTCAAATCCTGGCAGCAGGTATAAAATGCAAACCCCCCCCTCCCCCTGAAATGTCACAAGAAACCGGCCCTCAGTATCCGGCAAAAGAGGGTTCTAAAATCTCCGGAGACCCAGTCATTCGGGCGTTGGCTTCAGACCTGAATGATGGTCCTGCTACTGAAACCCCGTCTACTCGAGTGCTGGCTGCACGCTCGGTTGGCGGTAAAGCTATTGCAGTCATTAGTATAGGAGAAGATAAGAAGAGTAGGGACAAAGACAGGACGCTACAGAGACAACTGAGCATGAATATTGAAGACGATTTGGACACTCTCTCCTCGTCGAATCTTCTGCAGGGTTTAAGGTTGTGTGACACAGACGAGGAGGATCTATTGTTATCCTCTGAAAATGTGCCATCCTCCTTGGGTCCTCCAGCGGAGAAGACGGGAGTGAGTGTCCAGAAGACACTGACGGAAAAAGAGGCCAAGGACCAAAGGAGTAAGAGGAGGAAGGGTTACAAAATTTCCCTTAAGTTTCTTAAGAAACTGGGATTGCATAGCTCATCCTCTCTTACTCCGAAGGAAAAGGCTCTCTATAAAAGCACACGGCGGCTGCATGAGAGGCGCTGTCCCGAAGATGGTGTTTCTGGTGCAGCCGTCATTGAAGCTGCTAAAAGAGCACAGGAAGCACCGGTGGCGGCCGGTGGCACCGCTTCTAGCTGCTCTGGAAAGGTCGTGGCGAAGGTCGTGGTCCAGATCGGAGAGTGCCGTGGGCGGCGGCAAAGTGACCTCTGCTAAGCCAAGCAACAAGAGGCAACGCTCTAGCGAGGGTCAGGTTACTGACGGTAAGAGGCTGAAGCCTTCAGCTAGCTTGCCTTCAGATCCTGAACTTCAGGTGGCAATTGTCGATCGGGGTCATCCAGATGGAAAGATCTCGGACGCCAATTGGCTTATTCTGGAGGAAAAAATCATGAGGGCACTTCTTAGCGAAATGGAGCATACCAGTAGTGATTCTATTGGTATGTTTGATGGAGCTAAGTGGCTAAGGGGAGTGAAAGTGGTGGGATGCGGTACAAGTGAGGCATTAAGCTTCCTCACTGACTGCATCCGCAACCAGAGTGAACCTTGGCCGGGGGCTAAGCTTGACGTGGTTCCGGTTGACCAGGTTCCCCGACGTGTGGTCGTGAGAGTGTGGATTCCACCACCCGTAATGGAGGATGAATCCATACTCTCTCTGATCAAACGTCAGAACAGGGGCGTCAAGGCGGATGACTGGGAGATCGTCAGGGGCAGATCAAGGGACAAGGGGAACGGCAAGGATCTCTGGGTTAAGATAAGCCCAGAATCTGAGCAACTACTCTGTCCCTTGAATGGAAGAATTCGTTTCGGCATTGGCTATGTCACAATGGCCATTGCCGACAAAGAGAAGGAGAGCAGCAATCGCCCGGAACATGCTCAAGGTAGTGCAAATTAATTTGCATCACTGTAGAGCAGCGACGGACGATTTTCTGCTGTTTATGGAGGAGGGTGATATCGACGTGGCCCTGGTTCAGGAGCCCTGGCTCTTAGGAGGTAGGGTTCAGGGATTGGATTCGGGTCGATATAAACTCATCTCCCCCAAAAGGGAAGGTAGGATTAGATCCTTTATTTTGGCTAAGCGTAACATTAATGTTTTTCTTCTACCAAATTACAGTAACGAGGACCTGACCGTTGCGAACGCACATCACAGCATCTGGGGCAGTTCAGATACCAACAATAGAGGTGAGTCTCTTTTTGAATATTTATTGTCCACTAATCTTGTTGTATGCAATAGGGGTAATCATCCTACATTTTATAATAGGATTAGGGAACAGGTAATCGATATTACTTTAGCAACAAATTCAGACACTCTTAGGGTTGAGGACTGGATGGTATCTACAGAATGCTCTTTTTCAGATCATTATAGGATACTACTATTCAGTATTAATTTTAAGAGTGGGGTACAAATCGCTTATAGGAACCCGGCAAGAGCTAACTGGCAAAAGTTCGAAAAACTTATGAGTGAGTTTTCTGCTCCGAATATGGAGCGGAAAGTTGACTCAATGTATCTAGAGCGAGCGGTCAATAAACTCACCGGCAAGCTGAATGAAGCTTTTCGGAAGTCATGTCCCTTAAGCCGCTCCAAGAAACGAAACCACACACCATGGTGGACTTCAAATCTTGGGCGGTTGAGGACTGAAACTAGAAGGCTTTTTAATAGAGCGAAAGTGACTAGGGAAAGTACGGATTGGGATGTATATCGTCAAAGTTTCAACGCTTTCAAAAGTGAAATTAGGAAGGCAAAAAGGGCCTCATGGGCTGAGTTCTGTGAGGGCATGGAGGAAACGAGTGGAGCCGCAAGGCTCCGTAAAATTCTGTCCAAGAGTCCAAGCACTCCCGGTCTTCTGGTAAAACCGGATGGTGTATACATGGAAAGCAATAGTGAATCTCTTGAGCTCCTAATGAAGACCCACTTTCCTGAATGTGTGGACGCGGCTTCGAGTGGTTCAGAAACCATTCCAAACTCGAGCATGACCAACAATCACATAACTGGGTTTATCAAAGAATTAACAAGCAAATCAAAAATTGTCTGGGCAGTACAATCATTCAAACCGCTTAAATCCGCGGGACCAGATGGTATTCTACCAGCAATGCTGCAAAAATCCTTGCCCACCATCATTCCTTGGTTGACAAGGATCTTCAGAGGGTGCATAGCCTTAGGGTATATTCTTAGGGAATGGAGAGAGGTTAGGGTCGTCTTTATCCCGAAGGCGGGAAAGGCGAATCATAATTCTGCCAAAGACTACAGGCCAATTAGTCTATCATCGTTTTTATTAAAAACAATAGTGAGACTGGTAGGTCTGCACGTGGAACGCATTCTAAATGAGCACAACTTCAGTAAAGCGCAACACGCATACCTGAAAGGTAGGTCTGTGGACTCTGCTTTGCATGAGGTCGTTAGCTTCGTTGAAACTGGTTTACATGTAAAAGAATATGTTTTAGGTGCTTTTCTAGATATAGAGGGTGCCTTTAACAACGTGGAATTAAGGTCAATTAGTACCGCATTGGAACGCATAGGGGTAAATAGAAAAATAACTCTGTGGATCAACAACATGCTGAGTCACAGGGTTACAGCTCCACCCTGGGGACATCAAAGAGAAGGAAAGCAGTTAAGAGAGGTAACCCACAGGGCGGTGTTATATCACCACTCCTGTGGAATCTTGTCATTAATGAAATTTTATGCTCGCTGGAAAAATCGATGATTAAGGTGGTTGCCTACGCAGATGATGTCGTCATACTGATAAAGGGAAAGTTTATTTCTATGATCAGTGAACTAATGGAGTCAGCTTTGAGGAAACTGCTAGTCTGAGCAAATAGGAATGGACTTGGTATCAATCCAAGCAAGACCGAACTTGTTTTGTTCACAAGAAAATATAAAATACCAGTGTTTAAACTGCCAACGTTAAATGGTACCACACTGGCTCTCATCAAAGAAACAAAATATCTCGGAGTCATTCTGGATTCCAAGCTTTCATGGAAGAGGAACGTGGATGAAAGGGCTAGAAAGGCATTGAGCGCTTTCTACACGTGTAACAGAACATTTGGGAAAAAATGGGGTGCAAAACCGTATATAGTACACTGGATGTACACGGCGGTTATCAGACCTATTTTAACTCACGGAGCGCTGATGTGGTGGAAGGGTACCAACACCAAGCCACTACTTGACAAGCTTCGTAAGGTACAGAGACTGGCCTGCCTTGGTATAACAGGAGCGGTGAGATCGACACCACAGGCGGGCCTGGAGATTATAATGCACCTTCTGCCTATTGACCAATACATCAGGAATATAGCGCCAAAAGGGATTCTTAGGTTAAAAGAATGCAACAAGCTTCAAAACTCTAATGGTCACGGGTCTATTTTGCAAGATATGCAGCGGGAACACTGCCTCACGGGAAGCGACTACCGAGTACCAATACTTGACTTTGACACTGCCTACAACACCAACTTTCCAACAAGAGAAGATTGGAACTCAGGCACCTTTCTGGAAGGAAAGGGGCTAACCATCTTCACAGATGGATCCAAGATGGAGTTCGGCGCAGGGGCGGGTGTGTACTCGGATAATATGAGTATGGAGATGTCTTTTAGACTACCCAACTATTGCAGCGTTTTTCAAGCTGAAATCTATGCCATAGACCAAGCCGCACAGGTGATACGGAACAGGGAGCTTACTCCTTCCATCATTACCATATGTGTGGACAGTCAGGCAGCGATCAAAGCACTGAATACCAAAATAGTAAAGTCTAGGTGTGTAGAACACTGCAGGGAATCACTACGTTCAATCCGACAGCATGCTATAGAGCTCTGCTGGGTGCCCGGTCATACGGGTATTTCCGGAAATGAGAAAGCTGACGAATGTGCCAGAATAGGATCAGAACAACCAGAGAATCAACAAGTGGTAGATCTTAAGATACCGTTGGCGGAATTACACTATCGGATAGAGGACATAATCAAGAAACAAACGAACAGAAACTGGAACCTTACCACCGGATGCAGAACGTCTCGAATTATGTGGCCTAAATTGAATCTGGGAAGGACGCAATCTCTCTTAAGATTCAGAAGAGGAGAGCTTAGGACTGTTGTAGGAGTACTGACGGGGCACTGTATCATTGGCCCTATGGCCGCCAGATATGGTGCTCCTTTCAGAGATTTCTGCAGGAGCTGCGGAGATGAAGAAGAGGATGAGACGGTTAAACACCTACTCTGCGAATGCCTCGGGCTAATGAGGAGACGAATCAAATATTATGGTTCTGCGTTCTTTGTTGGTCTTGAGGAACTAGCCGAGCTGGAACTCACCAGCATCCTCAACTTCACCAAGGCTTCTGGGTGGTTCACCCCCATTCAGTAGGACTTTTTTAAAGGAGAAGGAGGGGAACATTTTTATATATATGTAGGGTATCACAATGGGCAAACTGCCTCCGAGTGAATTTTGCTTTGCAAGCAACCCTTTTAACCTAACCTGACCTATTCAACCTCATTCAATTTTTTCGACTTTTTCAACCATATTCAACTTTCTTCGACTTTTTGAACGTCATTCAACTTTTTTAGAATGATTCAACTTCTTTCATTTGTTTCAACATTTTTCAACCTCTTTCAACTTTTTTCAACATTTTCCGACTTTGTCAACCTTATTCAACTTTTTTGACTTATTGAACCTCATTCAACTTTTTTAGAGTTATTCAACTTTTTTCAACCGTTTCAACATTTTTCAACCTCTTTCAACTTTTTTCAACATTTTCCACCTTTGTTAACTTTATTCACCTTTTTTTCGATTTTTTTAACCTCATTCAACTTTTTTCGAATTATTCAACTTCTTTCATTTGTTTCAACTTTTTTCAACATTTTCCGACTTTGTCAACCTTATTCAACTTTTTTGACTTTTTCAACCATATTCAACTTTCTTCGACTTTTTGAACGTCCTTTAACTTATTTAGAAAGATTAAATTTTTTTCGAATTATTCAACTTCTTTCAACTGTTTCAACATTTTTCAACCTCTTTCATTTTTTTTCAACATTTTCCATATTTTTCCGACTTTTTGAACGTCATTCAACTTTTTTAGAGTTATTCAACTTCTTTCATTTGTTTCAACATTTTTCAACCTCTTTCAACTTTTTTCAACATTTTCCGACTTTGTCAACCTTAATCAACTTTTTTGACTTTTTGAAACTAATTCAACTTTTCTAGAGTTATTCAACTTTTTTCAACCTTTTCAACATTTTTCAACCTCTTTCAACTTTTATCAACATTTTCCACCTTTGTTAACCTTATTAACCTTTTTTTCATTCAACTTCTTTCAACTGTTTCAACATTTTTCAACCTCTTTCAATTTTTTTCAACATTTTCCATATTTTTCCGACTTTTTGAACGTCATTCAACTTTTTTAGAGTTATTCAACTTCTTTCATTTGTTTCAATATTTTTCAACCTCTTTCAACTTTTTTCAACATTTTCCGACTTTGTCAACCTTATTCACCTTTTTTGACTTTTTGAACCTAATTCAACTTTTCTAGAGTTATTCAACTTTTTTCAACCGTTTCAACATTTTTCAACCTCTTTCAACTGTTTTCAACATTTTCCATATTTTTCCGACTTTGTCAGACTCATTCAACTTTTTTCGACCTCATTAAATTTTTTTAAAGATATTCAACTTTTTTCGAGTTTTTCAACCACTTTCAACTTATTCAACCTCATTCAATTTTTTCGACTTTTTCAACCATATTCAACTTTTTCAACCTCATCAAATTTTTTTTGAGATATTTCAACTTTTTTCGAGTTTTTTTAAACTATTTCAACTTTTTTCAATCTCATTTAATATTTTCGACGGTTTCAACATTTTTCAACCTTATTCAACTTTCTTCGACTTTTTGAACCTCATTCAACTTTTTTTGAATTATTCAACTTCTTTCAACTGTTTCAACCTCTTTAACTATTTCAACATTTTCCGAATTTGTCAACCTTATTCAACTTTTTTGACTGTTTGAACCTCATTCAACTTTTTTAGAGTTATTCAACTTTTTTCAACCGTTTCAAAATTTTTAAACCTCTTTCAACTCTTTTCAACATTTTCCGCCTTTGTCAACCTTATTCACCTTTTTTCGACTTTTTTAACCTCATTCAACTTTTTTCGAATTATTCAACTTCTTTTAACTGTTTCACCATTTTTAACCTCATTCAACTTTTTTCAACATTTTCCTTATTTTTCTACTTTTTGAACGTCATTCAGCTTTTTTCGACTTTTCTAACCTCTTTCAACTTTTTTAGAGTTATTCAACTTCTTTCATTTGTTTCAACATTTTTCAACCTCTTTCAACATTTTTTAACCTCTTTCAACTTTTTTCAACATTTTCCGCCTTTGTCAACCTTATTCACCTTTTTTCGAATTTTTTAACCTCATTCAACTTTTTTCGAATTATTCAACTTCTTTTAACTGTTTCAACATTTTACAACCTCTTTTAATTTTTGTCAACATTTTCCATATTTTTCCGACTTTGTCAACTTCATTTAACTTTTCTTGACTTTTCCAACATCGTTCTACTTTTTTCAACATTTTCCGACTTTGTCAACCTTAATCAACTTTTTTGACTTTTTGAAACTAATTCAACTTTTCTAGAGTTATTCAACTTTTTGCAACCTTTTCAACATTTTTCAACCTCTTTCAACTTTTATCAACATTTTCCACCTTTGTTAACCTTTTTTCCATTCAACTTCTTTCAACTGTTTCAACATTTTTCAACCTCTTTCAATTTTTTTCAACATTTTCCATATTTTTCCGACTTTGTCAGACTCATTCAACTTTTTTCGACCTCATTAAATTTTTTTAAAGATATTCAACTTTTTTCGAGTTTTTCAACCACTTTCAACTTTATTCAACCTCATTCAATTTTTTCGACTTTTTCAACCATATTCAACTTTTTCAACCTCATCAAATTTTTTTTGAGATATTTCAACTTTTTTCGAGTTTTTTTAAACTATTTCAACTTTTTTCAATCTCATTTAATATTTTCGACAGTTTCAACATTTTTCAACCTTATTCAACTTTCTTCGACTTTTTGAACCTCATTCAACTTTATTCGAATTATTCAACTTCTTTCAACTGTTTCAACCTCTTTAACTATTTCAACATTTTCCGAATTTGTCAACCTTATTCAACTTTTTTGACTGTTTGAACCTCATTCAACTTTTTTAGAGTTATTCAACTTTTTTCAACCGTTTCAAAATTTTTAAACCTCTTTCAACTTTTTTCAACATTTTCCGCCTTTGTCAACCTTATTCACCTTTTTTCGAATTTTTTAACCTCATTCAACTTTTTTCGAATTATTCAACTTCTTTTAACTGTTTCAACATTTTACAACCTCATTCAACTTTTTTCAACATTTTCCTTATTTTTCCGACTTTTTGAACGTCATTCAGCTTTTTTCGACTTTTCTAACCTCTTTCAACTTTTTTAGAGTTATTCAACTTCTTTCATTTGTTTCAACATTTTTCAACCTCTTTCAACTTTTTCAACATTTTTTAACCTCTTTCAACTTTTTTCAACATTTTCCGCCTTTGTCAACCTTATTCACCTTTTTTCGAATTTTTTAACCTCATTCAACTTTTTTCGAATTATTCAACTTCTTTTAACTGTTTCAACATTTTACAACCTCTTTTAATTTTTGTCAACCTTTTCCATATTTTTCCGACTTTGTCAACTTCATTTAACTTTTCTTGACTTTTCCAACATCGTTCAACTTTTTTCAAGATTTTCAACTTTTTGGAGATTTTCAACCTCTTTCAACTTTTTCAATACTTTTCACTTTCACGGTTCAACTTCTCTCAACTCTTTTCTGTTCTATTTTTTTGCGACTTTTCCAACATTTTTCGCCTTTTCAACCCATTTCAACATTGCCCATACATTGCCCATACTACTTTTTTTTTATTGACGTTTTTCAACCTCTTGCAACTCTCCTAATTTTTATTTTTGGCTTTTCAACTCTTTTCAATGTTTTTTAAATATTTCAATATATTCAATATTAGTTAAATTTTTTTAACAAATTCCATATTTTTTCGATTTTTTCAACCTCAAAACGAAAAACCGAACAGTGGTCGGTCTCCAGATACTATATATAAATATATAAATACATACAATTATTGCTCGTTTAATAATAGTAGATTGTCACTTGGGTGATACCGTAACGTTTAAGGAAAGGAGGGCATGGGGGGGGTTATTTATCTTCAAAAATTGCATTACGTAATACTTGAACGGGCCCTTACCAGGTTAGTGCAAGAAAATAACTTTATTTGATAGCTTTCTTTGCTAAACTTAATTGTTTTCACAGCTTATCCATGCCATTCTCAAAACACAGAGCGTTTTGTTCAAGTAGTACATGAATCTGCCATGGCGGTCACCGATGAATAGCGTATGAGCCATATTTTATCTAAGCTCGAGAGCCGCCAGAAATACAGCCAAATTGAATCTCGTCGAAATACGGACGATTAAAATTCTATGCTTTTTATAACGAATTCGATGCCACTGAAAACTACATAAAAAGCCAGCAGTAGAGCTTAGAGAAATGTGCATATGAAAAGTAGCTTAATAAATAAATTAAAGTTTTAACATACTTACATAAGTTTTCCCACTGTAAAAGCTCCATGTTTTATTTAAATGATAAGAAGAGCGAATGAAATTGTACCATATGGTGAGCTTATTCGAGATGCTGGGCAACGGCTCCAATACACTTTATTTGATTTTAGTTTAAATTTATTAATTCATGTTGTAGATCTGGTGGGTTTTTAAAGTCAATGACCTTCGGAGCAAAAAAAAAATTGGTCTCCTCGAGACAAAAACATCATGTTTTAAGATCCGACTCAAAATACTGAAGATATGACGAAAAATTTAATAAGGGGGAGGGGTCCCTTTTGGTTTGGTAAAAAACTTTATAAACATTTTTAAAAATAGTTCTAATGTCTAATGGACTGTCCCAGAAAAAACTTACGGTTTGTTTTTTAGTTATAAAAAAATACTCAGTAACTTTTTTGGTTTTTTTCTCTTTTTTTATTAATAATAGGTAGTGTTCAGAATATAAATAACTAAAAACTAATTAACAATTTTTTTTTCTATAAAAATTTCTTACTTTTTTCTTAAGGCCCTTCATTAAATTTTGCACAGTTGTTTCATCGACAGTACGGTACGATCTTTTCCACTTAGCTCTGAAGTCTTGTAAATTTTTTGCAGTCTTGCCACTCTTTCGAAGATCTCTTTTCATTAGAGCCCAATATCTTTCAATTGGGCGAAGCTCTGGGCAGTTGGGCAGATTTGCTATTTTTGGTACAAATTTGATCTTTTTACTTGCATACCATTCCATCGTAGCTTTAGAGTAATGAGAGGTTGATAAATCAGGCCAGAACATCACGGTACCCTCATGTGCACGAAAAAATGCTAGAAGACGTTTTTCGAGGCACTCGTCTATATAAACTTTGGAATTAATTGTCCCTTGCGTAACAAAGAAGCTGCTTCTGAGGCCACAGGTGAATATGGCCTGCCAAACCATATATTGCATCGGAAATTTCGAAACTTTTTTTTCTTTGAATTTACTAGGCACATGTTCCTTTTTCGATGATGTATAATATTCCTGCCCAGGTAGCTGCTTAAAATTTGCTTTAACGTAAGCTTCGTCGTCCATAACACAGCAATCAAATTTAGTCAGGTACCTTTCATACAATTTTCGGGCTCACATCTGAGCCATTATCTGCTTTTCATCGGAACGGTCTGGTATGTCCTTATATGTCCTTAGCTTACTTTTCTTCTTTATCCTTTGTACAGTAGATTTTTATGTACCTGCTCTAATCGCCATATCTCGCACTGATGTGTTGGGATTCTGCCTAAAAAGGAGCTTCACCTTCGCCGTTGCCTTTGGGTTAGAAAATTCTGGCAAACAGGTAGACCCTTCTTATATTTAGAAATGACCGTATAGACAGTTTTTTCTGATGCACCAACTATTTTTGCTATAGCTGAATGTTTTAACTCTGGATTTTCCAGGTATGTGGACAAAATCAGTTCGTGGACTTTTTCTTGTTTGCTAGACATCTTTGTCGTTAGAAGTGCTATTTTCAAGTGTTTTACATCATATCAAGCGTCATTTTATATGGAACAAATATTGTGTCTTTTTAGACCTATAAGATTATCAGGTAAAGTATAATCTTAAAAAATAAACACGTAAGTTTTTTTCTGGGACAGTCCTTACTTCAGTTGAAAAAATTTAATAATTTATTGCAAGCTTTAATTTTCTGACATTAGTGTGGCACATTAGGATGGTAGAAACTATGATATGGTGGATAAGTTCAAGAACGGGGTACTTGATGTCAAGGATCATTAGATCAAAAAGTTGGTCTACTCAAGACAAAAACACTGATATATATATATATATCATACTTCAAGATCGGACTGTAAGTGCCGAAGAAATGATGAAAAACTCAAATGGCCGACCTCTATTTTAGGCCAAAAAAAAAAAATTTTTTCGAAATTACCTTGCAAAAATGCTTCGGATTTACTGGTTTACCGTGAAATTTTTTTTTGAGGTACGGTCTAGTGTACGTATTACCATCATTACTCATTCATTTGCTGTTTTTCTCTTGTATCACATGGTCCGATCACTGACTTATCTTTCGTTTAAAAATGTGCTCAAAGAAAGCAAAGGTTTAACGTGAACATCCTCGGCTTTAATTAGTTCACGTGCACTGTATTTTTTAAAATTTGGATCAGTGCAGAGTAAAACATGCATTCAGTTCTATCAAGTGGAATAAGTAGCAATTATGCACTATGTACCTTCTGGATGGCCTTATTATTTAACAGAAAACTAATAGTGACTCTTTATATCCGTTATCTAGCGACTTCTGGGGGCCTACTCTGTAATTCGATTCGAAAGCAATACTGTTCGAAAGCCAAATTCGATTCGAGCGCAAATTCGTACGGTAACCCTTTAATTTTTGAAAAAGTATGCATCACCTTTTTGAAATGTACATAAACAAAAAATTATTTGCCAGTTGAATTGAATTCAATTTAAAGAAAAAATAAATAATGTTTCGTTACAAAAAAAATGGATTCTGTTGCAGGAGCTGGCTGACCTCCTCCTCCAATGGACTGAGTGGAAAGTATTTTGAAGGTTCATCACCAGTGCTTGAAATTCCAACTTTATTTTTCCTCAGCTTTGCATTGATGTGATTTTTGTAATGCACCCAAACCAACGAATTATATTTTTCGTATTATGCCGAAAATATCACATTGCATCACGCAATGGTGGTCCCGCTGCATTGAGGTCGCTTGTCAAACGCGTCCACAAGTTGGTCGCGCGAACTCTTGCCGCTGATGTTTTTAATTGACATTTAGCCGAATCGGAAAGGTTCTTGAAAAAAATCCACCAAAATTTCAAATTGGTGTTGCTTGGTGTTCATATTTTTCTGCCTATGATTATTTCAAATCATTGATTTTATTTAGAAATCAAATTAAAAGCAAACATTCTTGCCGCAAATTGCTATCGAACAAATATCATAAAAAAACGAGTTTGACATTAGAATCGGATTGCAGAGTACAATTTATTCGAATTCGAGTCATTTGCCTTTCGAATCGAAATATAGAGTAGGCCCCCTGGCTACTTTTGTGTCGAGCCGTAGGGACTTTTTATGAAATTGAGTTGGCATCACTGATGTTATTTAAGTTCAAATGAAAAAGTTAAAAGTTTCAAACGACTGTTATGAATGTGTCAATATCAATAACTAACTTCTTTTGCCTTACATAATACGTGGGTTAATGTGAACTAAGTCCTCGCACAGCAAGCTTTTGTCATACGATAATTTTCAAGAATCGTGGGTGCATCTCATACAGGCTCGTACCTACCCGACTTTGCTTGGGGGGGCACAAAACAATTTTGCTATATATGACGTTTTTTTTTTAAATTTTGGATGGAGTTACAAGCGATCAAAGTTCACAAAAAGCTACTTTTCTGGTTTTTTTTAAAAGTCATTAAATTTCAATTACTCCGTTTGAACACAAAAATATTATTTTACAAATATTTGAAGTGTAATTTTTCCAAGTCGGGCAAAATCTGTGAGTGCTATTCTAAAATCAATGAAAATGGGTAATTTCCATATTTTCATGCATTCCCGCTTATAGGCCATTGACTATGTAATTAAATAAGGAGCTAATTCGTACAAGATATTTTATTCAATTGTTCCCTATAAAAGAGAAATCCAACAGTGCTGTTAAATTTAGGCTTGGACTTTTGAGACGGTGCATATTTTTTTTTTTTATTTATTTAATTATATATGTATGTATATTAGGCTGTATCGAAATGTATGGACGATTTTTAAAACCCAATTCAAGGCCCAAATAATGAAATAGGAAGAAAAGACAATTCAGGATATATAATTTTTTTTGATTTAAAATATATTCCTAAGTCCCCAAATAGCTGTTATATATGAAAGTCGTGTAGTTTTGCAATGGAGCCTATCTAATGGTACAATTCCAAATTCCAAATTTCCAAAAAGCATAACAGAGCTCGATTCATTGTCAAAAACAACTGAAGTATGCAAATTTTCAGCGAGACCGAACGACGTGCTGGAGCGTCAGCAAAGAAATAAAAATCGATTATTTTGAATCAAACGAATACTTTTTGCTTTGGAGCTTATCTAACGGTACATATTGTTGGAAAAAATATTACAGTAATCGATTCATCATCAAAAATTAGTTATGCACCCAAATTTTGAAAGAGATCGAACGACGTTTAGTAGTGTCAGCAAACAAATAAATAACGGTTTTTTTTTTAGTTGTGGCACATTATTTTTCAATATCTCCCACAAAACATTTTATTTTAGGCTAATCGTAATTTTTTCATAAAATCCATTAAATTATGAAAATTTTGAAAAATAAAATTATGAAATTGCGCAACTTATTAAGGAAATATCGACAATTTAAAAAAAGTCCTTTCAGAAATATTTTTTTTTATAATTTTAGCAGACAAAGTTCAAATGATGATAACTTTGAAAATTGGGGCCTATCAGCAAAATAAAAAAATATGGGTCCCCTAAAATTGAAAGTAGAATGATATCTGAAAATTTCAAGCAAATCGATTAAATTTTAGGAGTCTGCCTAAAGCGATTTGAAAAATAATGTGCTACAAATATTTTTGATGATGAATCGATTGCTGTTATATTTTTTTCAACAAAATGTACCGTTAGATGGTTAGTATTTTTGGAATCTACGCCTCAAAATACATAGAAAAAGTATTTGAGAAATAAGATTATTTTTTGTGTAAACTATATGAATATCTAGTGTGCTTAATGCGTATTTTAATATTTTCGGGCAAAACATATTGCGAAATTTTTTCGTCGTACAACAACATTATGAAGGCCATTCCATTTTGAAATTATTCGAAACTCGTTGCGTTGGCCATTTACGTTCTTCTAAATCCATCTTTGAAAACTATATCCATACTATGAATACTTTGCCTTAAATGGTTGGCGAACGATTCGATGGTGATGCAATAGCAGTCGGTTTGTCACACGTGATGATATCGTTGGAATTTGTCTTCACATTAGTGTTTATGAAGGATTTATTGCAATCGATTGAACCAGTAACGAAAGCGATTCAAGGCCGAGCAATGGGATACAAAGATGCTATGTCACTCATTAGAGCTGTTTTTACAATGCTTGAAAAAATGAGATCACAAAATAGTTTCGATCAATACTATTTTCAAACGATAGATCTGTTGGAACAATTAAAGCCCACAGAATCAGCTCACGCCTCAAATCGTCCAATTCCGAATAGGCAGCAGTCAATAATGCTGAAAGAGTCAGTTGTTGAAGAAACACTGGGTGAACGAAGTGAATCGATCATCATGCTGAAATCAACATTCTACGAAACAATCGATATCGTATTAATTGAAATGACCAATCGCTTTGTTACAAACAATGGCATTCTCACAGCTATCGATACAGCTGATGAAATGGATTTGGAATGGATGGATGGAATGGATTTGGGCGATTTGGGCTTCCAGTTACCAAGTGAAATTGAGCTCGAAATTGCCAAAGAATATATAGATAGAATTCGTTCGGAGAATGATCAATTAAACAAATTTAAAAAGCCGGAACAAAAAAAAAATTAAGACGGTGGTGCTGACGGAGCTGTATAAGGTGCGTCAAGTAATGAAAAAAGTGTACAATCTTCAAAGCACTGAATACCAAAATAGTAAAGTCTTGGTGTGTAGAACACTGCAGGGAATCACTACGTTCAATCCGACAGCATGCTATAGAGCTCTGCTGGGTGCCCGATCATACGGGTATTTCCGGAAATGAGAAAGCTGACGAATGTGCCAGAATAGGATCAGAACAACCAGAGAATCAACAAGTGGTAGATCTTAAGATACCGTTGGCGGAATTACACTATCGGATAGAGGACATAATCAAGAAACAAACGAACAGAAACTTGAACCTTACCACCGGATGCAGAACGTCTCGAATTATGTGGCCTAAATTGAATCTGGGAAGGACGCAATCTCTCTTAAGATTCAGAAGAGGAGAGCTTAGGACTGTTGTAGGAGTACTGACGGGGCACTGTATCATTGGCCCTATGGCCGCCAGATATGGTGCTCCTTTCAGAGATTTCTGCAGGAGCTGCGGAGATGAAGAAGAGGATGAGACGGTTAAACACCTACTCTGCGTATGCCCCGGGCTAATGAGGAGACGAATCAAATATTATGGTTCTGCGTTCTTTGTTGGTCTTGAGGAACTAGCCGAGCTGGAACTCACCAGCATCCACAACTTCACCAAGGCTTCTGGGTGGTTCACCCCCATTCAGTAGGACTTTTTTAAAGGAGAAGGAGGGGAACATTTTTATATATATGTAGGGTATCACAATGGGCAAACTGCCTCCGAGTGAATTTTGCTTTGCAAGCAACCCTTTTAACCTAACCTAACCTATTCAACCTCATTCAATTTTTTCGACTTTTTCAACCATATTCAACTTTCTTCGACTTTTTGAACGTCATTCAACTTTTTTAGAATGATTCAACTTCTTTCATTTGTTTCAACATTTTTCAACCTCTTTCAACTTTTTTCAACATTTTCCGACTTTGTCAACCTTATTCAACTTTTTTGACTTATTGAACCTCATTCAACTTTTTTAGAGTTATTCAACTTTTTTCAACCGTTTCAACATTTTTCAACCTCTTTCAACTTTTTTCAACATTTTCCACCTTTGTTAACTTTATTCACCTTTTTTTCGATTTTTTTAACCTCATTCAACTTTTTTCGAATTATTCAACTTCTTTCATTTGTTTCAACTTTTTTCAACATTTTCCGACTTTGTCAACCTTATTCAACTTTTTTGACTTTTTCAACCATATTCAACTTTCTTCGACTTTTTGAACGTCCTTTAACTTATTTAGAAGGATTAAATTTTTTTCGAATTATTCAACTTCTTTCAACTGTTTCAACATTTTTCAACCTCTTTCATTTTTTTTCAACATTTTCCATATTTTTCCGACTTTTTGAACGTCATTCAACTTTTTTAGAGTTATTCAACTTCTTTCATTTGTTTCAACATTTTTCAACCTCTTTCAACTTTTTTCAACATTTTCCGACTTTGTCAACCTTAATCAACTTTTTTGACTTTTTGAAACTAATTCAACTTTTCTAGAGTTATTCAACTTTTTTCAACCTTTTCAACATTTTTCAACCTCTTTCAACTTTTATCAACATTTTCCACCTTTGTTAACCTTATTAACCTTTTTTTCATTCAACTTCTTTCAACTGTTTCAACATTTTTCAACCTCTTTCAATTTTTTTCAACATTTTCCATATTTTTCCGACTTTTTGAACGTCATTCAACTTTTTTAGAGTTATTCAACTTCTTTCATTTGTTTCAATATTTTTCAACCTCTTTCAACTTTTTTCAACATTTTCCGACTTTGTCAACCTTATTCACCTTTTTTGACTTTTTGAACCTAATTCAACTTTTCTAGAGTTATTCAACTTTTTTCAACCGTTTCAACATTTTTCAACCTCTTTCAACTGTTTTCAACATTTTCCATATTTTTCCGACTTTGTCAGACTCATTCAACTTTTTTCGACCTCATTAAATTTTTTTAAAGATATTCAACTTTTTTCGAGTTTTTCAACCACTTTCAACTTTATTCAACCTCATTCAATTTTTTCGACTTTTTCAACCATATTCAACTTTTTCAACCTCATCAAATTTTTTTTGAGATATTTCAACTTTTTTCGAGTTTTTTTAAACTATTTCAACTTTTTTCAATCTCATTTAATATTTTCGACGGTTTCAACATTTTTCAACCTTATTCAACTTTCTTCGACTTTTTGAACCTCATTCAACTTTTTTTGAATTATTCAACTTCTTTCAACTGTTTCAACCTCTTTAACTATTTCAACATTTTCCGAATTTGTCAACCTTATTCAACTTTTTTGACTGTTTGAACCTCATTCAACCTTTTTAGAGTTATTCAACTTTTTTCAACCGTTTCAAAATTTTTAAACCTCTTTCAACTTTTTTCAACATTTTCCGCCTTTGTCAACCTTATTCACCTTTTTTCGACTTTTTTAACCTCATTCAACTTTTTTCGAATTATTCAACTTCTTTTAACTGTTTCACCATTTTTAACCTCATTCAACTTTTTTCAACATTTTCCTAATTTTTCCGACTTTTTGAACGTCATTCAGCTTTTTTCGACTTTTCTAACCTCTTTCAACTTTTTTAGAGTTATTCAACTTCTTTCATTTGTTTCAACATTTTTCAACCTCTTTCAACTTTTTCAACATTTTTTAACCTCTTTCAACTTTTTTCAACATTTTCCGCCTTTGTCAACCTTATTCACCTTTTTTCGAATTTTTTAACCTCATTCAACTTCTTTCGAATTATTCAACTTCTTTTAACTGTTTCAACATTTTACAACCTCTTTTAATTTTTGTCAACCTTTTCCATATTTTTCCGACTTTGTCAACTTCATTTAACTTTTCTTGACTTTTCCAACATCGTTCAACTTTTTTCAAGATTTTCAACTTTTTGGAGATTTTCAACCTCTTTCAACTTTTTCAACACTTTTCACTTTCACGGTTCAACTTCTCTCAACTCTTTTCTGTTCTATTTTTTTGCGATTTTTCCAACATTTTTCGCCTTTTCAACCCATTTCAACATTGCCCATACTACTTTTTTAACCTTTATTGACGTTTTTCAACCTCTTGCAACTCTCCTAATTTTTATTTTTGGCTTTTCAACTCTTTTCAATGTTTTTTAAATATTTCAATATATTCAATATTAGTTAAATTTTTTTAACAAATTCCATATTTTTTCGATTTTTTCAACCTCAAAACGAAAAACCGAACAGTGGTCGGTCTCCAGATACTATATATAAATATATAAATACATACAATTATTGCTCGTTTAATAATAGTAGATTGTCACTTGGGTGATACCGTAACGTTTAAGGAAAGGAGGGCATGGGGGGGGTTATTTATCTTCAAAAATTGCATTACGTAATACTTGAACGGGCCCTTACCAGGTTAGTGCAAGAAAATAACTTTATTTGATAGCTTTCTTTGCTAAACTTAATTGTTTTCACAGCTTATCCATGCCATTCTCAAAACACAGAGCGTTTTGTTCAAGTAGTACATGAATCTGCCATGGCGGTCACCGATGAATAGCGTATGAGCCATATTTTATCTAAGCTCGAGAGCCGCCAGAAATACAGCCAAATTGAATCTCGTCGAAATACGGTCGATTAAAATTCTATGCTTTTTATAACGAATTCGATGCCACTGAAAACTACATAAAAAGCCAGCAGTAGAGCTTAGAGAAATGTGCATATGAAAAGTAGCTTAATAAATAAATTAAAGTTTTAACATACTTACATAAGTTTTCCCACTGTAAAAGCTCCATGTTTTATTTAAATGATAAGAAGAGCGAATGAAATTGTACCATATGGTGAGCTTATTCGAGATGCTGGGCAACGGCTCCAATACACTTTATTTGATTTTAGTTTAAATTTATTAATTCATGTTGTAGATCTGGTGGGTTTTTAAAGTCAATGACCTTCGGAGCAAAAAAAAAATTGGTCTCCTCGAGACAAAAACATCATGTTTTAAGATCCGACTCAAAATACTGAAGATATGACGAAAAATTTAATAAGGGGGAGGGGTCCCTTTTGGTTTGGTAAAAAACTTTATAAACATTTTTAAAAATAGTTCTAATGTCTAATGGACTGTCCCAGAAAAAACTTACGGTTTGTTTTTTAGTTATAAAAAAATACTCAGTAACTTTTTTGGTTTTTTTCTCTTTTTTTATTAATAATAGGTAGTGTTCAGAATATAAATAACTAAAAACTAATTAACAATTTTTTTTTCTATAAAAATTTCTTACTTTTTTCTTAAGGCCCTTCATTAAATTTTGCACAGTTGTTTCATCGACAGTACGGTACGATCTTTTCCACTTAGCTCTGAAGTCTTGTAAATTTTTTGCAGTCTTGCCACTCTTTCGAAGATCTCTTTTCATTAGAGCCCAATATCTTTCAATTGGGCGAAGCTCTGGGCAGTTGGGCAGATTTGCTATTTTTGGTACAAATTTGATCTTTTTACTTGCATACCATTCCATCGTAGCTTTAGAGTAATGAGAGGTTGATAAATCAGGCCAGAACATCACGGTACCCTCATGTGCACGAATAAATGCTAGAAGACGTTTTTCGAGGCACTCGTCTATATAAACTTTGGAATTAATTGTCCCTTGCGTAACAAAGAAGCTGCTTCTGAGGCCACAGGTGAATATGGCCTGCCAAACCATATATTGCATCGGAAATTTCGAAACTTTTTTTTCTTTGAATTTACTAGGCACATGTTCCTTTTTCGATGATGTATAATATTCCTGCCCAGGTAGCTGCTTAAAATTTGCTTTAACGTAAGCTTCGTCGTCCATAACACAGCAATCAAATTTAGTCAGGTACCTTTCATACAATTTTCGGGCTCACATCTGAGCCATTATCTGCTTTTCATCGGAACGGTCTGGTATGTCCTTATATGTCCTTAGCTTACTTTTCTTCTTTATCCTTTGTACAGTAGATTTTTATGTACCTGCTCTAATCGCCATATCTCGCACTGATGTGTTGGGATTCTGCCTAAAAAGGAGCTTCACCTTCGCCGTTGCCTTTGGGTTAGAAAATTCTGGCAAACAGGTAGACCCTTCTTATATTTAGAAATGACCGTATAGACAGTTTTTTCTGATGCACCAACTATTTTTGCTATAGCTGAATGTTTTAACTCTGGATTTTCCAGGTATGTGGACAAAATCAGTTCGTGGACTTTTTCTTGTTTGCTAGACATCTTTGTCGTTAGAAGTGCTATTTTCAAGTGTTTTACATCATATCAAGCGTCATTTTATATGGAACAAATATTGTGTCTTTTTAGACCTATAAGATTATCAGGTAAAGTATAATCTTAAAAAATAAACACGTAAGTTTTTTTCTGGGACAGTCCTTACTTCAGTTGAAAAAATTTAATAATTTATTGCAAGCTTTAATTTTCTGACATTAGTGTGGCACATTAGGATGGTAGAAACTATGATATGGTGGATAAGTTCAAGAACGGGGTACTTGATGTCAAGGATCATTAGATCAAAAAGTTGGTCTACTCAAGACAAAAACACTGATATATATATATATATCATACTTCAAGATCGGACTGTAAGTGCCGAAGAAATGATGAAAAACTCAAATGGCCGACCTCTATTTTAGGCCAAAAAAAAAAAAATTTTTCGAAATTACCTTGCAAAAATGCTTCGGATTTACTGGTTTACCGTGAAATTTTTTTTTGAGGTACGGTCTAGTGTACGTATTACCATCATTACTCATTCATTTGCTGTTTTTCTCTTGTATCACATGGTCCGATCACTGACTTATCTTTCGTTTAAAAATGTGCTCAAAGAAAGCAAAGGTTTAACGTGAACATCCTCGGCTTTAATTAGTTCACGTGCACTGTATTTTTTAAAATTTGGATCAATGCAGAGTAAAACATGCATTCAGTTCTATCAAGTGGAATAAGTAGCAATTATGCACTATGTACCTTCTGGATGGCCTTATTATTTAACAGAAAACTAATAGTGACTCTTTATATCCGTTATCTAGCGACTTCTGGGGGCCTACTCTGTAATTCGATTCGAAAGCAATACTGTTCGAAAGCCAAATTCGATTCGAGCGCAAATTCGTACGGTAACCCTTTAATTTTTGAAAAAGTATGCATCACCTTTTTGAAATGTACATAAACAAAAAATTATTTGCCAGTTGAATTGAATTCAATTTAAAGAAAAAATAAATAATGTTTCGTTACAAAAAAAATGGATTCTGTTGCAGGAGCTGGCTGACCTCCTCCTCCAATGGACTGAGTGGAAAGTATTTTGAAGGTTCATCACCAGTGCTTGAAATTCCAACTTTATTTTTCCTCAGCTTTGCATTGATGTGATTTTTGTAATGCACCCAAACCAACGAATTATATTTTTCGTATTATGCCGAAAATATCACATTGCATCACGCAATGGTGGTCCCGCTGCATTGAGGTCGCTTGTCAAACGCGTCCACAAGTTGGTCGCGCGAACTCTTGCCGCTGATGTTTTTAATTGACATTTAGCCGAATCGGAAAGGTTCTTGAAAAAAATCCACCAAAATTTCAAATTGGTGTTGCTTGGTGTTCATATTTTTCTGCCTATGATTATTTCAAATCATTGATTTTATTTAGAAATCAAATTAAAAGCATACATTCTTGCCGCAAATTGCTATCGAACAAATATCATAAAAAAACGAGTTTGACATTAGAATCGGATTGCAGAGTACAATTTATTCGAATTCGAGTCATTTGCCTTTCGAATCGAAATATAGAGTAGGCCCCCTGGCTACTTTTGTGTCGAGCCGTAGGGACTTTTTATGAAATTGAGTTGGCATCACTGATGTTATTTAAGTTCAAATGAAAAAGTTAAAAGTTTCAAACGACTGTTATGAATGTGTCAATATCAATAACTAACTTCTTTTGCCTTACATAATACGTGGGTTAATGTGAACTAAGTCCTCGCACAGCAAGCTTTTGTCATACGATAATTTTCAAGAATCGTGGGTGCATCTCATACAGGCCCGTACCTACCCGACTTTGCTTGGGGGGGCACAAAACAATTTTGCTATATATGACGTTTTTTTTTTTAAATTTTGGATGGAGTTACAAGCGATCAAAGTTCACAAAAAGTTACTTTTCTGGTTTTTTTTAAAAGTCATTAAATTTCAATTACTCCGTTTGAACACAAAAATATTATTTTACAAATATTTGAAGTGTAATTTTTCCAAGTCGGGCAAAATCTGTGAGTGCTATTCTAAAATCAATGAAAATGGGTAATTTCCATATTTTCATGCATTCCCGCTTATAGGCCATTGACTATGTAATTAAATAAGGAGCTAATTCGTACAAGATATTTTATTCAATTGTTCCCTATAAAAGAGAAATCCAACAGTGCTGTTAAATTTAGGCTTGGACTTTTGAGACGGTGCCCATTTTTTTTTTTTTATTTATTTAATTATATATGTATGTATATTAGGCTGTATCGAAATGTATGGACGATTTTTAAAACCCAATTCAAGGCCCAAATAATGAAATAGGAAGAAAAGACAATTCAGGATATATAATTTTTTTTGATTTAAAATATATTCCTAAGTCCCCAAATAGCTGTTATATATGAAAGTCGTGTAGTTTTGCAATGGAGCCTATCTAATGGTACAATTCCAAATTCCAAATTTCCAAAAAGCATAACAGAGCTCGATTCATTGTCAAAAACAACTGAAGTATGCAAATTTTCAGCGAGACCGAACGACGTGCTGGAGCGTCAGCAAAGAAATAAAAATCGATTATTTTGAATCAAACGAATACTTTTTGCTTTGGAGCTTATCTAACGGTACATATTGTTGGAAAAAATATTACAGTAATCGATTCATCATCAAAAATTAGTTATGCACCCAAATTTTGAAAGAGATCGAACGACGTTTAGTAGTGTCAGCAAACAAATAAATAACGGTTTTTTTTTTAGTTGTGGCACATTATTTTTCAATATCTCCCACAAAACATTTTATTTTAGGCTAATCGTAATTTTTTCATAAAATCCATTAAATTATGAAAATTTTGAAAAATAAAATTATGAAATTGCGCAACTTATTAAGGAAATATCGACAATTTAAAAAAAGTCCTTTCAGAAATATTTTTTTTTATAATTTTAGCAGACAAAGTTCAAATGATGATAACTTTGAAAATTGGGGCCTATCAGCAAAATAAAAAAATATGGGTCCCCTAAAATTGAAAGTAGAATGATATCTGAAAATTTCAAGCAAATCGATTAAATTTTAGGAGTCTGCCTAAAGCGATTTGAAAAATAATGTGCTACAAATATTTTTGATGATGAATCGATTGCTGTTATATTTTTTTCAACAAAATGTACCGTTAGATGGTTAGTATTTTTGGAATCTACGCCTCAAAATACATAGAAAAAGTATTTGAGAAATAAGATTATTTTTTGTGTAAACTATATGAATATCTAGTGTGCTTAATGCGTATTTTAATATTTTCGGGCAAAACATATTGCGAAATTTTTTCGTCGTACAACAACATTATGAAGGCCATTCCATTTTTAAATTACTCGAAACTCGTTGCGTTGGCCATTTACGTTCTTCTAAATCCATCTTTGAAAACTATATCCATACTATGAATACTTTGCCTTAAATGGTTGGCGAACGATTCGATGGTGATGCAATAGCAGTCGGTTTGTCACACGTGATGATATCGTTGGAATTTGTCTTCACATTAGTGTTTATGAAGGATTTATTGCAATCGATTGAACCAGTAACGAAAGCGATTCAAGGCCGAGCAATGGGATACAAAGATGCTATGTCACTCATTAGAGCTGTTTTTACAATGCTTGAAAAAATGAGATCACAAAATAGTTTCGATCAATACTATTTTCAAACGATAGATCTGTTGGAACAATTAAAGCCCACAGAATCAGCTCACGCCTCAAATCGTCCAATTCCGAATAGGCAGCAGTCAAAAATGCTGAAAGAGTCAGTTGTTGAAGAAACACTGGGTGAACGAAGTGAATCGATCATCATGCTGAAATCAACATTCTACGAAACAATCGATATCGTATTAATTGAAATGACCAATCGCTTTGTTACAAACAATGGCATTCTCACAGCTATCGATACAGCTGATGAAATGGATTTGGAATGGATGGATGGAATGGATTTGGGCGATTTGGGCTTCCAGTTACCAAGTGAAATTGAGCTCGAAATTGCCAAAGAATATATAGATAGAATTCGTTCGGAGAATGATCAATTAAACAAATTTAAAAAGCCGGAACAAAAAAAAAATTAAGACGGTGGTGCTGACGGAGCTGTATAAGGTGCGTCAAGTAATGAAAAAAGTGTACAATCTTCAAAGCACTGAATACCAAAATAGTAAAGTCTTGGTGTGTAGAACACTGCAGGGAATCACTACGTTCAATCCGACAGCATGCTATAGAGCTCTGCTGGGTGCCCGATCATACGGGTATTTCCGGAAATGAGAAAGCTGACGAATGTGCCAGAATAGGATCAGAACAACCAGAGAATCAACAAGTGGTAGATCTTAAGATACCGTTGGCGGAATTACACTATCGGATAGAGGACATAATCAAGAAACAAACGAACAGAAACTTGAACCTTACCACCGGATGCAGAACGTCTCGAATTATGTGGCCTAAATTGAATCTGGGAAGGACGCAATCTCTCTTAAGATTCAGAAGAGGAGAGCTTAGGACTGTTGTAGGAGTACTGACGGGGCACTGTATCATTGGCCCTATGGCCGCCAGATATGGTGCTCCTTTCAGAGATTTCTGCAGGAGCTGCGGAGATGAAGAAGAGGATGAGACGGTTAAACACCTACTCTGCGTATGCCCCGGGCTAATGAGGAGACGAATCAAATATTATGGTTCTGCGTTCTTTGTTGGTCTTGAGGAACTAGCCGAGCTGGAACTCACCAGCATCCTCAACTTCACCAAGGCTTCTGGGTGGTTCACCCCCATTCAGTAGGACTTTTTTAAAGGAGAAGGAGGGGAACATTTTTATATATATGTAGGGTATCACAATGGGCAAACTGCCTCCGAGTGAATTTTGCTTTGCAAGCAACCCTTTTAACCTAACCTAACCTATTCAACCTCATTCAATTTTTTCGACTTTTTCAACCATATTCAACTTTCTTCGACTTTTTGAACGTCATTCAACTTTTTTAGAATGATTCAACTTCTTTCATTTGTTTCAACATTTTTCAACCTCTTTCAACTTTTTTCAACATTTTCCGACTTTGTCAACCTTATTCAACTTTTTTGACTTATTGAACCTCATTCAACTTTTTTAGAGTTATTCAACTTTTTTCAACCGTTTCAACATTTTTCAACCTCTTTCAACTTTTTTCAACATTTTCCACCTTTGTTAACTTTATTCACCTTTTTTTCGATTTTTTTAACCTCATTCAACTTTTTTCGAATTATTCAACTTCTTTCATTTGTTTCAACTTTTTTCAACATTTTCCGACTTTGTCAACCTTATTCAACTTTTTTGACTTTTTCAACCATATTCAACTTTCTTCGACTTTTTGAACGTCCTTTAACTTATTTAGAAGGATTAAATTTTTTTCGAATTATTCAACTTCTTTCAACTGTTTCAACATTTTTCAACCTCTTTCATTTTTTTTCAACATTTTCCATATTTTTCCGACTTTTTGAACGTCATTCAACTTTTTTAGAGTTATTCAACTTCTTTCATTTGTTTCAACATTTTTCAACCTCTTTCAACTTTTTTCAACATTTTCCGACTTTGTCAACCTTAATCAACTTTTTTGACTTTTTGAAACTAATTCAACTTTTCTAGAGTTATTCAACTTTTTTCAACCTTTTCAACATTTTTCAACCTCTTTCAACTTTTATCAACATTTTCCACCTTTGTTAACCTTATTAACCTTTTTTTCATTCAACTTCTTTCAACTGTTTCAACATTTTTCAACCTCTTTCAATTTTTTTCAACATTTTCCATATTTTTCCGACTTTTTGAACGTCATTCAACTTTTTTAGAGTTATTCAACTTCTTTCATTTGTTTCAATATTTTTCAACCTCTTTCAACTTTTTTCAACATTTTCCGACTTTGTCAACCTTATTCACCTTTTTTGACTTTTTGAACCTAATTCAACTTTTCTAGAGTTATTCAACTTTTTTCAACCGTTTCAACATTTTTCAACCTCTTTCAACTGTTTTCAACATTTTCCATATTTTTCCGACTTTGTCAGACTCATTCAACTTTTTTCGACCTCATTAAATTTTTTTAAAGATATTCAACTTTTTTCGAGTTTTTCAACCACTTTCAACTTTATTCAACCTCATTCAATTTTTTCGACTTTTTCAACCATATTCAACTTTTTCAACCTCATCAAATTTTTTTTGAGATATTTCAACTTTTTTCGAGTTTTTTTAAACTATTTCAACTTTTTTCAATCTCATTTAATATTTTCGACGGTTTCAACATTTTTCAACCTTATTCAACTTTCTTCGACTTTTTGAACCTCATTCAACTTTTTTTGAATTATTCAACTTCTTTCAACTGTTTCAACCTCTTTAACTATTTCAACATTTTCCGAATTTGTCAACCTTATTCAACTTTTTTGACTGTTTGAACCTCATTCAACCTTTTTAGAGTTATTCAACTTTTTTCAACCGTTTCAAAATTTTTAAACCTCTTTCAACTTTTTTCAACATTTTCCGCCTTTGTCAACCTTATTCACCTTTTTTCGACTTTTTTAACCTCATTCAACTTTTTTCGAATTATTCAACTTCTTTTAACTGTTTCACCATTTTTAACCTCATTCAACTTTTTTCAACATTTTCCTAATTTTTCCGACTTTTTGAACGTCATTCAGCTTTTTTCGACTTTTCTAACCTCTTTCAACTTTTTTAGAGTTATTCAACTTCTTTCATTTGTTTCAACATTTTTCAACCTCTTTCAACTTTTTCAACATTTTTTAACCTCTTTCAACTTTTTTCAACATTTTCCGCCTTTGTCAACCTTATTCACCTTTTTTCGAATTTTTTAACCTCATTCAACTTCTTTCGAATTATTCAACTTCTTTTAACTGTTTCAACATTTTACAACCTCTTTTAATTTTTGTCAACCTTTTCCATATTTTTCCGACTTTGTCAACTTCATTTAACTTTTCTTGACTTTTCCAACATCGTTCAACTTTTTTCAAGATTTTCAACTTTTTGGAGATTTTCAACCTCTTTCAACTCTCCTAATTTTTATTTTTGGCTTTTCAACTCTTTTCAATGTTTTTTAAATATTTCAATATATTCAATATTAGTTAAATTTTTTTAACAAATTGCATATTTTTTAGATTTTTTCAACCTCAAAACGAAAAACCGAACAGTGGTCGGTCTCCAGATACTATATATAAATATATAAATACATACAATTATTGCTCGTTTAATAATAGTAGATTGTCACTTGGGTGATACCGTAACGTTTAAGGAAAGGGTGGCATGGGGGGGTCATTTATCTTCAAAAATTGCATTACGTAATACTTGAACGGGCCCTTACCAGGTTAGTGCAAGAAAATAACTTTATTTGATAGCTTTCTTTGCTAAACTTAATTGTTTTCACAGCTTATCCATGCCATTCTCAAAACACAGAGCGTTTTGTTCAAGTAGTACATGAATCTGCCATGGCGGTCACCGATGAATAGCGTATGGGCCATATTTTATCTAAGCTCGAGAGCCGCCAGAAATACAGCCAAATTGAATCTCGTCGAAATACGGTCGATTAAAATTCTATGCTTTTTATAACGAATTCGATGCCACTGAAAACTACATAAAAAGCCAGCAGTAGAGCTTAGAGAAATGTGCATATGAAAAGTAGCTTAATAAATAAATTAAAGTTTTAACATACTTACATAAGTTTTCCCACTATAAAAGCTCCATGTTTTATTTAAATGATAAGAAGAGCGAATGAAATTGTACCATATGGTGAGCTTATTCGAAATGCTGGGCAACGGCTCCAATACACTTTATTTGATTTTAGTTTAAATTTATTAATTCATGTTGTAGATCTGGTGGGTTTTAAAGTCAATGACCTTCGGAGCAAAAAAAAAATTGGTCTCCTCGAGACAAAAACATCATGTTTTAAGATCCGACTCAAAATACTGAAGATATGACGAAAAATTTAATAAGGGGGAGGGGTCCCTTTTGGTTTGGTAAAAAACTTTATAAACATTTTTAAAAATAGTTCTAATGTCTAATGGACTGTCCCAGAAAAAACTTACGGTTTGTTTTTTAGTTATAAAAAAATACTCAGTAACTTTTTTGTTTTTTTCTCTTTTTTTATTAATAATAGGTAGTGTTCAGAATATAAATAACTAAAAACTAATTAACAATTTTTTTTTCTATAAAAATTTCTTACTTTTTTCTTAAGGCCCTTCATTAAATTTTGCACAGTTGTTTCATCGACAGTACGGTACGATCTTTTCCACTTAGCTCTGAAGTCTTGTAAATTTTTTGCAGTCTTGCCACTCTTTCGAAGATCTCTTTTCATTAGAGCCCAATATCTTTCAATTGGGCGAAGCTCTGGGCAGTTGGGCAGATTTGCTATTTTTGGTACAAATTTGATCTTTTTACTTGCATACCATTCCATCGTAGCTTTAGAGTAATGAGAGGTTGATAAATCAGGCCAGAACATCACGGTACCCTCATGTGCACGAATAAATGCTAGAAGACGTTTTTCGAGGCACTCGTCTATATAAACTTTGGAATTAATTGTCCCTTGCGTAACAAAGAAGCTGCTTCTGAGGCCACAGGTGAATATGGCCTGCCAAACCATATATTGCATCGGAAATTTCGAAACTTTTTTTTCTTTGAATTTACTAGGCACATGTTCCTTTTTCGATGATGTATAATATTCCTGCCCAGGTAGCTGCTTAAAATTTGCTTTAACGTAAGCTTCGTCGTCCATAACACAGCAATCAAATTTAGTCAGGTACCTTTCATACAATTTTCGGGCTCACATCTGAGCCATTATCTGCTTTTCATCGGAACGGTCTGGTATGTCCTTATATGTCCTTAGCTTACTTTTCTTCTTTATCCTTTGTACAGTAGATTTTTATGTACCTGCTCTAATCGCCATATCTCGCACTGATGTGTTGGGATTCTGCCTAAAAAGGAGCTTCACCTTCGCCCTTGCCTTTTCGTTAGAAAATTCTGGCAAACAGGTAGACCCTTCTTATATTTAGAAATGACCGTATAGACAGTTTTTTCTGATGCACCAACTATTTTTGCTATAGCTGAATGTTTTAACTCTGGATTTTCCAGGTATGTGGACAAAATCAGTTCGTGGACTTTTTCTTGTTTGCTAGACATCTTTGTCGTTAGAAGTGCTATTTTCAAGTGTTTTACATCATATCAAGCGTCATTTTATATGGAATAAATATTGTGTCTTTTTAGACCTATAAGATTATCAGGTAAAGTATAATCTTAAAAAATAAACACGTAAGTTTTTTTCTGGGACAGTCCTTACTTCAGTTGAAAAAATTTAATAATTTATTGCAAGCTTTAATTTTCTGACATTAGTGTGGCACATTAGGATGGTAGAAACTATGATATGGTGGATAAGTTCAAGAACGGGGTACTTGATGTCAAGGATCATTAGATCAAAAAGTTGGTCTACTCAAGACAAAAACACTGATATATATATATATATCATACTTCAAGATCGGACTGTAAGTGCCGAAGAAATGATGAAAAACTCAAATGGCCAACCTCTATTTTAGGCCAAAAAAAAAAAAAATTTTTCGAAATTACCTTGCAAAAATGCTTCGGATTTACTGGTTTACCGTGAAATTTTTTTTTGAGGTACGGTCTAGTGTACGTATTACCATCATTACTCATTCATTTGCTGTTTTTCTCTTGTATCACATGGTCCGATCACTGACTTATCTTTCGTTTAAAAATGTGCTCAAAGAAAGCAAAGGTTTAACGTGAACATCCTCGGCTTTAATTAGTTCACGTGCACTGTATTTTTTAAAATTTGGATCAGTGCAGAGTAAAACATGCATTCAGTTCTATCAAGTGGAATAAGTAGCAATTATGCACTATGTACCTTCTGGATGGCCTTATTATTTAACAGAAAACTAATAGTGACTCTTTATATCCGTTATCTAGCGACTTCTGGGGGCCTACTCTGTAATTCGATTCGAAAGCAATACTGTTCGAAAGCCAAATTCGATTCGAGCGCAAATTCGTACGGTAACCCTTTAATTTTTGAAAAAGTATGCATCACCTTTTTGAAATGTACATAAACAAAAAATTATTTGCCAGTTGAATTGAATTCAATTTAAAGAAAAAATAAATAATGTTTCGTTACAAAAAAAATGGATTCTGTTGCAGGAGCTGGCTGACCTCCTCCTCCAATGGACTGAGTGGAAAGTATTTTGAAGGTTCATCACCAGTGCTTGAAATTCCAACTTTATTTTTCCTCAGCTTTGCATTGATGTGATTTTTGTAATGCACCCAAACCAACGAATTATATTTTTCGTATTATGCCGAAAATATCACATTGCATCACGCAATGGTGGTCCCGCTGCATTGAGGTCGCTTGTCAAACGCGTCCACAAGTTGGTCGCGCGAACTCTTGCCGCTGATGTTTTTAATTGACATTTAGCCGAATCGGAAAGGTTCTTGAAAAAAATCCACCAAAATTTCAAATTGGTGTTGCTTGGTGTTCATATTTTTCTGCCTATGATTATTTCAAATCATTGATTTTATTTAGAAATCAAATTAAAAGCATACATTCTTGCCGCAAATTGCTATCGAACAAATATCATAAAAAAACGAGTTTGACATTAGAATCGGATTGCAGAGTACAATTTATTCGAATTCGAGTCATTTGCCTTTCGAATCGAAATATAGAGTAGGCCCCCTGGCTACTTTTGTGTCGAGCCGTAGGGACTTTTTATGAAATTGAGTTGGCATCACTGATGTTATTTAAGTTCAAATGAAAAAGTTAAAAGTTTCAAACGACTGTTATGAATGTGTCAATATCAATAACTAACTTCTTTTGCCTTACATAATACGTGGGTTAATGTGAACTAAGTCCTCGCACAGCAAGCTTTTGTCATACGATAATTTTCAAGAATCGTGGGTGCATCTCATACAGGCCCGTACCTACCCGACTTTGCTTGGGGGGGCACAAAACAATTTTGCTATATATGACGTTTTTTTTTTTAAATTTTGGATGGAGTTACAAGCGATCAAAGTTCACAAAAAGTTACTTTTCTGGTTTTTTTTAAAAGTCATTAAATTTCAATTACTCCGTTTGAACACAAAAATATTATTTTACAAATATTTGAAGTGTAATTTTTCCAAGTCGGGCAAAATCTGTGAGTGCTATTCTAAAATCAATGAAAATGGGTAATTTCCATATTTTCATGCATTCCCGCTTATAGGCCATTGACTATGTAATTAAATAAGGAGCTAATTCGTACAAGATATTTTATTCAATTGTTCCCTATAAAAGAGAAATCCAACAGTGCTGTTAAATTTAGGCTTGGACTTTTGAGACGGTGCCCATTTTTTTTTTTTTATTTATTTAATTATATATGTATGTATATTAGGCTGTATCGAAATGTATGGACGATTTTTAAAACCCAATTCAAGGCCCAAATAATGAAATAGGAAGAAAAGACAATTCAGGATATATAATTTTTTTTGATTTAAAATATATTCCTAAGTCCCCAAATAGCTGTTATATATGAAAGTCGTGTAGTTTTGCAATGGAGCCTATCTAATGGTACAATTCCAAATTCCAAATTTCCAAAAAGCATAACAGAGCTCGATTCATTGTCAAAAATAACTGAAGTATGCAAATTTTCAGCGAGACCGAACGACGTGCTGGAGCGTCAGCAAAGAAATAAAAATCGATTATTTTGAATCAGACGAATACTTTTTGCTTTGGAGCTTATCTAACGGTACATATTGTTGGAAAAAGTATTACAGTAATCGATTAGTTAGTTATGCACCCAAATTTTGAAAGAGATCGAACGACGTTTAGTAGTGTCAGCAAACAAATAAATAACGGTTTTTTTTTTTAGTTGTGGCACATTATTTTTCAATATCTCCCACAAAACATTTTATTTTAGGCTAATCGTAATTTTTTCATAAAATCCATTAAATTATGAAAATTTTGAAAAATAAAATTATGAAATTGCGCAACTTATTAAGGAAATATCGACAATTTAAAAAAAGTCCTTTCAGAAATATTTTTTTTTATAATTTTAGCAGACAAAGTTCAAATGATGATAACTTTGAAAATTGGGGCCTATCAGCAAAATAAAAAAATATGGGTCCCCTAAAATTGAAAGTAGAATGATATCTGAAAATTTCAAGCAAATCGATTAAATTTTAGGAGTCTGCCTAAAGCGATTTGAAAAATAATGTGCTACAAATATTTTTGATGATGAATCGATTGCTGTTATATTTTTTTCAACAAAATGTACCGTTAGATGGGCTCCAGAGCAAAAAGTATTCGTCTGATTCAAAATAATCGTTTTTTATTCCTTTGCTGACGTTCCAGCACGTCGTTCGATCTGGCTGAAAATTTGTATACTTCAGTTGTTTTTGACAATGAATCGAGCTCTGTGATACTTTTTGGAAAAAATTCTACCATTAGATAGGTTCCAGTACAAAACTACACGGTTTTTATATATAACAGCTATTTGGGGTATATGACCGCTGCCCGGCCCACGATGTTAAGATTGTACTCGGGGATTTCAACGGAAAGATCGGAAGAGAAGGTATATTTGGCCCCACTGTCGGTCAGTTCAGCCTCCATGAGACCACCTCAAACAACGGTCTACGGCTGATTGACTTCGCCGCGGCGCGAAACATGGCAGTAAGTAGCACCAGATTTCAACACCTCGACATCCACAAGGCCACTTGGCTGTCCCCTGATCAGAAAACACAAAACCAAATCGATCATGTTGTGATCGACGGAAGGCATGCTTCCAGCGTGCTAGACGTTCGTACGTTCCGTGGAGTCAATATTGACTCCGATCACTATCTTGTTGCAGCCAAGATACGCATGCGGCTGTGCAATGCAAAGGATGTACGCTCTGGTATGCAACGAAAGCTGGACGTCGCTAAACTGCAATCACATCGGACGGCCGAAGCCTATTCCGCTCACCTCAGAACTGCTCCTTCAACCTGACTCTCTACCCGATGATGCCGGTGGACTTTGGGCGCATATTTCCCGCTCCATGCGCTCTGCCGCTGAGGAAGTAATTGGTTTCCGACGCCCACCTCCGCGAAATCAATGGTATGATCAGGAGTGTCGCGAAGCTACTGCAGTGAAAAACGCCGCATACAAAAGAACACTGCAGTCAGCCGCAACGCGAGCCGTACGCGAAAACTACCGGGAAAAGAGAAAGGAAGAGAGGCGCCTTTTCAGACGCAAGAAACGAGAGCAGGAAAGGCGTGAGCATGAGAAACTCGAAGTGCTACGAGGCAGGAATGATGCTCGAAAATTTTACCAACAAGTCAAGCGTCTGACCCAAGGTTTCAAGCCCGGAGCATCTACCTGTAAAGATGAACACGGAAATCTGGTTACGGATACGCAAGGTACACTGAGATTATGGAGGGAACACTTTTCCAAGCTGCTTGCTGGCGATGACTCCACCAATCCCGCCTTTGGAGAAACTAACCCGATGCCACCAATCAACGACGATGGTGTGGACGTACCACCACCTAGCCATGACGCGGTACGAGTTGTGATACAGCGACTTAAGAACAACAAAGCGGCCGGTGCTGACGGCCTGCCTGCTGAATTGTTCAAGACCGGTGGCGATGAGCTGATAGGGTGCATGCATCAACTCATCTGCAAAATATGGCTAGCAGAAAGCATACCCGACGATTGGAATCTCAGTGTCCTTTGTCCTATACTGAAGAAAGGTGACCCTACAATTTGCGCAAACTACCGGGGAATCAGTCTTCTTGCCATCTCATACAAGGTCCTGTCGACCGTACTGTGTGAAAGACTTAAGCCGTTCGCCAACACACTGATTGGGCCTTATCAGTGCGGCTTTAGACCTGGTAAGTCCACCATAGACCAGATCTTCACACTACGTCAAATCCTGGAAAAAACCCACGAAAAACAGATCGATACCCATCATCTTTTTATCGATTTTAAGGCTGCTTTCGATAGCCCGATACGGGATTGCCTGTATGCCACCATGTCTGAGTTCGGTATACCTGCGAAGCTAGTGCGGCTTTGCAGAATGACGTTGAGCAACACATCCAGCTCCGTCAGGGTAGGAACGGACCTCTCCGAACCATTTGATACCGAACGAGGTTTCAGACAAGGCGATCCACTATCCTGCAACCTCTTCAACTTTTTGATAGAAGGGGTGTTGCGAAAAGCCAGTGTACATCGTAATGGCACTATTTTCTACAAAAGTGTCCAGCTCCTTGCATATGCCGATGATATTGATATCATTGGACGTTGTAAGCGAGATGTTAATGCTGCATTTTCTGCTATCGAAAAAGAATCAGCGAAGGTGGGTTTGACGGTGAACGAGGGCAAAACAAAGTATATGCTGTCCACAAGCAGGGAGACGCGGCGCATTGGATCCAACATTGCTGCGAACAGCTATACTTTCGAAGTTGTCAAGGAATTCACCTATCTTGGCACCGCCGTGAACACTCAAAACGATATCAGCTTGGAGATAAAGCGAAGACTCACTCTTGCTAATAGGTGTTACTACGGTCTCAGTAAGCAATTGAGTAGTAGAGACCTCTCTCGCCCGACAAAACTGACACTCTACAAGACGCTCATCTTACCCGTGCTACTCTACGGTGCAGAAGCATGGGTTGTGTCGCAGACCGATGCAGCCACACTTGGGGTGTTTGAGAGAAAAATTCTTCGCAAAATCTTCGGTCCTGTTCGCGTCGGCGACGACTACCGTATTCGAATGAACCATGAACTGTACGAGCTCTACAATGACATCGACATAGTCAAGCGCATCACTATCCTACGTCTGCGCTGGCTGGGACATGTTGTGCGTATGGACGAAGAAGCTCCGGCGAAAAAGGTGTTTGATGCGGAAGCCGCTGGGCGACGACGGAGAGGAAGACCATGCCTCCGATGGAAAGACCAAGCCGAAGAAACCCTATCCACGCTTGGTGTGCCTGATTGGAGAAGGCGCGCGCGAAGCAGAGGCGCCTGGAGAGAGCTTTTGAGGTCGGCCGTAACCCGGTAACGGGTTGTTATGGCCACCCAAGTAAGTAAGTAAGCTATTTGGGGACCTAGGAATATATTTTAAATCAAAAAAAATTATATTTCCTGCCTTGTCTTTTCTTCCTATTTCATTATTTGGGCCTTGAATTGGGTTTAAACTTTTCGATACAGCCTAATGTACATATATACATATGTATATTTTTTTGTGGATATCTCGAAAACGATTCTTAAGAAGAAAAAAAAAATGGTTAGTATTTTTGGAATCTACGCCTCAAAATACATAGAAAAAGTATTTGAGAAATAAGATTATTTTTTGTGTAAACTATATGAATATCTAGTGTGCTTAATGCGTATTTTAATATTTTCGGGCAAAACATATTGCGAAATTTTTTCGTCGTACAACAACATTATGAAGGCCATTCCATTTTGAAATTATTCGAAACTCGTTGCGTTGGCCATTTACGTTCTTCTAAATCCATCTTTGAAAACTATATCCATACTATGAATACTTTGCCTTAAATGGTTGGCGAACGATTCGATGGTGATGCAATAGCAGTCGGTTTGTCACACGTGATGATATCGTTGGAATTTGTCTTCACATTAGTGTTTATGAAGGATTTATTGCAATCGATTGAACCAGTAACGAAAGCGATTCAAGGCCGAGCAATGGGATACAAAGATGCTATGTCACTCATTAGAGCTGTTTTTACAATGCTTGAAAAAATGAGATCACAAAATAGTTTCGATCAATACTATTTTCAAACGATAGATCTGTTGGAACAATTAAAGCCCACAGAATCAGCTCACGCCTCAAATCGTCCAATTCCGAATAGGCAGCAGTCAAAAATGCTGAAAGAGTCAGTTGTTGAAGAAACACTGGGTGAACGAAGTGAATCGATCATCATGCTGAAATCAACATTCTACGAAACAATCGATATCGTATTAATTGAAATGACCAATCGCTTTGTTACAAACAATGGCATTCTCACAGCTATCGATACAGCTGATGAAATGGATTTGGAATGGATGGATGGAATGGATTTGGGCGATTTGGGCTTCCAGTTACCAAGTGAAATTGAGCTCGAAATTGCCAAAGAATATATAGATAGAATTCGTTCGGAGAATGATCAATTAAACAAATTTAAAAAGCCGGAACAAAAAAAAAATTAAGACGGTGGTGCTGACGGAGCTGTATAAGGTGCGTCAAGTAATGAAAAAAGTGTACAATCTTTTTGCAACCATCGAAACTTTCCCGGCTGGAACGGAAGCATGCGAATCGTCATTTTCGGCATTAACACGAATTATACGGCCACAACGAATATGCATGTTGACTGATAGGCTGAATGATTTATCATTCCTGGCTTTCGAGCACAAACATCTTGAGTCTATAGATATAGACATAGTTTTAAAAAGATTCAAGGCCCTGAAAGATCGCAGAGTACAGCTATTTTAAATTGTTATTGTTTAAAAAAAAAATAAACTTTAAACCTAAGTAGTATAAACTATAAATATGTATAATTTTCTCATTGCTTTTGTTTTTGAAGTTTTCCTAAAAAACGCGTGAAGAGCAAATGAAACGCTAGGGGCAAATGAAGCGCTATGGGAGGCTAATGAAGCGCTAGGGGAGCTATGTCCCCCCTAGCCCCTATGGTAGGTACGAGCCTGATCTCATAATAAAAAATATGCCTAAAAGTATGTCATAAATGGGTCAGAATTTACCAACTGGGCCACTTTTAACAAAAAATTTTTATTTTTTAATGAAATTTTGTTATTTAGATAGTGATATGTGCTAGAAATTAATATGTGAAATAATTTTTTTTTTTGTTGTTGTTATAGGCAATTGAAATTCGGGGACAAAATTATTACAAAAGCTTATAACTTGAATCTTTGAATTAGCACGAGTGGTAGAATGATACAGTTAAATCTAGTTTTCAACATCGTTTTTATCCATATATACATACTTTTCTTAAGAATTCATTGAACAAATTTTTTTCTTTTCCGGTAAAAAAAAGGGGGTAAATATGCAAACATTAAGAACAAACTAGAGAATAAATTGGGTTTTCTTAACATGCTAAAAAAGTCGCAGATCATTTACACATTTTTTGAAAAAAAAATTGGTCAAAATTTCAGAAAAGTCATCATATAGTGAAGTTTTAAAATATGCTATGATAACTGTTGTTTATGTAGTTTAAATCGCTGAACACGATGAAGTCACTTATTTTTGAAAATATGTAAACGCTTTTGCGTAATTCACCGTTTTTCATGGAAAAAACCGATACAAAAAAAAAATTATGTCTGCCGAAAAACTAGTGAAAAATAAATTTTTTTTACTATCTTTTGTAGGCTTAAGAAGTATTTTTGACCACAAAGCCCACGAAGGAAAAAAAATAAAAAAAAATTTATATATGTTATGTTATTCATTATTTTCCATGTAAAAGAAATGAATATTTCAAAAAAAAATTCTTTTCGGCCTTAAAACTAGTGAAAAATGTTTAAAATTATAATTTTGTTTGATAATTTTTGAGGTTTTTTCGACTAAAAAGCTCACCACAAACAATAAATAAAAAAACTTTTATATTTATTATGTGAGTGAGTCAAATTCTCACTCTCCGTGAAAATAAAATAAAAAACTTTTATATTTGTTGTGTTAGTGAGTCAAATTCTCACTCTCCGTGTCGAGTTGTGTTTAAATTCGCTCCGCGTTGAAATTCGATTTTTTAGTGAAAACTCTAAATTAAAATTTAATAAATTGCGACAGAAACTCACAATCAAAGTGTAAACCAAATTACATTAAGAGAAGTCAAATTCTCTGCCCTTAGTGGCAAAAATAAAACAAAAAAAGAATTGATTAAATTTTTATTTGAAATTCTAATAAGCAAGTAATAAAAAAAAATGCCGGTTGAGCGCTCACCTCCAACCGAAAAAAAGACTCATCGGTCAGTGCCGAGTCTAAAAAAAATAGTGAGTATGAAAAAAATAAAAAAAGCAGCTCTCCCGATAAAACGGACAGCCTAAGTGCTAAAATCTATGCTAGTGTGCGTAACAACACCAAAACACCAAAGAGTCGTCCACCAACGCCAACACTCAACAGCTCGCTCTTGCGCAAAAACACAAACACCATGTACACACACACCAAAATGCAGTAAAGAATACTGAAGAGTCAACAGCACCTAATCAAACGGGTGCTCTCTTTTGATCCATCAGCAGGGAAATGTGTCACCTATGCCCCAGCAGGAAAATAATGCAAAAACCGCAAGTATTAAATTTCTCAATGTTTCTAATACTTCAAGCAAAAAAAATTCCTTTACCGCCGATATTAGCTCCAACAAGGCTGTAACTTCAGCGATCCAAACTGGAATGGATCGTTACATTAAAATCAAGAGAAAGTTAAGTCCTAAGGGTAATGCAAGTAACTCAAAAAAGACGTTTAAATTAAGCAAAAGTGAACAAATTACTAACAACCCACCTAGCGAAAATCGATATGCTTTGCTTGATATCGACTCATCTAAATTGAATGACGACAAATTGGTCGACTCAAACAATAAAACGCTTAAGCCTCCCCCCATCTAGTTACGTGAACGCAGCTCTAATGCACTTGTTTGTAATTTAGTTTCTCTAATTGGAAAAAGATGCTTTTCATATAATACCTCTCACGAAAGGCAAAGTTTCCGAAACAAAATACAAATTTACACAGAAAAAAATTATGGAACAATTGCCACTTACCTAGAAATAAATAAAAAGAGTTACTACACCTGCCAGCTTAAAAGCAGCAAAGGCTTAACAATTGTAATTAAAGGCATAGAACCCGATGTCAAACAAAATGAAATTAAAGAAGCTCTAATTCATGCCGGATTTAACCCGAAGTCAATTTTCAACATTAGAAACAAAAATAAAATCTCACAGCCGCTTTTTCGTGTTGAACTTGAACCAGATACTCGAAAATTGCTTAAAAATGAGGTGCATCCTATTTATAATCTGCGTTACCTACTAAACCGCAGAGTATCCGTTGAGGAGCCCTTTAAACGAATGGGCCCTGTGCAGTGCACAAACTGCCAGAAATTTGGCCACACCAAATCTTATTGTACCCTTCGTACTATTTGTGTTGCTTGTGGCGACTTTCACCCGTCGTCAGCATGTTCTACTGACAAAAAAGATACTACTACAAAAAAATGCAATAATTACGGAGGCAACCACACAGCTAACTACAGAGGGTGCCCAGTACAAAATGTGCTTACGTAAGGAAATAGTTCGAAGTTCACCTACCCAAGTCACGCAGACTTTTACAAATAATATTGTACCTACAAACTTGCCCAACACAACTCAGACCTATGCTAACGTGCTTAAATCTAGTCAGGATAAACCTGCAAATATCATAAGCAAGTCTCAAAATTTTGAGACCATGCTCATGACGCTCACTCAATGCATGACTCAGTTCATGGCAACTATGCAGACAATGATGCATGAGATGGTGAACAATCAAAACCAACTTATGAAAGTTTTGATTGGAAATAAATGAACACTCTTAAAATCTGTCATTGGAATGCAAACGGCGTAAGCCAACACGAATTAGAAATTAAAAACTTTCTTTGCAGTAATGAAATTGATGTTTTACTTATTTCTGAAACACATCTTACCCTCATGCACAATTTTAAAATTGAAGGGTACAGATTCAACAAAACCTGTCACCCTGATGGTAAAGCGCGAGGAGGAGCAGGAATACACATTAGAAATCGTATAAAGCACTACGCACTTGATCAGTATGGGAGGGACTACCTACAAGCTACTTCGATTTGCTTACAATGTTGTGATGATAAATTAACAGTTTCAGCTGTATATTGTCCGCCAAGATACATATAAAATCACGGAAGCTCAGTTCGACCACTTTTTTAATTCATTAGGGTCAAAATTCATTGCTGCTGGTGACTACAATACGAAGCATAGCCATTGGGGCTCCCGACTCATTAACCCAAAAGGCAAAGCACTTTGGCTTTCTTTAACCAATCGCCGCAATGGACTTGATTATGTCTCCACTGGCCAACCAACTTATTGGCCATCAGACCGTCAAAAGATTCCAGACCTTATGGATTTTGCAATTATAAAAGGAATCAATAAGAGGCAAATTTCAGTAGAATCATGATTTGATTTAAGCTCTGATCACTCTCCTGTCATTATGCATAATCATAAATATGTGGAGATGTTGCAGGCACCCAATGGGCTTACAACAAATAAAAATAATTGGCTAAAATATAAAAAATACATCAGTAGCCAATCTATCTGTTAAAGATTCGGAGGAGCTGGAATCGGCCTTACAGTCATTTAACAGCATGCTTGTTTGAGCTGCTCTTCATGCAACTCCTGTGCATACAGTGTCGTCCCACAAAATTCAACGGCTCAACTCTTCTCTCTTAAAACGTTTAGTGATGAAAAAACGACGTCTCAGGCGTCATTGGCAAGAGGTTAGGTTACCCACACTTAAACATAAACTAACTCTTGCCAAAATCGAACTAAGAAAGGCCCTACGAGAAGAGTCTGAAAGAGGTATAGACACGTATGTATATTAAAAAGCTGAGCCCTTTACAGTCTTTTAACTACTCATTATGGAAAGCCATCAGGGGTATGAAAAACCCCACTGACTTAGATTCCCCCATAAGACTAAGCAATGGGCACTGGGCCAGAAGTGATGAAGAAAAATACCAAGCATTTGCTCACCATTTAAAACATGTATTTCAGCCAAATCCCCCGGGGCAACAGCATCGAAATACCACAAGAAACTCAAAATATGAGACAAATTCTGTTGCGCTCCACAACTAAAGACGTTCAATTTTTCATACAAACGCAACTTAACAAGAATAAAGCACCTGGTCATGACCTATAACTGCTAATATGCTGATTGAGTTACCTTGTTGTGTAGTCAATCATTTAACCATACTTTTCAATGGTATTACTCGATTGGGCCACTACCCAGAAGTGTGGAAAATGTCTCAAATTACAATGATTCCTAAGCCTGGGAAAAATCCCACACAAGTTTCATCATATCGGCTAATAAGCTAATTGCCCACTACATCAAAGCTTTTCGAAAAGTTGCTACTTTCGAAAATTATGCCCCACATAACCCAAATGAGCATAATACCTCAACATCAATTTGGCTTCCGCAGGAAGCACGGAACTATAGATCAAGTTCGCAGGATAGTAGCGCAAATTAAAAAGACATACGAAGATAAAAAATACTGCACTGCAGTGTTCCTTGGCACGAAGGACTTTTACATAAAATTAAAAAATTACTCCCTAAAAATACACATGTTTTACTAGGGTCCTTCCTTACAGGGCGAAAGTTCCGTGTAAAATGTAAAAATTACATTTCAGATGATGTGGAAATTTTTGCAGGCGTGCCGCAAGGTAGCGTTCTTGGCCCAATGCTTTACCTTTTATACACTTATGACTTGCCAACAAACAACTCTATGCTTACATCTACTTTTGCTGATGACACTGAAATTTTGTCTTGTCACGCAGACCCTAATAGTGCGTCACATACCCTCAATGAACATATGCGTCTAGTTGAAACATGGCTTTTTAACTGGCGAATAAATGTTAATGAGCAAAAAAGTTCACATGTAGCTTTTACACTTAATAAAAAGACTTGCCCCACAGTTCACCTAAATAACAACGCAATACCTCAGAGCGCTGAAGTCAAATACTTAGGTATGCACCTTGATAGATGGCTTACTTGGAAAGCTCATATTGAAAAGAAAAAAATTCAAATGAAGTTGAAAGCATCAAGCATTAATTGGCTTCTACATAAACACTCAAAACTAAATCCTGAATATAAAGTACTTTTGTATAAAGCTATTATAATACCTATTTGGTCGTACGGAATTCAACTGTGGGGCAACGCAAGCTTATCAAATATAGAACTATTGCAGAGGTCTCAGTCAAAAATACTTCGAACTATTTCCGGCGCACCTTGGTATGTCAAGAATATAAACATACACCAAGACCTTGGTACTTATACCTCTTATTAAGCAGCTAAAGGAAATCAAAAAGCGATCATATCATCTAAAACTGCAGCAACATCCAAGCACGCTGGCTAGGAACCTACTCCTAACATCGAATAAATCTCGACTAAAGAGACAAGACTTGCCACCCCTGTAGCCATTATATACACGTATTATGGCAACTCCTTCTACAACTCAAGACTGAGTTTAATTTGAGAAAAAACCAAATTTCTTAGCAATGGCTTAGAAAAGTTCAATTCTCCATTAGTTTTAAGATCTGTATACTTATTGTTAGTCTCCAAGCGAGTTGTTACAATAAATTAAATAATAAGTTTGAAAAAAAAATAAAAATTTAACAAACTCTTTTGGGCCTAAAAACTAATGAAATATAATTTTTATATATTTTTGTTTTATGGGTTTTAAAAGAATTTTTGATTACAAAGTCCACAAAGAAAAGCAAAATAAAAAAATTTAAATTTTTAATAACTTCTTCACAGTTTTTCCTAGAACGCATTTTTATCATTATTATCAGTAAAGCGTTTACCTTGAAATGGCCATAAAATGAGTAAGTGATTAGGTATGATTTTGTGGATCATGTTTTTGGAATCTTCTAACACTAAATAATTATTGTGCATTATCAGATTTGGTTGACAATTTTTACCGATTTTGATCTTGCTTGAAAAGAACCATGTCGGCCAAAGTAAAACCTTTAAATGGCCATAAAACGAGTAAATGAGCAGATGCGATTTCACGGATTATGTATTTGGAATCTCAAGACACTATATAATAATTGTGCATTGTCAGATTTGGTTGACAATTTTATGGATCTTGATCTTGCTTCAAGCGAACCGTGTGCTAGCCAGACTATCCCCATGCCTATCGATATAATGAAAGAGAGAGGATATCAAAAAATCAGGCATTCTGAAATAATTGGTCGAAAACGTTGCTAGCTCTTATACTATTAAATTAAGAGTTAAATACTAAAATTAAAAACGATGCAATGTGAAAAACATTTGACAGATATTCTACGACTTTTAACAGTACTGTCATCAGAAGCTCACAAAATAATTTTTTCGAGAAATTGATGTATTATTTATGTCAATTTGTTGAAATACACGTAAAATTGAGATTGTGGAAATTCTCTTAGAAGATTTTTTCATAGGTTTGAACTAAGATGCCGGCATTTGGCGCAGTTGATTAGATGCATAATGTCTTAAACTATCCAATGGCATAAGAAACACGAATATGAATTTTTTGAGATACGCCCTTTCCGTTTCTGAAGGCAGAATAGATTATGAAACAATTTCGTGCAAGGCAATACCATTTTTTATAACTTGATTGTGTGCTATTAAACTTGGTGCATCGATTCATAAAATTCTGATTTTATTAAATAGACACTAATACACTGTTTTTCATTGTTTTTTCTAATTTTTTATAACACTTACCATAAAAGATAAAACTTTTCAAAAAGGTTCATAGAATTAGATAATAAAAACAAGTATAAAACTCATAAATAGCTAAGTAAATAATTAATTACTAAAAATATGCTTAGTATGTAACGCAACGTTATCTACGAATCGCTAAAAATTAACACTGTGAGTACAGAGGTTAGCATACGTCCTTATATACCTACTTGTACAATATTCATGTTTATGTGATAGGGTCATCTGTGGGCTATTTTACCAATTTGAAAATTTTGCAGTGAAACGAACAATAAGCTTGTTGTTGATTCTATGAGCAAATAAATATGAGTAGATACCGTTAAAACTCCAGTAACATAATTATAGATACCTATAAATATGTAAAACAAATTTATAACTGTATATGGGCCTTTGTTATCTTCTTTTGTTTTTTGACTTTTTTAAACGAGATTTTTTAAACGAATATCTCATAAGCTATGGCAAATAGCATAACAACCTGAATGTCGGTTTACTTTTACAAAGATTTTAATTTCCTAAGAATCAATAAAAAATATTGAATAAATTAGCTTAAGCATTAATTTTTTTATTTATAAAATAGTTTTTCAAAATATTTTCGACACTAAATGCTTAAAGTTGTCATCAATTTGGCTAAATTTAATTCATTCGTAGCCAAGCTGCAACAATTAGCGAAACCAGTGACCCGATTTTGAAGTCTGTAAAACTTAGTTCCAGAGGGAAAAATTCAGAGGATAGCTCCAGGCGAGGCGTGGCCTAAGCACCAAAGAAACTCAGCACATTCATCTGTTCATCAGGTTACTCTGGATAAAACGAAAATGTGGTATACTATATTTATATAATAAACTGAAAACCAGGCTTGTTTGGATGCTTCAGCTTCATTACGTTTAATCTCAATATTTTTTCTAACAACTTAAAATTAATGATGTATAGATATATATATTTTCTAAAATTAGTTAAAGCTTAAAATTTTTTTAAAAATATTTAAAATTTAATTTCTATATTCTAAAACTCAATTAATCTTAATTATTAGGTAAGAGTGAAAATAGGATAAAAATAGTTAAAAAAATATAGAAATGTGAAAATAATTTTCATTTGTAAAAGTTTCTATTTGGATTTGATATCATCGGATAATATTAAAGTAGTTCCCAATGACGGTATAGTGGATAGTTTTGTTCTGCTTGCCTCATGCAGTTGCAGCGAAGAAAAAGAAATGAAAAAAAAAACATAACTCTCCACTGTCACCGGGAAAGATCAGTCTGTCCGCGATTTGTTTTAGTCAAGAAGTTATACGATTATACCATGTGCGAATAAAAAAATAAAAAGTGAAAAACATAAATAATTTCGGATGAGAAAAAGAAAAATAACAACCAAAATACTCGTATAATTTTCATAAGAAAAACCAACTTTTTAATTTAGAAAAGAGGAAAAAAAAGGTTCTAGAAAGTAACCAAAAGTTGCAAAAGAAAAAATTACCATTAGTGCTAATATACCTATGAATTTATATTTAGAAAAAAAAAATTTGAAATAATGCGGTAAAATTTTTACAGCAAATAGTGGCATTATATAAAAAAAAATAAGAATAATAGAAAAGTCAATCCAGACAAAATAGAAAGAACGGGAGTAGGTGCAGCAAAAGTACTTTTGTTGTTTTTTTGTTATAGGACAAAGCAGAGAAAGAACACCAAACGTATCCAAAGCAGCGCTGGAAGGCCTTCTCCGCAATCATGGAAATAATTAAGTTTGATCTTCTTCTACCTGAAATTATTTTCGCTCTCGTATTTTTATTGTAGTTTTTTTTGAAGACTTCTTTTTCTCTTTCGGTAATTATGTGCATTTCGCGTTATTCATATTATGTGGTCAGTGAACCCTTTTCATTTATACTGTTTTTTTTTTTGATTGAACAGCCGTTTGCTGGTTCATATACAGAGGCGGAGAGTTCTAATAAATATTGGGGGGCAAAACTTAAAAAAAATTTTTCAAGTGATACAATCTTAAGCATTATTATTCGAATCATCTAACTTTTTTGGAACTTTTCTGTTGCGTTTTTCTTGTGGTAGTTCAATGCCTACGAAAACTCTTTCTTTATCAATTTCACTCCAAATCACTGCGAATTTATCTCTCAAACTTGCAATAGTTTCGCTTAAATTTTCGATCAGTATTTTAATATTACAAAAATGAAATTGTTTATTTTGAATGGCAGTGATGGTAGCATCTATGTGAGAAAACATTTTGCTCTCTAAAATATTGGGGGGCCAGGCCCCTCAATATATTTTTTGAGGGGCAAAAAGTGCTTTGCCCCCCATACTCGCCGCCTATGTTCATATATATACTGTTGTTTTAAAGTATTTCAATCTGTATATAAAGAATGTAAACGATCTTTTTTTATTGCTGTCGAGCATTTAGAATTTGAAAAAAAAATTATTAAAAGTTTTTTCCCAAATAGAAACTTTGTGGATAAAATTATAGAATTTTAGAAAATACAGACGCTTTTCTCCATGTGTCAATTTTTGAATTGTTTTTTTTATATTTTCCTTCTAAAGTTTTTTTATTATTAAATTTTTTTTAGTCATATGGACTTATATTCAATTTTTTTTAGTAAAATCATATAATGTATAATATTAATTAAGTATTGGACATTTGAATAAAAATTATAATGAATTGCTAAAACTAGATTTTATATAATGGTCTGAAATTTGGTTTGTAGCGGTGTAAAGTTGGGACTTCGGGAAAACCTTATGAAGTCATGGAGGGAAGGTGAAGGGTAGCCATAAAATTATCTGGCGCTACCAAAATTTTGGACGGTTGTCGGCGGTAGTAAAAATTTTCTAAAAACTGTCAAAATCTTTTCTCGCATTATTTTCGACTTGCGGCATAAAGTTTGAGTTTTACGTGTGCTTTATAAATAATTTTTTTTTTGTTATTGTGAATGTGGGCATAAAATTTTGCAAATCGATGGCTACTTACATCGAACCCTCGAAACTGAAGCTGCTGGGACAAGCAATATGCACACGAGTAGCTATTGATTAAATACTTTAAACCTCGACGTTACCATCTGCAAAATTTCACAAAAACGCCTAGCCAATTGATAATTCAATTTTAATTTAATTCACAGTGCACATAACAGATAAAAATGGCGCCCAACGTGGGGCTGAAATAGGTTTATTAATTCTGATAACTTTATTTAGGTCCTTTTTTCGTCCTATACACTTTTTTTTTTGAAAATAGTGTTGTTCGAAGGTTTATTTTTATTATTGTAAGATATAGTCGGAATGTAGTTTGATTCGGCTAAATGCTAGTTTGCTAACCACTACAAGTCTTGCATATATTATTCTTAAACTATTGTTTTGATTTTAGAAAATAAAATATTTCTGCTTTGAATGATTTGGTAAAGATACGCTTTATGCAAATCTTACAGACCAATCGATTACTGCAGTTTTCTTTTTATTGGATAAATTACAGGAATTTATTCGTTTTCATTGCAGCCTGTGCTTGAAATTTTATATTTTTTTTTTTTTTTTTTTTAATTCCTTGGTTTATTTACATATATACATATTTTTTAAATTTAACAAATCTAAAACAAATATATAAAAAAAATGCACCGCTCCTAATTGGAGCATAGGGCGACAACTAGTCATCTCCACTGACTTCTATCCAATGCCATTTTTCGGATTTCTCTCCAGGAGCCCAAAGACGCGCATTCGGAGTGTACCGTTCTTAGCCAAGTATTACGAGGTCTTCCTCTTTGGCGGCTGCCTTGAGGATTCCACTCAAATTTTATATTTACATAGCTTTTAATGCTCTGTCCACTTTTCGAACACAAGTTAAAATTATTTGAAAACAACTGACAGCGCTTTAGTACCTTCGATTAATTGTTCCAATTTTGTTTGTGCTTATACCCATCAAGAAAACCAAAAAGCAAGACCATTATATATCTATAACATTTGAATTTCGAAAGTTTTGAATTTATATATATTTTTTTTTAATTTTATTTTGATTAAAAGTTTGTTTCTATATAAAGATCATTAAGCTGCGTTTTCATGTTATCTTTCTTGATCTTCTACTATCCCATATCACAAAATTTTTTCCATAATAAGCGAGATGGACAGAGGCGGAGTGTTCTAATAAATATTGGGGGGGCAAAACATAAAAAAAAATTTCAATTGATATTTCATGGGGGGGAGGTTGGTGCTGCCCAAAGACGCCCGATCGGGCAAAGAGCGTAAGAATCCATGCACATACACAAAACGAAAGATGTGTAAAAGAAACGAAAAAATAATTTAGTTCAGTTTCAGCAGTCAAGCTGAATCAAGCTATGATTGATGTTGATCTTGCTGCAAGGTGTGCAAAATTGAAAACTTTTCTTTCCTTAGCTTTTTTTATATATGTATTATGAAATGTTTCAGATTGAGTTGAAAATAGATTTTTTTTTTTGTTTTAAATAGCATTAATAAGCCGCAATGTCTTTTTTGATAAAAGTTGCGCATGACTTTTATCGGTAAAAAAGATTTTAATACGAAAAACTCATAGTTTTTTTTGTGTGGTAAATATAAATATTTTAATTATTTGAACCGCAGTTTCCATTGCGTTCTTAGCTTTAAAATTCTTAATTCGCAATTGCTGTTAATGCAGTTTACAGTTAGGATTGTCATACGTACATTCTTTAAAAATACTTATTTTTGAAGATTTTGAAATCAGAACGCAAACGCACTAATTTTTACCAATAAAACCGATGAATGAGGTAAAAAAATTGGTAGTAATTTGTACTGTACCACGGAAAACCGGATTATAATATTTTTTGAATACAAACTTGCTTATTTGGATAATTTAAAAACCAACCACCATGGAAACAATGGTTGTTTTAGGTTGTTGAGTCGCACTTAAGAGTGTCTTATATTGTTAGCTTATTTTTAGTAAATGAAAACAGCGAATTGTACTGTGCTGTATAGGGGCCCTATGAGGTTTTCGTAATGTTAAAGATATGTAATTTTGATAAATAAAGATGTTCAATGAATGAGTTAAAAAATTCGGTAGTTATTTGTACTGATTTTTTGCATTGAATATACTTAAATATACTGATTTTGTGTTTCAAAAATCTGACAACCCTATATACAGTAAAATGTTGGCACTTCCACGCCATTGCGGAATAGCTCCCCCCAAAACATTCCATTGCCGCTACTGCAAATATAAAAAATTTAAAAGCAATTATGGCTAATGCTTAACTAATAATATGGCGATTTTAATTGAGATTTATACTTTACATATCTGGGCTAGTATTTGACTTTTTGGAATAAGCAAGCTGCTTTTGTTCAAAAAATTGAAAATTGAAAATCTAACATTGCGGCCTTTTAATGCTATTTAAAAAAATAATAATAATTTATTTTCAATTTGAAACATTTTTAAACATATTGAACAAAATTGGAACAAAAACATCAAAAATTGACCTGCTCACGTTACTACTGAAACCAAACTCAATAATTTTTTCGTTTCTTTAACTAAGCTTTTGCTCTGTATGAAAAAAAAGGAATAGCAAAAATAAAAATTAAGTAAATAAAAATAGCTTTCGGCCTACTGTGCACTCAATGCACATACGTTTCGTGAGAGATGTTTGCTTGTGGTAATGGGCACCACTGGTTATGACAATGCAAATGTTTTACGTCTAATTTCGCATCGTTCTATGAATTCACGTAAAACGTCTCATTACAATTTCAGAACGATTCATTCACGCCTCAAAAAGTTATCTAGAAAAAGAAAAAAATTATTTGGAGAGTATCGCTTGAAAAAGTGTAAATTTCGAGGTTTTTCATTTTTTAAAGCTTTCCAGAAACTATCTATCGTCCTTATGCATATTATCAGATCGAATAGTCGTGTAGGCGAACTAAAGATCTTCAGGCTTGGTACATGCTTTTACCATAATTCGTTTTTCATGCGTAGACAACCGAGTATCAAAAAAGGCAAATGTTTCGTGGATTTCCCCATATATGTACATTAGACCGGTTCAAAAAAAAAAAAGTCTCTGAAATTTAGAGGCACCGGCAGTTTCCTATTCCCATAAGTGTCCTGAGTGGGATGTGTTACCAATTTTTTCTAAATATTGCGCTCCTGATTAGCGATTTTCATTTTACTCTTGAAACTTTCGCATAAAAAAAAAAGTTCACCAACAACCTAAAAACGATGGTGGTTATCGCTGAGGTGAACTTTTTTCTTTTAATTCAGTCTCACATTCGGAGTAGTTTTGAATGGGGAATTCGAATTCCTCATTATTTTTTAATTATGTTGTTTTCTTCAGTGGTAAAAACTGAAAATAATCATGAAATTTTGTCAAAAATTGAAATTTTTTTTTTTTTTAAAATGAAAAATCAGGTATAAATTTTTAGATTTTTTTTGCTTTTATTATTTTGAATAATTCATTTATTTCTCCTCTATCTGATGGTGGTAACCGCAAATTTTTATTATTTTTGTACTTAAAAATATAAACATAAATATAATTGAACAAAGGATTTTTTTCATATTAAAGCTATGTTTTAACAGGGAAAATAAATTTTAATGTGGAAATCTGTTTCAAAAATATGAAATCTAGTTTTCTTGAACCAAACCAAGTGTATAGAATTAGATAAATATATTATATACATTGTGCATATTCATTGACACAAATAAGGTTCATTTTCTTTGCATGGAAAGTAAAATAAAAAAAATAAGCAAACAATTCTTTAAAATAACATTTCAAAACCTATCAGATTTGAAAAAAGTTTCTTAGATGAAACATTATTTCATTATTCTGAACATGATAGTTCAATCAACTTTGCTATTTGCATGATAATAAAAGTTTAAGTACAATTTTTTTGTACGAAAAAGATAATATTTCTTTTTATATGTGATTTTTAAAATTTGTTTCATAATATTATTTAGGATAAAGTTGGCCAGCATTTTATAAAAAAAACTGTAATATATAAAAAAAAACTGCGCGGTTGTCTAAGAAACTGTATTTGCAGTTAAAACTGTAAATATGGCAACGCTGGTTATAGTACTTCTTTAATAAATTAACAATCTTCTTAAGGTCGAAAACGATCTTTCGGCTATGCATGTCGTCACAGGCAACGTAAGCATCAATTTGACAAATTTCATTAATTCTGGTAACAAATCTAAAACGTGTTTATCACTTTTCAAAAAACGTTCATAGTTATCGAATTTTTTTATCGAAGATTTGCTATTTGAGTTCGTTTGGTCACTAAATTTTTAGCTCGCAAAATGCCTAAGAGCATATTTCTATGTAAAATTAGTCGATCCTTGTCAATATCTGGTTCAAAAAACTTGATTACTTTTTTTTTGAAATTTTTCATTTCTAAAAAGGAAACTTTGTGCTTGGCTAAGAAAAGTGAAAACTTTCGTGTCAAACCTTGCTTTCAAACAATTCACAATATTGTCAATAATTTCATAGTATTGACTTCTGAATTTTTCTTCGTGGTTTTGGAAACAATCTTTAGAATTATTACTCGAATCATCTAACTTTTTTGGAACTTTTCTGTTGCATTTTCCTTGTGGTAGTTCAATGGCTACGAAAACTCCTTCTTTATCAATTTCACTACAAATCACTGCGAATTCATCTCTCAAGCTTTTCGCTTAAATTTTCGATCAGTATTTTAATATTACCAAAATGAAATGGTTTCTTTTGAATGGCAGTGATGGTAGCATCTACGAGAGAAAACATTTTGCTCTCTAAAATATTGGGGAGGCAAAAGTGCTTCGCCCCCCATAGTCGCCGCCTATGGAGATGGATATATGTCGTTCTTGCTATAAAAGTTCGACATTTTGGCAGTTGTGTTTGTAAACAAATCTTAATTTACTTTTCAAAACAAAAATTTTTTATTTGTAAATTCAGTCTACAGACTTACATGCTAATTAACAATATTAACAATTGACTAAAATATGAACAGTTTAATAAATTTAAATTATTAAAATATATTCAGGGATACAAACTACTTAACAAACTCATTCCCATCTGAAACGAAAATGTTTGCTTTTATGACATCTGTTAAATTCCTATCAATAAAAACTTGCACCGGCTATTCTACAATATTAGAACGATCGACAGCAATAACTTAAGCAGCACCAGCTGTTGTAGGGCAGCTGGTGGTTGAGTGAATGGCGTCTGGTTCATAGGTTCAGGATGAATTTTTCTTGATGATTTGGCATTGCTGGAGCTGTAGATGCAACTTCATTCCTATATAAAATAAAACACTGATTTTGATATTTTCTTTTTAATATTTGCTTACTAACCAGCAAATGTTTCTACATCTTATCGCTTTCGGTGCTGATTTCGGTGTGGTTGCTCTGACAAAAATCTTTGTTTATTTTTTTTCTTGATTTTTTTTTTTGAAAACTGTCTAAACTTGACAGCCCATAAACAACAACTATAAAAATTAATGTCAAATTTATAGCATGAAATCAACTTTGATATCAAAAGTTCAACTATTTGAACTTTCTAGATCAACTGAAATTACAGAGGATATCACATGCTATAAAAATAGCAAATGTATGTGTATTCGCTCTCGCATTCGCCAAGCCCATTAGGTTCTGCTTGCATGTTTGTTTGAAATGAAAACGCAGCTTTAGCATGCCTCTTCGTCATAGCAATGAAAATTTGAATGCTCATGCAGAAAGCCTTTGTACTATATGCCGCGAAAATTTATACAATAGTTGGGACGTTTTAAGTACTGCTTGCAGTCACCGTTTTCATCGCTTTTGTCTTTTGACGTGGCTGAGGAAGAACTCCTCGTGTCCACAGTGTAGAGCCGCGTGTCGTAGTACTGAATTTGGTGTAGATAATACACGTTCGTCTGGTATTTATACTAGAGCTCGGTCGGCTGCACGAAGCCAAAATCCCAGTACTCAAATTCCAAATTTACTTATTCAAAGCAATATGCTTAATACTACTTAATACTACAAATACTCAAGGGGAATCCAATCAACCTGTAAGTTCTCAAAGTCAAGAAACCCCTGCAAGTTTAAATGATCAGCCATCCACTTCGCAAGCTGCACGTTCATTACAGCAGAAACAGTCACTTGATAATGCAACTCAGGAAAGAAATCCCAATATAACTCCAAACACTTTAAATGCATCACAAGATGACAGCAGAATAAGGAACATAGTCAGTGCAGTTTTCACAGCCCGTCAAGCTAACTTATTTGAAAACTTAGAGACTCGTATCGGCCAGATACTGGAGCAACGCTTAGATGATGTCGTTTCTCGCTTACAACTAATTAATATGCAAACTCGCGAAACTGTTAGCTCCCACAGCACTGCCCCAAACGCAGCCAATGCAGTAAATGCACCAAATCTCAATATCTCGAATTTTGATTGGCCTCGTGAAGAACCTCAGTTTCATAACAATAGCGATACAGATGATAACACATTTTTCCGTAGAATTGATAACCTTCGTCTTAGTAATGCCTCGGTGTTGGCTAACACAGATAAAATAGCTGGTATAATATCTAGTTGGGATAAATTTGATGGGACTTCACGCTTATCGGTCGATAATTTCATTTATCGAATAGAATCGCAAGTCATAGATACTCTCGGTGGAAATTTCAAATTACTTTGTGAGCATATGCAAAGTCTTTTTATAAGTGAAGCGAAAGATTGGTACTGGAGGTACAGACGTTCAGTCGATTGTATTACTTGGCCAAACTTATATCAAGCTTTGCGTACACATTTTGAAGTACATCGCACAGATATCGACACAAAGGAAGCCATGCGTGCTCGCAAGCAAAGTATGACCGAAACTTTTGATGAGTATCGTAATGCAGTTTTGAAGCTTTCAGAAAACTTACATATCCAATTACCAGAATCAGAGTTAGTTGAAATTTTACAACGTGGCTTAAGACCACGAATACGTCAGCAGTTACTTTATGTACCCATTACTTCACTGGCACAATTGCGTGTATTATGTCTTAAAGGTGAAAGTCTCTTGGCAGAAATGGCAAAGCCCACTTTCTCAAATTTGCAAAGCAAAGACGTCAAGTCAATGAAATTGATGCTTTTGATAATATGAAGAGGAAAATGTAACCCAAATTGAAATAGAAGCTTAAGTTGATGAGATGACACGTCGTATGAGTAACTATAAACTAGTATGATGCAACTGCAGGCAAGAAGGCCACAGATATGTCGATTGTGTTCAAGAGAAGTGTGTTTTCTGTTACGGATGTGGACTTGTAGCCCAATTGTACGATATGCAGTTCAAAAAACTCGAAAGCGAGCGAGGGCACACCGCAAAACCTTCGCAAGAACTAATAACTAGAGAAATTCATATTTTGCCCAAACGTTTGAAAAATGAAGGTGATTCAGAAAATAGAGAGCCAACTCTAAAATTGATAATTCCTTATGAAGAAAGATTAAAAATTTACCAAGAAAGAAAATCACAAATATTTAATGCAATTGAAAATTTAGGAATCAAGTCTACAAAGCGGTCGTCCGTTCGAATTCGAAATTTTTGGAGAAAATTATATCGGTACGCAACGATTTGTTTAGTCTATAATGCGCGATTAGATTTTCGTCCATATGCAGAAGTAGTTTTACTTGGTCAAACTGTTTTAGGTCTACTTGATAGTGGCGCACAAGTTTCATGCATTGGTCATGAGCTTGCAAAGAAATTCCATGCTGATAATAATTTGGTTAAGCATAAAACTTCTATTCGTACTGCAGACGGCAGAGAACAAATCGTTTTTGGTACTATTAAATCAAAAATTCAGTACAAAAACAAATTTGAGGAAATTGAATTTTTTGTTGTTCCAAGTCTTTCTCAAAACTTGATTCTAGGGATAGATTTCTGGATTAAATTTCAAATAGCACCAAATATAATTTCACAAATCGATATGAACAATGACATACAGTTTGAAAATTCGCAAAATATGCATGCTCTCACATATGACCAAATGCTCCGTTTGAATTGAATTAAGAATTTATATCCATCTTACGCTACGGCAGGGTTAGGAAAAACTTCTTTAGTGGAACATGTAATTGAACTAGAGCGAAATGTTCGTCCAATAAAACAACGCTATTTGCCTATTTCTCCTGCAATAGAAAAATTAGTACACCAAGAGATTGACGAAATGTTGAGATTAGGGGTAATGGAAGAGTCGCCAAATAGTCCATGGTCCAGTCCAGTTGTTTTAGTCCGTAAGTCGAATAAAGTCCGCCAATGTTTAGATTCGCGTAAGGTAAATAATATTACCATTAAAGATGCGTATCCGCTGCCACATATAGAGGGCATATTAAGCAGAATTTATAGCGTTGTTAGATTTGAAAAGTGCTTTTTGGCAAATACCTTTAGCAGAAAATTCGAGGGACTTTACGTGTTTTACAGTACCTAATCGACCTTTATATAGATATTGTGTAATGCCGTTTGGATTATGTAACGCTCCTCAGGCGTTATGTAGATTGATGGATCGCTTTATTCCACCTCTGTTACGGGAAAGTGTTTTCGTATATTTAGACGATTTACTGATTATTTCAGAAAGTTTTGATTTACACATGAAAGTTCTAGCCGATGTAGCTCATCATTTGCAAAATGCCAACTTAACAATTAATTTAGAAAAGAGCAAGTTTTGCTTGACTGAAGTTAATTATTTAGGATACATCGTAGGCAAGGGTACCTTAAAAACTGATCCAGATAAAATATCTACAGTTCTAGATTATCCACCTCCGACAACAGTCAAGCAGTTGCGTAGATTTTTAGGTATGGCGGGCTGGTACCGCCGTTTTGTCTCAAATTTTGCTTCAGTCACATCACCACTCACGGATTTATTAAAAAAGTCGAAAGGATTTAAGTGGAATGACGAAGCTCAAAAAGCTTTTGAACTTCTTAAAATAAATTTGTCGTCAGCTCCAATATTAGCAAATCCAGACTATTCAAAACCATTTCTAATTCAATGTGATGCTACCAAACTAGGTGTAGGTGCAGTTTTGGCACAAGTTAACGATGAAGGTATAGAATTTCCCATTGCTTATTTTTCTCATAAGTTGAATAAATTCCAAAGCAATTACAGCATTACGGAGCTAGAATGTCTTGCTGCAATTTTGAGCCTGAAAAAGTTTACAGCTTATGTCGAAGGTCAAGATTTTACGATTGTGACTGACCATACTTCTTTGCAATGGCTAATGCGACAAACTGACCTTAGCTCAAAATTAACTCGTTGGTCTCTCAAACTAAAAGGTTTCAGGTTTAAAATTGAACATAGACGCGGATCACAAAATATTGTACCAGATGCGTTGTCTAGGCAAAATTTTGAAGATATTTCTAAACTGCTGTTGAGCCCGTCTATTAATTTAGAATGCACAAGATTCCAGTCGGAAGATTACGTTAAATTGAGACAGTATATCCTTGATAACCAAAACCGGTTACCAGACTTACAAGTTGTTGACGATAAAGTTTACAAGCGTACTGAAATTGCTAACGGTGACGAAAATAGGGAAATACTCAATTGGAAATTATGGATTCCGAAGACTTTAGTTGGAGAAACCATTGAAAACGCTCATGGTCAACCTAATAAATGTCATGGTGGTACATATAGCAAAAACTTTGGCTAGATTATGTTTAAATTTTTATTGGTTTATAACTAAATGTCAAATTTGTCGGCAGACAAAATCTCTTAAGGGGACGTCCATTAATTAAGTGAGGTGATTTTTTGAAAATTCGGACCCTCCCCCCTCCCCTTGGTGAGATTTGGTGAGATCTGGCGGGCAGGTCTTTTATGCCTCTTGTGCAAACCTTACTAACACCGTTACTGATTTATTATCTTCCAAACGTTCGGGCCTGCATTGGTACTGTCCATCTTGCAGGGCCCTGTCTCCGTCGGTCTTTTTCGACAAAATTAAACAATTTGGGGAAAACCTTAGCAATTTGAATATTAATTTCAGAGATATTCTAAATAATTATTTAGACATAACTCCCCAGATTGAAAAAAGCCTTAATGAGGCTGTCTCACCCGATGTTAGTACGCTTCAAAATAAAACTATTACCGAGGCTGCTATGGTTTTTTCTTCCACTCCTTCGATCTCTACTCTACCCAAGGACACTATTTCCCTGAAGAAGAAAAGAAAACCTAAATGAAAATTAAATAAAAATTAAATAAGAACCGTCAGTCGAATGTTAATCTGGGTGGTGTAGGGGGGGGGGGGCGAGCGACACAGCTGCTAATCGTGAAAATACTGCCTTAGATCCCCCTTTAATTACCTCTCCGTCTACTTCCAACTTTCCCGCTACTGCTACTATAAATAATCCTCCACCCCTTTCCTCTACTATCGATACTCCTCTATCCATTTCTGTTATTCCTAATCCGCAAGGAGTTGTTACGATTGGTGGTTCTGTGGCACCTGTCTCCTTGCAAGCATTGCCAAGGTTGAAATCGATTTTCATTTCACGACTTAATGCTAACACTGCCACTGACAATGTTATAAACTATATCAGACAAAACCAAATTGTTCCTGCCGACGCCTTCGTTTCTTGTAGGAAAATCGGTAATAAACCAACCCACGCGTCTTTTAAAATTACAGTGGCATCTTCTCATGTTTCTGCCATTCTTAATTCTAATGCATGGGTGGATAATATCTTTATTTCAGAATTTAAGTCGAAAAAAAATAATTAGACTGTCCGTTCCAATTCAAAAAACTGAAGCGGCTATCCCTTTACTATCAAAATGTAAGGGGTTTCCGTTCTAAGACGCATGACATCTTTTTAGCCACTCAGAATTTTTCTGAGGATATTATCGTTTTTACCGAAACTTGGTTAAATAACACTTTTCTCAATTTGGAACTTTTTGACAATAGTTTCAATGTTTTTAGAAGAGACAGACACTTGGAAGACATTTCTTCTGTTGGTGGAGGCGTCTTGATGGCCATAAAAAATCATTTAACTAGTTCATTAATCGAAATTGGCTTCGCATCTAATATTGAACTATTATGCGTTAAAGTTACATATTGTAACTCCAATATTTATATTCTTAACGCTTATGTTCCTCCAAATAGTAGCGCAGATGTCTACGAATGTCTTTCGATGTCCGTAGAATACATAATAAATGAACTAGACACTAATGACGACATTTTATTGTTAGGTGATTTCAATCTACCTGACCTTAAATGGACTCCTTCGGATGATGGTACATATTTTTATGCATCGTGTCCAAAAACTCGACTACAATAAATTTTTGTTGACGAATTACTATCTAATTTACAACAAGTACAAAATTTTATTTATTATTAGTTGCGAAACTAAAAAATAATATTACGGACAATACCGCACGGTCGAATTTAATATTTTGCAATTCTTTAAATAAAGATCTTAAAAACCGCCTTATTGACCGCGCTATTTGTAAAAAATTAAAACGAAAAATTTTTTAAGTTTTAAAATTTATTAAAGTGGATGCATTTCGACTTTTGTCATCATCAGCACAAACGTTTTTTAAGACTAGCAAAAATTACATAAAATAGAACAGCAATAACATTTCTGCTTAACCCATGTAACGTTACAGCATCAAATTACAAAGCATAAAACAAAATATACAACAAGTGGCAAAGTGAAAAACCAAAAGTAAAAAATAAAAATCTTAAAAAATATTACATCACAGCTGATATGCAAAAAAAATCAAATAAGATCATCATAATGTAAACAAAAAAATAGTGTAGAAAAGCCGAACTTTGTTGAGACGAAAATTGGAAATGAACCTACAAAAGTTTAATAGCAAAATTTATGTTAATAAATGTTGGGCAGAAATGTCAAATTTCACCACAAATGTCAAGTAAGTCCAGAAATGTCAATATTTTTGTCATCCACAAAGTGTGGAACTTAATACTATGGAGACAGTAAACGGTAGCCGACCATGAAGCCGAAAAATAAAATTGTCTCCTTACTGTATCGTCTCAGAGACAAAAATCAGTAGCCAGCCATGAAGGGGCTGTTAGTCTTGGCTGCAAATAGTAGTAGTAGTATTATTACATAATGACTTTGGGCCGCTCCCCTCCATCCGGAGGGAGCCATGGACCACTACCACAGAAACAACAACAGTTGCTACAACATCAACAGCTCCCACAACAACAACATATTTTACAACAACAACAGCAGTCGCAACAGCTACAAGAACAGCAAGATGCTGGAAAAATGAGCTCTCCTGCCATGAAGGAAAATGGCTTTTCAACGCAGATGGTAAATAATGCCTCAGCATTACAACCAACTTCTACCAGCGCTATTCCTAAAGCTCGAGCAAACGAAGAAAATAAAAAAGTTCAATCAGATATAGATCGTTATATAACTTTGAACTCAAAGAGAAAGCTCAGCCCTCAAAACGGGCATACAGGAATGTCAAAGTTAAACAAAACTAACAAATTAACAACACCTTCTAATATTTTATCTAGCAATCGATTTGCAGCGTTAAGCAAACTTGACGAAAACAAGGCTAGTGAACCACCTAAAACTTTTAAGCCGCCTCCAATTTATTTGCGTGAGCGAAGTTCAAATGCTTTGGTAACAAAGCTAACACAGCTAATTGGGAAGGAAACCTTTTTCATTGTCCCCTTAACTAGAGGTAATCTTCATGAAACGAAGACTCAAGTTAAAAGTGAGGAATATTTCCGCATTGTTTCAAAAAATTTTAACGACAGTAAAAAATCTTATTATACATACCAGCTTAAAAGCAGCAAAGGTATTACTGTTGTTATTAAGGGAATTGAATCCAAGGAAATATTGACTTAATGCTTATTTCAGAGACTCATCTAACAGACAAGCAACATTTTCATATTCCAGGATATAAATTTTACAAAACTAATCATCCTGATGGCAAAGCTCACGGGGGCACAGGCATTTTAATTCGAAATCGTCTTAAACACTACTGCTTAGAACCCTTTTCAGAAAATTATCTCCAGGCTACCTCTATTTGCCTACAAAACCATTCCAAAAAACTTACTGTTTCGGGAGTCTATTGCCCACCTCGATTCGCAATCAGTGAGGAAAAATTCAAAAAATTTTTTGATTCCTTGGGAATAAGATTCTTTACTGCTGGAGACTATAACTCCAAACATACGTACTTGGGATCTCGTCTTATAAATCCTAAAGCCAAACAGTTATATAACATGTTAATGAGACATCGCTCCACGTTCGACTATGCTTCACCTGGTCAACCAACATATTGGCCAGCCGATCGAAGGAAAATCTCAGACTTCATTGACTTTGCTATCACAAGAGGTATCGATAGATCTTTATTAGCAGCCGAGGCAAAGTATGATCTCTCTTCTGATCATTCTCCAATAATTTTTTGCCTTCTAGAAAAATCAGCTGATCTTAAGCCCACTATGAGACTAACATCTCATAAGACCAATTAGCTTAAGTACAAAAAATACATAAGCTCACACATCCACTCAAACAGCGATTTTTAAACTGTGGTCCGCTGACCCCTGGGGGTCCGCGAAGCCATTCCAGGGGTTCCCGAAACAATTTTACATCATCAAACTTTTCGCTTTATTTAAATAACAAATTCATTAAAAATTCTACATGAACATGGCTTTTTGAACGATTGCACATATTTTTAAAAAACAAAGTGTGCATTTACTTTTGCGTAAACCCGGGATGCCCAGCACCTAACTGTTTCCACTCTTCCCACTGTTTGATAACATCATCAATTTTTGTAAATTTTAATTTGAGCCTACAAGGTGCAGCTTCAAATAAATCTAAAGTTGAAGTGAAGAGCTAAACACAGTTGGGACGTTCGATATCGTCCATATTTTTTCTATACGCTAATAGTGCGTACAAAATTGACACTAGAAAATTTATCGCAGAGAAATAGAACAAATTCTATTTTTTGGTGCGATTTGACACAGAAGCTAAATCACAAGTCCCAACTGTGTTGAGCTATTTAAAATAGAAGCGATTACAATAATACGAATTATGGTCAAAGCGCATTCAAAAGTATGGGTATGAGTCTTTTTCAACACTCAGCTATTTTATAAAATTTTCTAATTAAGTGCTCGATAATAAAACGCACCTACTTTTTATCGAACATTTAATGCCTCTAAAAAGCAGCTTCCGGAAGTATTTTCCCTGTCCTGTTTCTGGCAACGACTGGATCAGGGATCCATTCAACACAGACGTTAGTATTGGTATTGCTAAGTAATTATCGACATTAGAGCATGATATACTCCTGGCTATCTCTTGCGATACTTCTTTGAAACTAAAGTTCAATGAAATTTAACTAACTTTTAGTTACTCCTAAAATCCGAATTCTCTGCAAATGAGGGCATCCAAAACTTGATTCCGTTTTGTACAACGTATTTGTGTAAACAGGCTTTTCGGTACTATTATATATACAATCAAATTATAGAAATCAGCTTAATGTAGAAGCAGACCTGAGAATAAAACTTCCGAATATAGAGCCCGACATTGTGGATATGGTTTCAAGAAAACAACATCATCCTTCTCATTAAGTAAAAACTTTTACAGAAGAAAATATAACAAATTTCGCTTATAAAACGACCAATAGTCATCAAAAAAATAATTTTGATTTTAAGCTTTATTATTATTATATTATTTATTAAAAAATATATGAAAAAAAAAACAAATTATTTTCTTGGCTTTATTTTGACCAAGAAATATTTGCCTGAGTTTAATGTACATATTTTGATTTGAAATTTTTTTAATTCTTTTACATTTCCCCAATTTTTATTCATTTTGTATTTCAATTACATGAAAATCCTAATAAAAAATGTTTGCCTCTATAAATGCGCAAGATTTGTTAAAATGCAGAGAGATATATGGTATAGGTATCAATATTTATTAGAAAGTAGTGTCTGCATGCCTTTCAACTTTTGGATCTTCAAAAACCGGACATACATAGTGTTGAAAAGACCTTTAAAAACCGGAAAAATTAAAGCAAAATATAAGTTCTTCGTTCCTTCACCGGTCAGATAACCGGTCATTTTATGTCTGGTTGAGTTTGACATCGGTTAGCAAGCCTGAGTGTCTTTGTCATTATTGAGTCAGAAATTATGCTTAGAACGATGTCAAATATCTAGAATTGGGATGGGGTCCGCAAAAAAAACTTAGCTCGATAAGGGGTCCTCGGACTACATAAGTTTAAGAACCCCTGCGATAGAACACGACGAGCATATTGACGATGCTGTTGCTGTTTTTAACTCAATACTGTATTCAGCAGCAGAGCACTCAACTTCTGATCAGGCTGTGAAAAATACAAAAAGCCATTTCCTTACTAACAGTGAAATCGAAATCCTCGTAGCCGAAAAGCGTAGGTTAAGACGAGTGTGGCAGGTCCATAGATCTCCAGCTTCTAAAGCAATCCTAAAAATTGCTACACATAAGCTTAGGTCTGCGTTAAATAACGAAGAAGACTTGGAGCAGCAGAAGTATGTGTCGAAACTTGCCCCCAATGCTTATGGGAAAAAGTCCTTTTGGAAAGCCAGCAAAAAAATAAGAGCCCCCACTGAAAATGAATTAGAGACTCCCACGGAAATTGGGCTCGAAGTGATGATGAAAAAGCTGAGGCTTTTGCAAATCACTTAAGTACAGTTTTTCATGCCTCCCCAACTGCCAATAAATTCCTCTAATCGTTCGGGCCTGCATAGGTACTGTCCATCGTGTAGGGCCCTGTCCCCGTCGGTCTTTTTCGACAAAATTAAACAATTTGGGGAAAATCTTAACAATTTGAATATTAATTTCAGAGATATTCTAAATAATTATTTAGACATAACTCCCCAAATTGAAAAAAGCCTTAATGAGGCTGTCTCACCCGATGTTAATTTGCTTCAAAATAAATCTATTACTGAGGCTGCAATGGCTTTTTCTTCTACTCCTTCGATCTCTACTCTACCCAAGCAAGCTATTTCCCTGAAGAAGAAAAGAAAACTTAAACGAAAATTAAATAAGAATCGTAAGTCGAATGTTAACTTGGGTAGTGTGGGGGGGGGGCGAGTGACACAGCTGTTAATCGTGAAGTAACCGCCTTAGATCCCCCTCTAAATACCTCTCCGTCTACTTCCAACTTTCCCGCTACTGCTGCTATAAATAATCCTCCACCCCTTTCCTCTACTATCGATACTCCTCTATCCATTTCTGTTATTCCTAATCCGCAAGGAGTTGTTACGATTGGTGGTTCTGTGGCACCTGTCTCCTAGCAAGCATTGCCAAGGTTGAAATCGATTTTCATTTCACGTCTTAATGCTAACACTACCACTGACAATGTTATAAACTATATTAGAAAAAACAAAATTATTCCTGCCGATGCCTTCGTTTCTTGCAGGAAAATCGGTAACAAACCAACTCATGCATCTTTTAAAATTACAGTGGCATCTTCTCATGTTTCTGCCATTCTAAATTCTAATGCATGGGTGGATAATATCTTTATTTCAGAATTTAAGTCGAAAAAAAATAATAAGACTGTCCGTTCCAATTCAAAAAACTGAAGCGGCTATCCCTTTACTATCAAAATAATAATAATAATAATAGAGTTTAGCTACTACAGCTATTAGCCTTCTTAGCAATTAAGCTTGAAGCTTTAAACCAAGTAAAAAGCTTATTAATAAATTATGGAAATGAAAAAATTATACATGCAAATTAATTTGTTATATTTTTATAATTTTTTCTTAGCTTTGTCGCACTTTCTCAACATACCCACTCAGATCATAAATATATAAGCATAAAATTGCATGAATGCAATTGTATGGATTTATTTAAATGACCTATGGCAAAAATGTTAGAAAAAATTTACCCATCATGCGGTGGGGCTCGGACAACACAAACATAAAGACCAACAACCACTGAGCTACAAAATTAACTATAGTTATTTTTCAATCTAAGCTTGAGTTGACCTTTTGACAAGCTAATATCATATACATCGCAATTGTTAATTAGAGTAGTCATGCGATTAAAAGGAGCTGTAGCCATATAATTAGTTCTACTGACTGGTTGGTAAAATATCTGATATGAGTTACGATTACTCCTACGATTAGTGTTAAAATGAATATAATTCAAAAGCTCTGGAGCAGCAAGCGACCCTGATACAAGCTGATGTAAGTAAATTATACCCGCAATATTTCTACGAGTGCTTAAAGACTGCATACGTAATAACTTTAAACGATCCTCATAAGGAGGAAGGTTTAAGAGGTCATTCCAGTTTAAGCCCTTGAGAGCAAACCGAACAAAATTTTTTTGGATTCGTTCTACTCTATCTATATGTATATTGTAATATGGAGACCATACTTGGCTAGCATACTCTAAGTGAAGACGCACAATTGTATTGTATAAAGTTACTGTTACTAACGGGCTATTAAATTCTTTTGCCCACCGCTTTATAAATCCAAGTAACGACGAAGCCTTCTTACAGATTATATTAATGTGTTCATTAAACGTCAATTTAGCATCAACATGTATACCAAGGTCTTTGACTATATCAACACGACAGATTTTCATATCATTAATTGTATAATCAAATTCCGCATTAATTTTCTTTCTAGAGAAGATCATAGTTTGGCATTTATCAGGATTTAAATGTAAGCTATTTTTAGAACACCAAACTTCAAATGATTTCAGGTCAGACTGAAGGGCAAAATTGTCATTATCCACGTTCACAGTCCTGTAAATTTTCATATCATCAGCATATATAAGCAGATGAGAGTTTTTGATTATATGAGTAACATCATTGATAGCCAAAATAAACAGGAGCGGCCCCAGGTGACTTCCTTGCGGAACACCTGAAAACGCTGTAAAAGGAGAGGACAACACCCCTCGAAATCTTATTCGATAAGAACGATCAAATAAATAAGATTCAATCCATCTGACAAAATTTATAGGAAATCCTAGTTTATTTAATTTAAACAAAATCAAACTATGTGGTAATTTGTCAAATGCTTTACTAAAGTCTGTGTAGATACAGTCTACTTGCGACCCAGAAGCAATTGAATTTAAAGCAAAAGACATAAAATCAAGAAGGTTAGAAACGGTAGATCTGCCATTAACAAAACCATGCTGACGAGTTGTTATGACTTCACCACAGCACACCTTAACTTGATCATAAATAATTTGCTCAAAAAGCTTTGGTATTGATGATAACTTGGCTATAGGCCTGTAATTAGAAATATCATTTTTTAATCCTTTTTTAAAAATAAGACTTATAAAAGATTCCTTCCAAAATTTAGGAAAATAGCCATCATTAATAGATTTATTAAAAAGAAAACTGAGTGGCTTACTCAGGATAAGACTACAATTAATTAAAACTGTGGCTGGAATGCCGTCAGGCCCAGAACCAAAGTCATCATCAAGGGATGCAATATATTTTACTATAAGTTCAGGGGTAAAAGATATTGCAACAAATGGAACCTGAGGATCAGTATTCATATACTCAAAGTAGTTGACATCAGGGCTAAACACTTCAGTTGAAAAAGATTTTTTGAACAAATTAGCGAATAACCCAGCTATAATTTGGGGATCGCTGGTGAGCCCGTCGACAGTTTTGAATTCTGATGGAAAACCATCGGACTTTTTTTTAGAGTTTATGAATCCCCAAAAATTTTTGGGGTCATGAAGAATATTGAGCTTCATTTTATTCAGATAGCCAGAATAAGCTGAAGCTGTTTCGAGCTTAAATTCTTGGAAAAGCTGCAGATACGCTTCCAGGTCAATGCGGTCCTGACTACAAACGTATTTATTCCATGCCCTATTGCGGCCGTTACGTATTTTCTTCAAATCCTTAGTGTACCAGTGGTACGAGGAATCATTAACATACCGCAGAGTATATGGCACAGATAAAGATATTGCCGAAAAAAGTTCTTTATAAAAATAATTTACGCACTCATCTAAGACGTTATTATTAAAAAATTCTAACCAAATGTTAAATCTATCGTTTAGGATATTATTCAATTTCAAGAAGTCAGCTTTCTTGAAATTAAATTCAAAGAATCTGCTAGAAGAATTGGCAGTCACTATGTTATCTCTATCCGATTGGTACAACACACTCAGAGGCGGATGGTACGCATCAAGCGCAGATAAAGCATGAGGAGCATTTTGCACAACAACATTACTACTGTCTGTAGTCAAGACTAAGTCCAGTTGTCGATTGTGGGAATTTTTAATACAACTAACTTGTTGTAAATTAGATAGGATTTCGTCAACAAAAATTTGTTCTTGTCGAGTTATTGGACTAGATACAAAATAATATGTACCGTTGTCCGAAATATTCCATTTTAAGTCAGGCAAATTAAAGTCACCTAACAATAAAATATCGTCATTGGTATAAAGTTTATCTATGACAAATTCTACGGCCCTCGAAAGGTGCTCGTAGACTTCTGTGCTACTATTGGGAGGAATGTGGGCGTTAAGGATGTACAAATTGGACTTAGAAAAAATTACCTTAACACATAAAAGTTCAATACTAGCAGCACAGGGAATATCAATTAAAGAACTAGTATGACTATTTTTTATAGCAATAAATATACCCCCTCCAACAGGAGACGAGTTGTCCATATATCTGTCTCTTCTAAAAATATTAAAGCTATTATCAAACAGTTCCTGATTAAGAAAAGAGCTGTTAAGCCAAGTCTCGGTAAAAATTATAATATCTTCAGAAAAGTTCTGAGTAGATAAAAAAATGTCATGCGCTTTCGAATGCATACCCCTTACATTTTGGTAGTAAAGGGATAAACGATTTAGTTTTTGGTCCAGAACGAACGTTAAGGACAGCCTTGTTTTTTTTAGATTGAAACTCAGACTTAAAGATATTATTAACCCACATCTTCGAATTATAAACAGCAGCAAAATGACAGGAAGCCACTGTAATTTTAAAAGATGAATATGTAGGTTTGTTACCGATTTTCCTACAGGAAATAAAAGCGTCAGCAGGAATGACATTTTGTTGCCTTATGAAATCCCTAACAGTATCAGCTATTGTGTCAGGGTGTAAACGGGAGATAAAAATGGATCTAGGTTTAGGCATAGCTTTCAAAAAAATAGGAACAGTAGATCTTATAGCAAGGGGACTATTATCTACTGGACTAAGATTAGAGGCGTTAAATGCTTCAGGTAAAGTTTCTAGGGGAGGATTTGGCGAAACTCTTTCAGGGATATTGGCTTTGCAGTTCGGTTTTTTAGTTGGCTTGGTCTTCTTCTTTGGATTTTTTTTTCTTCCTAAGTGAATTAGCTTGTTTGGTGCCATTTGAAGCCGAGGGAGTGGATGCAGAAGCGGTAGGGACATCAATTATAGTTTCATTGGATGGCAAACTATCGTTAGGTGAAATGGTTTCATTAAAGTTTGTTTTCAGTTTGGGGACTTAAGACAAGATAATTGCTTAAAATATCTCTAAAATTAGTATTTAGATTGTTTAAATTATCCCCAAATTGTTTTATTTTGTCGAAGAAAATCGACGGGGAAAGGGCTCTGCAGGATCGACAGTACCATTGCAGACCCGAACGGTCAGAACATAATAATTCTGTTACTGTGGTGGTCAAGTTTGCACAAGACGCGTGAAACATCTGCTCACACGGCCCTGAACAAGGAAACATGGAATTCAAGATATTCTGACTTTTGCATAGATCTCCTAAGGAACAAGCTAGCAAGTTATCAGAAGAAAAATAGTTCATAATTAATAAAGAAATAAAAAAATGTAAAAAAAAGCAAAAGAAAATATTAAAAAAATAAATAATTAAGAAATCAAAAAAATTTTTTTTTTGGTTACAAAAGTTGAAATATTTTAGCAAACAGATGAAACAATGTGTTAATGTTTACAAAATATAGACACTATTACAAAGCAACAACAAAAAAGCAACGTAAATTTAATAGATTATTGTAAACAAACAAAGCACAAAGAGGAACAGAAAAATTAATGCGCGCTTAAGCTGCAGCAATGCAAGCAACTATTGCTTTGCTTTAAAATTAATAGAAAATTTTAATTAATTATCACAATTTTTTAAGCAAAAAAACAAATTTTTAAATTACAATTATAACACAGACACTAAATGAAAATTAGCAGACAACATAAATTAAAAAAATTTAACAAAAATGCACTAAAATATTACAAAAAAAAGTCACAACAATAAAACACACTACCGTCACCGACAAATAGACAATGTCAATCAAAATGTAAGGGGTTTGCGTTCTAAGACGCATGACATCTTTTTAGCCACTCAGAATTTTTCTGAGGATATTATCGTTTTTACCGAAACTTGGTTAAATACCACTTTTCTCAATTTGGAACTTTTTGACAATAGTTTCAATGTTTTTAGAAGAGACAGACACTTGGAAGACATTTCTTCTGTTGGTGGAGGTGTCTTAATAGCCATAAAAAATAATTTAACTAGTTCATTAATCGAAATTGCCTGCACATCTAATATTGAACTATTATGCGTTAAAGTTACATATTGTAACTCCAATATTTATATTCTTAACGCTTATGTTCCTCCAAATAGTAGCGCAGATGTCTACGAATGTCTTTCGATGTCCGTAGAATACATAATAAATGAACTAGACACTAATGACGACATTTTATTGTTAGGTGATTTCAATCTGCCTGACCTTAAATGGACTCCTTCGGATGATGGTACATATTTTTATGCATCGTGTCCAAAAACTCGACAACAACAAATTTTTGTTGACGAAATACTTTCAAGTTTACAACAAGTAAGTTGTATAACTAATTCTCATGGACGACAACTTGACTTAGTCTTGACTGCAAATAGTAGTAATGTTGTTGTGAGAAATGCTATCCATGCTCTTTCTACGGTTGATTCCTATCATCCACCTTTGAGTATTGTGTACCAATCTGACAATGAAAATTTAATTAATGCATGTTCTTCCATCAATATTTATGAATTCAATTTTAAAAAAGCTGACTTTTTACAGTTGAATGAGAATTTAAGGAATAAATTAAACGACCTTATTATTTTTTTTAATAATACGGTGAACTTGGTGAACTTTTTTCGGCCATAGCATTGTCGGTGCCTTATGCAAAGAGGTATGTTAATAATTCTTCATACCCCTGGTACACAAAGGAGTTAAAAAAAAATCGCAATGGCCGTAATAGGGCATGGAACAAATACGTTTGTAGCCAGGACCGAAATGACTTAGTTGCTTACCAGCGACTTTTGCATGAATTTAAGGATATGTCGGCTTTAGTTTATTCTGAATATTTGAATAAAATTAAGTTGAATATTCTTCATGACCCCAAGCATTTTTGGGGATTTATTAATACAAAAAAAAAAGTCTGACGGGTTTCCATCAGAATTCAGAACAGTTGATGGGCTCACTAGCGACCCACAAATTATAGCTGGGTTGTTTGCTAATTTGTTTAAAGAATCCTTTTCTACGGAATTATTTAGCCCTGAGATCAACTATTTTGAATATATGGATAACGACCCTTTAGTTTCGATTAATGAGATATCTTTCTCACTTGAACTAATAGAGAAATATATCTCATCTCTTGATGATGACTTCAGCTCCGGACCTGATGGTATTCCTGCGACAGTACTAGTTAACTGTAGCTCTGTGCTCAGTTTGTTATTTAATAAATCAATTAGATATAGCTATTTTCCTAAATTTTGGAAAAATGCATACATAAGCCCTATTTTCAAGAAAGGGTGTAAAAATGATATTTCAAATTACAGGCCCGTAGCGAAGTTATCATCGATACCGAAAATTTTTGAACGCATTGTGAGCGATCAAGTTAAGGTGTGCTGTGGCGAAGTCATAACAACTCGTCAGCATGGTTTTGTTAATGGCAGATCTACAGTTTCTAACCTCCTTGATTTTACTTCCTTTGCATTAAGCTCTTTTGACTCTGGTGGGCAAGTTGACTGTATCTACACTGACTTCAGTAAAGCATTTGACAAATTACCACATAATTTGATTTTATTTAAGTTAAAAAAGCTTGGATTTCCTTTAAGTTTTGTCAGCTGGATTGAATCTTATTTATCTGATCGCTCATATCAGATAAGATTTCGGAGGGTGTTTTCCTCCCCATTCAGCGCGGCATCAGGTGTTCCACAAGGAAGCCACCTGGGGCCGCTCCTGTTCATTTTAGCAATTAATGACGTTACACATGTCATTAAAAACTCGCATCTGCTAATATATGCAGATGACATGAAAATTTACAGGAACGTGAAGGGGGTTGGGGATACTATTCCACTTCAGTCTGACTTGAAATCCTTTGAGGGTTGGTGTTCTAAAAATAACTTACATCTTAATCCTGATAAATGCCAAACCATGATTTTCACCAGGAAAAAAAATAATGTGGAACGAATTAAAAGATAAGAAAATTGGTCGTGTTGATTTAGTCAAAGACCTAGGTATACATTTTGATGTTAAATGAACTTTTAGTGAGCATATTAATCAAATTTGTAAAAAATCCTCATCTCTGCTTGGCTTAATTAAGAGGTGGGCAAAAGAATTTAATAGCCCTTTAGTAACGGTGACTTTATATAATACAATAGTGTGTCCTCACTTAGAGTACGCCAGCCAAGTGTGGTCGCCATTTTATAATATTCATATTAATAGAATTGAGAGAATTCAAAAAAATTTTATTCGTTTTGCTCTCAATGGCTTAAATTGGATTGACTCTTTAAATCTTCCTCCTTATGAGGATCGTTTGAAGTTACTACATATGCAGTCTTTGAGCTCGCGTAGAAATATTGCGGATATACTTTATCTGCATCAACTTGTGACTGGGTCTCTTGCTGCACCAGAGCTTCTTAAATACTTCATTTAAATACTAATCGCAGGAGTAATCGTAACTCTTATCAATTATTTTACCAACCTTTCAGTAGAACTAATTATATGGCTACAGCTCCTTTTAATCGCATGACTACTCTTATTAATAATTGCGATGTATATGATATTAGCTTGTCAAAAGGTCAACTCAAGCTTAGATTGAAAAATAACTATAGTTAATTTTGTAGCTTAATGGTTGATGGTCTTTATGTTTGTGTTGTCCGAGCCCCACCGCATGATGGGTAAATTTTTTCTAACATTTATGCCTTGGACCATGTTAATAAATTCATACAATTACATTCATGCAATTGTATGTTTATATACATATGATCTGGATGGGTATGTTGAGAAAGTGTGATAAAGCTAAGAAGAAATTATAAAAAAATAAAAAATTAATTGCATGTATAATTTTTTCATTTCCATTAATATATAAGCTTTTTAATTGGTTTTAAAGCTTCATGCTAAATTGCTAAGAAAGCTAATAGCTGTAGTAGCTAAACTCTATTATTATTATTATATTCATACGAAAGCAAACGAAATGAAACGGCATTCACTAGAAGTGAATGTGAATCACACTTGCATTCACAGACTTCGCTATGAGACTGAATGCCATTCAGTTTCACAAAATTTTCTGTGAGCGTGAATCTGTGTGAATCAGTTGAAAGTTTCAACAGATTCATGAATGCCAAAATTATGAATGGCTCACTGCAGTTCTCTGGTGCACACACACATTCCTTCCTCCTTCACATGCAATTGCTTTTGTAGCTTTTTGATATTACACATTTCTTGACGAGCGTTTTTAAGTTTTTAAACTTAACATTTAATTTGTATGGATTTTAAATAGAATTTACCATATTTATGTGGTCCCTTTGTATGGGCGGTAGGCGTGGTTCGTTCGAATTTGATACTACTAAAAGTGAGAGTGCACAAATAAAATCAAATTATATGTACAAAATTTTAAGTCATTCAATTCATTTTTGTAGAATTTAAAGCAATTTAACCGTTTTTATGTGGTCATTTAAGGCAATTTTCTTCAAAAAAGTGCTATAAGTAATTATTGAATTTTGTACATATAACGCAAAAGTGCAAGTCTATTCTTTTGTCACCTATTTGTATTGAACGTATAATCACTATACGGAACTTTAAGCAAAATCGAAGACTATGTTTTTTTGCTATTGACACTTAAATTTAGGAAACATTTCCAGTTTTACTCACTTACCTATATATCAATAACATCGAAACATGTTTTTAAATGCACATTTGCTTTTAAACTATTCAACGGAATTAAGCAAACTTTACAGATTTGGGAAACTTTTTGTTCATATTTTTAAAATATATCTAACATGACCTGCATCAGTGAAAAAAAAAATATCCGAAAACACTAACCAAACATTCGAATAATTCACTCCATTTGCATAATTCGGTTTTAGACATTTTTCTGCGAAAAAGTGGTGTAAGATATTATTGAATTTCATACATATAACGCAAAAAGCAAATATACATTTTTGTCATCTATTTGTATTGAATGTATTATTATTATGCATAATGCTGCCAACTCTGGACTGGCAAAAAGCACAATAAGCGGCAAAAAGAGCGTCACTGAACGACTGACAGAATAATGATATTGGTAGCATTCAGAAAATGCTGCATCAAAGTTTCTAACATTTCAACTGACAGAAGTGTTTTTCTGAGTGCGGTTTGTATTTCGTCCGCTTACATCTACGTTCTTTCCGCTTTGTTTGAACGCAAACGGGAGAATAAATGGAAGTACAATATCTCTAGAAGTACAGACAGATGCAAAGGAGTATTGTACTCCTAAAATAAGTACAGTTGGCAACATTAGGCATAAGCATGTATCGTGACATTATTGCACACTGAGAAAACATGATTGATAAACATACTGAACAGAAGAGGTCCAAGAACTGAGTCCTGGGGGACTCCAGCACGACACTACTTGTAGTCAGAGAACACTTCATCCACTTTAACCCTTTGTACTCTATCCTGTAAATAACTTTTCATTAATTGTAATGAGCTATCACAAAAACCAAAGTGATATTTTAGTTTATTACATAATTTGAAGTGGTTTACACAATCAAATGCCTAAGATAGATCAAGGGGACAAAGTTAGGTTAACTGATCAAGATCAAAAGCAATGCGAATGTCATCAGAAATCTTTAACATGGCAGCTGTGTCATTTTTTCTGTAAATGTTCAGTAACCTGTTCACATAAGAGTCCTTCAAAAACCTTGGATAAGGTTGACAGGATACTGATAGGTCTAAAATCAGTTGGAATAGATGCAGATGATTTTGTAGGAACAAGTATCAGTATAGCTGTTTTCCACATTTTAGGAAAACAGCAAGTTGTAATGCAATGATTCATAATATGTGTGATAGTCCTCAGCACATAGGGTAAAACAAGTTAAAGAAACTTAATAGGAACTTCATCCTCACCCACTGCATTCGACTTGACTCTCATGATACCCTTAAACACTTCAAATTCATCGACAACACGAAATTCAAAAGAGTTGGATGAAGAGTAAGCATTATACAAAATAGGCTCACCATCATTTGAATTGTTCAATGGTTGTTTAGTAGTGAAGAAATTATTCAACAAGTCAGGATCAACCTTGCACTCCATTCTTTCATTCCTGTGGATACCAAGTTGCTTTATATTCTTCCTGCCTTATAGCAGAAACAGCTGTATTTCGAGTATGCTTATGAGCTTCCCAGTTCTCATTTGTAGGTATCTTTTTCCATTTTGAATGCAGTTTATTTCTTACTTTAAGCTGAAGTTTGACGCGAGGAGTAAACTAAGAGCAAGAATTTGTTTATATACGAAATGTCTTAACAGGAACAAAAGTGCAGAATATTAAATCATGGTCAGATACAAATGAAAGCTGATCAAAAATAAGCAGTTCAATGTTACCAGATGTTATGAACAGATCTAAAAACTAGGGCTTGCATTATTAGCAAAACGGGTGGGCATTACAGAATTCACAACTGAAAAACCAGCGGCACTGACTTGATCATAAAACCTATCTGAGATGTTATCATTTATAAGATGAGTGACATTAAAATCACCATACATAGATAACATAATGATCATAATCAATCAAACGTGTCGTTAAGTCGGAAAAAAAGATTCAAGGCTATGAGATCTGTTGGGGTTATAAACGCAAGATACTATCAACTTAATATTGTTGTCATGCAGTTCAACATTTAAAGCTTCAATTACACTATTTTTTGATCTGATTATAATCCTAGCATTTAGATGTGATCTACAGTAAATAGCGACGCCACCTCCCAATTTGTGTGCATTTCTAAATATTTTATAATGCGGAAGATGAAAATAGCTGTCACTAACTTCACTATCAAACCATGTTTTGGAAATGCATATAATGTCAACAGATGAGTTTTCAAATACGTACTTGATATAGTCCATTTTCTCTGTATTCAGGCTTCTCGCATTAAAATGTACTATATTTAGGTCACAATGCCGGTTGCATAACACATCAACTAAAATTTTTTGGTTCCATGCAACGCCATTACCACCATTAAAATTCATTACCAAAAGCAACGCAAACAATAACTATCAGCATTCTTGTTGTTAGAGCAACAAAAACAGAACGACAAAGTAAAATTAACAGGAAATATCCACACATCGTTATAAATATCAATACCTGAACTTAAAAATTAAAAAAATAGCCGAACTTAATTATTAAAACTATTCAAATCGCCCACACAGGATATAGGAACCGCACTGGTGGACCTCTGGCTTCTCACGTAGATGGCTCCACGAAGCATGAAAATGCGAAACAGCTTACTTAATTTTTTAAGTCTTATCGTTTCTTGCAAATTTTTTCTATTTTCAGAAGTTAAACTTTCATGAATGAAAATAGTGTTTTTTCGAGTCAGCTACTGTTAAGGTTACAGCCTTTTTTTCTCTTCGCCTATAGCTCCCAAAGATTCCAAAGACTCGATTTCTGTCAAATGGGCAGTAGAATTTTACTATGACAGCTGAATTTAGTCGATTAGCACTAGATTTGGAACGGAAAATATCACAAACTTGCGGCGGTAGATCGACAAATTTGTTCAAATATTTGTTTTAAATTTTCTGATTCACTGAAAGGAATACCAAACAGTACAGCATCCAATAATAAGTCGTTTTTACTACTTAATTTAATTTTTTTTTCGAATTCAAATTTAAGTTCTTTAAACTGTATATTGATTTTACGTAGTTCAGCTAGTTCCGTCTCAATTTTGATGACTGCATTATTTAACTCACAGAATCTGTTTTCTATTAAGTCAATTTCAGACTCAAATTTAGCTGAAAGTGTGTTTGCCAGGATCGATAGCTCAGAGAACACCTTTTTAAATTGTTCTTCAGTGAGAGATTGCAATTTCGACTTCATATGAGAAAGAATGGTTTTCGTCAAATCGTCCTCTCCTCGATTGTTAGAAACTTTGCCTGCAAATAATTTTTGACGTCGTGCTAACGTGTCCCTAAGCTTTATAGCTGGAGGCGATGATATTCTTTTTACTAGTATACTTAGAAAGATATCAATTTAGTGTAACTCATTTCCAATCTACAATCGTAGGCATCGTTTAGGCGTAACGTAAAATATCTTTGTCAGGGTTTACACAGGCAAACTCTTGACAAAAAGTTTCCTTGTCTGTCGGCAAGAAGGGAAAAACGCAAAGGTGGTGTACAGAGTTTTTTGTACCCGCAAATTCTCTTTCGTTCTGTTCTTTCGCTGATATTATGCTTTGAATTTACGTTCGTTGTGGCGGGTTGACGCAGTAATTGCTTTGGCATTTTCAAGCACAAACAAATTCTAGTTTTCGTGTGTAAACGCAAAACAAATTCACAAAAGAGAGTAAACAAGAATTTGTTTCACCGAATTTGCCTGTGTAAACGCTGACTTAGAAAATGCAAGAGCTTTTGTATTTTTAGGTTCTTGTCCCGGGTTCAAGTTGCTTTCGCTAACGTGCAGTTCTGATCAACAGGTTGATGTATCAGCTTTTGTTTAGAAATTAGGCTAATGACATACAAGGCGGTTTTACGTTCGGCACTGCCGAGCGGTCACGCCGAGTCGGCACTTATTTGGGTATAACTGAATTGGAAAAGACACACAAATAAGTGCCGACCGCTCGGCAGTAAATCGTAAAACCGCCTCGTATGTCATTAGCCTTAGGGTGCGTTTACTGTCAGGCGTTTATTGTAGCGCTACACGACAGCTTCAGAAGCGACGGCGCTACCATCGAAAACGCAGGCGACATTTCACGTAGCGCGACACTTCGACTTTTTAGCCGATCGCAATCCGATTGGTGATTAGTTTCATTCGTGTGTAAGTACTGGTAGAGTAGGCATTTATTATTATTGAAAGGCAGTTATTTATTGCTTAAAAATATATGAAATATTCCTGATAAAATTTTGTTGCACCTATCGATAAGCAGAGATCAAAAAATTTTTATATTGACACCAGCCCTTTTTGGGCCTATTTTTTTTAACTAACTTTGTTCTTATTGGTCTGACTTTGATTTATGTTAGGAAAAATTGTAGAATATCTGAGTTTGTATAAAAAATGTTTGATAAACTTTTACGTGTGACCTGCCGCTTTCATGATAAAATCAAAATATTGTAAGACCTTTAAACTTAAATATTTTTAAAAGGGTTGATCTAAAGTGATAAGCGGCGTTAATTTATTTTTTGAAAATTGTCTTATCTTTATCTTTTTGGACAAATTTAATTTCTGTCCGGTTAATAGAAAGCAAGATAATAGCGACAAGTATGTCACAGAAAATTTGACCTTCCCGCAACGATAGGTGAACATTTTTTTTTTTGGAAACGGGTTCAAAATGGTCTCTCCCGGGGTCCGGGGCCATTTCAAATTATGTTTAAAACTCAATTTCGACCTTTTTGATGACAAATCTTTTCGAAAATGGATCCAAAAAGGTCTCTTCTGGAGCCGTTTCAAATTATATTAAAAATCCAATTTCCACTTTTCTTCAATGATTGGTGCAAACTTTTTTTTTTCGTAAATGGGTCCAAAACGATCACTCCTGGAGTCCGGACCGTTTAAAATTATTTTAAAAATGCATTTTCTACCTTTCCTCGTCGATTGATTCAAAAAAAATTTTTCAAAAATGGGTCAAAAACGGTTTCTTCCGGAGTATGGAGCTGTTCCAAATTATGTTAAAAATCCACTTTGGACCTTTCCTCATCGATTCAAATCCATTTTCAACCTTTTCTCATTGAACCAACATTGATTTTTACTTACTATTTTTATTTCCTCGCTCGCCGTCGCTCCAAAAGTTCAAAATGTTTTGGTTGCAGATTTTCGTAGCAAGCGACGGCGCTTCGTAGCTTACCGACGCTCGTGTCGCGCTACGTAAAATCGCCTCACAGTAAACCAAGAATGATAGAAAACAAGATTACGCATTCCGAGTTTTCAAATGAAAATCTTCTGCGTATATCGATATCTCGAGGACAATCACTGTTGCATTTTTCTATTAATGTAACAAATGTATAAGGGTTGCCGAGTACTTTTTCCCTCAACTACATTTTAGCATATACGAAAATATATTTAGGCGCAGAGTTGTATTGCCTTATTTCATTGTTATATGGAAAACCACAACAAAATATTTAAGGCAGTCATAATATTTTAAGTGTACCTGGAGACCGACCACTGATCGGTCAAAAATTTAAATAAAAATTAGTCAAAATAATTTATTTACTGTAAAACCTAGCTTTATTTATAATTTTTAGTTTTATAGGTACTTGTTCATCACATTTCGCTGGAAAATACTCTGTGTATGGTATTATGCATTTAAATTGTTTGCTACAATGCGAAGAATCACTCCTACTAATTAAATGTTTGAAGGAAAAGTACTTTTGTTGTCCTATTTTCGCTGAATTGACAGAATCGAACGCCTTCCAGTGATGTAAAAGTGTTAAGATAGATGCCTTATTCGTATCCAATTATTTCATATAGTTGGTGTGAAACCTAAAACGAGCAAGGTTTGGAAATATTTCACTGAAATTTATAGTGATTTAGCAAAGTGCAAGCAGTGTGAAAAAAAAATTTTCATTTTCACTTCCCTTAAGTCCACCAAAATATCCGTATCCGAAACCGAAACCGAAATAAAATTATATCCTTATCCGTATCCGAAACCGATACAAAAATATTTAAATATCCGTATCCGTAACCGAATCCGAAACTTCATATCCATAACATCCCTAGTGTACTGCTACTATTATAGTGGTAATTTTTAATATTTAAACATAATTAATCAGTTGCATCAGAGTCTTTAAACAGTGCACACGTGTAGTCCACTCTATACTCTGTATGATCTTTCAATCGCAAGTTTCGCAAATTTCTAAACGTAAACGCGATGACTCTCTCTCCGCGGATGAGGGGGTCGACAATTTTATTCTCTTTTCCATAAAGACAAAAAAAGTTATGGACAAAAAATTGTCAACAAACCTGTTTTCGGTGCTCTGCGACGACATTGACGTCGACGATGACAACAACACTGCTCAAAGTTCAACGAGAAGTAATGCGAATGATTCCGCACCTCGCGTATCGCCAATTGTAGTGAGAAGTATGACCTTGTATTTTCTAAAAGAAATTTTGTCAGAATTAACAATAACAAATTATAACGTGAAGTACTTATCGATCGGTATTAAAATATTTTTGCAAAATGAAAAAGACTATAATGATCTAATTTGTGTTCTGAAAGAAAAGAAATGCGAATTTTTCTCATTTTCAAAAAAAGCCGGGGCGACTGGCTCGTTCTTTCTGGACTTCACGATCAACCTGTTTATGAAGTGTATGCAGAGCTTCATAATAACAATATTAAATGTACTGAAGTAAAAGCGATTGATTGCAAATATAAACGATTTGATGGACAGACGAATTACCTTGCCTATTTGTCAAAGGAAGCATTCAGTTTTCTGAACTACAAAAAATGTAAAGCACTTTTCCAAACCATTGTTCAGTGGAGTCATTGGCGAAAAAGACCTTCATCAGTAACGCAATGTTATCGTTGTCAAATGTTTGGTCATGGGGAGCTTAATTGCCACCTTCCACCAAAATGCCAATCATGTGGCGAAAGTCATTTATCCAAAAATTAAATGCTCAAACTGTGGTGAAAATCATAAGTCATCCGATCCAGGTTGCCGAAAAAAATTAGAATATGTAAATATTTTGAATAATTTAAGAACAAGATCAAAGCGTAGGCTGCAAGGTTGTTATAGGCCAACATTAACATCTATTCAATTTCCACCTCTTCAAAGTCGTTCTGCTGAAGCTAGAACTGCAACCTATACATTGCCTAATTTGAGTTACTCTAGTGTTGCTAGACAAGGCAGAGAAATTAATAATAGTGGCGAAGAATTGTTTTCATCAGCTGAATTAATCGAAATAACCAAAGAATTACTTCAAAACCTGCGTTCTGCTCGCACTTAAGAGGCTCAAATTATGGAAATTGCTAGCGTTGTTACCAAATATGCTTACAACAATGTCTAATTTAAAATGTATTTTATGGAATTGTCGCAGCATTGTAAATAAAAAACTTGATTTCTTTAATTTTATTTGTTCCAATAATATCGACATTGCTTTACTTTGTGAAACATGGCTCTCAGCTAACATTAGTTTTAAGCATCAAGACTATTTTACTTATAGGCTTGACAGATCTTTTGCTAGGAGTGGTGGAGTCTCGATAGTTATAAATAAAGGCATGAACTCTGCCCTTTTTTGAATCTGGAAATTATTGAAGCCCTTTCAATAAAAATTAAATTTACTAATAACACGAGTGTAACTTTAACTGCTGCCTACTTTCCTGGTGGCGCGTACGATTCGGTAAAGTCTATAAAGTTCGTTAACGACTTAAACAAGCTTTTGCGTTGTAGTGGTACTTTTTTAATTTGTGGTGATTTTAATGCACATCATAGCTATTGGGGTTGTTCTAGGAAAAATAAATGGGGTGATCTGCTCTACTCAAATTACACAAGAGATAGCTTTTCTGTTTTGTTTCTTCCCGATCCTACGCATATCCCAAGTGCTGCACGAGGTTCACCGTCAGTGCTGGACATATTACACTAGTTTACACAAAAAAAGATCTGGTTTCTCATAAAACTTTTACGATGTATTTTGAAGCGTAGATTCCAAAAATGCTAACCATTTTTTTTTCTTAAGAACCGTTTTCGAGATATCCCCAAATAGCCCGTTTTTTGGCACTTTTTTCATTTATTTGCCTATATCTCCATCCAATTTTTTCGACTCAAATATAATGTACATTATTCTAAAGAAATTGTTCTCTTTTTTCTAATGATATGCTATTTGAGTTAATCGAATAAGATTTTCCGGAGTAACAAGCGATCAAAGTTAAAAAAAAGTAACTTTTTTAGTCATTTTTAAAAGTCACAAAATTTTAATTGCTCCGTTTGAATACAAAAAAAATAGCTTAACTTTTTTTTAAGGTTTAAAATGAAAGATTATTCTTTTATAAATATTATAAGTGTAATTTGGTCCAAGTCGTCCAAAAACTGTGAGTGCTATTTCAAAATCAATGAAAATAGGTATTTTCCATATTTTCATGCATTTCCGTATATAGCCCATTGACTATGAAATTAAATAACGAACTGATTCGTTAAAGATATTGTATTATTATTAAATCCAAAAGTACAAATACAAATTTATGCTTGGACTTTTGAGGACGGTGCATATTTGTCCCATTTTTATTTTTTAATTATAACTCAGAAACTATACATTTTGGATAGATACTGATTACCTGATTTTTTGTAGAGAATAAAATTTCCTATCGAAATGGCACTTTATAAAGTCATAACATTTATTTTTTCACCAAAATAACTTTAAAAAGCTATTTTAAAAAAACCGAAAAAATTTTGGTTTGTTTAATTTTTGGGAATAATTTTTTTTTCTGAATGGAACTTGGGGTCTTTTTAGCACAAAAAAGAAACCTGACGTTATTTTCGTCAAAATGGTGTCTAATAAAAGTAGTTTCTGATGAAAATTGGCTAAGGTATAGACGTTCAAAGTTGCCTACTTTTGTATGATTTTACAAATTTTTACCTTTACACCATGCTAGTTTCAGTTTTTACACACAAAAATATTTTTTATTCAATAAAAAAGTTATTTTCAGCTTATCAATGATAATTATTAAGGTATTTATTCAAAATTTCGATATAAAATATATGATCTTAGATATGAAAAAAGCTTCAAAAAATTTATATTTTTCGGATTTTTTAGATCAGTTTTTTAAGGTTATTTTGGTGAAAAAATAAATTTTTTGACTTTATAAAGTGTCATTTCGATAGGAAATTTTATTCCCTAAAAAAAATCTGGTAATCAGGATCTACCCAAAATGTATAGTTTTTGAGTTATAATTAAAAAAATAAAAAGGGGAAAATATGCACCGGTCTCAAAAGTCCAAGCCTAAATTTAAAAGAACTTTCGGAATTATCTTTTATAGGGTACAATTGAACATATAAGACAATAAAAAACTATTATCGAAGTAGTTCCTTATTCTATTACAAAGTCAAAGGCCTATATACGGGCCTATTACGGGTTTCTCATAAAACTTTTACGATGTATTTTGAAGCGTAGATTCCAAAAATGCTAACCATTTTTTTTTCTTAAGAACCGTTTTCGAGATATCCCCAAATAGCCCGTTTTTTGGAATTTTTTTCATTTATTTGCCTATATCTCCATCCAATTTTTTCGACTCAAATATAATGTACATTATTCTAAAGAAATTGTTCTCTTTTTTCTAATGATATGCTATTTGAGTTAATCGAATAAGATTTTCCGGAGTAACAAGCGATCAAAGTTAAAAAAAAGTAACTTTTTTAGTCATTTTTAAAAGTCACAAAATTTTAATTGCTCCGTTTGAATACAAAAAAAATAGCTTAACTTTTTTTTAAGGTTTAAAATGAAAGATTATTCTTTTATAAATATTATAAGTGTAATTTGGTCCAAGTCGTCCAAAAACTGTGAGTGCTATTTCAAAATCAATGAAAATAGGTAATTTCCTTATTTTCATGCATTTCCGTATATAGCCCATTGACTATGAAATTAAATAACGAACTGATTCGTTAAAGATATTGTATTATTATTAAATCCAAAAGTACAAATACAAATTTATGCTTGGACTTTTGAGGACGGTGCATATTTGTCCCATTTTTATTTTTTAATTATAACTCAGAAACTATACATTTTGGATAGATACTGATTACCTGATTTTTTGTAGAGAATAAAATTTCCTATCGAAATGGCACTTTATAAAGTCATAACATTTATTTTTTCACCAAAATAACTTTAAAAAGCTATTTTAAAAAAACCGAAAAAATTTTGGTTTGTTTAATTTTTGGGAATAATTTTTTTTTCTGAATGGAACTTGGGGTCTTTTTAGCACAAAAAAGAAACCTGACGTTATTTTCGTCAAAATGGTGTCTAATAAAAGTAGTTTCTGATGAAAATTGGCTAAGGTATAGACGTTCAAAGTTGCCTACTTTTGTATGATTTTACAAATTTTTACCTTTACACCATGCTAGTTTCAGTTTTTACACACAAAAATATTTTTTATTCAATAAAAAAGTTATTTTCAGCTTATCAATGATAATTATTAAGGTATTTATTCAAAATTTCGATATAAAATATATGATCTTAGATATGAAAAAAGCTTCAAAAAATTTATATTTTTCGGATTTTTTAGATCAGTTTTTTAAGGTTATTTTGGTGAAAAAATAAATTTTTTGACTTTATAAAGTGTCATTTCGATAGGAAATTTTATTCCCTAAAAAAAATCTGGTAATCAGGATCTACCCAAAATGTATAGTTTTTGAGTTATAATTAAAAAAATAAAAAGGGGAAAATATGCACCGGTCTCAAAAGTCCAAGCCTAAATTTAAAAGAACTTTCGGAATTATCTTTTATAGGGTACAATTGAACATATAAGACAATAAAAAACTATTATCGAAGTAGTTCCTTATTCTATTACAAAGTCAAAGGCCTATATACGGGATTGCATGAAAATATGGAAACTAGCATTTTCCATTGATTTTTGAATAACTTTTACATTTTTTGTCCGAATTGGACCAAATTTCCCTTAAAATATTTGTAAAAGAATAGTCTTTTATTTTAAACCTTAAAAAAATTTAAGCTAATTTTTTTGTATTCAAACGGAGCAATTGAAATTATGTGACTTTTAAAAAAGACCAAAAAAGTTACTTTTTTTAACTTTGATCACTTGTAACTCCGGAAAATCTTATTCGATTTGTCCAAACAGCATATCATTAGAAAGAAGACAAAAATATCTTTGCAATGATGTACATTAGATTTGAGTAAAAAATAATTTGATGGAGATATGGGCAAATAAATAAAAAAAGTGACAAAAAACGGGTTTTTTGGGGATATCTCGAAAACGATTCTTAAGAAAAAAAATGGCTGGCGTTTTTGGAATATACGTCCCAAAATACATCGTTAAAGTTTTATGATAAACCAGATCTCGAGATGAAGCCCAAATTTGTAAACTAGTGTTATTGACTAATTGTCCTTCCATTTGTAGCCAACATTTAAGTTCTGACGCGTTAAGCTCTGATCACAACCCTGTCTTCTTTAATATTAACAGTCATGCCATTCGCAATAGCAATGTGAGGTATGATTTAAAAAATGCGAACTAGTCTGCTTATAAAAGAACCATTAGAAACTCTTTGAATGCCTCCTCTTTCACACCTCAAGCTTCATCTTTTGATGAAATTAATAACAATTTTTTTTTGATTTATTTTTTAACTCCATTATTAAAACTGCTTTTGATTCAGCTGTCCCAACGAAATCTTGTTCTGCAAACCAACAAAGAATTCCTCAATACATAAAAAATATGATTAGTGACCGAAAAATAGTCCGCAGACAATGGCAAAGAAGTCGACTTCTCCTTTTTAAGGACAAGTTAGATCTTCTGAACTTTAGCATAAAAAATGGTCTAGAAAAATTAAGAAATGATTCTTTTAATAAATGCTTGAGGAACTTAGACAAAGGTTCAAGAAAATTTTGGAAGCTTGCAAAAGTGTTCAAAAACAAATATTTTTCTGTTCCGGCGCTAAAACTGAATGGATCTATAGCTATTACAAGGCACGAAAAGCTTTGTGCCCTTGGCACTCATTTTTGCAATGCACATCAGACCACTATGCATCTTTCTGATTCAGAAACAAATGCAATAGTTGGTGATGCCCTCCTCGCCTTGTGCAGAACATACCAAATATTGACCCTAAATCTGTTTTATTTCAGATACAATGTCTTAAAGTTCGAAAAGCGTCTGGTTTAGATGGAATTTCTAATCTTCATCTTAAAAATCTACCTTTTGATGCAATTAGATTTCTTTGCAATATTTACAACAATTGCCTTATATTGGCATATTTCCCAGCTAGCTGGAAACATGCTAAGGTTGTTGCTATACCAAAAGTTGGTAAAGACTTAGCTGAGGTAGAAAGTTATCGCCCAATTAGTCTCTTAAGCTCCATGAGTAAGATTTTTGAAAAAATTATCAAGTCTAAGATTGATGAAAGCCTTGTAGCTCTTGGTCTGGTTCCAAATGAGCAATTTGGACTTAGATCGGGCAAATCATCAACTGTCACGTCTAACCCAGTTCATAAATCAAAAATTTAGTGAAGGAAAGTCTACTGCAGTTGTCGCTCTAGACATCGAAAAGGCATTTGATTGCGTATGGCAAGCAGGTCTCATTTATAAAATGAAAAACTTTTCAGTACCAATTTATTTATGCAAAATAATTCACAGCTTTCTTGAAAATCGTAAATTTAGTGTGCATCTGGGTAACACTGCTTCTGATGTTTTTGATATAGCTGCAGGAGTTCCACAAGGGTCTGTCCTTGGACCTGTACTGTATTCTATTTACGTCTCGGATATTCCCAAATCGAGCAATTCTAATTTGGCACTCTTTGCAGATGATACATGCATCTATGCTTCTCATAGTTCAGTTATCGACATAATTACCAATATTGAAATTAACCTGCATGAGCTTAGCAAATATTTCTTTAAATGGAAAATTAAAATAAACTCACTTAAGTCGCAAGCAATGTTCTTTACTAAGAAAAGAGAGAGAGGAACCTTCCACAAAGAAACATATTCTTTGGTAGTGTTGAAATTGAATGGAACTCTGAACTTAACCCTTTTTTATCAACTTTTTCATCTCGAGTCAAAAAAAATTTTTCTTGTCTTATTCTCACAGATTTAAGTTTAATTAGCAATAAAATACAAAAAATTATAGTAAAAAGTTTTTGGGAAAGGCTATAGACCTTTGGGAACTTTGTACAATATATTGACCAAACTGCACCAAGGGAGTAAAAATTTAAGAAAATCATTATATATTTTTAATTTTTTTTTATTGAAAAACGCAAACATAGATATTAAAATGCATCAAAGGTACACCCAAAAAAGCATAAAAACTCAAATTTTAGATTCCAGAAAATTTATGGAAGGTTTAAGAGTAAGTTGGATGAGTTAAAAAAGTTGCCGATGTACGGATTATGACCGGAATTTGTCAATATTTTACTCAAGTGCACAAAAATTGCTATTGAGAATCCGTACCGTAAATTTGTTCGTTAGAATTATTACGTAGTATGAGAGAATCTATAAGAATCTCATCATCGGAATCGATGTCGGCAACTTACACAATTTCAGCTTGTTCCCCATTTTCATCTGCTTTCTTCTCAAAATCTGATAAATCTGCTTCAATCATGTCCAAAAATTCATTATTTTTTAATGCTCATAACCCTTATTTGCGTAAACTCATGGTAAAATTATTTCTGTAAACTTAAAATATTCAAAAACCCACACAAAGCAGAACAATAACAGTTTTTTTTTCATTGTAGGCCACGGAAAATTTATAAAAAAACTACAACCTTTCTTGAATTTTGTACAATATATTGACCAAATTATTTATTTGTACATTAGCATTGGAGGAATTTGTACAATATATTGTACACTTTTTTCAACCTATTAAAACAATTTTTTTTTCCAGTTTTTCTGTTGAAATATTGATTTCCTACTAAGAATTGGTTCTTTAACTTTAATTTAAACTTATGTTATTTAAAAAAAAATGTTCATTACCTTCTCAAAAATCTAATGTTTGCGTGCGCATTTCTTTAAAATACACAGACGTAATGCAGACTGTTTTCCAAAGTCAAATAAAAAACTAATCATACTACCTTTGTTTTTCAAATTTAAATTTTAAAAAGAAAAAGCATGCTTAATTTAAAAATTAAGTTTTGTTTTTTCAAAATCTGCGAAATTTTTAAAAGAAGAAGTAGAGAAATGCGATAATTTTTCTATACAATATATTGTACAAAAAAAACGAAAGGGTTAAGTACCTGGGATTGGTTTTTGACAAAACTTTAACATTTAAGCAGCATATTAGTGAAAGGGTTAAAAAAACAGATCTTCTTATTAAAACTTTGTACCCAATGATTAATCGGAAATCACACTTAAGCTTGGAAAATAAGTTAATGATCTATAAAATGATTTTCTTACCGACTCTAACGTATGCATCACCAGTTTGGGCTAGCGCTGCTCTATCTCATATTAAAAAATTGCAAATCTTGCAAAATAAGGTGCTAAATATTATGGCCCATCTCCCTAGACATTTTTCTACAAGAGGTCTCCACCACCTTACAAAAATTGACAAAATAAATATGTACTTAGCAAGCAATAAAGAAAGGTTTGTCAGAAGTTGTGTATTTCGGAAAATAATTTGATAAGAAATCTTAATTTCTCTTAAGTTAATAAAAAATCATGTAAAACTAGTTTAAGTTTTATAATGTATAAATGTGCGGGCGCATTTGTACTTTAGATTTAAGTTTAATAAAATTTTCAGAGGTTTTTTTTTCTCCTACTTTTCCTCTACCATATATATATTTTTACATTCTTAAAGCAACTTTTTTCATTGTAAAATAACTATTATTAAACTTTAGAGCTGAAAAGTATAACTGAACTGCCGTATCGTATTTTAGTAATAACCATAGTATGTTGTACATTATTTTGAAAATTGGTAAATAAAGAATTGAATTGAATTGAAACATAATTAAGGTGCAGATTGCAAGCCACACGCCCACTAATTAACACGAGTTAGACAGAATAATTCAAAATGTTTGGTACGAAAGCATTTCGCCATATCTTTTGAAAAATTTGATCTCTTCCATGCCGCAGCGAGTTATGGTGGTCATAAAATCGAAGGGAACAACAACAAAATGTTGATACCTGTTTTTTTTATCCTAAATATTAGTTCTTAAAATATCCACTGTAAATATTTTATAATTAGTTCATTAAAAATAAGATTTTACAACATTTTACCAAAAACTTTTTTTATAAATAAAGGACATATTTCACTTTTTTTGCTAAAAATAGATGTTTATGGTGTCGTTTTTCGACCTACTACAAAATATTTTCAATAAAAATTATTCGCTTCTCTGATCCTTTCATCAGTTTTTTGAATCGATCAAAAATTTAGATCCTAAAGGATTTTATTCAATTTTTTTTGTTTGTCCGGATTTCACTGTTCGCCACTGTATATATATGTATATATATATATACATAAATACATACAATTATTGCTCGTTTAATAATAGTAGATATTATGATATAGGGACACCTTAACACACCGTGAATTGCCTAATTATTTATTTTGAGTTTAACTTCGATATTTAGTTACATTATTATTTTTATTATACTTAACTATTCCGCTATTATTTTTTCATAAAAGTTGTAAAAATATGTAGATCATTTTGTAGTCAATGAAAAACAAATTTTAATTCAGGTAATTGTTTTATTAAGTTTTTGTTTTCTTTTATCAACATTTTGATCTAAGTCCTTATTGAGAAGTCTTACTCAAAAATACATCCTTGCTCTGAAAAACAATTTTTTTACTTTGATGTTGCAGTTTACATAATTTGCCCATTCTAAGGGTTTTTTCTAAATATTTTTTGGATATTTTTTATTCGGTCGTTATTAAAATCTAATAATATTTTGTCGAGTTGTCTCATATGAGTCATTAGCTCTTAAGTTCACTTTGATAGGCTACCTTTACTGAGATGGTTCAGCGATGTTTATGGCATATATGTATGTATATAACCAGAAAGATTTTCTAGGCCATCAACGTTGAACATCCCCTCCTAAGTCCATCGACAAGTTTTATTTACGACACTTTCCGATATATTTGTCTTCACACCTGCTTCTTGAACTCATAGTTTGAGCTAATTTTCAAAAACAAAATATGGAAGTATCAAAAGAGTAGTTCCAATATCGGAAAACATGATTTTGTCCAATAATATATTAGTACCAGGAGACCGACCACTGTTCGGTTTTTCGTTTTGAGGTTGAAAAAATCGAAAAAATATGGAATTTGTTGAAAAAAGTTGACTAATATTGAATAAGTTGGAATATTTAAAAAACATTACAAAGAGTTTAAAACCCAATGCCAAAAATAAAAATTAGGAAAGTTGTAAGAGGTTGAAAAACGTCAATAAAGGTTAAAAAAAGTAGTATGGGCAATGTTGAAATGGGATGAAAAGGCGAAAAATGTTGGAAAAGTCGGAAAAAAATGGAACAGAAAAAAGTTGAGAGAAGTTGAAGCGTGAAAGTGAAAAGTGTTGAAAAAGTTGAAAGAGGTTGAAAATCTACAAAAAGTTGAAAATCTCGAAAAAAGCTGAACGATGTTGAAAAAGTCAAGTAAAGTTAAATGAAGTTGACAAAGTCGGAAAAATATGGAAAATGTTGACAAAAATTAAAAGAGGTTGTTAAATGTGGAAACAGTTGAAAGAAGCTGAATAACTCAAAAAAAGTTGAAAGAGGTTGAAAAAGTCGAAAGAAGCTGAATGACATTCAAAAAGTCGGAAACATGGAAAATGTTGATAGAGGTTGAAAAGAGTTGAAACAGTTAAAAGAAGTTGAATATTCGAAAAAAGTTGAATGAGGGTAAAAAAGTCAAAAAAAAAGTGAATAAGGTTGACAAAGGCGGAAAATGTTCAAAAAAGTTGAAAGAGGTTGAAAAATGTTGAAACGGTTGAAAAAAGTTGAATGAGGTTCAAAAAGTCAAAAAAGTTGAATAAGGTTGACAAACTCGGAAAATGTTGGAAAAAGTTGAAAGAGGTTGAAAAATGTTGAATCAGTTGAAAGCAGTTGAATAATTCGAAAAAAAAGTTGAATGAGGTTCAAAAAGTCAAAAAAGTTGAATAAGGTTGAAAAATGTTGAAACAGTCGAAAAAATGAAATGAGATTGAAAAAAATTTAAGTAGTTTGAAAAACTCGAAAAAAGTTGAAATATGTATCTCAAAAAAAATTTGATGAGGTTGAATAAAGTTGAAAGTGGTTGAAAAACTCGAAAAAAGTTGAATATCTCTAAAAAAATTTAATGAGGTCGAAAAAAGTTGAATGAATCTGACAAAGTCGGAAAAATATATAAAATGTTAAAAACAGTTAAAAGAGGTTGAAAAATGTTGAAACGGTTGAAAAAAGTTGAATAACTCTAAAAAAGTTGAATGAGGTTCAAAAAGTCAAAAAAGTTGAATAAGGTTGCCAAAGTCGGAAAATGTTGAAAAAAGTTGAAAGAGGTTGAAAAATGTTGAAACAAATGAAAGAAGTTGAATAACTCTAAAAAAGTTGAATGGTTCAAAAAGTCGGAAAAATATGGAAAATATAGAAAAAAGTTGAAAGAGGTTGAAAAATGTTGAAACAGTTGAAAGAAGTTAAATAATTCGAAAAAAGTTGAATATCTCTAAAAAAATTGAATGAGGTCGAAAAAAGTTGAATGAGTTTAAAAAATATGGAAAATGTTGAAAGAGGTTAAAAAAATTTGAAAGTACAACGCCCACTGATGCAATCCAGTCGAAGTCCATTTAATTTCAGTGTTTTTACTAACCGACATATCTATACCAAATTTTAAGAAGATAACTCTCATAGCACACTAAATATAACACAAAACGTGTTTTGCTTGTATGAGAGGTGCCACGCCCACAGATTCAATCCCGTCGAAATCCAATTAATTTTAAAGCTTATAGTAACCGACATCTCTATACCAAATTTCATTAGGATTACTCACACAGTTCACCAAATATAGCACAAAACGTTTTTTGCATCTATGAGATGTGCAACGCCCACTGATGAAATCCCGTCGAAATCCAATTAATTTCAAAGCTTATAGTAACTGACACCTCCATACCAAATTTCATTAGGATTACTCTTATAGTTCACCAAATATTGCACAAAACGTTTTTTGCTTGCATGGGAGGTGCCACGCCCACTAACAAAATCGTGTCGAACTCCATATAATTTCAAAGCTTATAGTAACCGACATCTCTATACAAAATTCTATTAGGATTACTCTTATACTTACTTACTTGGGTGGCCATTACAACCCGTTACCGAGTTACGGCCGACCTCAAAAGCTCTCTCCAGGCGCCTCTGCCTCTGCGCGCGCCTTCTCTAATCAGTCACACCAAGCGTGGATAGGGTTTCTTCGGCTTGGTCTTTCCATCGGAGGCATGGTCTTTCTCTCCGTCGTCGCCCAGCGGCTTCCGCATCAAACACCTTTTTCGCTGGAGCTTCTTCGTCCATACGCACAACATGCCCCAGCCAGCGCAGATGTTGGATAGTGATGCGCTTGACTATGTCAATGTCATCGTAGAGCTCGTACAGTTCATGGTTCATTCGAATACGGTAGTCGTGGCCGACGCGAACAAGACCGAAGATTTTGCGAAGAATTTTACTCTCAAACATCCCAAGTGTGGCTGCATCGGTCTGCGACACAACCCATGCTTCTGCACCGTAGATGAGCACTGTTAAGATGAGCGTCTTGTAGAGTGCCAGTTTTGTCGGGCGAGAGAGGTCTCTACTACTCAATTGCTTACTGAGACCGTAGTAACATCTATTAGCACGAGTGAGTCTTCGCTTTATCTCCAAGCTGATATCGTTTTGGGTGTTCACGGCGGTGCCAAGATAGGTGAATTCCTTGACAACTTCGAAAGTATAGCTGTTCGCAGTAATGTACGATCCAATGCGCCGCATATCCCTGCTTGTGGACAGCATATACTTTTTAGTGAATATGAATTATTGTTCTTCCGATAACTTGCTTGCTTGTTCTGTAGGGGATCAATGCAAAAGCCAGAATATTTTAAATTCAATGTTTTCTTGTTCAGGGCCGTGTGAGCAAATGTTTCATGCGTCTTGTGTAAACTTGACCACTTCTGTAACAGAATTATTATGTTCTGACCGTTCGGGTCTGCAATGGTACTGTCCATCGCGCAGAGCCCTCTCCCCGTCAGTTTTTTTCGACAAAATTAAACAATTTTGGGATAGTATAAATAATCTTAATACAAATTTCAGAGATATTTTAAGTAACTATCTAGTCTTAAGTCCCCAAATTGATACCACTCTTCATGAAACTATGTCCCCTGAGGATAGTTTGTTACCAAATACTAACAATACTATTACTAATGTCCCTACCGCTTTTGCATCCACTCCCTCGATTTCTAATGCAACCAAGCAGGCTTATCCCCTTTTGAAGAGAAATAAACCAAAAAAACAAAAAAAAACAAAAAAGAAAACCAAACCAACTAAAAAACCGGTTAGCACACCCAATATCCCTGATAGGATTTCTTTAATTCTCTACCAGAGACTTTGCCAGAAGTACTAAAATAGTCCCCCTGCTGTAAGTCCTACTCTCCCTATTTTTCTACAAGCAATGCCCAAACCTAGGTCCATTTTTGTCTCTCGACTACACCCTGACACAACAGCTGACGCTGTTAGGGACTTTAAAAGACAACAAAATGTCATTCCTGTCGACGCTTTTCTTTCTTGTAGGAAAATCGGTAATAAACCTACATATTCATTTTTTAAAATTACAGTGGCTTCTTGTCATTTTGCTGCTGTCTGAGTTTCAATAAAAAAAAAAACAAGATTGTTCAAAACGCTCAATTTGCAAAATTTTATGCCCACATTCACAATAACAACTAACAAAAAAATTATTTATAATGCACACATAAAACTCAAACTTTATGCCACAAGTCGAAAATAATGCGAGAAAAGATTTTGACAGCTTTTAGAAAATTTTTACTACCGTCGACAACCGTCCAAAATTTTGGTAGCACCAGATAATTTTATGGCTACCCTTCACCTTCCCTCCATATCTTCATAAGGTTTTTCCGAAGTCCCAACTTTACACCGTTACAAACCAAATTTCAGACCATTTTATAAAATCTAGTTTTAGCAATTCATTATAATGTTATGTGTTGTAGTTAGGCTCAAGTCAACAGATTTTTATAACAATTTATTTTATTATAAAATGACCAACGTTTCGTGAGTCGTTTCTCACTTCATCAGGGTCGTTTATTTAGCACTAGGAACAAAATTAATATACATTAAATATTTTTTACATAAGAAATTTTTCAAAACTTACATAAATTATTTTACATAAAAACTTTTGTATGTGCAAAAACTTTGAAATATATTAAATTAAAACCACAAAAAAACATGAAACAAATTGTTCTAACTTTAAACAATGGTGTTGCTAAACTAATACAATAGAATAAGCTTTGTTAATTTTGTCTTTGTCTTCCTTCGTATTCATTGTCGTCTTAATTGTTTGCTGGATCCGAAGGCTCTCTAAGGTAAACCTTTTATTGTATTTCCTTTCCTTGTCTAAAATGTTAACGTTGCTAAAGTCTGCTGAGTGCTTTCTTTCAAACATATGTTGCGCCAAAGCTGTTGTCGTTTTTTCTTTTTCAACGTCAGATCTATGTTCTGTAATTCTCTTAAGCAGTGTTCGTTTTGTTGTTCCTATGTAGGTTAACTTACAGCTTTCGTTGCTATTTCCCTTACATTTGATTTCATAGACTACGTTGTTATGTTTGTCTTTTTCTAAATTGTCTTTTTTATTTGTAAACATCCTTTTTAATGTGTAATTCGGCTTATGCGCGAAAATAACTTCTTCGTTTTTTGTTATTGTTTTTAAGTTTTCTTTATTTGTTAGTTTGGGTATATATGCAACTGCAAAGTATTTGGTAGGGTTGCCGTCTATTTTGTCAATTGTGGAATTTTTCGGATTTTTGTTATTTTCATATTTTTTTATTAAGTTTTTTATTAGGTACATTGGATAATTGTTCGATGTCATAATCCTTGTGAATTCTTTTATGTTGTCTTTTTTAAACCGTGTGTCACTTATAGTGAGAATTTTATTTAATAAATTATATGCCGTGTTAATTTTTTGTTGCAAGGGTTGTGTTGATTTAAAATTCATCATCCTTCCTGATGCTATTGGTTTCTTATACCAATTAAAAATAATTTCCTCTCTGACCCTGTGTAATTTTGTATCCAAGTATGCTATGCAATTGTTATTTTCTTCTTCTAATGTGAATTGTATTTTGTTGTGATATTCGTTTAATGTCCCGAGTATTATGTCCTTATCCTTAGCCTTTATTACAGCTAGTATATGTATCATCCACGTATTTCGTTATAAATTTGATCTTAATATTTTTCTTGTCGAGTTCTTCTTTTGTTGTCTCTAAAAGGTTATCCAATGTGATATCCGCAATTGTTGGAGAAAGTGGATTGCCCATTGGCATTCCAAAAGTCTGTTGGTAAATTTTATTGTTGAATCTAAAGTAGTTATTTTCGTTTAGACAGAAAGTCAATATTTTCAAAAAATTTCTCTTAGGTATGTTTGTTATTTGTCCTATTACGTTCCAGTGTTTCATTATTGTCTTAATACCTGTGTATGTCGGTAAGTTCGTAAACAGTGAAACTGCGTCAAAAGATACCAAAATTTCGTCTTCGTCTAATTTTACCTTACTTAATTTTTCTTTAAGTTGAAACGCGTTTTTGATATTGCACTTATCCGATATTATATTTTTGAGTATTTCCCCGATATATTTTGATAGTCCGTAGCATGCAACATTGGTCGAGGATGCTATTGGCCTTAGTAGCAATTCATTATAATTTTTATTCAAATGTCCAATACTTAATTAATATTATACATGATATGATTTTACAAAAAAAAATTGAATATAAGTCCATATGACCAAAAAAAAATTTAATAATAAAAAAACTTTAGAAGGAAAATATAAAAAAAAACAATTCAAAAATTGACACATGGAGAAAAGCGTCTGTATTTTCTAAAATTCTATAATTTTATCCTCAAAGTTTCTATTTGGGAAAAAACTTTTAATGATTTTTTTTTTCAAATTCTAAATGCTCGACAGCAAAAAAAAAAAGATTACTCTTATAGTTCACCAAATATTACACAAAACGTTTTTTGCTTATTTGGGAGGTGCCACGCCCTCTGAAGCAATCCCGTCGAAATACATTTAATTTCAAAGCTTATAGTAACCGACACCTCCTCACTGGTTCTATTTCGATCATATTTGGTTAAAAAATATCTTATAGCAAGTATACCTGCCATGCTAAATTTCATATCGACTGCATTGTTAGTTCTCCTATTATAACGTTTATAAATATTGTGGGCTGTGCCACGCCCTTCAACGAGATTTGCCAGTATAGTGAAATAGCATGTTATGATGACTGATTTTAGTGGTATTATCTATACAATTTTTATGAAAATCGTCAGTGCCGTTTTTGATTAATATTGAATCAAAATTTTCAATTATTAAAAAGTGACACGCCCACTTTTCCGATTCCGCCCACTTTAAGTAAAATTTAAGACATTTATGATCTGCGTCTGTGTACCAAATTTTATTACAATATCTTGAATGGTTTTCGAGATATGACGTTATGAAAATAAAAGTTAAGGGCTACGCCACGCCCCTCCAGGAGTCTTTGATAAGTTAAAACCCAGCACAATCTTAATTTTGTTTACATATGTACCTAACCTTCAAGTTTCATCAAAATCGCTGCACCCGTTTTGGAAATAAATTCTGAAAATATATATATACAGTAGAGTCCCGATAATTCGTAATCGCAAGGGACCGGCAATTTTTTACGAATAACAGGGGTTTTCGACTTAACGAGGTTTTGATTTAGCGATATTAAAATAAGAACAATACGAATTAACGAAATTTTGATTTAACGAGGTTAAAATAAGAAAAATACGAAACAACGGGGAAAAAAATAAATTTATTTAATAAAAAGTAAAAACCAAAACAATTATTTATTTAGCTGCAATACATACATACGCTCATTTACTTCAAGACTGGCAAAACTCAAAAAGCATAAAGAGGGAGAAAAACGCATATAAAGTTGTCAATAAGTTACTTTTTATATGAAAATAATGAAAAGTATGTCTACATAAACTCTTCTCACAAGACAAATTTATGAGATATTTCTGATTTTTTCACAGAAAATAAATCATGAATAATCATGAATATTCTTGCATCATTAACTCAAAAATCACGTTTTTTGAGTTATGCCTGTCTTGAAGCGATAAGTACTAATTCAATCATACACTCTCTTTTTTCACACATCTCTGGTGTGACGGATAAACTGACCACGAAAAACACCAAAATTCCAAAAAAAAAGTGAACCGTAAACGTAGCCGTAGCTTCCTACTATGATTGACTTTTTTTCAAACCATACTTCAGTAGAATATTGGTTTTCATTACGAATTATAAGAGGTTGTCAAATTCAATTACGATTTATAAGAGGTTAAACAGAAAAAAAAATACGAATTATCGAGGGGACCAAAATGTATGAAATTTTTACGAATTAGAGCGATTTTTTCAAGGGACCGACAGTTTGTTACGAATTATTAAGATTTTCGAATTAACGGGGTACAAATTATCGGGATTTCACTGTATATGTATATTAGACTGACCCAAAAAAATCGAAAGTGCTCGGATTTTCGGTGCTCACGATTTTTTTTACCTCATTTTGCCTTGTGATCATTTTCTCATATTTAGATAAAGAAAAATTAACCCGTTATACTCCCAGGTCAGACATTTTTGAGAAAAAATAAGTTCAAAAAAATTTAATTTTTTGAGGCAGTGCGCAACCGACCGTATATATATAAAATTTTCCACTGATGCAGTTTCTTAATCTTTTGGGCTCGCTGAACAAGATGAAATCATTTTTTTCCTTTTTATACGGTATTTGTTTCGTTTTTAGAAGGTTTTTTCGCCACAATAGCAGAAAAAATGGATAATTTTGTCAAAAAATAGCCGATAAATGTGACTGAACATTTCTTTTTTTTTGATTTCAAGTTTGCAACCTTGTAAAGCATATAAAAATCTATAAAAATGATACTTTTAGAATTTTTTTCACCTACATTTTCATAGAAGATAAGCAGAAGTCCGAGGAAGAGATATTGAGAAAAATCGCAATTTCACGTACAGGCGTTCATATCTCGCTATTTCCGCTGTTTCTCAGTATGCAGTCCTCTAGTTTATATATATTAGTGTAAGAATTGAATATTAGTATTGCATTCAAGCCTATATTATGTGAAAATAGCCTCAAAAACGCAAGAAAAAATAGAGAAAAAGCAGAAAATTTTCTATTAAAATCCATCTATTACAAACTTTCTAACCCTGACACCAGACCATACTTTTTCGAAGGCTTTTGGCACGCTAAGTTCAAATCCGACCTCAGAATTGCTGCATGACATATGGTTTTTGAGATATCCTAACCTAAAACTGCAAAAATTACTGTTTTTTTTGCTATTTTGGAGGTTATGTTACTACTCGAATTGATTTTTTCATAACAAAACTTTTATCAGCATCTGATAGTTTCAGTCTTTCCCTTCAAAATTCACCTTTGATTGTTCCGATCCGATTTTTGGTTCTCCAGATATATCAATTTCAATCTGTAGTATTTCATAATTATTATGGCAACCTAGCCCAAATGGGCCGTGTTAAACTTTTTACGAAATTACAGAACACCTAAAGTTAAACACGGAGATTAGAACGGGATGGCCTGGAGTTGTTTCTCGATGGATAGAGTTGGACCCATTAAGCGCATTGAAGGCACGATCAAGGCCGTCTTAAACTATGCTGGGGCCTTGGACACACAAGAATTTGGGGCCCTTTTGAAAAGTAAAGAAAGTGAATTATATATATCTACCTAAAAGTGCTAAAAACACGGTTTTTGACTATATTTGAGCTTACTTTCCATCGCGAATAAAATTGTTTTTCCCAAACTGGTTGCGGCATCTGAAAGTATTACTCTTGCCCTTCAAAACCCATTTTAAATTATGTCGATATATCTTTTAATCATAAATTTAAATTTTCTATGCATCTTGCCATACTAGAATCAATGTACATAGATCTGTATGGAGGCCTATGTAATAAATTTCAAGCTACGATATTTCGGAGAAAAAAAGAAAAGTATCACTGAAATATCATAAATTTAAATTTTCTATGCATCTTGCCATACTAGAATTAATGTAGATCTGTATGGAGGCCTATGTTATAAATTTCAAGCTACGATATTTCGGAGGAAAAAAGATATCGCCATAATTTAAAAAGGGTTTTGAAGGGTAAGAGTAATACCTTCAGATGCCGATGTTACAACTAATTTTCCCGTCCTTGAAAAACACTTTGTAATCTGGGTGAAAATCGTACCTGAAAATAAAAAAGGTTTAAGTGTTACAAAATTAAATATACTTACTAGTATATTTCTTTCCCTTGTACAAATTCAAGACCGTTGTATTTTATTTTATTTCAGATCTATTTCTGATTTTATTTAAAAATCTTAGATACCTACAGTCATTAAGCAAAGACCAATATTGTAAATTTTTACTTACTGATCAATGCCATTTTTCAACAAACATGACAAAGATAACAAATGGAACAATTTTAACCTGGTAATTGGTGACATGTTTCGGCTATTACCAATAGCCTCATCAGACCAGTTTTGGTTAATTCTGTACATGGGACTCGAACCCTTGACCGTTCATGCATTGCAATTGCATATTTTGCGACGGCCGCTCTAACACTTGAGCTACTGAGGGACTTGTCATGAGGTGTACAGAGTGCGCATATTCCATTTGTCATCTTTTGTCACTTTCTCGCTTGCTGCTATTGGTAATAGCCGAAACATGTCACCAATTACCAGGTTAAAATTGTTCCATTTGTTATCTTTGTCATATTTGTTGAAAAATGGCATTGATCAGTAAGTAAAAATTTACAATATTGGTCTTTGCTTAATGACTGTAAGTTCGATTAAATAATGTTTAATTATAAAATAATCAGTCGCTAAATCAACTTTCTTAAAATCTTAGATACCTTAATACCTCGGTTACTACAGATTACACTAACAATTTCATTACAAAAATAAATACTAGAATACAATAACAAAAACTTAAGTCATCAAAAACTTATTCTACTTTACATAATTCGGCCCACAAATATTTGGCCTACAATTATTTAGCCTACAAATATTTGGCTTACAGTTCTTTATTTTACTTATGCAAAAATTGTATAAGTCTTAACTCACCAAAGTAGTGAGGTCGGCACATTTCCGGGTTTTTTTTGTTTTTTTGCGCGCTATTTTGTTGTTGCATTTAAGTACTTGGCGTTCTCATTCTTGTCAATTCTTACCAAGCAGAACTTGCACATAGCAACTTAAATTTAACAACAAACCAACAAATGCCCAAAATTGTGCTACAATTTAATAACCCTATTGTGATTATTGGATGATGTTAAGCATCATCCCAAAAATATGCCATAATATGTTATTTAAACGTGTTATTTGTTTAAATAACATATTAAAAAACCCTCAACACCGAAACCAGTTTTGGAATGTAAAATAACCTCAAATATTGCCAAAAACCGTGTTTTTTGCACTTTTAGGTTAGGATATCTCGAAAAGCTGATACAGCATTTCCGAAGCCAGATTTGGACTCAGCGCATCAAAAACCTCCGGAAATATATAGTCAGGTTTCTGGGTCTGAATGTTGGTTAAATTTTGTCGGCCTGTGTAATCAAATATATAATATAATATGTCATTAATGATATTAGTATGCTGCTGGTTTTTGGTTACGATTACGATAATGGTTTCTTCGTCTTTCTGTTGAGTAATATCTTCTATTCATAGCTGGACATTAACTCGTTAATCCGTTAATCGTTAATCAATCAAGTTAGCATTCGACTAACGGTTTACTTTTAAGTTAACTTTAAAAAACGTGAACGGACACGTTAACTTCCGTTAAATTTTCCCAAGTCCGTTAATCGTTAACCCAGTTAAGAAAGTAGAAACATTCTCTTCATAATATTAAGCAAAATGATGAACAAACTAACCATTCCTTTTGTATATCTACCAACGATTCTCAGTAAAGTAGTTGCAAAGGAGTTGATTGAGAAATTGATTTGGATGGAATCTCTATACTTATGAATCAAAAACCTTAGATGTAATTAAAGGCACAGCACAAGACTTTTGTATGGAATTTACTGAAGTGGTTGAAGATGTAAATGAATTTTCTTGTGAAAAGAAAGGAAGAGATGTTTCATGCACGCATTGCCTTAGTACTCGTTTCTATAAAAATATTGTTCATGCTCTTTTGACTCCCATAGTTTGCTTAATTACTTCATGTTTCACTATAACACTTTTTTCCTTCTTTTACTCCTAAATATCTTTGCCATTCATCTTTGTTTAGGTTGATCTAAGACAAATTGTTTTACATTTATAGCATTTAAAAATAAACTGTCTTTAAATTAAAAAATATAGAGTCTAAAGGCATAGTAAATTAACACAGCCTTATTAATCGGCATAGAGGAAAGGCTAGGACCACTTCAGCACGACGGACAAAGCCAACTTGTCGCGACTTTTCAACCGAAGTTTCGGTCGATATGGGTGGAAACGTATGACAGCAGTCGAATGGATGCAGTAAAAAAATGCATGGAAAAAAAGGTAAAAGAAGCTGCCGAAAGTTGGAAGGACAGAGATAGTTTAATTGGCGGAGGCAGCAACGCGAGTAACAACGACGATGACGAGAAAGACTTTTTCAATTCTGTCACTGAGTCTTAAGAAAAACCTAAGAGCCACAAATCTTTAAAGAGTGAAGCATAAATCTCGTCAAAATGTGGCTAGACATGAAATCAAAGACTTGTTCAACGATGCGGTATCCTCGGCGAACAGATATTCATATATCTATTTATTACAAATAATACTCCTATACCCTCACGCGCTGCAATTGAACGTCTTTTTTCCACGGGCAAATATATTTCAACGCCGAAACGAGCCGTGCTTTCAGACGAGAACTTCAACATATTAATGTTCATGAATATCCATATTATACCAGATGACTAAATTAAACACTCCAATTATACTCGTCTTTTTTTGTTCCTAACCTGCTAACCAACAGTTTTTATAAGAAGATCGCTAACGCAACGATACAAAAAAATCCATTTTTTTCACATCTTAACGGATTAACGATTAACGTTAACTTGCGTTAAACCTTCCGAAATGTAACGCTTTGACGTTTAACGAAGTTAACTTTTAGTCCAGTAAATAAGCCGGAAAATGTGGAAAAGTGTCAAACAAGCACTGATTTTAAAATTTTTTATTGGTACGTGTTCCTTAGACCTCCTAGAACATTCGTCCTGTCTAACCTTTGCCTCATAAACATAAATGAATTAATGAGGGTGCTTTTACGCCCCCAAACCACCCCAAAAAAAAAGAAGTCGCGTAATAATTAAAAAAATTAGCATTTTGCTTTGGAAATGTGCTCTATTAGGTTTTTTGGGTGGTTTGGGGGTAGGGGGTGGAACCTCCCCCATTTGGACGTCGGATTCGTGATCAGCAACCCTAAAAACCTAATAGAGCACATTTTCAAACCAAATTTCAATTTTTTTAATTTATACGCAACAGCTACGTTTTGGGGTATTTTGGAGGGGTAGGGGGTGGAACCACCCCCATTTGGACGTCGGAGTCGTGATCAGCGACCCAAAAACCTAATAGAGCACATTTCCAAAGCTAATTTTTTTAATTATTACGCGACGCTACTTTATGGGGTGGTTTGGGGGGCGTAACGGATTAGCGATTAACGAAGTTAACTATTTGATTAACGGTGCCCAGCTATGCTTCTATTATATCCTCAAAGTCAATTTTTTGAAGGATGTCGCTTTCTATGCACATAATTGATAAATTACTTAGTCGGTCTTGTAACATAGTTGCTCGCAATTAATTTTTTATTCTTATAAGCTGCGAATTTGCGTTAGAAGATGTGAGGATGGAAGTCAGTGGGCTTCGTTTCCACCCACAATTTTCATAGCAGCGCGTCGAAACGCCCGAAAACATAAGCAAACGTATTTATTGGTTTTATTTAACTTCACGAATTATGTATTTATCTCTAAATATCATTTCGTTTATTTATCTAAATCCATTTTTATGAATTATTAATCATAAATATGTATAACATAAGTTAAAACCTTTAGTTAAGTTCATTACGTTAGCGCGGGGCGACGCGTAAAAAACGCCATAGTAGTAGAATAGACATAAGCAAAACGCGAAGAATTGGCATACGGTAGCCCTGCCCCACAGCTGTCTCCACGATCCACAGTAAAACAGCTGTTAGAGCTTTAGTGTGGGAAAAGCTAGAATATTAGAAAAGAAAGGTGACTTGGCAAAGGTTTTGGTTTTAGTTAGTCATTCTTCTGAGGATCACAGCCAGCAACAGGTCAACAGCTCCGGACAACAGCAGCAGCCGTAAGATAATCACTAACCATAACTTCTTTCCCCATTTTCTCTTAGGTTGCAACTCGTATACAAGTTACAAGTCGCTCTTGCGTTGTACTTGTATACGAAAGGAAGACGCCGTCATAGAAATTAGGTCGGCGGGTACGTTGTGTTAACGTACACAAGTAGCAAGTCGCTTTTGCGTTGCACTTGTGTGCGGTGATAAAACACCGTCATAGAAATTAGGTCGGCGGGTACGTTGTGTTAACGTACACAAGTAGCAAGTCGCTTTTGCGTTGCACTTGTGTGCGGTGATAAAACGCCGTCATAGAAATTAGGTCGGCGGGTACGTTGTGTTAACGTACACAAGTAGCAAGTCGCTTTTGCGTTGCACTTGTGTGCGGTGATAAAACGCCGTCATAGAAATTAGGTCGGCGGGTACGTTGTGTTAACGTACACAAGTAGCAAGTCGCTTTTGCGTTGCACTTGTGTGCGGTGATAAAACGCCGTCATAGAAATTAGGTCGGCGGGTACGTTGTGTTAACGTACACAAGTAGCAAGTCGCTTTTGCGTTGCACTTGTGTGCGGTGATAAAACGCCGTCATAGAAATCAGGTCGCGGGTACGTCGTGTTAACGTACACAAGTAGCAAGTCGCTTTTGCGTTGCACTTGTGTGCGGTGATAAAACGCCGTCATAGAAATTAGGTCGGCGGGTACGTGGTGTTAACGTACACACGTAGCAAGTCGCTTTTGCGTTGCACTTGTGTGCGGTGATAAAACGCCGTCATAGAAATCAGGTCGCGGGTACGTCGAGTTTAACGCCGACAAGCTACAAGTCGCTTTTGCGTTGTACTTGTGTGCGGTAATCAAACGCCGTCATAGAAATCAGGTCGCGGGTACGTTGTGTTAACGTATACAAGTAGCAAGTCGCTTTTGCGTTGCACTTGTGTGCGGTGATAAAACGCCGTCAAAGAAATCAGGTCGCGGGTACGTTGTGTTAACGTACACAAGTAGCAAGTCGCTTTTGCGTTGCACTTGTGTGCGGTGATAAAACGCCGTCATATAAATTAGGTCGGCGGGTACGTTAAATTAACGAACACAAGTGGCAAGTCGCTTTTGCGTTGTACTTGTGTGCGGTGATAAGACGCCGTCACGGAAATCAGGTCATCGTAGTCAGCGCATCCGTCGTAATCTTAGCTCAATATATAACGTCATCATAGAAATTAGGTCGGCGGGTACGTTGAATTGACGTACACAGGTGGCAAGTCGCTTTTGCGTTGCACTTGTGTGCGGTAATAAAACGCCGTCGAAGAAATTAAACCCAAACGCCGTACAGAAAATTAGTCCGTCGTAGCCAGAGCAGACGCCGAGTAATAGAAAATTCGACACATCGATCGTCGCCTTTGCACGGTATCGGCACGGCGTGAAAGTACGCTGCCGGATAGGATAAGTACTAAGTATCAGAATCGTATTTTATAACTTAGTCCTAGACATATATATATATGTATATAATATTTACCTCAAATATTGTATTAAGATAAGAATAAAGTGGATTGTCAAAGAAATATACATGGAAGGTCTTGTTCTTATTTAAACTCCCGGAAATTCGACCTTTGTTAGCCTCCTGCAAAATATAAATTTTTGTACACGAACCCCGGATACCGGCGAGCCGAAACCCTGGCTGAAAGGTTCGTTACAATGGCGCCCGAGCAGGGACCCTAGGCTAACATATGAAAATTGATAAAATACGACCGGATGAGTTTCCTTCCATGTGTTTGCAAATCCACTGTTTTTTAAACGCGAGTATATATATTTACGAGAATACGCGGTTCCTCGCGGATCAAAGACACTATATTAATTATAAATATCAATTAATCAAGGCAATAGCCCCCCCCCCCCCAAATATTTTATCCAGGTAAATTCTACAGCGACAGCCCAGCCATAAATTCTACAGCAACAGCCCAGCCGTAAATTCCACAGCGACAGCCCAGCCATAAATTCTACAGCAACAGCCAAGCCGTAAATTCTACAGCGACAGCCCAGCCATAAATTCTACAGCAACAGCCCAGCCGTAAATTCAACAGCAGCAGCCCCAGCAGCATACAGCAGATACAGTGAAAGTGTACCTAGCCCATCCTTAGTGCGCGAAGTGAAAAACAAAACGACACCCAGTGAAATCAAACGAAAAAAAAACGAAATAATAATAAACTTTAGTGGGAAAAAAAAAACCAAAGTGTACCTAGCCCATCCTTAGTGCGCGAAGTGAAAAACAAAACGACACCCAGTGAAATCAAACGATAGAGGAAAAAAAAAAAACGAAATAATAATAAACTTTAGTGAAAAAGAAAAAAACTATAGACAAAAGAAAAAAAATAATAAGAAAAAATGTTGAATGTGTCGTGGTGCCATGGTCTGAGAAAGGAGGAGTTGGTCACGTATGGTGAAGAATTCGGCCTCGAGGTAACAGGAACAGTTGATGACCTACGGAAGAGGTTCAAAGTTTTCGTGGCAGAGGACCATACACCAGAAGTGAAGCAACGCTTACTTGAGCTTCAGACTCGCCACAAGAGATCTTCATCCCAGCATAGAACCCAGACAGACGGCACGGAAGAATCATCACAGACGGACGGCAAAGCCGGGCCCTGTCTCAAACCAGGCGATGGTGAGGAACAAATCGTGGCAACGGCCGCAACAGCGCAGCCAATACACAAGCCTGACGAAACCAGCTATCGGTTTTCTACCCAAGGGTTTAACGTATCAAATGACGAAACTAGCCCTTACAACCCTGTAATAATGGAACAAGTTCGGAAGTGGTCCCTAAAGTACGACGGAGCCAAAGAGCCACTGGCCTTTATAGAAAGAGTTGAGGAACTAGCTGCAGCCTACGGAGTAGCCACCAACCATCTTCCCCGGGCAATGCCTGAACTATTAAAGGACAAGGCCTTAGCATGGTACCGGAACAACCATCAACAAGAAATTTCGTGGACCAAATTTAAGGGAAATTTCCTAAGGTTCTTCCTACCGCTACGTTACTTTGAAACTTTGGACGACGAAATAAGAAAGCGGTGTCAACAGCCTCGAGAGAAATTCAAGGAATTTTTGCTACCACTACAAACGATGATGAGGCACGCGAATTTCACCGAAAACCAAATGTTGGAACGAGTTTTCCGAAATTGTCGGCCGGAGTACCAATGGTACATTAAACGTAAAGACTTTTCGACATTAGAGGACCTAATCCAATTAGCAGAGGATTTGGAAGGGATTCAACAACGAGAACCCGAACGACCAGCACAGATCAGAAGTCGCACCGAACAGCACCGGATGGTGGGCCCCACTCAAGGTGAAGAAAGAATCAACACTCGAACTGCTTGCCGACGCTGTGGCCAAGAAGGCCATTTTGCCGGGAACTGTCAGCATCCTCAGCGGTTGTTCTGCTGGGTCTGTGGCCGAATTGGAACACGTACCATAGCTTGTTGCCGTACACCGGGAAACGACAACGGAGACCGCCCAGAGCGAGGGGGGGCAGGTACTCCAGAAGATCCCCCTCGGTTGGCATAGAACAACATCACCTCCAACGCCCCTGCAGTCGAGTTTTCGCCAACGTTATCGTTGGGCGGAGACACATAGCAGCCACCATCGACACAGGGGCAACCATAAGCTTCGTTAGGGAGGCATTCGCTGCAGAATTGGGTCACCAGGCCAAAAGGATATCGTATGGAGGAGAAGTAGCGCTAGCAGATGGCTCGGTTAGGCCGCTCGAACACGCGGCGGAAACCGAATTAGAATTTAAAGGCCTAAAAGTGAGATTCCTGTTCGTCATTATGCCTGACGCGACCGAAGACGTCGTCCTAGGGTTAGATTTCCTCACACGATGGGGAGCCAGTCTACAAATAAGAGGCGAAACGATTACGATAGGAGGTGATTCGGAACGCGGAACGGAAAGATGTATGGTGAGCTCGATACTCGACAAACGACCCCAGCCGGAAGCAACGCGAAGCTCAGAGTCGAACCCGCAACACAATTCCCTTCAGAATCAACCACAACGCCACCAGCAGCGGAGGAGGCGGAGGAAACGACCTGCAGGCCAGAACCACACTCGACCAAGAGAGCAAGTCAAGAAAAGCCGCATAGTACCCACACTCGAATCAGCAGCAGAGCCCACACATGCATCAGCGACAGAGCCCACACCTGAATCGTCGGCAGAACCCTCACTCGAATCAGCGGCAGAGCCAACACTCGAACCATCGACGGAGCCCACACTCGAACCAGCGGCAGAACCCACCCTTGAATCATCGGCAGAGCCCTCACCCACAGCAGCGGCAGAGCCTACAGCAGAGCATCAAGAAGAGGTAATAAATCAATTTTTAATCCAAGAACTCCCAAAATTTGATAGGCTAGAAGGGGTCACACAGATCACCAAACACGCGATAACCATGTCGGACGATCGACCGATCAAGCAGCGATACATCCCGCGAAACCCGGCCATGCAAGCGATTATTGACGAGGAAATTGATAAACTGTTGACCAAAGGATGCATCGAACCATCCCGCAGTCCTTATAGTGCACCGATCGTTTTAGTGCGAAAGAAGACGGGTGCCTGGCGACTCTGTATAGATTATCGCCAGCTCAACGCCAGATCAGTACCGGACGCCTATCCTCTACCTAGAATAACGCACATCTTGGACCGATTACGAAACGCGAAATTTATTAGTAGTCTGGACTTGAAAGATGGATATTGGCAAATACCAATGGAGGCCAATAGCAAGCAATTTACGGCCTTTACCGTACCGGGCCGTGGCCTTTATCAGTGGAAGGTCATGCCTTTCGGACTCCATTCGGCACCAGCAACATTCCAGCGGGCCCTAGATCAAGTTATCGGGGCAGAAATGGAGCCTCATGCCTTCGCCTATCTAGATGACATAGTGGTAACGGGCTCCACCCTAGATGAACACATGCAAAACTTACGGGAGGTATTCCGACGACTACGTGCGGCTAATCTGAGAATTAATCCGGAAAAGTGCGAATTCTTCCGGACCAAGTTAAAATACTTGGGGCACGTCGTCGGCAGCGAAGGCATACAGACCGATCCGGAGAAAGTGGCGGCTATACAGGACTTGGCACCCCCACAAAATATTAGAGGAGTGCGGCGGTTTCTAGGCGTTGCGTCATGGTACCGACGATTCGTTCCAGATTTCGCAGCAATAGTGCAGCCGCTGACGGCCTTGTTGAGAAAGGGCAAGCACTGGAGATGGGGCGATGACCAGCAGAGGGCATTCGAGACCATGAAAAAGAAACTAACGGAGGCACCCATACTCTTATGCCCAGATTTCAGCCAGACATTCACCCTCCAGACCGACGCCAGTGATTTGGGCCTAGGTGCAGTTTTAACCCAAGTCATAGAAGGAGAGGAGCGTGTGATCGCTTACGCTAGCCGAAGCCTAAACAACGCTGAGAAAAATTACTCGCCAACAGAGAAAGAATGTCTGGCCATTGTATGGGGAATCAGGAAGATGCGGCCCTACCTAGAAGGGTATAAATTCATAGTGGTCACGGATCATCTTTCGCTCAAATGGTTGAACTCAATCGAGAGTCCCACCGGACGAGTAGCCCGATGGGCACTAGAGCTCCAGCAGTATCAGTTCACAATTCAATACCGGAAGGGGAAGAACAACGTAGTAGCCGACGCCCTGTCCAGGCAACCTAGAGAGATTATTCAAATGGCAACAGCGAATAACAGATCCGACGAGACCTGCACCTGGTTGGAGAAGAAGAAGGCCGAAGTTCGAAACGAACCCGCAAAGTATCCAGATTTCTCCGAAGTAGCAGGGCACTTATACCGTCATCTACCAGGGCACACAGGTGACGAGGATTGTGCTCAGTGGAAACTTTGCGTAGCAACGCCGCTCCGGAAGCGCGTCATGGAAGAAAATCATGATAGCCCGAACGCTGGTCATCTAGGCATCCGGAAAACCATCTCCCGCATAGCCAACCGGTATTATTGGCCTGGCATGTTCCGGGATATAAGTCGGTATGTGCGAAGCTGTGACTCCTGTCAACGATACAAAGCAAGTCAACAAGCACCAGCGGGGGAAATGTTGACAACCATTCCAAACGAGCCATGGTCCACCGTATGTGCAGACTTTATCGGGCCATTACCACGATCCAAACATGGAAACACCACATTGCTAGTGTTCTTTGATAGATTCTCAAAATGGACCGAATTAATACCCCTTAGAAGGGCGACGGCAGAAGGGGTCGTCAAGGCATTTCGAGAAAGGATCGTGGCAAGGTACGGCGCTCCCAAAACTTTCGTCACGGATAACGGGACTCAGTTTAGGAGCCGGGTAGTGAAGAACTACATGGATGAGATTGGAGTACGACAGCAATTCACAGCACCCTACACTCCCCAAGAAAACCCTACGGAGCGAGCAAATCGGACAATCAAAACGATGATGGCGCAACTGGTCAACAATAATCACAGAGTATGGGACGACAACCTACCAGAGATTTGGCTAGCCATCAATACCAGCACATCGGAGTCAACCGGCTACAGTCCAGCATTTCTCACCCAAGGACGGGAGCCCCGCTTACCAAGAGCACTGTACGACGAAGTGACCCAAGGCACCGGCACGCCAAGCCAACAATCAGAGACAAGAGCGGCACAGCTGCAAGAAATCTTCAAGATCGTCAGGCACAATCTCTCTAAAGCATCGCAGGACCAAGCAAGGCACTATAACCTAAGGAGGCGACAATTCCTAGTGTTTTTAACGTCAACCCCTGCCGAGACGGCTTAATTTGACGGTGCTCTACGCACAGACTCGAAACTTACGCGTCGAGCGGCGCCCCCCCGGCGAACATGAAACCCGGTGGATCCCGAGCCCCATGCGGACCGAAGGCACCATTTCTAGGCCATGCAAATGGGCATGACCTAACACCTGGTCGGTGTCGAGGCCTATCTAAAACCTCCGTCATTCTATGGGAAATGACACCCGGTTGCAATGCAACTCCACACCGGGGGAATAAATTCCCCCTACCCGCGATTTTGGGTATAAACCACAGCCACCACGATCGCCCACAAGGGGGCCAACCCACTGTCAGGCTAAAACCGAAGTTTTAGGGGCTCCTGACAACCCGTGGTACCAGAAAAACCTCCGGTCAGGTTTCGTAGCAAGCTACTACCAGTTTAGCTCCATTCAGCATAGGACTGGCCGCCTGACATTCAACAATCACACAACAACACAACATATAGTCGATCGAAACATGAAACATTTACATGCAACATGTAACAAAAGCCCTAGCCTACCTATTCGCCCAACTACCTAACACCTAAACCCCAACTAATCCCTACTCCGGACCTCTCAATTGACCACGCCTCCTCCGCCTTGTGAAAACCTCCCCCGCAAAACTATTCAACAAGGAGATGCGCTCACTGGAAGCGAGTACACCTCCAAGATCGTACCTACCACTTGGCTGCGCTACGATCCCAAAGGACTCTATATTGCGGATGTCCTCATAAAAAGGGCAATCACACAACACGTGCAATGTGTCCTCAAGCACCGCCCCACAATCGCAACCCTGGACTTCACTGAGAGCCCTCTGATGCAAAAAAGCATTGAGGGAACCATGCCCCGTCAGCAGGAAGCCCAGAAAAAGGTTAAAACCAAATTCGGGGTGATTTCCCACAAACGTGACATCCCCAATGAAGCCGAACGTCGTCCTGCCTTTCAAACTGTTCACCCATCTAGCCTGCCACCGAGATGTGACGCATTCATTCAAGAAACTTTTACGTTCCTTTAAACTCATGCCACCAATGTTAGCAGTATCCAACCACCCATTTACTGGAGGCAGTCCTCTCCGGATTCCGTAGGCAATACGGCAACGTATTACCTCCAGGTCCAAAGGGGGTGCCCCCATTAGCACCTGTAAGGCCTCCGTGGAGACCGTACGGCACACGGGCATACAAGCGAGCAGAGCAACACGTTGACAAGAAAGTATCCTAGTAGAACCCACAACAGACAAAGCAGTTTCCCACCATACAGGAGCGCCATATGTTGCGCAAGCAACAAACAGCCCTGCATACATAGTGCGAACAGCCCGCCTGCTGAGGCCCCACTCATTCCTCAAAACACGACGCACCTGCCCTGCAACGGACAGTAAACGTTCCCGGACTCTATTCAAATGAGGCAAAAATCCCAGTCGCTCTTGCATCGTTATCCCCAGGTATTTGACCTCAGTCACATACCTAAGGCTAACTCCGTTGATTCTTACCACTGGAGGGCGACTAAGTGCCAAGCTGCCTTTCAGCAGCATTGTCACCGTCTTCTCCATTGATACATCAACCCCGACACTCCTGCCCCATTCATACACTAAAGCTAGCGATTCACTTGCCCTACTCTCAAGTTCGGCACGAGACTGGCCCTCGATCAAAATCAAGAGGTCATCAGCGTAAGCGCAACTTCTACAGACGGCAGCGAGCCGTCGCAATAAAGGGTCCATCATGAGGTTCCAAATAAATGGACCACAGATGGAGCCCTGTGGGCACCCACGTACCACATCAATAAACAATGTTTCGCTTACACCAATAACCCCAGCCCTTCTGCCGGAAAAGTAACTTTGCCAAAGGTTACCCTCCCGACATCCAAGCTCACTCAACCTATGTAACACGGCTTGCCATCTCAAACAGTCAAAAGCGCCCCGGAAGTCCACAAATATGCCCAAGACATATTTGGAGACACTACCATTGACAAACGTTTTCATGTACTCCCATGCATCTATAACACTACGTCCCTGCCGAAATCCGTACTGTGTTTCGCATAACTGGTATGGCCCATCCAAAAGTCTTTCCACCATAACCCTTTCAAGTACTTTTCCAAGCACCGGAAGAAGGCTGATGCCACGATAAGAACGAGGATTACTCCTGATCTTATCAGGCGACTTAAGGAGTACAACCACACGAGCACACTTCCACGCAGTAGGGAAATACCCCTCACTGAGGCATTTCCCGTACAAGCACTCAAGGTACTCAGGTATAGCCCGCCAGATGGCCTTAGCCATCTCGCCAGTCATACCATCCATACCCGGAGACTTTCTCGACTTCACCAAAGACATAGCATACGCTATCTCACCCACATCCAACCCAGGGGTATCAACTACTACTGGGACCGGAGTCCGAGCAGCAGTCTCCTCCCTAGGAAAGAAGGAGCTCAACAGCAGGTTCATGCAATCCTTCCACTCCGTCACCAAGGTATTACCGTTGCAAAGACTTGCAATGTTCAGCGCCTTGCCACGACCCCGACAAATCCTATACACTTGACCCCACGGATCATTCCGGTTCTCGTGCACGAACTCCCGCCACTCATTTTCCTTCACCCGTACTATCATACGCTTGTACTCAACCAAGCACAACCGATATGCGGCCCGACGCTCACTCACGTCCTCAGCATTAGCCACCCTGGCCCTTTGGAATCGCTTCCTAAAAGACCTGAGTGACCTCCGCTTTAGCATGAGCTCGCGTGTCCACCACTTTACTTTCTTGCGATTTGTCTTACGACATCGCGCAAATAAGGTGTCGTTCACATCAGTGAACCAGCCGTCAATCACACCGATTTGCTCATCCACACCCATGTTGACAAACGCATGAAGTGGCACACCAAGGGCCTTTCCTCTAACTAGCTCTGAATACGCGTTCCAATTTGCAGAACAAGTGCGCCATGCCCTGAGCTCCAACCTTTCTTGTGCTACTAAATCATGGGTAAGCACAACCTGAATCAGATTGTGATCACTCATTTGCTGGTCACCCAGCACACACCATTCAAGGTGATAGGATCTAGCAGCCACATTATTAGATACTGTCACGTCTATATCGCTCACACCTCTAGGACCATCAAACGTGAACAACACACTGGGTTCATTCAGGATGCAGATATCCCTACTCACAAAGAATTCACTAAGCACCCGTCCCCTTATGTCGTTCGAATGCCCAGTACGACTGGGCATTTTACTGAACCACAAAGGGGAGGCCGCATTCGCATCCATGCCATGGATGAGCGGAATGCTACTCGCAAGTAGTAGCACCGTATCCAAATACGCGATATATGGCTCTAGAGGTTCCCCAAACTTGCAATACATACTGCTCAAGAACAGTTTTCCATGCTCGCCCTCAGCACACACAACAACGCCCCACCTACTTACATCAACAACCATACATTGAACATGCACGTCATTGACGATAACGGCAGAATTAGCCCTTAGATCAGGAAAGACCCGCATATGAGCGGGTAACCCTCGTACAACACCATTGGTTGCATAAGGTTCCTGAACCAGAGCGAACTCTATACCTCCCTCCACTAGCCTAACACCTAAATCACACATGACAGAGTACGCCCCCTGACAATTCAATTGAGCAATACGCATAGGCACTAATGTCTAGCGTCGGCCCGGGCAACAATTGCACCGTAAATGGGACACACGGTGGACATCATGTAATGCCCTGCCGGTTGCCCCTTAAACGCGCAATTGCGACAATGCAGTGCATTGACGCAATTCGCGACACGATGCCCTTCCTGACCGCGCCGACGGCAGAGATCTTTGTCCATACGACATTGACTCACCCTGTGGTCAAAACTCATACACCGAAAGCATCCAAGCATCGGATCATGCGCCTTTACCCTGAAGGAGAACCACTTGATGTAGCAGCGATCCGCAGCAAGGAGAACACCAGTGACAGCACTGGTGCCCTCCAAGACAACGTTCACTGGTCCACCAGCGCCAGCCTTCCAGGCAGGACTCACAATCTTTACACTCTTCTGAAAGGTCTCCAAAGTCATCGAGTCCTTCAGGTTTTTACCGTAGAGCTCACCCATGAATTCATCAGGGGTGATATCCACGTCCACCTTCTGGACGACCACTCTGGAGCCTAACTTCCGGTCCTCGCACACTTTTAAACCTACTTTCTCGAAAGTAGTGTTCGCCGCGATCTTCCTCAACTCCGCAACCGAAGGGGTACGAATGACCGCACCGCCACTGCGGATGGGCTTCACGCCATGGACACGCACACCTAAAGTGGGTCCAACCTCCTTTACTACCTTTTTGGCAACCTCCTCAGATGTAGGGCCAGCCACCTTACTCCTGACCACTAAGGACCAGGTCTCCACCGGCTTCTCCACCCTCAGAGGGGCCGCAGCAGGCGCAGGGACACCAACGGGAGCCCGAACGCCCACTGCAGCTGGCGTTGAAACGCACCCGCGCAGCACGGTATCACCCTTCGTCTGGTGAACATCCAGACGCCCCTTCAGTCTCTCATTCTCCCCAATGAGATCCATCAGCAACACCTCAAACTCGCCGGCGATCCCTATCACCTCCTGCGCAACACTATTTTCTACCCGCCCATCTAATACCGCTTTAATGAGGCGACCAGTGACCGCCTTCATCGAGCGAACCTCGAATCTAGCGCCCCCTGACACCCCATTTCCAGCAGCCACGCTGCCAGAGACGGCGCCAGACCTGCCGGAGCCAACCTTGGCTGAGCCAGTTTTGACTCCAGCAGTCCCAGCGCCCCCCCCAGCAGCCACCTTCGCACTCGCCTTTCCAGCAGAAGGCTCAGAAGCCCCAGCCCCTTTTGCGGCACACTCCTCCACTAAACTAACCTTACCCCCTTCCCCATTTGAAACTACAGGGTCAGCCTCCATGCTGTCCCTCCTGCTAACTCTACCCACTTTTACGGCACTCTGGACGGAACCGTCAGAGTCCGTAACGTCGCTACTAGTATGCCGCACGGCCCTCTTCTTTGCCCGCTTTCCGGGAGGCATCTCCAGTGCTCGATAACACTGACTACACAGTGCCTATCCAGCTACCAACCAGCAAGAGCTTCTCCAACTTCCAAATCCGGTATGTGTTGGTTACAGAGCCCCTCAACTGTATACCCACAGTTGATATCAAACTGTACTTAGGGGGGTGCCTTTTAAACTGCGCAGTACCCAATACACTAACCAACTAGTTGGTTAGCGAGTACACAATCAGTTTAATGCACAACCGATGCACAAACCACCAATGAAAGCTATCAGAGAGCTTCCACTAGCCACCAGCAGGCGCGACACCACAATCACGCCACTCACAAAAATTTAAGTAAACAAGTTACCGTACTTTCGTACAACAACAAGTCTACCACAAAAACTATAGCGTGATCAAACTTAGGAATTTTTATGATAGCTCATAAAAATTCCACAAATTCTCTCACGAACACTCTACTCACGTATGCAAAATACTCCAACACCTTAACAACGGCACTGAAAAAACACAGAGAATAACGAACTAAACCCACGCACAGAGCTTAACTACAACACGTCCACACAGTCTGACGACACAGTAAACTAAGGAGGCGACAGTGGAAACCTAACGTCGGAGAACTGGTCTTAGTGAAACAGCACCCATTATCCAAGGCCATCGATAGTTTCGCAGCCAAGCTCGCGCCCAAGTATGCGGGCCCGTACACAATCGCAAGTTACATTTCTCCTGTAATTTGTAATCTCAAGGGAGTCGGTGACAGAATTATACGCACTGCTCACCTGAGCGAAATTAAGCCATTCATTTTATAGCATTTAAACCTCTGTTCTGTTACAAAACTAATTCCTTACTTTTCTACAATTTTTAGTCGTCAACAAACCCACAAAGCAACAAAAACTAAGCCTGGACGAGCAATAATTAGAGGCACCACGATCGCTACAGCAAGTTACATACCGATAATCAACAGAATCTGCTTCAAGTGTGACAACGACGAGAATTAAGGTGGCGAAGCATACAACACGAACATCATCATCACTGCAACAATAAGTCCTGGGAGTAGCGAGGCAGACATCACAAACTCTAATAACAGCGATTGGTGTGTCACTTCTAATAGTGAGGATACCTCCGATGGTTAATCACTGAACCTATATATATCTTGAGTATCGCGAAGAAAAACTGCCTACAGTGATGCTATAGCCTCGAGCACCATTTCTGATGGAAAAATATATCACCTGGACCTGCGTTTTTAAATGCCAGTCTTCTAGATTGCAGAGCCTCCGCACTGCATTTGTTCAAGTAAAATCCGTTTCGCCGCGGGAGTAAGCGGGAAATGTGAGGATGGAAGTCAGTGGGCTTCGTTTCCACCCACAATTTTCATAGCAGCGCGTCGAAACGCCCGAAAACATAAGCAAACGTATTTATTGGTTTTATTTAACTTCACGAATTATGTATTTATCTCTAAATATCATTTCGTTTATTTATCTAAATCCATTTTTATGAATTATTAATCATAAATATGTATAACATAAGTTAAAACCTTTAGTTAAGTTCATTACGTTAGCGCGGGGCGACGCGTAAAAAACGCCATAGTAGTAGAATAGACATAAGCAAAACGCGAAGAATTGGCATACGGTAGCCCTGCCCCACAGCTGTCTCCACGATCCACAGTAAAACAGCTGTTAGAGCTTTAGTGTGGGAAAAGCTAGAATATTAGAAAAGAAAGGTGACTTGGCAAAGGTTTTGGTTTTAGTTAGTCATTCTTCTGAGGATCACAGCCAGCAACAGGTCAACAGCTCCGGACAACAGCAGCAGCCGTAAGATAATCACTAACCATAACTTCTTTCCCCATTTTCTCTTAGGTTGCAACTCGTATACAAGTTACAAGTCGCTCTTGCGTTGTACTTGTATACGAAAGGAAGACGCCGTCATAGAAATTAGGTCGGCGGGTACGTTGTGTTAACGTACACAAGTAGCAAGTCGCTTTTGCGTTGCACTTGTGTGCGGTGATAAAACACCGTCATAGAAATTAGGTCGGCGGGTACGTTGTGTTAACGTACACAAGTAGCAAGTCGCTTTTGCGTTGCACTTGTGTGCGGTGATAAAACGCCGTCATAGAAATTAGGTCGGCGGGTACGTTGTGTTAACGTACACAAGTAGCAAGTCGCTTTTGCGTTGCACTTGTGTGCGGTGATAAAACGCCGTCATAGAAATTAGGTCGGCGGGTACGTTGTGTTAACGTACACAAGTAGCAAGTCGCTTTTGCGTTGCACTTGTGTGCGGTGATAAAACGCCGTCATAGAAATTAGGTCGGCGGGTACGTTGTGTTAACGTACACAAGTAGCAAGTCGCTTTTGCGTTGCACTTGTGTGCGGTGATAAAACGCCGTCATAGAAATCAGGTCGCGGGTACGTCGTGTTAACGTACACAAGTAGCAAGTCGCTTTTGCGTTGCACTTGTGTGCGGTGATAAAACGCCGTCATAGAAATTAGGTCGGCGGGTACGTGGTGTTAACGTACACACGTAGCAAGTCGCTTTTGCGTTGCACTTGTGTGCGGTGATAAAACGCCGTCATAGAAATCAGGTCGCGGGTACGTCGAGTTTAACGCCGACAAGCTACAAGTCGCTTTTGCGTTGTACTTGTGTGCGGTAATCAAACGCCGTCATAGAAATCAGGTCGCGGGTACGTTGTGTTAACGTATACAAGTAGCAAGTCGCTTTTGCGTTGCACTTGTGTGCGGTGATAAAACGCCGTCAAAGAAATCAGGTCGCGGGTACGTTGTGTTAACGTACACAAGTAGCAAGTCGCTTTTGCGTTGCACTTGTGTGCGGTGATAAAACGCCGTCATATAAATTAGGTCGGCGGGTACGTTAAATTAACGAACACAAGTGGCAAGTCGCTTTTGCGTTGTACTTGTGTGCGGTGATAAGACGCCGTCACGGAAATCAGGTCATCGTAGTCAGCGCATCCGTCGTAATCTTAGCTCAATATATAACGTCATCATAGAAATTAGGTCGGCGGGTACGTTGAATTGACGTACACAGGTGGCAAGTCGCTTTTGCGTTGCACTTGTGTGCGGTAATAAAACGCCGTCGAAGAAATTAAACCCAAACGCCGTACAGAAAATTAGTCCGTCGTAGCCAGAGCAGACGCCGAGTAATAGAAAATTCGACACATCGATCGTCGCCTTTGCACGGTATCGGCACGGCGTGAAAGTACGCTGCCGGATAGGATAAGTACTAAGTATCAGAATCGTATTTTATAACTTAGTCCTAGACATATATATATATGTATATAATATTTACCTCAAATATTGTATTAAGATAAGAATAAAGTGGATTGTCAAAGAAATATACATGGAAGGTCTTGTTCTTATTTAAACTCCCGGAAATTCGACCTTTGTTAGCCTCCTGCAAAATATAAATTTTTGTACACGAACCCCGGATACCGGCGAGCCGAAACCCTGGCTGAAAGGTTCGTTACAAAGAGCAGTCTCAAATTTTCCCTTTTTTTACTAGGCTTTGGGCTTCGTTTCTAGTGTCTCCTGGTTGATTGATGTCACTTGCGATTGAGGACAATGCTTTAGAAATATTTATGTAACCATTTTGCAAGGCATTATTAACCAGTTTCCGAAAGATACTTCAGGACTCCATTTGCACCTGATACACGGGCCCTGTGATCGAGTCTCATGGAAACCAAGAATTCAATTTATAATTTCTGATTTTTTAGTTATATTGGATGCGTCAATTCCTTCTCATTATTCAAGTATATAAAATACTAAACTAACTTCAGATTTGAAGTTAATAATAAATTATTACTGAATCGTTCACCATTCAAATACCCGAGTGAAAAATCGTTGATTAATTATTTTTTATCTTTTTATATATAACACGCATGTTGTAACGTAATCACTATATTATGTTTTTCTTCTTGCTTTTAACAATTATATCTAACAATTTAGTAAACCTATCCAAATTGATTTTATTTTGTCTTACTTTTACCTTTTTTGACTTAAAGTAAGCCAAAACCAAACCAAGTTTAGACTTGAATATGACTTTTATGTCTTAAATGGATTCTAACTAAGCCAAATAAATCAAAATTAAATCAAATGATATAGAAATTTTATGCTGCTAAAGGAAAAAAGGCATATTTTGACTTGATTTTGTCTTAATTTGTTTAAATAAAATCGACATAATTTTTACTTAACGTACGTACGTTCATGTTCGTGTCATGAAAATCTTCTAAAAGCCGTGTGGCCCGTTAAGAAATTCAAAATGACGGATCCAATATGGCGGCCGGAAGCCTGAGAAAAATCGAGTGTCCAGACAAAAAAGCTTGTAAAAATAAAAATTCTCAACCGATTAAGCCGTTTCTTCGCTCAAATTATAGCTCCTTAAAAGCTGGAGTGCAAGATTGACAGAATCCAAAATAGCGGATCTAATATGGCGGACAAAAATCCAATAAGGTGGCCGAATTTTTAGAAAGTCAACCGATTTGCACCAAATTTGGTATACAGGGGTCTTGGTGCGAGATAAGATTTTACAAAATCAAAATGGCGGATTCAAGATGGCGGATGAAATTTTCGAAAGTCAACCGATTTGCACCAAATCTGGTATACGGGGGTCTTGAGAATCACTGATCATTAATCCGAGATAAGATTTAACTAAATCAAGATGGCGGACGAATTTTTGCACCAAATATAATATACGGGAGTCTTTAGAACCACTGATCATGAATCCGAGATCAGATTTTATAAAATCAAGATGGCGGATCCAAGATGGCGAACAAATTTTTCGAAAGTCATCCGATTTCTACCAAATTTGATATAAGAGGGTCTTGGGGATCACTGGCCATATTGATTTTGCCATTTTGGATTCTGTCTATCTTCCACGCCAGCTTTTTAGGAGCTATGATTTGAGCGAAGAAACGGCTCGATCGGTTGAGAATTTATATTGTTACAAGCTTTTTTGTCTGGACACTCGATTTTTCTCAGTCTTCCGGCCGCCATATTGGAACCACCATTTTGAATTTCTTAACGGGCCACACGGCTTTTAGAAGATTTTCATTAAACGAACATTTTAAGATTTCGTTCGTCTTGCTCGGTCCAGCCAATTTTTGGCACCGAAGTTCATCCGCTTGACGTGATACAATTTGTTACAAATCGGTTTATTTTCAAAAAATAAGTCCGCCATCTTTGATCTGCCATCTTAATTTTGTAAAATTTGTTTTCGGAATCATGATCAGTGTCCCCTAAGACCACTATGTACCGCATTTGGTGCAAATCCATTGACTTTCAAAAATTCGGCCACCATATTGGATTTTTGACCGCCATATTGGTTTGACCATTTTGGATTCTGTCAATCTTCCACGCCAATTTTTTAGGAGCTACAATTTGAACCAAGAAACGGCTCAATCGGTTAAGAATTTTTAATTTTACAAGATCCGCCATTTTGAATTTCTTAACGGGCCACATGGCTTTTAGAAGATTTTCATGAGACAAACATTTTAAGACCTCGTACGTCTTGATCGGTCCAGCCAATTTTCGGCCCCGAAGGTGATCCGCTTGACATGAAACGTCCCATATGCATTAGGATGATTCAAATTTTTTTCATTTTGTTTTTTTTCAGGTGCAGTTGCTTAAAAGGTAAGTTTATGAAATCAAGAAAGAGTTCACGAAAATTCAGCTCTAAACCTCAATTTCATAAGGTGGCGTCGAAGCCTGTTAGTTTTACATGTAAATTGTATTCAAAAAATATTTTTTTACTAAAAAGGTATCTGAATGAATAGGTGATTAATGTTGTTGGACAAGAGGGTCGTTTCTCGAAGTAATTTTTTGTGCTGAATCGCTTCCAAGTGGTGATCTTTGATGTTTCCTTTTTAAGCAACAGCACCTTAAAAAAAATAAAATGAAAAAAATTTGAATCACCCTAATATACATACGTAAAATAAATCAGTTAATGGCCCGTATGCATAAAACTGAGTAAAATCTTTTACTCAGACTATTTGCTCAGAAAATAGCTTTTACTCAGAAAAATAAATTTCGTATGCATAAAAATGACAAAAAATAATTTGAAGTATTTAAACTGTTATGCGATAGCTTTTACTGTTTCGTATGCATAAAAACAGAAAAAAGCGAGTAAAAGCTACATTTACTCAGAAATTCCTGAGTCTGCTATTTTGTTGACTTGGAAGCATTTACTCAGACTATTTACGTTATTTTCAAATTGGTTTTTGATATTTATAGATAGTTTTTTCGATTTCGTTGTAAAAAATAGTTGCAAAATAACTTAGTTTGGGTAGTTAAATTCAATTCTGTCGATTTTTTTGTAAAAAATAGTTCAAATAAAATGATAAATCACATTATTCCTCTGGTACGCATACCGAACTTGGATGCACGTACCAATAAGATTTACAAGAAACGTCGAACTCTTGTTGAATCCAATTTTAAAGATTTATATCGTTTCAAACATGAAAACGTTGATTTTCTTGTGCGTGAATTTTTGCCAGAATACTATGAAACTCGTGGTGGTGCAGTTTCCAATGTACAGAAAATGAAATCGTTTCTACGTTACATTGGTGATCCTGGATTTCAGGTATTTTAATTTTTTTCATTTGTTTATAAAATCAATTACTAACGATAGTTAATTAGGTTAGCGTTGGCGAAGATCTTGGTCTGAACCAATCGAGTATTTCCCGTGCAAATTGGTACGTTTGTGAAAAAATTACTGCAAAAGCCTATGAATGGATTCGGTTTCCATGCACGTTGGAGGAAATGGAAAAAGACAAGCGAATATGGTCATCAAAAAAAGTATTTCCGAATGTGATTGGCGCTCTGGATTGTACTCACATTGTGATTAAGAAGCCAAAAGGTACATAAATTCTATGATTTCTTTCTGATGAATTTCTTATCAATTTTTTATTAGCTTTTGGTGACGAATATGTAAATCGAAAAAATCAATGTTCGTTCAATGTTCAGGCAACTTGCGACGCAAACTATTGGTACACTTCTGTGAATACCCTTTGGGCAGGTTCTGTACATCACTCACGCATATGGCGAAATTCCATCATCAGAAGCACTATGGAAGAAAACCAATCTGGAGCGATTCTGTTAGCTGATGAAGGCTATGGTATTACGCCATGGGTAATGACACCATATCGGAATCCAGCTGGCGCAGCACAGGAAAAATTTAATACTATTCACTCTCGTGAACGTTCAATTATTGAACGGTGCTTCGGCCAAATAAAAATGCGTTTCCCGATTCTACAGTCAAAAATAAGGATGTCAACTGATCGAATTCCACACTTGATCACCGCTTGCTTCGTCCTGCATAATGTTGCCAAATATCTGCAAGATCAAGATTTCGGAGTACCAGTTGAAGAACTCATTGATATTCAAGCTCCTCCACTAACGACAACAACCAAAAACGTGGAGTAGCCAGAAGAGAATTGATTGCCACATATTTGCTGGACAAATAAATAAAAGATAGTCTCCAATATAAGTGTATCGTATCCACCCTACTTTTTGCTTGAAATAAATGTGGTTTTTTGAACTAAGTTCCTTTTCCACAATAAATTTTGTCTTTTAATTTTCTGAGCTAAAAGAAGGTTCTAAACAGAAAGTTTAATTTTTTCTCTTTAAAATGACTAGAGTTCACCCAGTGGTTGAAATTCAACCAACTTTTGAGGATTTAATATACAACAGCTGATATGAGAAAGAGCAATTTTTTGTCATCGCTCCAATAATTTAAATCATGGTATCATGTTGCCATATCCTTGTCACTATCTCTTTCTCTTCCTTAGGGTGCAATTTATCTCCATACCAAATTTCATCAAAATCGGTCCATTAGCTTAGCTCTGAAAACATATTTTCCTACTGGAGGCGTGGCACCGTCCACTTTGAAACAAGTAGCTTTCCTCAGGACTCGGTCTATCTCCGTACCGAATTTCATCAAAATCTGTCCATTAGTTTAGCAGTGAAAATGTTTTTTCCTGTTAGGGCGTGGCTCCGCCTACTATAGAAAAATAAAAATATGCATGTCCCCCCTTCTCTTCACAGCCTTTCCAACAAAAACCAAGCGATTATGTTATGTAATGTCTAAGAAAAAGCGTTGTGTATTTATATATATGTACATAGATTTATACATCTTTGTGGTTAACAAAAATATGTGTTATTATTAATTATTTTTTTAAATTTGATTCAGCTAGTTTTTTTTTAAGCTCAAGAATCTCCATTTCCTTAATGTGCTTTCTTTTTTTCCCGTTTAGTAGCGGGCGTCAGTGATTTTGACAAGAGTATGCCACCAACTCTTGCCAAAATGGTCATAAATTGCACATATTTCTGCTCCACTTTCGTTTGCTTCGAAGTTGACGCTGAAGCTTTTGGAGGAGATGTGAATTCAGTCATATCATCATAATTGATTTCCAGAAATTCTTCTGTGAATTGAACGAATTCATGATCTAAAGTTTGAAATTAAAACAAATAAAGGCAAAAATGGTTAATCTAAAAATGAAAATACCGCTATCAGCTTCACCTGCATTCATAAAGTCGTTGGAATTATTTTCAGACATATTTCTAAATAATGAAAAATATAACATGATTAAAATCAAGAATTAATAAAAAAACATCTCAAATGGAAATTAATTACCTTATGTTCAATTATTTTAAATTATTAAATGTTTTAAATAGTTAACTCAAACAAAATGCTTCAAAAATTGTAGTAGCATCAACTTCACACACACTTGCACAATTTCAGATACAGATAAATATATAATAGATTTTGAAAAAAATGAGTGTTCAATTACAGCTCGGTAAGCATTGTACTGTAAAGTATAATGTTTTTTAAATTAAGCTGTTCATTATCATATCTTGTTTAACATAAAAACTCCTTCATGCGCCAATTTAATATGTTAAGTAGAAGAGACGTTTCAATCTAAGCCCGATTTTTCGCAGAGTTTAGTTGAACCGAACTTAAAACAAATTCTTCGAACGTCTGACTACAGGATTTCATCAATTCATAGTGAATATTCGTTCGTGCAGGATATATCCTATATTTAATGACAATTTTTTAATTCAGATTTTTTCAAGGGTAAAATTTTATTGCATGTATGTTTTATGTGTACATTTGAGTATAAAAGTGTGACTACATAACTTAAAGTACATATTCTTAATGCACTTAACAGCTGATAATTTAAAATTTGAAAAACATTTAATTTGAATCTAAAGATAAATTTACTTAAACTCTATTTTAATGCTACAAAATTTAAATTTTATATCTTCTTTTACAATTGTTTTCAAGTAGTTGCTGTTGATATTAAAGTATAGAATGTTTTTGTTTTATAAATACATAAATTAGTTAAAGTATTACCAAACAGCGCGTGTTTTCACATTTGCCGTTTCTGCATAAAACCGCAACAAAATTTCTTCCTTTTCTCTGCCTTTACTGGCTATAAAATTTTTAGCAAACTTATTGAGATTTTCTTTGGTATCATCGTTTGTCCAAACAAGAGCGGGATCTAAAACAACAGTTTCTCTGAAAACAAAAGCAAAAATATTGGTATTTGTAAAACATTATTCTATATTTATTTCTTACCGCGATTTTTCAGCCAACTCTGACAAAACATCAGCCTTAACTCGCCTTATCATATATTTCAGTCTGAGCACAACATTAAGTTCTTGTAAATTTGATTGACCCGTAGCATCCCACCCAAAGTTCGTTTGTTTGCCATCGCAGTAACGAGAGGCTGCAAAATAAAATTTGTCAAGTTCTATAAGTTCCTTTCAATTTAATCAACTGACTAAAATCAATATAGTTCATAAATTTTCGATCAATCATCTGCAGCTGTGTGAACAATTCTAGTGGACGTGAAAGTGCTGGAGTGCCTGAAAGCAACATGACATGTTTTGCAGCCATGGCCAAACGATCGGCAACAGCAGTACATTTGGCCTTGCTATTTTTTAAAGTATGCGATTCATCAAATATCAATACACCAAATTTTCGTTCGATTAATTTGTTCAAAGATTTTTCCATCATATTATAACTTGTTATGAGGACCTTGGCATCACCAATAAATTGCTGCTGATTCGCAAGCACCTGTATATAATGGAATGGAGGGAAGTAGCTGCCAAACTTGTAAAGCCCAAGTTTCCCCACAGATAAAACAAAACATATTTTAAAACTAGAGCTTATACAGTCAAATCAGATATGTTCGAGTACCTTGTAGTAGCTGTGGTACAAATCAACAATGGCCAGTCTTCTTTATAGAAATCAGCTACTGCGAGCGCTTGATAGGTTTTTCCAAGACCCATTTCATCACCAAACATAACACGACCATGATTTGCAATTGCGAAGCTTAAATGTTTTTTTGAATTGATTTTTATATTTTTAATTGAATGTTTCACATGTCTTACCAGACACCTTCTTTTTGGAAAGGCATTAATATTTTTAAATATCACCATAAGATTTTGATGCAATTCCTTTAAATATTTCAATAAGCTTAACATGGTAACCGGAAGTCTGAACTGCAAAACGTTGCGCGGTGATCATATAAACTTTACAAGTCACAGCCTTCACAAAAACTGGTGCCACTTGTTTTAATAAACTGCTAGACGCTTGATGATTCGACTGTAAGGCAGGTTGCGTTGCGGGTCCTTGATATGGATGCACTGTGTCTCTAACTTCCTTACGATTCGTAAAAACGCTACTTTGCTTGAGAGCATTTAGAAAGGACGAAGCTTTGTTATCAGCACTAACGCCAGTTGTGGAAGTCGTTGGTTTCGTCGAATTTGTACTATTCTTGTAAAAACTTAATACCGGTGCTTGCTTTGGCTGTGTTGCAACAGATTGTGGACTAGTCGTAGTGAAATTGGAAGTCAATTGAGCCTTTTTTGCACGTAGTTTTTCCAGTGCAAGGCGTCTCTTTTCAGCGATTTCTTCTACGCTGCAACTCGACATCTTTTGACTTTAAATTAAAAGACATCTAAAATTTATAAGCAATTTCATTTTTACATTTGCACGTCAACAAAAGTAATTCTTTGACGTTTTGATATTTCATTTTGACGTTTTAATACTCTGTTATACAAAATTATAACAGAGTTAAAACACTGAGTAAAGTAAAAGATTATGCATACGAATATTGGCTTTTACTCAGAGCATTTACTTTACTCGTTTTTCTTACTCTGGAGTAAAAGCAGCATTTACTCAGTTTTTATGCATACGGGCCAATATGCACTTTTTTAGTGAAATCCTCAGATTAAAGAAAAACTAAACAAAAAAATTTTTCTTGAACATTTTTCTGTTACTATACACATTTTTTTATTCGAATTTCAAAAAAAAATAATTTTTATTTCCTAACTATCAGAAATCTTTTAACAAAAAAAAAAAACGTTTCAGAAAATATATATATAACTTCACTTAGCTTTATGTAGTCTTTGTCGTGCAGGCTCCTTTTTGCATGGCTTCATTCCTCAAGCTGCTTCAATTCACAAATTTCATGTAGCGTTCAATCGTCTTTTCCATCGGCCTTTAAATTTTTTCTGGATTTGTTTTTATCTGGTTTTTTTCATCAAAAATTGTTGTGATACTTTTGCGACTAGGACTTTTGGTATGTCCTTATTTTTAATTATTTCTTAACTGTCGCCACTTATCTATTGTTAATGCATTTTTTTTAACTTTTTAGTTTTTTTTTTAATTTTATTTTTTTTTAAAATTTTTAAAATGTACATAACTCGTACGCACGAACATATAATAACCGTCCTTTTCGCGTACTTTCCATTTTCTTTTTTTTATTTATTGTTTTACACGACACGCAATGACTTTTAGACCGACGTTAATTTCAATCAAAATTTCGGACTGTACCGAACTTAATTCTCACGGCCGGACTACACGATCGACGTATTTTCTAGTAGTTTAAATTTTACTGTCCCGACGATAGCTGCAACTCAAAACTCACTGCCTAATCTTTTTCTCCTAGTTTCTTTACTCACCTCTCTTCACCCCCGGAAACCTGGTGAGCTTCAAGTTGGCAGCGCTGATTTTTTTAGTTTTTAAAATTTTTAACTTTTAACGGTTCTAAGGGTCAATATTCCTAGCTGGAGAAATCAATAATTTTTTGTAATAGTTTTCTTTTAGACTAATGTTTTAAGTGGATTAGGCTTCCCTTTTTTTATTTTATTTTATTTCATGCCCTTGAAAGCTATGAGGTTCACGCACTCTAACTACCAACCTTCAAGTCAAAAAAAAAATCGCAACTCCGATCCCGCTCTAAATAAGTCAAAAAAACATTGAAATTATAATTATCGCATTATTTGTTTTGGTTCTTCATATTCTATTGCATCCAAAACCTTTTTTGGTGCAATTTGGCCGCAGTGTCTCTGTGGTAGTGTTTCGTTAAATAAGATTTTAATATTAACGGCCGCGCCCATTGTTTACCTTTCTTTTCTACTCTTTTCTTTTGTTTATATGTCATGTACACCTTTCTTTCGCAATTTTAATTTCTATATTTAACCAATTAAATAAACATTTATTCTACTTTTAGCAAATACATTTCTTAATCAAAATATGCAAAAAAGTATGCATGACAACTCTTGGTTTAATAATATTACTGCAAACGAAATTTCTCTTAAAATTAAAAAGAGTAAATGATATTAGTAGGGTAAGGAAATTTGTTGTTAACAACAACAACAACAACAACATAGGCATAAGCGATGCAACTGCAGGGCAGCATACGGTTTATAATAAAAAACAGGAGGATATTTTTTTTATGTTTGTTTTGTATTTTTAGGATTTAAATTTTTTTTTAAATACTGCTCTGCCGCTGCAGGCACACGCTCCAACCTTTGACGGTCAAAAGGGCATACACATATGTACAAGTACATACATATCGCTTATTTACTTCAAACGTGATTTTTGAGTTAATGATGCAGAAATATTCGCCATTTCTTATTTTATTTTGTGTCAAAAACTCAGAAAGATATCTCATAAACTCGTTTTGTGAGAAGAATTTATGTAAACATACTTTTTTGAATTCTCATATAAAAGGTAACTTATTGAAAACTTTAAATGCGTTTTTCTCCCACTTTGTGTTTTTTGAGTTATATCACTCTGGAAGGAAATGAGCGATATGTAAAATCTTATCATAAGATTCTAATGTACTTACTTGGCGCGAAAAAATTTTTTTTTATTAGAAATTCCGCTATTTCTGACAGAATTATGTACACATATGTATGTATGTAAGTATGTATGTATGTATATAACTTTTTTAAAAATTTTTTGAAAAACTAATTTTTTAATTAACGTTTTTTTTTTAAAGTTTATATAAATATCTTTTAATCACTTGCATGCAACATTTAAACGGCTTTTTGACACACATTTAAATATAAAATTTTAATTTTATTTTCTTTGGAATATATGTACATAGTACTTATAGGACGATCCATGTCAACCGGATCAGTGCTGTGTCCAAAATTTGGAGTGACCAAAAAATCGTCCGAGGGCTCATTTTGAAGCTTAGGGCATATACTTTCAGTTTCCGTGAGCGCCTTTGCAAAATCCAATATGGCAGTTCCAATATGGCGATCGGAGCAGCAAAAAAAGCTTGAAAAAGTAAAAATTACCAACCGATCGGATCGTTTTTTGGCTCAAATTGTAGCTCTTAAAAAGTTGGTATGGAAGGTTGAAATGATTAATAATGGCGGCCAAAAATCCAATATGGTGGCCGAATTTTTGAAGTCGACCGATTTGCACCAAATTCGGTATACAGAGGTCTTGATTGTCACTGATTCCGAAGTCATAATTTACAAAATCAAGATGGCGGACGCATTTTTTAAAAATCAACCAATTTGTACCAAATTTGTTATACAGGGGTTTTTAGGGTCGCCGATTATAAATCTGAGGCTATATAAAATAGCGTATTCAACATGGCGGACGTATTGTTTAAAAATCAACCGATTAGCACCAAATTTGGTATGCAGGGGTTTCTGGGGTCACTGAATACGAATTCAAGGTAAAAAATTTCAAATTCATGAGTGCGGACCCAATATGGCGGGAACTCAATACCCTAATCCACCATACTCGGTCCGACATATTGAATTTAAAATTTCTGACCTTGGATTTGTGCAATTTCAGGTAAAAAAACGATCCGATCGGTTGGGAATTTTTAATTTTACAAGCCTTTTTTGCTGGACACTCGATTTTTCTCTGGCTTCCGGCAGCCATATTTGAACTGCCATATTGGATTTTGCAAAAGTGCTCACGGAATCTGTCCTAAGCTTCAAAATGAACCCTCGGGCGAGTTTTTTGGTCACTCCAAATTTTGGACGCAAGGAAACAAAAACAGGTTTTGATGATCTCGCCTCATCTGATGGAATGCTCTGAACTAATCCGGTTCGATAGGACCAAATGCTGGAGTGGGCAGAAATACCATCTGCTGGATGCGCTTCGGAACTAATTATAAAACGAGTTGAATTATATTCAATTTTTTTTTATAAAATTTATTTCTTTTGCAGCGCAGGTAAATCAATATTTTGCTGAATTTTTTTGTGTATTTCATTGGAAATTTAATTTTAATCTTAAGACTATGGTTCTCATCTCATATTCCTAAGGAGTGCGTCATTAGAAATTAGTGCACACGTTTTTGCTTATATGTAACCTCTTTCATAAAAAACAATTTAAATTATTTTGATCAATTTAGCTTCGATTGAAATCGAATCTTGCTCTACTAGCTTAATAAAGCTAACTGGATATAGCTATTTTTACATCCATTATTTCGCCGGGTCACGCAATGTGATATTAAAACGGCACAATCAGTGCTACTTAAGGTTTCAACTTGTTTGCTAAGCCACCACTCTAACCTAACCAAAACTAGTTTTGAAAATCATGTCAAATACTATTTCATATCACTTTACATTACTCATCTAGTATTTTGAGAACACACGAGCAGTAAAATAGAAGTCCGTGAAAAAAAGTATAGCATTTTTTTAAATAACCCGCACTATACCTTCAAAAGGATTGCAAGTAGGGTTGCCAGATGGACTGGATTCGTCGGGATTGTCCAGATTTTTAGTCCCATGTCCAGAGTCCCGACAATCAGAAATAAAATTCGAACAATGAAATAAAAGAAAAATAGGACTATATACAAAAATATCTGCCGTAGGCATTAAAAATGAATTAACATTCGTCACGTCCAAAAGGTACGGACTGCTCTTAAGAAGTTGACATTTTTCAAACAAGAAAAGATGATTTATTTGTTAATTAGAATTTAAGAACTATATATTTTTTTTTTATTTTGACCAGATTTGTTAATTGACCAACGTTAAGTATATTGTACAGCAAAAGATTTAAATCTTATTGTACTTATGTTTTACCAAATAAATAAATAAATAAAATAAATAAATAAAAATTTATATGGATGTCATATGGTCTTAATCCTCCTGAACGCAACCAACAGCTACGTACCTTTAAATGAAAATAAGTGTGCAACACCATGATTTAACTAACATGGTTACTGCACTGACAAATGCTCCCTCTTTCTCTTTTATTTTCTCTTTTATTTTTACGTAATAATTTTGTCAACCAGAATTGAATTCTTAAAAAGTTGTCTTAACTATTTAGAAACCCGGTATGAATATAGTGGCGTTTCAATTAAAAATTATCCTTATTTTTTCTTAAATATAAATTAATTTCCTGGGATGAACTACAAACAGCAATAGGAGTCTTAGGCTTAGAAAATTGTATCAACAACGATGAATTATATTACAGATTATTGTTGCTTACGTAGTGTGTATGAAAATCTACCAAAAAATATTCCCCAACGATAAAATTTGGGGTCATTTCTTCCAAATTTAGAAATGACGAATTGAACATCTTAAGAAAATTGATCTCATTTATTTTTCCAATTCCAATAACCAACGCTTATTGTGAAAAAGTTTTTAGCCTTTTAAACAGCTTATACTCTAAAGAAAGAAATCGAATGCTGACAGATCTGATAAAGTCAGAACTAATTATAAGATTAAACTGTACCGAAACTGTCAATCATTTGGTAACATTTTAGAAACTCCAAGTGGTAATAAATTGATAAAAGCAGTTCGGTCTAATAATAAGTATTTATGGACTTAATGCAACTTATTTAAAAAATCACTTATTTTTTTTAACTGAATTGTTATGTTTCTGTTATGTTTTTGTTATGTTTATTTAATCTAAATAAAATATATATATTCCTCTGGCACTAAGCTTTAGTTTTCTTTTTTGTCCAGATCAATCAAGATTTTTTTTTTAAGTGTCCAGATAAATCCCGATTTTTTTTGATTTTTTTTAAAAATGTCCAGATGAAACACAATTTGGATCTGGCAAGCCTAATTGCAAGGGATGCTAAAGTTAGCATAAATTTGGTATCCCGGGTAATAAAAAGTTTTAAAGCATACGTAAGCATGAACTAAGAGCAGGGAACGCGCTGGAAAAAATGTTGTGGTGACCGTAATAACGCAAAAAAGGTCGTAACCAATGGTTACTAACCATGCACAAGAAAAGTCCCAACCTGTCAGGAAGAAAAACCGCTCAGCTAGCAGATTCCTCAAAATCATTTGTGCGAAAAATGAAAGGAGAGGCTAGGTTAATGACCTACAAAGTTCAGAAAGTGTCGGATCGGAATGCTGTAAAGAATTGCGAAGCAAAAATACGCGCCCAAAAACTAAGTAAAGAACTTTTGTCCAAATTCGAATGTAGCATTATGGATGAAGAAACGTTCGTCCTTTCTACATTTCTCAATTTCCTGGCTAAGAATTTTATATTGCCAACGCTAGGGGACATGTCCCGGTAAATTTAAGACACAAAAAAAATAAAAAATATCTCATAAAATTTCTTGTTTGGCGGGCAATTTGCAGTTGTGGTAAAAGAAGCCAAAGTTTCGTGACCACAGGCACAATCAACATCGAAATCTACATCATGGAATGCTTCAAAAGTGGCTCCGACAATTTGTAAGAAATCATTAGGTATCTTCCTTTTTTTTCCTGATCATCTTTTTCATTTCACTAAAATAAAGCGGCTCTTGAGTGGTACCTGCAAAATAACATTACTTTCGTTCCTAGATAAACGAACCCACCCAATTGCCCTGAACTCATGCCAATCGAGAGATATTGGGTTCTAGTGAAGAGGTAATTAAAGGCAATAAAAGGGACATGCAAGGACATAACAGACTTTAGACGTAAGTGATGCGCGTCAAGCCAAAAGATCCAAAAAAATACCATCAAAGTACTAATGAGATGTGTTCCAGAGAAAGTAAAAAATTTTACGCTTCAAAATTAATACTTTTTTTTGCTATTATTTTCTTCATTTGAATTAAATTTGCGTTAAAAGAATATAATCTTTTTGAAAATTGAATCTGTGGTTACTGAGATATATTTATTTTTCAATGCCCTAATTTCTAATGACGCACTCCTTATGTACTCCTTATGTAGTTGGATGTGCTTTTTCTTTTTAGAAAAACTATTCCGAATCTTTTTTTAAAGTGTTTTTCCGATATTGTATTTCTTTTCTTTATGATTTCAAGTTTAGTATGTACATTAGACCGTACCTCAAAAAAAAAAAATTCTCGGTAAACCAGCAAATTCGAAGCATTATTGCAAGGTAATTTCGAAAAAAAATTTTTTTTTTTGGCCGAAAATAGAGGTCGCACATTTGAGTTTTTCTTCATATCTTCGGCATTTAAAGTATGATATATCAATATTTTTGTCTTGAGTAGACCAACTTTTTGATTCAATGATCCTTGACATCAAGTACCCCGTTCTTGAACTTACCCACCAAATCTCAGTTCCTATTAAATTAAAACTTGCAAAAAATCAGTAAATTTTTTCAACTGAAGTATTTCGATTATTCCATTAGAACTATTTTTAAAAATGTTTTTAAAGTTTATTACCGAAGGTAGGGGTCGCATTATGAAATTTTTCGTCATATCTTCGGTGTTTAGAGTCGGATCTTAAAACATGATGTTTTAGTCTCCAGGAGAATAATTTTTTTTTTTTTTGCTCTAAAAGTCATTGACTTTAAGAACACATCAGATCTACAACATGAATTACAAAATTTAAAGTAAAATCAAATGGAGCCGTTGCCCAGCATCTCGAAGAAGCTCACCATACGGTACAATTTCATTTGCTCTTCTTATCATCTAAATAAAACATGGAGCTTTTATAGTGGGTAAACTTATGTATGCATGTTAAAAAACCTACTTTAATTTATTTATTAAGCTACTTTTCTCATGCACATTTCTCTAAGCTCTACTGTTGGCTTTTTATGTAGTTTTAAAGTGGCATACTTGCGGATTTGGGCATGGTCGGATTTACCATACAGGCAGATTAGGCACGTGCCTTGGGCGGCAAGAATTAAAGGGCGGAAACTTTGATAAAATTTTTTATTTGTGTAAATTGAATTTCCCGCCTATTTCGTTGGCACGCGTACCAACATTATAAGTGAAAAATGCCATTATAACTGAACATTGAACTCTGCCACCCGAAAATCAAACCGAAAAAATTTAAACCAATAAGCAATAATTATTCCACAAAAACCAATCGAATACATAATGGTAATTGTTGAATAACATACACGGAAAAAACGAAACTCGAAAATATTGTAAATATTAATCAAAATTTAAGAAAAATTAGTAGGTAATTTAGTAATTTAGAAACGGTTCGAGTGTCTATTAAAAATTACTAAGCGTAATATAAAAATTGCATCAAGCAGGCATTAATTTTTCGAATGCAAGTTTTTAATATTTACAAAGTAGATATTAAAATTTCAGCAATAATTTATTATATTTTAAAAGGACTGTACTATTTTTTAAAAAGTACATTATAAAGTTTTTATGATGAAATAATAATAACTGAAATTGATTTTTAAAATTTTGTACATCAGTTTGTTGAACAAAATTGGGACGACCAGCGAGTTTCCGTTGCCGCTTTCCCGACCCCGTCCCAATTCTGTTCAAGACATTTCTTCTAAGCCAATTAGTAAGAGTTTGGCAAGCCTTATATAATTATTTTTTTGAATGAACATGTTGAGAACTCAAACAGAGTACAAATTAAAAACAAAAGAGAAATAAAATTCAATTTAATAAAAATTACTAATCTTGAAATAATTTTTCTATAACTACTTTTTAAAAATTATAAAGCGGGAATCATATATTACAATATGAAATATGTAAAAATTCTAATATCGCAATTTATTGAAATTTAATAAAATCTTTGTAAAATTTCAAAGTTTTTATGTGATAATTAAAATGAAGAAATTAATTTTTAATATGCACTTATTAAAAAATGTAAAATGAAAATAATTACAAACTAGAATAGAATTTTTAATAAGGATTTTCTATTTATTACTATAAAAAAGTAATATTTGTTTTCAGATTTAAATTTTTATAATCTCCTATTAATTTTTAATAAGATTTGAGTTGGTGTTTTTTCCGTGTAGGTCATATACAGGGCCGAATTTAAATTTTTGGTGCCCTAGGCTTTTAAAGGAAATGGTGCCCTAGTTTTTCATTTTATATTCATTTTTTATTTGAAGTAAAATATGTAGTTACAATTTTTAATATATACTTTATTGGCCGAAATACTGTTTCCTTGACTTTTTAATAGCAAAATCCTTGATAATATCGTCAAATCGATTTCACATAGTACCTAGATTACTTTCAATGGAAATTATTGATAATGCAACCAATCTAACCTGCTTCATCACAGTACGACAACGATTTTTTTAATCACTTCAGTTGTGAGAATTATCTTTCTGCCGTACAATTTGTAGGAATACACTAGTTTACACAAAAAAAGATCTTTTTTCTCATAAAACTTTTACGATGTATTTTGAAGCGTAGATTCCAAAAATGCTAACCACTTTTTTTTCTTAAGAACCGTTTTCGAGATATCCCCAAAAAACCCGTTTTTTGGCACTTTTTTCATTTATTTGCCTATATCTCCATCCAATTTGTTTCGACTCAAATACAATGTACATTATTCTAAAGAAATTGTTCTCTTTTTTCTAATGATATGCTGTTTGAGTTAATCGAATAAGATTTTCCGGAGTTACAAGCGATCAAAGTTAAAAAAAGTAACTTTTTTAGTCATTTTTAAAAGTCACAAAATTTTAATTGCTCCGTTTGAATACAAAAAAAATAGCTTAACTTTTTTTTTAAGGTTTAAAATGAAAGATTATTCTTTTATAAATATTATAAGTGTAATTTGGTCCAAGTCGTCCAAAAACTGTGAGTGCTATTTCAAAATCAATGAAAATAGGTAATTTCCATATTTTCATGCATTTCCGTATATAGCCCATTGACTATGAAATTAAATAACGAACTGATTCGTTAAAGATATTGTATTATCATATATGTTCAATTGTACCCTATAAAAGATAAATCCAAAAGTACAAATACAAATTTATGCTTGGACTTTTGAGGACGGTGCATATATGTCCCATTTTTATTTTTTAATTATAACTCAGAAACTATACATTTTGGATAGATACTGATTACATGATTTTTTGTAGAGAATAAAATTTCCTATCGAAATGACACTTTATAAAGTCAAAACATTTATTTTTTCACCAAAATAACTTTAAAAAACTATTTTAAAAAAACCGAAAAAATTTAGTTTTTTTTAATTTTTGGAAATAATTTTTTTTCTGAATGGAACTAGGGTCTTTTTAGCACAAAAAAAGAAGCTGATGTTATTTTCGTCAAAATGGTGTCTAATAAAAGAAGTTTCTGATGAAAGTTGGCTGAGGTATAGACGTTCAATGTTGCCTACTTTTGTATAATTTTAAAAATTTTTCCCTTTACACCATGCTAGTTTCAGTTTTTACACACAAAAATATATTTTATTCAATAAAAAAGTTATTTTCAACTTATCAATGATAATTATGAAGGTATTTATTTTCGGATTTTTTAGATTAGTTTTTTAAGGTTACTTTGGTGAAAAAATAAATTTTTTGACTTTATAAAGTGTAATTTCGATAGGAAATTTTATTCCCTAGATAAAATTTGGTAATCAGTATCTACCCAAAATGTATAGTTTTTGAGTTATAATTAAAAAAAAAAAGGGGAAAAATATGCACCGGTCTCAAAAGTCCAAGCCTAAATTTAAAAGAACTTTCGGATTTATCTTTTATAGGGTACAATTGAACATATAAGACAATAAAAAACCATTATCGAAGTAGTTCCTTATTATATTACAAACTCAAAGGCCTATATACGGGATTGCATGAAAATATGGAAACTAGCTTTTTCCATTGATTTTTAAATAACTTTTACATTTTTTGTCCGACTTGGACCAAATTTCACTTAAAATATTTAGAAAAGATTAGTCTTTTATTCTAAACCTTAAAAAAATTTAAGCTAATTTTTTTGTATTCAAACGGAGCAATTGTATGTAACTTTTAAAAAAGACCAAAAAAGTTACTTTTTTTGAACTTTGATCACTTGTAACTCCGGAAAATCTTATTCGATTTACTCAATCAGCATATCATTAGAAAGAAGACAAAAATATCTTTATAATGATGTACATTAGATTTGAGTAGAAAATAATTTGATGGAGACATGGGCAAATAAATAAAAAAAGTGCCAAAAAAACGGGTTTTTTGAGGATATCTCGAAAACGATTCTTAAGAAATAAAAAATTGTTGGCGTTTTTGGAATCTACGCCCCAAAATACATCGTAAAAGTTTTATGAGAAACCAGATCTCGAGATGAAGCCCAAATTTGTAAACTAGTGATATCTACGTTTGGAAAAGCTGATGTTAATTAATCTTCCCACATTATTTTATATAAAATAGCTTGATTATAACATTTTTGTAAACAATTGTTTTTTTTACTATGTGTACTCATAGTTCGCTTAAAATAGCAAAAAAAATTAGATTTCGAATATCGACAACATACAAATTTACGGATCGCTAAATTTTGAAAAAAATTAGCATATTTTATTTTTATTATTTCACAATAAATCAAATCTGAATGCATTCGTAATAGTGAGGAATTAATTTTAATTTTTACATACTTCATGATTACTTATAAGACTACTGACTGTAATAAAATAAATTGTTTGCTCTCAGAAAGGTGCATTTTATTGATTGAAAAACTTTTCGTTCCAAACTTATTCCACCATTGAAAAAGTTTTGAGGGGGGGGGGGGAGGCAGTAATTTTAGCAACTGCCCAGGGGAAGCAAATTTCTAAATTCGGGCCTGGATTTGGGTCCGTTATCATTGATAACAAAACATTCAATTAAATTTTATAACTTTAGCGGAATAAAATATAGACGCACTTACAACTAATATGTATCTCACAGGTAAAATGAATAGCAATAATAAAATAAAGTAAGAAAGAAGTTACGGTATTATTCCAACTATCATTCGATTAGAGATCATTTTAATACTACTGACTCTACATACCGAAGATACTTCAGTTGGAAAAATTTACTGATTTTTTGCAAGCTTTACTTTTCTGTTATTAGAGTTTCACGTTAGGATGGTAGGAACTGAGATCTGGTGGGTAAGTTCAAGAAAGGGTACTTGATGTCAAGGACCATTGGATCAAAAAGTTGGTATGCTCAAGACAAAAACATTGATATATCATACTTTAAGATCGGACTGTAAATGCTGAAGATATGATTTAAAATTCAAATGCGCGACCTCTATTTTCGGCAAAAAAAAAAAAAAAATTTTCGAAATTTTCTTGCAAAAATGCTTCGGATTTGCTGGTGTACTGTGAACTTTTTTTTGTTTTGCCTGTAAGGTGGTACTGTCTAATGTACATATGACACGTTCACAGCAAAAACTAAAAAGATATTTTGTGTCAGCAAAACCCAAAAGAAAAAGTGTGACCGCAAAAACCTCTCTTGCTATTTGTTGTGGCGCGTTGAACAGAGTTGCAAGCGACCGATGGTTGTAAGCGAACGTTAAAGGAGTAGATGAAGTCATTGAAAGGGGTTGCATGTACAGCATGAATGCTTGTAAGTTGTTTGATCGTGATGACGCTTTGTCATGCAGGAATTATGAGCAATGATGGTGAGTTATTGATTAGCAGCAAATACATAATACGAATTTTCTCATTACTTTTATAAATGAGTTTATATTATATATTTTTTTATAAAAACAATACGAAACAAAAATATTTTATAGTGTTAATTAGAATTCATTGCATTAAAAACAAAATAAAAAAGAAAATCTCAGTAATTTTTACTAAATTCTCAGTAATTTTTCATCGGATGTACATGAAATTATACTGTTATCCACATGAAATTTTACTTTCAGTATTTCAGTAAATTTTAATGTGTGTCACAATATAAATTACTGAGAGCTGTGTAAAAAATAATGTAAATTCAGTAAAAATTACAGATGGTTTAGTAGAATTTACTGAGTTTCATGCACGAAGTGGACAATTACTGGAAAAAACTGAAAAATTTACTGGAATTACAAGCAATTATTACAGTTTAGTTTTTTATGTATAATTTAATTTTTAGTCTGCAATTATAACCTCATTATATGAGTTTGAACTAATTCAATCCACTTCTCAAGTCCGAAAATATTGTTAATTTTCACCGTCACTAACGTCGCAAAATCAAGATCATGGACATCATCATCAAACAACTTACAAGCATTCATGCTGTACAAGTTAAGGACCACTCTAATACTGGCTTAGTTGGGATCACTCTAATTCGCAATAAGTACTAATTGCAACTTCAAATATTGCTGATCAAGCGTCTGCGATATTTCCGTTCTTTGTTTAAGTCAACGAAACGTTGACCATTAAAAAATTCATTAAATTTCAAAAGAAATAAAAATGCTGACTCTTCATACAAAAGCAAATTTAGCTTGTAAGATTTATTTTGTATTCAGTTCGTTTGCAATGTCCAATTCCAAAAGTCGTTTTAGTTAAATAAAAAGTAAAACAAAAATAAAAGTATTTTTAAATAAAAAATAAAAATATTAGTTTATTTATCCACATCACACTGGTGGTGTTGATTAAGAAGGGCCTAATCCTGTCGGGTTGTTACATAAAACAAGGGACAGGTCATCTTTAAGTCGGAGGATTACAAGTCACGGAGTGGTGCCCTAGTAGAGATATCAAACGGGACTTCTGATCCGAGGAACAGCCACAACGAAAGAAAATACTACACCGACAATTGACATCAAAACCCAGGACTTCAGCAGCGGACTCAACCAAACATAAATTATGCTTTTTACTCTCAGCATATTACTGTAAGTTTTAAAAGAAAAATTACAAAATAATTGAAACAATTTAAATGTAAAGTGAGAAAATAAATTAGGTTTTTAAGAAAAAAATTAAACGCTATAAAAGCTATAAAATTAAAAAAAAGATAATCTAAACAAATTTACTTATAAAGGAGAAAGAAAAGAAACGAGTGTTATTTAAGAAAAACATACTCTATAGAAATTCAAAAAAAAAAAAATATTTGTTTTTGTTTGCGTTTTACAGGGCTATTCTGGCAACTATCTTAGAACTCACCAGAGTCTTTAGTAAGACAAAAGTTTTACTTAAGATGTTTTGGTATTCTGGCAGCTACAGTGTACCAGTAATGTCTTCGTACAGCAGCTATCTGAAACTTAAGTGATAAAAAACAATGAAGTGATGCAAGAAATTTGAAGAAATTTAAATGCAGATTTATTTATTAAACATTTATGTTCAACGTAGAAAAAAGAAATAATTCATTTTAATTATCTATTACAAAGTTATTGACTTAAAATAAAACAAAGTCGCCGATTTGCCTCCAATAATGTCTTCGTACACTTACAAAACTAATTATGGAAAATTCTTAAAAACTACACATAACTTATTTTTTAATACTTCGTTGGGTATCCCTTGTTTTTAATCACGGCTTTTAGGTGGTCTGGCATCGATTCCACAAGTTTTTTGGCATAGCTTGGCTCGATTTTACCCCATTCCTCCTGGAGAACCTGTTTTAGCTGAGGCTTCGAGCTGATGTGATGAGTCCTGATCCTTTTTTCTAGCAAATTCCACATGTGCTCAATGGGATTCAGATCAGGACTCTGCGCTTGAATTGCAGGGCGTCCTGATTTGGGCTTCTTCTCTACGCGGCCTTCATATTTAAAGCGGCCGATTACAGACTGGATAGTAGAACGGCTGCGAGACAATAGTTTGGCTATATCCGCGTATGATTTTTGATCCTTCACGTGTAATTTCAATATGAGCTTACGCTCATCAACCGACAAGTATTTACCAGGCATAATTTTAATATATTCTAAGCAAAACTCATCAAATTTGCTTTTGCCTTGTTACGAATGTACATCACGCGTTTGGTTTGTTTACTGTTGTTAAGAACCGTTATTAGTGAAGAACGATTATCGGCAAGAGAAACCAAAATCGCAAGCGAAAGTTTAGGTGTACGAAGACATTATTGGAGGCAAATTGGCGACTATGTTTTATTTTAAGTAAATAACTTTGTAATAAATAATTAAATTGAACTATTTTTTTTTCTACGTTGAACATAAATGTTTAATAAATAAATCTGCATTTACATTTTTTCAAATTTCTTGCATCACCTAAATGTTTTTTATCACTTAAGTTTCAGATTGCTGCTGTACGAAGACATTACTGGTACACTGTATCTTGAAAGCTCTTTTCTGTCTTTCGTAAGACAATTTTAAAGACCTGCTACGAGCAGGTATTTAATCTATTAGTTGTATTGCTAACATTATTAGCGTGAAAAATACTAAACAAAACTTTAAGTTTTTTGAGTGGTTTTTATTTAAAGTGGTAAAAACAAAATACGACATGCAGCAATCCGAAATTCCATTTCGAACGCTATTTTTGGCCATGGATCGTACCACAATATGTTGATAACATCGCAAAAATATGCAATTGCAATGCATGAACGGTCAGGGGTTCGAGTCCATGTACAGAATTAACCAAACTGGTCTGATGAGGCTATTGGTAATAGCCGAAACATGTCACCAATTACCAGGTTAAAAATTTTTCCATTTGTTATCTTTGTCATGTTTGTTGTAAAAAAATAGCATTGATGAATATATTAAAAATTTACAATATTGGTCTTTGCTGAATGACTGTAAGTCCGATTAAACAATGTTTAATTACAAAATAATCAGTCGCTAAATATCAAAAATTTCTTAATTTATACGGAGGAAACGCCAATTTCAGAAACTATGTAGCTGGCAACACTACAAATTTCTAAAAAATAGATCATAGCCGTGCAAGACAAGATTCTTGCCCGCTGTGACAACAAGCGAGAAAGTGACAAAGAAATAATAACAAATGTGATAAGCGCCCTTTGTGCAGTTCAAGGTCAGTTCCTCAGTAGCTCAAGTGTTAGAGCGGCCGTCGCAAAAATATGCAATTGCAATGCATGAACGGTCAGGGGTTCGAGTCCATGTACAGAATTTACCAAACTGGTCTGATGAGGCTATTGGTAATAGCCGAAACATGTCACCAATTACAAGGTTAAAAATTTTTCCATTTGTTATCTTTGTCATGTTTGTTGTAAAAAAATAGCATTGATCAATAAAGTAAAAATTTACAATATTGGTCTTTGCTGAATGACTGTAAGTCCGATTAAACAATGTTTAATTACAAAATAATCAGTCGCTAAATATCAAAAATTTCTTTATGAATCGAAATGTTAATCCGCCAGTGGGCGCAGCTCCTATTAATATGGATAATATGAGGGCAGAAATAGCAGCTATTGTAATAGAGGTCATGAGAAATGAAGGAAGACAGGTAGTCGAAGAAATTATAAATCCTGAGGCGGACATTAACAATGACATTGACCAAGAAATTAATAGAGGAGCTAACTTAGACGATCTAAATGGAATTCCAGACGTAGTAAAAAGTTTAAGAGATTTTTCAGGTAGAGCAGGTGAATTTAGCTCATGGAAGAAAAGTGTGGACAGAATTTTAGCAATTTATGACCACCTAAAAGGTAGTCCCAAATATTACGGAATACTCACTGTCATAAGAAACAAAATAACTGATCAGGCCGACATTGCACTCGAATCGTACAATACTCCTTTAAATTGGAGCAAAATATCAAAATGTCTTACTTTACACTACCGGGACAAACGAGACATTGGCACACTTGAGTATCAATTGACCACTCTAATCCAAGGTAACAAATCAGTGCAAGATTTTTACCATGACGTTTATCAGCACCTTTCGTTAATTCTAAACTAACTTTCATGCATGGATATGGGTAACGAATCACTCAATCCTACCGCGACACAGCGTTGGCCACGTTTGTTAGAGGACTAACAGGAGACTTATGCCTTAAACTACAAAATATCAACTACAAAACACAATACGCCAATAATAGGCAAACCAATGGTAATACCTTTAATTCACCTATGCACCATAAAATTAATTACCAACCCATTCAATCAAATTTAAAACCTATTCCAGCACCCCGAAACTTTTATCCGGAGTTATCCCATAGTCCCCAAGTTTTTCCTAGACAAAACCTTTTAATACAACACGGACAAAACTACCAACAATACCCTTATCGAGGACATTTTAATCCAAACTATGCTGGACAATATAGACAAACCTACCCCCAACACTCCTATCAAGGACAACAACAACAAAATTTTGCAAACTAACCTATGCTACCACCAAGACCTCAACCGAGCGCTGAGTCAATGGATGTCGATAGAAGTATCCATTCCAGACAAATTAATTACGCAACTCATCCGCAAAATTACCAACCTTACGATCAAAAACGAATGAAATTCCCGCCACCACAGCAACTTCAACCGCCGCAACAAATAGTTTTTAATACCGTTGGTAATGAACAGGAAATAACAGAGGTAGAAGTCCAACAAATTGAACAACAACCTGATTGCGTAGAACCGCCCTTACAAGAATACATAGAATCTGTTGATAGTCCCAATTACGACCAAACTGAGGAAGTCCAATGTAGCTATTTTTTAGATTAAATCACTCTTCGTTGCCATATTTTGAACACCAAAAAGGAAACGGAGAAATTATAAAATTTTTAGTAGATACAGGGTCAAATAAAAATTATGTTCACCCACGTCATATAAAAAATCCAATTTTGAACGAAAAACCCCTCTTTGCAAAATCTGTTTGCGGAAATGTTAAAATAACCCATCATGCTAATGTGCAATTATTTCCCAAAAGCGACAAAATTAAATTCTTTTTACTACCAAGCTTTATTTCATTTGACGGTATTATTGGGAACGATACAATGCGTAATCTTAATGCCGTAATTTACACTAAGCAAAACTATATGGTAATCGATTCCGATGTAACGATTCACTTAAAACAGTGCCTTTCAGAGCACGTTAACAATATAAAACTACGTACGTCTCATTTATCAGAACACCAAAATCTTCATATTTCTAATTTACTTCAAAAATCTCCCAACCTATTTTCAGACCCTAATAAAAAATTAACTTTCGTAACAAACGTTCAAGGCGAAATTCGAACTATTACAGATCAACCTGTTTATTCGAAAAGCTATCCATATCCTATGGCCTTAAAAGAGGAAATTGACAATCAAATAAAAGAATTACTTCAAGACAACATTATAAGACCCTCCAATTCTCCATCCAGTGTGGATTGTTCCCAAAAAAATGGATGCTTCTGGTCAAAAAAGTACAGGATGGTTGTGGATTATCGCAAGCTAATCCGATTTCCGATACCGATTTCGAAACGAACTGGACGTGAACGCATATTATAATTTTTAGCATTTGTATTATAGGCCTTTTTCAAATTCTCTCGCACCCTCTCGCGAATCAACTCAGTTTTCTCTTCGTGTCTGATGTCAGCGGTCGGATCTTCAATAAGTTTTAGTTTTCGCAAAACTTCAAAAGACGTTGCGTGGCAGATCATATTTTGACCGAAGACAACAAAATATGGAGAAAAACCAGAGGACGAGTGCACTGAGCTTCTGAGAGCAACGCTAATAGCAAATAATTTTTCATCCCAATCTTTCTGATTTGGGTTAATGTAGGCTCTAACAGCAGCAATGACTGAACGATTGACTCGTTCAACGGCATTAGATTGCGGAGAATAGTTGGCAGTATAATTATGCGTCACACCATATTTCTTTAAAAGGTCTTTGAAAAGTTTAGATCTGAATTGAACACCATTGTCAGAGGTGATGACTTCAGGAACACCAAAAATGGCAAAAATTCGCTTTTCAAGAAAATCAACAATCTTGTTGGCAGTGAAACTCCTGATTGGCTCTAAGAAATGAAACTTGGAAAGATGGTCGAGAACAATCACCATACCCACGTTTCCTGATCGTGATCTTGGATAAGGTCCAAGAAGGTCTACGTAGAGTTTTTGAAAAATTCGGACAGACGTAGCCTGCTTACCCATAGGAGGACGAAGTATGTGATTTGGGGCTTTGGTTTGCTTGCAGATTTCACACGATAGAACGTGATCTCGCACTTGTTTAGACATACGCGGCCAGAAATAAAAGGTTTTAAGTTTGGTTAACGTTTTCCCAATTCCACCATGAGAACTCATCGGATGATCATGTGCTCTTAGAATGAGATCTTGTCTCATTTCCAAAGGAACCCATACCTTCCATGATTGCTCTTCCTGAATCGGATCACCGCTAGCAAATTCGCAACGCTTATAAATTATCCCATCTATAACTTGTATATCTGGTTGCTTACTTGGCTCTTTCTGAAATTCCTCAATCATCTTTAAATAATATTCGGTTTTGAAAGATTCCGAACTAAAATCAATTTCGAAAAATTGGTCGGTTTCTGACGCAGTCAGAGAAGAAATGTGGAGGCTTTTCTGAGAATAAGTTCTCGATAAAGTATCAGGAACCACGTTTTGGCTGCCTTTCCGATGAAGAATGGTAAATTTGAAGCCATGCAACTTCAGTGCCCAGCGCGCAAGTCTGCCATGCAAATCGGTTTGGCTCATGAGCCATTTTAACGAAGCATGATCGGTTATAACTTCGAATTCATGTCTTTCGACATAAGCTCGAAATTTTTTTATGGCCATAACCGCCGCAAGACATTCTTGTTCGGAAACAGTATAGTTTCTTTGCGCTTGGTTGAACTTATGGGACATGTATGCAATGGGAACTTCATCGGTACGTTGTGCCAAAACCGCTCCAACGCCAAATTGACTAGCGTCACATTGAATAGAAAATGAACGAGAAAAATCAGGACTGTGTAGCACTGGTGCACTACTTAAACTATTTTTGAGGGAGTCGAAAGCAGCAATTGCGTCTTCGGTCCAAACAAATTTACGAGCCTTTTGTAACATGTTTGTCAAAGGGGTAGAAATTGAAGCATAATTTTGCACAAACCTTCGGTACCATCCACAAACGCCTAGAAAGCGACGAAGTTGTCTAACTGTTTTTGGACGAGGAAATTCTTTTATCGCTTTTACTTTGTCCGGATCGGTACTTATTGTTCCATGTACAATGACATGACCAAGGTAGTGAATTTGTTTGAGCAAAAATTTGCTTTTCTCTATATTAATTGTAAGGCCAGCACGTTTAATGCAAAATGCTACTTCTTGCAGAAGCGAAATATGGTCATCGAAAGTTTCGGTTATTAACAACAAATCGTCTAAGTATACAAATACTTTAGTTCGCAAATGGGCAGGGATTACCTTGTCCATGAGACGGGTCATGGTCTGCGGCGCATTACATAAGCCAAATGGCATTGTAACAAATTGATATAGAGGTCGGTTGGGGACAGTGAAGGCTGTCTTATCCCTTGACGCTTCATCCAACGGAATTTGCCAGAAAGCATCCTTCAGGTCTAAGCTTGAAATAAACTGTGCCTTCGGGAGCCTGCTGAGAATTCCGTCGATGAGCGGCAAAGGATAAGCATCCTTCACTGTGACCTCATTGACTTTTCGTGCATCAAGACACATACGAACTTTATTGGGTTTAACGATTAGTGCAACAGGAGATGACCATGCGCTTTGAGATTCTTCGATAACGCCAAGAGAAAGCATTCTATCGATCTCCGCAAAAAGAAGTTTTTCAACGCCGGGTGAAACAGAAAAATGCCTTTGCCATGGCTTATAAAATTTGTTCGGCCTAAGCCATTTTCAGAAAAAGAAGGAATTAATAAAATGTTTGCATTTAAATTTGCTTGCTGTCGAGCATTTAACACATGATGATTGGAGTTCAACTCCGCAAAGTTCAAATTAACAGAAATCGGAATATCCTCATGAAAAAGATCACTTGCCAAACCGAAAGTCTTCACAAAATCAACGCCCAAATATAAGTCTTGAGAAAGAGTTGGAATTATCAGAAATTTGAGAGGTTTGGTTATTCCTCTAAAAGTAATAAAAGTTTCAACGAAACCCAATGCAAAATGATTTGTTCCATCTGCAGTTTTAAGGTTAGTCTTAACTTTGTGCCAAGAATGTTGGTTATCTTCTAAAAACTTTTTAGCTAAATTGTTGGCTAAACAACTGACAGAGGCACCAGTATCGACTAGTCCTTCAATTTTTTCTTTAAAAATTAAAATTTGAGCATGGACGTAAATCATCTTTAGGTTTATCAGAAACCACTGAAGAACAAATAAATTTTTTCTTCGCCTTTAAGTTTTTCCAAAATTTTCTCAATCTTAAAGTAGAACGTTTCTCATGCGTTGACCCCGGTGAAGCAATGACTTCATCAGAAAAAATTCGCTTACGGGCGGCTTTATATTCCTGCCAACGAATGTGCAGAGGTTTAAAATGTCGAATAGGTAAAACTGTAGGAGATGGATTAATTTCAGATTTATTTTCAGATTTCAAAATAGGATTGACTGGTTTCAAAATAACTGTTGTGGTTTGGCATGCCGCATCACTTTTTAAGGTGGTGGTGGTGCGGTTGGCAACTCTAAAAAATGGTTATTCGGGAAATCTTCTGTGTTAACTTTTACTTCCGATACGTTGCGTGCAGCTTGGAAGTTTCTGGTCGACCTGCCGTACTCTTCATCCAACAACTCGCGTTTTTGAACAAATGTTCGAAGCTGTCTAATATTTTCTATGGAGACATAGAGAAGACTGCGTCTAACGTCGAGACGTAAGTTTCGTTGAATGATTTCCAACAAAGTTGCTGGTTCAAGAGGACGTTGCAATTTATCGCAGAGCTGAAGAACAGATTCATAAAATTCATCGAATTTTTCATCATATTTTTGTTTCCTTTGACGAATCAAATCCATTATGTCTAAATCTGTTCTCCGATCTCGAAATTGACCACGAAGTTCTGTGCACAGAGTTTCCCAATCTATTTGAGTCACACTACGGTGATAGCGCCAAAACCACTCCAACGCTTTCCCAGCAAACAAAATGTGTGCATGATTGCACAAGGCTTCAAAATCACCTCGCAAACTTTGAACGGTCAGAGAATGTACTCGGTATATAAATTTATCGACGGACAAAGCGTCTTCTTTGCCACTAAAAGTGACTTTCCAATTGGAAATAAGATTTGAGACTTTCTCTGAAGCCATACAAAGTGGAACTGACCTATGGAGAGTTGAAGTGCCTTGCGCAAAATTGCTGTGGGTTGCTTGTTGGTGATGGTTTTGATGGAAAACGGGTGGAGGAGGAAGCTGTGGGTTATACGGAGGAAGTCCAAGTGAAAATGGAGAATTGTTGATCACATTTCTAGGAGCCTGGTGTATGTCAGAAGAACGACCAAAAGTCACAGGTGGATTTGGATCTCGATTCAGATCAGGAGGTACAATACTGACTGCGTTTAAATTCATTTTAGCCAGTTGAGCTTTCACAGCTTCGTCAATCAACTATTGCAACTGTGCGTCTGAAAACTGAGAAACATTAGTTTGCGCACTTGCGTGATTGGACAAGTCTGTGGATAATGGATGCACTCCTGACATGTTGAGATTATGTGCAGGTGTCACTGAAATATTTTGATCCATTAAGTTTTTGTAACTTCGGGTTACTGGCCGACTATTTTTAGCGATCGTACCTGTGTGGGTAGTAGCTGGTGTTATGGTAAACGACTCCAATCCCAAATTAGGAATGGGCTTGTATGGCTTAACTTTTTTAGTACTGCACAACGCCTGACAGAAAGGGCAGTTGCGAGTCTCCTGCAACCAATTGGAAATGCATTCCGTATGGAAAATGTGGAAGCAGGGAGTTATACTAAAATTTTCGCCATCTAGCATTTGTTGCTTGCACACCACACAGGGACTTCACCCAGAATGGACAAATTCTCATTACTACGATGCAGAGGCATTTTTCACGTAAAACTCAAAAACCGAATCCGCGACCGAGATGAAAGGTATCGAACAACCGAAAGTTAAAATTTTGTAAATAAAAAAAAAAATGGCCGAAAGTTAAATTTATGAATACCCCGTGGAATTACCACTAAATTACCAAATATCAAATTCTAATTAATTATCTCTTTCAATTTTTAGCAAAAATCTACATTTGTGCAAAAAAAAAAAAAAAAATTTTCAAATGTCAAATCTTTAACGTTTTAAATTTTTAGCATAGCTACATTATGCAAAAAAAATTTTCAAACCTTAAATCTTGTATGTTGTTCTTTTTTTTTTTTTATAAAAAAAATTCTACAAAAATTTATATTCGCTTTATAAATTTTTAGAAATTTTTTTTTTAAGAGAAATTTTCATATTCAAAAAAAAATTTACTTGCTAAATTTTGTTCTTTTCTTACAAAACAAAATTCTCAAATTTAATTTGTTAAATTTTTGTTTTTCTCAAAACAAAAAATTTTTTACAAAAAGTTTAATTATTAATGACAGCTTGGTCCCATGTAGAACTTTTCAAATGATTGTTATTAATTGTTTGGTCAGCCACGAAGAAAAACTTAGGGAGGAAGAATCTGAACCTACAAAATTTAAAGTTCGTTTCAACCATGAAATTGAATTACAACCCATGCAAATCTCAGTAAAGCGGTCGAAAAGCGCAGTTAATCAAAATATCAAAAATGTAAAAAGTTACTGAAATTTACTTTACTCAAAAAAAATTATGCAAAAATTTTAGACTTCCATTACAGGGTAATTTTCACAAAAAGGAATAAATAGAGTCAAAAGCGTCTGAGCGGATCAGAACGGAATCCTCCCGGACTGAAAAATCCAGCTTCAGGCTTTGAGTATTAGATTCTTGAACTTAAAAGCTCTGATGTTACGCTCATGTCCGTACTTTACCCACCCTACCTATGTGGACCTTTGGGACGATTTTTGTGGTCCACCCTAAACTGTGTTACTACATAGGACCAATGTACGTGCGACCTTTAATCTTTCATGTTTTTAAATTAGTCTTTCCATCAATATAAAAAGAAATTACGTTTCATTTTTAATGAAATTTTCTTTTGCTTTTATTAAAAATTTTTCTTTTTCTTTGGGTTTTGTCTTATTTTTAATAATAAAGTAAATTATAAATTGTACAAGGTTTTTGTTTTACATTTCAGATCTTTGTGTTATATATAACGTTTTGTTTTACATTTCAGATCTTTGTGTTATATGTAACATTTTTGTTTTACATATACGTGTTTTTGTAGTCAAATTTACTATTAAGAAAGAAAATAAACATGTATGTGATGCATTGCAATCGAAGTCAAATTTTGTTAAAATTTCCTTTTTTTTTTATATTTTTAGAATTTCAATAAATTTTATTGTAAGTGTAGATCTTTTCGATTTGTAGTTGTTAAATTAATAATTAAGATGCAATGCATTTAACAAATGGTTATTTCTTCTCTTTTTTTTCTTATTTAGAACATTAATAATCAAAAAAAATTGCATACAAATAAAAATGAAAATTTTATTGGCTCACGCTGGTTGTTATGTCTGGTGATTATGTCTTCTTTCTGGTGGTGTTGTTCAAATTGTTGTTGTCGTCTTTGTTGGTGTTTTAAATGTTGTATAGGTTTCCGTAGTTGTTTAATTTGTCATTCTATTAGTGCTGTTCACAATGTTGTTATTGTATAGCTAGTGTTATAGCTGGTGTTGTAACTGTTGTTGTCTTTGCTGGTGTTTTCAATGTTTACATTTTCATTTATATCATTTTTTCTTTTCAAGTATTCTCTTTCGTTAAAACGTTTTCTTATCTATTTTTTTTTCTCACTGTCACTGAGCAGTATTTTCTTTTTTTCTATTTCTTTTTCTGTGTGTTAAACATTTTTCTTTTCAATTTTTCTCACTGTCACTGAGCAGTATTTTCTTTTCCTATTTCTTGATTCTCACTATCACTATTCGCAGTTTTTTTATTTCTTTTTCTATTTCTTTTAAATTTCATATATCTATTCTTTTCTCACTGTCATTATTCTTCTTTAGTTTTCAATTTCAGGTTTTCTTGTGTGTTTTATATGTATGTGCAGGTTGGAGCGCTAGCGCTACACCACCCACGTTTCCGCGAACTTTATAATTTTTAGGTTAATTTTCTTTTAGGTCATAACTTTTTCAAATAGCATTTGCATTTACACCAATTTTATTCCAGTGTTTTTTCTTTCTTTTATGTTTGAATATCAAATCAACATACATTATTATTTTTGGTGTTGGTTTCTACATTTTATTTAAATTTATTTTTCTTTACTTATAACAAAAATAATGGGTGTCAAAATTTTTCTTTTCTTTGTTTTTATTCTTTTTCAATAGAGTAACCAATCAAATTAATAAAACGTTTGAGTTTAAACAGTCAATTCAAATTCACATTTTTAATTCTATGACGCAATCAAAATTACAAACTTCTGCAATTGACAACACGACCGTACGCTATCGCAATCAAAAACCAACTCTCGTGTTCGCTCGAACAATCGAAAAATGGCTACCCCAATTCCGAAATGACGCGTTGTTCAGCCATTTCTTCCTGAATCGAACGCACGTAAGCTAATTTCGAATGACAGACCAGAAATGTCATTCCGACATTCTGACATTTCTGGTATGACTCTCGAAACTCCAATGCCAGTGTACATCCGATTACACTCTGCCGTTACAAAACAGTTTTTCGAAAACTGCTGTGGCTGGTTACAAAAACTGAAGGCACTACTTTCTAATATCCTTCGCGTGAAAAATGCCAAGTCGTTTATTGTTCATGTCTGCTAGCTCATAATAAGCCGTACCCATTCTCTTAATCACCTGAGCCTTCTCGAAAACATTTGCCAATTTTGCATTAAAGTGATCGGAAGCTTTGCTTTGAGCAAAACTCCTACGATACACAATTTGACCGATTTCGAAACGAACTGGACGTGAACGCATATTATAATTTTTAGCATTTGTATTATAGGCCTTTTTCAAATTCTCTCGCACCCTCTCGCGAATCAACTCAGTTTTCTCTTCGTGTCTGATGTCAGCGGTCGGATCTTCAATAAGTTTTAGTTTTCGCAAAACTTCAAAAGACGTTGCGTGGCAGATCATATTTTGACCGAAGACAACAAAATATGGAGAAAAACCAGAGGACGAGTGCACTGAGCTTCTGAGAGCAACGCTAATAGCAAATAATTTTTCATCCCAATCTTTCTGATTTGGGTTAATGTAGGCTCTAACAGCAGCAATGACTGAACGATTGACTCGTTCAACGGCATTAGATTGCGGAGAATAGTTGGCAGTATAATTATGCGTCACACCATATTTCTTTAAAAGGTCTTTGAAAAGTTTAGATCTGAATTGAACACCATTGTCAGAGGTGATGACTTCAGGAACACCAAAAATGGCAAAAATTCGCTTTTCAAGAAAATCAACAATCTTGTTGGCAGTGAAACTCCTGATTGGCTCTAAGAAATGAAACTTGGAAAGATGGTCGAGAACAATCACCATACCCACGTTTCCTGATCGTGATCTTGGATAAGGTCCAAGAAGGTCTACGTAGAGTTTTTGAAAAATTCGGACAGACGTAGCCTGCTTACCCATAGGAGGACGAAGTATGTGATTTGGGGCTTTGGTTTGCTTGCAGATTTCACACGATAGAACGTGATCTCGCACTTGTTTAGACATACGCGGCCAGAAATAAAAGGTTTTAAGTTTGGTTAACGTTTTCCCAATTCCACCATGAGAACTCATCGGATGATCATGTGCTCTTAGAATGAGATCTTGTCTCATTTCCAAAGGAACCCATACCTTCCATGATTGCTCTTCCTGAATCGGATCACCGCTAGCAAATTCGCAACGCTTATAAATTATCCCATCTATAACTTGTATATCTGGTTGCTTACTTGGCTCTTTCTGAAATTCCTCAATCATCTTTAAATAATATTCGGTTTTGAAAGATTCCGAACTAAAATCAATTTCGAAAAATTGGTCGGTTTCTGACGCAGTCAGAGAAGAAATGTGGAGGCTTTTCTGAGAATAAGTTCTCGATAAAGTATCAGGAACCACGTTTTGGCTGCCTTTCCGATGAAGAATGGTAAATTTGAAGCCATGCAACTTCAGTGCCCAGCGCGCAAGTCTGCCATGCAAATCGGTTTGGCTCATGAGCCATTTTAACGAAGCATGATCGGTTATAACTTCGAATTCATGTCTTTCGACATAAGCTCGAAATTTTTTTATGGCCATAACCGCCGCAAGACATTCTTGTTCGGAAACAGTATAGTTTCTTTGCGCTTGGTTGAACTTATGGGACATGTATGCAATGGGAACTTCATCGGTACGTTGTGCCAAAACCGCTCCAACGCCAAATTGACTAGCGTCACATTGAATAGAAAATGAACGAGAAAAATCAGGACTGTGTAGCACTGGTGCACTACTTAAACTATTTTTGAGGGAGTCGAAAGCAGCAATTGCGTCTTCGGTCCAAACAAATTTACGAGCCTTTTGTAACATGTTTGTCAAAGGGGTAGAAATTGAAGCATAATTTTGCACAAACCTTCGGTACCATCCACAAACGCCTAGAAAGCGACGAAGTTGTCTAACTGTTTTTGGACGAGGAAATTCTTTTATCGCTTTTACTTTGTCCGGATCGGTACTTATTGTTCCATGTACAATGACATGACCAAGGTAGTGAATTTGTTTGAGCAAAAATTTGCTTTTCTCTATATTAATTGTAAGGCCAGCACGTTTAATGCAAAATGCTACTTCTTGCAGAAGCGAAATATGGTCATCGAAAGTTTCGGTTATTAACAACAAATCGTCTAAGTATACAAATACTTTAGTTCGCAAATGGGCAGGGATTACCTTGTCCATGAGACGGGTCATGGTCTGCGGCGCATTACATAAGCCAAATGGCATTGTAACAAATTGATATAGAGGTCGGTTGGGGACAGTGAAGGCTGTCTTATCCCTTGACGCTTCATCCAACGGAATTTGCCAGAAAGCATCCTTCAGGTCTAAGCTTGAAATAAACTGTGCCTTCGGGAGCCTGCTGAGAATTCCGTCGATGAGCGGCAAAGGATAAGCATCCTTCACTGTGACCTCATTGACTTTTCGTGCATCAAGACACATACGAACTTTATTCGGTTTAACGATTAGTGCAACAGGAGATGACCATGCGCTTTGAGATTCTTCGATAACGCCAAGAGAAAGCATTCTATCGATCTCCGCAAAAAGAAGTTTTTCAACGCCGGGTGAAACAGAAAAATGCCTTTGCCATGGCTTATAAAATTTGTTCGGCCTAAGCCATTTTCAGAAAAAGAAGGAATTAATAAAATGTTTGCATTTAAATTTGCTTGCTGTCGAGCATTTAACACATGATGATTGGAGTTCAACTCCGCAAAGTTCAAATTAACAGAAATCGGAATATCCTCATGAAAAAGATCACTTGCCAAACCGAAAGTCTTCACAAAATCAACGCCCAAATATAAGTCTTGAGAAAGAGTTGGAATTATCAGAAATTTGAGAGGTTTGGTTATTCCTCTAAAAGTAATAAAAGTTTCAACGAAACCCAATGCAAAATGATTTGTTCCATCTGCAGTTTTAAGGTTAGTCTTAACTTTGTGCCAAGAATGTTGGTTATCTTCTAAAAACTTTTTAGCTAAATTGTTGGCTAAACAACTGACAGAGGCACCAGTATCGACTAGTCCTTCAATTTTTTCTTTAAAAATTAAAATTTGAGCATAGGGACGTAAATCATCTTTAGGTTTATCAGAAACCACTGAAGAACAAATAAATTTTTTCTTCGCCTTTAAGTTTTTCCAAAATTTTCTCAATCTTAAAGTAGAACGTTTCTCATGCGTTGACCCCGGTGAAGCAATGACTTCATCAGAAAAAATTCGCTTACGGGCGGCTTTATATTCCTGCCAACGAATGTGCAGAGGTTTAAAATGTCGAATAGGTAAAACTGTAGGAGATGGATTAATTTCAGATTTATTTTCAGATTTCAAAATAGGATTGACTGGTTTCAAAATAACTGTTGTGGTTTGGCATGCCGCATCACTTTTTAAGGTGGTGGTGGTGCGGTTGGCAACTCTAAAAAATGGTTATTCGGGAAATCTTCTGTGTTAACTTTTACTTCCGATACGTTGCGTGCAGCTTGGAAGTTTCTGGTCGACCTGCCGTACTCTTCATCCAACAACTCGCGTTTTTGAACAAATGTTCGAAGCTGTCTAATATTTTCTATGGAGACATAGAGAAGACTGCGTCTAACGTCGAGACGTAAGTTTCGTTGAATGATTTCCAACAAAGTTGCTGGTTCAAGAGGACGTTGCAATTTATCGCAGAGCTGAAGAACAGATTCATAAAATTCATCGAATTTTTCATCATATTTTTGTTTCCTTTGACGAATCAAATCCATTATGTCTAAATCTGTTCTCCGATCTCGAAATTGACCACGAAGTTCTGTGCACAGAGTTTCCCAATCTATTTGAGTCACACTACGGTGATAGCGCCAAAACCACTCCAACGCTTTCCCAGCAAACAAAATGTGTGCATGATTGCACAAGGCTTCAAAATCACCTCGCAAACTTTGAACGGTCAGAGAATGTACTCGGTATATAAATTTATCGACGGACAAAGCGTCTTCTTTGCCACTAAAAGTGACTTTCCAATTGGAAATAAGATTTGAGACTTTCTCTGAAGCCATACAAAGTGGAACTGACCTATGGAGAGTTGAAGTGCCTTGCGCAAAATTGCTGTGGGTTGCTTGTTGGTGATGGTTTTGATGGAAAACGGGTGGAGGAGGAAGCTGTGGGTTATACGGAGGAAGTCCAAGTGAAAATGGAGAATTGTTGATCACATTTCTAGGAGCCTGGTGTATGTCAGAAGAACGACCAAAAGTCACAGGTGGATTTGGATCTCGATTCAGATCAGGAGGTACAATACTGACTGCGTTTAAATTCATTTTAGCCAGTTGAGCTTTCACAGCTTCGTCAATCAACTATTGCAACTGTGCGTCTGAAAACTGAGAAACATTAGTTTGCGCACTTGCGTGATTGGACAAGTCTGTGGATAATGGATGCACTCCTGACATGTTGAGATTATGTGCAGGTGTCACTGAAATATTTTGATCCATTAAGTTTTTGTAACTTCGGGTTACTGGCCGACTATTTTTAGCGATCGTACCTGTGTGGGTAGTAGCTGGTGTTATGGTAAACGACTCCAATCCCAAATTAGGAATGGGCTTGTATGGCTTAACTTTTTTAGTACTGCACAACGCCTGACAGAAAGGGCAGTTGCGAGTCTCCTGCAACCAATTGGAAATGCATTCCGTATGGAAAATGTGGAAGCAGGGAGTTATACTAAAATTTTCGCCATCTAGCATTTGTTGCTTGCACACCACACAGGGACTTCACCCAGAATGGACAAATTCTCATTACTACGATGCAGAGGCATTTTTCACGTAAAACTCAAAAACCGAATCCGCGACCGAGATGAAAGGTATCGAACAACCGAAAGTTAAAATTTTGTAAATAAAAAAAAAAATGGCCGAAAGTTAAATTTATGAATACCCCGTGGAATTACCACTAAATTACCAAATATCAAATTCTAATTAATTATCTCTTTCAATTTTTAGCAAAAATCTACATTTGTGCAAAAAAAAAAAAAAAAATTTTCAAATGTCAAATCTTTAACGTTTTAAATTTTTAGCATAGCTACATTATGCAAAAAAAATTTTCAAACCTTAAATCTTGTATGTTGTTCTTTTTTTTTTTTATAAAAAAAATTCTACAAAAATTTATATTCGCTTTATAAATTTTTAGAAATTTTTTTTTTAAGAGAAATTTTCATATTCAAAAAAAAATTTACTTGCTAAATTTTGTTCTTTTCTTACAAAACAAAATTCTCAAATTTAATTTGTTAAATTTTTGTTTTTCTCAAAACAAAAAATTTTTTACAAAAAGTTTAATTATTAATGACAGCTTGGTCCCATGTAGAACTTTTCAAATGATTGTTATTAATTGTTTGGTCAGCCACGAAGAAAAACTTAGGGAGGAAGAATCTGAACCTACAAAATTTAAAGTTCGTTTCAACCATGAAATTGAATTACAACCCATGCAAATCTCAGTAAAGCGGTCGAAAAGCGCAGTTAATCAAAATATCAAAAATGTAAAAAGTTACTGAAATTTACTTTACTCAAAAAAAATTATGCAAAAATTTTAGACTTCCATTACAGGGTAATTTTCACAAAAAGGAATAAATAGAGTCAAAAGCGTCTGAGCGGATCAGAACGGAATCCTCCCGGACTGAAAAATCCAGCTTCAGGCTTTGAGTATTAGATTCTTGAACTTAAAAGCTCTGATGTTACGCTCATGTCCGTACTTTACCCACCCTACCTATGTGGACCTTTGGGACGATTTTTGTGGTCCACCCTAAACTGTGTTACTACATAGGACCAATGTACGTGCGACCTTTAATCTTTCATGTTTTTAAATTAGTCTTTCCATCAATATAAAAAGAAATTACGTTTCATTTTTAATGAAATTTTCTTTTGCTTTTATTAAAAATTTTTCTTTTTCTTTGGGTTTTGTCTTATTTTTAATAATAAAGTAAATTATAAATTGTACAAGGTTTTTGTTTTACATTTCAGATCTTTGTGTTATATATAACGTTTTGTTTTACATTTCAGATCTTTGTGTTATATGTAACATTTTTGTTTTACATATACGTGTTTTTGTAGTCAAATTTACTATTAAGAAAGAAAATAAACATGTATGTGATGCATTGCAATCGAAGTCAAATTTTGTTAAAATTTCCTTTTTTTTTTATATTTTTAGAATTTCAATAAATTTTATTGTAAGTGTAGATCTTTTCGATTTGTAGTTGTTAAATTAATAATTAAGATGCAATGCATTTAACAAATGGTTATTTCTTCTCTTTTTTTTCTTATTTAGAACATTAATAATCAAAAAAAATTGCATACAAATAAAAATGAAAATTTTATTGGCTCACGCTGGTTGTTATGTCTGGTGATTATGTCTTCTTTCTGGTGGTGTTGTTCAAATTGTTGTTGTCGTCTTTGTTGGTGTTTTAAATGTTGTATAGGTTTCCGTAGTTGTTTAATTTGTCATTCTATTAGTGCTGTTCACAATGTTGTTATTGTATAGCTAGTGTTATAGCTGGTGTTGTAACTGTTGTTGTCTTTGCTGGTGTTTTCAATGTTTACATTTTCATTTATATCATTTTTTCTTTTCAAGTATTCTCTTTCGTTAAAACGTTTTCTTATCTATTTTTTTTTCTCACTGTCACTGAGCAGTATTTTCTTTTTTTCTATTTCTTTTTCTGTGTGTTAAACATTTTTCTTTTCAATTTTTCTCACTGTCACTGAGCAGTATTTTCTTTTCCTATTTCTTGATTCTCACTATCACTATTCGCAGTTTTTTTATTTCTTTTTCTATTTCTTTTAAATTTCATATATCTATTCTTTTCTCACTGTCATTATTCTTCTTTAGTTTTCAATTTCAGGTTTTCTTGTGTGTTTTATATGTATGTGCAGGTTGGAGCGCTAGCGCTACACCACCCACGTTTCCGCGAACTTTATAATTTTTAGGTTAATTTTCTTTTAGGTCATAACTTTTTCAAATAGCATTTGCATTTACACCAATTTTATTCCAGTGTTTTTTCTTTCTTTTATGTTTGAATATCAAATCAACATACATTATTATTTTTGGTGTTGGTTTCTACATTTTATTTAAATTTATTTTTCTTTACTTATAACAAAAATAATGGGTGTCAAAATTTTTCTTTTCTTTGTTTTTATTCTTTTTAAATAGAGTAACCAATCAAATTAATAAAACGTTTGAGTTTAAACAGTCAATTCAAATTCACATTTTTAATTCTATGACGCAATCAAAATTACAAACTTCTGCAATTGACAACACGACCGTACGCTATCGCAATCAAAAACCAACTCTCGTGTTCGCTCGAACAATCGAAAAATGGCTACCCCAATTCCGAAATGACGCGTTGTTCAGCCATTTCTTCCTGAATCGAACGCACGTAAGCTAATTTCGAATGACAGACCAGAAATGTCATTCCGACATTCTGACATTTCTGGTATGACTCTCGAAACTCCAATGCCAGTGTACATCCGATTACACTCTGCCGTTACAAAACAGTTTTTCGAAAACTGCTGTGGCTGGTTACAAAAACTGAAGGCACTACTTTCTAATATCCTTCGCGTGAAAAATGCCAAGTCGTTTATTGTTCATGTCTGCTAGCTCATAATAAGCCGTACCCATTCTCTTAATCACCTGAGCCTTCTCGAAAACATTTGCCAATTTTGCATTAAAGTGATCGGAAGCTTTGCTTTGAGCAAAACTCCTACGATACACAATTTGACCGATTTCGAAACGAACTGGACGTGAACGCATATTATAATTTTTAGCATTTGTATTATAGGCCTTTTTCAAATTCTCTCGCACCCTCTCGCGAATCAACTCAGTTTTCTCTTCGTGTCTGATGTCAGCGGTCGGATCTTCAATAAGTTTTAGTTTTCGCAAAACTTCAAAAGACGTTGCGTGGCAGATCATATTTTGACCGAAGACAACAAAATATGGAGAAAAACCAGAGGACGAGTGCACTGAGCTTCTGAGAGCAACGCTAATAGCAAATAATTTTTCATCCCAATCTTTCTGATTTGGGTTAATGTAGGCTCTAACAGCAGCAATGACTGAACGATTGACTCGTTCAACGGCATTAGATTGCGGAGAATAGTTGGCAGTATAATTATGCGTCACACCATATTTCTTTAAAAGGTCTTTGAAAAGTTTAGATCTGAATTGAACACCATTGTCAGAGGTGATGACTTCAGGAACACCAAAAATGGCAAAAATTCGCTTTTCAAGAAAATCAACAATCTTGTTGGCAGTGAAACTCCTGATTGGCTCTAAGAAATGAAACTTGGAAAGATGGTCGAGAACAATCACCATACCCACGTTTCCTGATCGTGATCTTGGATAAGGTCCAAGAAGGTCTACGTAGAGTTTTTGAAAAATTCGGACAGACGTAGCCTGCTTACCCATAGGAGGACGAAGTATGTGATTTGGGGCTTTGGTTTGCTTGCAGATTTCACACGATAGAACGTGATCTCGCACTTGTTTAGACATACGCGGCCAGAAATAAAAGGTTTTAAGTTTGGTTAACGTTTTCCCAATTCCACCATGAGAACTCATCGGATGATCATGTGCTCTTAGAATGAGATCTTGTCTCATTTCCAAAGGAACCCATACCTTCCATGATTGCTCTTCCTGAATCGGATCACCGCTAGCAAATTCGCAACGCTTATAAATTATCCCATCTATAACTTGTATATCTGGTTGCTTACTTGGCTCTTTCTGAAATTCCTCAATCATCTTTAAATAATATTCGGTTTTGAAAGATTCCGAACTAAAATCAATTTCGAAAAATTGGTCGGTTTCTGACGCAGTCAGAGAAGAAATGTGGAGGCTTTTCTGAGAATAAGTTCTCGATAAAGTATCAGGAACCACGTTTTGGCTGCCTTTCCGATGAAGAATGGTAAATTTGAAGCCATGCAACTTCAGTGCCCAGCGCGCAAGTCTGCCATGCAAATCGGTTTGGCTCATGAGCCATTTTAACGAAGCATGATCGGTTATAACTTCGAATTCATGTCTTTCGACATAAGCTCGAAATTTTTTTATGGCCATAACCGCCGCAAGACATTCTTGTTCGGAAACAGTATAGTTTCTTTGCGCTTGGTTGAACTTATGGGACATGTATGCAATGGGAACTTCATCGGTACGTTGTGCCAAAACCGCTCCAACGCCAAATTGACTAGCGTCACATTGAATAGAAAATGAACGAGAAAAATCAGGACTGTGTAGCACTGGTGCACTACTTAAACTATTTTTGAGGGAGTCGAAAGCAGCAATTGCGTCTTCGGTCCAAACAAATTTACGAGCCTTTTGTAACATGTTTGTCAAAGGGGTAGAAATTGAAGCATAATTTTGCACAAACCTTCGGTACCATCCACAAACGCCTAGAAAGCGACGAAGTTGTCTAACTGTTTTTGGACGAGGAAATTCTTTTATCGCTTTTACTTTGTCCGGATCGGTACTTATTGTTCCATGTACAATGACATGACCAAGGTAGTGAATTTGTTTGAGCAAAAATTTGCTTTTCTCTATATTAATTGTAAGGCCAGCACGTTTAATGCAAAATGCTACTTCTTGCAGAAGCGAAATATGGTCATCGAAAGTTTCGGTTATTAACAACAAATCGTCTAAGTATACAAATACTTTAGTTCGCAAATGGGCAGGGATTACCTTGTCCATGAGACGGGTCATGGTCTGCGGCGCATTACATAAGCCAAATGGCATTGTAACAAATTGATATAGAGGTCGGTTGGGGACAGTGAAGGCTGTCTTATCCCTTGACGCTTCATCCAACGGAATTTGCCAGAAAGCATCCTTCAGGTCTAAGCTTGAAATAAACTGTGCCTTCGGGAGCCTGCTGAGAATTCCGTCGATGAGCGGCAAAGGATAAGCATCCTTCACTGTGACCTCATTGACTTTTCGTGCATCAAGACACATACGAACTTTATTCGGTTTAACGATTAGTGCAACAGGAGATGACCATGCGCTTTGAGATTCTTCGATAACGCCAAGAGAAAGCATTCTATCGATCTCCGCAAAAAGAAGTTTTTCAACGCCGGGTGAAACAGAAAAATGCCTTTGCCATGGCTTATAAAATTTGTTCGGCCTAAGCCATTTTCAGAAAAAGAAGGAATTAATAAAATGTTTGCATTTAAATTTGCTTGCTGTCGAGCATTTAACACATGATGATTGGAGTTCAACTCCGCAAAGTTCAAATTAACAGAAATCGGAATATCCTCATGAAAAAGATCACTTGCCAAACCGAAAGTCTTCACAAAATCAACGCCCAAATATAAGTCTTGAGAAAGAGTTGGAATTATCAGAAATTTGAGAGGTTTGGTTATTCCTCTAAAAGTAATAAAAGTTTCAACGAAACCCAATGCAAAATGATTTGTTCCATCTGCAGTTTTAAGGTTAGTCTTAACTTTGTGCCAAGAATGTTGGTTATCTTCTAAAAACTTTTTAGCTAAATTGTTGGCTAAACAACTGACAGAGGCACCAGTATCGACTAGTCCTTCAATTTTTTCTTTAAAAATTAAAATTTGAGCATAGGGACGTAAATCATCTTTAGGTTTATCAGAAACCACTGAAGAACAAATAAATTTTTTCTTCGCCTTTAAGTTTTTCCAAAATTTTCTCAATCTTAAAGTAGAACGTTTCTCATGCGTTGACCCCGGTGAAGCAATGACTTCATCATAAAAAATTCGCTTACGGGCGGCTTTATATTCCTGCCAACGAATGTGCAGAGGTTTAAAATGTCGAATAAGTAAAACTGTAGGAGATGGATTAATTTCAGATTTATTTTCAGATTTCAAAATAGGATTGACTGGTTTCAAAATAACTGTTGTGGTTTGGCATGCCGCATCACTTTTTAAGGTGGTGGTGGTGCGGTTGGCAACTCTAAAAAATGGTTATTCGGGAAATCTTCTGTGTTAACTTTTACTTCCGATACGTTGCGTGCAGCTTGGAAGTTTCTGGTCGACCTGCCGTACTCTTCATCCAACAACTCGCGTTTTTGAACAAATGTTCGAAGCTGTCTAATATTTTCTATGGAGACATAGAGAAGACTGCGTCTAACGTCGAGACGTAAGTTTCGTTGAATGATTTCCAACAAAGTTGCTGGTTCAAGAGGACGTTGCAATTTATCGCAGAGCTGAAGAACAGATTCATAAAATTCATCGAATTTTTCATCATATTTTTGTTTCCTTTGACGAATCAAATCCATTATGTCTAAATCTGTTCTCCGATCTCGAAATTGACCACGAAGTTCTGTGCACAGAGTTTCCCAATCTATTTGAGTCACACTACGGTGATAGCGCCAAAACCACTCCAACGCTTTCCCAGCAAACAAAATGTGTGCATGATTGCACAAGGCTTCAAAATCACCTCGCAAACTTTGAACGGTCAGAGAATGTACTCGGTATATAAATTTATCGACGGACAAAGCGTCTTCTTTGCCACTAAAAGTGACTTTCCAATTGGAAATAAGATTTGAGACTTTCTCTGAAGCCATACAAAGTGGAACTGACCTATGGAGAGTTGAAGTGCCTTGCGCAAAATTGCTGTGGGTTGCTTGTTGGTGATGGTTTTGATGGAAAACGGGTGGAGGAGGAAGCTGTGGGTTATACGGAGGAAGTCCAAGTGAAAATGGAGAATTGTTGATCACATTTCTAGGAGCCTGGTGTATGTCAGAAGAACGACCAAAAGTCACAGGTGGATTTGGATCTCGATTCAGATCAGGAGGTACAATACTGACTGCGTTTAAATTCATTTTAGCCAGTTGAGCTTTCACAGCTTCGTCAATCAACTATTGCAACTGTGCGTCTGAAAACTGAGAAACATTAGTTTGCGCACTTGCGTGATTGGACAAGTCTGTGGATAATGGATGCACTCCTGACATGTTGAGATTATGTGCAGGTGTCACTGAAATATTTTGATCCATTAAGTTTTTGTAACTTCGGGTTACTGGCCGACTATTTTTAGCGATCGTACCTGTGTGGGTAGTAGCTGGTGTTATGGTAAACGACTCCAATCCCAAATTAGGAATGGGCTTGTATGGCTTAACTTTTTTAGTACTGCACAACGCCTGACAGAAAGGGCAGTTGCGAGTCTCCTGCAACCAATTGGAAATGCATTCCGTATGGAAAATGTGGAAGCAGGGAGTTATACTAAAATTTTCGCCATCTAGCATTTGTTGCTTGCACACCACACAGGGACTTCACCCAGAATGGACAAATTCTCATTACTACGATGCAGAGGCATTTTTCACGTAAAACTCAAAAACCGAATCCGCGACCGAGATGAAAGGTATCGAACAACCGAAAGTTAAAATTTTGTAAATAAAAAAAAAAATGGCCGAAAGTTAAATTTATGAATACCCCGTGGAATTACCACTAAATTACCAAATATCAAATTCTAATTAATTATCTCTTTCAATTTTTAGCAAAAATCTACATTTGTGCAAAAAAAAAAAAAAAATTTTCAAATGTCAAATCTTTAACGTTTTAAATTTTTAGCATAGCTACATTATGCAAAAAAAATTTTCAAACCTTAAATCTTGTATGTTGTTCTTTTTTTTTTTTTTATAAAAAAAATTCTACAAAAATTTATATTCGCTTTATAAATTTTTAGAAATTTTTTTTTTAAGAGAAATTTTCATATTCAAAAAAAAATTTACTTGCTAAATTTTGTTCTTTTCTTACAAAACAAAATTCTCAAATTTAATTTGTTAAATTTTTGTTTTTCTCAAAACAAAAAATTCTTTACAAAAAGTTTAATTATTAATGACAGCTTGGTCCCATGTAGAACTTTTCAAATGATTGTTATTAATTGTTTGGTCAGCCACGAAGAAAAACTTAGGGAGGAAGAATCTGAACCTACAAAATTTAAAGTTCGTTTCAACCATGAAATTGAATTACAACCCATGCAAATCTCAGTAAAGCGGTCGAAAAGCGCAGTGAATTGCAACTTAGTCGCAAAATCCAGCAGTTTACCTTGACTTGCAGCCGCAATTCACATTCAAGCAAAAAAAGTTAATCAAAATATCAAAAATGTAAAAAGTTACTGAAATTTACTTTACTCAAAAAAAATTATGCAAAAATTTTAGACTTCCATTACAGGGTAATTTTCACAAAAAGGAATAAATAGAGTCAAAAGCGTCTGAGCGGATCAGAACGGAATCCTCCCGGACTGAAAAATCCAGCTTCAGGCTTTGAGTATTAGATTCTTGAACTTAAAAGCTCTGATGTTACGCTCATGTCCCTACTTTACCCACCCTGCCTATGTGGACCTTTGGGACGATTTTTGTGGTCCACCCTAAACTGTGTTACTACATAGGACCAATGTACGTGCGACCTTTAATCTTTCATGTTTTTAAATTAGTCTTTCCATCAATATAAAAAGAAATTTCGTTTCATTTTTAATGAAATTTTCTTTTGCTTTTATTAAAAATTTTTCTTTTTCTTTGGGTTTTGTCTTATTTTTAATAATAAAGTAAATTATAAATTGTACAAGGTTTTTGTTTTACATTTCAGATCTTTGTGTTATATATAACGTTTTGTTTTACATTTCAGATCTTTGTGTTATATGTAACATTTTTGTTTTACATATACGTGTTTTTGTAGTCAAATTTACTATTAAGAAAGAAAATAAACATGTATGTGATGCATTGCAATCGAAGTCAAATTTTGTTAAAATTTCCTTTTTTTTTTATTTTTAGAATTTTTAAAATTGTTATTGTATAGCTAGTGTAATAGCTGGTGTTGTAACTGTTGTTGTCTTTGCTGGTGTTTTCAATGTTTACATTTTCATTTATATCATTTTTTCTTTTCAAGTATTCTCTTTCGTTAAAACGTTTTCTTATCTATTTTTTTTTTCTCACTGTCACTGAGCAGTATTTTCTTTTTTTCTATTTCTTTTTCTGTGTGTTAAACATTTTTCTTTTCAATTTTTCTCACTGTCACTGAGCAGTATTTTCTTTTCCTATTTGTTGATTCTCACTGTCACTATTCGCAGTTTTTTTATTTCTTTTTCTATTTCTTTTAAATTTCATATATCTATTCCTTTCCCACTGTCATTATTCTTCTTTAGTTTTCAATTTCAGGTTTTCTTGTGTGTTTTCTATGTATGTGCAGGTTGGAGCGCTAGCGCTACACCACCCACGTTTCCGCGAACTTTATAATTTTTAGGTTAATTTTCTTTTAGGTCATATTTTTTTTAAATAGCATTTGCATTTACACCAATTTTATTCCATTGTTTTTTCTTTCTTTTATGTTTGAATATCAAATCAACATACATTATTATTTTTGGTGTTGGTTTCTACATTTTATTTAAATTTATTTTTCTTTACTTATAACAAAAATAATGGGTGTCAAAATTTTTCTTTTCTTTGTTTTTATTCTTTTTAAATAGAGTAACCAATCAAATTAATAAAACGTTTGAGTTTAAACAGTCAATTCAAATTCACATTTTTAATTCTATGACGCAATCAAAATTACAAACTTCTGCAATTGACAACACGACCGTACGCTATCGCAATCAAAAACCAACTCTCGTGTTCGCTCGAACAATCGAAAAATGGCTACCCCAATTCCGAAATGACGCGTTGTTCAGCCATTTCTTCCTGAATCGAACGCACGTAAGCTAATTTCGAATGACAGACCAAAAATGTCATTCCGACATTCTGACATTTCTGGTATGACTCTCGAAATTCCAATGCCAGTGTACATCCGATTACACTCTGCCGTTACAAACCCCTGACATCCCTTTTGAGAGGGGAGGATGGACGCGTGTTTAAACAAGCCTCCAAGAACAAATTGGTAAAATTAGGAAAAGAAGAAATAGATGCTTTCAATAGTCTCAAAAACACACTTATGTCAAAAGAAGTAGTTTTATCATATCCCAACTTTGAGAAAGACTTTGAACAGACGCTTCCGATTTTGCAATTGGATCCGTCCTATCTAAAGACAATAGACCAATAACATTTTTATCACGAACTTTGAATAAAACAGAGGAAGCCTATGCAACAAATGAAAAAGAAATGTTGGCCATAATATGGTCATTAAATTCGTTGCATAACTAACTATATGGGTCAAGAAAAGTCAACATTTATACTGATCATCAGCCCTTGACCTATGCATTAAGCAACAAAAATACCAATCATAAACTCAAGAGATGGAAGGCTATCCTTGAAGAATATAATTATCAGCTTCAATATAAACCTGGTAGGGAAAACATAGTAGCCGTCTGTTTATCTAGACCTCCTATAAATGGAGAAATAAATTCTTTAACACCAACGGTTCGTAGCGACCAAAGTTCAGGCCATAATTTGATACCTGCAATAGAGGCACCTGTAAATGTATTTCGTAATCAATTGGTTATAAAACCAGGCGATAAAGAAAATTATGAAGTCAAAATAATGTTCAATTGTTACTCGAGGCACACAATAGTTAAGCAGAGCTTCGTAAGAGAAGATTTGATTCAAATTTTCAAGAACCACCATAATCCTAATTTAATTAATGGTCTATGTACTACGGAACCACTTATGGGTTGCATTCAGGAATTTTACCCTCAACATTTCAAAGACTACCAGATACGATTCGCACAGACTATAGTTGAAGACATAGAAAATATCGAACTACAAAAAGAAATAATTTGTCAAAAACACCGTAGAGCACACAGAAATGCTAAAGAAAATCGAGTTCAAATTTTACAAAAATACTTCTTCCCGAATATGTCAGCCAAAATAAAAGAAATGGTAAATAATTGTAGCACGTGCAAAGAGAACAGATACGAACGTTATCCCAACAATGTAGAAATCCAACCAACACCTATTCCAAGTCATCCGGGGCATATCTTACATATCGACATTTTCTCAACTGAGAAATTTCTCGTTTTGACAGCCATTGACAAATTTAGCAAATATGCGGTAACGAAAATAATACAGTCACGAGCTGTCTAACACATTAAAAGACCGTTACAGGACAAAACAAATAATATTCTAGAAACAATAACCAACAGGTCATTATTATTGCAATAGAAAAACAAAACAAAACAACTAAAAATCAATAGTGTAGTAACAGATGAATTTATGTCAATCATTCAGTACAAAGTAAAAATTACACTACTCGACAAGAAAAATTGCGGCAAATAAAAACCACTATTCCTATAGGGAAATTTCCCGCTGAATCCGAAAATCATAGTGTTTTTGCCAGATCAGGTCTGGTTTTTGAGATAAAAGCCAAAGACCAAAAACATGCACTGTCCCGGGAGGTAACGCCATATAGGCTCGATTAAAAACGTTATTTTACATGATACTTATTCCAAATCTTTTTGTTTCCTAAAAGTAGAGATCACGACAAAAATTTTGGAGTAATATATGTCACAACAGCACCACTAGTTTGGTCACTACAGCTAAAAACAGATCAACAAAAATGCAATTTTTTGCAATTTTTCAAAAAAATTTCAACTTTGGCACCTTATAACTCGAAAAAAATCTATTGAACTCAAAAAGTTAGCTATCCTAACTAACTGTTGAAATCTAAAAATTTTAAATATACTATTTTTATTTTTTGGCTTCATTTCATGTAAGTTATGTTAAGAAAACTAAAACAATGTAAGAGTCAATTTCATATATTTTTGTTCATAATAATTTTTTTTCAAATAAATTTTAATAAAATGCCAACTGTTTAAACAAAAATGTATGAAATTGAATCTTTCATTGTTTTAGTTTTTTTAAAATAACTTTTATGAAATGAAACCAAAATATAAACTTATTATACTTAAAATTTTTATATTTCAACATACTACAAGATAAGATAGCTAACTTTTTGAGTTCAGAAGATTTTTTTGAGTTATAAGGTGCCAAAGTTGAAATTTTTTTAAAAAATTGAAAAAATAGCATTTTTGTTGACCTTTTTTTAACCGTAGCGACCAAACTAGTGGTGCTGTTATGACATATATTACTTCAAAATTTTTGTCGTAATCTCTACTTTTAGGAAACAAAAAGATTTGGAATAAGTATCATGTAAAATAACGTTTTTAATCGAGCCTATATGGCGTTACCTCCCGGGACAGTGCATGTTTTTGGTTTTTGGCCTTTATCTCAAAAACCAGACCTGATCCAGCAAAACCACTATGATTTTCGGATTCAGCGGAAAGTTTTTCTATAGGAATGGTGGTTTTTTTTGCCGCAATAATATTTTGCAAAAATTTGTCGAGCGGTGTTATTAAAGAGGAATTAGAAAACATTAATGACGCAATTCACTGGGCTAAGGCCGGCATAATAAACTCTCTGATATTTTCCGAAAAGGAAATACAGCTATCTATCAATACTCTAGATAAGGAAAAAATTCCATTCGAAACAATAGAAGAAGCCCTGAATTAGTCAGAAATAAAAATAATATCTAACTCGATTTCAATTCTCTATATTGTTAATATTCCTATAACTAGCGCTAAAATTTATGAAACCATTATTCTAAAACCTGTTAAAAGATTTGATAATTTAGCAACCGATCTTCAATCGGAAAAAATATTAAAATGTAAAAATGAGATTTTTGGCATAAGCAAAGATTATAAAATTTATAAAAACTTTTCTTTGTGTAAAGATCAAAATCTTATTGATCTTGCAAATTCGAGTTGTTTTCCAAATATTTTAAGCAGTAAACAATCCATATGTAATGTTATGAACAGTCAGCATTTGCCCGTTATTGAAGAAATATCCCCAGGGATTATTTTGTTAAACAAATTTATTGGAACAGTAAAAATAGATACGGAACAGCAGGTCCTTAATGGAACCTTCTTATTAAAATTGCACAATGTAACAATTTACATTAACGGAAAATCATATGTGACAAGCGAAGTTTCTACTTACCAACTCTTACCTGCAATACTTCAGCTGACTCCTGAAGAAAAAGAACGTAGGCAGCTTCTTTCCCTTCAGATGATGGAGGAATTGAATATTAATAATACCAAGACAATATCATATTTAAAAACGGAAGCGACGATTCATGAATACTCCACATACGGACTAATAACTGGTATTATGATAGCAATCATAATTATATTTCGGACAAATAGACGAAGCAAGGTCAAAACAATTATAACAAAATTGACTACGGAACGAATTCATAGAGACGGCGTACCGAATCAAATTATGTTGGACGTACTGAATACGAATACGAGACAGGTACCAATTGTAAGCCAACAGGTCGCGAAACCAATAAGGTTTAACGATGTGCGATTCTTCTAAACGATTGAGGGCAATCGATTTTGAAGGGGGAAGAGTTAAGGACCACTCTAATACTGGCTTAGTTGTGATCACTCTAATTCGCAATAAGTAATTGCAACTTCAAATATTGCTGATCAAGCGTCTGCGATATTTCCGTTATTTGTTTAAGTCAACGAAACGTTCACCATTAAAAAATTCATTAAATTTCAAAAGAAATAAAAATGCTGACTCTTCATACAAAAGCAAATTTAGCTTGTAAGATTTGATTTTGTATTCAGTTCGTTTGCAATCTCCAATTTCAAAAGTCGTTTTAATTAAATAAAAAGTAAAACAAAAATAGAAGTATTTTTAAATAAAAAATAAAAATATTAGTTTATTTATCCACATCACACTGGTGGATCTATTAACTTACATTCAACCCCTTTCAATGACTTCATCTACTCTTTTAACGTTCGCTTACAACCATCGGTCGCTTGCAACTAGGGTTGCCAGATGGACTGGATTCGTCGGGATTGTCCAGATTTTTAGTCCCATGTCGAGAGTCCCGACAATCAGAAATATGTCCAGATAAAATTCGAACAATGAAATAAAATAAAAATAGGACTAGATACAAAAATATCTGTCGTAGGCATTAAAAATGAATTAACATTCGTCACGTCAAAGGTACGGACTGCTCTTAAGAAGTTGACATTTTTCAAACAAGAAAAGATGATTTATAAGGATGTCATAAGGTCTTAATCCTCCTGAACGCAACCAACAGCTACGTACCTTTAAATGAAAATAAGTGTGCAACACCATGATTTAACTAACATGGTAATTGCACTGACAAATGCTCCCTCTTTCTCTTTTATTTTCTCTTTTATTTTTACGTAATAATTTTGTCAACCAGAATTGAATTCTTAAAAAGTTGTCTTAACTATTTAGAAACCTGGTATGAATATAGTGACGTTTCAATTAAAAATTATCCTTATTTTTTCTTAAATATAAATTAATTACCTGGGATGAACTACAAACAGCAATAGGAGTCTTAGGCTTAGAAAATTATATCAACAACGATGAGTTATATACAGATTATTGTTGCTTACGTAGTGTGTATGAGAATCTACAAAAAATATTCCCAACGATAAAATTTGGGGATAATTTTTTTCCAAATTTAAAAATGACGAATTGAACATCTTGTGGTAATAAATTGATAAAAGCAGTTCGGTCTAAAAATAAGTATTAATGAACTTAATGTAACTTTTTTAAAAAATCACTTATTTTTTTTAACTGAATTGTTATGTTTCTGTTATGTTTTTGTTATGTTTATTTTATCTAAATAAAATATATATGTTCCTCTGACACTAAGCTTTAGTTTTCTTTTTTGTCCAGATAAATCAAGATTTTTTTTTTAAGTGTCCAGATAAATCCCGATTTTTTTTGTTTTTTTTTTTAAATGTCCAGGTGAAACACAATTTGGATCTGGCAAGCCTACTTACAACTCTGTTCAACGCGCCGCAACAAATAGCAAGAGATATATTATTAAAACTCATTTATAAAAGTAATGAGAAAATTCGTATTATTTGCTGGTAATTAATAACCCACCATCATTGCTCATAATTCCTGCAAGACAAAGCATCATCACGATCAAACAACTTACAATGCATCTGCAATGTTAAATTCAGAATTACACGTATTCTTATTTTTTAATAAAATATCAATCAATACCGAACCCAAAAATTACAATAAGCGGCAAAAAGAGCATTCATGCTGTATATGCAACCCCTTTCAATGACTTTATATACTCCTTTAACGTTCGCTTACAACCATCGGTCGCTTGCAACTCTGTTCCACGCGCCACAAGAAATAGCAAGAGAGGTTTTTGCGGCCACACTTTTTCTTTTGGGTTTTTGCTGGCACAAAATATCTTTTTGGTTTTTGCTGTGGACGTGTCATATGTACGAACTATATAGTTTAAATGCTGCGTCCCAAAAAGCAGTACATTTCTGTAAATTAACAAAAAAAAAAGGTCACGAATGTAATAAAAACGACTTTTTCATGGCAAAATCAACTGATTTGGAATGAAATTTGTATGTAAAAAAAAATGTTCTCAATTCGAAGTATGTTTGATACATATTTAATACACATTGTAACGAACTTTTCCGGGGTATGCGTCAGGCGGTGTCCAGGGTTGTTTGTCTATCTGAGGATCATTACAAAAATTTTATTTTAGTTTGATTTTTAAGTTGTTTATTTATAAGGCGAAAATACGAAGCCTCGGTATGACGAGGTTTGAAAGGCAAGCTCGGGTTCGATGTCGCGAGACCTACCCCAACGTGGAGTGATCTAAATCGCTACCAGGTCGTTGATAAGGCGAAAGTTCGAAGCCTCGGTATGATGAGGTTTGATTGGCAAGCTTCGGGTTCGATGTCGCGAGACCTATACCAACGTGGAGTGATCTAATCGCTACCAGATCGTTGATAAGACGAAAATACGTAGCCTCGGTATGATGAGGTTTGATGTCGCCAGACCTATACCAACGTGGAGTGATCTAAATTGCTACCAGGTCGTTGATGAGGCGAAAGGCACGATGTGAACAGCTTGAGTTCACTACACAGATTGACTCTTGAATAGCCACGCGAGGCCTTAAATAACAATGGAGTTATCTAAATCGCTACCAACTTGTTACCCAGGCGAAGAGCATGATGTAAACAGCTTGGATTCACGACACAGACTGACTCTTGAATAGCCACGCGAGGCCTTAAATAACAATGGAGTGATCTAAATCGCTACCAACTTGTTACCCAGACGAAGAGCACGATGTGAACAGCTTGAGTTCACGACACAGATTGACTCTTGAATAGCCACGCGAGGCCTTTAATAACAATGGAGTGATCTAAATTGCTACCAACTTGTTACCCAGGCGAAGAGCACGATGTGAACAGCTTGGCTGCCCAATCTCGACTGACGGCTACTCGATTTCAACTATCCTCAATACCGCATCATCTGTTGTGCCGTCAACGTCACCGTTCGGTAGGTTGCGTCGTTTGGTTGCGTTGCTTGGTTGCATTGTTTGATTGCGTTGTATGTACGCTGAGTTGTACCTTGTGATGTTGTGGTCGCTTATGTTGTGGTTGTTTCCTACCCTTTTTGCTTAAATTCATTTCCTAAGTTTGTTAGTTTTTCTTAAACAAAAAATAACTATGTAAAAAAATAAAGACTTCGTTATTTTTATAAACAGTAAATTACGTAAAATATGCATATTAGGGCGGGTCGATTTTTTTTTTTCAAAAATGGTATGGCAGGAAAATATTCTAGGGGCAATTCTGAGCAACTTTGCCAAAGAAACTATGGGTCTAAAATCAATTTCGAGCCTCCGCATTTTCACAAATAGGTTTTGAACAGTACTTATATTAGATTTGTATGGGAACAACTACAAAGTATTTCATATTTAAAACAAAAATTGTGGTAAATCGGCCATTTTGATGTCGGTGGAAAGGTATTGTGCATCTTTGGTATTTACCATGTTATTTTAATTTTTTGTAATAGTGGAGTGCTGAAGTACTTAAGTCGAAATATAATGGAAAACAATTATTTATTCAAAAATAAAAATCTATCATTGAAAAATCTGCCAATGAAAACGTGTAATTATTCCGTGAAAGATTTGACCGCCAATTGTGATTTTTTCGTTTATTCCTACTATGGAGCTATCGATAAGACCCTTATCCTCCAGATTCAACCTGTTGCGTAAACCATCTCAAGATGTTCCCTACCTTTGGCTTGCCAAGTGATTTAAATGGACTGAATTTCTCAAATAATAGTGATTTATAAAAGTGTTATAGTCTTTTGAGTGAAAGTGCTAAGGCTGAAAGCAGAATATTTTTATACAAAAGTATTACACCACAAGTAGTAAAAAAATGAATTGAAATTTGGAAAAAATTAAATATCAAAATAATTAATGTTAGAAGTGTTGCTACAAAGTTAAACGCCTTGGTCGACTATTATCAGAAATAAACATCATTTTATGAAATATATAACTTCTGACGATCGACCACTACCTGGTCCAAAAATTCCTTCCTTGCTGTAATTGTTCCTATAACAGTGCAATATACATATGTACGTAAGTACAATTCAAAACCTATTTGTGAAAATGCGGAGGCTCGAAGTCGATTTTAGACCAATAGTTTCTTTGGCAAAGTTGCTCAGAATTGTCCTTAGAATATTGTCTTGCCATACTCTTTGATGACTTTTTCTCGCCCGAAGAAATCGACCCGCCCTAATGCATATATATATATATTTTTTATGTGGACGATTTTTTTTTATGTATATTTATATACAGAAAAAAAAAGGTCGTCACAACATTTGCTGGAACTAAAACTGTAATTTTGCTTTAATCACGTGATAGGTCCAAATGACTTCATATTGCGCCATTATAAGATCAAGTGAAAATAATAAATAAATATCCGGTCACTGGACGACTAATTGAAGCAGATTTCAATGCACTTAGGTGTTTGCTAATAAGCAAATGCTTTTCAATAGTTGTTTTCTCAGAATTTGCAATGTTAAATTCAGAATTACACATATTACACATAAAAACATTAGTACGCCGCGCTTTCATTTTCTTTTTTTTAATAAAATATCAACCAATACCGAACCCAAAAATTACAATAAGCGGTAAAAAGAGCGTCACTGAACGACTGACAGAATAATGATATTGGTAGCATTCAGAAAATGCTGCATCAAAGCTTCTAAGATTTCATCTGACAAGTGTTGTTCTGAGTGCGGTTTGCATTTTGTCCGCTTACATCTACGTTCTTTCCGCTTTGTTTGAAGGCAAACGAGAGTACAAATGGAAGTACAATATCTCTAGATGTACAGACAGCTGCAAAGGAGTATTGTACTTCTAAAATAAGTACAGTTGGCAGCATTAATCATACACCATGTTAAAGTTTGGCAATACTGCAATGCTTGAACATATCGCACACATTCTGCTAAAGAAGGACAACTCAAAATTTATCATTTTCGAGTTTTCTCATTAAAACTGTTCATCATACACATATCTACCAGCACAAAAGAAATGAGTTAATTTTTTGTTGTACTTTGCTAGCAAAAAAGAGTTATGTCTTTCATGTTGTAATGAATATTGGGCTGCAAGATGCCAAAGAGTCCTATTTTTAGTTGTGTCGCAGAGTTAAAGCTGTTGTGATCGCTACGATCAAACCATATTCTGTTAGTAAGTAGCAATATTAACACTTTATTTCTGATAAATAGCTCACGAACTCCAAAATAGTTTTTTACGTTTTCTGAAAATTTAAAAATTTTGAGTTATGCTCTTTAGTAGAATGTGTGCGATATGTTCAAGCTTAAAAATTCGAGTTCTCATACATATGTATGCATAATGCTACCAACTCATATTAATGCAAAATAAGTATTTTTTTCTAAGAACACTGAAAAGTAAGTATTAGTGAGTATAATATTTAAAAATAAGTATAAGTATGTATTGTTAGAAAAAAAAAATTTTCTTACAGGGTACGCAAAATATCACTCACGAATGCTCATTCCTTACTTTTTCTCACTTATGCGAATTCTATTTTGTGCTTTCTTGTGAGCTAGAGTTGTTGTGTGTATTTATCAAAGTGTCACTTCAATTGAAAATATCAACTGAAAACTCACATTGCGTACCTCATTTGATGAAAATTACTCTTTGATCAATAGACACAACAACAACTCTAGCTCTCGAGAAATCACAAAGCAGAATTCGCATGAGTGAGAAAAAGTAAGGAATGAGCATTCGTGAGTGATATTATGCGAACCCTGCTCTATATTCGAAGGTTTCGTCCTCAGGCCTGGTTCTACGTTAAGATTTTTTCTATTTTTTGATTTAGAGCATACATATACAATATAATAGTACCGAAAAAGCCTGTTCATCATTAATATCAATCAAAAAAGTTATTTAAGAACATTTAAATTTAATTATACAGTTTCAGTACATTTTCTCTTTTTAACAAATTTCACACATGTTTTCCGTCCGGCTATACTTTTCAACTGTCCTTTGTTCGTAAGTCTTTTATTTTCGTCACCCACGCTTCGTTCGGTTTTAATATAGTCGTCCTATTCATTGTCCATGTTATTGTCCCTGTCCTCATTAAAGTCAATGTTACCAATCCCTCAGTAATTTCGTCCGCTTCTAGTAAGTCGTTGTCTGTTCACGTTACTGTCTGTCTGCTCACTTCCTACATTCGGCCGTCCTGATATGTTATTCGACCCGAATAACGAATTCCATGGTTTTAAAAATTCAGCTACTGTAGTCGTTTTTATTGGTCCTTCCTGGTTTCCTACCTTTTCTACTTCGTATCTCCCGTGGTTTAACTTGACGGTTACCCTATACGGTCCGAGGTACTTAGGCTTTAATTTCAAATTTGTTCCGAACTGATTTCTTTTTATTGCTACTAAATCGTTTACTTTATAATCAGTTTCTATCTTTCTTTTCTTATTAAATGTTTTGCGATTATCTTTTTGGATTTTGTTTATATTTTCTTGAGCGTTTTTTCGCATCAAATCTCGCTCCACATTTAATTCGTCGATTTCCGTATTATTTAAAATTTCTCGTAAGTCTGGGTAATCAGTATTTCTCATTTCTAATCCTGTTAAAATTGTAAAAGGTGATGTTTTAGTACTTCGCGGTGCAGTATTGTTTATTGTTTGTTGAACTTTATACACATGACTGTACCAGTGTGCTGGGTTATTGTGACACAACTTTGCAATCATTGGAACAACTATTTTGTGGATCCGCTCCACTTGCCCGTTGCCGCGAGGTACACCTGTCGCTATTTGTAAGTGTTGTATATTCTCACGCTCACAAAACTCTTTAAAAAGGTTTGACGTAAACGCGCTTCCCCTGTCTGACACAATTCGTTTTGGGTTGCCGAAAATTGCTGACTGTCTTTGTAACCTATCAATAACCTCTTCTGCTCCGGTTGACTTAGTGGGATATAGCCAGACAAATTTGGAAAATCCGTCCACTATAACGAAGATATGGTTGTATTTTTTGTGGGTTTCTGTCAATAGGCCAACGTGGTCTATATGATATGTTCCCAAGGGTTCACATGCTTTGTCGATTGGCGTCAACAAGCCTTCTTTTTTTCCGGTTTTGGCTTCCATTATAATACATTCTACGCAACCTTTCACTACTTTTTTGACTTTCTCAACTAAATTTGGCAAATAGTAACATTTCTCTACCAGTTCTTGCGTTTTCTTGGCACCAAAATGACCTTGACTATGCGCTAACTTTATAACTTCATCCTCCATGACAGAAGGTACTACTAAAAGTTCTTTAACGAGATCTTTATACAGTAAACCGTTCCTCATAAAAAAGTCTTCGTAGCTATCTTTTTCCAAAATTTTCCTTACAACTCTTATCCAATCGTCTTCTGTTTGTGCTTCCCTCAATCTAAATTTTAGCGAATCTTCAATTAAAAGGCTATAAACGCGACTAAGGGCATCTACATGTCTCATTCGAGAACCTGCTCTATGTTCTATAACATAGTCGTATTCCTGTAAATACATTGCCCACCTCATTATTCTATCTGGTACGTCTTTTTTTTAACTGCCATTGCGAAAGCATTGCAATCCGTGACTATTTTGAATATCATGTCCTTAACATAAATTCTCCATTTCTTTAGAGCTTTTATTATTGCTAAAACTTCGAGCTCGTATGAACTGTATTTTTCTTCGGCTGTAGAAGTCTTTCGGCTCATGAATTCAACTGGATGTAATAACTGGTCCTCAGAGTTGTGAGGACAAAAATTATTATCCATCTGATAAATTTTTGCCCCACATAGTTTCCTACTGGGTACAGCAATTTCAAAGTCTAGCAACAATAAACCAAATAACAGCAACCTAAACACGCCACTTTTTCTACACAACAACAATAGCCCAGCCACCAATAGTTCGAAAACACCAGAAATAGTTGGTAAACAACATTAGTTCGAAAACAGCAGGCCCATGCATGATCATACAAATAACATGTTTGATGGTTCGAACGCAACTCAAACCGGTTCTGCTGTATGTTCAGCTGTGCAGACCAACAACATGTTTGATGGTTCGAATGCAACCCAAACTGGTTCTGCCGTATGTGCAACCGTACAGAACGTGGATAAAGAGAGGTTGTAAGCAGAGCAGGAGATCATTCAGTTGGAAACCAGCAGCAAGTGCAGTAGTAAAAACTTATTCAAAGTGAAGTGAAGTAAAGGAAAAGCAAGTACAAGAGGCGTATAATCTGGCAGGCAAAGCAGCATCAAATAGTGGAGTCTCGACAAAGTCAAACCGAACGGCGAAAGGTTGGACCAGGAACCACCAGGAGTTGGGATACAGGTAAATATAGTGCTTACAAGGATAAGAATTAGACTTCAAGTGCCCATCCGAGGGTCTTGAAGCCAATTCTTCGCTCAATAACGAAGACCACCAGGATAGTTAATTTGGAATACTGTTAATTTTCTGTGTCACCCCAAATCTATTAACTTTATTCCGAAGCTAACCTGTGCCGATTATTATTGGCCGGTCTAAGGAGTTGAACGAGCCTGTAAGTACCGTAGTTACCCACTATCCGGATCCTTGGTGGCGATAGGAAAATCCCTAACCAAAGGTGCGGCTAAGTAGAGGCCCCAAGAAAGACACCCGAAGGTTTTCCGAATATATCCGAAGGCGGAAAACCTTAAAACGAAGACTTGCCACGTATCATACAGAAATATAAACCCCAGCAGCGTGATACACCGAGTCACCAAAAGTTCCAGATAGACACCCGAAGGTTTCCGAGTAAATCCGAAGGCGGGAAACCTAAAACGAAGGCTTGCAGCGTATCACACCGGAGTATTAACCCCCAGCAACGTGATTCACCGAGTCACCGAAAGTTCCAGATAGACACCCGAAGGTTCCCGAATATATCCGAAGGCGGGAAACCTAAAACGAAGGCTTGCAGCGTATCACACCGGAGTATCAACCCCAGTAACGTGATTCACCGAGTCACCGAAAGTTCCAGATAGATACCCGAAGGTTTCCGAGTAAATCCGAAGGCGGAAAACCTAAAACGAAGGCTTGCAGCGTATCACACAGAAGTAATAACCCAAGCAGCGTGATTCACCAAGTCACCGAAAGTTCCAGATAGACAACCGAAGGTTTCCGAGTAAATCCGAAGGCGGAAAACCTAAAACGAAGACTTGCAGCGTATCACAGCGAAATACTAACCCCAGCATCGTGACTCACCAAGTCACTGAAAGATCCATAGAGACACCCGAAGATTTCTTAATATTTCCGAAGGCGGAAAACCTAAAACGAAGACTGGCAGCGGATCACACCCATATATTAATCCCAGCAGAGTGATTTACCGAGCTACAGAAAGGTTTCGTTAATTTCCCGAAGGTTCCCGAGCACACCCGAAGGCGAAAAAACCAAACCGAAGTTGTGCAGCGTCCAGCACGGAAATTCTAAGTCCAGGCTTGTGATTTATAGTGATATCCGGGTCACCAAAGGAAGACCCGAAGGTTCCCGAAGACACCCGAAGGCTGTAACGTTGAAACTAAGTGACAGAGTTCCTGAAATCAAATAAATAAATTGTAGGGAGAGAAAACCTGAATAAATAAAGAACAAACATTGAAAATTTTACAGAAATAAAAGTAGTTTTCAATTTACGAACGCCTGGTCAACCGGCGAGTTTACCCCGGCTGGAAAAGTTTCCTTACAGAGTCTTTTTGCAATAAGACTGCACCATAACCGTATTTGAACGCATCTGCGTGAATTTCTGTCTCTGCCGTTGGATTGTATAATTTTAAAGCTGGTGCATTAACCAATGCATTTTTCAGTTCCTGTATTACTAACAAATGTTCTTCCGTCAGTTTAACGTTTTCGTCTTTCCTGAGCAAATCTGTAAGAGGTTTGGCGACCACTGCATAATTTCTCACAAAAAGCCTAAAAAATGAAGTTAACCCCAAAAATCGTTGCATTTCCTTTTTACTTGATGGTATAGGAAACTTATCTATTGCATTTGTTTTTTCCCTTGACGGCAAAATTTTTCCATTTTCAATAATGTAGCCTAAAAAATTAATCTGCCTCCTCAAAAACTGACATTTGGACCATTTAATGCTCAAACCATTTTTGCTTGCATGCTTTAAAACTATTTCCAGTTTTTGGACACCTTCTTGTTCATCCTTTGCGGGAATCACAATATCGTCCATGTAAATTATCACCGTTCCATTTTTCAACAATTCCTGAAAAATAGCTTGAACGTAACGGCAAAATACTGCTGGTGAGTTCGAAATTCCGAATGGAACAAAACAAAACTCGTATTGCCCGTTCGCGGTTACAAAAGAAGTGTATTTTTTAGAACCTGGCTCAATAGGCACGTGGAAAAATCCATTTTGCAAATCTAAGGTCGTAAATACGTTTGCCCCTTGCAACCTATCTAACACTTCATCAATCCGTGTCATCGGAAAATTATCCCTAACTATTTTGTCATTGACTTTTCTATAGTCACAACATAATCGTTTTGATCCGTCTTTCTTTGAAGTAACCACTACTGGTGAGGCGTATTCGGACGTGCTCGGTTGCACTATCCCTTCCTCCAACCAATTGGATACCTGTTCGTCTACCCAACGTTGATCAGTGTACGACATCCGACGAGGCCGCTGATAAACGGGTATCTCGTCAATCAAAATTAGTTTCATTTCAATCGGTGAACTAGCTGGCTTCTGTGGCTTTTTAACAAATTTCACACATGTCCTCATTAAAGTCAATGTTACCAATCCCTCAGTAATTTCGTCCGCTTCTAGTAAGTCGTTGTCTGTTCACGTTACTGTCTGTCTGCTCACTTCCTACATTTTATTTTCGTCACCCACGCTTCGTTCGGTTTTAATATAGTCGTCCTATTCATTGTCCATGTTATTGTCCCTGTCCTCATTAAAGTCAATGTTACCAATCCCTCAGTAATTTCGTCCGCTTCTAGTAAGTCGTTGTCTGTTCACGTTACTGTCTGTCTGCTCACTTCCTACATAAATTATTGAAATGTTGATAAAAAAAGTACTTGAAATAATAATAACAACATCAAATGCAAATGCATAATCAGTACCGTTTTCACCATAAGGGCACACCGGGCTCGTGCCCAGGGCCCCCATTTTCAGGGGGCCTCGAACGACAATTTCTCTCACGTTTATTTTCAAAACATTTTTGTCGGTAGAGTAAGAGTGAGCACCCGGGTCGAAAATAGAACAAATTAAGACAAAATCATTTATTTTTAGGAGTATAAAATTTTCATAACATTTGACTTGATTTTGGCTTATTTGGATTAGTTAGGATCGATTTAAGACAAAAAAGTCATATTCAAGTCTAAACTTGACTTGCTTTTGGCTTAATTTAATTAAAAAAAAAGGTGAAAATTAGACAAAATAAAATCAATTTGTATAGGTTTGCTAAATTGTTAGATATAATTGTTAAAATCAAGAAGAAAAACATAATTCAGTGAAACCTGGTTAAGCGGTACCTGGATAGGTGACAAGCCTCTACTAGTGAGACTCACTTCAAGGTCCCAGCACTTTTGCATCCTCTACCTCTCTACCTCTACCTCTATTACTGGGATTAACTTCTATATCTGAGGTTTAATTTTTGAAGTTTTTGTGCGTTTTCCCCTCTATGACATGGGCTTTTCCCTCTAAAACTGGGACCGTTTAAAAATAACCTCTATAAGTGGGAAACAATATTTATGTGTGTGTAATTTGTTATTTTGAATATGAATATGCACGCTTTATCGGTATGAGTATGGTTATTTGGGAAACTGTGTATATGCGAAACCTCTTTAATTGAGACAAAAATATTGGTCCCTTGGAGATCCCAGTTATCCAGGTTTTACTGAATACGTTACAACATGCGTGTTATATATAAAAAGATAAAAAAATAAAATCAGTGATTTTTCACGGGTATTTGAATGGTGAACGATACAATAATTAATAATTATTAATTTCAATTCTGAAGTACGTTGAGTATTTTATATACTAGACTAGTGAGAAGAAATTGGCGTATCCAGTGTTACTGGAAAAATCAGAAATAATAAATTGAAAATTTCTGGTTTCCATGGGACTCGATCACAGGGCCTTCCGAGTATAGGATGCAAATAGAGTCCTGAAGTCTCTTTAGGAAATTACATGGTCTGCACGTGCCAATGCTATTAATGCTTTGCAAAATGGTTACTTAAATATTTCTGAAGCACTGTCCTAAATCACAAGTGACATCAATCAACCAGGAGACACCAGAAACGAAGCCCAAAGCCTAACAAAAAAAATGGAAAATTTGAGACTGCTCTTCTAACGCAAATATGGAATGATCTTTTGCGTATTATGAATCAAACAAGTCTAAGTTTACAGAATAGCACCATGACCATGGACGTTGTAACAAAACTTTACGAATCTTTGATCTGTTATGTCTATCACGCACGCAATAATTTTGGTCAGTACGAAACGACTGCTAAAGAAAAAAAATCCAGATGTTGACAACAAAGAGAAATTTGAAAGAAAAAGAATTCGCAGCACACGCATCACTTTTTTTGAAGGATCATCAGAGACTGCCCAGTTGAGACAAGGAAAAGTTTCGTGTAGATAAATACTTTCATTCCCATAATTGACACATTAAAAACACATTTAAAAAAACGTTCGGCAGCATACCAAGAAATTGATAATCGATTTAGTTTTCTTTGTCAGTTAACAACAATCGAATCTGGCGAGTCGACCAAAAAATGCAAAAAATTTGCAGAACTTTATCATGAAGACATTAGTACATATGAGTTCAAAATCGAATGTTTTAAGCCAATATTTAGAAAACATAGCAAAACAATCAGCGAACTTAAATATCTCATCCTTACATGACCTAATAAAGTCAGATAAATTAGAAGAAACTTTTCCAAACGTTGAAGTTGCTACAAGAATATTCCTTTGCCTAATGGTTACCAATTGTAGTGGAGAGCGTTCATTTTCGCAGCTTAAGAGAATAAAAAATGAATTGCGAACAACAATGTTACAAGAACGACTAAGTAATTTATCAATTATGTGCATAGAAAGTGACATCCTTCAAAAAATTTACTTTGAGGATATAATAGAAGATTTTGCTCAACAGAAATCCCGGAAAAAACCATTATCGTAATCGTAACCAAAAAACCAGCAGCATACTAATATCATTAATGACATATTATATATTATATGTACATATGTATTTGATTATCTATAATAAATGGAAGACCATAGTAGAAATATGTTAGTATAAACCACTTTCTTTACTTTCCAAAAGGGCCCCAAATTCTTGTGTGCCCAAGGCCCCAGCATAGTTTAAGACGGCCTTGTGCATAATGTGTATTGGACAAGCCTGGTCGCTAGCGCTCTCTTCGTTCCAAGTTTTTTTTTTATATTTATTTCTTGTACCAACTCGCTTGGAGACTAACAATAAGTATATAAATCTTAAAACTAATAGAACGTTGAACTTTTCCAAGCCATTGCTTAGAAATATTGTTTTTCTCAAATTCTGTCTTGAGTTGTGAATGGAGTACCCATTATGCGTATACATAATGGCTACAGGGGTGGTAAGTCTTGTCTGTTCAGTCGACACGTGTTCGATGTTAGGAGTAAGTTCCTAGCCAGTATGTTTGGATGTTGGTGGAGTTTTTGTTGATACGATCGCTGTATGTTTTCCTTTATCTGCTTAACAAAAGGTATACCAAGATCTTGGTGTATATTTATATTCTTAACATACCATGGTGGGCCGGAAATAGTTCAAAGTATTTTTGACTGAGACCTTTGCAATATTTCTATATTTGATAAACTTGCATTGCCCCACAGCTGGATTCCATATGACCATATAGGTATAATAATAGCTTTGTACAAGAGAACTTTATATTCAAGGCTCCGTTTTGAATGTTTATGCAAAAGCCAATTAATGCTTGATGCTTTCAACTTCATTTGAATTTTTTTCTTTTCGATGTGAGCTTTCTAAGTAAAGCGTCTATCGAGGTGCATACTTAAGTATTTAACTTCAGCGCTTTGAGGTATTGCGGTGCTATTTAGGTAAACTGTGGGAAAAAGTTACATGTGTTTTGCTTGTTTACATTTATTCGCCAGTTTAAAATCCATGTTTCAACTAGACGTATATGTTCATCAAGGGTATGTGACGCACTATGAGGGTCTGCGTGACAAGACAAAATTGCAGTGTCATCAGCAAAAGTAGATGTAAGCACAGAGTTGTTTGTTGGTAAGTCAGAAGTGTAAATTAGGTAAAGGATTGGGCCAAGAACACTACTGAAATGTAGTCTTTGCATCTTAGCCTAAGCTTTCGTCCTGTAAGGTAGGACTCTAGTAAAGCATGGGTATTTATAGGCAGTAATTTCTTTATCTTGTGTAGAAGTCCAAGTTAGTAGACTTTTGCAAACCAGTTTTGTTTAGTCTTTTCTTAAGCTAGAGTAACAACAGACCAAGAATGATAGAAAACAAGATTACGCATTCCGAGTTTTCAAATGAAAATCTTCTGCGTATATCGTCATCTCGAGGACAATCACTGTTGCAGTTTTCTATTATTGTAACAAATATATAAGGGTTGCCGAGTATTTTTTTTCTCAACTACATTTTAGCATATATGAAAATATATTTAGGCGCAGAGTTGTATTGCCTTATTTCATTGTTATATGGAAAACCACAACAAAATATTTAAGGCAGTCATAATATTTTAAGATATTATGATATAAGGAGACCTTAGCACACTGTGAATTGCCTAATTATTTATTTTGAGTTTAACTTCGATATTTATTTGCATTATTATTTTTATTATATTAACTGTTTCACTATTATTTTTTCACAAAAGTTGTTAAAATATGTAGATCTTGTTGTAAGCAATGAAAAACAAATTTTAACTCAGGTAATTGTTTTATTAAGTTTTCGTTTTCTTTTATAGACATTTTGATCTAAGTCCTTATTGGGAAGTCTTATTCAAAAATACATCCTTGATCTGAAAAACAATTTTTTTACTTTGGTGTTGCAGTTTACATAATTTGCCTATTCTAAGAGTTTTTTCTAAATATTTTTCGGTTATTTCTATTCGGTCGTCATTAAAGTCTAATAACATTTTGTCGAGTTGTCTCATATAAGTTATTAGCTCCTTAGTTGACTTTGATAGGCTACCTTTACTGAGATGGTAAAGCGATGTGAAGGTCATCGCGTTGTTCTGATATATTGGGAACCTTTGCGTGCAGTTTATGGCATATATATATAACAGTAGCGTCAATTCGGTAGGGCCATTGGCCTCCCCAAGGATCTGATACTAGTTATTATTCAATACATCGATTCAATAAAACCATCTAATAGTGATGGAATTATAATTCCTGCCCCCCCATGGTTTTGGTGAAGTGACGCTACTGATATATGACCAGCAAGATTTTCTAGGCTATCAACGTTGAACATCCCTACCTAAGTCCATCGAAAAGTTTTATTTAAGACACATACTTCTTGAACTCATAGTTTGAGCTAATTTTCCAATAATAAAATATAAAAGTATCAAAAGAGTAGTTCCAATATCGGAAAACATGATTTTGTCCATTAATATATTATATGATCATATAATAGAATTTAGTATATTTTTTGGGAACAATAGTAGTAAAAAAGTAACTTCATTATGTATTTCTTACATATCAACAACAACTCTAACTGTCCTCCATATGACGCTCTAAAATGACAGCGCGATATGGCGGAGATGCGCAATACGTAATCTTCTTTTCTATCATTCTTGACAACAGACGACCTTTCTCACGATTATTGCATTTTTTGCTGATGTTGAGGGTTGTCGATTTCAGTATTAATTTCAGTACAAAGACAAAAATGATAAACAAAATTAAGTAAAACAATTTAATTTTTTTAATATATTTGAAGATGAACTTAAACTGTGGACTTCAGTTCCTTAAAAAATGTAATTATGTCTGTAGTTATACAAGCATAGAATACATACTATATATGGGGTAAAATTTGCAAGCTTACCAGGTTAAAATTATTTGTGCTCCGATCGTGGTCAAATTTTGGTTATTTGTAGTTGTAGTAGCGATCGATTAAAGTCCGGTAGGATTTTGCTCCAACAATATTAGTTTTTAAAACACAGAGGTGTAAAATTGGTAATTTTCGTAATTTTTTATACGGACGTCTTTTTTTGAAAATTCAGTACTTGGATTTCAGTTGTAAATTAGGAATTGCAATGATTGATTCTAATAGACTTTTTCATGATCTTTATTAAAAAAAATACTTTGTTGCTTAGAAAACATTTTTTATTTTAAAACCGTTATTCATCTCTATATATACAAGAGACCCTACTCCACCTCCCACCAAAATATCATGTCGATATACGCAACACTGACCTTGCAGTAGAGCAAAAAGTCTCACTTACGTCGTAGCCGAGCATAGAAATAATTTTTATATTTCGTTTGAATCAACTGTAAATTTTTAATATAACCATCGCATTTTAAGTCAAATTTCTATCGAAAACGTATTTTTTTTAATGGGCAAACTATTATTTCACTTAAATTTTGAGAATTTCGCGATTTTTGGCTTGGAGACTTACTTTCAAAAATTCATAACTCCGGTTGTGTTAAAGCTATAAAATTGAAATTAAATTCATTGTAAAGTTAAATATATGAACTTAAATAAAAAAATAATTTTTTTAAATATTATTAACAAATTAATATTGTTATAAACAATATAAATGTTTAAATCAAATTTTAAACAATTGCTCCCACCCTGTATCAAATTTTTAATGCCAGAATCGTGTCAAATTCGTCAAATTTCCTACCGAAAAAGTTTTTTTTTTAATGGGGAAATTATTGTTACTATTAGAAAAAAATTAATTTATGTAGTGCGGCACATCTTATCGGCGCGCGGATTCTATTGCACGCCTCATTTTGTTGTCCCATTAAAAAAACCGTTTTCGATAGGAAATTTGACGTTTAACACGATTCTGACATTAAAAATTTGACACAGGGTGGAAGCAATTGTTTAAAATTGACTTAAACACTTAAATTGTTTATAATAATATTAATTTGTTATTAATTTTTTTAAAAAATTATTTTTTTATTTAAACGCATATTTTTAGCTTTACAATGAAATTATTTTCAATTTTATAGCTTTAACACAACCGGAGTTATGAATTTTTGAAAGTGAGTCTCCAAGTCAAAAATTGCGAAATTCTCAAAATTTAAGAGAAATAATAGTTTACCCATTAAAAAAATACGTTTTCGAAAGAAAATTTGATGTAGAATACGATGGTCGTATTAAAAATTTGATACAGGGTGGGGGAAATTCTTAAAAATCCATTTAAACAACTTAATTGCATATAACAATATTAATTTGTTAATAATTTTTTTAAAAAAATATGTTTTTATTAAAGATAATATTCTTAGCTTTAAAATGACAAGCTTTAATAGCTTTAACAAAACCGGAGCTATGAATTTTTGAAAGTGAGCTTCCAATCTAAAAATCACGAAATCTCAAAACTTGAATTCGCTCTAGTTTAAAAAAAAATGTTTTTTTAAAAATACTCGAACACGTATCTCTTCTTTTGTCGATACAGAACCCTTAAAAAAATGTCAGCCAAATCAAAAATGTGTCGTTCAATTTTTGTCAAAATTTGTTCGGATTGTAAAAGACTGTCTCATATGGAGCTTCATCCGAATGTGAAACTTCTTTGCGATACTACAACGGAAGCTTTTTAGACGCTATGTTGCAGTATGCAACAAATTACTTTATTTATCAAGTTTCTTAAGTCTATAGGGCAGGGGTTATTAAACTTATGTAATCCGAGGACCCCTTATCGACCAAAATTTTTTTTGCGGACCCCACCCCAACCCTAGACATTTGACGTCGTTCTTAAATTTAATTTTGGGCTCAATAATGACAAAGACACTCAGGCTTGCAAACCGTTTGGTTTTCACCCAGACAGTCTGGTTTTTGAAAGCTTGGTCCGGTTGTCAAACTCAACCAAGCATAAAATGTCTGATTATCTGACGAGGTTAGGGAACGAATTAATTTTTTTTTGCTTTAATTTTTCCGGTTTTTAAAGGTATTTTCAACACTATGTCCGGTTTCCTAAGGTCTTAAAGTTGACAAGACTACAGACACTACTTACTCGTTTATAAGGGCAAACATTTTTTTATTAAGATTTTCATGTAATTAAAACACAAAATGAATAAAAATTGTGGAAATGTAAAGGAATTAAAAAAGTTACAAGTCAAAGTATGTATGTAAATTAAACTCAGACAAATATTTCTTGGTCAAAATAAAGCTAAGAAAATAAATTGTTTTTTTTTTCAAATCTTTTTTAATAAAGAATATAATAATAACAAAGCTTATAATAAAAATTATTTTTTTGGTGACTGTATGTTATTTTATAAGCGAAATTTGTTATATTTTCTTCTGTGGAAGTTTTACTTAATCAGATGGATGATGTTGTTTTCTTGAAACCAAATCCACAATGTCGGGCTCTATATTCTTAAGTTTTATCCTCAGGTTTGCTTCTACATTAAACTTGTTTCTATACTATGATTTTATGTATAATAGTACCAAAAAAGCCTTTTCACACAAATACGTTGTACAAAACGGAATCAAGTTTTGGAGGGCCTTATTTGCAACTTCAGGGTAATCGGATTTTAAGAGTAACCAAAAGTTAGTTAGCTCAATTTTATTGAACTTTAGTTTCAAAGACGTATCGCAAGAGATATCCACGCGCATATCTTGCTCTAATGTCGATAATTGCTTAGCATTACTAACATCCCTGATCCCATCGTTAACAGAAGCAGGACAAGGAAAATACTTTTGGAAGCTAATTTTTAGAGCCATCAAAAAGCAGCCGAGTTTCATTATTGAGTTCTCTATAAGGAAATTCTATAAAATTCTAAAGTGTTGGAAAAGACTCATACACACACTTTTGAATGCGTTTTGACCATAATTCCATTTCTTCATCCGAATGTGAAACTTCTTTGCGATACTACAACGGAAGCTTTTTAGACGCTACGTTGCAGTATGCAACAAATTACTTTATTTATCAAGTTTCTTAAGTCTATAGGGGATGGGGCCGTAACTCGCGCGCACTTTCAACGTTCAAAAACTCGAAAAACCCAATTTTATCCCATTTTTGATTCTTGATATTCTGAAAGCTAATAAATCAAGCTTTCATGTACGTCTGGTTAAAAAAATATTAAAATATGTGTTTTTTCAAGAAAGTTGATTTTAGCGACTGATTATTTTATAATTAAACCTTATTTAATCGAACCTACAGTCATTAAGCAAAGACCAATATTGTAAATTTTTACTTATTGATCAATGCTATTTTTCAAAAAATATGAACAATAACATGACATAAAGACAAAAACATTTCTAAATTGCAAAATTTTTCTAAAAAAATATGTTTTATAAGCAACAAAGGAATTTTTTTTGAAAAAGTCTATTCGAATCAATTATTGCAATTCCTAATTTACAAATGACATCAAAGTACTGAATTTTCAAAAAAAGACGTCCGTATAAAAAATTACGAGAATTACTAATTTTACACCTCTGTATTTTAAAAACTAAAAATGTTGAAGCAAAATCCTACCGGAATTAAATCGATTGCTACTAAAACTACAAATAACCAAAATTTGAACAAGATCGGAGTACAAATAATTTTTACCTGGTACGCTTGGCAAATTTTACCCCATATATCGCTACCTTTTTTTCCCTTATTTTTATACAATTGCGTAGTAATAATTAGTTCAATCCTGGGATTAATTAAGTATGTGTTTCGCAACACTTTTTCTTCTGACAACTATTTATTTTGCTTGCAAATAGTATAAAGAAGCCAACATAGATCTAAAACTTGCTTCGTTATTGGATCATTAATTCAAAGTCTTAAAAGATGTAGTAAATGTACCTCTACTCATGAAACCATTTATGCTCGTGATATGGATCTATATAACTGCGACATAGCATTAAATTTCATGCTAGATGAAATCAAGCAAAATAAATTTCCTTTTATTTAATAAAATTATAGAGAGAATCAAACAAAGAACAGTTTTATTTGAAATTTTTTTTATTTTTAATGAATCCTGACAATATTTATAAGCTTAGTGTACAGCTACACTCGCGCTGAAAGCGGAGCCGAGTGCAAGCTGACTAATGCAAGTAGCAATGCGAGAAAACTGGCTGCATACAATTTCATACGAAATCGTGCATGGTGGCCACAGTGGAAGCCGAGCCGAGCGCAAAGCGGATTGAATGCGAGAAATCAGTTTTGAAGTGTTTTTCAGCGCCGACTCGCATTGCAGAAATAGATTTTGTAATATTCAGTAACCTTTTACAAGTGAATTTTAGTTTTTTCGTAAATAAAATGGATTGTGAACTATTTATAAGTAATTTTTTCTCGTCCTGCTCTGTGGGACCAGAAAAATAAATGTTACCATAATAGAATTTTAGTAGAAAATTTATGGAAATTAATTTCAACAGAAATTAATGTACCAAGTATTATTAATTCAATTTAATTTGTTGGGGCATAAAAAGTTACAAAACTGATCTCTTATACGTTTTTCATCTAAGCCCTCACGATCAATAATAGTATAATGAAGCACACAAATAGATTTAATAGCCTGTCTCAATAGGCTTCCATAATATTCTAAATTTTTCACTTAATATCCCAAATGCACATTCTATACATTTTCTCGCACTGGAAAGGTGCATATTAAAATACGTGTGCTCTTAAGTGCAGTGTTTTCGGCTGGATGGTCTTAACAAATTATCAAGAAGAGGTTTCGCCTCCAAGAAAAACAAACAGTGATATTGGTTCCAGGCAAATTTCTATTTCGTGGTACATGTAGGTTATTTTTCTTCAAAAGATGATACATCTGGGAAGAACTGAAAGTACCGCCATCACTTTATTTTCCATATCGTCCAACCTCTATGGCAATAAACCTGCAGTTAGCATCGGCGACTCCTTGCAATATACATAATTTTAAAGAAATGTATAGAACATTGAAACTGAATTAGCTGGACACTTGATCTGAATGTGCTTTCCATCGATAACACCAATGCAATTTATTTATTTATTTAAGTCGTACAGTGTCCAGCACGGAAACATCCAACACAGCGGCGCACAGTGTAACATTAGCGGCCATAAGGAAAGAAAAAAAAAATTCCAAATTTCTTAAAAACTAATACATAGATCGACAAAAAAATCTTCAATTAAGAGCAATCTATAAGCATTTTGGAAATATGTGGGAATTTGAATGAACAGCATGCACGGGAACTTGAAGTTTTATTCTAAAAATTTACAATTTAAGTCTTATGAAATTCAATATCTCAAGTTTAGCTGTTATTATCTCGAAAACTATTCAGCCAATTTACAAACATATGCACATTTTTAAAAAATTTGAACTTTCTCTTTTCCAAAAATAGCATTTTTGAGAACATTGAAGAATTAGTTTGGCTTCAAGGTCATTTACAAGAAAACTTCCTTAAGAAAAAGAAATTTGCAAAAATTGACAAAGTTTAGCAGAAGAAAACAAAAAAACATAGTCTTCGATTTTGCTTAAACTTCTGTATAATAATAATAAATTCAATATAAATAGATGACAAAAATATAGATTTGCACTTTTGCGTTATATGTATGAAATTCAATAATATCCTACACCACTTTTTCGCAGAAAATTGTCTAAAACCGAAATATGCAAATGGACTGTGTTATGCGAATGTTTGGTGAGTATTTTCGGACATTTTTTTTTCACTGATGCAGGTCATGTTATATATTTTTTAAAAATATGAAAAAAGCTTTTTTCAAATCTGTAAAGTTTGCTTAATTTCGTTCAATAGTTTGAAAGCAGTTGTGCATTTAAAAACATGTTTCGATGTTCTTGATATATAGTAAAGTGAGTAAAACTGGAAATGTTTCCTAACTTTAAGTGTGAATAGCAAAAAAAACATAGTCTTCGATTTTGCTTAAACTTCCGTATAGTGACTATACGTTCAATACAAATAGGTGACAAAAGAATGGACTTGCACTTTTGCGTTATATGTACACAATTCAATAATTACTTATAGCACTTTTTTCAAGAAAATTGCCTTAAATGAATACATAAAAACGGTTAAATTGCTTTAAATTCTACAAAAATGAATTGAATGACTTAAAATTTTCCAAATATAATTTGATTTTAGTTGTGCACTCTCACTTTTAATTGTATCAAATTCGAACGAAAACCACGCCTACCGCCCATACAATGTGACCACATAAATATGGTAAATTCTATTTAAAATCCATACAAATTTTATATGTTAAGTTTAAGAACTTCAAATTTTGTACATCAGCCAGGGAAAATTCGAATCGTGATCGAATCGTTTTTTGGCTCAAATTGGTTGACAGAATTCGTCATGGCGGATCCAATATGGCGGTCAAAAATCCAATATGGTGGCCGAATTTTCGAAAGTCAACGGATTTGCACCAAATTCGGTATACAAGGGTCATGAGGGTCACTGATCACGAATCCGAAGTCAGAATTTACAAAATCAAGATGGCGGATTCAAGATGGCGGACGTATTTTTTAAAAATCAATCGATTTGTACCAAATTTGTTTTACAGGGGTTTATAGGATCGCTCATTACGAATCTGAGGCTATATTTTAAAAATTTTCAAATTCAAAATGGTGGATTCAATATGGCGGACGTATTGTTTAAAAATCAACCGATTAGTACAAAATTTGGTATATGGGGGTTTCTAGAGAAGCTGATTACGAATCCAAGTTCAGAAATTTAAATGCGGGGGTTTCTGGGGAAGCTGATTACGAGTCCAAGGTCAGAAATTTAAAATACAAATACAAGATGGCGAACACAATATGGTGGATTAGGGTATTGACTTTCCGCTATATTCGGTCCGCCATCTTGACTTTAATTTCAGCGACCCCAGAAACCCCCGTATATATGTATATTTTTCAAAAAAAATAACAAAAATACGTGAAAGCTGTTAACTGGTTTTAAATGTTTTTTTATTTCCTTTTAAAGAAGGTAAAAACTTGACCACATTTTTTTCAGCCTTATTTTTAGAAGAAAGAAACCTACTTGTAAACTTTTCTAAAAAAAAAAATTTAAAAAAAAAAAATTTTTAAAAAAAATTTTTTTTTTGTATGGGAGCTATGCTTGATTATGAACCGATTTTATTCATTTTCACAAAATTTCTTAATCTTTACAAAAAAAACAGTCCATGACAAATTTCATTACTCTACGACAACTCCTTATAGTTTTGGCCGCAGCTTATATGAAAGTGTTACACTGTGCGGCGTGTTCACAGCGATTAGCAAGAGATTACGAGAAACACCCGAAGGTTCCCGAGTACACCAGAAGGCGTAAATTGCAAAACGAAGTCGTCCAGCACGGAAATTTCAAGCCCAACAGCGTGATTCGCAGCGTTATCAGAAAGTTCAGAGTAACACCCGAAGGTTTCCGAGTACACTCGAAGGCTGCAACGAGGAAACGAAGTAGCATAGAGTTTCTGAATCAAATAAATAATTTTTAAAGAGAGAAAATAAAAGACCAATTAAATCGAAATTTAGTAGCTCTGAATTTTACGAACGCCTGGACATCCGGCGAGTTTTACCCCGGCTAAAAAGTTCCTTACAATATGGAAATTGGTACAAAAAATTCAAGAAGACGTCTGCGAAAGATGGCAACGAGAGTACGTACGCGGCACGCTTCAACGGATGCACAAGTGGACAAAAGAACAGAAAAATATAGAAGTCGGGCAGTTAGTGCTCTTAAAAGACGATTCAACAAATCGCTCCGGTTGGCTAATGGGTAGAACTGTACGATTCTTCATAAAGGAGACGACAATGGTGCGAGTGGTCGGCGTTAAGACCACCAGGGGTATAGTCAAACAGTCCATACAAAAAATATGTCTATGTATAGTATTTTGTTGCACAGTGCATTTTGTTGCTAAACAAGCAAGTATTAATATAGACTAATTATTTTACTGCTTGCCTAGTTTAAGTTAAATTAAATAATTTACTACTGCCTACCTAATATATATTTAAACTACATTATTTACTACTGCTGGGTAAGCAAATATTTTAGTAGAAAATGTTTTCTTCTTTGCGTTGTTGTTGCCTTTTGTGTTCAGAAAAATTCTGTGGAAAAAATCCTAGCAAAATGCCTGCATTTGTTGTTGTTTTTTTGTAGCTTACAACCGATCCCGTTATTTGTATTGTTGTTGCTTTTTTTCAGCCGAAAAATTCAGATGAAAATTGCCACATATTATATTCCTGTTGTTTGCTTGTATGTGTTTCACATTTTGCTATTTGTCGCAACCAGAGTTTTTTGCCAAGGGGGTTTTAATCTAACGAAATTAATTACTTATATTTTCATATTTGCTTGTTTTACTTGAAACAAATCATTAGTTATCACAAGTTAATACCTAAATAAATTAAATAAGAATAGTTTAATCACTAGCACTTATTCAGCATTTAAAAAAACACGAAAATCAAATTTTCAAATACAAAAAAATTAAACTTCTTTAAAATTAACAAAGAAACTAAGTGAAAATGTCAAAATACACTGTCACTATAACCGTGTTACTTTAATTTGAGCTTAAGCCTTTGCAAATTCAAAAATATTTATGTTGAAGGCTTCAACCTCCTTGACCCCTTGATCAACTACATGCATTTTTCAGTTCAAACTGAAAAATAAAAATAATATTCATCTTGTTTGATTTGCTGAGCACCTGCTTCAAACAAAAATTATTTTGTCTTACAGCTTGAATTGAAATTATTTTACAAATATCAAAATATTCTTCAATTTCTATATTTTTCAACATATTCATGAAAAGAACAATAAAGGTTACATTAATTTGTCCTATCAAAACTTGACAGCTAAATCTGGTTCCGTAGCTTACACGCTTCCGTATCTATACACTCGTGACCTAAAATTTGACGCGCATACGCGTAAGCTAAACTCAAGGTTTCCACAGTGATTTTCTCACTTCCGTATCAGTTAGTCACGGTGAAGCTGAGAGCACGGCAGCGTTTAGGAGCAGAAAAACTGTCGTGAGAATCGTCTTTTGGGCTTGCGGGTGTATACGCTTCCGTATCTGTACACTCGTGACCTAAAAATTTGACGCGCATAAGCGTAAGCTGAGAGCAAAGGCAGAAAAATAAGTTGGACATCGCGTAGGCAAACACTCAGTCACACCTTTTTCTCGCGGACCTCACTATAACGACGCAAGGAAAACGCGACGACCCGAGTACGCTGACATAACCTAGAATTTCTTAATTATATTTACGCATACATATATATTTTATAAAAATAATGAAATAAAAAAATCTCAAAGTCACATAAACTGTGCAACTCTCCTCTTTCATTAAAAGAGCCACTCCTCGCAAATTATAAATTTTTTGCGACCGAACCTCTGGACTGCGGCAAGTCAAGACCCCCCGCCGAAGGTTCGTTACAATGCATATTTTCCTTTTTCTTTGTATTACGTGGCCTATAGGTGTTGTAGTGCAATTCTACAACAATCGCACGCAAACCACAAAAACACGATTTTCTCTCACCTCGGTGACTCCAAGTGACTCGGAGTGAACCGCCTCGATGAGTAGTCACTTATGGAGTGACTGCCCCCTGGGTACTCCAAAGAACGAGGAAAATATCTTTAAAGCAATCAAATCCAAAAAATCGCAATACAGAATTAGATGCGATAAGTGTTTGCACCAACGTGGCCTATAGGTGTTATGGGCCAAGTCTACAAAAACCGCACGCAACCCACAAGATCGCGATTTTCACTCACCTCGGTGACTCCAAGTGCCCAAAGTGACTCGGAGTGAAAAGCCTCGATGAGTAGTCACTTATGGAGTGACCACCTCTGGAATACTCCAAAGAACAAGGAAAACATCTTTACAGCAACAGAACCCCCCACGTGGAGGTGGCTGCACTTCGGGTTCCTCACACGCCCAACCCAACCAACCAACCATATGTATTTATTTATTTGTATTTGTATTTATTTCTTGAATATATAGTGGAACAAGATACAATATCTTATAATTACACCACTAGTAGCTCACATAGCCAACTATTATTTGACAATTAAAACTTAAACTGTAATTACTTAGTCAATAAATATAAACTTAAAGTAATAATACATGCATTTTTACCTACAATAACAGCCTTCAGGATGTTCAGTATCACAATTTATAATTAAAAAAATAATACACATTTATTTATCTAAAGTTACTGTTTACATAATACATAGAGACATAAATTAATAATATTAAGAATACAGAACAAAATTAGAATTAAAATGTGAAAACTATAATAATATTGCACATAATGAGGCCACATAATAGACTCAATAACATATTCACAATACTATTGCACATCATTATTCTTCTAAAGAAACTTTCAATTTTAAATTTTAAATATTAAATATTATTGCATCAGAGAAAAATGTACGTGTAATTGCTTTTTAAAACTTATCGCGTTACATATCGATCTCAAATATTGGGGAAGAGCATTCGACAGACGGATTGAATATATAAAAAATTGGCGTTCAGATGACAGGCAAGAGTGTTGAAATCGTTTCAGTGTCATATTTCTGTTTGAACGAGAAAATACAAGTCTATCATGCAAATGAGAGGGTTCAGCTGAATGTATTATTTTAAGCAGCAGAATAATGCAATGAGATTTAAGCAAGTTGTCAAAGGTAATGCCATACATCTTTTTTAGCATATTGCGAGACATGATCATTCCGCTTCAAGCAAAACACATATCGTGCCATATTGTTAAATAAAACATTTAGTTTCCTTTTACTGGCTGAGTCACAATTGGTAAAAATTTCACTGCCATGTACTATTGGAGTAAGATGAGTTTTAACTAGAAGTATTCTTATATGTAGAGGTGTATAATATTGCGTTGCCCATAATGCTCGAAGCCTGCTTTTAACTTTACTAATGCTACTATAAATATGGTTGTTCCAAGTCAGTGTTTTATTAAATATAACCGACAAATTTTTTGCTGTGTCCACAAATTCAATGTGGCAATTATTAAGTTCAAGCTTTGGTAAAGTTCGATAGGCAATAACCTTTTTTGCTATAACAATACACTTTGACTTCTTTGGGTTTAAGCACAATCCATTTCTAGAAGCGCAATATTGAACAGATTTAAGATTTTTATTAAAATCATTCACACAAGTATATATTTCATCATGAGTACAGCTTACATACAATTGGACATCATCGGCATACATATGGACATTACAATTACTCAATGCATGTGGAAGATCATTAACACATTGTTACGAAATTTCCTGTCTCTTTGACTATAATTTCAATCTCCTACACTTTCCTGAGTTCGATCACTGGATTGTGTAACAATCAAGAAAAACGCAAAATTTATTTATTTATAAAATGGTTTATTTAAGTCACAAGCGCTAGTTTTTACACGGTATAATTGTTTATTTCCTCTTTACATTCAAACTGTATAGACAGCCGTTTTATTATATTACTTAAAATCCACTGTATCACTTTAGTACTTAAATTCAACTGTCTTACTTAAAAACAACTGTTCAACTGTCTTGCTTAAGATCCACTGTGTAAATTGTTCAACATTAACTGTGCGTCGGCTGCTCAGATGACTATCTTTTATACTAAAGACATCATTTTCTCGAACCATCCGCCATTTTCCAGAATGTCGTTTCCGGTACCTTCTATATGGCGATTATCGACGTTGATAATGTCGTACCATTCACCACTATCCAGAATGCCATTTCCGGTATCTTCTAGATGGCGATTATCGACGTAGATAATGTCGTACCATTCGCCACTATCCATAATGTCGTTTCCGGTACCTGCTAGATAGCGATTATTGACGTTGATAATGTCGTACCACACTGACGCTCAAACTTTATCATTTATAGTATAGAAAACACACTAGCAGCTGCTAGATGGTGGCCAGTGCTGCAAATATTTTTTCTATGGGCAGTGATGCTAGCTAGTATCGTTTAGTTTTTATTTCGAGCATTTTATGGCATAAATCAATTTTCGCTACACTGCCCTCCGCTTAAACTTGTTCATCCCGAACAAGAGTCTCTCCGTCTCTAGTATAAGGTGCCAGCCTTTCGATGTGGACTACCTTTAATTTACCTTTGTTTCCGGGGTATTTTTGGATTCGATACACAACATCATTAATCCTTGTGACGATCCGTAAGGTCCCTCCCAATGAGTCTGTAATTTAGCAGACAAGCCTTGTTTTCGTTGTGGGTTTTGTAGCAGCACTAATTGACCTTCTATGAACCCTTCAGTATTTGATCGCAGGTCATACTGAGCTTTCATCTTGTCGCTAGCCAATTGAGTACGTCTCCTGATGAGCTCGTGTATATATGCTAGTTCTTCTCTTTTCCGCGACATGTAATCGTCAGCATTGGTCGTTTCTGGGACAACGCTTACTCCTTACTTCAAATCTGCTGGAAGCCTTAAGTCCATTCCAAAAATGGCTTTTGCTGGCGTGACTGTAGTGGTATCGTTTATTGACGAACGATAAGCCATCAGAAACATTGGTAGATGCTCATCCCAATCTTTTTGTCCTTTGTCAACAACCTTTTTCAGATGCTCCTCTAGAGTATGGTTGAACCTTCCGACCATGCCATCGGATTGAGGATGCAATGCTGTGGTACATGTCTTCTGTTTTGTCACATGACCTGTTTAAAAAGTGCCGACTCAAAATTTCGTCCTTGGTCGGAATGCAACTCAAGTGGAGCTCCATATCGGCAAATCCAATTTTTGATGAAAATGTCTGCCACTGTTTTTGCTTCCTGATTGGGTATGGGATATACTTCTGGCCACTTACCACAAGGATGTATTTATTTCCTGCATTGCTGATTGGAAAAGGTCCCGCTATATCCATGGATATCCTCTCAAATAGGAGCTCCAACGTTATACTGATGCATTTTTCCCCTAGTACGTTGCCTCGGTCCTTTAGCAATTGCACATTGGTCACAATGGCTTTTCCAGTCAGCAACTGTTTCTTGGCATCCTACCCAATCAAACCTTTCCTTTATTTTCTCTGTGGTTTTTGTTATGCCCAGATGTCCACCACTCGATCCATTGTGATAATCCTTGATTATTTCCTTAAATTTTACCATCTTCGCTTTCCCAGATTCGGTAGAGGCAATCATCATGCACCTTTAAACTTTGCCATTGCGCCCAGTATGCTTTACAGATTTGGCTTTCACTTGATATTTCTTGCCACGCCGGTTTCCTTCCCAGCTCTTTATACTTAATTATAGCTGCCAAATCTGCATTACTGCGTTGGTCCCGTTGTACCTCCTCTTTTGTCCACTTTTCTTGAGGCAAAACGTTCAAAAGATGCACGTCAATTGTTCCAGCTTTACTTTCCGTTCGTGAACAATGACCGCATTCAATTTTACTTGGACGACGGGAAAGTGCATCCGCATTTCCAAGCTGGTTTCCTTTGCGATGTTCTATGGTGAAATCATAGCTCTGCAGGCGTTCTATACACCGTGCAATTTGACCTTCAGGATCCTTGAATTGAAGCAGCCACCTTAATGCCGCATGGTCTGTCCTCAGGAGAAAGTGCTGTCCATATAAGTACTTATGGAAGTACTTATGGATACGCGAGTATTGGCGCTGTAGACAATAACTCTTTCAGCTTTTGGAATGCAGTTTCCTGTGCACCACTCCATTTGAATTTCCGATTTTTCTGTTTCAGCTCATGTAGACTGCCTGCGACATTTGCGAAACCAGGAACAAAACGTCTGTAGTAAGTGCATAGGCCCAGAAAACTGCGCAACTCATGAAGATTAGACGGTCGTGGCCAATTTTTCACCGCTTTTATTTTATCCTCATCTGTGTGTATTCCATCTGGCGTAACCTTGTGCCCCAGATATTTGACTTCACGCTGGAAAAGTGAGCACTTTTTCGCACTTAATTTTAGTCCAGCTGCCTCCTAGCGCTCAAATACTTCCTCCAGATTTTTCAGTGGTTATCAAAATCTTTTCCCATGATGATTATGTCATCAAGATACAATAAACAAGTCTTCCAATGTAGTCTTTTGGAAACTCGTTCCATTAACCGCTCAAACGTAGCTGGAGCGTTACAAAGACCAAACGGCATGACGTTAAACTGCCATAGGCCATTCCCAATACTAAAGGCAGTTTTCTCTTTGTCTTTTTCATCTATTTCTACCTTGGATGCAAATATCCGCCAATGCTTTTGCAGAAACCTTTTTACTTTATTTTTGTTCTAGGCAGACAACCCCTTCGTCCATTCTTTCGTCAATACTTCCAAGGCCGATGATTTTTTTAAAGCTGTACCTTTTGTTTCCTGCTGTTCATTTTCATTTATATTTATAACCGCCGTAACTTTCTCACATTGCGCTATTAGTTCACCTTTTTGCATCCATTTTGGCTCATTTGTTGGATTTTAAATTCGTACTGGTATTTTTCTGGCCGCTCTTGTTTTTACTAGGGTCTTTCCAATAATCAGGTCTCTCTTTACATTTTTCTTATCTGCTTCCACAACCCACAGATGGCTTGTCCCACAGTCTTCACTTGTTGTAGCACAAATAATTTCTTCGGTGTTGGGTTCAATTCCACAGCGCTCACTTATGTAGACTCTTGCAATTGTTAATTTTTGTCCACAGCCAACGTCTAAAGGTAACTCTACATTGGCATACCTAAACGTCTTTTTCTTAAGATCCAAAGTGAACCCGTGTGGAATCATGAAATCCACGCCAATGATAACCTCATCGGTGATGTTTGCAACAATAAAGTCATGTTCCACAATTTTGTTACCGATAAGAATACTCGCTGTAACTTTTCTTCTATTTGCGCAATTTCTCCTGTCGCTGTTCTCAATTGTATCCCATTTAATGGCGTTACTCGATGTCTATTAAATAAGTCTCTCCTCACAATTGAGTGCGATGCGCCTGTATCCAAAGTTACCTCACATGGTCTTTCGTTGATTTTCCAGCGATGGTAAGGCTGTTGAAATTTCGGCAGAGCTTCGAAACTAAGACTGTGGGGCAATCATAAGTGAGAATCAGCTCACGCCCCGCTTTACTGACTCTCTTTAGTTTAACGACTGCTCTTCGCTACAATTTTCGCCATCGCACAGTGGCTCCTTTTTCAAAAAGTGATTGCTAAAATCAAATTTTCGATTTCTGATTTCCGAAACTTTTTTTTTTATTTGACAGATAATTGACCAAAGGTTCTAAAACCGAAAACTTTTTTAATTTATGACAAGCATTTTGGTTTTTATGGGTGCTCAAAGCTGGATAACTTTTTATCGTTCATTAAAATAGCATTTTTTTACATTTTTCGCAATATTAAAAATGGAAAATTTCAAAAGTTTGAAAAAACATGGGAATTTGTAGTAAGAGTCTCTCTGAATTTATGGTATTTTAAAATAAATAATTTCCACAAGATGTAGAAAAAAAATTTTAGTTAGTAATTTTCATGAATTTTTTAAAAAAGGTCGTTTTTAGCATAGTTTTTCAAATTTACCTTGGCCTATAATCCACAAATCAATATCAATCAAGGATTGGTGAATGGGAGATTATAGTTGACATATCTGCCAACAAAAATTGTATAGGTCTTACCTGCATGAATTTGCCCATTTAGAAGTTATAGCTACTTATGTGACATGATATGCATAAAACTGAATTTGTTGTGTGATGACCATTTTCAGTCTATGATATTTTGACTTGGAAATTGTTAATCTGAATTTGATAGAATGTTTGCAGTGAATATAGACATCACCCAAAATAAATTAAAACTTGTAAATATGGACGTTACCACGCCCCTTTCTTAATTTATTCTTCCTATTTCCAAAACTATTTGACGCAAATAGATGCATATGTAAAGAGTACCTAGAAAACTTCTGTCCATATAATATGGGCTTTGCCCCAACTCATAAAACGCTTGATTTGTCACTTTTACCAAATCATTTCACTCTTTTTAAGAAAATTCGCTTTTGTATAGCGAAATAGTAATACTTGCCTCAGATATTTATATCTAAGTTTTTAATGCAATTTAAAAATATCTAGTAATATCAAATAGAATAAAGCTGTATTTTTTGTATAGAATACAGGTAGATGCACTTCTGATAACAGTGAACTCTAGTGCAAGCCAACTTTATAGGCACCTGTTTTATTACGGTAGATATCATAAAAGGAATTTAGCTTATTAGGTAGTTCAATTTTTTCGCTGAACAAGTATTATGTTTGAGGTTTGTAACACAATATTTTGTATCTGTATTTGTATAAAAGTCAAATTTTAAGCCTCAATAACTCAGTCTTTTCTGACTATTTAAAGTGTGAGCTACGCAAGTTTCCAAGGAAAATGAGTATATCTTATGAAAATTTGTTTGAAATATTTGCAAACAGCGAAAATGAAGATTCATTTGTGGTTGCGGTAAAAAACAAATACCCGAAACATATTAAGGATGAGCAGAGAGAAAAATAGCAATCGCCACTGGAAACATTTCAAAAAAATAATACAAGATCAATTTCGAGAAAAACTGGGTATTATAGTAGATACTCCTAAGCAAGGATTTGGTAACACAAATGACGGAAACACAGCAAGGCAATTTTTTGAGAAACCAGAAACAGAAATAACGGGAGTCGATGAGGACGTGATAAAAAGATTACAAGTTATTTTAAACGTACTATCCTGTAGAGAACCCGTTAAAGTAGAAAATTTGAAAAGTATACCAAGGAAACTGCAGACATATTAGAACATAAATACAGCCAAAAATTACTGACACCCTCTGTCCATAAGATCTTAGCTCATAGTGGACAAATTATCAATTATCAAGCCTTACCAATAGGAGAATTATCAGAATAAGCCCAAGAGTCTAAAAACAAAGATTATAAGAAATACAGATATAGCAATACATGTAAAATTTCACGTATTCGACAGAATGAGGGCTTGTTCAATATACTTTCAGCATCTTCAGATCCTTTGATTTCATCACTTAGGCACGTTAGGTCACAAAAAGAACTGACTGATAAATTCTGTAGTACTGTTTTAAGTTTCTTAGATATCCAAAACAGTGATGGCATTTGGGTTTTGTGAAAATGTACTGAATCGAGACTTCAAATGTACTTTTTAGAGCCCGAATGTACTTTTTTGTCTTGAACACCCAATTTTCCTACTATGCACCAAATTGTTCTAAAATTTACTATCAAAAAAAAAAAAAAAGGTTCTCACTTTTCCCACCTCAAAAACCCTAGCAAAATGAGATATATTTCGCATTAAATTAATTATAAAATCTACACATTGCGCGACTATTTTCATTTACTAAAAAAAAACAAAAAAAAAAACGTAATTAATATAATATTATATACAGGTAATTACTATAAATCTACTCATTGCGGTTATTTTCATTTACTAAAAGACAAAAAAAAACGTAAATATTATAAATTGTCCAAATGTACCGAAAATGTACTGAATATGTGTTAAAAATTTGGCGAATGTACTGAAAATATCCCAAATGTACCGAATGTACTGAAAACTTGTCGAATGTACTGACAATGAATTTTCAGGACGCAAATGTACCGAAAAAAGTACAAATGTACCGAAAATGCCATCACTGATCCAAAATAATGATGATATTTTTATAGAATTGCGGATTGTTGTTGATTTTTTAAAGAAATTACCTAATTTATTACTGTAACCTTTTTTTTGAAACTTTTCTAGCCTTTGAGAAAGATTGTTTATAAATTATGTTAAGAGATACAAAAATAAATGCCTATGAATGAATTAGTAATAATTAAAAAAATTTTTTTTTAAAAAAGTATTTAAAACAATTTTTAAATTATTAAAAGTTCATTAATTGAATAAAGCGCAAAAAATTTATAAAAAAAAATTTTTTTTTATGAATTTATACCACTAAAAACCAAAAATTTCGAAATTTGGACTTTCACCTCTTTTTAAAAGTATTTATAGCTAAGCCTTAAACCTGAATCTAATATATATCATAGCTACAGAAATTACCTACCAAAATCAAAAAACTTTACTCAAATATCTTTACCTGTTCAAAAGTTATGATTTTAGCAACGCGAAATCGCAAAAGGCGCCACTGTGCGACGTGATTTGCAGTCACGTGCCATATGTCCCTGCTTGCCACAGTTATAGCATTTTCCGGTGAAGCTACTGCTGGAGAACGATGAATTTTTCTTCTCAGCCTCCACCTCCATCCGACGAGTTTTCAGGCACTTAACTCGTCATGATAGGAAAGGTGTGCCAATTGTTCAATATCCGCAGCATACTCCTGCAAAGACTCACCAGATTTCTGGATACGACTTTTCAACTCCAGTCTGTGAATCTGCTTCATGGTCACTTCAAGGTCACTGCCATATTTTCGCTGTAAGGCATCCATCACCGCCTTGTAATTTTTTTGCTCCGCCACTGGAACCGTTTGCAATACTTCTGCAGCTGCGCCTTTTCATGCCACAATTAGCGCTGCTACTGCGCTATCGTTATTCCAACGCTTATGAGCAGATGTTGTTTCGAACTGGAGCTTGAAAACACTAAATGGCGTTGTTCCATCGTAGGTGGGTGCCTTAAGCCTCTCTGCGCTGATTTCTCTTATTACTTGCAACTCCTTCAGTTGATCCACTTTTAGTTCGTCAAACTTAACCAATTTTTTTTTTTTTATTGATTGTAAATTTTTTTTACACAATCCCACTTCTGACACCAATTGTTACGAAATTTACTGTCTCTTTGACTATAATTTTAATCTCCTACACTTTCCTGAGTTCGATCACTGGATTGTGTAACAATCAAGAAAAACGCAAAATTTATTTAATTATAAAATGGTTTATTTAAATCACAAAAGTTAGTTTTTACACGGTATAATTGTTTATTTCCTCTATACATTCAAACTGTATAGACAGCCCTTTTACTTTATTACTTAAAGTCCACTGTATCACTTTAGTACTTAAACTCAACTGTCTTACTTAAAAACAACTGTTCAACTGTCTTGCTTAAGATCCACTATGTTCAACTGTTCAATATTAGCTGTGCGTCGGCTGCTCAGATGACTACCTTTTATACTAAGGTCATCATTTTCTCGAACCATCCGCCATTTTCCAGAATGTCGTTTCCGGTACCTTCTATATGGCGATTATTGACGTTGATAATGTCGTACCCTTCACCACTATCCAGAATGCCATTTCCGGTATCTTCTAGATGGCGATTATCGACGTTGGTAATGTCGTACCATCCGCCACTATCCAGAATATCATTTCCGGTACCTTCTAGATAGCGATTATCGACGTTGATAATGTCGTGCCACACTAACCCTCAAACTTTATCATTTATAGTACATAAACACACTAGCAGCCGCTAGATGGTGGTCAGTGATACAAGTATTTTTTTCTAGGGCAGTGATGCTAGCTAGTTTAATTTTCATTTCGAGCATTTTATGGCATAAAGTAATTTTCGCTACAATATATAGAAAAGAGTAAAGGTCCTAACACCGAGCCCTGTGGCACACCTCTATGAAACGGGAAGAAAGGAAGACATTAAATTCATTAAGGAGACAGCTTGGCATCTATCAGATAGGTATGTTGATATCAATTTAACTGCAGTAGAAGAAAAGTTAAACATATCTGAGAGTTTAAGTATTTAACAAAGTTCTATGGTCAACAGTGTCAAAAGCCTTCGAGTGGTCAAGCAGGACTAGGAAACTGACTTTATTATGATCTAGTGCAAGTCGTATGTCCTCAGAAACATTAATTAACGCTGTTGTGCAACTTCGCTTAGCTCTGAAACCCGATTGTCTTTCAGTTATCAAAGAGTTATCATTTAAAAATTTGGTGATTTGCTTGTGCATAATCAATTCCAATGCCTTAGAAATGTAAGACAGTATGGCAATAGGTCGATATTCATTGCATGATTTAGGAAAGGGAATTATCTTGGCCTTTTTCCATGCCTTAGGAAAACACGAGGTGGTTATCACACTATTAAAAATGTAAGTTTAATAGGGTAGTAGTACCGGTAGCAAAGCTTTTATAAACATGGGATGAATTTCATCAATGCCCACAGCATTCGACTTGATAGATAGGAAACTCTCAAGGACATCCAGTTGATTAACACAAGTAAAGTTAAACACAATATTATTATTTATTAAACTGGTTGCATTTTCATAAAATCTTGTATTTTCTGTTGGCATGGGGATATTAACAAAATTATTATTCAGCACATTTACATCAACATCACAATTGCTACAGATATTTTTGCTTATACCAATATTTCGGATTTCCTTCCATGTTTGCTTACTTCCAATAGCACTACGAAACTTTTCGTCATAGTAATTGCATATTATTACTTAAGTGAACCTCCTTCAGTAAATTACTATTGAAGTCATCTTCAATTACAATGCCAGAATGACTATGGGACTTACATTCAATTAAGTTTAAGAGTGAAGTAATATCAACACAACGATTAGGCCTGCACACACTTCCCATCAAAATTTTATTTGTTTTACTCCGGAAATAAAACACAACTTTAAAAGAATTAATCATCAATTCTGGGTAAAAAACAGCATAACGTACGAATAAAAACTGCCTGCAGCAGAGATGCAAAAAAATACTACAGTATTATACAAAATTTCTCTTCTATTTCAACTTTGAAATTTGGGTGAGTCGTACTGCACTTGTAAACCAAATTTGTATTTGCCGCCGTTTTTAATATTGTCAACTAGTAAACTGACAACAACAAATTCTGATACAACGACCCCTTGACTTTTCAACTAATTACTTTTATTCTAAGCTTTGAATACTAAGAAAATTGACCGTGAAATACAGTGGGAAGCAAAACTGTCCGGATGTTTTTCATTTTGTGATAAAAAGCTGCGTATCAAAAACGGTTGAAAGTTTTAAAACTTTTTTTTCAGTGCTTTTGTATGCTCTGTACCTTATTTCATAAATTGTATCAGAAACAAATTAGTCCATACGGAGTTTTGCTCTCATATGATTTGAGCGAGACTTAGTACCACTACTTGTTCCATTATTAATTTGAATATTTTTGTCTACCTGATATTTTTTTTCATATGCATTGATAAATTAGTTGGGCTCATAATTTTTAACTTTGGTGAGCCTACGTTGTAAAAATTTGTGAACCACAAAAAATTCAGTTAATCAAGGAAGTCAGAAGGACGCACAGTGGATGGATTTGTATGGAACGGCGGCCATAAATAGTAATAATTGCGCTACACTCTTGAAATTTGGTACATATGTTAAGAATGTAAAAATAGGAAAAATTTGTGAATATGAGTAAAATCGGTCCACGGACACGCCTACCTCTCATACAAAGTTGGGATGTGGTTGAGACCTTTTTTTAAAATGGGTATCAATTCCCTTTGACTTGGCAATGCTGATTTCAAAAATGTTATTAATTTTGCATTATCTTTTATAGTTTTCAAGTTATTAGAGAAAAACAAAAAAAGGTTGACATTAGCATTAGTAATAGCGCTAGAGTCTTCCAATTTGGCACAGACGTTTTTTGGGTTAAAGCAACAAAAACTTATGAATATAAAAAAAATCGGTTCAAGGACACGTCTACCTCCCATACAAAGTTGAGATGTGGGTGAGACCTTTTTAAAAAATGGGTATCAATTCCCTTTAATTTGGCAATGCTGATTTCAAAAAAAATACTAATTTTGCGATATCTTCTATAGTTTTCAAGTTATTAGAGAAAAATCAAAAAAGGTGGCAGTAGTAATAGCGTTAGAGTCTTGAAATTTGGCACAGACGTTTTTGGGTTAAAACAACAAAAACTTGTGAATAAAAAAAAAATCGGTTCACAGACACGCCTACCTTCCATACAAAGGTAGAATGGTTTTTGATGTTTTATTTCAAAATGAGTATTAATTCCCAATAAATTGGCTATGCTGATTTCAAAAATTTTATAAATTGCCCGATATCTTTTATAGTTTACAAGTTATTAGAGAAAAATAAAAAACTACATACTACATATTAAACACCACATTTGAAAACTAGATACAGAATATAAATAACGAATTTATTGGAAAATATAAAATAACAATTACATATAAATAAAAACATAAAAATTTTTAATATATTCACTGGAAAATATATAATTAGAATAATAAAAATAATAATAATAAAAAAAAAATAATAATAATAAAAAAAATAATGATAATAATAAAAATGTTCATAATCGGACTTAAGCCCCATATGCTGCATCTACCATACCTTCACTATGTTATATTCAGGTATAAAAAGGGTGAACCCCAAGGGCGATAGAAAGAGAAAAAATATCCCTTTTCAGTTCCCCTCTACTAAAAGGAACTTCTTTCAAAATTTAAGCATCTTATTTCACACAGTAAGCCTTTACAATCGATAAAATTATTGTAAAGCGTTGCAAAATGTGAAGAAATAAAAATATCTTTTCCTTCAAATGTTGCAGTAGAAAAATAATCATAAAAAAAATAGTTCTGAAAATTTGCAGCTGAAATCTTGGATTTAGCTTAACCATACTTTCTCACATAACATATTAAAAAATTTCCGAAATCCGGGGATATACTTTTTTTTTTTTTTGTCAAAGTTTGCCAATTTTCTCAATTATGACTTTTACAGCCCTAATTTTAAAAAAATTACCATAATTCACACATAGAATGCAGAAGCTCAAGTAAACATTTTTTGAAAAGTATGATCTATAAACTTTATGCTAATATACAATTTTGGTATATTTCAAAAAAAATAAATTAATAAGAGCATTTCATAAAAGTCAGTATTTTTTGTTCCTTCTAAAACTACATTAGGAAAAACTTGATAAAAAAAAAAATTGTGAAAATTTGCAGCTGAAAATTTGTTTTTTAGCTACCCATAGTTTTTTACATTACATATAAAAAAATTTACGAAATCCGGAGATACACTTTTTTTTTCTGTCAAAGTTTGCTAATTTTCCACTTTTATCATTTTTCAATATAATTTTTGAAAAATCCGTACAATTCATATAAAGACGATAAAAAAAAAAAAAATTGATTTTTATAAAGTGTAACTAATGTACTTTCCGCCAATATGCTATATTATAGCATTTTGTTTCAAACAAGTTAACTAGAGCGCTTTATCCAACAAGCGCTTTTATAAAAAGTTTCATAGAACATTTTTGGTGTAAAAAGTTCAACTTTGAGCCTACTGTGTCACTAAACTCAAAACAAATTTAATACTTTTGTAGTTTTTTTTTCATTCCCTAAGTATTCTCTGACGATTCTCTTAAAAATTTTTTCAATCCCTAGCACTTTCAAAATCTTCCTATTTATGGCCACAAAAATCCACTGTGGGACGGCTAAGAATATTTTCCAATGGTAACGCCCGTTTCATGGAACATTTGATGCGTCCTAAAAATGTCGGAAAACTAGAAAAAGCTGGAAATGCTATTACAGAACCTGTAAGTAAGTGGATTGCAAGACGAGCAGTGAAAAAAATAGGTCTGATCGCATTTGATAAGAGAAAAGAACCTGCTTTGTCAGATAAAAATGTTAGTAGCCACCTAAAGTTCTGCACTGACCACAAAGACTGAACCCAGGAAGATAGGAGTGACGAAATGAAAATTTACCTCTATCAATATGATTGAAAGCAATTTTATTGGCATCCCCAGAGGATCCAGAAACATCAATCCGATCTTCCTGTGTCCAGACTTTGTGGTCATTGCAGAACTTTAGGTGGCTACTAACAATTTTATCTGACAAAGTTGGTTCTTTTTTCTTATCAAGTGCGATTAGACCTATTTTTTTCAATGCTCGTCTTGCAATCTACTTACTTACAGCTTATGTAAAAGCATTTCCAGCTTTTTCTAGAATTCCGACATTTTTAGAACGCATTAAATGATCCATGAAACGCGTGTTGCCATTGGAAACCATTCTTAGCCGTCCTTCTGACTTCCTTGATTAACTGAATTTTCTGCTTATTCTAATTGAATTTATCGTAGCATTGCAAATGCTAAATTTTTCTGCTATTTTACGACTTGAAAGTCATTTTTCAATCAGATTTACGACGTTTTTTTCAATATCAAGCGGATCTTCTCTCATTTTATATTGATTCAGAAATTTTTACAACGTAGGCTCACCAAAGTTTAAAATTTTGAGCCCAACTAATTTATGAATGCATGTCAAAGAAAAAATCAAGTTACCAAATATATTCAAATTAATAATGGAACAAGTAGTGGTACTAAGTCTCGCTCAAATCATATGAGAGCAAAACTGTCCGCATGGACTATGAATTATATTTTAAGTTTTTTTTTTTTTCTATGGAATTCAGAATTTAATTTGTTTCTGATGCAATTAATGAAATAAGGTATAGAGCTGTGAGGGATAAAAGTCGTTACGCGACTTTATCCCCAACATCAAATTCACCGCAACAAGCCACCAACGCGCCATCGTACGCGCGGCCGCACAAACGAATGAACCAGTATTTTTTTTATTTTTTTTTATATACACTACGCTTGATTTATTTTAGTAAAAATCATAATTATTGTCGCTATATGTTAAGAAGCCATGAATTTAATTTATTTATTTAAACATTTACGTTATTAAAAGAGAAAAATAATATGAACTTTAAAAAAAGCACTTGTGAACAACGAAATTATTGAAGTTGGCATAAGGGCGTAAAACAATAGTTAAGACACTAGGTTAAGATATTAGGTCGTCTGGCATCACCAATTAAAACAGCTGACGTGGCAGGCAAAAGGAATCAGCTGTTGCAAGCGACACCAGCAAGAGGTTGGGTGTAAAATAGAAATCATTTTTTGAGACATTCAATCGGGGTCCGCCGCAGCGAGCAGTCAACAGTCCAGCAGCGGTGGTAATATTTACTAATCAAAATTCTTTTCTAACTTTCAGCTTTGACTTAGCATGCAAGTACATTTTCGGTTTTCACTGAGGTACTTGAGTGTTAGAAAGTTAGCGTAGGAGTTTCTTGTGAAGGTTTCGGCTAACTTCAAACGCGTGAGTGTGTTTTCACTGACATACGTACATTGTAGCTCAGCGGTCATACGGGCAGAGACTAAAGTTTGGTTCGGCGGCCATTACAACGTTCGAACATACAAGTACGCTTTCGGTTTTCACTGAGGTACTTGGCTGTAAGAATTTCGTATAGTCGCTCTGCCGAGATTTACTTTCATAGCGTAGGAGTTGCGCGTGAAGGTTTCGGCCAACTTCAAACGCGTGAGTGTGTTTTCGGTTTTCACTGAGGCACTCATGCGCTAGAACGCAGTCCGTTCAAAATCAGCATACGTATATTTTAGCTCAGCGGTCATACGGGCAGAGATTTATTGTTCCTAGCATAGGAGTTGCGTGTGAAGGTTTCGGCTAATTTCAAACGCGTGAGTGTGTTTTCGGTTTTCACTGAGACACTCATGCGCAAGAACGCAGTCCGTTCAAAATCAGCATACGTATATTTTAGCTCAGCGGTCATACGGGCAGAGATTTATTTTTCCTAGCATAGGAGGTGCATGTGGAGGTATCGGCTAATTTCAAACGCGTGAGTGCGATTTCGGTTTTCACTGAGACACTCATGCGCTAGAACGCAGCCAGTTCTAAAACCGACGCGCGTACAGTTTAGCTTAACCGTCATACGACCGACGGTAGGAAAGTTGAGGTAGCGTCACAAAAGGAGTAAGAAGACACCCCGATTGAACACGTGCAACAAACAGAGAGCGGTGTAAGAGCAGTGCCGGTAGTACCAGCGTCAGGGCGCAATTTTCCATAAGTATCAAAGAAACTTATTTTTATTTTAATTAAGAATTTAACCTTTTCCTCCTAGTAAATAAACAAAGATATGTAAATATTTAATTAAATTTACGTGAATTAAAGAAAAAATGAATTAAAAACCTAAACCACCCGCGTTTGTAATAAAATTTAAGGAAATAGCCAACCTGCGAATATAAATATTTTGTAGCGGAACCTTGGATACCGGCGAGCCAAGACCTCGGCGGGAAGGTTCGTCACAGAGCATACAAAAGCACTGAAAAAAAAGTTTTATAACTTTCAACCGTTTTTGATACGAAGCTTTTAATCAAAAAATGAAAAACATCCGGACAGTTTTGCTTCCCACTGTAGGTCCAGCTACATAAAGGAGCCACTTGTACTTACTGCGAACGTCACACATCATCTTTGCCGGTTGGAGCTCGTTTTTTGCACTGGTTTTTTTGTACTGTACTTGGGCCTGAACTTTTGCTCATCATAAACTAAAAAAAACTAAATATCACAGAGAAAGTCCCTTTGAGTTTAATTAAATACTACTTTAACTGGGTCTCACAGATTTATTCCAGAATTATTATTTCTGTAACAAAAATAAATTTTTTTACAAAAATTAAAAAAAGGTAAACAACGTCATCTGTCAACTAACACTTGCTGAATATTCTCGTTGCCAACAGCTTTACCACTTACAGCTGTGTTTATTTCTTTTTATCGTGTCTAGTGCCTTAAGCCCTAAGCGCACACACTACTTATGTAAGTAATAAACTTACTGATGTCTTCGCCAGCAGCCATAAAACTAAGGGATACCCTGCAACGTCGGCAAAGACTTTTTTTTGACGCTGAAAAGGCTCCTGTCCAGCAAAGTGATGATTAGCTGACTAGCACTATTCTCTCACAAATGAAAACTACGGAAGTGAGATTGCAGGCACACGTTGAAGGACTGTTTAATAGGTTATCTACTGAGCTTTCGGGTCTGGAAAAAAAGCTCACAGTGAGATTTGAAACCGAATTGAACTTGATCAATAATTGATGTACCGAAATTAATAGTAAAGTTCTGTCTATCGAAACTGAATTAGCTGAGTTTTAAGCATTTAAAATCGACTTAGGCAACATCAAACGTGAATGTCAAAATAATATGACTGATTCTTCTGATGCTGGTACTCTCAATGCTGAGATCAAAAATCTTAAATTGCAAATGGCTAAGCAAGAAAACCGGCAGTCACAACTGACCTTAGAATAAACCGTATTCCCTTCGCTGAGAATGAAAACTTGCGTGACATTGTTAGTAAAATTTTTACCTCAATAAATATTCCGGCACCAAAAATTAAAAACATATTTCGAATCCTACGTGAAAAAACCGCACAACATAACGCTAAAGATTCAACTATTATAGTAAATCTCGAATCATCATACGATAGGAATTTTATACTTAAATCCCTAGCAAAGTTTAGACGCTCGACAAAAGACCTACTGCGTCTACATCATGCTGGTTTTGATTCAACTCAACTAATTTATGTCAATGAAAGTCTGACCAAAGCAAATTACGCTATATTACAATTAAAAAGAAAACAACAACTCATTGCTGTTTTCTCTATCCATGGTATTGTACATGTGAAGAGGAAAGAGGGTGATAGCTCCACACGCGTTGAGAGCATAAATCAACTGCACGACCTTGTTGGTATCCAGCTCTCCAGCGGCATATATTGATATAATTATTATTTTTAATATTTTATTGTTTTATGTTTGTTTAAATATTTTTACTATTTTTGGTTCCTTCTTTGTTAAACTATATTATTTACTTCATATTGCAACAATTATTGCTTACTATAAATCCTTGCACGCGTTGGCAAAATTAATTTGTGTTTATTGCTACGACATCTTTACATAACGCAACGGTACGTTCCAAAGACAACGCTCAAATTTTAATTCGCATACTCTGCAAACAAAAGAATGGTTTGAAAATATGCCATCTTAAAGCACAAAGCTTAGTCAACAAAATTGACGAGCTTAGGTATATTTTTGAAGGTTCAGGTGTGGACGTTATATGTGTGACCGAAACATGGTTTAATGAGTTTGTGGAGGTAGTTGCTACTGATTTCTCCACTTGTTAAATTTATACTTGTCTACTTGTTAAAATTATATTACTTAATTTTTTAATTGTCAAAAAAATATTAATATGAAAATTTTCGTAATACAGAAAAGATTGATTCTTCGTTAAAAAATTTAATAAAATATAAATACTTAATTTGGATTTAAAATACATATCCAAAATAGTTTCGGCTTTAATATCGGTAATATAAATTACTTCTGGCCATCTTGAAAATTTATCAACGCAAGTCAAACAATAGCGATAACCATTTGATGATGGAAGTGGTCCAATGAGATCAATATTGATGTCTTCAAACCTTTCATTTGGACTTTTTATTGATTCAATTTGACCCTTACAATGTCTTGAAACCTTCGCTTCCTGACAGTTCAGACAAGTTTTCGTCCATAATTGAACATTTTTGTTGATTCCTGGCCACACAAATCTATTAGCAATTAATTTTGTTGAACTTCTTATACCTGGGTGCGATAATCCATGAATATGATCAAAAATTTTGTTTCGTAAAGGTTTTGGAATGTATGGACGTAGTAAACCATGAGAGTCATCGCAATAAATCTTAATTTCCGAATTTGGAATTTTGCATTTAATAAGATTTAACACTGTTGGACGATGTAACAAATTTTTCAGCTCTTCATCTGAGTTTTGAGATTCAAAAAGTTCAGAAGGAGATATAGGTGTTTGTATTTCTATCGATCCAATTCTTGATAGTGCATCTGCAACTAAGTTTTCAGCACTTGCAATATGTTCAATCGAAGTTGAAAATTGACTAATGAAATCAATGTAACGAAACTGTCTTGGAGAGAGATTATTAGATTTTTTAGAAAATGTGTAAATTAATGGCTTATGGTCAGTAATAATTTTGAAGTAACGACCTTCAACCATGTAGCGAAAATGTTTAATGCTATCATAAATGGCTAATAACTCTCTATCATAAGCGCTATATTTCATTTGAGGCTTTGAAAGCTTTTTTGAAAAGAAAGCTAAAGGTTGTTGAATTCCTATGATTTGCTCTTTTTGTTGTAGGACTGCACAAATACATGTGTTAGACGCATCAACATACATAGAAAGAGGTGATGCTACAGAAGGATGTACTAGTAGTGTTGCATCCGATAAAGACTTTTTAAGTTGTTCAAATGATTGTAACTGCTTTTCTGTCCAAACTAAAAGTTGATTCTTTTTTGGATTACCTTTTTGAAATTCATTTAAAGAGCTTGAAGTTTGGCGGCATGTAGAACAGAGGATCTGTAATAATTGAACATTCCAAGAAATCGACGCAAAGAAGTGATGTTTTCAGGTTTTGGATACTGTAAAATTGCAGAAACTTGTTCTGGTGATGTTTTAATACCGTTACACGTGATAAGATAACCAAGAAAATTAATTTCTGTTTTCCCAAATTCGCATTTTTCTGGATTTAGAACTACTCCAAAATCATTAAGTCGCTTGAATAATATCTGAAGATGCTCAATGTGTTGCTGTTCGAAGGTTGAAGCAACAAGGAAGTCATCTATATATGGAAAAACGAAGTCGAGTCCCTCAACTACTTCATGTACAAAACGTTGACAAGTTTGTGCAGCATTTTTAAGTCCAAAGGGCATTCTAAGGTACTCGAATAGTCCGAATGGTGTCATAATGGCTGTTTTTTCTATGTCTTCAGGAGCCACTGGAATTTGGTGGAAAGCTTTAACTAAATCGATTTTAGAAAATATGCTTTAAAGCATCGTTTGAAAAAGAATCGTTTGAAAATCCTTTATGTTTGGTATAGGATATCTGTCACAAACAGTAAAGTTATTTAAACGACGATAGTCTCCGCATGCTCTCCACGTACCGTTTGGTTTTGGAACCATATGTAAGGCACTTGCGCAAGGACATTTTGATCGCCGAATTATTTCCAATTCCAACAAATGCTCAAATTCATTTTTAGCTTGTTGTAGTTTTATTGGATCTAAACGTCGTATTCTGCAGTAAATTGGGTGACAATTGGTAACAATTTTGTGTTGTATGTTTGTTTTCTTTTCAAAATTAATGTTAAAAGCTCTTGTAATGTTTGGATAAGCTGATAGTAAATAATTGTATTTATTTTTGATGTTTATTATTTTAATTGAATTACATTGATATTGTTGCAAAGTACCTTTGACGAATATGTTATTATAGGGATCTATGAGTGATTTATTTTTGAGGTCTATAAGCAATCCGAAGTGTTGCAAAAAATCATTTTCAATTATTGGACAATCAATATCCGCAATAATAAATTTCCATGCAAAAATTTTGTTCAGATTAAGCGTTAAATGTAAAAGCTTACCACCATATGTAGGGATTTTTGTACCATTAGCTGCATAAAGGAAGTAATTTGTTATTAAAGTACTTTTAGACTCATTTGGTAAAACAGAAACGTCTGCTCCAGAATCTATCAAAAATTTAATGTAAGTTCAGGGTCCTTTATGAAAAGTCGACGACAATTCTGAACTTGACCGAGATCACACGTCGCCTTTAGTGATCGGCTCTGTAGTTTCCCGACTGATTCGTATTCTTTTTGAAACAGCAAGGTGAAATGCATCTTCTGGCATTGTTCTTATATCGTCGCAATATCGCTAGGTAGTTTTTTTAACCATAATGATAATAAAATATCATCAGATATTTTATTACAACCCAAGTCTTTCATTTCGTTAAATAAATGGCTTGGTATTTTGTCGCCTAATGAAGTTTCTTCTAACAATTGGCTTATCTCAGCGTCTTGACTCTCCTCAAACAATTGTAATAACTTAAATTTTAAAGCAAGGGACGGAAAGGATTTTATTTCAAGAGTGCAACAACAATTACAACAAAAAACCAACAACAATAAATCGTTGGATACGGTGCAAAAAGGAATTATTAATATAAAAAAAACACATTAAAGCAACAACGTGCACGCCGGTAGCGCACACGGGAGCGCACCAGTTCACCAACAACAACAAACCAACAACAAACATAACATAGCAAGAATTATGTGCAGTCGCAAGCGTTACGTATTTACCAACAATGACAAGCAAAGCAACAATACGCAAGGTTGAATTTTTTTGGTGCAGTTGCGCCTGTCAACGATTCGGCGAATTACAACAATACGAAGTTGTTGTAGAAGAGTGAAAAGAGCTAGGCGCTGCCGACCCCTGTTTTAAAGCATCGTACTTACTTTCTCTGGGAGGGTCTCTAATGATACTAGATATCTTTTGGATTATGGAAAAGTCTAAAGAATCAAGAACTTTAGCATATTTAATGTCGTCAAGAGTAACTGATGCAATTCGAAATTTCTGTTCCGCCATGATAAACCATAAGTCAGGGCTCTGAGCCCAAAAATGAGGAAGATTGATTGATGCTTTTCTGGATTCATCGGTAATATGTGGCTGTTCATTGTATTTTAAATCTAAATTAAGTATTTATGTATGTACATATATTTTATTAAATATTTTAACGAAGAATCAATCTTTTATTTATTACGAAAATTTTCATATTAATATTTTTTTGACAATTATAAAATTAAGTAATATAATTTTAACAAGTAGACAAGTATAAAATAAACAAGTGGAGAAATCAGTAGCAACTACCTCCACAAAATTATGCAGGATGCTTTGTTTAAACTAAATGGTTTTAAAATATTTCGTGCCGATAGGAAAAGTGTTGGAGGTGGCGCAGCGATCTTTGTGAGAGATGGTATTGGGTGTAAAATTCTTTGTAGATCTGGACCAGGTGATAATATTGAATATGTTTTTGTTACTATCGATAACGGCAATCAAAAATTACTTATTGGTTGCGTTTACAGACCAAATCGCGCTATAGATATTACACCATTCCTTAGAACTATCGAAAGTATGATTCGACCGTTTTCAAACATAATCATCGCAGGTGATTTTAATAGCAATATTTTAAACCAAATAGCAATATTTTAACATCAAGTATGCAAATGTTAGGTCTCTTTCCGGCAAATATAACCACACCTACTCACTACACAAATACTGTGAATACTCTCCTCGATTTATTTTTTGTAAACAGTGAATCAAAGGTCCTGTTATATGACCAAATATCAGCCCCCCTTTTTTAAAAAAATGACGCTATATTACTGATTTTTGACTATCAGATTTGTTTGCAACCGCAGTTTTTTAGCTACCGTGATATTCAAAATATTAATTATTCTTTGCTGGAACATGCTGTTGATGGTGTAGACTGGAATTCTGTTTATAGGACGACTTCAGTCGATGAGCAAATTAATTTCTTTGAAAGTGCTGTAAATGGGTTATTTAATGAATATGTTCCACATAAGACTAGGCGGATAAAACTAAAGCAACGTCCCTGGTTTTGCAGTCAAATCAAGCAGCTTATAGTCTCACGTGATAGCGCATATAATAGGTGGAAGCGATACAAAACTCCTGAATTGTACAATGACTTCAAAACCATCCGCAGGATTGTTGTAAAAGAGATAAAGTTAGCAAAATTGAACTACTTAAATCAAAAGTTTTGTACTGCTGTAGGAAGCAAGCAAAAGTGGAAAGAAATTCGCAATATTGGTATCGGAAAGAGTAGGTCGAGTGCTGCTGAAGTGATGGATGTAAACAATTTAAACAAAAACTTTGTTCATCTTCCCATGCCACGTGTAACCACAAATTTCTACCTTAATTCAACTAGCAATACCGTTCATGATAAGCATTTTGAATTTGTTTGTGTTGAACAAACCGATGTTCTCGAAAGCATGCTAAGCATAAAGTCAAATGCTACTGGATTTGATGGAATACATCTAACCTTCTTTAAAATTGTGCTTCCAAAAATACTCCCATACGTTAAACACATATTTAACACAGCAATAACCACTTCAACCATTCCTGCAAGCTGGAAAAGAGCCAAAATAATTCCAATAGCCAAGTCCTCTAACGATTTCCGCCGAATTGGTATTTTATCTTTTGTATCCAAAGCCTTTGAACGCGTCGTCTTATACAAACAGATTAACAAATTTATTTTTGAAAACAATTTTTTAACAAATCGACAGTCAGGCTTTAGAACTAATCGCAGTTGTATCACGGCATTGGTTGACGTTATTGAGGATATACGAACTGCTCTTGATGACAATGCAGTAACTTTTTTGGTTCTATTGGATCACTCAAAGGCGTTCGATACTGGCGATCACTCAGTTTTACAAACTAATCTAGCTAAAATGTTTAATTTCACTAATCCAGCTGTTAATCTCGTAGATTCTTATCTTTCCCATAGATACGAAGCTGTTTGCTCAGGTGACTTAATGTCTGATTTCATTTCAATTACCAGGGGGATGCCCTAAGGTTCTATACTTGGACCTCTACTGTTCTCTTTGTATATAAATGATCTTCCGGATGTGTTAAATAATTGTACTGTTCATATGTATGCTGACGATGTGCAGTTATATGCAAGTTGCAATCGCAGTGAAATCCGCAATTGCGTCATGAATTTGAATACCACCCTTAATAACATTAACGATTGGGCGTACCGTAATGGCCTGTGTTTGAACACAAAAAAATCAAAATGCTTTATGATATCCAAAAAAACAATAGATATATCTACCGTCCCTAAATTATCTTTAGGTAATTCAGAAACACCCACATAAGTATCACCATCGGAAGGGTCTATGGCATTATGGGTATTGTGGACAACGCAATACTTCACTCCACTTAACGTTAGAGTACTTTTAGCAAAAACGTATCTTGTACCCACCTTACTTTACGGATGTGAGATTTTTGCCTATTGTGACCATTCTTGCAAACAAAAATTAAATGTAGTATTTAATAATATCACAAGATATGTTTTTAGACTGCGACGCAGAGACCATGTTTCACAACACGTAAAAAAAATTGTATGGTATGACTTTCGAAAGTATACTTAAATTTCTGATACTTGTTCTATTACATAAAGTTGTAACTACTAAGGTGCCATCCTATCTGTTTGAAAGGATAACTTTTTCAAGATCAAGTCGCGCTAAAACGTTAGTCCCATACGTCATTCATGTCTGACATTTATTTTATTTATTATTATTTATTTATTCAGTCTTTATTTCATAACAAAAAACAAGCTTAATGTATAGAGAGCTATTATAATTCAAATTTGATTAATATAAATAAGCCTCGAAGTTTGAATGAAATAGAAGGACATTCTTTTGTCCATAAGGACAAGTAGCGAATGAACTTTTTATAAAATCTAATTAAAATTTATAGCTGATGGGGTATCAGAACATATATATATAAACATTATTAATGTACATAAATTCATTGTTTAAACTAAATAGAGCAATAAAAAAAATAAAAAATTAATCAATTTAACATTACAAGCAATTACAAAGAAAATATAGCCAAATATTATTGCAAAAACAAATTTCAATAAAGGAATAAACTTGTAGAAAAATAGTAGAGAAAAACACAATTTGAACTATTACGTTAAGAGATTCTACTATTGCCAAATGATCCAATGAGAAAAGCCAAACCTTTACATTTTTAAAAAACTTAATTATATTTCTCTCACATCTTATATATTCCGGTAATTTATTAAATAAACGAGGTTCAATAACGCTATAAAAGTGACAGTATTGAGATTTATAAACTCTTGGTGTATTTACGAAGTTTCTGTTATTGATTCGTAAACTATAATTTTCATGCATACGGATTGAGCTAAGATTCGAATTTTTAAAAAACAATTTTAATGCATTGAAAAAATAAAGGTGCTTAATAGGAAGGATGCCAAGAGAACGAAATAGTTGCATACTTGAAGTGCTACGATTTACCTTACAAATAATCCGTATGGAATGTTTCTGCTTAATAAGTAGTGGTTCCATTTTATTAGAGTGAGTGCCATATAATCCCATATTGTAGCTTTGACTTAAATAAACCATTGTATACCACTTTTAAAATTTTCATAGTGCAATATAAACCTAAATGGCAAAGCTGCCTTACAACATTATTTAAATAATTTTTCAAGTAAAGTGCGTGATCGTGCCAATTCAATTTTTTGTCTAAAATAACCCCCAGGTATTTAAACTGATCTACACATTCAATATTAAAAAAGTCAGAGCTACAATTTGTGTTATCATTGTAAGTTCGCGAGAGCATAGAATTAGCGTAGCTATTGACTAATCTGAACTTTAAACAGCTAGGGGAGCAATATACAAAACTCAGATCGTCATAAACTGAATTTGTCGGGTTAAAGATCATAAATTTAGTTTTACTACTAATAACAAGTTTATGGAACTTAAACCGTCTTCGTAGTATTTCCAAATCATGATTAACATTTGAGGACATTGCTAAGTAATTAGTTTCAGAGTACGACAAAGTAGTATCATCAGCTAAGGCTGTAATTTTTCCTTTAAAAGGTTGAATGAAAAGAGAGTTAGCAAAAATTAAAAATAAAATTGGACCTAAAACTGAGCCCTGTGGTACCCCAATATTTAATGTCTTTTCGGAACTTGTGCTACTATCCACTTTCACAGCTTGCTTTCGATTAAGCAAATATGAAATAAACCAGTCATGCATAAAGCCTCTAAGCCCGGCGTTATGCAACTTCTTTAGTAAAAGGGTGTGATCAATCATGTCAAAAGCTTTCGTTATGTAGACGAAAAATGCATATTAAATTTCAGAATTATTTATTGAATCATAAACTTCACTACATAATTTAAAAAGGACGTCTTCAGTAGATTTTTGATTTCTAAATCCAAATTGGAGATTACTAAAAAAATTAGTTTTTTCCAAGAAAGACAAAATTCGAGTTTTCTGACCCTTTTCAAAAATCTTGGAAAAAACTGACAAAAGAGAAATAGGTCTATAATTACTAATTTCCTTTACGTCACCTTTCTTGTGCAGTGGAATCACAATTGCAGTTTTAAGATTTGAAGGAAAGACACCTTTGTATATGCTTAGATTAAAAATGAAGCACAAAACATGGGCAATTTGAAAACTTATATTTTTTAAAACATTACTTTTAATGCCGTCAAAAGAATTTGAGCGTGATGGTTTAAGTGAAGAGATCAACCGGATGATTTCAAGTTCAGTAAAGGCCTCAAAGAAAAAGCTTTTATGCTGCGGATTTTCCTTTTTGAGAATGAAATCTTCACCATTATAAAAAGTATTATTAAAATTGTCCACATGGAACGAGTCAGAAATATTTGAAAAGTAATCGTTGAATATATTACATGTCTCAATTGGAGGGGAAATTAAATTGTTGTCCTTTTTTACAATGATGTCGGTTGTTAATTTATTTCTATTTAAAATTTCATTCATTAGCCCCCATTCTTTTTTTATGTTGCCTAAATTCGCTGCTAGCTTATTACCGTAATAAGCATCTCTACATATGGGTATTTCAATCTTTAACTCAAGACACAGTTTCTTATAATACTCCTTAAGCCGTTCATTTTGAGGATGCTTCTTCACCTTTGCACTAATTTGATTTTTTTTATTTATTTTCTTAAGTAAATCAGCAGATAGCCATGGTTTCAAACGCTTAATTTTGCTCGATTTTTTACTAACTACTTGAGTATTACTATCAATGTGATATTTTAACTTTTTCGAAAAAAGATCGAATGCAATCGATGGATCACTTGAATTAAATACATAGTTCCATCGTCAAAGCGGTTCTTAAATTAGTATAATTGGTTTTTGAATTATTTATAATGTGACACGGTGTTTCTCTTGAAGCGGTATGACCCAACTGAACACTTATCAAACAATGGTCGGTTAATTTAATATCATGAATACCTACTTTATAGCTAACTCTATTGTTTCTATGTAACCTTAAGTAAATGTGATCCAAGCAAGAACTAGTAGTTAGATTCTCACGGGTAGGTTCAGATAGCAGAGAATTGAAACCAAAAGATGCTAAAGTAGACAGTAAGCTATCAGTATCAGAAGTATTAGATATGATGTCAATGTTGAAGTCACCAATAAGAATCATATTTTTATTACTTTGATTATTCAAAAAGGCGGAAAACTCATTTAAAAAGCTATCAACGCTGTATTTGTGCAACCTATACACTCCAACAAAACAATAAGATACACCAGCAATTTCACAGTTTACAACAATAACATCGGCAGTATTTAGTTCAATGTTATTGACTGTACACTCAATGTCACTTCTATAAAAAACAGCAACTCCACAAGAAGCATATGTATTATTACACTTAGCGGCAAATGAAAAATTTGGTATATTAAAATTAGTAACCTCTGATTGATAGATCCACGTTTCAGAAAGAAATATGAGATCCGGAAAATGATCAAGAGATGCTAAATGGGAATAAAAGCTATCAAAATTTTTTCTTAAACTGCGGATATTTTGATGAACCACAGAAAAATTTGAGCTTAAACCTCTTCTTGGATGATCAAGGCAATAGCAATTTGGTACATCAGAATTAAATGAGGGTGAAGCATTAATATTGGAATTTAAAAATTGAAAATTAATATTTAAAGATTGAATTTTAAAAAGTTCTTCCAAGTTTCTAATTTTTAACGCTTTATCCCCTTCTTTAATTCTGATGTGAACAATTGAATCTCTAATCCAAACATATTTACACTTGTTATTCTGCTTTAAAATCTTTGCTTTTGAAAACAAATCTGTGGTGTAACTTGTAAGGCTATCGTTAATATAAATTCGGTTATTTTTGTTGTTTTACTGTTCGCTTAACATATTTACCGACATCTGAACGGCAATTTTTTATTTTTTCAATTCGTCTTTGGAGCGCGCTCCCTTCGCGTTTAAAAGATTTAAACAACGATGTGCAATTTAAAAATCAACTCTCTCAGTACCTTTCATTGTTGCAATATTAGCTTAAGATTAGTTTAAGATTATTTAATTTTATTAAATTATGTATGCATGTGTATGAATTTTAATGTTTAATCGTAATTTTTTTATTTTTTTAAATTTAGCTTTACTTTATATTATATTTGTTATTTCAATGTTGCCGCAAATAAACATGTATTCATAAAGCTAGCACAGTTACTTAAGATTTTGATCTTGTTGTGATAGTTGGTTCAACCTCTTATAAATAAATAAGTAAATAAATAAATGGATACAAACAAATACTCAGCAGCACTATTACAATCAGACTTAAAGCACATTTTGCATGGTAAAGTATCTCTCACATACATTGCAGAACCCCCTGCATGTCCTTGCCTATCTCACGAAATAAGTTAAACCCATTTAGTTTAAATAAGTTATCATTCATATTGTAAATGAACCATGTCTCAGAGACACATATGACATCAATACCAGAACCTTCAAATATGTATCGGAACTCATCTATTTTGTTTGCAAAGTATACGAATCATACTGAAAATATTGTCAGTGGAGCGCAATGTATGATCATTAAATGAACCAATCATTAGGGAATAAATTAAATGAGAATCGTAAAGTAACGTAAGCAATTATTTCATGTTTCATAGGATGCAATAAAGGTATACAGGAAGGCTAGTATTTTCAAAAATTAATAAAATTATAAATATAATATAATGTAAAAATAAAAGTCAAAAATAATAAAAAAAAATTATAGATAATAATAATAATTGTGGTTGACAGATTTGGGTATTTATGATTCACGAAAAAGATTGTTCACTCCAGTTTGTTCACAATCAGCGTTGTATTGAGTAGCGTTAGAGGACGTATCACTAGAGCTGACAAAATCGTAAAGCATATTAATATAATTAATACACGTAAGTAGCTTCATCACTCTCCCCGCGCATCCCATGAACTAAACCACGAAGTGTAAACGCAGCAGTTAATTGTTGTTGCTTTTTAAGACGGACAGCTGCTTTTGGTTAAGCATTCATTAACGTAAAAGGTTTTGTCAGAGTCAAAACCAACATGGTTCAATCGAAGCCAAGCGCGATTTGTACGCTTAAAATTTGCAATGGACTTAAGCAGAAAGTTTTTTTCAAATGGAGATTGCTACTTTACGATTATAGCCGGATCATATTTGTTAAGAGATTCTTTCATATTCTTGAAGCGGTAAATACTCTTAACATTCGGTGGTGCAATGTTTATAGTAGCACAAATTTTTTCAAATATCTCACGAAGGTTTTCGTTGTTACGTGAGGGGATTCCAGTAACGCGAAGATCGCAAGCAAGTGTTTTCTAGTCTACTGCTAAAACTTATAATTTTGCGAAACTTCATTATTTCCATCTCGATCGCCAAAACTTTATTAGTAATATCACTATACCTGCTCTTTAGCAAATTAATTTCACAGTCAATTTTATCTGTGAGCTTAGTTTCGAGAGTAGAAAGTTCCGAAATGACCCTCTCTAACTGCTTTTCCGCATGCGACTGAAGTCTTTCTTCCATAGATTTAATTTGTTGGAAGATAGTCTTTGAAAACTCGCCTCGTCACCATGCACAACAGGTATTTTTTCAGCAGGAAATAGCTTTTGACGACGTGCCAAAGTATCCCGAAGCTTTATAGCAGCAGGTGAAGACATCTTTTTTGTACTGATGCCTCTCAGTTCAGTTTAAACAGCAAAACCAAATTATTTATACATATTCGTAGAGTCAACGGATATGTTGCAAATAGTTTTGCTTCGTAGTGTACAAACAAAAGAAGAAAAAGCAGTAAAGTTCCGTTGGCTACTTTTAGGCGGATTGATTACTAGCCGTGTTTTATTCGCTTTGGTTAAACCTAAAAATGAATAAAACGCATAAGCTTAACCTTTTTTAATTCATGTACTGACCACTAGGTGACATGACAATGTTCTGTTTTAAAATCAGAGCCGTTCTAATGGCCGGCAAACTCGTATGGTTGATTGGGGCCTAGCACGGTAAGGGGCCTCACGCGTCATTACCTAATATTTTTTTTTCAAGAAATTGATATCAATTGCTTTTGCCCTAATCTATAGCGTCGCAGACTCTTATACCAACGTTTTTCTTTCGTTTTCCGAGAATAGAAAAATATCGTCAATAGAAGATGAAGAACAAATCTATTTGACGTTATATTAAAATGGAAAAATGAAAGCAGAATCAAAGCAGCGATTAATAACTGTTGTTTCATCTTTGTTTTTGTTTTTATTATGGCCCCAAATAGCCAGCACTTTTTTTTTTAACAATATTTTATTAGCATTTAATGCTTTGTATTTCACATATATATTTTGAAATTTATGGTATGCAATTATAAAAATAAATTATACGATTTCATTTAGAAGATATAGTTTACAAATATTTTTAAATACGTATATATTTCTTTCTTGTTTGACTTCATTGGGTAGGTCGTTGAACAGTTTTAATCCCTTGTAGAATAACGAGTCTTGTGCCGCCGTTGTCCTTTGTCTTTGTATTCTGAAATCTGCTACGTTGCGTAAATGATATGATTGTACTTCTCCCACGTATGCGATGTTTTCTGTTAAGTATTTTGGTGCCATATTATGTTTTATTTTAAAAATAGTTAGAAGTGTATTTAGCTTTAACTTTTGTTCAATATTTAGCTATTTCAAGGTATTCAGCATGAAAGTGATTGATGTGTATCTGTTTGTTTTAAGGATGGATCTCATACATTTATTTTGTAGTTTTTGAAGTCTTTTTAATTGTGTTTGATTACAGCATGTATATGTTATTGTTGAGCCATATTCGAAATGTGGTTTTATCATTGTATTGTAAATTTGAATTGTCGTGATAATGTCCATTTTGCTGCGCAAGCTTTTCATGAAACACATTTTTTTCCAATTTTTTTACACATACATATTTTCGACATGTTCATTAAACTTTAATTCTTTATCTATCACGCCTCCAAGGTATTTAATTTTGTTCACATTTTCTATAGTTTTTCCGTTTATTTCTAAGTTAATATTACAATTTGAGTTGATGACCATAAGTTTTGTTTTTTCTTCATTTAATTTTAATTTGTTCACTTTTAGCCATTCGTTTACGTTTTTTATATCGTTTATAAGTTCTTGTTTACATTTTTCGATATCTTCATCATGTGCGTATATTAGTGTATCATCCGCGTATAGAGTAATTCTGCATTTTTTTAACACAATCACTATATCATTTATATATATTATAAATAGGAGAGCACCAAGTATAGATCCCTGAGGTACGCCTAGGTCTACATTCATATACTCGGATACGCTATCATTGAATTTTGTTCTTTGCTTTCGTTGGGTGAGGTATGATTTAAACCACTCGTATTCATTGTTAGCTATTCCGTATTTTTGTGGCTTTTTTAGGAGTATTTTGCGATCAATTGTCTCAAACGCTCTTTTAAAGTCTAGGAAAAGTGCAATAGATTTCGTTTTTTTATTCGCTTGTTTCCACTCACACACTATATGATTGATCGTAGTTTCGCACGAATGATTTTTCCTAAACCCGGATTGGAACTTTGTAAATAAACCATTTTTTTCAAAGTAATCTTCAACTTGTTTTTTTACTACACTTTCTAATATTTTTTCTAATATCTTCAGGTTATTAATGGGCCTGAACTCTTCACATTTATTTGTATTTTTTATTTTTTCTACTGGTGTAACCATGGAATCTTTCCAAGCCTCTGGAAACACACCTGTTTTTAACGATTCATTTATTACACATTGGATCGCTGGCCCGATGAGATCCCATTGATCTAATATTATTTTCGGGCTTACTTTATCAAAATCTGGTTTATTTTTAAGAAATTTGCATATAATTTTCAATTCGGAAATTGAAACCTCTCGAAATTCAAATCTAGTTGTCGCTTGTGGAATGCAGTTTTTATATTCAATGTTTTCAATAGACTCGTTTATTTTTTTGACACTTTCAATAAAATATTTATTAAGAAAATGTGCATTCTCAGTGTCGTCGTTACATTCATATTCATCATAAAATATAACATCGGGTTTATTAAACGGTTTTTTAAGGACAAGTTTTTTTATTTCTCTCCACATTTCTTTTTGGTTTATTGCACTACAAATACGATTTTTAATATAATTGTTTTTGGTGTTATTTATTTCAAGTTTATATAAATTTCTAAGATTTCGGTATTCAACCCAATTTTCATTTGTATTAATTAATTTGGCTTTCTTGTATGCCTCAGTTTTATTTCTTTTCATGATATTTAAATGATTATTGAACCATTCATTTGTATTATTATTAAATATATTTTTTGTTTTTAAATTCATAGATATCACGGATTTTATTGCATTTTCTATTTTAATTGCATTTTGCTGAATATCATTTACTGCACTTATATTAATATTTTGGTTACTTACCGCATGCATAAGGCCCCGCGTGACCTAAAACCGTAACTGCAAAATTCAAGCAATTCAAGCAAATATTTCATTATTTTAGGTTTGTGTCTAGAACTACTTGCTATGTGCGACATCTATACTTCGAATTTCGCATAGTATAGCATAGACAAAAAAAGTTCAATCAATTGAAGTAGAAATTGAGCTGGTTCACGCAGTTGTATGGAATTTTGGTTTAACCAAAACGAATAAAATACGGCTATTGTGATGTACAGTACAGATAATGAAGTTATTTATAACATAAGAACAGAGCCAATTTATGACAGCTGATTGGGAGTATCAGTTTTTTTTTTGTTGATTTTTTGTTGCAAAGTACTCACAATGTCTGCCAATAGTGCTGCCGCACAATTAAAAACTATCTTATTGGAATGTATTTAGACAATTGAGCTGCACTTCATCTTTTTCAAAGCAAAGTCAACAAGCACCTTCTGCTATGTGCCACTATGATGAGAGCACCTCAATCTCCATTTAAATTAAAAAATAATACAGAATTTTATATTGTGCAAAGATTTTCACGATTTTGGCATCTAACCAGTGCACTTAATATAACATTTAACGGTTTTTGTTCGTATGAGAGGTGCCACGCCCACTGAAGCAATACCGTCGAAATCCATTTAATTTCAAAGCTTATAGTAACCGACACCTCCTCACCAAATTTTAAGGAGATTACTCTCATAGCACACTAAATATAACATTTAACGATTTTTGCTTGTATGGGAAGTGCCACGCCCATATGTACTATTGCGCCCATTTTTGGTTATAAAATACCTTATAGCAAGTACACCTACCATGCTAAATTTCATATCGACTGCATTGTTAGTTCTCCTTTTATAACGTTTATATATATTGTGGGATGTGCCACGCCCTTCAACGATTTTTGCCGGTATACTGACATACCTTGTTATGATGAATGCTTTCAGAGGTAGTATATTTAAAATTTTTATGAAAATCGTCAGTGCCGTTTTCAAGTAAAATTGAATCAAAATTTTCAATTATTGAAAAGTGCCACTCCCACTTTTTGATCTGCATCTATCTATCAAATTTCATTACAATATCACGAATGGTTTGCGAGATATGACGTTATGAAAATAAAAGTTTAGGGCTGTGCCATGCACAATATTAATTTTGTTCACTTATGTACCGAACCCCTAAGTTTCATCAAAATCGCTGCACCCGTTTTCGAAATAAAGTCTGAAGTCTTTTTACTACAACCAAAAACTTGCCCCCACCAGTGGTAAGCAGTTTTGTCAAACAAAGGATAAAACGTTTAAGCATTTAAAAATAATCTTAAGTGTTTTGTTTCACTTATTAATTGATTAAGTTTGACGTAAGCTATGAATTTTCGAAAAAAACACTTTTTCTGGAAAAATACAAAAATCGTGAAATTCATACCCCCTTATTTCGACAACAAATAATACTATGGCAAAATCCTTACGTAGTTTTATTTCTGGCCATTAATACTACAATAATGCGAAATTTCAGCCAAATCGGTGCCATAATTTTTTTCACCTGGAGTTTTCGTATTTTTTACCCCATTTATGAATTTATTATAGGGGCTTATAAGAGCCATTTGGCGTATGAAGCATAAAGACGTTTACCCCTCTTGGTTTTCTTTCAAGAGACTCGGTAAAGTGTCTTTCTGAATTATGTAAAATACATCTTCAAAACACCAAAAAGATTTCCGATCCTAGAGATTTTGTTGACTTTATTAATTTTATTTATTATGCAAATTGTAAAATATAGTTTTATTTTATTATCAAATTTAAATATTACTTACTTTTATGAATTTGCAAAGTCGGTCTCGAACCCATGTCCCAGGGACTCATACTCCGGCGCGCTACCTATGTCTCTGAAAACATGAGACGTCAGGTCTTTTAAGTGACTTAGGGGAGAGGGGGCTAGTGTGGACTGTGGACTCGTTTTGAATCGATGTTTTCCGTTGAATTTTTTTTAAGTAGGCCATCACCAAAAAAAAATTCGTTTGTATACAGTTCACCGTTTCCTGATAACGAGACCAGACGTATTTTGCGCAGCAAAAAGTAAATTTTTTGTTTTTTCTCAATTTCAGTGATACTGAAAAATTAATTATTCTTTTGCTAAAGTGTAAATATATAATACAACTTAAGCAAGTGTTTATTCAAATAATTGAAATTATTTTTAATAAAGTCAGTCATCGACTATAACTCATATCAAGAAGACACATTTTTTTCGCTTTGTGAATTCTTTCAAAAAACACAAGTTTTTTTCCTGAAAAATAACAAATTTTCATTTTTCAAAAAAATTTTTTTTTTCTTCTCATATAAATCCAATTTTCTTTTTGAATCTAATTTAGTTCGTGTTTACTAGTTTAACGAACCCAGTGGTGTGCATTAGGTAAAATAATTATTAACCTTTTGATTTTCTAGCCGATAAAAAAAAGAACTAACCAATTAAAAAAGTTTGTGCTTAAAATGCCCTATGGGCCCCCCAATATTGGGGCTAATCGGTTTGCGCTGTTTGCCGAGAGCTCCAAAATAAAACGGAGAAAAACAGTTAGTGTTAAAACAAATATTTTCCCCGCGTTACCAGCACTTCAAAAACAAAACCCTAAATTTGTGGTATTAGAGTCAGCACAAAAGGATAAACCTTTAACACACTATTCTTGTTTTGTTGTCCAAAAATCCATACGGCATACGCGACGGCAATCTCCTTTTACTTTTAAAGAATAAAAAAGCTGCTGAAAAGTTCATAGCTTCTAAAGAGCTTCACGGCATGTGCTCCATTAAAGCTAAATACCACGAAAACTTAAACTGTTGTAAGGGCACTGTTTACGCTCCTTGCTTAAACAATGTACCTGAAAACGAAATTGTTGAAGAATTAAGTTCACAAGGTGTTACTTCAGTGTACAAATTCTTAAAAACCATTGATGGCAAAACGCTCCCGAGTGGAGTGGTACTATTGACTTATATAATCTTCCTGATAAAATTAACATATCGTGGCACAGTGTTTTTGTCAAACAATACATTCCAAATCCTATGCGCTGTAAAAGCTGTCAGCTCTTAGGTCACACAGCGAAATTTTGTAAACGATCTCCTGCTTGTGTCAACTGTAACCTCCCTCCTCATGTTCCTGAAATTTGCACACGCTCTTTTTGCGCAAACTGCTCAGGTGATCACCCTGCCTCCTCCAATAAATGCACACGGTTTGTTCAAGCAAAAGAAATTTTAAAAATCAATATCACAAGCAAGTGCAAAATGCGTGAAGCTATAAATAAACACAAAACACAAGCACCTTCCTTTTCTTCCTATTCCCCTTCTTTTTCCACCGTTCTGTCCAAAACTCAAAAAAATAACAATATAAATAAAAATCTTAGTCCCATAAATAATACTACTTTAAAAATTGATAAACCAAATATTTCCTCTTCTCCCACTATCTCGAGCCCATTAAGTACTGTTTCTCTAAAATCTCATTCTTCCAATATTTCAATTATTTCTCCAAAAAACTATTTAACTCATAATGAAGCACCAAAAAATGTTGATTCTCTCGAACTCTCTTCAATCACACATCCTTCCAACTTCCCAACATTCCTTCAAACTAACAATATAACACCTCAAAACATCAACATAACTGAAACATCTCCAGACACCACATCAAGCAATCTCACAACACACTCCAATAAAAATAATCTAAGTATCAACAAACTCGTCTCATACAAAAGTCAATTCTCTCGTAATGTTATCTGACGATGACGACTTCTAAATTAAGCACTACACATATTTCATGTATTAATAATAAAAAATTACTCTTCTGTTTTTAGCTAATTAATAAAACACAATATCTACTTATCTCTTATCTAAATTTAAATGACTTCTATACTACAATGGAATCTTAAAGGTAACTGGAATAACTATCATGAATTAGAAATACTTCAGAAAGAACACAGCCCTTCTATTATATCCTTACAAGAAACACATTTAGCATATAAAATTTCTCCTTATACTTCAAAAGATTATGTTGGATATTTTCACAATCTCTCTCAAAACACCTCTTGCAAACAAGGAATTGGTGTCTTAATAAAAAAAGATATTGATAAGATATAATTGACATAATATCAAATATTTCCATTATTGTAATCGAAATTAATATTGGGTTTAAATTCACCTTAATTTCAATGTACATTCCACCCGATCATAATTTTCTTGCTAGTGATATTTTATCTATATTATCAAATATTTCAACACCTATTTTACTATTAGGTGACTTCAACTCATGGAGCACGTTTTGGGGTTCTCCCATCTCAAACGAGCGAGGTAAGAAAATTATTGAAGAAGTTATCTTAGCCTCAAATCTTATTGTACTCATTGATGGTTCGCCAACACATTTCTCCACTCATAGTTCATTTACACATATCGACCTCACATTATGTTCTGCTTCTTTAGCTCCCAAATGCACATGGAAAATAATCGATAACTTACATGGCAGCGATCATTTTCCCATAATAACTTCAATTTGCTCTAATTTCAATAAAGATAAAATCCCAAAAAAATCTCAGTTTATTATATATAGAGTAAACTGGATGGAGTTCCAGATTTTTTGCGAACATGCCACTACACAATTTCCGACTTTACAAAATATCAGTAAAGAGGTTGCTTCAATCCAAAAAATAATTCGTAGTGCAGCTCATTACCATATCCCGCAAACAAAAAACAAGTTTTTTAAGCCTTCTGTCCCTTGGTGGAATAAAGAACTAGAAAAATTAAGAGCTAATAAACAACAATAATGAGCATTTTTTAAATCAAATCGTACAAATACCAACTTGATTCTATACAAAAAAGCAAATGCTTGTTTTAGATACCACTCTAAAATTGCAAAAAGACTCTGCCTGGAAAAACTTACCAGTAATATAAATCCCACATCTAACCACAAAAAGATTTGGCAAGATATTAAAATGCTAACTGGTAACTTGAAAAGAAGTAATATTTCCATGATAAATTCTGCAAATGGACCTCTTCTTTCTACAAAAGACATTTCGAATCACTTTTTAACTAATTGGTCTTCCTTTTCAAAAGATTGCAATTTCCATACAAATTTCATCTCTGAAAAATTAAATGTTATAAATCAACCCTATAATAATTTCCACCCTCTCTCACCTTCCGTAAAAATAATTGAAGATAAAATCACTTTTCGCGATTTCGAAGATGTAATAAAAAAAACTAAAGGAAAAACCCCTGGATTTGATAGAATATCATATCCAATGTTAAAAAATATTCCTCTATGTTTGAAACACAGAATAGTTGCTTTATATAATTCTATCTTTGACCAGACCACTTACCCTCATATATAGAAACAAGCCGATATTGTTCCAATTGAAAAGCCAAATAAACCAAAGACGGAATTGAACAGCTATCGGCCCATATCACTACTCCCATGTTTAAGTAAAGTTCTAGAAAAAATCATTGTCAATAGGCTAATGTGAATTGCATTAAAAAATAATTATATTAGCAACAATCAAGTTGCTTTCAAAAAAGGCCAGGGAACATTAGACATTTTATTACATCTCGAGCATTATATATCAAGTGCTATTTCAAAAAATAACCACGTCTCAATACTTAGCTTGGACTTTGAAAAAGCATTTGACAGAATCGGTGTTCATGTCGTTCTACGCCAGCTACAAAAATGGCAAGTTGGTTCAAAAATTTATAATTTTGCTAAAAGTTTTTTAACCAACCGTAGATTTAGAATTAAGCTCAATCACAATCTTTCAGAATATCAGAATTTATATAACGGCATTCCACAATCAGTAATATTTTCAGTAATATTTTTTATAATTGCTTTCGATGAAATTAGCAATATTATTTCAAAGTATAAAATTGAACACTACAAATATGCAGATGATGTCTTAATATTTTCCAAAACCAATGATCTAAACGTTGTTAAAAAAACTTTTTCTGATATTCTGAAAGACATTTCTAATTGGGCACTTCAATCATGTGCAAGTATATCATACCAAAAATGTAATACACTTCACATATGTAAGAAGAAAAATTGTCAAAATTTCAATTTATCCTACAACAATCACTTTATAGAAAATGTTAAACATTTAAGAATTCTTAGCATTATATTTGACTCATCTATGAGCTTTAAGCAACATTGTATTAACCTTAGAAAAAAATTAGTTACTAGACTTAATATAATTAAATATTTATCATCGAAACATTGTCATGTTCACATTTCAACTCTTCTAAATATAACTAGATCTTTAATATTATATGTTATTGACTCTGGCTTGCCTATTTATGGAAAATGTGTAAAAATCCCAATTAAACAATTATATGCGCCATATCATTAAGCTGTTCGTAGAAGTCTCCGTGCTTTTCCAACAACACCCATCAAAAACCTTTAAGCTGAATCAGGCTTTCCTGAAATTGAAGAACGCGTGATCTAATGTACCTCTCGGCTCATTCCAAAAATGTTTATCTCAAATAACATAAATTTGCACAACGATATTAAAACAGCAATTAAGCGTAAAAAGAAAATGAAGCATTCTTCAACCATATACAATATAATTGTCTATACAAAAAATATCAACATTCCACTAAAACCGATATTAACAAAAACCAGCAAGTTTCCTTCTTGGATTTTTAGTACTTCTTCAATCATTACCTGCCTTATAAAATATTTCAAACAAAGCACCAGCAATGCAGTTTATCAAAAACTTTTTCTCGAAGAAAGCGTCAAATGGAAAAACCTTAGTTGGAAATTTATTTTCACTGACGGTTCCAAAAATATCAATAATACTGCTTTTGCTGTCGTTACGGAAGACGGAAATCTTTTTCTTTATCCTAATATATCTGTTTATACCGCAGAGGTGATTGCAATACATTTTGCTATCCAATTTGCTGCAACCAACAATGGAAAATTTGTTATCTGTACTGATAGTAAGTCTGCTATCACAGCAATTCAAAATACTTACAACACCGATTCAATTGTTTCCAAAATAAGAGATCATCTAATACAACACCCCAAAAAAATCAAATTACTATGGATTTCAGGTCACTATGGTATAAAAGGTAATGAGTTTGCTGATTCTGCTGCTAAAGAAGCTTCTAAATCTCCATCTATATATTTCTTCACTAATGAAAGAAAAGACATTTACCGTTCCATCAACCATCTCACCAAGCAACGAGAAACAACAATTTGGAGTTCTTACCAACATCCTTATACCAGGGTCAACCCATATAGAATCACACCGATAATTCCAACATCAACCACGATCAACCAAATAAAAATATTTACAAGACTTTGCTTAGGACATACAAAAATTACTCACGAACTTTTATTGAAGGGTATGTCTGCATATAATTGTCAGTTTTGCAATTGTAATACCACATTTGTTAATCACATTCTTGTCCTCCCCGCTTTGCTGTGTCAGAGGCGCAGTTTATGGACTATTTTAAAACTTTAGGTAATAAATTTGTAGCAGCCGGTGACTATAACGCTAAACACATTTTCTGGGGCTCCCGCATTAATAATCCCAAAGGTAATCAACTGTATAACGCAATAAATAAAAATAGCAATCTGGATGTTACTTCTCCCGGAAAGCCTACATATTGGCCAGCGGACCGCAATAAAATTTCTGACCTAATCGATTTTGCCGTCACCAAGAGTATTCGCAGAGATTTAATTTCTGTCAGTACAAGTTTTGAGTTATCATCTGATCATTCCCCTGTTATCATACAAATTTTTGAAAAACCCAAGCATAGAGAGGTACCACTTACCCTTACATCTCCTTATACAAATTGGATTAATTACAAAAAATACATAAGCACACATATCCACACAAATTATACAATAGGATGTAAAGAGCATATTGATGATGCTGTTGAGGTCATAAATTCCATTTTAACTACAGCAGCAAATAACTCTACGCCTAAAAATTCAGTTAGTAGAAAAAAAGATAGATTTTCTACTAATGCTGATATAGAAAAATTAGTTTCGGATAAGAGAAGGCTTAGACGGGAATGGCAGAAATATAGGTCCCCAGCATTAAAAATAAAACTTAGCGAAGCCGAAAAGAAGATAAGAGCTGCTCTTTCTAGAGAACAGAATAATCACCATTATAGTTTTATTCAAAACCTTTCTCCAAACAAAACTAATAAATCGTCCGAGACCGTTGAGACCGAGCCTCCTATAAGGGATAGTAATTGCGATTGGGCACGAAGTGATGAGGAAAAGGCATATGTTTTTGCACATCATCTAAGCCTAGTGTTTCAACCCAATTGTGTTTCAAACAATACTGATCTGCCTCCGCAAATAAGTAACACTCAAAATATTAACATGCAGATTACTCTAACTGAAGTCGCTAACGTCATAAAAAATAAACTTATTTGTAGAAAAGCACCTGGCCATGACTCCATTACTCCCATAATGCTCAAAAATTTACCCCAAACAGCTGTAGTTTTCATCACCAGGCTCTTCAATGCTATAATTAATTTTGGCCACTATTCCGGTGAGTGGAAAAAATCAGATTCTACCTTACCATCTTCATACAGACCTATTAGCTTGCTTCCTTGCCTCTCAAAACTGTTTGAAAAAGTGTTCTTAGAAAAGGTTATGCCTTTCCTTCAAGATCATCATCTCATTCCTTCACACCAGTTTGGTTTTAGGGAAAAACATGATACCATTGAGCAAGTGAATAGAATAACAAACGAAATATAAAATGTTTTTGAACACAAAGTATACTGTTCCGCCATATTTCTTGACGTTAAGCAAGCTTTTGATAAAGTATGGCATGAGGGCCTAATTTACAAAATCAGACAACTCCTACTACAAAATATCCACGCAGTCCTAGTGTCATATTTGGCAAACAGGTGCTATAGTGTTAAATATCAAAGTTTGAATACAACTGAGTTCTCGATTGGCGCTGGAGTTCCACAAGATAGTGTTCTGGTCCGTTTTTCTATATCTTATTCACTTCTGATATTCCGATAAATGCCCAGCTAGTTACCTCTACTTTTGCGGATGATACGGCTATTTTCAGTCGTCACAAAAATTCTGTGGTTGCACCAACCAGCTTCAAAATCATCTAGTTCTTATTGAAAATTGGTTATCAAAATGGCGTATCAAGGTGAACGAGCAAAAATGCCGAAATGTTACATTTACATTAAATAGAAAACCAACACCAACCATAAAATTAAATGGCATTCGAGTTCTAGAAGCAAATGAAGTAACTTATCTTGGCATTTACATAAACGCTCAACTTAGCGTAAACACATCGACGCCAAAAAGATGCAAATCAAACTCAAAACTGGTTAATAAACAGTCACTCTCCTCTAAAATTGGAATATAAATTTCTCCTATATAATAGTGTTATTAAGCCTATATGGACCTATGGGATACAACTATATGGATTCGCTAGTTCATCAAATATTGAAATTCTTCAAAGGGCTCAAGCAAAGATACTAAGGACAATAACAGGAGCACCGTGGTTCATTAGAAATGAGCGTATCCATAGCGATCTCCATATACCCATGGTAAACGCTGAATTTGAAAGACTGAAAAGAAAATACCTCCTAAAACTGCAAAATCATATCAATCCACAACCTCTTTTTTGACCTCCAGGCCTCCTACCCTGGGACTGCGTTAGCATTGCTTCGGGGTAGGTCCCTTGATTTGTCTTCAAATCATATACCTGCATCCAGGTCCCACTTCTTTTTTCTGAGAGCGTCCTCAGTAAAACTTGCAACTGCATTCCAGTTTTCTTCGCTCTGCAGCATCCTTTCGATCACGTTGTCAGCGGAGCACTGGCCGACTGATTCCTGTAAGGATGCGCGTTCGTTGTCCCATCGATTGCAGTTGAAGAAGGTGTGCTCTGCGTCACCTTCAACAGCGTCTCGATATATACAGAAAGGGTGCTCTGTTTTTCCCATACGGTGTGAATACTTCTGGAAGTATCCATGGCCCGATAAAAACTGAGTGAGGTAATAATTTACTTCGCCAAAGTCTCTCTCAAACCATCTTCTTATGCAAGGGATCAGTCTTTTTGTCCACCTGCCGCTGACTTCTGAGCGATACCTGTCCTGCCACTTAGAGAGGGTTTCCTGCCTTGCGTCTGCAAAGCTTATGATCAGGTTTCCCTCCTTTTTTGCCTCCCAGACCATTTTACGTTCGCTGGCTAGTAGGTCAATGGGGATAACCCCACTTATTACTAGCACAGCCGCTTCGGAGACTGTGCAGTACGACATGCAACTCTGAGCGCAGCAGTTCGTTGAACTGACAGTAGCGTCCTTTACCGACATTTCGCCTCTAGCGCTCCTGCCCATGTCTCACTGCCGTGGAGCAGTATCGAGTTTGTTGTCGCCATTAGAAGTTTCCGTTTACTTTGCGTTGGTCCACCGATGTTTGCCATGAGTTTGCTAAGCATGCCTGTTATCTTGGCTGCTTTTGTTGCTGCGTGTTGTAGTTGAGCCCAAAATGTCAATTTTTGGGTCAACTCTTACGCCGAGGTACTTAACTACCTTCTTTGTTGTAAGTATGCTGTCGCATACTGGCAGCTCCAGTTCTAATGGTATGTGTTGCTTAGTAAGCAGTATAACCTCCGTCTTTTCGGTGGCGAGTTGGAGTCCGTGAGCCTGCAACCATTCCCTTGTCCTTAGCATAACCTGGTTTAATTTTCTCCTGGCCTCTTCGGTGTTGCGAGCCGTTATTACAGCTGCAATGTCATCTGCGTACCCCACCAGATGTATATCATCCGGCATTTCGATTCGGAGGATTCCGTCGTAGCTCAAGTTCCAGATGTCTGGGCCTAGTATAGACCCTTGCGCTGCTCCGGATGTTATCCTTTTTGTCTTTCTTCCTTCGCAGGTGTCATAAATGAGCTCCCGCTCCCTTAGGTAGCTCTGCAGGATCCTCAGCAGATATTGCGGAGTAGTAAACCTTAGCTAGTATTGCCAACAAGACAATCCTCCTGGAGTGATGGTTCCCTCGCTGTGCATGTTCTACACTAGACACTACATCTTCTATAGCGCCAAGAGTTGACCTTCCTGCTCTGAATCCATGTTGTCGTCCCGATAATCCACCAGCGTCTTCAATAACTGCGGATAAGCGAGTTTTTATCATCTTCTCTAGCAGCTTCCCAGCGCTATCAAGCATACACAGTGGTGTGTATGCTGATGGTTGGGTAGGATCTCCTTTGCCTTGGTTGGACAGTAAGAGAATCCAGGAGGAGGAGTGCACCAGTCCTCGTTTTCCTGATGCCTCTTATATTGGCGACCTCTTCGGGCTGAATTTTGCTACGCAGGTTTTTGAGCACCTCCGCATAGTTATGTCCTTCTGTCGGTTTTATGAGGACTGCCTCCGGTTTCGGCCGTTGCCCTCTCTCTCTTCTCTTTTTTGGGGTTTTCCCTCCTCTCCTTACTTCTCTCTCCTTTTCCTTCTTTGTTTCGCCCGTTCTTCTGAGAGGGTTTGGTTTTGCTCGTCTTTTGACTTCTTGCCATTTCTCAGAGTTATTTTAATGCGGCTTTTCAGCTTTATCGGACTTTGCCACGTTTGTTGCTGTCCTTTTTAGGCGCGGGAGGGCCGTGGTGTTTTCTTTTTCCCTCGGTCTTTTGCCTGTACTAGGCTGCGCCGGGCTCGATGCGTGCCTTATCGGGCGGGCTGATGGAGTTTCATTTGCTACAGCTGCATTTGTCTCCGGAGGTGCGGTCTTCTTTTTCTCCTCCTCCAATCTTCGCCAAGCTCTTCGACTATGCGTAATAATGTCAAACAGTTCCTCCAATTCCGTGACACCATTTTTTACATCCATGCTGATGTTCCTCTGTTTTTGCATGGCCTGTTTCATCTTACCAATAGCAAATCGGCATTTAGCCAGTGCCTGCTCCTCATCTTCACGCAGCTTGCGGAGGTATTGCTGGCTCGGAGAGGGTTTCTTTTCTTCTGTTCTACCTGATGTGGATACAGGCAAAGACGTCACAATTTCTGTGTTGACTGCTTCTACTTCAATCTGTTTGGGCAGTCCCGGCGTCTTTTTTGGCTGACTGCCTCTAGCAGTCGTTTGGCCAGGTGTTGTTCTCAACACGTTTGTGAGTCTCTTGGGACATGCACCGTGTTGGTTTCCACTGTTGGGAGTTCCATCGTTTTGGGCTGTTAGGTCTACTTCCATGGCAGCAGCGATAGTGGCAGCGCTAGTGGAAGCGACCGGAGACCTCCTCAGCTTTGATCTCTTGTCGAAGGGGTAGTCGTTCGTCTTTTCGTCCATCTCTGTTGTTTCTTTTAAAATTGACATACGGTTTTGAAATTCAGCGTATCGTGTGTAGGGGGGCGGGCCGCAATAGCCAGGAACGGGTATACCCTCGGGGTGACACCCCTACCCCAGTTCCCTGAGGCCTGACCTGCACTTTGCTAGTCCCGGAAGACACGGACGGACTAGTGCTCGCCCGGAGCAATGCAAACATCTACTTCTGCATCCAATACACACTCCCTGACCAGGGCCCGAAGTAGCTGGTTTCTGATACGTACCGCGGCGGTCATCTCGGCAGAGCAAGCTCACATCAGCTCCTTCAGCGGGACCCGCAGGAATAACGGGTTCCGTTTCCGGAGGACTCCCAATGTGCCGCGGCAAATAACGGTCATCCTTCCATTGATCAGCTCGTCATCCATGTCCTAATCCAAGTCATCATCATTTCATTTTACTTGATGCTAATGATAGTGCTTCCCTACTGAACACAATAACTCTTATGTT